>CM066974.1:509103-1765860 GCA_033971965.1 Cucurbita ficifolia
TCTTTCTTTCTTTCTATATTTCATCTGAGCTCTGTAAATGCATGCTTTTGGTTTAACTCTTTGGAACCATGGATTTTCTTTGCTGTCTTCCATCTCCCATATGGCATATGCAATGTAGGTGTTCGAAGTAAGTATTATGTTCAAGAACCCCAATTCCCTTGTCATAGAGAATATTTTTTTTTTGGCCAATTTCGGTTCAGGGTTTATAGACATCTGCTAGACAATGTCCGAAGAAGATCTCAGCTCGGGGTTTAGGTTCAAGAAGAAACTCAAGCTTGCGGCTGGTAAATCTAAGAGTTCCAAGAGCGGTGTACATGGAAGGAAGAACTTCGATAGGAGCGCAAGAGATAGCGACACAATTGCAAGAACTGCGAGTGTTGAAAAGGCTGCCTGGAAGGGAAAACAGAGGACTCCAATTGCTAATGTTAAAAGACAGCGAATATATGGTGGCCAAAATAGTGATATGAAGGTCACGTCATTCACTCATTTGGGGACGTCCAAGAGGAAGTCTCTTCCTCGAAGAGGACACGATGCTGGAGTAGCCGGGAAGAGCAGTGACGCATCTGCTTCTTCAGTTCTGGCTTCTAAGAGTTTAAGCCAATCTAGTTCACAAGGCAAACGCTCTTTTAAAAAGCAAGAAAATGACATCAGAAGTCCGAAAGTGTCATATGAAAAAAGGAAAACTAGGGGGGGAAAAGATCTGTATGTGGAATCCGGAAGGAAGACACATTCCAAAAACACCAAGGATTTGAGCAACACATTGGTTTCTACTGAGAAAAAATCATGGGGTATAACTCCTTCAGATCCTACCAAGAAAAGAGTTTTCAGGACAAGAAGTGCAAATGGTGATCCAGAGATACATACTGATAAGTCAAAAAAGAGGAAACAGGTAATTCGTATAGATCCATACAATGTCTCGAATAAGCGGCTTGATGATGGGATACTAACTGATGGTGAGTTCATATCCATGTCTCAGTTTCCTACTAATCCGTCCAAGAGGAAGTCTCTTTCTCGAAGAGGACACGATGCTGGAGTAGCCGGGAAGAGCAGTGACGCATCTGCTTCTTCAGTTCTGGCTTCTAAGAGTTTAAGCCAATCTAGTTCACAAGGCAAACACTCTTTTAAAAAGCAAGAAAATGACATCAGAAGTCCGAAAGTGTCATATGAAAAAAGGAAAACTAGGGGGGGAAAAGATCTGTATGTGGAATCCGGAAGGAAGACACATTCCAAAAACACCAAGGATTTGAGCAACACATTGGTGGTTTCTACTGAGAAAAAATCATGGGGTATAACTCCTTCAGATCCTACCAAGAAAAGAGTTTTCAGGACAAAAAGTGCAAATGGTGATCCAGAGATACATACTGATAAGTTAAAAAAGAGGAAACGGGTAATTCGTATAGATCCATACGATGTCTCGAATAAGCGGCTTGATGATGGGATACTAACTGATGGTGAGTTCATATCCATGTCTCAGTTTCCTACTAATCCGATTGATTGCTTGGATGTAATTGAACTACTTTATTTTTCAATATGCTAAGCTTAATGATAGATGTATCGTCTCCTTTCTGTTCACTTGCGAACTCCTACCTTTGATTCCAGAAAATGCCAGACAGGAGAAAGCAAAACCAGAGGAAAAAGATGAGATATCAAGCAATGCTCAATTCCGTGCAATACAGCCTAGTAAATCTATCATTTCGTTCGTAGAAGATAATGTAATTTGCCTAGCCATGTGTTGTCAAGTCTGTTTCGCCGTTAGGCATCAACATTTTATGTGTTGTTCCATTTATGATTGTTTATTATGTTGTTGACAGTTGTTGGGTCGTAGGCGCATGATTGAGCTTAGAAGAGCAGGCTACAACATTGACCTCTCTGCCCCATTGGATAATATCCCCTTTTCTAGCAGTGCTGAGAGAGAAAGAATTGACGAAAATGTATGTATGCAATATTTATGCAACAGAATGTTAATGTTTTTGTCCATTCCCCAATCCTATCATTTTTCTAGTGGAAACTAATTGTAATGCGCAGATATTCAGGAATAAGTTGACCTTCTTTGCTGCTGCAAAAGTTTCATCATCTTTTCCGACTCCGGATTTGCCAGAAATTGCATTTGCTGGTACATATTTGAAGTTTTGCACTTGCTTAGCTATCTGAATTTCTCGATACATTAACTAGTAGTTCTTGAAAATCTAATTTACATTTGTAGTTGTGTCCAATAATATTTGATATATTTGTCATTGGGTTTATCTCTCTCACTTATACGAGATGTTGAAGTGTACTGTTATTATGAATTAGCTAGTATTTCTTAGGGTCTCTTGTGTATCTTTGAAGATATTATGCGAGTGAATGGGGTAGGAGGCTAGAACAACCTGTCTGAATAATATTTGAACTTAATTCCAAGTCATGAAAAAATGACGGTTTTACTCCTCCCAGTCTCCACAATCCTCATGCGGGTTGCTACAATATTATGGAATTTTTGGATTGGACATTAGTTCCTTGGAAGACTTTTTGATATTGTCTTAAATCTTCCTTCATGGTAGGAAGATCAAACGTCGGAAAGTCATCACTGCTTAATGCCCTTACAAGACAATGGGGTGTTGCACGGACGTCTGACAAACCTGGTCTTACTCAGGTGACGACGTCTACAATTCTGGGTAGATATTGTGTTGGAAATGTCTAGTAACACTTGGTAATGTTTGTTCATGTACAGACCATTAATTTTTTTAATCTGGGATCAAAGATGTCTTTGGTTGATTTACCTGGATATGGCTTTGCTTATGCAAAAGAAGAAGTTAAGGATGCTTGGGAGGAATTGGTAAGAATTTCTATTTTAAGTTGGCCTTCCCCAGAAACTGATTGTTCATAATAGCAATGGGCAGCCAACTAATTGACTGAAGACTTATACATCTTAGGTGAAAGAGTACGTCGCAACGAGAGTTGGTCTGAAACAGGTATGCTTACTTATTGATACAAAATGGGGGATGAAGCCAAGGGATCAAGAGCTCATTGATTTGATGGAAAGGTACCAAATTTACATGCACTGAACTTTCTATATATATATATATTTTGTTATGATGTATTGATGTATTGATGCTTATGAATTAATTCACTGTGATAGATCTCAAACTAAATACCAACTTGTATTGACAAAGACTGATACGGTCTTCCCAATGGATGTAGCACGTAGAGCAATGCAAATTGAAGAGGTTTTATTACTCACTCCCCTTATGATTATAATCTCTCTTCTAAAACCATTATTTGTTTGTTGGTTTCTTTCTTCCTTTCTTCTTTTGAGACTCACAACTATTGGCCACAAATTTTTTTCAGAGATTCCAGGCAAACAAGTCAATTATCCAACCTCTGGTATGAGCAAAAGTGTTTGTTGAGTTAATTTTCTCCAAGTTTGGCCCATGTATAATGAGAGATGTAATAGATCTGGTTTATCATTTCAGATGATGGTAAGTTCAAAATCAGGAGCTGGTATCCGAAGTTTAAGAACAGTTTTGGCGAAAATCGCGCGGTTTGCTAAAGTCTAGGTGAGAGGTGGCTTACTGAGTATCATAAATCTTTTTTCTGCTGGGTCATGAATATTCTACTGATCAGCTTAGGTTTGGCAGTCAACTTGGAAACACAATGAAGTCCCTGTCTCAAGCTCGTCAAAGCTCAAGCAAGTGCTGCAACTTGGCTCAACAGTTATTTCATGAACGTGCACAAACTGAGCAGGGAAGAAATATAAGTCATTGTCTTTTTTGGTTGCAATTCAAAGATGTGAAGCGAATCCGGGAATTGCGCTAAAAAAGGGTCAATCTTGTTGCTTTAAGGCGTGCCTTCCTCTTTGGAATATTACGAAACTGGCTTACGGTGTTTCCCTATTTGTCCTTCCTTTTGCCCTGTATGCGGTGGCCTTACAGTACTAGTAGAAGAAATGGGCCTGACTTACATAATTTTGATTGAAAATTATGATTTACATGTTTCGCCCTTTATTATTATTAAACCTTTGCTAGAGGGTGTTTGCTTGGTTGGTTAAATCTTTGGTTTTACCTCCCCTGATTCCTGCTCATCATCGATGGATGACGACATTGACAGTTGAGTTGGTGCACCATTTTGGACTTGTCAACCCCATAAAAGAATAGTAGGCAGCCACCATTATCCTTTTTGTGTTAAATATTCTAACCTTATCAGATTGTTCATATTATTTGTCTTGATTTGGGGGCCTTTCAATTTAGTCATAAGAAATAATAGAAAGGGAGTGGTTAGGTTAGGTGGAAAAGCAAGTTTCTTGGCATCAAAATATTCCAAATTCCTCAAGGTTTTGATAATTTCTTCACTTCACTGCCCTTGATTATTTACCCTAATCATTTCTTCCTCTTCCTCCCCACGAATCTCTCCTTCATTCAGATCCGAAGGTTAGGGAAGGACGGGCGTTGAAAAAAATGTGTCCGCTGAGATTTATTCTCATATTTCTCTCAGCGACTCTTGCCGGCTTCTTTGTTCTCCGGAACCTCAAATCTCAGCCTCAAGATTTCGAGGCCGACGATAATTCCGAGACCCACTCCAACGATTTGTCTACCAATTCGACCTCCTCCTCCTCCTCCTCCTTCTCCAAGGTTCTTGTAATTCTTTTATACCGGAATCTCGCATTTCCTTCTTGTTTCTTTGTTTGTGTCTGAACGGAAGGATTGTGGTTTGTTTGAACAGGTGTCGTCGGCAATGCAATCGGGATTCTGGACGGTGGTCGACATGGCCAGCGGGCGCTACTTGTGGAGGCATTTGTTGCCCTCGTCGAAGAAGCCTTCCGATTGATGCGAGTGTTTCGGGCTAGGGCTTCTGTATTGTTCAGGTTTCCCATATCGTTGGATAGTTCTCCTCTTGTATTCCCTTCGAGTTCATTTTGCAAAACCCCTCCTCTTCCTTCCTATCGAATATCTCGTCGTTAACGTTTACAAGTCTGTAACAGAAACACTCAAGTCGCAATCGCTTCTGATCTCAATTAAGATTTCCGAGTTTCTTCATTCTTTTGTTTTTGCCTGCTGGATCGAATTTGGAATTAAGACGATGAGTCGATCATTGAATCGTTCATCCGTTTGCGGGCAATCCAATCAGCTTTACGAATTAAATCGGGATTGGTTTTAGTTTCGTCTCACAGACAAGGTTAAACAACTTTAAATTAAAGTAAGATGAAATTCATGGCACCCAAAACAACTTTAATAAGCAAACAACGTATTCTAATCTGAAAAAACTGCGAATTTCGACGCCATACTTCTTTTCCCTGAATTAATTCGGGCGAAACGGTAAATGCACGAACCAACCCAATTGCCTGTAATGAACCGGTTCAAAATCCCAAGCCATTTATGTGAATAAATACCCTTTCATGTTTTACGCCAACGGTCGAATTGTATTTTTTTTTAGCAAATTTTCATCTTCTTCAGAGAGAGAGAGAGAGAGAGAGATGCGGAGGAGGAAAGAGAAGCCAGAAATCCCTAAAACCATGGCTGTTGCAGAGGAGAAGAAGGAAGACGATGAAGATGAAGAAAGGAGTAACGAAGCGAATGGTTTCTTTTCATGCTATCTCTTGGCCTCTGCCTGCCCTCGTTACAAAGGCCATACCTATATTGGGTTCGATTCTTTTCTCTTCTTGCATCCCTAGATCGGATCTTCTATCTGCTTGTCTTATCTCTGAAATAATGGATTGAAAAACGCCGTTTTACTCTCTCTTGATACTCGGATTCGTTTCTTTTCTTTTGCTTCCTGCATTAATTGAGTGAGGGGGAACATCAAGAAATGTGAGAAATGCGTAAATCAGATTCACAGTGAACTGTTATTTTGAATTTCAGATTCACAGTGAACCCTAAACGTAGAATCAGACAGCACAATGGCGAAATTAGATGCGGTGCGTGGCGTACTAAGAGGAAGAGACCTTGGGAAATGGTCTTCTGCATTTACGGCTTCCCCACCAATGTCTCTGCTCTTCAGGTTACATTTCCGGACTTTGAGCTCTACAAATCGCTTGATTGTGCGTCTTTTATGCATCGAGTGCCTTCTACTAGCTGAATGACTCTTCCATGACTATACAAATGTTAAGATGTTAAGAGTACACGTTAGGGGTTTCGGGAATTTACCAAAATGTGTTGATAGCTTCCTTTTTAATCTGTGCCTTAATTTATTTTCTTGCAAGTTTCAATCAATGCTAGAATTTGATGTTCTAACTGTGAATGCAGTTTGAATGGGCCTGGCAGCATCCTAATGAGTCATTGGCCGTAAGAAGTGCTGCTGCAACTTTCAAGTCTCTATCTGGAATTGCCAACAAAATTAAACTTGCATACACAATGCTCACACTTCCAGCTTGGTGTAGGTATGAGAAAATTTATACAACATCCAATTTCTCTGTCAAATTTGTTGGAAATGTGAACATAATTAAGAACAATATCCTCATAACTGTGAGGTTTTTTTGGGCAAAACCAAAGTTAGTCTGATAGGGGCAAGGTCTTGCTATTACGATTTATAAAGAAGTAACAAACTGATGTAATTTCAATCAAATTTGTTTGTCATGCTCTCTATTCACTTTTTTCAACTTATCCTTGCAGTTTGAATATTACTGTAAACTACTTCTCAACAAAGTACATGAATAATGCGGCTGGTTGCCCGAGTTTGCCAGGGCATATGAGGGTCCAAGTTTCTCCCATCGATGAGCTCCCATGCTATTCCGAAGGAGATCGATGTGTGCTTGAAAATGAAGATGACCGGGAGTATAATAGAGAATATGAAGAAACTTGTAGTTCTCGAGTATTATATGGATTGATGACTGAAGTTCCAAAAGAAATTCCTCAAACGTTGATGGATTACCAGACAGGTACAGATGGAAGACCTCATGAATTGCGTGGATCCGATGAAGAACGAGAGGACAATGAACAAGTGCCACATTCTTCGTGTACTCCGTCTTATATTGATGTGGGTGTTTCTTATGACTTGCGTGGATGTGATGAACAAGAGCCAGGTTTGTGTGCTCAGTCTTGTATTGTAGAAGGTAGGACTGAAATCATCATCGATGATGGAGAGGAAAACCATTTAGAAGGGAGTGGTATGAAATTGCAGCAGCAACCTGGTAGGAATAAGAACTTATCAGGAATAGCTACTGAAATCAGCAAAGTTTCATATGGGCTTCATCCTGTTGAGTATGAGGTTATAGACGTGTCTACCCCGTCTCCCGACTGCAGAACAAGTTCGTATAAATTCAAGAGAAGAGTTATTACTGGTAGGTCTGAGATTATTGACTTGACTAAATCTCCTACGTTTATCCAATTATAGAACGATGGATAAATTTGGATTCTACAAATAATGGGCTAGTTTGAAATGACTTTTCAAGCGTTTAAAAAAGTGTTATTGCGAAGGCTCATGCATATATATGCAGGCTCATGCTTTTAAGTACTAATCTGTGTGCTGCTGCAGATAGTATTTTCAACCCTTTCAGAAGCAACGTGAGCTCAAATTTGGTTGACCAAATAGAGAGGGGAACAATAACATGTTAAGTTATATATAATGGCCTTTTTTTCAAAGGCCATTTTAAGGGGATCAAGTGTGAAAAGAACATTAGAATGGCTTGTGTAATATAGAACGTGGTATCAATTAACTTGTTCCAAATGATCGGACTTCTTTGGGTCAAAACATTTATCTTCTCATAGTAATCTTTTGTTACTATTGGTTTAGTTATCGAAACTCGAGACCATGGTTAGGTTAGCAACTTGAACCAAATCATTGAATGCCTGTTTTCTTTTGTTTCTGTGTTCTTCCTCCATAGCTTTCTAATTTATTACTTTTTGGAATCTGAATTACTCTGTTTATTATAAAATCAATAAGGATCAGATTTCCCACTATGATGGAAGTTTTTATGAAGGTGGATCGCAATTAACGCCTCTGCATCCTGGATTAGCGACCAAGCTGTAATGTGTCCTCCTCATTTCTGCCTTCGTTTTGGGGTCAACACACACACATGGACATCAGCAGTTCATCCATATGCATGTAAAGCCTTTTGTCTTTCACATTATTATTATTATAGAAAATGAATTGCATTAAGTAAATATGCATAAGGATTTGAGAGATTAAAGATATTTTATTCGAAACTTGACTCATTCCCATCACAGTGGTTTATTTATATTGATGTTGGAGTTGGTAGATCCTCCTCACTATTGAAAAAGGGAGAGGAAACATGAATAAGCTGAAGAAGCTGAGGACAAGGGACGATATGTGGATTGTGGAAGAAGATTACCACACAGGAGTATCAGCGTCGGTGCCATTCAAGTGGGAGTCAGAGCCAGGCACTCCCAAGGCCAATTTCCCTGAAAATGGGGCCTTCCTCTCTCCTCTCACCCCCCCACCTTCCTATTTCTCCACTAATCCTAACTCCCCCCTCAGCCTTGGTTCTTCTAAGCCCTTTCATAGACCCAATTTCCTCAACAATGTCTTCAGAAAGCTTTCTGTCAAGGCCAGTCTGCAGCCTCCATCGCCCAGCTCTTTCTTGTCGTCCTCGTCTTCGAGTTCTAGCAGGGAAAGAGGGACACCCGGAAGCCCGAGGAGATTATCGTTTGATTCAAGGGTGGACGACGACAACAGCAATGAAGAGGAGAATGTTGAATCACCTGTTTCTACTTTGTTCTTTGGACGTGGAAGTGATAAAGGATGCTACCCAAAGTTGGTTAAGGTATTCACCAGAGATTCTAAATGAAAAGAGAGTTCATGACGAACTTCTTCTTTTGAGTTCAAGAACGTGAATCAAACCATCAATATTTGAGATGGTATATACTTTATTTACCGAGCTATGATCGGTTGTTTCATGTGGTTTATAATCCTCTTTTCTAAATAACAATGTATGCTTGCACATATTCCAACTCCGATGTATCAGAATCAACAATATGTCAAATAAAGAGGTGAATTTTCATGAAATATATGAAAGAATGTAAATTGAAGAATCACAGACAATCATTATGGAAGGTCAGGGAGAGGGAGTTGAAGATGATATGAAGGCCAATTCATAGTTGACAATGCCAACAATTTGAAACCACATTATTTTATAAATGTATATAATACTAACGTGGGCTACAACAATATATATTGTAAACTGAGATCCACATTTGACCTTTAACAATTGACAATCTGAAGTCAACTCTCTCTTTTGCAAGCTATGTTGAAAGCAACCACCATTTCTGTCACAACTAGCGTATTGAAAGCAATCATCTTCTTAAGTTCTGATTTCCAGCTCCACGAGCTCGCTTTATATATGTGAGATCCCACATTAGTTGGGGAGGAGAACGGAGCAATCTTTATAAAGGTGTGAAAATCTCTCCGTAACAGACATGTTTTAGAAAATTTGAGGGGAAGCCCGAAAGGGAGACTCCAAAAAGGACAATATCTGCTAGCGGTAGACTTGGGCTGTTATAATATAGTTGATGAAAATCTTCCGAACCTTCATGGGTTAGGTAGTACAATGGAAATCAGGATGAGTGCAACAAAATTTTATCACAAGTTCTTGAAAGAACATAAGCTACAAAATGATTACTCACTGCTTTGCTTGCAATTGCCATGGCAGCCTCCCTTGTCAAGCGCAAGCCATGAGCTGCCTTCCTCACAGATTTCTTTATATCCGCATCATAGCCATCATTCATCAACACCTGCAGCAATGGCCTCCTTTACAACCTGAAAAAAAATGAAAAAATAGAGGTGGAAAGTTCCCCCAGATATTCACAAATTTGATGATTTGTGATTTTAACTTCAAAAAGGCTACCAACTCCATAACAGTAAAAAACATAGCAGTCTTCACAGCAGTCAGAGCCTAACAAAAATGATTTTACAGTTTTAAAATAAATGAAAAATATGTCGACAAAATAATTTATTAGAATAATGTGCGGGATACCCTTAATAGAAAGTTTAAAAGACATGCAATCTAAATAAATAATTTAACAAGTCACTTCCGTGTCACAGCCTCACCTGAAGATCATTTTAAAAACAGGATGAGTATTAAAATACTCGACAAGGAACCCCCCTATTGGGATCAAATACATAAACCATCATAAGGCTAATCAAAGGAAATCGAGGGACCTTCGTGGTTAATTATCCGAAACATACGGCATGTAATTTTTCCATTAAAACCATTTTCAACAATCACCTCTTAGAGTGACCATTAGTGGTTGGTTACCCGATTCACACAATGTGTAACCATTACTACATCTCCTTAACACCATTACTACATGAAAATTGAAACCTACCCACGGGAGAAAAGCGATTGGCATCTGGATGGTTCTTTAATGAAATAAGCAAACCGTTGAACTCTATGACCCACCTGCTGGAACCCCAACGTTATTATGAGTTAGAACCCAAACATAAATTCATATGTTCACACAACTATAAATATCAAAATAAAAGAGCTGCTCCACAATATCAAAATAAAAGATTGCATCAATAGCGTACTGATGAGGATAGAAATGGGCACTGGAGTTTCACCCTAAATGGTGAAGCTCCATTTTGCAAGACCATGCCAAATATTGTCAATCAATATAACATTCATTTTGCAAGCTCCATATGCATAACATACCCGACGTTGCTCTATGTCACCATCACAATCTCCAGTTTCAAGTGGTTGCCTAAAAATTCTTCTACCAATCTAGAAACCCAAAAGAAAAGACTTTTTAATTTGAAGGATACTGAAGCCATGGTATTGAGAAAACTGAAATTAGAGAAATTCACAGAAACAAACTTCAATCAGCTTGAATCAAAAAGTGAGAATACTTGCAAAAAGTTTTAGGCAGGGAACTCCAAGTAGAACTCACAAAATACCATCTCCCATAACTCCAATTGGCTTATATCATAGAAACCCATATTTACAGAAATCCATATGGATAAGATAAAACTATTTAACGTCCCTGAAGAACCCTACCATCCCAAAGTTCCACTCTTCACAGTTAGCAGTTGAACATATAAACCACAGCCCCAGCCCATAACCTGCGGCTACAGCTCCGGCGACAACAATGCCTGAGGTTGCTAATCTTAAAGGCGGAGAGGATTGAGCAAAGAACAGGAGGTGGGACAAGGAAGTTCCGAGGGTAAAGGGCTTCCACCACTATGGACTAAGTTGGGCTCCATTAATGGGGGTACGTGGGCTTCAAATATGGTTCAATTTGGGCATCAATCATGGGCCATTTGGGCTTCAATCATGGGCCATGTGGGCTACCACTATGAGCCGGCAGATTTGGACTTCAACTATGGGCCAGTCGATTGGGCTTCCACTATGGGCCAGCCCATTTGGGCTACAAATATAGGCCGCCGATTTGGGCTTCCAATATGAGCCAGCATATTTCGGCTTCGACTATGGGCCAGCCGATTTGGGCTTCCACTACGGGCCAGCATATTTGGGCTTCCACTATGGGCCAGCCGATGTGGACTTCCACTATGGGCCAGCATATTTGGGCTTCCACCATGGGCCGGCCGATTGAGGCTTCCACTATGGGCCGGCCGATTTGGGCTTCCACTATGGGCCCCGATTTGGGCTTCAACGATGGGCCAGCATATTTGGGCTTTCACTATGGGCCCGCCGATTTGGGCTTCCACTATGGGCCCGCCGATTTGGGCTTCCACTATGGGCTAGCCGATTTGGGCTTCAACTATGGGCCAGCCTATTTGGGCTTCCACTATGGGCCCCGATTTGGGCTTCAACGATGGGCCAGCATATTTGGGCTTCCACTATGGGCCCCGCCGATTTGGGCTTCCACAATGGGCTAGCCGATTTGGGCTTCCACAATGGGCTAGCCGATTTGGGCTTCCACCATGGGCCGCCCGATTTGGGCTTCCACTATGGGCCCGCCGATTTGTGCTTCCACTATGGGCCCGCCGATTTGGGCTTCAACTATGGGCCAGCATATTTGGGCTTCCACTATGGGCCGGCCGATTTGGGCTTCCACTATGGGCTAGCCGATTTGGGCTTCCACCATGGGCTATCCGATTTGGGCTTCCACCATGGGCCGCCCCGATTTGGGCTTCCACTATGGGCTCGCCTATTTGGGCTTCCAATGTGGGCCCGCCGATTTGGGCTTCCACTATGGGCCAATTTGGGCTTCCATTATGTGCCAATTTGTGCTTCCATTATGGGTTACTTTCGGCTTCCACTATGGGTCAGTTTGGGCTTCCACTATGGGCTGATTTGGGCTTCCATTATGGGTCACTTTGGGCGTCCACTGTGGGCCTATTTGGGCTTCGATTATGAGCCTATTTGGGCTTAGTAACTTTTAATAGGATCCGGTGTGTTTTTCTATTGGGCTTCATGGGAATCGCGATCCACCAAAAGTAGTAGTCGTTAAAGGTTAAACAAGGAGGCTAAGATACTGTTCCAACTCCACACAGCGCGAAGATTGGATGCCATGGCAGTCTCTTCTCTGCGATTCCCGCTTTCCCCATGGGCAACCAAAACTTCATTTCCATGCTTTCGTTTTCCCCACCCTAATTTCGTTTCGTGGACCGCTCGTCTGAGACCTAGACTGCTGTGCTGTTCCTCATCTCGTACTGCTACCACCGATGCTCTTTCCACTCAGTGCGCTCCAGACCAGCTCCGGAAATGGGAAGCTTTTCGGAAGAAGAAGGTCGTTATGCGGATCGGCTATGTTGGGACTGATTATAGAGGTCTCATTTGATATTACTCTCTGGTTCTCTTGACGACCCTTTTGTGAATCCTTGACCAGTTCATTAATTCTTAAGTTAAAAAAATGCAGGGCTGCAAATGCAACGCGAGCAATCATCACATCCAAGTGAGCTTTTTCATCATTTCTTTTTACATCATTTACATAATGTCATGAAAATTCCTGTCGGGGATTGGCAATGACATCCGCCGGATATTCTGTTGCTGTCCTTGATTTGCATACTTTCGTAGTGAATGTGATGGTGGTTGCTCAATTACTTACTTAGCCAAGTGTATTGCTCAATTACTTACTTAGCCAAGTGTAAAGTACAACAACTATTTATAACAATTTAGTTCACAGTGACTAACAGAAACAGTTGAAATTCACTGACCAATTGTGATATGAATCAAGACATCAATCATGTAATATAAACTTCAAGAAAGATGTGAGAACCAAGACATCAATCATGCAATATAAACTTCAAGGAAGATGTGAAGAAAATGTTATTCAAATTATCACACGATGTTGCAATTCATACACATTAAAGAAGAATCAAGCTTCAGATGTTAGAAAGACTCATTGATAAAGCATTCATAGTTCAAGCTATCTATTGCAACTAGCGCTCGAAACCTTGGAACTTATTATCAGACGTTCCTATGATGTACCGACAGATTGGATTCCATGTACTGTTGAGGTAGCAAATTTCTGTTAGTTAGTTTTCTTGTTATTAGTTGAGTTTGTTAGTTAGTTTTATTGTTATTAGTCTTCATGTATTCCCCTATAAAAGGCATTGGACCCTATGAATAAATAGGATCATTTTTGGTACATTTACCAAGTCTCTGACATTTACGGCTAACATTTGGTATAGAGCCGGTTAGGATTCAAGAAAGTGATCCAAGAAAGTGATCCAAGAAAGAAAATGAGCAGCGACAAAACACTCACCAAGATTCCACAGTTTGATGGTCACTATGACCATTGGAGTGAACTGATGGAAAGCCTCTTGCGTGCCAAGGGGTTGTGGAGTCTAGTGGAAGAGGGTTACACTGAACCGGTAGAGGGAATCGAAGTGACTGCAGTGTAGAAAAGGAATCTTGATGAGTTCAAGATGAAGGATCATCAAGTGAAGCACTACCTGTTCCAAGCAATTGATCAGGTTGTGTTTGAACAGATCTTGAATCGCAAAACATCCAAGAACATTTGGGATTCGATGAAGAAAAAGTTTGGAGGCAACAAAAGAGTGAAGCGGTCTCTTCTCCAAACTTTAAGAAGAGATTTTGAGGTTCTTGAAATGAAGAACGAAGAGAACATCGATGATTATTTTGGAAGAGTAATGACTGTCTCCAACAAGATGAGAAGCAACGGAGAAGACATGTCAGATTCGAAGATTGTTGAGAAAATACTTCGAACTCTGACTGACAAATTCACATATGTGGTGGTAGCCATCGAGGAGTCAAAAGACACAAGAAAGATGACGATTGACGAACTGCAAAGCTCTCTGCCTGTACATGAAAAGAAATTCAAGAAGATCAGTCATGAAGAAGGTGATCAAGCTCTCAATGTCAGAGGCAGAGGCAGAGGATCATACAAAGGTCGAGGCAGGGGCAGAGGACGCTCATTCAACAAAGCAACGATCGAGTGTTACAACTGCCACCAACTTGGACATTTCCAATATGAATGTCCAATTAGGTACAATGGAGCACATTTTGTAGAGATCGAAGAAAAGGATGAAGTTATTCTCATGACATATGTGGAGCTTCAAGGCACTAAAAGAAGAGATGTGTGGTTCGTGGATTCTGGGTGTTCAAACCATATGTGTGGAGAAAGAAGTATGTTCTCAAGCCTGGACACTAACTTCACACATAATGTCAAGCTTGGGAACAATCACAAACGGATGGTTGGTGGGAAAGGAGCAGTGAAAATAATACTTAAGGGAATAAGCTATGTGATCAACGATGTGTATTATATTCCGGAACTAAAGAACAACCTGCTTAGTGATGGACAACTTCAAGAAAGGGGTTTAGACGTGCTATTCAAAGGAGGAGATTGAAACACATGCAACATTTTTCATCCCTTAAGAGGAAAAATAGTAGAATCTGTTATGAGTGCTAATAGGATGTTTATCCTGCTGGGTGAATCAAATAACAAAACAAAGGAGGAGAGATGTCTGCAGGTTGATATCTCAGACAAGGCAGAGCTGTGGCACCATCGATATGGGCATCTCAGCTACAAGGGACTTCACACATTATGCCGTAAAGAGATGGTTGTGGGTTTACCTGAAATTGGAGATGTGAAAACTATCTGTGAGGCGTGTGTTAAAGGGAAACACCATCGTGTTCCATGTTCGAAGCAGAGCAAGTGGAGAGCCACTGAAAGATTATAGCTTATCCACTCTAATCTCTGTGGTCCGATCAACCCACCATCAAACAGTCAAATAAAGTACTTTATAAGCTTTATTGATGATTTCTCGAGAAAAACATGGATATATTTTGTGCTAGAAAAATCAGAAGCATTTCATCAGTTCAAGGCATTCAAAGCGTTTGTAGAAAAGCAAACTGGATTGTTCATCAAATGTCTAAGAACAGATAGAGGAGAAGAATACAATTCAATTGCATTCAAAGAATTCTGTAAAGCGCATGGAATCAAAAGACAGCTGACCACCGCCTTCACGCCTCAGCAAAATGGCGTTGCTAAACGTAAAAACCGTACAATCATGAACATGGTGAGAGCAGCGTTATTAGAGAAGGATGTACCAAAAGTTTTCTGGCCAGATGCTGTGCAATGGGTGAATCACATTCTTAACAGATCTCCTACACTCATTGTAAAAGATATGACTCCGGAAGAGGCATGGAGTGAAAGAAAGCCATCAGTCGAACACTTTAGGATTTTTGGATGTATCGGATATGTTCATATCCCTGATGTTAAAAGAAGCAAGCTCGATGACAAAAGCGTGAAGTGTGTTCTGTTAGGTTTCAGCAGTGAATCCAAGGCCTTTAAGATGTTCGATCCAGTGGAGAAAAAGGTTCACATCAGTCAAGATGTGATATTTGAGGAAGATAAGAAGTGGAATTGGGAAGATGTTGGTTATTCTGGTGAAGAAAGCATTGAACTTGAGTGGGAAAATGATTATGAAAATGTTGAAAATGCAGAGGAAGCGGAAGAAGCAGAAGAATACACTGATGACGTTCCTTCACCAAACGATCCACCAACTGGACAAACAACAGCAATAACGGGTAGGGTGAGAAAACCACCAATCTGGTTTGCAGATTATATCACAGGAGAAGGGCTATCAAATACAGAGGAAGAAGCAAACAGGGCTAGAGTCGAGATTGAAACTCTAGCTTTCATGGCCATATCAGATCCGACCAGTTTTCAAGAAGCCGTAGGACATCAGAAATGGAAACAAGCGATGGATGCTGAGATACAGTCAATCGAACGGAACCACACGTGGTCGCTGATTGCACTTTCTTTTGGAGCCAAGGCTATTGGGGTTAAGTGGATCTACAAGACCAAATTAAATGAACTTGGAGAGGTAGACAAGTACAAAGCTCAGCTGGTTGTAAAAGGGTATGCTCAAGAGTACGGAGTAGATTACACAGAGGTATTCGCACCAGTGGCTCGAATGGATACAGTGAGGATGATCATTGCTGTAGAGCACAAAAAGGATGGGGAATCTATCAGCTCGATGTCAAATTTGCTTTTCTACATGGTGAGCTGAAGGAAGATGTGTTTGTTGAACAACCACAAGGTTATGAAGTAGCAGGGAAGAAGGACATGGTTTATAAGCTGCAAAAGGCTCTTTACGGACTAAAACAAGCGCCTAGAGCTTGGTTCAGTCGCATTGAGGCTTATATCGTCAAGGAAGGTTTTGTAAGCAGCTCTAGTGAACAAACATTATTCATCAAACTAAAGGGAGGTAAAATTCTAATTGTGAGCATTTATGTTGATGATCTATTGTTCACTAGTAATGATGAGGAGTTGTTGAATGAGTTTAAGCGCTCCATGATGAATGAATTCGACATGACTGATTTGGGGAAGATGAGATATTTTCTTGGCATTGAAGTGATGCAGAAGGCTAATGGCATCTTTATATGTCAAAGAAAATATGCTGTTGAGTTGATCGAGAGGTTTGGAATGCAAAATTACAACTCTGTTTGCAATCCGATAGTCCCTGAACAGCAGATTGGCCGAGATGAAGCTGGTGTGAAGGTCAATTCAACACTATATAAGCAAATGGTGGGCATCTTAATGTATCTCACAGCCACACGACCTGACTTGATGTTTGTGGTAAGTCTTATTAGTCGTTTTATGGCAAATCCTACTGAGTTGCACTTTGCTACTGCAAAAAGAATCATGAGATACTTGAAGGGAACTCTGGAATTTGGGATATGCTATCAACGTGAAGGGAAGAGTGAACTCTTAGGCTACACCGACAGTAACTATGCGGGAGATGTGGATGACAGTAGGAGCACTTCAGGCTATGTTTTCTTAATGAGTGGAGGAGCTGTGGCATGGTCCTCAAGGAAGCAACCAATCGTCACATTGTCAACAACTGAAGCAGAGTATGTAGCAGTAGCTACATGTGCCTGTCAAGCCATTTGGATGAAAATGATATTGAAAGAAATCGGGCATGAACAAGATGAAGAGATGATTCTGTTTTGTGACAACACGTCCACTATCAAGTTATCAAAAAATGCAGTCATGCACGGAAAGTCAATGCACATAAGGGTTCGATATCATTTTCTCAGAGAATTGACAAAGGAAGGTGTAATTAAATTGGTCTATTGCAGCACTAAGGAGCAGCTGGCCGACATAATGACAAAGCCTTTGAAGATGGCATCATTTCAAAGGATCAGAGAAGCGTTTGGGATGAGTGTTGTGAACTAAACTCTTGATCGAGTTCAATTCAAGGGAGGAAGTGTTGAGGTAGCAAATTTCTGTTAGTTTTTTTGTTATTAGTTGAGTTTGTTAGTTAGTTTTTTTGTTATTAGTCTTGATGTATTTCTCTATAAAAGGCATTGGACCCGATGAATAAATATGATCATTTTTTATATATTTGCCAAATCTCGGAAATTTACAGCTAACATGGCTAACATGTCCTTCAGACAATGTAATCTAAGAGGCCAGTTTTCAAGGGGAACTTTGTAACATGCTTGCTGTTACATGATTTGGGAGAACTAGAGATGCGTGGCAGAATAGATACTGCTAAAAGAGTAGATAAAAAGGACATGTATCAGCAACACTAATGCCATTAAACTTTGTCAGCGATAATGAAGTGATACTCGCACCATGCATTAGTTACTAACTACAACAAATTTAAAATATAATTGCAGACTGAACCAACAGAAATAGTTGAGCTTAGTATGCATTCAGCTGATCAATATCTGATTAAATACACTTAAAATCTTAACCAACCTTGATATATTGTTTTATGTACATTAATCACAAAGGATCTGTCGTAGACTTCCATTTATTTTATTGGATAAGCATTTCTTTGTCTTTCAATGTTTCTTTTACCATTAAACAATGTTAAGTGCCCATGTTGGTTATGATAATAAAGTAATGATAAGCATGGAATATGAGTAATACTGTTTCTCTCTTCTCTTCTTTATTTTTTTATTTTTCCTGTGAATTACAACACAGAAATTAACCTCGTACAGTTCAAAGTACCCAGCTAATGCATGGATGGAATGTCCTAAAGCATTACAGTTTTAATGTGTAGCAATTGAACAAGAATTGGAAGCTGCAATATATAAAGCTGGTGGAATTCGTGAAAGTAACTATGGAAATCTGAACAAAATCTCATGGGCAAGGAGTAGTCGAACTGATAAAGGAGTAAATATCTTGAATGTCTTTGTTGCATCTCAATTTATGACTTTTATAATCTTATTGGTTTTTTTTATTTGTTTTTTTCTCTCTCTTTCATTTTCAAGGTTCATTCCTTGGCTACAACAATAACCTTAAAAATGGAAATCCCTGATAGTGCATGGATGGGCGACCCTTGTGGTATTCTGCTTGCTAATTACATCAACTTTTATCTTCCTGAAAATATCAAGGTTTTTGGCATTGTACCTTCACAGAGGTAAGAGTTTCAGCATTAGCATGATGCGCTTTTATGTTTTTACTACAAAGTGGTAACTTTACATCATTGTTTTCACTTGTCAAGGAGCTTTGATCCTAGAAGGGAGTGTGATGTTCGGAAGTATACTTATCTCCTCCCTGCTAAGCTTATTGGAATTGAAAGTAAGCTCAAAACTACTGAAATTGATTATCACATCTCAGAATTTAAGGATATATTAAATTCCTTTCAGGTAGGTCTTTATCTCCTTCATTTAATTACATAAAGATCAGTTTGTACCTCCCTTCACTGCAAGAAACATGATCTGTTATTATTTGATATAGTCTAGTACTGTTATTGGGAAGACAATTGTATGGCGTTGAAGAACATAGGTGGGTTCTTTTTGCGTACAGGGGGAGCACCCTTTTCATAACTATACAATACGTTCCAAGTATAGAACAAGAATTCGAGCCAACCAATCTCCAGGATATGTCCACAAGTCAGGAGATGGGGTATCATCTAGTGATTTGTCGAACTCTGAGTTTGAGGAAAGTGATGGAGAAAATGATATTTTTGTTGGAGGAGGAATCAAGGAACCAAATCAACATTCTCCAAGCTTAAGTGGTTGTAATGAGAATACATTTGAAGTATGCAGTAAACTTGGAAATGGATCAGAGCTTCCACAGGGTGTTCGTGCAAGATGGCTTCATGAACCAGATGAGAAAGATCGTATAGGCGCCTCGCACTTCAGAAAAATTCTATGCTGTTCTTGTGGGAAGCTGGAAACATCTCTTGGATATGAGTTCGTTGAGATCTCCATCTGGGGAGAATCTTTCATGTTGCATCAAGTTAGTCTTTCTCTAACTTTGTTTTCTTTGATTAACTGTTCTTTTGTCCCCACTCGATAATTTCTTTGCAGCCTTATTTCATTTTTGAACTATTTTGCCCCTTTGGAAATCAATGCTCAGTGGCCTAGTGGGGTAGTTATGCATTGATGTCGTATGAAATTAATTAAATTCTAAAATGTTACAAACCACTAAATAATTTGATGGCCCCTGTGTTTTGGTGGAAGAAGATGCGAGTTTATGCAATCAAGCTTTATAAGCTTGACTTGTTCAATATCTATCATCATAACCTTCATTTACTCCTCAAGGTTCATAACTCATAGGATCATCTTACACCATTAGACATGTCTGGTTTAATTTTTTGCACTTAACCCATTGCTATTCGAAATCAATTCGCATGAAATTAAATTCTAAGATGCTAGGAACCATTTAATAATTTGATGGCCCCTGAGCATTGATGGACAGTAGATATGAGTTTATGGGTTCAAGCTTTATGAGCTTGACCTGTTCAATATCTACCATCATAACCTTCATTTACTGAGTGGAGAGAAACTAGAATTTGTTTGAAAAGCTTTTGCTTCTTTGTTAGAGATCAAACTATGTTAGAAATCACGACTCTCTACAATGGTATCATATTGTCCACTTTGAGCATAAGCTCTCGTGTCTTTGCTTTGGACTTCTCCAAAAGGTCTCATACAAATGGAGATATATTCCTTACTTATAAACCCATGATCATTCCCTAAATTAGCCAATGTAGGACTCCCTCCCAATCCCGTTGAGGTCAAAGCCTCATGAAGAAACTCAAAATCTTATGAACAAATGGTATAGGAGGCACTAACATGAGCCATAAAGTTATCTACTCTTATCTTGAGGTGGAGGTTCGAACCCACACGTCCACATTTATCGTAATCAAAAGTGGTAAGAAATGGAAGGCATTATTGCAGGAGATTTGGGCAGCGAGACACAATATTTAGTAGTTTAGTCGTTATATGATATACTTTTTTCCTATTCAAAAATAAACATCAATAACGTAACTTGTTAAGGATGGTAGTTAATGTTTTACTTTTAAATCAAAGGGCTATTCTCATGCTTCTTTTATTACACCCTGGGCAGATTCGGAAGATGGTAGGCACAGCCATTGCCGTGAAGCGAAAACTGCTCCCAAGAGATATCATAGCATTGTCACTAAGCAAGTTCTCTAGAATAGTTCTTCCCATTGCTCCAGCTGAAGTCTTAGTCCTAAGAGGGAACAGGTTTTCCAACAGAAAACGACCAGGAGCTCCAAAGAGGCCCGATTTGATCACATTAAACGAATCCGACGACATTGTCAAGTCAGTGAATGAATTCTACAGATCGGCGATATTACCCGAGGTAACTAACTTTCTAGACATAGAAAGACCCCCATGGAAAGAATGGGTGGAGAAATTGGACAAGTACACAAGCATTCCCAATGAACAATTGGACGAAGTTAGGAATTCTTGGAAGGCATGGAAAGGAAAAGGTACATTTTCTTGATGTGTTCTTTGTGTGTGTCTCTTTTGTTGGAAGTAGGCAAAAACTTAAAGAGTATTGAAGAGGATGGGAGGCAGTTGAGTTATTGATGGTACAAATTATGGGAATTGAGCATTGAATGGATGTGGTCTGCGGCCACCCACCAGCCGCGGGGGGGGGGGCGTTTAATAGCTCAGCATCAACTGCAGACAACCCACTCGGCACTCGGCATTCAGCATTCAGCATTCAGCACCACCATAAGGGAGTGTGCCTGCATTCAATGTAAACGGCTTAAAAGGCGTAATATATAGGTGAGCCTTTGACAAGGCTGTACTGACGTTGATTTAACTTAATTTTTAGATTTTTATTTCAGGTTTTGGACTTTTATTTCATTTGAGTTCTTAAATCTTTGAAATATTGTTAATTTATGATTATGTATACATAAATTAATAGTATTTATATCAACAAATAAACATTTTACATATCTAAATGGTTAGAAATCACGGATCTCCACAATGTTATAATGTTGTCCACTTTGAGCATAAGCTCTCATGATTTTGTTTTGGACTTCCTCAAAAGGTCTTATCCCAATGGAGATACTATTCTTTTTTATAAACTCATGATCATTCCTTAAATTAGCCATCCCAACAATCCTCCCTTCGAACAAAGTACACTATAAGCCTCCCGTGAGGCTTATGGAGCTCTCGATCGAGACTCGACTCCTTTCTCTGAACCCCTCAAACAAAGTACACCCTTTGTTCGACACTTTAGTCACTTTTGACTACACCTTCGAGACTCACAATTCTTTATTCGATATTTGAGGATTCTATTGTCATGGCTAAGTTTAGGGCATGGCTATGATACCGGTCGGATTCATGGATCTCCACAATGGTATCATACTGTCTACTTTGAGCATAAACTCTCATGTCTTTCCCAATAGAGATACTAGCCTCATCGGATCATTCCCCCTAAATTAGCCATAAGTTTTAGAAACTTTTTCTTGGTGCCGGGACCACAAATTTGAACCTCATATTCATATGTCAGTACAACTTGTTTTGTGTTATTTGAACATGTTTGACGACACGTGTAAGGCAGAGACGTGGCAAGGTGGGTGCTGCGTCAGCATGAGCTTATGTTTACATCAGCCCAAAACGGTGTCGTCCCAATGAAATCTTTATTAGATGGCTCCCGTAAATGCAAAGGATGGCCCACGTAAGTTTATTGATGCGGGCCGCCTTTGACTTCCATTCCCCGGAGCGGAAACTCAATTCTGGGTCTTATTTTCACTTAAATTACAAATTTAGTCAGGTTTATTTCCAATATCAACCTTTAAAATAGATTGTGCTTAATAAATATTTTATTTTCAGAAATTACATAATAAGTCCCTGAAAATGTCTAATATTGAGTTGAATATCTTCTCTATTTATTTGTTAATCCCACAAATGGTAGTGTAGGATAGGACAGTTTGGACATGTAATAAAATAGAATTAAAGAAATGAGGTTATGTTTAGGTAAACATTAAATAAATGTATAAAAATTAGTGATGGAGCTTTGGACAACCATTTGTGCTTTAATTTCTCACTCTTTCTCAAATATAAAACGTCTTATGGTTAATTCTTTTCCTAACTTAGTTCATGTTTCAAACCTCCGCCCTACCTTTGTAAACTAAAAAAATTGAACTCCTCAGTTTTTATGCAAACTACAAGTTTGGACTTTTTACTCTTACCGAACGGGTTTATTTTATGTGCAGGTCATGTGGACTCGCACTTGATCCGGAGGGGATTTCCAGTTTAGACAAAAAATGAAGAAAGGAGAGAAAAATAGTTTTTACCCATCAAATAAATGGGGCTGGGGACGAGATTATATTATGTGTCTCGGTCCTCGCCCCATTTAATATAAATATATTTTCAACACACTATTTTTTAAAGAATAATAAATAGAAAATTTTGCAACAATGAAATAGGTGGCGGGGGATGGAGACATGCACCCTTGGACATCTCTAACTCTCAATTGTCTTGGAAAACATTTCTAATATGTCCTCTAATTTTCAATTTTAGGTTTAATAAGACTTTAAAATTTAAAAATATCTAATAAGTATTCACATTTTTTAATTTAGAGGGATAGATTATTAATATATTCCATTTTTCAAAATATAATTGAACTTTTATATTTAAATTTAAATTTGGTGTAATATGATCCGTGAATCCATAAATTTTAAAAAAATATATAAAATAAGATACAAAATTAAAATTTTAAAAATTAAATCTCCAAACTTATTACCTATTTTTTAAAAACATGTTTTAAAAAAACTGATCTAGATTTTGAAAATTTGAAATTTTTCTTAGAATTTAAATGGTTTTCAAAATTTGATTTAAAGAAGAAGTCGAGTCAATTTCATTTCTTTGAATAGACAATCTATGGAACACAAAACTACTAAGTATAACGTCGAAATATATTAGCGTGTCAAACTAAGAACACTTAAAAGAGTCAAGTGGTATAATACAAAAGCGGTATAGCCGTGTTCTACGTAGAGCCCTGCGCCCTCTGCGACTTCGTTGAAGAGTAGAAGCTTCTGGTTCGAGCGAACAAAAGCAGAGCCAGCAAAGTCCCGAACGAACACAAGCAACCCCATATCATAAAAGTGGTTCTGTAGCACTCAACTCCGATGCATTTCCCGGCGACACCCGTCGCTTGCTTCCGGTAAAGATAAGCCGCCATGTACCCAAAAAGAAACGACCCAAAAGGTATATTCGCAACCACCACGTTGTGGTTTATTGAGAAATTGTTGGCCCCAAATAGCTCGCTGGTTGTCGACACGGAAATCGAAGTAATTGCGCCCGTACACACTGCAATTACGGCGGTGCTCACGCACAGAATCAAATCCGTCGGCCCTGAAAGAAGGAAGAACCCCCCGCACATTGCCCCCATCAATGCCACCATCCATCCCGGCTTCGATCTCATGAACCTCCTCCTGCACCATTTACACCATTTATAAAACTCTTAGATGAACACGACTCTTAACAATGGTATGATACTGTCTCCTTTGAGCATAAGCTCTCATAACTTAGATTATAAACCGATGATCATTCTTTAAATTAGCCGATGTGGAATTTTTATCAAACACTTCCCCTCGAACAAAGTAGAACTTCCCTTAATCGAGGCTCGACTCCTTTTTTTTTCTTTTGGAGTCTTTGTCATTTTTTTACTATGCCTACGAGACTCACAACACTTTGTTAGACATTTAAGGATTCTATTGACATGACTAAGTTTAGGGCAAGACTCTGATATCATGTTAGATGAACATGACGGGTGACTTTGCTTTGGCCTTCACAAAAGGCCTCACACCAATCGACAATAGTATTATTTAATTATAAACGCATGATCATTCCCTAAATGAGTAGATTTTACCTCGACAAAAAATGGTCCACAAGCGATGGCATTAGACGCCCAAAGAAGCCGAACGAAGACGACAGCGACACCAACGACGACACACTCGAGCTTCCCCGCGACTCCGCTATTTGCCCCAAGTTGTTTAAAAACGCCAATCCCAAGGTTGCACCAAAAAAGTAAACACCAACATACAACCAAAAGTTTACTCTTTTCACCATTTCCATCGCTCCGATCTCCTCCATTGCGTCATCGCCGCCGTCTCTGTTCAATTTCGCCTCATTTTCGGGTCGGATTCTCGTATCTTCTTCCATTGTAGAATGATAAACCCTTCTCTCTTTTCCTTCTCTTACTGACTTCTTGATACTCTCTACCACCGGAACCACCACCGGAAGGAGCAGGAACACCAAAATCCCGACCAGCCCACTCAATGGCGACAACATTCTGGAAATCGACCCAACGCTTGTAACCACCGCAAAAACCCCAGTGGCTATGGTTATTACAAAAATTACAAAAAACCCAACTTCCAAATTTCCTTGCTCTTCCACCAATTCGACAATTCTAGCCAATGGAGACACCAAAACACAAACACCCAACGGAAAAACAGAGTTGGATAGAAGGAATGTCTCGGCTGTTTTGTGAGAGCGTTTAGAGAATATTAACCCGACAATATCCGTATAGATCTTGGCGCTTAAGCCTTGGTAACTGGTTGATATCCCCACCGCCACTTGACGATTTGAGGGGAAATTTCTAATGGCGACGATGTAACAGACGGTGTTGATCCAGCAGATGCTGTTTCCGGCGAGGACAGTGAGGAAGAAGATGAGGCAATAAGAGGGAGAGTGGAATTGGTTGGTGATGAAGAGGTACTGGACGCCGTAGCCGACAAGGCCGAGAGAAGAGCCGATGAGGAGAACGGACCAGAGGGGTAAATAGTTAGCAGCGAGGCCAGAGACGCAGGCGAAGAGCTTGCCGGCGTCGGAGGCGAATGCGAGGTTGTTGAGTTGGAATTGGGAGATGGAAAGGTGGTGCTTGAGTTGAGAAGAGTAAGAGGGGAAGTTGAAGTTGGTGCCGTTGATGGACTGAAGCCATAAGATTCCGAGGAGGCTGAGCCATTGGAAGACAGAGGAAGGCATGGCACAGAGCACACACGCTCTGTAGTTGTAGTTGTCCTGCCAAGAAGCAGATATAAGGAAAGTTGGAGGCAGGGGAGAATTAATTTGGATGATTTGGTTGAGGAATGAATGAAAAATGGATCCTTATTTATGCTAATGAGAATTCCTGTGGGTATGGTCATTAAAATGTGGTGCATTACAGACCACCACCTTGAACACTAATGGGGTGATTTGCATGGGTGTCCAAAGCCTATTAAATCTCCCTCTCAAGGGGTTAATGGATGTTCCCTAAATACAAAAAATTACGTACTCACGGACGCTTCATATTACTAAAAAACATAATAAAAAAAAAAGAAGTTTTTTTTTGTTTTTTGTAAGCTGACGTGGAAATGAAAGCTCATTTTCGTTGTTCCTCAATTGGGACGAACGTGGAATGGTAGTATACAGTCATCACTCATAATTTCTTTACGTGGTGGCTACAGGAAGGTTTCTCCACTATTCCATCACCTATTTCAATTTTTATCTTCATAAAAGTATTATTATTATTATTATTTTGGATGAGTGGCGCAAGATCTAGTTTTCATGAAAATGTTTCTCTATTTTTTACTTTTAAATTAATCTTGATAATAATAATAATTGTTTAAGAAAAACTTCAAGTTGGACCTAGATAATTTTAAAGGTAAGATTATAACATATCATAATAAACAAAATAATATTTAATAAGTAAAACATAATTATAATGCTAATTTCTAAAACTTTTGGTAACAATTTATTTAGTTTAATAATAAGAGTCGAGGCGAGCAGGACAAAGATGGAAACATCTCTACTCTTGCTCTCGAGCTCCTCATTCCGAATAAAATCTCACGTGTTAAATAAATATATGTAATGCTATAATTTACAAGAATATTTATAATTGAATTTTAGAAGGATTTAAATCAATATAAAATTCTGTGACGGACATTTTTAACTCCCAACGTCAGGTTATTGAATTTTGAAGAAATAAGAGTTGAGTTGGTGGAAGGAAACGACTATGGGCCACGATCCTGACCTTTATTTACTTCCCTACGCCTGCCTTAATTCAGTAATTAATGCCATAAAATGTATACTCCAAATCAATAGTATACGAAAGGTATAAAAATAATAGAGAAAGCTCAACCAAGATTAAAAAGAAATCTATAGAAAATGGATTATCAATATAATGTTCAATACCAATATGCAAATTATTATTTAATTATTATTATTTGTTAATCAATATCCAGAAATATATGTCACTCACAGTAGGAACAAACAAAAAACTTAATCATGTATAATGTAATATATTATAAATTATATAATATTAGACAATAATGTTGAGATAAAACTTATAACATGAAGTATCTCCATATAAGGTGGTTGTACCGACTAAACACATTTGGAACTTTTTTCTTTTTTTGTCGGGTCTACATTGATTGAGAGGAGAACAAAGCACCTTATAATAGGGTAGAAACATTCCCCTAGCAGACACGTTTTGGTTTAAAGCTTTGAGGGGAAGCCCGAAAGGGAAAGTCCAAAGAGGACAATATCTGCTAGGGGGCCTGGGCCGATGTGCCAGCCTTCTCGTTGTTCCTCAAAGGGGTAGACACGAGGCACTGTACCTCGTGGGTGGATTGCGATGACTGTGGCAGTAGGGCCCCGAAGGGGGTGGATTGTGATGGTTATGGCAGTAAAGACGCTGGCTCCGAAAGGAGTGGATTGTGATGGCTGTGACAGTAAGGACGCTGGCCCTAAAAAGAGTGGATTGTGATGTAAACGACAAAGGGAAAGAAAAAAATAGTATTTTATAAAATAATATTTTTAAAACAAATTATAATATTGAAAATTAAATTGAGAAATAAACCTCCATGGGTTTTTATTAAATTTAAATATTAAATCTTGATTGGAAATATAGATTCCAATCTTCTTCTACAAACTCACTTTAGACATCAATTCAAACTTAGTACTAACTATAATATTTATGTAAAAAAAAAAAAATTGATAAATCATCTCAACGGATAATCGAGCTTAGCTCACCTTGAAATTTATGTCGGTTAATAGGTCACGTAGTACAAAATCATACATCAACGTAAAATGTGGTGCAATATAAACCATTTACATTCAACATTAATAGGTGATTTGCATGGGTCACTATTATATTAAATCTTCGTAAAGGAATAATAATTAACTTTTCGTGAATTTGTTGATTTCGTTAGGGTTTTCTCATTGAAACATCCCACAGTTTTGAGGTTTAATTTGAGTTTAATTTGAGCTCAATTTATAAAAATATCACTAATTTTAGGTTTATCTAAAAAATACTTTTAAACTTTTATAAATTTTAATAATATTCTTATCTTAAAAATATTATTAAAATTTTTAAAATTTTTGATAATATTCTCATCTAAAAAATATTCTCTAATTTTCAAAAAGCTTCATTAGATTTGTAATAAAAGTTTTAAAATACCCTTCAAACTTAAAAAAGACAATAAATAAAAAAACTCTTATCCTATACCTTAAGCTTTTAGAGCTATTTTAAAAATATTCTTAAACTTTGAAAAATTTCATTAATACTCTAATCTTCTTTTTAAGAAATTAAAAAATACTCTTAAATTTTAAAAAAATTTATTAATCAAAAACTTTTTTTTTAAAAGTTTTAAAATACCATTGCCTTAATACATGAAATAGTTAATATTATATTTAAATTTAAAATAAAAAGATCTTAAGAATGGACGGAACCATTTATCAGTAACCTCATAAATCATCTACATTTTTAATTACTCTTCTTGAACAGTAAATTTAATTTTTTAAAAGGTAAAGATATAATTGAAACTTTTAAAAATTTATATAATGCGAACGTTTGCATTTTCATGAAAGCGGTTGGAAAATGATAGCAAACTCCAAGTATCTAAGGTGCAAAACAGTGTGTGGGAAAAGAAGCAAATCAAAGAAAAGGGTGATTTGAATTGAGCGTGGAATTGTGAGGCTGTTTTAGAGTGGAGCCTTAAATACTCAACAAATAATACCCAATAACAGAACACAACCATAACCCCACGACTCTCTTGAAAAAGGCTTCGTCTTTGACATCACCCCATGCGTATACATTTCCCATAAACACTAAACACTTCTTTATATATATTTAATTTTGTGTTTAATAACATAATTTCTTTTTTAATTTTAGTGGCAAACACGAATATAATTTAACTAAAAATAAAATTTAACTATCAACTTTTAACTTGTATATATAATTTCCGCTAAAATCAACATCACTTGGGCCAAGATGGATGAACAAAATCAAGTATTAAATAGAATGAATTAAGTTTTAAAATCAACATCATGGGCCAGCCAGACACTGTATCAAATATCATCTATAGATTGGTTGTGTGAATCTTTAGAACTCAACGACATAATTCTACCTGTTTTTTCAAAGTTGATAGTGCACCTTGATCGCCTCATCAAAGTGACACCTGAGCGAGGCGAGACGTAATAAATAAATATATAGAGATCATAAATTTATGTAAACATATTTACATAAAATTTCAAACCCGTAAAAGAACAATACTCATTCCAATAATAATCGAGTCACGGAGAAGCTTTATTTTTTCTGTTTTGATGTTTGCATCATCTCACAAGGGGCTGAATAAACATAAATGGCGTTAATTGAACCAGGTGCTCACCTTCCACTGCGTGCAGTGGGGCAAGTGCCTGATTGAAGTCGCTCGCCCCAGCTGCTTACAAGGCGACAAAGGCCTCAGGTCGCCTCGCGCTTGGGTCACCTCAACTACAGTAAGTTGACGACCTGTAGAACAGAAAGGTCATAACATTGCTTGTATTATGAACAATTAGCTCAGGTGTTTGGGATTGACCCTCTTATTTGAATAGACAATTATGTTAGCATTATTTGATACAAACATAAATTTCTATGAACGATCTTTTAAGGGATTGATAGCACTCTTCATAGTTTTGCAATACAGCAGTTTTATCTTTCTATTCCTTGGAGCGTTATACTCTTCCTTCTCTAACTATTCTCTAAGCATCATTTCTCGCAGTAGGAGAAAATTCTACTAGTTTTCCAGCTCTCAAGGACTATCAAAATATACTATAGTCCCTTGTATATTTCGGGTTTTTCATGACGTTTTTGTTTCTAATAATATAAGCTATCAACTGCACCGCAGCAACATATTAGTATTATGAATTCTGCTATGCCTAAATAACTAAATTTTATATGCTCATTTGTACATTCTTTTATGTTTTTCAAATCTCGGTTTCTAAAAAATAAAATAAAATAAAATAAAATCTAGTAGAAAACTAATACAAATATGCCGTGCCAAAGAGATGTCAACCCACTACACACATGGAGATAAATCACGATCACTTGTTTTGTCCATTGTTCTTGTGAGATCCCACGTTGGTTGGAGAGGGAAACAAAACATTTTTTTTATAAAGATGTGGAAACCTCTCCGTAGCAGACGCATTTTAAAAACCTTGAGGGAAAAATCCAAAGAGGACAATATCTGCTAGCGGTGGGCCTGGGTTGTTACAAATGGTATTAGGGCTAGACATCGAGCAGTGTGCTAGTGAAGACGCTGAGCCACGAAGGGGGTGGACACCGGGCGGTGTGTCAGCGAGGACACTGGACCCTGAAGGGGGTGAATTGTGAGATCCCACATCGGTTGAAGAGGGGAACGAAACATTCTTTATAAGAGTGTGGACATCTCTCCCTAGTAGACACGTTTTAAAAATCTTGAAGGGAAGTTCGAAAGGGAGAGTCCAAAGAGGACAATATCTGCTAGCAGTGGGTTTGGGCTGTTACAGTTCTCATACTAGGAGTGTACAACTAGTTAGTAGGAATCTAGACCAGAAAGGGTCCCTCTAATTAACAAGTCTAGTTCAGCAAATACCACCTTCTTTATTTTATGAGATTTAACAACGTTGAAATAAGAAAAATTTTAGGATATAGGTCAAGAGACTTAAACAATGTCATCCAAGACAGGTAACTCCTTAAAAACTCTTATTTCCTCTAATAGCCAAATTGGGGGCATAATCTAAATCCTTGACCAAACAAAGCCTTTGTAAAGATTCCTTTTTCTCTTTATATTAAATTCTTAATTTTAATTAGTTTCTTTTCAAAATAACAACAATATAAGCATACCTGTGGTAGTACTGGAAAACAGAAGCCGCTTCATCAAGACTATAGCAAGGGAAATTAACAGGTGCACCTAGAGGAACATCTGGCAAGCCTTGACGGAACTTTCCTACAGAAGTTGAATGGGAGAAAGCACCAACCATCATGCCATCCTGCATCATAGACCTAAAAGCTTTTACCTGCAAAAAGATCTGTAAAAAAAAAGTTTAATCTCTAAACTTTCATGTTTAATAAGTATATAACTTTAAAAGTCTAACAATTCTTGAACTTTAAATAATCTCGTCACATAATTGAAAGTTCATATACTTGTTAGACATAAAATTGAGAGTTCAAAGTCACATTAGATGATTTTTAAAGTTCGACACAACATTAAAATAAAAAAAGGTAGCTACGTACATAGAAATGCCACAAAAAGTATCCAATCTCTCCACTTACTACATGACTCTATTCACTTACTACATGTCTCTATTCACTTACTACATGTCTTTATTCGAAATGTCATAAAAAGTAGCTACGTACATAGAAAGATTATTTAGAAACTATCGGTGGAAAGCTAACACACACCTAGTTTGCTGGAATATCATAAACCTCCTGGCAAAAAAAAGAGGACTCGATCCATTTTCAATAAAGAAAAAGAACAAAGAACTCCTCGCAAAATGGATATGGAGATATCATCACAAAGAAAACGCTTTGTGGAGAAAACTTATAAAGGCTAAATACACTCCTACATCTTGTAAAACTCGACCCCCCGATCTTCTGCAGAGGGGCCATGGTAGTACATAAAACATCATCAAAACCTCATCACCAACCAAATTCGCCATAGGGTGGGTGATGGAGGAGGCACATCATTCTGGACTGACTCATGGATTGAAAATACCACGCTAGCCTAGCGATATCCACTTTTGTATAGACTTTCTCGTAGGAAAAGAGTCACGATCAAAGAAATGTGAAATGATGTCAACAAACTCAGGGACCTAATGTTTGGTAGGAATTTAAAAGATAATGAAACTACGAAATGGGTAGAGTTGAGCCTTGACCTTGCCCCAATTGTATTGTTAAATGAAGCAGACTCATTGACATAGTTTTCCAGCGCTGACGAGGTCCTCTCCACAAAATCTTTGATGAAGGATATAGGAGAAAAAGTAGAAGCAACCAAGCCCACATTAGCAAAGACAGTATGAAAAGAAAATCACCCTAGAAAGGTAACATTTTTCCTTTGGAAAATAGCCCATAAAGCCATTAGCACAAGTGAAAATCTCCAAAAAAGCATGTGTCCATTATGCCAGAGAGACAACGAAACACAAAGCCACTTATTTATGCAATGCACGTATGCTCAGAATTTGAACAAAGATTCTCACTATCTTTAGATGGCATCTCACATTTTCTAGAGAGGTAAATGACTTATTGGACATAGCTTTAACGTACTATCCTTTCAAGAATATAAAATCCCTACCATGGAAAAACCTTATCATGACTTTCTTTTGGAATATGTGGAAAGAAAGAAATCAAAGAATTTTCATAGAAAAGACACAGACTTATACAGAACTCTTCGATATTGCTGTTTACCAAGCTATATCTTGGTGTTAACCGTAACAGTCCAAACCCACCGCTAACAAATATTTTCCGCTTTGGTCTGTTACGTATCATCGTCAGCCTCATGGTTTTAAAATGCGTCTGCTAAGGAGAGGTTTCCATACTCTTATAAAGAATGTTTCGTTCCCCTCTCCAACCGATGTGGGATCTCACTGTCCACCCCCCTTCGGCGCCCAGCGTTCTCGCTGACACACCGCCTGGTGTCTGGCTCTGATACGAATTGTAACGATTCGACTTTCTGCACATGCATCGGTCGGAATCGTCACTTAACATCAAAAAATTTATAATTTTAAAATACATGCAAATATGCTAAAGATAATTTACAAGAAAAACCATGCTCATAATACCCTTTTTAAATAATTTGAAAACATGCAATTTAACTAAATAGTTTCATAATAAGGTAATTAAAGAAGATGACAACATTCCAAAATTTCCTACTACTCATAAACTAAGGATGTTCAAACAAAACTTAAAATAATAAAATTAGTTAAATGCGAAAGCGTCTTAAATAATAAATTAAAACATAAAACTTTAAGTTGTCTCATGACCGTCCCTTCCACCCTGCTCATCACCCCATGCTATAGTTTTGCCCTTACCTGAAAATCATTTTAAAACAAGGTGAGTATGAAAATACCTTAGATTTAATAGGAGGTGGCGGTCCTTGGGCTGCGTGCACAGAGAGAGCAAGAGAGGGGTATGGTGGGTGGCTTGGGTTGAGCCTCTCTTGCTCTCTCTTGAGTCTAGGGTATTTTTATACTCACCTTGTTTTAAAATGATTTTCAGGTAAGGGCAAGACTTGTAACATGAGAGTAACGAGCAGGGTGGAAAGAACGGTATGAGACAACTTAGAGTTTGATGTTTTAATTTATTATTTAAGACGCTCCCGCATTTAACTGATTTTATTATTTTAAATTTTGTTCGAACATCCCTAGTTTATGGAAACTATGAAATTTTGGAATGTTGTCGTCTTCTTTAATTACCTTATTGTGAAACTATTTAGTTAAATTGCATGTTTTTAAATTATTTAGAAAGAGGTACCCAAGAATGATTTTTCTTGTAAATTATGTTTAGCATGTATTTTAAATTATAAATTTTTGGTTGTTACGTGACAACTCCGACCAATGCGTATGCGGAAAGTCGGGTCGTTACATCAATTGTCTAATATTTTCGCTTTCTACAATTATACCTCTTCATTGTAAATTGGGAAGGTTTTTTTTTTTTGTTTTTTTTTTTTTGTAAAGATATGAATATTACATCTTTTGTAAATTTCATCAATGAAATTGTCCCTTAAAAAAAACTTATCTAGATGATAAATAGGGAAAGAGAGGAATAGAAACGGTCAAACACGGAAGAAGGATTAAAAACCATAGTTGAAACAAAAAATACAATCATATCTAATAAATAATCCAAGAGAAAGCTATCTAATAGAAAGGAGAGGAGAACAATAAATCCTAAGCCTAACGGTAATATTTCTTCACTTGTATTCACAAGCACATTGTTAGTTTAATAGTTCTTTTAACTTTAGTTTCTGTTTTGAATAATATCGTTCTATATGTTATTTTTTAGTCCTGAACATTTAACCAGAAAAATAAATAAAAGAAGTGAGGGACATAAGTTTCACGGCAAAGATTAAAAATTTCAGGCAATGGAATCAAAACAAGCTACAAAAAGGATGGAAGTATAGGGGCTAGCTAAAGTGCACGAGGTACTTTAGGTGGAAGTAAAAAAATTGAACCAAGAAAAAGAAAATGGAAAAAAACACGCTAAAACCAACAAGATATTCAAGGAACATCCAATATAATGCAATAATCGGAAGTGAATAGAAGACAGCAAAATAAATCAAACAAGTTCTTAGTACTAACCATTGCAAGTTCTGTAGCAACGTATTGGCGGAGTAGGACGAACAGTCACTGGTTCTTCATACTCACTGAACGTAAACCAGTTGTCATTCTGTACAAGAAGTAACAATTATTACTGCGATTAAAATTAATTTTGGAAGATTTAATCATCCAAGAAACTTACTATTAGAAATAAAAAAAAGGGTAGATGTAGATTTGTGCCTCACTTGATCAATAGCAATGAGCACAGGAATATCTTTCACAAGCGATGGTTCTTTTCTTAAACGAACTACCACCCCAACAGCCGCACGAGTGTGCTTGATTCCAGTATCAATTAAGTCATATAAAGTTGAACCCACAGGCATGGTCATGCAATCAGCACCTTTCACCATCCCAACGCCAATGCCCTCTCCCAACAGCATAGGTTCAGAAATTTGACATACCAATGTCGAAATTGTCGTGAGATCCCACATCAGTTGGAGAGGGGAACAAGGGTGTGAAAATCTCTCCCTAGCAAAGTTGGAGAGGGGAACAAGGGTGTGAAAATCTCTCCCTAGCAAATCCGTTTTAAAAACCTCGAGGAGAAGACGAGAATGTAAAGTAAATAGGTATCTGTTTCAGCTTTATATATTATCCACGAAACAGTAAACACTTGGCATAAAACATTAACCAGTCAGCAACCCTAAGCAATCATGATCATGAGAGATCGTTTCCCTTGTTAAGATTCCAAACATGGTTAGAGAGATTTAACTTTTGTCAATAGAATTAGGAAATATATCATTAAACTACATGTCTAAATCTGATGCACATACAAGGTTCGAGAGTTAAAATGACCAAAAATAAAATAATAAAAACATGAGTTAGCGATCCAAACGACTTCAGATACGTACTCGAATTAGAAATAATTGCCTGCATCCTTGCGAGTGAGCTGTGAGAGTGAAGATGCGGAGGTAATGAGAGAGCGACCATATGGGCCAACATCGAGTGAGGGATCATTTTCCTCGGCAGCAAGACGTCGAGCGCGGGATTTATCATCAGAAAGCGCCGCATCTAATTAGTCTGAAGCAGCAGCGGAGGCGGAGGGATCATCGTCAGCCTTGGACTTGCCCTTCTTGGCTTTCTTAACGGTGGATTTGGTGGTCTTATCTGAGTAATTTGAGACAAGAGATAGGGTAGGAGAAGGATTTCGATTGCAGAGATGGTGCTTAGAGGCAGTGGCTGATGCTCTAAAAAATTGACCTCAAAATTTTCCGGCGGTCGGAAATGAGAATGAAGATGAACGCGAGGTTTCGGGTTTCGCCGGACTCTAAAGTGGCGCCACTGCTAACAGCCTAACACCGCGCCAAGCAGATGGGGTAAAAGTTGCTATTTTTATATGTTTCGGGGATAGAATGGTACTTTTGCTAGTTGAGAAAGGCCTCAGCCCAATGAAATTGTGATTCTTGTTGGGCCATTTAGGCCTCAGCCCAAGGAAACTTTGGAGTACGATCTAGAGCCTTTTGCTTGATAGGGCTCTATTCTGCTTCCGACAAGTCTCCTTCTTCCTGCGCATTCGAGAAACCAGATATCTGTCCGTTGCTCCGTGATTCTCTGTAAGCCGAAGGCCCTGAACGTGAACCTCCATGTATTCGGGCGATATACCACCTAACCAGAGCATATACATCAAGAATCTCAATGAGGAGGTCAAGAAAGAAGGTGACTCACTCTTAGCTTTTTGCTTAACCCTACTCTATCCCCTGTGTAAATGTGATTTCTTCTTATCTATTAGTCGACAACGAATAATTGAAGTGATTTGCGGGACATTTTAAGTTTGTCATTTCGCCTTCGTCTCTCAAAATTCATGCCACACAGAAATGATATTTTGGCAAAGTTTGGTTTGTTTTTAATACAGTTAATGATATTTCTGATGATGTCACACAGTAATCACTCGAGAATGTACAACTATCGTAGTTAGAATTTGGTTGTTAGGGTGAAGGAATTGATATCTTGAAATTTTAGTTTGGATTTGGAGACGGCTACTTGCTTTACCCATTCCCGTAGCATATGGGATTTTGATTACTGCTTCGGTTGCTTAGTGTCTACCGATATTACATCACATGATGTGGAGTGGGTGATTTGAACCTACGTCCTTTTAGTGTTCACATTTGATGGTATACTAATTTTATCCCCCTTGGACAGAATTGAAGAGATCCCTTTATGCTCTGTTTTCTCAATATGGAAGGATTCTCGACGTTGTTGCCTTGAAGACACCGAGGCTTCGAGGGCAGGCATGGGTTGCATTTAGTGAAGTGACTGCAGCTAGCAATGCTGTGCGGCAGATGCAAAATTTCCCATTCTATGATAAACCTATGGTTGGTGTTTAGCTGATCATTCTGAACATGCTTTTCATTGTCTTTTTGTGGCATTTCATCGATTGAATCCTGATTGTGCTTCTAGGAGTGTTGCGTGGAGAGCGGTCATGTGATTATCTATACATAATAACACTCAATATTTTGCCAGTTTAGCTGCCTTGCGTGCCCTAAATAATGTTTTAACCTTTTGGACATGTGCGTCTGTCTATTTGCTATGTGCCTTTTTTGAGCATCTTGAGGTCTCTCTTTGTAAATCCTGTATGTCAACATATCTTCTGTCAATGAGGGCCATCTATCATGAATTACGTGTTTAGGTACTACTATAAATGTTAATATTTGATCTCTGTTGTAATTTAAACAAACAGAATTCTTCTCATTTCTCCAATATGGGTATAATAAAAGTTTTGGAGGAAATGAGTTCAATCCATGATACCTAGAAAATATCCTACGAGTTTTCTTGGTACCCAAATGTTATATTTTTGTTTCATCTTGGAAATTTTTGTATCTTCATTTTGCTCATTCATACAACTTATTCTTATGGTTATTATTAAGATGACTTTCTGTTTCCTATCTCAAAATTATAAAGATGACTTTTGTTGTTGTTTCTTTTGCAGCGAATTCAATATGCCAAAGCCAAATCAGATTGTTTTGCTAAAGCTGATGGAAGCTTTGTGCCAAGGGAGAAGAAAAAGAAGCATGAGGAAAAAGGTGATTTTTACTATATATGTACTCTTTGTTTTGAATTTCTTTGGTGGACATAATCTTTAAGTTAAACATATGGCTTTTTGAATTGATTGACATAACCTCTCATTTTCTTATTGCATTGCTGACCTTTAGGGTTTTAAACTGATTTATGTTTCCTATTATCTTTTAATTTGCTTATCCAGCTGAAAGAAAGCGACGCACTGAAGGTGCACACCAATCTGCCATGCCCAATGGAACACCTGCTGAGAATGGTGGTTCAAATGTATGTTTCTTTTCACTCTTTTTTTATTTTTTGTGATGTAAAATGTTTAGTTTCCTTCTTCATATGAGCTGTATCATTTTATAGTTACTCTACAAGTGGTCCCAAGCATAAGTCGTATGGGTCCTTTCGGATGGTGTGGTTTGTTGGTTAATTGTTTTTTTCCTTGCATTTGTTGGAAAGACATTAATGTCTATTCGAATTGGATTTCACTTCAGTGCCCCCTTAGATCAGCAACGTTAACCAACATTTATACATAATCAGTTTTTCTAAGCAAGCCTCTTCATTGTATCATTCATGCAGGCCACATTCCGTCATGCAAATCCAAGCACTGCAGAAGCTACTCCAAACAACATACTATTTATTGAGAATTTGCCACATGAAACCTCTAGTATGATGTTGCAAGTTCTCTTCCAACAATATCCTGGATTCAGGGAGGTTCGAATGATTGAAGCGAAGCCGGGTATTGCTTTTGTTGAGTTTGAAGATGATGTTCAATCCTCTATGGCGATGCAGGCTCTTCAAGGCTTTAAAATTGACCCCCAACATCCCATGGCTATCTCTTTTGCAAAGAAGTAACTCAAACTTTATTCTACTATCACTTTTATGGAATCCGCAGAAGGTTTATGTTAATGTCACAGCACGTAAATATGAGTCATGAGTTTTTATGTAAAGTTCAGATATCCTTCCCCTCCTTCCAACGATAAAAGAGAATGAAAGCAAGAAAACATTGGGAGGCAGCCCACAAGTTCCTAAGAGCAGGAGGATATCAAACCATGGGACTCCATGAGTTTGCCGGCTGTGCTAATTCCAGTTTCCAGGGGTAGCAAGAAAATAGTTTTATGTTTGGTTGTCAAAAAGGAAACAGGAAGAACCAATCAAAGCCTTGATTTAATGTGTTCATGTTCTTGTAGTGGAAAGCTAGCTTTTTAAAAGAAAACAGGGAGCTGAAATTTAGGAGACAATGTTTGATTAGATTTTTGCATGAATATGTCGTTCTGGACAATGAAGTGTTGATAATCATCTCTGTCGAAGACTCAGGAACAGTGCTGCTTGGTGCGTGTGTTTTCTTCCATGGTCGATTATGAGCAAGATTTGACCCAAACTTAGTTTGAAATTTGTCTTTTACCGGATCAACTGCGTAGCTATTGTTTGTTAGTATTATCATTAAAGCTTGCAATCTTGTTATTTTATTTCATAGGGATCAGTGATTCCTCAAGTGCTGATTGCTGACTTTTCATCAAAGCTTCAGTACCACCAAAACTGACATGCCGTCTCTCTCTGGGCATCGCCATTCAGATACATCGACCACGCCGCCTGTGAGTTCTCTTGTCTTCTTCCTTCTACATGAAATACTGAAAAATATATATGATACGATATGAATATAAATACGAATTAGGTGAAAAAATTATGGTTGTTTTCTTGTGTCCTATTATTTTGTTGCAAGCCCATCACAATAATCAAAATTATGTTGGTTTCCAACTGTATTGTTTCCTTATTTTCTTGCTGTTGCCGTGTTTTTTTATGTTTTCTTAATTGAAGGAATTCAGTAATGACAAAAGTAAAGATGTTGGTACCAGGCGAATGGGACAATGAATGGATAAACCAGAATAATAGTCTCTAACCTTTGGGGGTTAGGAACCTTTATCTCCACTCTATTAAACTTTTTAAGAGTATTTTTAACATTCTTTTTTGAAAATTGTGAACATGGATTAGATCTTAGAGAATCTTTGACTCGTGTGGTCTATGACTAAGAAAAAACCCTTTCGTTGGACCAGGTTTATAGGTTTGAATGGTAAGAGGATCAAGTATAATGAATTGAGCTGTTGTTTGTTTGATAACCAATTATGTTTTGTCAGAATTATTTATAGGTCGGAATCAAATGATTCATATGGATTGATTTAGGTTTGTATTAATTTACACCCTTCATTAGCCAATTCTCATACCAGGTATTAGCTATAGCTCGATGTTATGATTCTAAACTGACTTTATTGGAGAATATGTTTATGTATTTTTTTTATTTATTTAAAAAAGGTGTCGTGTAAAAGAAGGCAAAATAAGGATAATGTTGCCAAATTCAACTTGGCCCAATCTTGTATTTGCTTGGAACGATCATTATCAAAATCTTCGTATATGAGATGTCATTTCTTAAGGATGTCTTTAATTAATGAAGATGTATGTATCTTGATGACCCAACATACATACCACATACCACATTAATTTTCTTTCTTAAAAGATAATAATTTAAAGTATATAATTTTTTTCCATGGCCACGTGGAAGTTGGGCTGCCTATTTTCTAATCTCTATTGACGTTGGGTTCTAGAAAGCATGTCGTCATAAATCCCATCCTCACATTTCCTTCCGTAGCAAGCGAAAGTGTCACGCAATTTATCTAATGTGTCCATTTCACATTTTATTATTTAACAAATGATGTATATGTTTAATGTTTACTATCATTATTTGCCTTTATAGATGACACTGGATTATCCGGGTAGCTGGTCTACTCTTGCTATAATAGGATCGTTCTGTAAGTGGTTAAGGATTTTAGTTCTATTTGATAATGATTTCATTTTTTGTTTTATATCTTAAAATTTATTCTCGTTATCACGTATGTTTCTTATCATGGCATCACTTTTGAATAACGAAACCAAACCAATGGCAGTTTATGGGTAGAAATTGTGTTTATAGGTTTAATTTAATGATTATCAAATGAGGGTTGATGATTGAACCACTAACCTTTCAAACTATAGAACTAAACTGGACTTACTCACAAGAATGATTTGGTTTTCTTTTTAACCTAATTTTTTTTTTCAGTGATAAATTAATTAAACACAAAATAGAAAAATTAAGTTTTAAATTAATTTAAAAAGAATTATTTGATATTGTGATATTTTTGCGTCCACTTTGTGGGGAGATATTAAACGAGAAGGAAAAAAAAACTGCCGGACAGAACACGACACACGAGTGGCTTAAAAGCATGAGAAAAGAGGTAATAAAAAGACAAAAATAACCAAACTATGTCTTTCTATCTCTCTTAATCAGAGCAAGAAAGAAAGCAAAATGGAAAACAGAGCAATTAAGCTGGAAAAAAAAAAAGAAAAAAAAGAAAAAAAACAAACAAGTGAGCCGCCATTCAGTCAAACCCACGAGATTTGACCAAAATACAGTCAACAATCCCCCATGAGACTCCCCTTCCAGGAACCCTCCTCTTCTCCCCTCTCCTTCTTTAACTTTCTCTTTTCACCATTTCTCTTCACAATCTCTTCTTCTTCTTCTTCTTCTTCCTCCTCTCTCATGGCCTCCTCTTCCGGGAGCTTAGACACCTCCGGGAATTCCCATCCCTCTTTCACTTTCTCCAGTCATCCTTTTATGACTACTTCTTACTCTGACCTTCTCGCCTCCGGCATCGACGATCCTCCTTCCTCCGCCGCACCCCACGCTTCTCTCCGGACTTCCACTACCGGCGTTCCTAAATTCAAATCCCTCCCTCCTCCCTCTCTGCCTCTCTCTCCTCCTCCTCTCTCTCCTTCTTCCTTTTTCGCCATTCCTCCTGGCTTGAGTCCGGCCGAGCTTCTCGATTCTCCTGTTCTTCTCAGTGCTTCTCATGTACGTTTCTTTTCATTTTAGTTAATGGGTCGGATTTATTTTGATGAAATTCATGTTGGTTTAATGGGTTTTGCCTTTTTTGTTCTTGTGTTCAGCCTCTGCCGTCCCCGACGACTGGGAGTTTCCCATCTCAGTCGTTGAATTGGAAGAGCAACTATGGTTATAATCAGCAGAGCATTAAAGAAGAAAACAAATATCTGTCCAACTTCTCATTTCAAACTCAATCGTCAAAGCCGCCGCCGCCTTCGTCTTTTCAGCCTTCCTCCACCACAGCTCCGATGGTACGTGACATCGAAACAGAGGATTTCTTTTTTTTTCTTGTTCGTTTCATCAAATCTCTGATTCATTTTGTGATTCGGATTCAGGGTTGGAGTTTTCAAGAACAGGGCAAGAAACAGGACGGTTTTTCGTCGGAGAATAATATGGTGAAGCCGGACTTGGGATCGATGCAGAGCTTCTCACCGGAATACGGGATTGTTCAAAACCAGAGCCAAATCAACGGCGGTGGGCAGTTGCAGTCCGACTACAGCAACAATTACCCACAACAATCTCAGACGGTGAATCGGAGGTCCGATGACGGATACAATTGGAGAAAATACGGCCAGAAACAGGTCAAGGGAAGTGAAAATCCGAGAAGCTATTACAAGTGCACCTTCCCCAGTTGCCCAACAAAGAAAAAGGTCGAAAGATCCTTAGATGGACAGATCACGGAGATCGTTTACAAAGGCAGCCATAACCACCCGAAGCCCCAATCCACGAGAAGGTCGTCGCTGTCATCCGGCGGTTCTTCCCTATCCATGGTGGTTTCGAATCCGGCCGCCAACGAGATGGCGGACCAGTCATTTACATCCCAAGGCAGTGCCCAATTCGACGGCGTTGCAACGCCGGAGAATTCCTCGATTTCAATCGGCGACGACGACTTCGATCGTAGCTCTCAGAAGAGCAAATCCGGAGGGGACGACTATGATGAAGTCGAGCCAGAGGCGAAGAGATGGTGAGTGGGGCTAAATCCGATGCTATGTTCTTGCAAATTGACTTTGTTTCTCTGTTTTCGTAAATTAAGGATTTGGGTATTGATTTTCAGGCGAAGGGAAGTGGAGAACAATGAAGGCATGTCGGCCGCCGGCAGCCGGACAGTGAGAGAGCCGAGAGTCGTCGTCCAAACCACCAGCGACATCGACATTCTCGACGACGGCTACCGGTGGAGGAAGTACGGACAGAAAGTGGTGAAGGGAAACCCAAATCCAAGGTGAAAAAAATCTCTCATTTCATTTCATTTCCTCTGAAAATTCGAACTTTGATTCCTAAATGTCGGAAGCTTTTTTTTTTTTGCAGGAGTTACTACAAATGCACAAACCCAGGATGTCCGGTAAGAAAGCACGTGGAGAGAGCTTCACATGATCTAAGGGCAGTGATCACAACCTATGAAGGCAAGCACAACCACGATGTCCCACCGGCGCGAGGCAGTGGAAGCCATTCCCTCAGCCGTGCATTCCCCAACAACGACCCTCCAGCCACCGCAATACGCCCGTCAGCGGTGGCCCATCAGTCAAACAACGGCGGCCATCAGACCCTGCAGACAGCATTCGCGGTGGAAATGGTCCAAAATCCCAATGGGTTTTCATTCCCGGAGTTCGGAAACTCAATTGGAATGGGATCGGGATCATACATGAACCAAACCCAATCCAACCATAATTTGTTTACTCGAGCCAAAGAAGAGCCAAGAGATCATGACATGTTCATCCAATCTCTCCTATGTTGACACTAAGGGGTTTTCCAATTCTTTTTTTTTTTTTTCTCCTTTTTGGGGGGTTTTTTACGAATTAGGCAAAACTTCAAGTCCAAAAAAAAAAAAAAAAAAAAAAAAAAATCAAATAAGTTCATTTAATTCTTTTTTTTTTTTGGCTGTATATTTTTTTTCTTAGGGGCTGGTTGGGTTTTTTTTTTTTTTTTTTTGTATTAGTATCATAATACACCTGTATGTTATAGAACAATTATACCTTCAATATTATTATTTTTGGTTATTAATTTTTGTTTTAAATTTGAATATATAAAAGAAATTCGTGAAATAAAACGAAGAGGACGAGACAGATAGATAGCAAGACACGTGATGTCATCGATGACGTCAGCACAAAGTTTGAACAAGTCAAAGAAAGCGGTGGAGGGGTGGTGTGAGTGGATTACTTGGCGGAGAAGCAGAAGGAGAAAAGTCAACTTTAGGGTACCAAGGTTAATAAATGACTATTTTAACCCACGTTCACACGGAAGGGTATTTGGGTAAAATGGAAAGAGAAGATCGAGTACGTGAATGTCACGGAGTAAATAGGAAAGAGAGGAGGTGAAACTTGGCAAAAGGTGATTGGTGGGTGAGGGCTTGTTCCACCCACCGACATGTCGTAACCAGATTTCGCTTTTTTTCTTTTATCCCTACAACACAATTCACAATTATCTTGTTGCCAAACATTTTTATTCTCTTTTAAAATTTGGAAAAAATAGAAACTTTTTAGATGCCATTATTTTTTTAAATTAAAAGTTATATCTCTATTTTTTTCCCCACCGTCTTAATAAAAGAATCATTCTTTAAAATTAATTTACTCGGGGTAAACTTTTCTTTCTAATCAAAAGACTTGCATCCAACTCGACAACCCTATCTTCGTATCTGTTTTTATTTTTTTCTCGAGACTTTAAAAAAATATAGTATTCATGGATACGAGCGAGTCCAATGTTCGGATGATCTCAGATGAATGGATGTCTAGGATATCTCATTAAGACGATCGACACATGGGTAAGTTCCCAACAAATGTGTCCGAACAAGCCAAGATAGCCGATATGGGACGACATCACAATGCATGAGCCGTGTTGTTGGGAACCAAGATAACATTGAAATGTGACGTTGTTGTGTTGCAACGACTGAGCATCCATGCACGAACAACGTCTGTGGGCGAACAAGCTTGGATTCCACACAAGAGATGTTTAACGATCCTACTAAGCCACGAAACTGGACGAAAAATATAAATGTGGGTTAAATTCCTCTAAAAAATGGTCATAAAAATGTCAAGATTACAACACTGCACGCGATTGAAACAGTAGGACCATGACGGTTGGTGGTTTGAAAATGTATGGACAAGCATTAATTTCTAATTATAGGAGGAAGGAAGGAGGAGTAAAAGGTGGGGTTAAGAAGTAGTGAAGGCAATTGACCACAAAGTTTGAAATCCATATTGAAATAATTGAAAGTGAAAGGAATAGTTTAAACGAGATTGAAGCGTTGAAAGGATGAGCATTCGAGCAGCACACAATGGTAGCTGGGTGTGCCAGCCCAACGAACGTTACAGATCCAGAGGCATTTTCTTTGGGGACAACCCTTTCTCCTTTGGCAACACCGTCTTTCTGGCTCAAATCTCTGTCTCCTCGCTCCTCACCTGTCTCTTACAATGCCTCCTCACTCCCATTGGCGAAAGCTCCTTCTTTTCTCAGATGCTGGTCACACCCCCGCCGCCGCCCCCTTTCCTTCCAACCCTTTTTCTTTTCCTTTCTTTTCATTCTTGCCTTTGTTTCTTTCAGGTGGGCCTTGCTCTTGGGCCGTCGTTCATCGGTGGAAACAGCCCACTTCTGGAGGCGGTGTTCCCCTACAAAAGCTTCTACGTCAGCGAGACCTTCGCGTTCTTCGGGTGCATGATTTTCATGTTTCTTGTCGGCGTTAAAATGGATCTGACATTGATCGCCAAATCAGGGACAAAGGCCATGGTCATCGGCGTGTTGACCTTCCTTTTCCCAATGCTTCTCAATTACCTCTTGTCCCTGTATCTAAAGAGCACTATCGATATGGATGCAAATTTAAAGGACTCCCTCACCGCCATCGGCGCATTTCAATCCTCCAGCTCCTTCTACGTCATCGCCTGCGTTTTAGACGATCTCAAGCTTCTCAACTCCCACATCGGCCGCCTCGCCCTCTCCTCCTCCATGATCAGCGGCACCTTGAGCTGGATCTCCATCGTCATCTGCTTCACCTTACGCCAAACCTCCATGGAGCAGCAAGACGCGCTGCCATGGATGGCCATTTGCGTCGCGTGTATGATCATCCTCGTCATCTACATTCTTCGCCCCATCATGTTTTGGATTGTCGAGCAGACCAATATCTCCGGCAGGCCCATTAAGGAAAGCTACATGTTTTTGATGTTTATAATGATGTTGTTCTGTTCTATGTTTAGTGAGTTCGTGGGCCAGCATTTCCTATTGGGCCCAATGATTCTTGGGCTGGCTGTGCCCGATGGGCCGCCGCTTGGGTCCGCGTTGGTGGATAAACTCGAGTCCTTTGTGTCCTCTATTATGCTGCCGTGCTACTTCGTGATTAGTGGCGCTAGAATCAACCTCTCGCAGGTTGATATGAAGAGCATTTGGATCGTGCAATTGTTGGCGTTTGGGAGCTTAATGGGGAAGCTGATTGGGTCCACGCTGCCTTCTTTGTACTGCAAAATGCCGTTGGTTGATTCCTTGACGTTGGGGCTCATAATGAGCACTCAAGGCATCTCTGATATACTCATTCTCCAACAGGGTTTGCTCGTTCAAGTAATTCCTCCTCTTTTCTCTTAAATTTACGTGAATTTTTTATAACGAATCAATCCAAAGGAAAGTTCTGATATGGAAATCACTGCATGGAGAGTAAAATTTGGATTACCTTGTTGATCGAATATCTCAAGGCAAAAATACTTGTTTGAGATTCGGATCACTCCACAAAATCGATCATGTATGGCTTGAATGATTCTTGTTGATTAAATATCTCAAGGCAAGAACACTTGTTTGAGATTCGAATCACTCCACGAGCAAAATTGATCATGTCGAGCTTGAATGATTCTACATGCAACCTAAACTACATATAATTGGAGAGAAACTCAGTCATTGGCTAGAAACTTGGTCATTAGCCCAGGAAAGTACAAATGCTTCTTTTACTACATTTTCCAAATCCATCTTACAAAAGCAACATACATGAACATCATATAGCCTCAAAATGAAAACTCTTAACCTTCCATGAGGCTTTCGAAGAGTGATAACTTTCATACTTTATGACCATAATTAATCACTATGTATACGACATAATTAGCTACTATGTAAATAAGCCTTAAAATACATTGAAGAAACACGGTTAAAGGTAGAATATGTCATATCTAATCTTACTAGTTTGTTACCATGGATACGGGAGAATCATTTCCTGTTTTGGTTTGTTACCATGGATCAAGGCACACCATCTAATCCTAATTGTACACAACTATAAATACATGAGATCGTGACCCATATAGGTCACAGTGACATTCAACTTAACAACACCAACTCCAAATTACTCAAATTATGATTCACCAAAAATTTATAACAATGAAACTTCATTCTTGTTTAATTCTTGTTTAATGTGGCATGAATTGAAATATATTTTAATAATTTCAACAATATTTTCTTCACATCTTCATTGAAGTATATTGTAGGATTGATGTATCTTAGTTCATATTAGTTCTGCTCGCTCTTAACAATGGTTGGCTTTGAAATGAAAATTGGTGGTGTTTGTGTGTGTCTATGTGTAGATGATAGACCTGAATTCATACAGCATGATGGTGCTGGCGATGTTGGTGATGACAGGGGCGACATCGCCGATAGTGAAAATGCTATACAACCCATCAAACAAATACAGATGCAATAGGCGGAGAAGGACCATCGAGCATACCAGCCCAAACGGGGAGCTGCGTATGTTGCTTTGTATTCACCACCAAGACAATACTCCCTCTATAATCAACCTCCTTGAGGTCTCCAATCCCACCATTAAAAGCCCCATTTGCTTCTACCTCATCCACCTCATCCAGCTCACCGGCCGAGCCTCTCCGCTCCTCATCCACCACCACCCGAGTCGCCGCAGCTCCAAACGCTGCAATCTCTCCGATCAAATCATCAATGCCTTCCAACTCTTCCAGCAAATTAGTTACGATAAGGTAGGTGATGATAATCTTTTGTTTTTGTTACGAACCACGATTCTCCACAATATCAATATGATATTGTCCACTTTTAACATTAGCTTGTCACGAGTCTCCACAATGGTATGATATCATAGGTTTATAAGTATGTTCATTGGAATGAGGTCTTTTGGGAAAGCTCACAACAAAGTCATGAGATTTTATGGTCAAAGTGGACAATATTATATCATTGTGGAGAGTCATGATTTCTAGCATGGTATCAGAGTCATGCCCTTAATTTAGTCATGTCAATAGAATCTTCAAATGTCGAACAAAGAAGTTGTGAGCCTCAAAAGTGTAGTTAAAAGTGACTCAAGTGTCGAACAAATGGTGTACTTTGTTCTAAGACTCCAGAGAAGGAGTCGAGCCTCGATTAAGAGGAGGTTCTATAGTGTACTTTGTTCGAGGGGAGAATTGTTGAGGATGGTTAAGAGGGAGTCCATGTTAGCTAAATCGATGATCATTCCCTAAATTATCTAATGTGGGACTCTCTCCCAACCATCGTCTTACATAGCTCTCATGTCTTTACTTTTGGTTTTCCTAAAATACCTCATACCAATGGGTATTTCTTACTTTCTCTTAATTAGCCAATATCATGCTACTTCTCTCGATAATTCTGATATATTTTGGTGGTTTTAGGTTATAATGAACGCGTTCACATCGGTGGCTCCCTTCGCCACGATGCATGACGATGTATGCATGTTGGCATTGGAGAAGCGAGTATCGATGGTGATCGTGCCGTTCCACAAGCGGAGGACCATGAACGTGTACGAGGGTTCAGTGAATGCAATAAGGGCAGTGAACAAGAACATTTTATCAAAGGCTCCATGTTCGGTCGGGATCTTGATAGACCCTATGATATTGTCGACCACTGCGAACACGGTTCCGATAATGAACAGAGTGGAATTGTACAAGGTGGGAATGATTTTTGTGGGAGGCTCCGATGATCGGGAGGCGCTAGCATATGCGACGCGCATGGTGGAGCATCCCATGGTGACGCTCACGGTGGTCCGGCTGATTCATCCAAAAGGAACCACCCACCAACCAACGGACCAAGAACACGATTTCGAGATGTTAAACGAGTTCAAGCTAATCATGTCGACCTCAGGGATAAAGCACTGTTTCTACGAAGAGGTGACGACGAACGATTGCGTGGGGCTGATTGGGGTGATGAGGAAAATGGAACACAATTACGATCTGATATTGGTGGGGCGGCGCCACGATGGCGACTCGGCGCTATTCATCGGGTTGAACGAGTGGCACGAGTACCCAGAGCTGGGGTTCATTGGAGACATGTTGGCCTCAATTGATTCCCCCGGCGACGCCACCGTGCTGGTGGTTCAGCAGCAGGCCATCATCGGCGATCATGAGCTTCTCGAAGATTTTCGATGCCTCATGGATGAGTCGTTTGCTATGGAAGCAAAGCCCCTCAACCCTTCTAATTCATGGCACCAAAAACCTGAGCCTACTTGATTCCATTTCCAAATTTTGTGTACAATTAATTATTTTAGCTTCATAGGATTTTAGTAATGTCTCACTCATTGATTGAGTTAGTGTCGTGCTAGCTAAATTTGGTCTAAGATTAAGACTATTAATTTGTATGAACGATTTTAAAAGTGAGAATTCATTTAATTTTTCCGACCACGACTTGAACATTGATTGATTGCCATGTTATGTTTTTGTTTGTAGGTTAGGATCATACTTTTGTATGTCTAATTTCATGTTCATTTTCATAATTGTAGAAATAAATTTTTTATTCTTAGATTATAATATAAATTAAATATTTCGTTATTTATTTTTATAATTAAGCTACACAATTACAAATGAATATCATACATTTTTTTTCTATCCACAAACACCAACCATTAATTCCTGTACATGATCTTCACAGTTCCCATTTCAGTTCATCGGCCGCCGCCGTCGCCGCCAAAGTTTTAAAAAAGGACAAGATCATAAGAATTACGACATGCATATTTTTTTAAAAATTCGATGTCGATAAGAGAAGGGTGTTTTGGGGTTTAATTAATCTTCATTGATGCTCAGTAGATGAGGCCGCCACGCGCCGCTGCCGGCACGGCTGCTCCGACGATCTCGGCGGCCGGGTTTAGCCTTTTTGAAGACAATGACATCCTCCATCCGGTGGGTGAGATCGTTGGGTTCTGGGAAAACAGCGTCGCTGGAGGTGGCGGAGGAGGGCTTTTTGGCAGCCTTCCGGTGGTCGGAACTTGCCGGAATCAAGAAATAAATGCCGCCACGACGGAGGCGAGATTCGGGGGAGAGAATGGTAACATGGCGGACGAGGTGGTGGTGGTCGTCGGAGGGAGTGGTGAGGAGGTGTCCAGGATTGGCATCTAGAATCTCCGCGGCGGCGATGGGCGGAGAGAATTCTTGGACATGGCCGTTGAGATGAACCACTCTGATCAAGTCCAAAGCGCCACAGGGAAGAACACAACCCAAACAATGCCTTAAACTATTACCCATTTCACCAGAAGAAACGACAGCGTTTTGCGATAAAAACACTCAAAAGAAGAATTGAAGAACTGAAAATTCTGAAGGGGAAAGAACGGGGAAAAGATGAGATTTATATAATAAACACAAAAAGAAAATAAAAATAAAAAATTGAAAGTACGAAAATGTCCTTCTGAAGTGGATTCCGAAGTATGGCGTTGGTTTCTTCTAATTTACGCGTTATTTTTATTTTCTATATTCTCATTTAAATAAATATATTTTAGGCAGCTGTTTTTATTTAAATAAAAAAGGAGGGAATAATTGGATTATTTAAAAAGAAAATGAAAAATGATTAAAATAAGGAGAGGTAGGGGACATGACAGCGTAGGGAGTGAACGCGAATATAGCCATCCGACAAACGCATACTTCAAACTCCAAGTGATTAATTAAACTTCCTTTACGTACGGAATTATTACTATTCAATTTTCTAAATTATATATTTTAAAATGTTTTAAACATTCAAATCTTTTATTAAATTAATTAAATGTAAAAACAATTATTTATTTTAGATGAATTTTGTTTCTACTTTTATTAATATTACGTTTAAAAAAATGGTAAGTCGTAATGTAAGGAAGTCTCTAGATATTTGACTTTAATAAACGGTCAAATATCCTTAACACCCCTGCAAGCTGAGTGTCGGATTTGAACGAACGTGAAGCTTGGATCTGAAAAATTCAAAGAGAGGTCGAGAAACATTTTTTGTGAAAATGTCAGCAACTTGGAGATAGGAAGGTACATATTGTGTGCGAAGTTTGCCAGCGATAACAAGTTCTATAAGGAAATGATAATCTAGTTGAACATGTTTGGCCCGCTGGTGAGAAATGGGATTAGAGCTAATGCTTCTTGAAGGAAATTATCATACCACTTTCTCGGCCTCTTCCATCTTCTGCTCCAATTTATGATATTTTTAAAATAAGTATTAACATTTTTGAAAATATTTTTATTTAATTTTATCTAGCTAGCCTATTGGGGTTGGTTGGTTAATAAAATATTTAAATAATGTATTAAAAGTATAGAAAACGGAAAAAAAATGATGAATAAAATAAAAAATATATAGGGAGTGGTGTGGGGTTGGGATGAGAATTGGTATGAGGTTGTGGAGCCATGTTAGAAACTAAAAGGAAGCTTCCTATTTATTTGTTTATTTACAATTTTCCAGACATTTATGATTATTATTATTATTATGATTATGATTATTATTATTATTATGATTATTATTATGATTATGATTATTATTATTAAACCCAAACATGAACATAAGACAAGACACCGACCATTGAATCATCCAAACTCCGACTAAGCTTACTATTATAACATTTGATTAATTAAGGAAACCTAAGCCCATCACACCACCTAAGATTCCAAAATCTGTCGTTATTTTATTAACTAATTAATCTAATTTATAGGTAAACTACCACCCTTCTTTTAAAATATGATTTTACGCGCATGTTAGGAATTTCTTTCTAGATTTCGTTGAGTTGTTAAAGCATGACTATACATGGAACCTACCATAATGTGTCCAATAGTAAATTCTCTTTGCCTTGATAACAATTTAAGTAGTTATAAACTTTGTCATAAAGTTATCCAAACCTTAAAAGAATCTCGATAATGCCCAAATCTACTCACCACCATCACGTGATATACATACAAACTTTATTATTCATAATTCTCACTTACACATGTTTGACGAACTCTCGAATTGACTTAAAGTTAAAGGAAAATACTCTATCGGTCTAAATTAAAAGAAACTTGAACGGGAAAAGATCCTCGAATTGGTCAAGATTTTCTTGACCGATGGCTGTTGATTGAATCAGTTAGAACCCAAAAATTAAATGAAACCAGACTTGAACTTGAACCGGAGATCTTCTTCTTCGCATGTGAACTAATGTGAATCCTGAAACACAAGCACGACAACAACTTAACTTGATAGACAATATATAAAAAAAAATGTAATTCGTGTTAATTAGAGAATTGAATTAAGATTGCGAAGGATATTGAAATTCAAATCCTTATGGTTGTGGTCAGAGATTAGATTTATGCCAACCCATTTGATCTTAGTTGGATCAGATGTAATTATTTTGAAATTGAAAAAAGCAATCAAATTCAATGAACCAAATCTTCGCTCTTATTGTCTTTTCGCATACAATTGGATGAATCAAATTTTCAATGGATCCTTTATTCTTTTCTTTTTTTTTATAATTATTAGTCAGAATTAATCAAGAATTAGCCACAAAGTGTGTGCAGAAAATAGTATATTTCTGTGTACTCGTTTGTTGCGATTCCTTTAGGATCGTCGTCTTCTGGGGAGGCCAATTTTAGGAGCAATCAAAGGTTTCAAACGCCCGCTAATCTCTTCTAATCCACCATTCTGAATCATTAAACTGAAAGCTTTAGAACACTCCCCAAGAACAGTTGCACCCACCAGATCAAATCCCATTACCACTTCTTATCAAACATCCCATTTCTATACTATACATATACACGCAATATTTATTTACCTCACCTCCTTCCGCCGCCTCCTCCTCCTCCTTCGAACAGCTCGGTGATTCGACCCTCCACATCCTCCACCGTGTACTTCAAATACCGGTCTGTACGCTTTCCCAACTCCGGCAAACTCTGGTACCTTCCGACGAACTTTTGATATGCCGGCAACAGGGTTTTGGCAACTGAGATTCTTGCTTCTTCTCTAAGCTGATGCTCGAATATCACCCATGTGGATTGGGTTTGGCACACTTGTTCGAACTGCACGTTGAATGATTGGAGCTTCTCCTTCATCGCAGCCGGAGCTAAAGAGCCACTGTCCATTTTCAACACTCCCATCACTTTGCTCCATGAGCTTCTCAGGTAATTCCCAAGGTATTGCCGGTTCTTAACGGAGTGCTTTCGAATCCAATCCTCACCTAAAACTGATCCTAATTCACTGTCTTTCACTTTCTGGACAATGTATCGCCCATTGTTCATCAGAAACACTGAGCTTAAGGAAAGATCCTTGTATATCTTGGACTTCGCCTCTAAATTGCTCTCTAAAACCTCCATAATCCACTCCATTTGAACGGACAACGATGACGATGCTGCTGCTGCTGCTCTGTCCTCGAGCTTGCTGTAGTCCTTAGAGGTAAGAGCGACTTCTTCGAAAACTTGCTCCAGAGTCTGCCGCGATTTACAGGCTGCTCTAAGGTAATTCATCACATATCGAGTGATTGGATGAAGGCCGCCCCCCGGCACCGGAGTCTTAGCCGGATCACGACGGATCAAATTCTCAAGCTCCATGAAGATCCCCTTGATTGTTCCACCAAAACTTTTCCAGATTGTGAGTGCTTCATTTCTAAGCAACGAGCAGTACTGGTCTGAAAATACTGAATCGAACTCTGGCATCAAGTCTCTCAAGGTTTCGAACATATCGATAATTTTGAAGAGTCGTTCTGGCGCGCGGGAGCCTATTGCCACCGCATCTGCAAAATTCAATAGCTGGATCGTGGATCTTCGACAGACCTCCATGAAAGAGAGATTAGCGGTGGAGGAGAGGCCGACGAAGACGCGTTCGCAGAGGTGTCGTTCGCTTGGGAAGAGAACTCGAAGGGAGACGCTAATCGCTTTCATCCAGCGCTCGATCTCCTCTTCAAGGTCATGCCATTGCGTCTTTTGAACTTCATCGATGCTCAGTTTCTGTAACCCCAACCTAGAAAGACTCTCCTCCAAGAACTCCCTCCTGCAGCTACTGTAAGCGTGCAAGCACTCCTTCTCGAACCCAGCCGCAACCATACGCTTCGCTATCTCATGGAGATCGCCGATAGTCCCCGACGGGAGCGCGTCGATAACGATGTTGTAGTCCGTCACCGGCTGCGCCACAGGAATCTGGAGACCATCGCCAAGAATTCCTTCCGCAACATCGTCATCTTCCTCAGAATCGAAGCAAAAATCACCAGTTGACTCGCCGTTCCTGAAATGACGAGTAAGTTCAAAAGACTCACCTCCACGGTCCATCAACGACCGGAACTCTTGGTCGACGCGGAACATCGCCTGCTGCATCAGATCGTCAGCGCGAGCAAGGTAGTTGCCAACAGACTTATCCCTAGCCATCGGCGTCCAGTCCCTAATGACTGCCATCAACTCATCGATAGCGTCAAGAAAAGCAGAGGAATCGGCGGAGTCCGCCCAAATTGGATGGTCCGCGACCAAGTATTGGGAGATCCGGCGGTCCAAAGACTTGAGAGAGCGGTGCAAATCGGCAGAACCTCTGGGATCAAGCTCATCGGGCTTATCAGACAACTTATCGAGGGAAAACCTAGCATCAAAATTAGAGAAAATGTGAAGAATATCATCGGCCATGGACTCGTTGCGACCCATGGTCTTGGCTATGTGGCGAGCCATAGCCAGCAACTTCTCCTCGCCGTTGTCAACCATTGATAAAGGGAAGAGGAATCAGAAACAAAGCAATGGAAGGCGCAGAAGAAGAAAAGGGGAAGGGAAGAATCAAAGAGCGAGAGCCATGGAAATAAGCTTCAGATACAGGAAACTGTTTGCGAAAATGGCAGAGAGAAACAAATAGAAAAGACGGTGAGGAAATTGAGGAAGAAAGAGTGATTGGAAGAATTCAAAAGTAAAAATGAAAAATGGGAACGCGGTTTGTTCATCACTCATTACATTACTCCCTTCTTCTCATTGCCATTCATCCTTTAACGTTAATTGGTTACTAATTTGCTCTCGGGATTAAAAAAAAACCACTTCAACCATAATCGGTAAGTAATTTGTTCTCGAGATTAAAAAAATCACTCGAGCATAGTTCAACCTTAAATAGTAAGTACTTTGTTCTCGAGCATAATTTAACCTTAATTGGTATATAATCTATTCTCGAGGTCAACAAAATCGCTCAAGCATAGTTCAACCTCAATTGGTAGGTACTTTGTTTTAGCATAACATATTATTTCTCGGAAAAAGAAACCAAAAGAAGTATAGGTCATATTCGATTGGTACGATTTACAGCATTATAATTTAGGGATGATTGATAGAAGGAGAAAAGATATGTTGATTTTGTGTTGATGTAGGAGAATAATATAAAGTTTGTAGATTAGTGTGTGGAAAGTAAAAGTGGAAGAGGGATGGTCAAAGTTGAAGACCAAAATGAATTGGTTGGAGAATATGAAGGAGGGAGAAGGGACCCAAATCACCTTTTTGGTCTTGTTTTTCAAACTTCATAATCATTATGCATAACCTTTTAATTCAATCACATTCTTTCATAAAATATAAACTTTCATTAATAAAACATGAAATTTAGGGAATAATTACAGGAAGGATTCCTCCCGTCACCTAGAGAAACATTCAAGTAGAAGGACCTCTCATCTAATAAAATGAGACGTACGAATAATTATAATTCAAACCGAGAGAATGAAAGGATTATAAAACTAATATGGATTGTCACTAAATATTTTAAAAGAGAATGCAATAATTGTAAAAAAAAAAAGGAATAGTATGGATTACACTACCAATGGTTATATTTTCAAAAACTTTATGATTCTTGTCATTATATAACTAAAGAAAAATGATTGCTACATTCACTTTGCTGCTTTTCCAGTGAAATGAAAAGTAAATAAATTAAAATAAAATTATTAAAAATGGGTCCATCTGTCACCCATTTCTAAATAATTTATCCACTAAACTACTAAAAATTTATACTTTTATCTAAAAAAACATATATTTTTAACCTTTCAAAATTTTTAATGATATATTTTTAACTTTCATAAAAATTTTAAAAATACATTAAATTAAAATGGAAAAACGTTAATACTTTATTTTACATATACCCTCTTAAAATTTCGTCCAAAATACCATTCTGTTAATATTATTTATAAAATACTCATAAACGTCAAAATTTATGGATGGAAACCATTTATCTCACCCTTCAACGTCTCTTCAATCTATGGTTTAATAATTTCTAATTTCTCACCTTTTTTCTTGCTTCTCGAATACTCTGTAATACGCTATTATAATAATAATAATATATAAGGATTTAAAAAGAAAAATAAGAAGACTAAGAAGAACAATTTACAATATCAAAACTGAGTTTGGCATGAAGTGCATCAGCTCAGTGTGTGGGAACCTAACATATATCGTAGGGACACAAACTTGGGCAATAAGATGTTGAAAAAACCTTCCCCAAGTGTTCCTTTTCATATCTTATTACCTTAAAAATGGGTAAATTATATGAACAAAGAGGAAGTGAAATGAAGCTAGTGAGACCAGAAAAGAGAAGAAATAAAAGGAAAAAACGAGGAAAAAGAATGTGTTCTTGAGGATTTGAATTGATACCACACAACCAACCTCAGCTGCTCTGCTTTGAGTAGCCGCTAGTCTCCTCTGCTACCTTCCCCCATACTTCAGACATTGTCTCTGCGTATCGGACCTATCAACAAAAACACAAGAACCCTTTTTAGACAACTCATCACAGAATGTATATAATCATTCATTCCAATATTTGAGCAACCAGAACTATGCATGCTTCAGCACAAGTTAAAATTATCATGCAATCATACAAAGCTTGAATTATGGATTAAAACGTGATGATGTCATCATCATCCTAGACAGGACGGTACGTACCTGATTTGTTACAAACCCTTTGAGCATACTCAAGAAGTCGGCTTGTCGTTCTCTGTCGAATCTTTCCAGTTCACTTCTATTGTTTTCCTGAATAGTTACATGCAGCATCATCAGGCCAGCGTAAAAAACGACAGAGAAGCCAAAGCAAGAAAGATTTTGCATTGTGTTATTGTAGGCAATACGATCTGTAGAAATTCAGACCTTCTTCTTGAAATGCTAAAGGTGACCTCGAGGATTTTACCCTATAAGGGGCGAGATGAGACGTAGTCTCAAATTTAACTAAAAACATTTTAAAAATCTTAAACTTGTATGAGCAAGTATGGCTAAAGCATAACAGTCATGTAAAAGCATACAAAAAAGCACAGGCCTCTTATGGTTCAAAGAAGATGTAAGACGAGGCTAAAAGTTAGAGCTTGCCTCAGGGGAGCTCAGATGTAAGCCTCAATGGCTTTTTAAAACACTGCTTCTCACTCCCTCCTTTTACCCCAAAAACATATCACAAAATGATGATAATAATTTATATATGAAGTGTAACAACCCAAATCCCCTGCTAGCAGATATTGTCCTTTTTGGGTTTTTCCTTTCGGGTTTCTCCTCAAGGTTTTTAAAACACATCTGCTAGGGAGAGGTTTCCACACCCTTATAAAGAATGCTTCGTTCCCTTCTCCAACAGATGTGGGATCTCTCAATCCACCCCCCTTAGGGCCCCAACGTCCTCGCTGGCACTTGTTCTTCTCTTCAATCGATGTGGGATCTCACATGAAGGCATCAGGACAAAACATAGAAAGGTTCTTCTAAACCTGACACCTTAAAGAAAATTCTCACACTGTTCAGGAAAGAAGGAAAAGAAAATCCCAAAACTAAATATCTCAGATCAGACAAGCAACGAAGTACAACTTGTTCCTAGCTATGAGTCATCTCCAAAAGTGGGAGTTTTTTTTCCTCCTTTGACTGAAAGTAGAAGTACTCGAGTCAAGTTAGATGTACCTAGGAATATACACGAGGAAGTTCGTCCTGGTTTTAACCCATCCTCCGACACCTGGGTTTACACTTTTCCCTTTGGTTTAATCAAGTCTGGCTTAAGTTTTCTCAAAGAAAACGAAGCCAATTCAATCTCTTTTGACATGATTCTTAAAGCACTGAATCATATCCATATCCTAAAGGCTACGAGAAAGAGTCACCTACTCTTGGGGCTTATCCTAAAGGAGCATCTTCCTTCCTTAGAAATTAGCAAAGAAAAATGATAACAAAAGTCTAAATCCTACAGCCTAAAACTACACACTCTGAATAATACGAGCGATAAAGCTTCCAAATCAAGGCAAGAATCATACCATCACATACATCCCATCCCATGTACTACAGTTCAAAAATATATTAAAGGAAAGACACTGCAAGATTTGATGGGAAGGCACCTTTATGCGCTCGTATTCTCGCATTGCAACATTTTTAGCATCCTCTGTAGTTCTTATGCTTTCTTTTAACTGCTCTAACTTCTGAATCCTTGATTTGTCACCACCAAATACTTTAGATGATGCGGCTTCAAGCTTTTCAGCCCTTGAACGCAATGAGGACAAGTCAGACAATAGAGTTTGCTCAGTCAGTAAAGCACTCGAGCGTTCTGAGAATGCACCATGAACTGCTAGCATTAATCCCAGATGGTCGTGAAGTACGTCCTGAAAGTATATAAAATAAATAGCTACGAAATAATTACAGGACTACAATGAAATGCACAAGTCTTGAGTTCGCTGCTATTGAATATCATAACATGAATGGACTATAATGTTCATAGTCTACATACATAAATGATAGATTGAATAGTGTGGGGTGTGTACGAGTATCTTCGGCAATACTAACTGCCTAATTTATTACTTAAAAGAAGAACCATTTTCAAACTAACTCGATCAAATAACAATGTTTTCAGTTCATAATATCAAGGAAGATAAAAAGTTTACCAAATGTTTCACAGTTTGAGAATTGAGTTCTCGATATAATCGGCTTGCTTTAACAGCAGCAGTAGCTACATTTTTTGTGTCAGCAGCACGAACTCTTTGACAGTTGAATACAGCTTCCTCATTTTCAAATTTTGTCAACTTAATCAATGTCAAACCTAACTCTCCAAATGTTTCTGCCATATCTTGCTGAGCTTTGACCAACGATTCAGCCTGCGATACAACCATAATTAAAACGACCAGCAAATAATATACACAGTTTGGCTAACTGATAAGTATAATAAGTATGTCACCTGCTGAGATGCAGCACTGAGCTGCTGCTCGAAATCGCGCAATTTTTCTTTCTTTTCCAAGAATTCCTTATCCTCCTCGACGATTGAAGGCTTCGAACTGCCCCAGTCATTTGTCACAGATTGCTTCAATTCCTTAAACAATCTTAACAAATCCCTTCCACCTTTGGCTGGCTGAACCACCTCCTGAGGCGCCATTGCGCTCTCACTGAGCAACTGCTTAGGGAGATTTACTGCCCCATCAAACATCCTAGATGCAACATCGGTGGTTGTTGGCAGTGGCAATCTCCCTTGAACTTGCAAAAACACCTTAAACTCATCGCTCATTCTGATCACTGGATGCCCTGCTAGCTTCCTCAAGTATTTCTCCAGTGCCACCCTTCTCTGCTCCACAAACTCTTGTTTCTGCATTACTTGGCCCTCCACCACACTCTTATCCGGCCGTGGGGGTATAAAGAACCCTCTATAAGACTCCGCCAAACGCTCTGATAGCGTCACCACATCCTTAAACCTCCTTCGAACGCTAAATTCTGACCCTCCAAATTCCGCTATGCTAGTCCTTGTCGTGATCAGATACGTGACGTACGAACTCCCACCGGGCACTAGCGAGTTCGAAACCTCTTGCTCCTTCTGGGGATTCGAGACTGAAATTCTTATATACTCGGAGTTGGAAGACGAAGATCTGGACAAACCCCCAGAACTTTCCGAACTCTGGCTAGGGCTTTCAACACCATTAAGGTCACTGACATTATTCCCATCGGACGGGCCAAAATTCACATCAGAAAAGTGAAGCGGGTCGGAGAAAAAATGATCAGACACGTAAGGATTTTGGAGATCTCGATCCATCGGCGGCGGACGCAGGGGATCTGAGTCAGCCGGTGTAAGAACAGCCGGCGAGGACAGTGGATGGTGGGCATCAGAGAGCGAGGACATGGCACTGCGATAATTAGAAAAAGATTTGGCGCTTAACTTCTCCTTGAAACCCAAATTTTCCATGTCCTCATGAGAGGAATACAATCGGGCTTCTTCAAAGCCCTGGTTCTCCGAATCCATCATCCTAAAATCTAATCCCCAAAACAAAATCCAGTTAAACAACAGAGAATTCAGGAATTACCACTGCGCGTATCAGCTTAGCAATCTACAAAACGAAGAAACTGCGGAAAGTCCGAAGCAGAGGAGGCCACCAGGCGGCGTGGCGGAGAGAGCCAGCTGAGGACGACGAAGAGTGAGCAAGACAAGCACGTGGCCGCTGCAGGAACCCACCCTTCACAGAAACCTCCAGTCCCCAAAACGGTGCCGTTTCAGAAGTCTTTCCGTCCACGGGAAGAATGGACGGGGGGTAGTACCGTAGTACTGTTTCGTTCTTCTCCCGAGATTTTTAGTGTCCGTCTCGCCTAAAAAAACGCCAATTTATCGTTGACTTTTCAAAGAATTCCAATGGCTTATTAATTTGTCTCGATTTTAAGAAAAAAAAATGTTTTTATTTAAATGATTTTGAGTTGATTTTAAATATAATCCACAAAATAGTAATAAATCATTATTATTATTATTATTATTTTAGGTGTGACTTGGTAGGCAAACTAATTTGTTATGAATTTATTTATATTTGAACAACTACACATTGCCAATTAGTGCCTTGATTGATGTTTAATTACAATATTAACTACTTTTGACTTTATTAAAATAATTTATTATATAAACAACACTTAATAAAAATAAAATAAAAATGATCAAATATCATATGAAGCTTTTTTTATATATCTTTCAAACTCAACTAAAATTTGAGAATCTAATTTGGTAGTAATGGTTTTGATTAGCTCCATTGTAACGGCACATAACGGTCCGCCTCACCATTTGGGGTCTAACATTTAGCATCCTCGTTAGCACACTGTCTGGTATCTTACTCTGATATCATTTGTTACCGTTTAAGCCTACCGCTAGCAGATATTGTCATGTTACGTATCATTGTCAGCTTCACAGTTTTAAAACACGTCAATTAGGGAGAGGTTTCCACACCCTGATAGGAAATTATTCGTTTCTCTTTCCAACCGATGTGAGATCTCGCATGCATGCTTAGAATTTGGATCAAGATTTGAAATTCAGATTCAACATCCACCTGTATTTATGTTATGATGTGATACTTTACCTATTATTCCCACCAACTAATACGAGCCATTTTAACATATTTTGCTTTCACACATATGTTTTCTAGAAAAATTCACAAGAGGTCATCCAACATGGAATTGCTAGTCACCGAAAAGAAAGATGCACTTTGTCAACGTACGCACTAACTTTCAATTATTTGAAGTCTTCTTAACCATCATATCGTTATAATCACTCTCAATTTGGACGTCGAATCGGTTCATTTATGTACTTTTGTTTTACTCGGGCATCATAGATTCTTCCACGATCTTATATCTAGAAATCCCATAGATTCCTTACTAATATTGTTTCGAACACAACGAGTACATTCTAAAATAAATTGTTACTCGGACATCTTTACCATTGAACATGAAGCTCTCTTAGATTTTTTCAGACGGGTAAAAAAAATTTGAAACAAGTAAACTAATGAGAATCTCAGTTAGAATGAGATGTTTGTGTTTATGGAAAGGAAGTGGGTACAACAAATCCCCATTAATGGTTGAACCAAAAAGATTTAACCTTAAATCCTCACAATAGCTGCTGACTCTCTAAACCTAATTTTTTTGGTAATTTCCTATGTTATATTGAATTTGATCTTCGCTTTTCCCTCCTCTTTTTTGTGGTTATAAATACCTCCTCCCATTCACTTTCTAAATCACCAAACAGAGAGTGACGGAGGAGTTGCTTAAGATGAAGTCCTTTTGCTCTTTCTTCTTGCTTTCCCTTTCGGGCTTCCTTCTTTTACTCCCTTCTTTTGTTGTGGCAGAAACTCACTATCACGAGTTCATTGTAAGTTCTCAAATTCTCCGCTTTTTATATTTCGTTCAAGTATTGATATTGTTAAGCTCGAATAAATGAATATACATCGCTGGTCTGTCCGTAACGTTCTGAGTTTGTTCGTCTCTGTTTCTATGCAAAAACTGAACTTTAGGTGCAACCCAAGCCAGTGAAGAGGCTGTGCAAAGTCCACAACATCATAACAGTGAACGGGAAGTTCCCTGGCCCAACTCTAGCGGCCAGAAACGGCGATTCCCTTGTCATCAAAGTACTGAATGTTGCCCGCTACAATCTCTCTCTCCATTGGTACCAACCATAATCTTTCCATTTGATGGGAATACAAAACTTAGTCGCTAAATGGTTGATTGTATGGTTAGGCATGGGATCAGGCAGCTGAGGAACCCATGGGCCGATGGGCCAGAGTTCGTGACCCAATGCTCCATAAAGCCAGGAGGCAGCTACACCTACAGGTTCACCATTCAAGACCAAGAGGGAACCCTGTGGTGGCATGCTCATAGCCGATGGCTTCGAGCCACCGTCTATGGCGCTCTCATTATCTACCCCAAACTCCCCTCTTCATACCCTCTCTTAATGCCCAAAAGAGAAGCCTCTGTTCTTCTTGGTAACCACAGTTTCTTAAGAAATGCTTACGAAATGCTTGCAATGGCTCATTTATGGTTTCTTGAACAGGGGAATGGTTTGACAGAGACCCAATAAGTGTGCTGCGCCAGGCGCTTTTCACTGGCGCGGCTCCTAATGTCTCTGATGCCTACACCATCAACGGCCAGCCCGGCGATTTCTACCGCTGCTCCGGCAAAGGTTGGTGCTGTCTTCTTTATTAGAAATTCGAAATGGGTTTTGGTTACGATGAAACAAAAAGGGTTTTGGTTTGATATTTGGCAGAGACGGTGAGATTCGCGGTGGATTCCGGCGAGACAATTCTTTTGAGGGTCATAAACTCAGCATTGAATCAGGAGCTATTCTTCTCCGTCGCTAACCACCAATTGACGGTGGTGGCCGTCGACGCGTCTTACACCAAACCATTCACAACAAATGTGATTATGATCGGACCCGGACAGACCACCGATGTCCTCCTGACAGCCAACCAACAACCAGCTCACTACTACATGGCTGCCACCGCTTACAACACCGCCCTCAACGCCGCCTTCGACAACACCACCACCACTGCCATCCTCGAATACAAAAATTGCCAGCAACAACAGCAGCAGCCACCGCGACCCATTATGGCTCAGCTCCCAAATTTCAACGACACCCCCACCGCCACCCGATTCACCTCCCAACTCCGGAGCCCAAACAGAGTCAACGTCCCAACCCAAATCGACGACAGCTTACTCTTCACCGTCGGATTAGGCCTCATCAACTGCACGAACCCAAACAGCCCCCGCTGCCAAGGCCCCAACGGCACTCGCTTCGCCGCCAGCATCAACAACGTCTCCTTCGTTTTCCCAAAATCCAATTCCATCATGCAAGCCTTCTACCAGGGCGTTCCGGGGGTTTTCACCACCGACTTTCCGCCGGTTCCGCCGCTGCAATTTGATTACACAGGGAACGTGAGCAGAGGGCTTTGGCAGCCCGGTCGAGGGACCAAGGCTTATAGGCTTAAATATGGGTCAAGTGTGCAAATTGTGCTACAGGACACCAGCATTGTAACCACCGAAGATCACCCGATGCATCTCCATGGCTACCATTTCTACGTCGTTGGTTCGGGGTTTGGCAACTTCAACCCAGCCACCGATCCGGCAAGGTTTAATCTCATCGACCCACCATTGAGGAACACCATTGGAACGCCCCCCGGTGGTTGGGTTGCCATTCGATTCGTGGCTGACAATCCAGGTAAGCTCCTAATAAATCTGTCTTCTATATAATTAAATGGTTTTGAATTCCCCGTAATAAATGGATTGCGCGCTGAAAAACAGGGGCTTGGTTGATGCATTGCCATATAGACTCGCACCTTGCTTGGGGATTGGCGATGGTTTTTCTGGTGGAGAATGGCGAAGGGGAGCTGCAGTCTGTTCTTCCTCCGCCGCCGGATCTGCCCCCTTGTTAAGAACATGTGTGTACATCGGTTCAACCTCTTAATCATGTAATGATTGTTATTATTATGGTGAATATTTTAATTTTGAGCATTAATTTTTCTTAATTTCTATTTCAAATTTGCAAAAAAAAAAAAAAAAAAAAATCAAGTTTTTAAGGATAAACATTGTCATCGGTAATACTCCGTTCTAAAACTTTTCCTTTGATTGATTTGGTATCGTTTTTTAAGTTTTTGGATACTTTGAATCTAAATGTCTTGTTGTTTAACAAGGTTGTTAGATCAAATGACAAGAGTTTCAAAATTATTTAGTCGTTCGTCCCCTAAAACTATAAAGTGATTCAAAAATGGTTAAGAAGTGTTTTGGTGTCGATTTCACAGTTGAACTAGCCTAGAAATTTCCTAAAGCACACAACTCATGCTGCATCCACTGCCCCATGCATTTGGCTACCATAGCTGAGGATGACTATATGTAAGAGCCCAAGCACAGCGCTAGTAAATATTGTTTAGTTTGGCTCGTTATGTATTACTGTCAACCTCACGGTTTAAAACGCATATGTGCGCTAGTAGATATTGTTTAGTTTGACCCGTTATGTATCACCGTCAACCTCACAGTTTTAAAACGCGTCTGTGCGCTAGTAGATATTGTTTAGTTTGACCCGTTATGTATCACCGTCAGTCTCACGATTTTAAAACACGTCTGTTAGAGAGAGGTTTGCATAGCCTTATAGGGAGTGCTTCGTTCCACTCTTCAATCGATGTGGGATCTCACAATTCACCCCCTTAGGGCCCTACATCCTTACTGTCACACTACTCGTTGTCTGACTCTTATACCTTTTTGTAACATCTCAAGCCCACTGGTAGCAGATATTGTCCGTTTTAACCTATTACATATCGTCGTCAGCCTCACAATTTAAAAAAGTTCAAGAGAAAAAGATGGTATGTTTTAAATATTCAAATGCAATCAAATCATACCATATTCATCTATAGTAGGGTTTGACAAGACAATATGGTCGAAAACGATCATATAGTTAAATGTGAAACACTACATGTCATATGCGACTATATAATATTAAAAAGAAAATTAAGAACCATAGTCAAATATTTCATTAATACGATATATGTAGGGCCTAATAGACCTCTCTAAAAAAGCCTAAAGTTTGAATTTATTAACATATTACACATTGTTATAACCAATTTTGTTGTAATGTTGACTTCAATATTTTGATTTAAAAGGGAATTATTATATTTAGTATCTTTTAATAAATGAGAATTTTTAAATAGTCCAACCATAAAAACTTTAAAATTAATTATACTCATATTTGTTTGTATAATCTTCACTTCCGCAATCTCAAATCTCGGTCCTCTTCTCTTCTCATTCTCTTTCTCTCGAGATTTTCACTGCTTTCAAGAGTTTTAATAAAAAAATTAAATTAAAAAAAAGATCTAAAAATTACTTTAATGGTTAGTTTTGGATAATCATAATTAGTATTTTATTTTAAAATACTTTTTAAGTATTTTAAAAATAATTTTAAAGTTTCATTAATATTTTTAAAAAGTTAAAAAATACTTACCCCTAAAACTATGTTTTAAAATATTTATCCATAGAATTTAAAAAATAGTATTACACCTTTTACCTTTATAAAAAAAAGTTTTAAAAAATTATTGCTATTAATGCCATGAACAAAAATCGTCTATCAACAATTTATAAATTATCTCTAAAATTTTTAATGTTACTTTTAAAAGTTCAGGTGTATATTTTGAAACGAGCACTAACAATAAAAATATTTTAAATTTTTTTAAAAGGAGGTTTGAAATGAAAAATAAAATATTTTAATATTTTAGTTTAATAATATTATTGAAAAATTTAAAAATTTAAAAATATTTTTGAGATAAATGGATTTATAGTATTAAGACACGTCAGGCAGAAAATAAAAGAAAAAAGGGCCAAATAAGGGAAGCGAGAAGAAACAGTGGGTGCAGCAACAAAAATATGTGGCTACCACTCTATCTCATCATCGTCTTCCACAAAGCGGAAGAGCTTCCTTTGCTGTTGGATTTTAATGGTGCCAAACTAACAGCCATATGAATCTGGCTGCTCGCTGAACAAGCAATGGCTGCGCTCTGTCTCAACCTCAATTCCTTTTATTCACCATCACCCTCACAACCTCGCCGCCTGATCCAATCCTTCTTCGCCTCCTCTTCTTCTCTAAATCGCAACGATTACATTAAGGATCACAGCTTAAAACCTATCGTCGTCAGTGGAAATCCCCCAACCTTCGTCTCTGCTCCAGGTCGCCGAATCGTTGCTGGTTGGTTTCTATTGCCGATCCTTCACACTTTTCAAGCTATGATTCATTTTTCTTCTTCATCTGTTTCTCTTCACCTCGATTGAAGCTTTCAGGAATTTGTTTTTCCGTTTTTTTTTTTTTTTTTTTTTTTTTGTATTTCAATCGTGTAAATGAGCTTTTTCTGTTGGCTTGCGCAGTTGGAGATTTGCATGGAGACCTTAAGCAAACTAGATTGGCGCTTGAGATGGCTGGTGTATTGGACTCCGACAGTCGGGACTTGTGGACTGGTGGAGAAACGGTGCGTCTTCATTTATCATTTCTATACACGTTTTATAATATTCATAACATGTACTTTATCAATAATTAATATATCCACAAAGTTTGAATTGGAATCTCCCAACCCCAGTTGTTGAACTCAACTATGCCTTCGTAATAATATAATATTATCTACTTTGATCGGGTCTATATGAATTTATGAAAAGGTTCAATTCCAATAAAGATAGTGTTAGCAATAACGACTCTCCAGGATGGTATGATATTGTCCCTTTGAGCATAAGCTCTCATGGCTTTGCTTTTGGGCTTCCCCGAAAGGCCCCATACTAATGGACATATATTCCTTACTTATAAACCCATGATTAACCCCTTAATTAGTCGACGTGGGACTCCTCTCCCAACAATCCTCCTCAACAGATAGAAGATATATTTTGGATCTTCCTCTTTTGCAGTTGATATAGAAATTGTTTGCAGTCTACTAAAATAAAAAATCAAAAGTCTTACAGTTTCTAGACATGCTCCCTTTTAATGGTTCTCGAATATTGAGGCTTTTTTTATAAAAAAAATTGGTGTAGGTGTTGGTTCAGCTTGGAGATATACTGGACAGAGGAGAAGATGAAATAGCTATATTGTCCTTATTGAGATCATTAGATGTCCAAGCAAGAGCACAAGGTGGCGCAGTCTTTCAGGTTTGTGCTGCAAACACATTATGAGCTTCATGTAAATGTTCAACAAGCTAATTCAAAATTCAAAATAGTTCTTTTTCTCTGACAACGTTGTATGTTGCCTTATTCTTTTTGTTTATCACTCTTCAATGTGGATATCCAGGTGAACGGGAATCACGAGACAATGAATGTGGAAGGGGATTTCAGATATGTTGATTCTGGGGCTTTTAATGAGTGTCTGGACTTCATGGAATACTTGGAAGACTATAGAGATCATTTTGAAGAAGCCTTTCTTAATTGGATCCAAGTCTCAGAGAGGTGGAAAGATCAGAGGAAATCACAAAATTTTTGGGGTCCTATGAATTTGGTGAAGGTGCTACATTGCTCTTCTATCCATCTTATTTTCTTTGTTTATTTCAATTCTTACCTCGCCCTGATGCAGGAACAGTAAGAACGATATAGATATTAATACAGCCAATTAATTCAATTTCTAACAACAATCATTTTTCTCTGTAAGAAATGACCTTAAAACCTGGTGATCAATTTGATCAAAGTAACTAAACTTTTTCGAAACTTAACGATGATTTGGATCAATGTAAACGAAATTAAGACGATCCTATTCTGAAAACCCTTTGACTTTATAAACGATCTCTGATCTCTGTGTAACCCCGTCGTCTCATGCTTGATTACTTTTTAAGGTAGCATGATGATAACAAGTTTGGTTTCATTCAACTTGTGAAACATGGATATTCTTGATAACAATTATGCTCTTATTTTTTGTCAGAAGCAAAAAGGGGTGGTAGCCAGATCGATCCTCTTCAGACCCGGTGGTCGTTTAGCATGTGAGTTGGCACAACACGCAGTTGTTCTTAAAGTTAATGACTGGGTCTTCTGTCATGGTGGTCTTCTTCCTCACCATGGTAAACTTACTGTCACTCTTTTTGTAATATGCTTTTATTTCGACTAAAATGGAAAATATAGCAAACAATATTCCTTGTAGTATAAAAACAATTATTTCTTCTTAACATGGTTTGCTAACGTGGCATCTCAACAGTAGTTGTACAAAAAGAAGGCTTTTCAAATTATATATTAGGTTGGATGATTGTTTTTGGACCATGGAGGATGTATTAAAAGCGATTGAAACTATAAGACCAATTTACAAGAATCGTATATCCTATGTTCAAACTGATTCAGGATATTTTATGTTTTCCAATTTGAAATGTCTGACAGGAATATTGATCCTTCCACAGTTGCATATGGCGTAGAAAGGATGAACCGGGAAGTATCCCAGTGGATGAAGGGCCTTGGTGAAAGTGGCAATACTCCCTTTCCTATCATCGCAACAAAGGGCTATGATAGTGTTGTATGGAATCGATTATACTCGAGAGATTTTGCAGATTTGGGAAACTTTGAGATTAAACAGGCAAGCCTTGTAACTTGTACTTGTCGGGTTTTTATTCAGTCAGCTGCCAACAGGCATGTCTTGTTAAGGGAAAACAACCATTTCCCAGCTAAGCTTTCTAATTAATTTGGTCATACTTGGGAATAAATGAGAGTGTTTGTGCCTTTGACCGTATTTTCTTCAAAGAAGTGAAAGAGAAGTACATTAGGGTGGATGTGGGCCATTGGCTGAACCACTTACATAGCTATGCAAATTCTCTCTATCCCTTTGCTTTTCTCTTTTATCTGATCTGAAAGTTCATAAGCATTCAAATCCTAACAATTTTGGATGCTACATTATTGGTTCTTGACAGATAAATTCAATTCTGGAAGACACACTAGAAGCAGTTGGCGCCAAGGCAATGGTGGTAGGCCACACTCCTCAAATGACTGGAGTAAATTGGTACGACCATGAAACATGAGTGGTCTCTTGCAATTTTTGATTTGAAGATGAGCTTTAGATCTTTCTTAGCTTTATATAAAGGAACCGTACTCTATGTTTTGGTCCTCATTGAAGAGATTAGATTTACCCTTTTCAAAATGTTCTTAGAAGTTTGATTTTTCCTTGCAGCAAATACAATTGTAGCATTTGGCGAGTTGATGTTGGGATGTCAAGTGGAGTTCTTAACTCGAGACCTGAGGTATGTGATACGGCTTACTGGCTATGTTGTACATAGGTTATTGGTTTACATATTCTTGTAGTGATTGATTCATTTTATTATGAACTCCTTGCAAAATAATGATCTCTCTAAGGCCATCCTAAAGATTCTTCTTAGTTCTTTGGGTAGATTACTGAGAATGTTTTCTTAATCCACCCCATTTAATCCACCCCATCTGTGAAAGTTCTCTATTTATAGTCAAATAAATTACAATGATATGGAAATAGTAATAAATGGAAAGAACAATATATAGAAAGATACCTATGGTAATAAGGCAAATATCTAGATATTTGCCTTATAATAAAATATCAAATATGATATATATGGTAAACTATAATTTAGTACTAAATATCCTTAACACCCCACCGCAAGCTGAGCGTCGGATTTGAACGAACGTGAAGTTCGGATCTGAAAAATTCAAAGAGAGGTTGAGAAACATTTTTCGTGAATATGTCAACAACCTGGTTCGGAGTAGGCGTAGAGAAACACTTTCTTGGCCATCGAAAACTACAGAGGGATCGCCGGTCAGCGGCGATGCTGCCTTGGCTTTAGCGAGAATATGTCTAACCCATGAAGAGGGGTCGCCGGTCAGCGGCGATGCTGCCTTGGCTTCAGCGAGAATATGTCTAACCCATGAAGAGGGATCGTCGCTCAGCGACGATGCTGCCTTGGCTCTGGTGAGAATATGTCTAACCCCAAGAAGTAGAAGGGGAAACCTAGAGCAAGGGACAAAGACAATGTTGAAGCCGGAAGAGTCGCCACGGTGGGCAAAGGAGCCAATTTTGGCGAGAAGGGCGGCGACGACTTGGTTGGCGAAGAGGCTAGTGCGGCGCCCAGATTCCAAAGGTAATCTCTGCAAAAGGTCGATGGACTTATCGAGATTCCGTATATTTTCGAAAAGAACGCTGATGAGGATCCTGAGATTAAGGTTTCTGTGAAGGATGAAGGGTTGATTGGGAAGAAAATGAGAGAGGTCATGTTGGCTAAGGGAGAATCGATTGTGTTGGAGAAGGTGAGGTTGTATGTACAGAGTATGGCGAAGGGTGATTTGGAGGTCAAAAGGGTGGAGCCGAAGAGTAATCAATCGGCTTCGCCTGCGGCAACCATGGCGACTGCCCCTGCGACGTCAAAGCCAGCAGTGGTGGTGGATTAAGCAAACATTCTCATGGTATTAAGCAAACACTCTCATCCTAAAGATTCTTCTTAGTTCTTTGTGTAGATTACAATTCTAATATATGTATTTTACTACATTTAGCCTTTTGATTCCTATACTTTTTCTTGTTCCATTTTATTCTTTGTTCTTCGATTAGTTATCTACTTAAATTGTGAGATCCCACGTCGGTTAGGGAGGAGAAAAAAACATTCTTTATAAGGGTGTGGAAACCTCTCCCTAGCAGACGCGTTTTAAAAACCTTGAGTGGAAGCCCGAAAGAGAAATCCCAAAGAAGATAATATCTGCTAGCGGTGGGCTTGAGCTGTTACAAATGGTATAAAAGCCAGACACCAGGCGATATGTCAGCGAGGAGGTTGAGCCCCGAAGGGGGTGGACACAAGGCAGTGTGCCAGCAAGGTCGTTGGGTCTTGAATCTTGAAGGGGGTGGATTGGGGGGTCCCACATCGATTGGAGAAGGGAACGAGTGCCAGCAAGGTCGTTGGGTCTTGAATCTTGAAGGGGGTGGATTGGGGGGTCCCACATCGATTGGAGAAGGGAACGAGTGCCAGCAAGGACGCTGGGTCCCAAAAGGGGTGGATTGAGGGGTCCCACATCGATTGGAGAAGGGAACGAGTGCCAGCAAGGACGCTGGGTCCCAAAAGGGGTGGATTGTGAGATCCCACATCGGTTGGGGAGGAGAACGAAACATTCTTTATAAGGGTGTGGAAACCTCTCCCTAGCAGACGTATTTTAAAAACCTTGTAGGGAAGCTCGAAAGAGAAAGCCCAAAAAGGACAATATCTACTACCAGTGGGCTTAGACTTAGACTTAGACGGTAAAATAAATAGTAATAAACATATAATGCGGTACTGTGAAAGCTAACATGATTTCTTGATGTGCCATATGGTTGCATCGATACCGTAGGGACGAAAAGGATATAAGCGACAAATTATAAGATGATAATAATAACTTTACATTCTTCTTTAGTGTTTATAAATTCCATTTCTTACTGCCCCCCTAATGTTTCCAATACCTTTTACCAGGTACTAGAAATCAAAGGCGACAAAGCTAGAGTTATCAAAAGCAAGAGGGACAGGTTTAGTGAACTTCAAGTTGTTAACTATATATAGCAAGGTATTGATAATTTCCAACTCTTTCTCCCCCTCCTCATACCACTCTGAAACATTATAACAGACATCAGAAGAACGATGTTCTTGAGCAACCTTTGAAATGCCAAAAGTATTCAAAATATTTTCTCATTTGTTTTTGACAGATGAAGAATGTGCATCATGTTTACGTTATCTGCTTGGTTTAGATACAACTCAGATCATCTGTTCATAGCTTGGATTCTGCTTTTTCCAAGAACTATTAGCTCCATAATCAGCTCCTCCATCTATGACGTCGAGTCGAGAAGAGCACGAGAAGCCACGGCGGTTACACCTTCGAATGACTTCCGGTCAGAAATCGACTTCAATGCCATCCCTCACTTCAGAGTTCATTCAAAATCTGATTTTGTAAAACACTGGCGTTTAACCATGGAAACCCCACTTCTACGGGAGTTGTTCTTGTTCAATTCCATTGACATGTACAGTACATATTTGTGAAATATCATCAGTTGTTCAAAGAATTCATTGATTTGATTTTCTCTATTTCTACTGCTACTATTGTAGTTTGAGTCGATCTGAAATGATTTCAAGGGAAATTGTGAGAGCCCACGTCAGTTGGAGAGGAGAGCGAAGCATTCCTTATAAGGGTATTGAAATCTCTCCCTTTTTAAAACTATGAGACTAACGGCGATACATAATTGGCTAAACTAGATAATATCTGCTATCGATGTGTTTTGGCAGTTACATATAATTTATTGTATTCCTAAGAGATAACTTTTTAACATAATTTGGAGAAAGAACTAATTAGAAGATTAAAATTGAAATGATTTTTTAACGTTTAAGATTAAAATTGTAATATTTATTAAGTTTGAGGTGTAATTTCATAAGATCAAAAGTTAAGGTATTAAAGTCTAGAATAAAAAAAATGTTTTCTCCCTTAATTTTCAATTAATTTAGTATAAATATTGTCGGGGTGGTTGAACTAAAAAAATGTATAAATATTTATTCTTTTATTTGAAACAGTATAAATACTCCTTTAATAAGTATAATTAATTATTCGGTTATAATTTTTCATTGATAAATTTGTTTTTTTAATTCAATTAATTATATGAGATTTTCATGATTTTTTAAGATTATAAATTAAATGTTTATTAATAAAATTAGGATATTTATTTTTAAAAAACTTAGATTAAATTTTAAAAAAGAAAGTAATATTTATTAGCTTTATTTTAAAAAATTAAAATTAAAAGAAAAATAAAAATGCTTAGTACTAAGAACTAAGAAGGCAGTTGGGCGGTTTTATTGGTTATCCTACCATCTTCCCAAAGTCTCTGCCCTTTGGGAACTCCGCAAAAACCTTGGCATTTCCGGTGACCTATAAAACCTCCATTTCTTGTAACGTGAAACCTGCTCGCCATTCTTATCCTGCCGCAACTTTCTTCTTCACATTCCCAATTTGATCTCTCCCTCTCCCATTTCCGCTGCCGTCATGGCCTCTTCTCTCGCTCTCCCTTCCACAATTTCCCTCAAGAAGTTGCCTCTCAATGCATCCACCCCTTTCAGGAGCTCCAGCCCATTTCTTGGCTTCAGAAATGGGTCCCGAAGCTCCACTGGTGTAACCATCTCTCGATCTAGGGTTTTCATGAGCGCTTCGGTTGGATCGCAGACTTTGGTCGATGATTCCTTGTTCTTGGATTACAAGCCCACTTGTGCCTTTCTGTTCCCTGGGCAGGTGATTTCGAACGGTTTTTTTTTTTTTTTTTTTCATTTTTTTTATTGAGTTTGGTGTTGCTTACTTGATGCGCTAGAATTAGTTTCCGAGGAGAAATGGAGGTTGTGTAGAGTGATGAGTGAATCCAGTTTTCAATTGAAGCGAGCGTTTTCGATGGTGAAAAGTGGTTGAGGATTTCGTAATTTCTGATGCTCACATTCACATTGAGAAGGCTAATTAAGCATTTGCCTTAATAGTTTCTTGCTTTTTGATGGGAAAAGGGGATTGTGTATGTTTCTTTCTTCTTTTTGGGGGGCGGGGTGTGCAAAACTTGTAATTCATCTTTCATAAAAGAAACACGTCATGAGCTACGATAGTAACAGAACAGTCACTATTATGCATGGAGAGTTCTAAAAAAATGGTGTTACTTATTTTGTTTCTTTAACCAGTAATCTTCAATTTTCATGAGAGTTGAAGGCTAAGAAAGACGAGTCTGCAAAAAGCTAGTTCTCCTTCTGTATCTCAAGACAAGAAGTTCAATTCTTTGAATGCAATAGCCAACGAGTTCATCAGTGTCCAGTGTTGTACAAATGTAGGCGCCTAGCAAGAGAAACAAGTATTCTACTTTTTATGGTGACTCTGCTGAGTCATGTTTTATGAAGGCTTCTTTTGCTGAATTTTGTTCGGGTGCCCTGCATATGTTGGCACCTTGATCAAGGAGTAGAGGATGCAGCCCATTGTCTTAGATTTACCTCATATTTTAGAAGATCTCATAAAAACCTCGCATAAATCATGAAGCTGGACATTGGACTGTACTTACGATTTTCTTTTTCTTTTACAAACAAAATTTTGAATCTTTTTTCTTTTTTCACTCTGAATCAGGGTGCACAAGCTGTGGGAATGGGAAAGGAATCTCAAAGCGTTCCTGTCGCAGCTGACTTGTTCAAGAGAGCAAATGATATTTTAGGGTACTTCCCCTACTAGTATTCTCCCATCTTGCATTAGTCCTTGCATGGACTTTAGTTCAAGGTCAACCATACATAGAGAGTTGACCCTCCTCTCAGGCTTCCAGATAATGGAATGATTGCCCATGTAAAGTAATGTTATTTCCTCTTTGTTCGCAGGTTTGATCTTCTCGATGTCTGCACTAATGGGCCAAAGGAGAAACTAGATTCAACTGTTATAAGTCAGGTGCTTTATCTTGAACTATTCAGACTTCTCTGGGATGGCTTTTTATTTATTTTTAAGGATGGCTTTTTATTTATTTTTAGTTAGAGGATGGCTATGCAAGCCACTGTTCAATTGATTTCTGATGTGAAAAGACTTGTTTTCAAGAAGTTTATCCTTTTTATGTGGCCGGAATGCTTGATTTTCTGGTGAAACTTGTTAGACCCGTTGACCTTATGAGGTAGTAGTGGTGCTTAATTATTCGGACCATTCTCACAGAACATAGATTTGCAGTGGATCTCTTTGTGATCTATGTTGTGTGAAAACTAAAGTAATTTTGTTCCTATTTTGATCTGTATTTGTGTCTACGCTTACGCCTGTGTATGTATGTTGCATTTTGCATATGCATTTGTGTGAATGTTAGGTTGTCATTTTATCCCTGTTTAAGTTTTTGAACCTGCTGAATTGATTGTACAATTGCAGCCAGCTATCTACGTCACTAGTCTAGCTGCAGTTGAGCTACTTCGTGCACGTGATGGAGGCCAACAAATAATTGATTCTGTTGATGTCACTTGTGGTCTAAGCCTGGGAGAGTATACCGCATTAGCATTTGCAGGGGCTCTCAGGTATCTAATCAGGCTGACTGTAGTCCCAAAGTGTACCTGCTTGCATACTTAGATTATTGGTCGAGTAAATAGCATCGAATAAGTTTAATATTCTAAAGCCATCTATCTTTGATCTCTGTATGCTGTGATTATGTTTTATGTTTTCATATTGACATGGTTGCTAATGGTTTTGTTTACATTTTTAGCTTTGAGGATGGACTCAGGCTCGTCAAACTAAGGGGGGAGGCAATGCAGGTAAACATAAATAATTGGGTAATGAATGTTTGTGTTTCAGCTTCCGGCATGTTGTTGTAGTGACCGAAACCAGCTTTTCCCCATAACTTTCTTCAGGCAGCTGCTGATGGTGCAAAAAGTGCTATGGTCAGTATCATAGGGTTAGACTCAGAGAAGGTTCAACAGCTGTGTGATGCAGCTAATCAAGAAGTCGATGAAGCCGATAAAGTTCAGATAGCAAATTTTCTATGTCCTGTAAGGTTCTTTTAAATTCAAATTCAGCTCGATAAGCGGTCTGCTTAAATGTCATTAGCATAGTTATACTGCCATTCTCATGTAATTCATTCGAACCGTTGCAGGGCAATTATGCTGTATCAGGAGGTCTTAAAGGAATAGAAGTAGTAGAATCCAAAGCAAAGTCATTCAAAGCTCGAATGACGGTATCTATCCTATGTTATCTATAATGGAACTTGCATTTTGAAGGCCCCATTAGACCTAAAATGGCAATGGCTGCACCATTCAATTGTAGGTACGCCTAGCTGTGGCCGGTGCATTCCACACTAGCTTCATGGAACCTGCTGTTTCAAGATTAGAAGCTGCACTTGCAGCAACAGAGATCAGAACTCCCAGAATACCAGTCATCTCCAATGTCGACGCGCAGCCACATGCAGATCCCGACACAATTAAGAAAATTTTGGCACGCCAGGTACTTAACTCATAACTTTCAGGATGAAGACTACACATGGCATCTTCCCTTTAACTTTGTTTAGGGGTCAGAATCAGCATGGTTTCTTCTGTATGGCAATCAATGCTGACATTGTTCATTATTCCCATTTCAAAACTACAGGTGACTTCTCCTGTTCTGTGGGAAACAACAGTAAAAACTCTACTCAACAAGGGGCTGAAGAAGAGTTATGAATTGGGCCCTGGAAAGGTATGAAACTCTACACCAATTTGAGATCGCCCTTTTTGTATTAGGAAAAATATATTTTGGGTTATTCTCACAAATGTTTTCTACTTTGGGTGAACAGGTTATAGCTGGGATTTTCAAAAGAGTGGACAAAAGTGCAGATATTGAGAATGTTGCAGCTTAACGAATTCTAGATTGAAGCAAACAACTCACTCATGGCTGCAGAGTTCTTTCTGTATCTGCTTTGCCCATCTCCCCATCATTGCCAACAGCATTAAACAGAGATTAGTTCTATGCTCCTTCTTATGTGTCCAGATGTTACAATGAGTTCTAGAGCTTCAAGTTTCTTAAGCAAGTGCACGAGAATCTTTATGTATGTTACTAGGACAGTTCATCGTATGCAAAATGAGTAAAAATTTGAATTGATCCAGTAGTTGGTTATGTTTTCTGTTTTGATTTGTTTAAGCAGTTTGTTATCTCATCTGACTTGTTTTTCTTTCTTTATTTTTGAAGTAATTGAAATTATTACTCCTTACAAACCTTCAATAATCGGAAGCCTCCTTAGTAAATATTGTCTTCTTTGGACTTTCCCTCCTTGCTGGCACATTGCCTCATGTCTAACTTTGATATCATTTATAACAATCTAAACCTACTACTGACAAATATTGTTTTCTGTGAATTTTTTCGTTCAGAAAAGTCCACCTAGCAGATATTGTCGTATTAGAGTTTTTTCTTGATATTGTCTCTTTGAGTTTTTTCTTTCAGGGTTTCCTCAAGGTTTTTAAAACGCATGCATGTACTTATAAAAAATGTTTCGTTCTTCTCCCGACAAGTACTAAACCATCCGTATTATCTTATTATATAATTGAACTGCCCACCACATTTTGCCGTCCTTTACTTCAATTTCATCAAATATTACAGATGACTTCTGCTCCATAGGATACAAGAATCAAAGAAAGCAAAGGGGGGAAGGAAGGCAGAGAGTTTGAATTCAAGAACCGAGAAACATACGATCTAACATATCACCAATTCAATTCTCTATTTTGAGCTTTGAGCCATTAGACAAAAGTGCAGACATCATATTGTGGCTTGAAGCAAGCAGTTCCCTTGAAAGTCATGACTTCGGTTTCTTTCAAGCATAAGTCGAATGACACTTAATTATGAGATCGAAGAAAGCGCATGTGATTGGGAAATGGATGAACTGTTCGCGAACCAAAACCCAGAAGGATCTTTATTCAAGAGGATAATCGGAGTCATTAGACAATTCTATGATAAACTAAAGGAATGAAGAAGAAGAAGAAGAAGAAGAATTAAGACTGAGATCTGAATTTTGAAATGATGAGAGTTCCATCTCTCAGTTCCCGAAATTATTGGGGGAGGTAGGGGTTTGCCTAAGCCTTCGAAGTTGATCAATCCAACGATCCTCAGATACAATCCGAGTCCAATCTGGAGCAGAGCCGCCAAATGAGATGCCGCGCATGGCCTCCATGATCCTCGTCGCATTCTCCGGCGACAGCGGCGCATTCCTCCGAGTCTCATCCTCTCTAAACGCCATTCTAATCGCTGAATCAGAAGCATCTCTCATGCTCTCCTCCTCTTCCTCATCACTGCACCTTCTCTCCACATCGTCGTTCAGGCTAAGAGACGAAACTGCATTCTCTACACGGCAACCGTTGGGTAAATGGTGCAAATGAGGATCGGAGCTGTAAGTTTCGTCCTCCGATCCAGCTTCATCAGATTCTTCACCATCAATGGCCGAGATCGGCTCGTAGTAATCCGATCCTTCAGCGGAATTCGTATCCGAATCACTTCCGTCGGCTATGTCTGCGAGAAACATCGTGACCAAAGAACTCAAGAAAATTGAATCACTTGAAAGAACAGAAAACAGAAAAACCATCTTCGTATGTACCTTCAGAGAAAACCATTCCTGAATTCAACGATGCGTTCATTCTCGAATCGGAACGAGCAGCGACGATGGCTAATTAGGGCATTCCGCGCAGGTGCATCCGATCGTAAGGATCTAAAGCCAGCCATATAAAAACAAAATCTTCTAAAATTATAAATTTTAACGAAAATGGAAACAATTTTATAAAAAAAATTGCACCAGCCGGGAATCGAACCCGGGTCTGTACCGTGGCAGGGTACTATTCTACCACTAGACCACTGGTGCTTGTTGGCAATATCTCGAATCAATTTCTTTTAGTGACAGATAAAACACGAGAAATGTGGAAGCGGGAAATGGCGGCACTCGCCCACCATGGACGATGCCTCAGTTCCTCAGCCTCAACCACTCATTCATTTCCCTTCCTTTTCTCTTCAGACTCTCTCAATTTTCGAAGAGAAGAAATTTCCTCTTCTGTGCTCCACCTGAACTCGCCCATATTCGGTATGTTGTTTTGTTCTGTTTCCGTATTGAGATTTTCCTCCACTATTTTCTGTATCATTATCTCTTCAAGTATTCTTGCTTTCCAATTGAAACTTGAATCCTTTTCTCCCGGAACTGTTGGCTTGTTGAGCAAATTTAGAATTACGTGGATGGTGCTCCGCCGGATGAGTTATGAATTTCGTCACCAGTCGATCTATTACTATGACGCACTTTTTCAGTCAGTAATTCTATCTTCAAATCCGGCTTCAACTGTTCGGTTCTGAATCTTCATTTCTTTATACAGACATAAAACTTGATTTCCTTAGGTCAAATTTTTTAGTCAGAAGGTTTGAATTGATAGCTGAAATGGAGAAAACGAGCTGTTTTATTTTGTGATCATTGTATGTATGACCAATGATCTTCCGCACCCGAAGTACTTAGTATTTCCTAATTTACACGACCAAATCGTAAACTAGGGAGTATGCCATGAGATTTTGGTGTTACGTGGTTATCTTTTAGACCTCGAAATTTGGTAGCTACTTTACCACTTCCTTAAACCGTCTATAATCTTTAATTGCACAGTGATCACAGAAATCGACAGATATATCATGTTTGAGTATTGCAAACAGGTTAGCAGTGTGGAGGTAATGGGGGAGACATTTTAGTGATGGCCTCGGATGCACTTTTTGATAATCTTTTGAACCATGAGATTGTTGCAATGTTGGTGAGGCTGGTATCTGAAATCTGATTCAGTATCTGTTGGAAGGTTAGTCTCAATTATTCAATCAGCCTGACCATGATTATTTCGTTTCTTGATGCTAGCCAAGGCACTGCCTATCCTTCCAAGTAGTCATTCAGCGGATAAAGCCTTTGAATCACCTTATTCATTGGAGGTTAGATCTAAGGTACAATCCTTTACTAGCATTATTACTTCGGACTTGAAAGTTGGTGAGGATTATTGAGAGTAGTAGTCCCACATTGGCTAATTAAGAGGAAGATCATGGGTGTTGGGGAAACCAAAAGCAAAGCCAGTTTTGCTCAAAGTGGACAATATCATACTATTGTGGAGGTCTATGATTCTTAGCATAGTATCAGAGTCATGCCCTTAACTTAGCCATGCGAATAAAATCTTCAAGTGTCGAACAAAGAAGTTGTGAGCCTCGAAGGTGTAGTCAAAGGTGACTCAGGTGCGAACAAAGGGTGTACTTTGTTCAAGGGCTCCAAAGAAGGAGTTGAGCCTCATTAAGAGGCGGCTGTTCGAGAGCTCCAGAGAAGGAGGTTTCAGGGGAGGCTCTGTGGTATATTTTGTTCGAGGGGAGGATTGTTGAGGATTATTGAGAGTAGTAGTCTCACATTAACTAACAAAGTCATGAGAGCTTATGCTCAAATTGGACAATATCATACTATTGTGGAGCTTCGTCGTTCTTAACAAAGTTTGCACTTTCTCTATTGGCTTCCTTACCATGGATGTCTTCTTCCACTAAATCCACACTGGGTTATGATGTTCCTTTCTAGCAAAAAAATACTGGGAATGAAGTTTACAGGTAAGGCTTTGACTCACATAATGTAAGCTAACTTCCCATTAATTTACATTGGTAGTTAACTTAGACATTTTTTTTAACTCTCTGAACAGGGGGAAGATTTGATGATATCACTTCGGTCGCCTGGTCAGGTTGTGAGCAGACGAGCTCATCATTTTCTCAAGTAAGGTCACAATGAAAATGAAACATGGTATGCTCCATAACTCATTCTTGCAAACTAATTATTTATTGTTGAGGATTGTTGGGAGAAGAGTCCCATCTCAGCTAATTAAGAGATTGATTATGAGTTTATAAATAAGGAATACTATCTCTATTAATATGAGGTCTTGGGAAAACCAAAAGTAAAGCCATGAGAGTTTATACCAAAACTACTCTCATACCAAAACTAAACCTAACATAGCATTTATTCTATAGCATAATTCTTACACCAAATCTTCTCCATGTTAATAAACTACACCTGCATTATTTCACAAGATGGTGCCAACCCTTAACAGTGAAGAAAAAAGCCAGTCGGTTCAACACACTATAATACAATCAGAACACTATGGGGTGTGGATTGAGAATCCCAAGTATTAGACAGAATAGAATAGATGACATCCATCCTATTTGGTGTCACCTTTTGAAATGCTCCTTATAAATTCATCCAGGTTTTGGCGAGATGATCCACCTTCCCCTGTTGCTCGGTGACAGATCTCTTTTAGCCTTTTGGCTCTATCCCTCATTTGCTTTCCCTCAGGGCTGCTGAGATCCATGAACCTTTGGACAATCTCTGATATTTCTTCTTTCAAAATTAATGTTTCAGTTCCAACCTTGGTTTCTTGAACCCTGCACCCAATTTTCCAGTCTTCAACAATGTGAGTACTGTTGGGATTTTGATCCAAAAACAGAGGAAAAGTAAGCATAGGAATCCCTGCAAAAACAGCTTCCAGAGTTGAATTCCAGCCACAATGACTCCAGAACCCACCTATTGAGGAATGACACAAGACCTTCAATTGTTCACACCATGCCACAACTAACCCCTTTTCACCGCATCGCTCCTTCAACCGAGGAGCTTCCCCTCGAGCCACCCATAAGAACCGAATGCCACTATCTCGTAGCCCAGAAGCTATTTCATCCATTTGGGAAGCTGAGACCGAAAGAAAACTTCCCAATGAAATGTACAATACAGAGTCAGCAGGTTGGGAATCCAACCATTGTTGGTCATTATCTACTCGAGGTTCCTTCTCAATTTCAAAATAGGGTATTGCAGGACCAATCGGGTAGATAGGGAATGGGAATTCTAGTTTCAAAGTTTCCATCATTTCGGGTTCAAATTCATAGAAAGAAGTGAATAATAGGCAGTCTGCTTTTGGCACCCTGGATATGCAATCCAAGATAATCTCCATCACTCTTCCATCATTCTCTTCAAACACTTCCCGAAGATCGGCTTTATGGGTTGAAGAAAGTCCTGAAATTTGATCCACTTCATCCCCATGATCTGCATTTACATAGAAAATTTATCAACTGACGTGTTCCAATAATTCTATTCCTGAACAGATTTCTTATCTGCCAAGAATAGCAACGCAATAGATCAAAATTAGGTTGGTTTAAGGTTTGATTCAAGTTCTCCTACTCCATCTTACATACTTTAGATCTTTTAAGCTGTCAATGGCATATGAATTAATACAAAATCAATGGCATAATGTTGGTGTACAGTTCAAATGAATATTGTACCAAACCAATTAGAAGACAGTCGCCGGACTCGAGCGGAAATATCGGCTCTGTAAAGCATCGAGAAGAAGGTCGCCGACATCGTCCAGAGCGAGGCCACCAGGATATTCCTCCGACGTCCGACAGCGATCGGCCAACGGAGCTCCAAATCGCCGATGATGGCATCGGCCGGCGGCTGGAGCCGATCGAGGAGTTGCTCGAATGGAGCTTCCATCTTAGTCACGACAGCTTCGCTGAAGCCTCTGAAGTCAGCGGCTTTCAGCCTCTCCGGCGGAATGACGTTAGGAATGGTGGCAAACCGGAGATTTGGAGGCGTGGGATCGGCGCCGATGTAGCCGAGCCACTCTTCGGTGACGACAAAGGTGATGAGAATATCAGGTTTTGTTAAGGCGAGCAATTTGCAGAGGTTCATCGTAGGGTTGATGTGGCCGCGGCCGGGGTAAGGCATCGCCACCACGTGGATTCCGGCCATCGGAAATGATTTCTGAGCTGAAGATAAATCAGAGAGACGGTCAACCCTCGCACAACTTAGTGGAATGAGCTTTGGGGTATTAACCAAAGAGGTTGTTCTACGTTTGTCGTTTATGAGTGTTCATCATCATCTGTTGACCGCATAGTCAACGTGTCATTTGGATATTGCCGTGATAGAAACCTAAAACTATGACGGCGGCAACTGAGCCCGCCAACTGCGGCGAGTATGGTTTTGGAATGCTCAATACTTGTAAGTAATTTGGGTACAAGATCATTTTTTAGTTTATGAATTTATTTTTATTTCATAAGGTTTGTATTTAGTTCTTGAATTTAATTAATTAGTGAGATGTTATTTGATCAGACAGGAAAGAAGGAAGATGGCTTCCACGTCTTGCAAAATTCAGGTAAATTTCAATAATATTGTAATTTTTAAAGGTATACATACAAAATAAAGTAAATTAGCGTCAATTATTTAATGAGTTTGCCACAATGTAACTGTCTCGTAATAATTATCAACTATAGATTTTTCTGGTCGAAATTAAAACAAAATGATATTTGATTACGTAAAGGACAACCACATACCCTTATGAGAGTGGCAACTCGAAGTTAGATTTTGAAAGACTTGCAAATCATAAAAAAGAGAAAGAGGCATAAGAGAGGCTTAGGTTGACTGTTGACTTCTTTGGTCACCATCTTCCTTCTCCAACTCAAATTCTTGCATTTCGTTTCATGTTTCATGTCTTGCTCGTTTCTTTATGTTTCTTTACAGTTCAATATAGGCCTCAAATAGATTTGGATTCTTCATCGAGTCTTTAGTTATCGTTTCTATGAAGACATGGGTCAATTTTTGGCAACCGAGCATAGAGTTATGATCGTTAGAAGTGGCTAGTTGACTACTTTTTTTTTTTCTTCAGATTTTCAGTTTTCTCGTAGTTAGTTGCCCTTGTAAGTTGACTTGTGTAAAATTTTAGAGGCCGTTTCAACTCTTGATTTCTTCTACAAAATCGTTTACCTATATACCATAAAACTATAGAACTCAACTTCATGAATTAAGAACAACTATTCATCAAGAAATTGGGGTTCAAAGGAAGGAGCAAGAAGCCTTTTTCTTAGGGAGAAGCATTAGATTGAAGAGGGGCTTGAAGTAAGGGCTAATATAGATCACAATACATAAGTTAGTTATAGAATGTTGGAACAAAATATTATAGAATAATTCATCCATGCATAATTCATACAAACAATTTTAAAATCACAAATGAAAAATAGAATTGGGAATGAAGGTGTGTTGGAATCTAAAGTCTACTATCGGATCAAGTCTAATTTCATTTAAATAGAATACAAGTTGTTAACTAAATTTTAGAAATAAGATAAAATATACTATTAACTAAATTTGAAGATAAATAAAATATATCAAATATACTATTAATCAATTCTTAAAAAAATCTAATTTATTCCATCTAAAATATAAAATATATTCCAATATGATGTATAATTATTATTTTTGTATATATTTATTGTATTTTTAGTCTTTATATTTTTAAGTATTTAATTTAATTCTTTAAAGTCGCATTCCTAACTTTATGCAAAAGACTATTTAGTAAAAAAAAAATTATAGTCTGTTGCTTTAGAGATTCAAATGAGATTTAAAACTTTGTATTTTATTTTATTAAAAAAAAGCAATAAATGGATGCAAAAATTAAAAGCATGTGATAATTGTGAACAAAAATGATTATAGCTCTTCACTTTTGGGAATTTTTGTAGGACCAAAAAAGTTAGAAAAAACCAAAATGAAGAGAAAGGTAGCAATGAAAAAGACTTCAAAATATCTTAGGCTTCCCTTTCAATCACATGCAAAAAGTTCATTGCTTTTATTTACTTTATGTTTTTAAATAATTCAATTATTAATTATAAATTTAGTTTTCAATTACAACCCTTTAGTCCGTGAGTTAAAAGAATAAACCTAAGCTTCCATACAAATTCATAGCTTGTCAACTTGGCTCTCAAATTTGGTCCCATGAGCAAAAGTCACAAAGATGATGAAACTCCTTAATCTCAGTATTAATACAAATTAAGGAAATGTGGTCTTAGTTTTACAAACTCAAACGTTTTCGAACTCGGGACTTCCTCCGAATCGAACCCGAAAACGACACATCCCCATCAAAGTTCTGTCTAAATCTGCAGCCCTATTGCTATAATATATATGCTTGCAGAGGGAGTGATATCAGTAAATGGTCAATCCAGAGCGTGTCTTTAATGGCAAGTTGGGGTCTGGAGGGTCCACGACATTGAAAGCCACAGGGAAAGCTGTTCTGAGAATCAAAGAAATGAATCAAATTTTGAGATATTTTCATGCACAGAATGAAGAAAGAAAGCATATTCACAGAGAAAAGGGGAAGAAAAAAATGATACTTTTTTTTTTGGGTGAGATATTTTGAAGTTTGTGGCTAAACAGTCTTCACAAAACGCCCCTGTGAGCCAAAACAAAAACAAAAAACAAAAAACAAAGCTAAAAACACTCATTTTTATGACGATTTAATTAAGGTTTGGAATGAAGCATTTAGTGAAATGGGTCACCTTTATTCTGGGCCTTTTCTGGGCATTCAGCTTACGAACTTGGTATCTTATCTTGTTGGAGAACAATCTGGTGAGCCGCTTCTCCCTGTACCTCAGCACCCTTCTTGTTCTTTCTTCCTCCATTCTTGGAACCTCTCCCATCTGTTTTACAACCATATTATATATATATATACACATATATATACATATAGTCAAGGATCATGGGCATATAAATCTAGAGAATGAAAGAGGATATGATAATTGATAATTACAACTTACATAAACGTTGTGGGTTGGGTTGGAAGGAGAACCGGCGGCGGCCCAGAGAGATCCACGGCCGGACCATGCTTCCGAAACCTCTTCGTAGTTAAGATTTAAGTTCAACGAAGCTTTCTTCTTGCTTTTCATAACGCCATCGCCGTCGAAGGAGCAAGCTTTTGGGACGACTCGGCTGAACGCCTCCGCCTCCGCCTCGACGTCATCGCCGTGGCCATCGTGGTTAGCTTTGGTTTCAGAGAGGGAAAACTGGTCGTTGGAATGATGATCCATCAAGTCCCAATTGAGTGGACCGCCGTTGACGATGGAAAAAACCTGCTGCTGCTGCTGCTGCGATGACTTTTCCTCATTGCTTAGCTCAAAAAAGGCTTTGAAATCGTCCCAAATGGAATTTGGAACTTCTTGTTCTTCTTGTTCTTCTTCTTTCTTGGGGCTCTTCAGCAACGAACTGTAACCCATCGCTCTCTCTCTCTCTGTCCCTCAGTCTCTCTTCGATGAAAAATCCTTTTCTTTTCTTTCCTATTTGGGAGCAGGTTTTGTACGAGTTAATATTAATGGCACATGCTGCAATTTCTTCTGTTCTCCTCCTCCAAAAAGTGACGCATGGTGGATCCCTCCAATCACATCCGTAGAAAAACTCAAAAATATTTAAAAGAAATAATAGAATTTGTTCGATAATAAATTGTGATTTAACCACGGAGTTGGACTCAAAAAAAAAAATAATAATAATAAAATGCACCACTTGTTCTAACCCAATGAACAAGTCATCCATGTGAAATTCGAACTTTACAGATAATCTAGACATATGATCAAGCGACAGAAAATAATTTATAAAATGTGCAATTTGAAAGAAACCAATGTTATAGGCTAAAAATGAATAAATAACAACCACATCTTTAGTATAATCTAAGATGGAAAGAATTGACAATTAGCCACCTCCCTTTTGGATCGTACATGTAGTCATGGGCAACACACCTTAAACAAATATGATCAAAACATTCGATACACGACCACAGGCAACATGCCTTAGACAAACGTCACCATGATACTATTAATTCTAAATTATGGAAGGTTAAATTAAGTTAGGTGTATGAACTATAAAATTTGCCTCTATTTGGCCAACTTTTAATTTTATGTGAAATAGATCCATACATTTTCAATATTGCGTCTAATAGTTCCCAAAATTTTAAATTTTACGTTGGATAGTTCCTTAAAATTTTTAGAAGTTAATCGATCTTTTATATTTAACCGATTTTTGAATTTTTAAAAGTATCTAAATTTCGAAACGAAATTTTTTATTTTGAAAGTTCATGACCAAATAGTAATTTATTCATGGAATCTGATTGTGTTTTATCTGAATGTCTCTTTAAATTCTTTGAATGCAGGGTGAAACTTGCATTTTAAGTTTTTCCGTTACATCTAACCATGACTCACCGACTACATTGTACCAATCTCCAATATTAGGAGAAACAATTGTCATAAAAAATTTGAAATTTCAAGTTACATTTAGAAACGATTCTCTAATGTAATTTTGAAGGATGAAAGACAAGAGATATGGCGCCCAATATCTGGGCCACATTGCTTTTTAATCACCTTGATTTTTGTCATATTCAGCAGCTAAAATAAGAGCTAGAAATTCCCCTAAAACAATAGTTGGCTATTGCCATTATGGAAGCAGAAATTTGGATATTGATAGTAGATTACCTGTCAGAAGGGGAGAGGCGACTTAGACTTCCACCGAACTGAGTTCAACTGGCGTTTCAGTTGAAGCACGTTTCTTTTGCCAGCGAGCCTCCCCGATCCACTCCCAGACATGGAAACTATAAGTTTGTAGCAGTTGACTTCATCTTCTGGATAAAAGGCCGAGTAACCTATTGCCTAAAGGAACCAGACAGATTCTGAAGCGTCATAATAACAGTAAGAAAATTAAAAAATGAAAAGCTTCAATGAACCACATCAACCCAAACCAATTTATATACAAAAAAAACAAAAAACAAAAATTATCAAGCGCAGGAGCAATCATCCGGTGATCACAGTCTAAGAAGCCAAATGTATTTTTATTGCTTTTACAATCGTCTGGTAATGCATCTACCCAAGCATGCACTTGTACACATCTTCTGGACACAGATACGCCAGCCAAACTAAAATGTTGGTGTTTCTTAGTTATAGAGCAAATCTTTGATATAAGCAATAATAAATTCATGGTGGAAGAGCTATTGAACTGCAACTCTATTCTTTTGGCATGGAGAAAAAAAATGGTCCTTGATTCATATCTTAATCTATTCAGGCAGGCACATAAGCAGCTGCAACGGCTTGTGCCAACAGCTTGTAGGGACGCTTCCAAAAAAAAAAAAAAACTCGGGATAAAACAGCTACAGTGAGTTTGTTAGAGCCTCTTCTAATTATGTCAAGGACTATTGAGAGAAGGGCTAGGAATCACGAACCTCCACAATGGTATGATATTGTCTACTTTGAGCATAAGCTTTCATGGTTTTGGTTTCCCCACTAATGAAAATAGTATTCCTTGCTTATAAACCCATGACCTTCCCCTTAATTAATCAATGTAGGACTCCTCTCTCAACGATCCCTATCAAGTTATTAGATTCATTCTCTCGCAAAACTACTCATCTATTTCCTACCTCACTCACTCTCACCGAACATCACTTGCATCACCCGTGCAGTCAAGTCTGGCACCCTCTTAGTTACAGAACAAATACATGGCATCAATTTCAACCTTACTCCTAAATACTCCGTTTTTCACTCCTAGCATAGTTAGGCGAATTATGGGGTTACTACCCCATCAGATTTCACAAATCCATAGGTACTGTCATTATAAAACTACATGATGGATATATAGTATAAAGAACTATTACACTGATAAAAGGAGAAGTTACTCATGTTACCGATGCATGCAAAACTAACCTGAACATTTATCCAGTCAGATGGATATGCAAGGAGACTATATGTAGGACTGATCATGAATCTGGATTTTGTACGATTCACTGGTTAACCCCTCCAAAGCTTGATATTCATGCAGCTTTTTTGCATTATGGTTTCTGATACCATTTCTGAATAGAGTGCTTGCCGTGAACTTTCTTGTGCAGGATGAAGAAATCTTTCTGTTCCTTTCAGTTGCTTTCTTTTTCAAATACTCAGATGTGAGAGCCTGAACTGATTTAATCAGACAATTTGCAATGAATCAGATGAATGCAAGAACTAGAAGGCCCTAATTTTGTTTTCACAAGGTTATCTGAATACCAGACTATTAGTTATAAAAACGATGCATTAGAACCAATAGCCATTTGCACTAATTTTATATTATTTTCTTTATTCTCCCTTTGAATCATAAGGCATTTGAAGATAATATTATGATGAAAGAACTGGACGTTAGAATAAGATACAACAAAAAAGGGGGACAGAAAGAAAAAAGTCCAAGGACGTTAGAAATCTCATTCATGTGAGTCAATTTGTCAACGGATATAAGGCCTTCTATCAGAAAATGAAACAGTCAGTTCGTAATCAAAATCAAACTCTACGTATACGGTCAATTTTAGTGATTGATTTAATCATCAAATCTTTTAACTCAACTAAAATCCCTACCAGAATGGGAACCAGCTGATTTCAGAGCATGATCTTTGAGTCTCTTTATCTTCTCAATAACTTCCGCGCGTTTAAAGGAACCATGTGATGTGTAGTTTGCAGCATCGCTCTGCTGAAGGCTTGACAGTGCTTGCTCATATGCCTAGCATAGGAAAATGTAAATAAGTTCACTGTATTGAATGAGACTCTAATTGAATACTAAAGTTTAGAGCTGAAATACGACAATAAGACACAAGAGATGGAAAAAAATGTCAAAAACCAAAAGTTAATAGGTATACGGTGAAAAACAGAGTCGTGCATCTAGATTAGATTTGATCACATCCAACTTAACCTGATAGAATGGAAGAAGTGGAACTTTCAACAGGCAATGACCCTATTTCTATATTCTAAATGACTTGGGTTGTGGTATGCTTATCCAAAACAATGGATGTAAGGAAAAGCCTCAATCACAATTCAAAACAAACTTGCCGAATCCAGAAAATTGTAGACAAGTGAGTGCTTTCAAAAAAAAATGATCCCACGTGCCATGAAACTTGAGGAAGCTGACCAATATTGAAAGACTATAAAAAAATTTCCAATCTGTGAAACAACAAAGAACCTAAGATTCTGAAACATTGCAAAGAAATTTCTTGAAAAGAATAATCCAATAGGAGCAACAAACATGGAATTTGAGCAATAACCAATCTTTAAAGATGGATTCGGCTAGTTGATTGTTAAGAAATAAGATTTTGTATTAATACTGAGTGCATCGCTTTTTGCTTCTGCATTGCTGGTGTTGTATTTGGAGGAGCCTCAAGTAGGTTGTTTTGGACCATAAGCTATTCACATGGCTTCCACCTCTTAGAGCCTTGCACATGTTGGGGTTTTACTTATTACTCCATTCTTTCTATTTTATGAAACTTAGCCTTCCGCAGTGGCAATCATTGTTGCCTAGTTTAAACTTTTTGGCACAGTGGTGATTCAACATTTGAAGTCTAAAAAACATTCTGACAAAACCTCTCTTTGTCATAACAGGAGAATGTTATGAAATAGGATTTGTTGTAATGTCATGCATCATATTTCCTTCTGATATTGTATATTAGGCACCTCAAGTTAGTTACATTGGATCATGTGCAGTTCACATGGCTTCCACCTTATAAAGCCTTACATTGGTATAGTTTGATGATGTTCTCTTCCTCTTTCTTAAAACTTAGCCACAATATTAGCGTTTATGCTGAGATATTCTTTCCTATTTAAGAATTCTCCACTCAAAGCTTTTCCTTATGAACTACGAGCACCACCATTCCGCAAACCTCCAAAATTGTAGAGATCGATTTTAATTTCCCAAAAGACAAATACATTTTGACTAAGATTTAATCTCACTTCACATTTCCCATACTCAATATGCTTAGCTAAATAAGTGATCCAACACACAATATATAGAACTTTTAATGGACAGGCTCCTCTACCAAACAAAAGTGTTAAAGAAAATCTTAAGCAGTTACATAAATAGGAGAAATTACCTTACCTGTATGGCAATTGAAAAAAAGCCAGCGTTCAATGAATGCTCAGCGAAGTTTAACCATTCCGCGTGTGAGACTTGAAGCCTTGGTTGATTAAAAGACTTCAGCTCCCGAAAATTCAAGGCCTCATATCTCAAAGCTAAGCAACTCTAGAAGCATGAGAAGTGTAAGCTGAACTTAGAGAAATAGGTAGTCACATCAGCTAACAAGTTCATCATTTAGCATAGAATATAAATACCAAAACTAGGTGATTCAAGGAGGGGAAATGTTGCAGTGCTCGCCAAGATGAAATCTTAAAAAGCACCAAAACTTAGACAGCAAGCAAAAGTGAATAACCACGGTTTTATTAACACGATACCATATTTATAGACTAAACAAAATAACAACAAAAAAGACGAAGCTAAAAGCACAATTTCCGATGTTCTGAACGATCACAGAGACTTGTGCAAATGAATACTCACCTCAATGTCTCCAACAAGAGCAAAAGCTCGAACAAGAAACTCGATGACTAGAAGCTTTTGATCATCAGTTTTCTCAGCAGTTTCACGAATGATAAGCAGAGATTCAAATCTGAGTAATTCTTTTACGCTGGATTTGACATCCAACAACGACATCGTGTCTTTGGAAGCGGAAAAGAATTCCAGAATTCGCAAAGTAGAATCATCGAATCTGTGGAAATCATAAGCGGTAAAGCATCACAGAAAATATACGGAAGATTATCAATGGAAATTCGAATGAATGAGCTAGAATTAAGAGTGAATAGCCAAACCTTCGGCTTCTAAGCCGCGAACAAAAGAGAGAGTATTGCTCCGCAACTGAACACGGCATCAGTTAATTGGCGGGAAAGGCTAGTTATTCGCAGTCTGAAAATGGGAATGAGCATTTTATATGAAATGACACCGAGACCTAATTTTGTAAATAACTACTTGAATGCGTGAATTGTCGGTTTTGTCCTTGTATGAAAAAATCAAATAAAATTAGTGAATAATTTATTATTTTATTTTAACGCGATTTCTCAAAAAAGAAAAACATTAATGATGTTAATAACATGAACTAAAACTTTAGAAAGTATTTAAAATATGAAAATATTTCTTAATAGACATTGATGGAGGTTAATTTTAGTGTTAAATAATTTTATTATTATTATTATTATTATTATTTTATAACAGAAAGTAGCAAAAAGGGTATTCGTGTAAATTACACGAGGTGGGTTCATAACTAAAGTCTTATAATAAAATGGTTTTGAACGTAAAGCCCAACTAGTGAAGCCCATTGGTACACATTATCGCCGCACCCGCCACTGCAACCCGGCAACCGGCCAGGCCAACCAAACGACGACCGGACGGAACCCTTCCAAATAAGGAACCAAAATGTGAAATGCCGTCGCCAAAATTCGATTTCTCTAATCGTTTTGGCTTTGAATTTCATCTGATTGTTTGTGAATAACGAAGAGAATCGAAAGAGGAGGAACGCGCTATCTACAGGCATGGCTGGACGAAGCCATCAGCCGAATGCGTTGAAACGACGCGAAGTTCCGTTGAGCCGAAGCCCGACTGACGATCGTCGAGCTCATCATCGTATTTCTCACTCATCTTCCGTTGGTGGTTCTTCGAGGGCTCACCAGGCAATCCTTGTCGAAGATCGAATATCTGCGCAGCACCGTGAGATTCAAACTCTAATCTATGATAACCAACGGCTTGCAGCCAGTCACGTGGCGCTCAAGCAAGAGCTGGCGGCGGCTGATCAAGAGCTTCGGCACCTATCGGCCACTGCGGCTAAAGTCAAGGCCGAGAGAGACGCTGAAGTGAGGGAGGTTTATGAGAAATCGCTAAAGATGGACGCCGAGGTTCGTGCGATGGACGCGATGATGGCGGAGCTCGTTCAAGTGCGGGCAGATATACAGAAGCTGAGTACCGTCAAGCAAGAGTTATCGGCGGAGTTGCAAGCAATTCGCGACGGCCTTACTAAAGCCTCCTCTGACTCACAGCCATTGCCGCCCATTAAAGGTGAAATTGATAGAATGCACCATGAAATTCAAAGAGGAAGGTAAATTTTGATAACTCCTTTGGATGCTTTTCTTTTAGGAAGTTGTTCTGGTTATCTCTTTCTCCGTTATGGTTCGAAATCGCCTTTTCAAGTTTAAGCATCAATTTATGTTGAGTTAGATGTCAAGTTTTCTCCCTTTTCTTGTTCCTGAATTTGATTGTTGAGATTCTCCATTCTAATTCTTCTATATCTATATGTTTTTGCCGCAAAGAAGATATCAAATATCAATTCAAATGCAGAGCCTTAATGATGTGATGCTAATGCCTTCTCTTTCAATTTTTTGGACGTTGGTACCTACTTGAATCAATCAAAACTCTTAAAGTTTGTTCATTTGGTCTAGCTGTTCACGTTATCGATATTGCTATAGCATTGAAGAAGTGACACCTCTTCGTAGTGGTTGAATTCAAGTCCCAAATTAATTTGTGTTTACATGAGAGGCTACTTTTGTAAGGCATGGCTCAAGAACATTAAGACTAACTCATTCTACAAATAAAAAGAAGTATGCTTGTTCAAGGAAACAGTCCTAATATCTGTTCACTTGGTGCTAAAACTATGTCTTGTCTAATATTTAGATCCTAGGATCCTACTGCATGAACAATAGGTCTTGTCTACTACTAGAGCTGCCACAATTCTCTTCACACAAATATTGTATTAAATATCATGAAGTTACTTGAACCATTAGAATCAAAAAGAATATCTTTCAACAAAAAACTAATGGAAGAAAAAAAATTAGTGGAATGAAATTATAAGTTAATTTCATTTGAGGATTATGGGCATGTGAAAGTTTCATCGTTTTCTATAGTTAACTCCATTGTTTCTTCTTGCTTGTTGATTGTAAGACAAAACAGCATGATATTTGTAACAGAGTGGACAAAAGAATTGGTAGAATCATCCTTTTTATTTGAAAGCGTAATTGAGGTTTGGCATTTACCTCTTGCTATGTGCTGTTGATCTGAACAGGGCTGCTATTGAATATGAGAAAAGGACACACGCTAGTAATCTTGAGCAGAGTGAGGCAATGGAAAAGGGTATGGTTTCCATGTCCCAGGAAGTTGAAAAATTGCATGCTGAACTGGCCAATGCTGAAAAGAGAGCGAGGGCTGCGTCAGCTGTAACGAGTCCTTGTAAGCCTGTTTTCCATCCTTGGTAACCTATGCATCATCCTCTTTTTGTCACTGACTCTCTTTACAATGCAATTTCATTCAGTTCCTGGTTATGCTGCAACTTATGGCCATCCAGACATGAGATACAGCGGGAGCTCATATCCCTCTGACCCTTATGGCATGCATCAGGTATCTGCTCTATGTCTGTATTAGTTTCATGGCTCAACAATTTAGTGCAGGGCTGGTACTGCCTTGACTCTTGGTAAACACCATTCAAGGGCATTGGAACATGAAGTTTAACTATCAACTATAAGTAACCATTCTACTTAGGCTATGTTTAGGATGCCAAACACACTCCTGACTCAAAAAGTATTGTGTTTGAAAGTAATATAAAAGAACTTTTGAAAAAGTACTTATAGAGTGCTTTCAGCCATAGCGTTTGACTAGCACCCAAACGTACTTTCAAGAGGAGGACTGAGCATCTAAAGATTTGGTTATCAAACACTTGAGTGAAGGTTTTGTAACTGAAAAAAGCATTTCCAATCATACCTTTATATGACCAATGCTATGAACCAAGCAACAAAGACGCTCCTTTTTAATGGAAAATATCATTTATAGGAGGCAACATGCACCTAGTTTGTTGCAACTTAAAACAGGTGGAATTTTGGGTTAGGAGTATTATGATAAGTAAAAAAATAGGATTTTTGTAATAGCCCAAGCCCACCGCTAGCAGATATTATCCGCTTTATTCTGTTACGTATCGTCATCAGCCTCACAGTTTTAAAACGCGTCTGTTGGGGAGAAATTTTCACACCCTTATAAGGAATGTTTCATTACCCTTTACAACCAACGTAGGATCTCACAATTTTAGCTTAGAGAGTCGGGGTTTCTTTCTCTTGACTTAGGTTGAATGCAAAAGGTGGGGTTTCAACCTTCAACCTCAAAGAAAGGAAGTGGTGTCCTTATCACTCAACTAAACTCTAATCACTCAGCTAAACTCATATTGGTAGCCTAAGTGTTCCATTATATCTATTTGTGTCGCAGATTGATTAGATGTATTCTCAATTAATGTTATCAAATCTCCTCTATACCTCCATAATATAAGATGGGTATCTGTTTCAGGTTCAGGGAGGAGCTGGTGTCGATACATATGCACGAGCACCATCAACACATGGACCGCCTTACCACGTACAACCAGCGCCACCGCATACGCAATGAATGGGCAGCGTAATGCATGGATATGCTATGTGCTTGATGAGGGGGAGGTCCGAAAGGTGTTGTAAATACAGCTGCAAATGCTCTGTTTTTGCATTGTAAGTCCCTTTCATACACTATGTAAACTTGTCACCCATGGCTGTTCTGAAAGGCGGCCAATATCATGGGTTGCGTTTAAGTTTTGACATCTCTTATGGTTCACTGATTTTTTTCCCCCGCAAGATGATATTGGAAACATCTTATCCTCGTTAGAATCTTGCATTTGAAACATCTTAAGATAATTTGGGACAAACAGGCTATTTCTTCATGCATTATTGCATTTTTTTTTTCATTTTTCCATTTTTCCATTTCATCGATTATGAAATGACACTTATTGCGTAGAAATTGATATCGACATCAATACAATGATGAATTATTAAAACAATGAAGTTGATATCGATGTCAAAAATTTTATTTTCCATATAGTGAACCATACTATTTTAGAACTCACAATTTAATTTGAATATAACTTCTTCACCTTTCAAATTTTAAAATTAAAATCGAAGACTCAAAATACCATTCTCCAAATAACTTTTTGTAACATTTTTTACCCTAACGTTTAGGTGTCAGTTGCCTATATATAATACAAATTTGGATCTTCACGCCATTTCACCTAAAATTCTAGAAAATATATACTCATCAATATCCTTGAAATGTTTATGAAACAATCTTGCAACTTAGAATAGTGTTCTAATCCTACATTGAAAACATATAATCAATGTTTTCAAGAATAGCACCAAGAATGCCCAACAAATAGCGGTGTAGCCTAAAAAGCCAGTCCACATTCAAACAGTTTTTATTGAACTGTTAGGATGAGGGATGTTATAATCTAATCTCGAACATCGGTTTCAAATGTTATCTTACAGATTTTCTCCTTCTATAAAACATTTAACAGGGCCGAAAGAGATATATGAAAACAATAAACATACAGAAAGTTACCATTATTTTTTGCTCATACGAACTAGTTTATGCAACCAGGCAAACAATGAAACAACCCCTCCATCCTAAATAACTAACAAACAAAATAAGTACAGAAGCCTTCTTTTTACTAACAAAATCCAACTCCCATGACACAATTCCAAAGTTATTGCTGAATATTTCCATGGCAGCGCTCCAAAGAAGCCTAACACATCGACCGAATGTGAATGGCAGCGCCAGGGCTTCGCAATCCATGACATTAGTTTTGCCTCAAGACTTTTAACTATAATGAGTCTTTTGAAAATCTGGAGAGTCCGACATTATTGCACCACCAGCGATCCATTCATAAAAATCCCAGTCCCAAAATCAAAATATTTCCAAAATTCTACGGGTGGCCCACTTAACCATTTTACTTCACATGTAACTTCCCACACTGTAACCTACGAGTTATTTGTTGATATGATATTGTCTGTTTCTCTTTTGAAAAAATTAAATATCACAAGCAGCCTTAAACACATGCAAGACGAATTATGGAATAAGACAGATTATGCAGTCATCCTAACAAATAAATAATAATAATAAACGATGTTAAGTTAATATTTAGTAATTGAGATATGAATGCAGAAATGATGATTATAGGTTAAGATATGCTTGCATTAGGAGCCAACAGAGATGTATCTGAGCTCAGGTGGAGCTTTATACATCAGAGCCACTCGTGCAAAATTCTAAGAATGGTTATGGAAAGAGAAGCACTCACCTGAAACATCAACACCTACCTTAGCAACAAGCAGTTTGGAGATTATCCGCCTGCCTCTATAAAAAAAAGATTCACACAACTACATTAATCTCAAGCCCGAGTATGATTATAATCCTCCAGGTAACACTATATTAGATAAAAAGGAGCAAGCAAAGAGGTCTCTTGCCCAAGAAAGTGAACAACCTACCTCTTTGGTCTCCAATTCAAGAATCCAGCCATGGAACAAAATTAAAACACTAAGATCACAATTCCCATTACATAAAATGCTCAATGCCGAATTTCTCAGTAAGGACGAGATCGATTTCCACCATGCTGATGTCTATCGGGTCCAGAGGCTCCATCCCTATAGCTATCTCTGCGCCTATCCCCACCACCTCCATATCCACCTCTACCACCACCACTGCAACATGAAATTGAAGTACAAAATAAGTTCTAAAGCATAATAATTATACAAATAATATAAGTGAACGCACATTCAGACAATTTTAGTACTTAAAGAATGTGTAGCATTCTAAACAAAACCATGTTCTAAATGTAACAGACAAGTATTTCTATAATCAATTGTACGTTGTTAGAGGAGATTTTGAATCCTCCTTTTCGTGATAAAGGAAGGGTTCTTAGGAAGTCTTGTTTTTTTGGCTTTGTTATGGGCCTCCGCACAATCTTTGGAGGACCTTTTTGTTTTTTATTAGGTTTAACTCATCCTTGTGGGTATTTGTTAATATAATTATTTGCAGTTACCAACTTAGTATGATTCTTTTGGATTGGAGCCCCTTAGTATAATTGGGCAGGAAGGTTACTTTGATTTCTCAGGCTTCGTTTTTGTATTTACCCACCCCTCACACTCGAGAACAAGGAAATGGGAACCTACTAAAAAAAATTAGCCCAGTTGGAATTTATGGAAGAAATGACACAATCCCAAAAGGAATTTTGAAAGAACAGAATCAAATAATTCATCCTAAACACAAAAAATGACAGGCTAATTTAATTCAAAGCCTAATTTTTAAATATGTTTGGGTTTCAGAGCAAAAACTCAAAACAAAGTGCATCATTGATAGGATCATGTATGAGATATCAAGCCCTTATTAATTATTGAGAATTCACAAGGAAAAAAAACCGAATTCCTAGATAGCATGAACTTGGGGATATCAAACAGTATCTCATTTTAGCCAAAACTGCATCTTGCTATATCCTGATTCTGCCAACAAGATCTTTTTCTGCCTGTGTATATGTGTATGAAGAAGAAAGCTAAGGCAGAGTAACAGTTGCAGAAATGAGAAACAAAAATCCTCTTAGCTCTTACTGGTAATTACATTTGCCAATTTCTCAGGCTTATCAGCAAAAAACAAGCAAGAACTAGTGCAGTACAAATTTCAGGATATATGCATGCGTTAACTTTACTTGGACTTGTTTATTTGTTTTGAAAGAATAATGGCAAAGCAAGTACCCATGGTTGTATGTAGGTGGAGCCCTCGGTGCAGACTTCTCAGCCATTGCAACACTGATGTTATAGCCTCTCAAATCATAATCTGAGAATAAAAAAACAAGATCATCCAAAAATGATACATAGAAAAGTTCAAACTAAAATTAAAACCATAATAGCTATTATTGTTTCTATAATACTATAGGAACACAGTAGTTACTGTTATAGAAACCGCCAGCAGAATGCGCTGCTTGGGGATCTTCGTATGATACACATGCATCGCCTTTGTTATTTCCCATCTCATCTGTATATATTTTAATGTTCCAAGGCCACTGATCCTTGTAGCCCCTCTTCTGCTTAATTCTTCCAATCTTCAAATTAAAAATGCAAAAAAATGCTTCAGTTAAACAGTTAATTATCTGATGCCAAATGCAAAAGGCAACGCTGAAAAACGATCCTTCAGCACTTTGAGAAACCAAAACCACTTTATATCCAATAAGAGTATGCTAGACCTACAAGACCTTCCTACATCATTAACACTTGTCTCAATCAGAAGTCAAAACATAACTTCTAAACATGAAAAGACAACTCATTTAGAAAATAGATGAATGTATACCCATTATTTTTTTTAAAATGAAATAACCATTAGGAATGCCACATATCGCAACACGTTTTAAAGAAGACAGAATATCTGTCACAAACAATTGCCACATAACCAAAAGTAACTTTCTAGACATGGAAATATATTTTGAAAGTTTATACATTGTCTAATATAGAATTAACAATCACATGATACCGACACTTTCCAATAAAGATAGAATACCAAAAGAAACAGAATAGAACTGAATAGCAGCTTACTTACTTGACCAATTCCACCAAATAGTTCTCTCAATTCATCAATTGTCACATCTGTGGGCAAATTAGAAACATAGATTCTAGAGTTATCACACGAATCATCACAATTATCATCGCACTGTTTAACTTGCGCTGGCTCTGCTGCCGGTGTACTTCCATAACCGCCTCCTCTGCCACCACCAGTATTATAGCTTCCTCCTCCTCTACCACCAGAATTATAGCCACCTCTACCACCTGCATTGTAGCCGCCGTCATAACCAGCTGATGGTCCACCCCGACCGGCAGAACTCCGCCCATCACCTAGACTATCACCACCATAGCCACCAGATGGACCACCATAAGTTGGAGGGTATGTAGTTCCACTGTAGCTTGCAGGGGGAGGAACTGCATCAGTCCCGTAATCTGCACTTCCACCATGGTAAGATGGTGGATAAGGGCCAGCAAGGCCACCAGATGAGGGTGCCGAGGAAGGGGGAACCTGACTGTAACCACTATCTTCTCCTCCCTGATGACCACTGTACGAGTTACCACCTCTGTTCCCTCCTTCATTTCGGCCTCCATCATGAGTTCCACTTCGACCACCATGGAAACTACCACCTCTGCCATTACGATTACCACCGTAACCCCCATCACCTCCACCTCTATTATAACCCCCATCACCTCCACCTCTATTATAACCACCATCAGCTCCACCTCTATTAAAACCACCGCCGCTGCTAGCACCCCCAGGTGAGGGTGCACCACACTTATTACACTCCACTCTCCTAGCAAAGTTCAAATTCCCACAGCTATATGGCAAAAAAAAAAAAAACACAAAAACATAGTTTCAACTATAAACTTGTAGAAAACAAACATAAGACAAGTTCCCTACGTAAATGTCTAAAATTTCTGCATTTAAGAAAGGACAAGCCATACCCAGGATTAGGGCAGACCCAATCACCATCTCTGCCGCTTCCGCCACGACCACCTCCGCCACCACGTCCACTTCCTCGCCCTCCGCGATCTCCTCCTTGATAACCGCCTCCGCCACTACCACCTATATCACATCAAAACAAAAGGCAGACAAAGAAATTGAGGCGAGGAAGAGCTTGCAACTTTTTAGGGGAAAACAAAAACAATTCACTATTAGCTTCACAATTAGATCCGATCGCTGGAAATTTCAGTACCAAGTACAAGTCACACCCCATCCAAGAGCAAAAATAAAGCTTTACAAATCAATTCAAAAAACCAAAACATGTCGAACCAACAGTTAAAAGAAAGTCATCCGATCAGACTTATAAATAAAGTAAAAATAATTCCAAGGTTCTTACTTACCAAGAAACTTCATTTCCCCCACAGGTTCTTGTCACTAAACGACTAAGAAAAAAAAAATCTAAGAACACGCGAGAAGTACATACCTCGACCACCGTAGCCTCCACCTCCGCCGCCACCTCGTCCACCATAGCCTCTACCGCCGCCGCCTCCCCGGCCTCCGCCTCCATATCCACCGTCGCCACCCTTTCCACCATAACCACCAGCAGCGTATCCCCCACCACCACCAGGGGCACCGTAAGACGGAGGAGCAGCGTCTCCTCCTTGATCGTACATCCCAGACATTAGCTTTTTTTAGGGCTAACTCGAGAGAGAGAGAGACGTTATAGAGGAAGTGGTATTAGGGTTGAATCATTTATGTGACCGTATAGAACCTACGCGACTTGAAGATAAAGTTTCGGTTCCATTGACTTGGGCCGGCCCAATTCAATGGACACGACAAATTAATTTTCAAGAATTTAATAAATAATGACACCAAAATCCAAATTTTTCATTTTCATTTTAATTTCGCATTAGAATTTTAAAATTTTAAAGGTTAAATTACTTTTTTTTCTTTTCATTTTGTCTAAATTTGAGGAAAATTTTAACCCATAAAAATCTATTGCTAAATAAATGAACCCACGTCGAACCACGAAAAAGATAGAAACTCATTCAAGATATAGATGTTTGATCCTCAAGCTCATCGTCTTGGTACCGTTGCTCGGAATAAGAAAAACGGCGTTCTTTCATTGTAGCCGATTTAGAGACGGGCTACCTAGTGATTTATACCATTCACGACATACTTTCTATCCATATTTGTCTACATCCAATCAAAGACGTCAATAGCAGTCTCGCTCTCTTTTCATTCATCAGCGGCTTCAACAGCTCCATCCTTGCAATTAGCATGGTCGTAAGCAAGCATTTTCCATTCAATCGGTAATGAATCAATATGCAGGGAAGCACAGTTTGATGTCGGTGACTGATTCAAGTCGTTATGAACAAGAAGGTAGGATATCGTACCAATTATGAACTTGTTTTACGAACCTTTACTGATTTTGAACTTCGTTCATGAAGGAACCAAATCTTTGATAGGCCAACCCTTATTTATGCACATTTTTATCTTGAAAGGAAAATGAGCTTTGTTCCTCTTACTGTCGACGCTTTCCAGTAGCTTACGAGAAGGGAGGTCAACATACAAAAAGAAAAAATAATAATAATAAAATAATAATAATAATAATAATAATAATAATATGGATTTATAATCAATTATCAATTGGTAGGAGGCCTTTTGATAAGCCCAAAATAAAACTACTAAACTTATGTTCAAAGTGGAAAATATCATACTATGGTGGAGGGTTGAAGAGTTAGAGGATGGGTTCATTCTAATATGTATATTGACCCCTTTTAGCTCCCCTCCCAGCAGGCCCTTAGCTTTCTCCGGTTTTTTCTCTCGCTCAGATTGCCCGTTTTTCAAGCTTTTCTCCTTTTGCATTACTTCCCTCTCCACTTTAATGGCTTTCGGTTCCGGAGATAGATCGTCGCTCGATCCAGCCAGCTCCGACGACTCGGAGAAGCGTCCAACTGAGGCTATAAGGATCCCCACAGTCGAAGAGATTCGCGGCCAAGATATTTGGAACAACTGTGCAGTTCGCAGTGTTGTTAGTGGAGTCATGGGTAGGTCAGCCACTTTCTTTCTATTTCTTGTTCTGTTTCCTTTAAATACAATTTTCTTGTTCCTTTTTGTAAATTCTTCCCCGCGTTCTTACTCATGTACTCTGTTCTAGTTTCTCTCGCCATCAGCGAAACTATCTTCGTTGTTTTGATCGAATATAACAGTCATCTATCTTAGTTTTAGAATGAGATGAGTTTATGTAGTTCGCGAGTATTTATAACGGAGAAAACACAACCAATCTCCTAAACTTAGTTTTCTTATAAACTCAAAAATCTTTCTCAAATAAACCTTGCTACTTTACTCCGAGCAGCCACTGTACTGTGTAGAGGTTGGTATGCTGCCTTGATCATAATTTTTGAGTTATTATTGATGTTAGGAATCTCGGACCTCCCCATGATATGATATTGTCTACTTTGAGCCTAAGTTTTCGTGACTTTACTTTGGACTTCTCTAAAAGGCCACAATCAATAGAGATGTATTTCTTGTTTATAAACCCACGATCATTCTCTAAATTAGCGAATGTAGGAATTTCTCCCAACTCATGAGATCTTCTGAAATATATATTTTTTTTGGTGGTGGACTTGGATTGTTCCTGGGTTATTTTTGGGGGCATTGGACAATCCATTGATGCAAGACGAGATGTCTGCTAAACAGCAATTTTGTTTATACTGCAAAACAGATAGGACGGCGTAGTTGCGTTCTGCAAAAGCGTTTGTAGTCATGGGCTTTGTTTTCTCAGCAGCATAATGTGTTGTAGAAAAGGTATCAATTTCATGTCTCGTGCCCATGATCGTTTTGTTTTCCCTCTCATTACGAGCTTGTGATTTTATGGGATCTAATTCTTCATCCATCTATTTAGGCTCGAGCCAAACCTGATATAACCAATACAGTGGTCGCTGGTTGTGTAACTGGCGGTTCAATATCAGCTATAGGTAGGCCTTCTCACCCTTGTATCCAAATACTTACCTTATGTGCCAATCAAATGTGAGATCCGAACAAGTTGGTTGAGAGGAGAATGAAACCCTCTTTATGAGGGTGTGGAAACATCTCTACTGCAGACATGTTTTAAAAACCTTGAAAAAAACTTGAAAGGGAAAGTATAAAGAAGATAATATCTACTAGCGGTGGGTTTGGACAGACGTGTTTTAAAAACATTGAGGGGAAGCCTGAAAGGGAAAGACCAAAGAAAACAATATCCGCTAGCGATGGACTTGGACTGTTACATCAAAAGTTGTACATCAAAAGTTGCAGACATGTGAATGTTGAGCGTCTAGCCATGTAAAGATTTTTATGAAAACAATCTGCTGTTATAAAAAAAGAAATTTGTAGGTCTGTAGGGTAATTGTGTTCCTTTGGGGACATCCAATAAAACTGTAGGTATCTAAAAACTGCAAGAAGCCTAGTTATGGAATTGTTAGCTAGGTTTTCCTTTTAATTTTATGTGCATGTGTTTGTGGTGAGGATGGGGGCTTTTTCCTGTTAGCTTGGTTCACAGTTGCTTCCTCTTTCACTAGTAAGGTGTCCAATTTAGGATGGTTGGGAGAGGAGTCCTGCATTGGCCAATTAAGAGAAAATCATAGGTTTACAATTAAGGGAAAGATGACAGATTTATAAGTAAGAAATATGAAATATCATCTCCATTGGTACGAAGCCTTTTGAGAAAACCAAAAGTAAAGCCATGAGAACTTATGCTCAAAGTGGACAATATCATACTATTGTGTAGGGGACCGTGGTTCCTAACATGGTATTAGAACCATGTCCTTAATTTAGCTATGTCTACAAAATCCTCAAGTGTCAAACAAAGAAGTTGTGAGCTTTAAAGGTGTAGTCAAAAGTGACTCAAACAAATAGTGTGTTTTGTTTGAAGGCTCGAGAGAAGAAGTCGAGCCTCGATTAAGGAGAGGTTGTTTGAGGGCTCCATAGGCCTTAGGGGAAGCTCTACAGTGTATTTTGTTCGATGAGAAGATTGTTGAGGATTATTAGGAGAAGAGTCGCACACTGACTTAAAGTTCATGAAAGATCATGGGTTTATAATTAAGAAATACCATATCCATCGAGAGCCGAGCTTATATGCTTATGATAAAAGTGAATAATGGTAATACCAACACCATGTACATTTTTAATTTTGAAGGTGGAGAACATTATAGGACAGTAGAAGGAGGGTTTTAGTAAAGCTTTATAAGCAATCTCATGAAACATCTTATTGTCTTAATTTCAGGTGGCCCAAAGGCAGGTTGTGCTGGTTTTGCAGCATTCTCAGTATTCCAAACTTTTGGAATTTATACTTTAAATTTTTAAATTTTCAAAAAACGAATATTATACTTATTAATATCGAATCACTTACTTTTTTCTTTTTTTTTTTAATTTTATTTGTAAAGTTCGTGTTTAGAAGGATTTATCCGAAAAGTATATTTAAAAAAAAATTAAAAAAATAAAAAAAAAAAAAAAAAAAAGAAAAGAGGAAAAATCTTGGGTCTTACTGGGTGGAATTTTGTTTGTATGGTCACCATTGATTACTGAGCTGAATAAATCATACATCCGTCCTTACCGAAATCACTCTCTCTTCAAATCAACTGTGACGACAAGAAGTGAAGTGAAGGGCAACGCCAAATTCTTTTCAATCCAGAGATGTCCACCACCGAGAATCCCGAACTCGTCTGCGTCACCGGCGCCAGTGGCTGTATCGGATCCTGGCTCGTTCACCTCCTCCTCCTCCGCGGCTACTCCGTTCACGCCACCGTCCAAAATCTCAGTAACACTCTCACTTTCATCCCTTTCTTTCTCCGCCTTTCTGTTCATCTTTTTTCAATATTTGCCGTTTAAACTTCCGGTTGCTGCTTATCATTTCCATTTGATTTCCGCATTTTGACGAATGGATGGTTTGGATGTTTGATCGACAAATGCAGAGGATGAGAACGAAACGAAGCATCTGGAGGCTTTAGAAGGAGCGGATGCTCGTCTTCGTCTCTTCCAAATTGACCTCCTCGATTATGACTCCATTGCCGCTGCCGTCGCTGGTTGCGCCGGCGTCTTCCACGTTGCGTCTCCTTGCATTGTTGACCCTGTAGAAGATCCTGAGGTGCGATATTATCTCACGAGCACTAGAAATGCAAGTTCTATTTTATGCTTTGAGGTCATAGTTTGTAGCAAATTACACTCGGATATATTTGTAGAGGGATTTACTGGATCCAGCTATCAAAGGAACCATCAATGTCCTGACGGCGGCTAAGGAGGCTGGGGTACAACGCGTAGTGGTAACTTCTTCTATCTCCGCCATGATTCCGAACCCTAACTGGCCAGCGAATGTTGTAATAAATGATGAATGCTGGACAGATATTGATTACTGCAAGCAAAAGGGGGTGAGTGCTTTACATGCTTTGAATCTTTACTCCGGCTTGAAAACTAACGATCTGAAGCTCGTATTGATAGTGCACGTTCACTTTTCCCCAATCAATCTGAAGCTCGTAGTTTCATGACATTTTATATGAATTTCTTGAATCTATTTGTCAACCAAAGTCCACGAGACGGAATTCTCTGGTGATTGCTTAATAGTTGGGATTTGAAAATATAGCCAGATTTTCTAATTTCCCTTCTATATTTGGATTTTTTTTTCATCTTCTTGTAGCTGTGGTATTCAGTTTCGAAAACTCTAGCAGAAAAGGCTACTTGGGATTTTGCCAAGGAGAAAGGATTGGATGTGGTGGTGATTAATCCAGGCACAGTGATGGGCCCTGTGTTTCCTCCCAGAATTAATTCTAGCATGCAAATGCTTTTAAAACTTCTCAAGGGTAAATTCTCTCTTGATTTGTAGCATACTCTCTTCAAATTGCAGATTTGCAGTTCAATTTCGACTTTAACAAATTGCAGTTAAAACTTCCAGTTTATGAAGACATTGATTTGCAGCAGGGTAGTTGTTGAACAGTTTGGTTGGAAATAAACTCACACTTTTCTTTCTCATCGAACTTTAAAATCACTCTTAGCTTGTTTGATGGCTTCCTAAATCTGTGTGTCTTGAAGGTTTCCGTTTTCCATCAGAAAAATCATATAACAATTCGTCTATTATGAAGTTTCATTGGCTTTTCTGTTCTTCGGCAGGGTGCAATGAGACATTTGAGGACGTCTTTATCGGAGTAGTGCATTTTAAAGATGTTGCATTATCCCATATTTTGGTGTATGAAAACAAGTCAGCAACAGGAAGGCACTTTTGTGCTGAGGCCATAGCTGGTTACTCTGACTATGTAGCCAAGGTTGCTGAACTCTTCCCTCAGTATGAGGTGCCCAGGTAAGGGAATTCATGTGATCTTATCCACAACTACTTAATTAGTGATTAGTGAAAAGTGTCTGCCAAGTACGGTTAGGATCGCACAACAACACACACTCGATCTAGATGAACACAATGAACAAGACAGAGAAAATGCAAGCTAGAATATTGGCTAGAAGGTTTATATTGCTGACTTCAAGTATGTACAGTAATAGATAATACATAATGTAGAGGAAATGAAAGTGAAAACTAGTAGAGCTCTTTTGGCTGACTTTTAGCCATTTCGATTGGGCGGCAAGGGGAATGCATGCTATTTCCATTTCTTCCCATCCTACCCAACCCAGCTATGTTGTCTCGTAGATAGCAAGGTCAGTTGATTGTTGCTCATGACAAGGCAAGGAAATTCCTCCTTCGCCCGTACTTTGTTCTCGGACTATTCCCTGTAAATTGAAGTCCCCGTAGTCGTGGGTATGTGGATACTCATTCTAAACCGCCTAGCTCTTGTATTTCCCGCGAGATAGTGCTCCTTACTTATAAACCCATGATCTTCCTCTTAATTAGCCAACGTGAGACTACCCCTTTCAATAATCCTCAACAAATACTACATAAGCAACTATCTTCTTTTTTTTCTTTTTTTTATTTTATCATATACATAATCTGGCATCTTGCTGCTGTGCCCTTCATAAGTTCTCTTTTAACAGATCAGTTACTATATTAACTTGGATTGGAGACGTTTTTGTATTAGTTCTCCAATGGGGCTTCTCTACCCTGGGCGTTAGGTTCTTCCTCTTTTCGTTTTGATTATTATTGCACAAGGAAGTTTAGTTTGATTTTCTAAAGGAAGTCAAGTCTTAATTTGGTTCTTGTCCCTATAATCTAAAAAAGTTTCTAAGATCTTCATAGCTCTCTAAACTTTTTAAGGCGTGGTTCCCTTATTTCAGGTCGATAAAAGATACACAACCTGGTTTGGTGAGAACAAAAGATGGAGGTAAGAAGTTGATGAAGCTGGGGCTGGAATTCATCCCAATGGAACAAATCCTCAAGGACGCCGTTGAGGATCTAAAAAAGAACGGATATATTTCCTGAATATGATCATCATATGCCATCTGTAAGTTCTCTTTTCAGCCAGCTGAGTCCTATCGGTGTGACGAAGGAGACCGATCTTCTTATATAAAAGTGTCTGAATGTCGATGTTAACGGAAATGTCAAGGTTCGATTATGTCAGCCTTGTATGCCCCAGATTTCCCTTAAAAACAAAATGTTGTTTAGTTTCAAGATTTTATTATCAGATCATAAGTTGTTTATACAGGTAATTGCAGTTTAATTAGTTAGGATCATATATATCTTATCGAGGAGGAAATAACATTACGTATGATCGAATAAATATGTTACAATAAACTTAATTGCATCAATATTTTTGTTTGAAAAATTGCCTTGATCATACTAGTAAGCTAATTGAGGACAACATGTAAATGTTGGAGATTTGATCCTTTCACCTTTTAGACTAATGGTATATGTCTAAACCATTTTGATTATTTTTAGATTTGACTTTTTATGAAATTAAATTAAATATAATTTATTTATTATAGTTTGAATATAAATTAAATATCATTTTTGTACTTTAGATTTCATTATATTTTTATTTATTTATTTTAAATTTAATCATTTAATGTTAATTTTAGTTCAAATTTATTAAATTATTATAGTTTATAAAGATATTATTAATCTAGACTATAATTTTTTTATAAAAAAAAAACAACATTAAAATTTCATAAACTAAAATTAGATATCAGAAATAAAAAAACTAAAATAAAAGAATCAAGAGTCCTTGAGAGATCATCCATACATGATTAGCATAAGATGATATGATTAACGCATCAGAAATTAGTATATTCCTACTTACACCCGCAGGCAATAAAAACCCACATCTTAGAAACCGAGAGCGGGTCCCAGAATAATAACAATAATATAGCTCATAAGAGATAGGGTTTTGGAAATTATTATTAAAATTATGCAATTATTTTTAGGGTTATTCCGATGCCATTCTAGAAGGATTTAGTTCAGCTTGGTGTAATCAAGGCCGTTAAAACAAAATTAATCAACCATCGAGATTTAAAACAAAATCAACAAAATCATATATTAAAATGATGAAGTAGGCATATAAATCATATAGATTAAATTAATAAAAATATCATTCCACTTTCTATTTTGTTTTTAAAATATTTTTAAAATTTTTAAATAATTAATGGTGTGTTTCAATAACATTCTTAAACTTTTAAAAGGATTTAAAAATATATTTTTAGTTATAAAAAATATTTTTTTAAATTAAAAATAAATTTAGGGTGGATATAATCTATTAGACGGTTTTAGTTCCTGTATTAATGATAATAATTTTTGTGAACACTTTTTTTATAAAGATAAAATGTGTTAATGCTATTTTTAAAATTTCATAGATATTTTTTAACCATAATATTAACGGTAAGAGTATCTTTCAATATTTTAAAAAGCTCGAACAATAATAATGAAACTTTTTTAAAATTTCTTCAATATTTTAAAAAACTCAAACAGTATTAATGAAACTTTTTAAAAGTTTCAAAATTTAAGGTATTTTTGAAACATTATTAAAAGTTCATATTTTTAAAACAAACTATTAAAACGTTTCCATCTAAAATTAACGAAACTTTAGGGTTAAAATACAAGTATTTTTAAATCATTCATATGCACTCAAATTTTAAGATACATTTAAGTATCAATAAATAAATAAATATTTATCTTTGATAGCAATTGGATAAGAAAATCTTAAAAACCCATTGAACAGAGATTTGAACAGAGAAAGACAAAGATTATGTCTCTACCCAATAACACTGTACACCCCTTTAGCAAAAGTAGGGCAGACAGGCAGACCTATTTAAAGATGAGCGACCACCACCACCCACCGCCGTACCCACCGCCGTGAGCGCCGCCACAAATGTCGTCGAATCAATAAAAAAGATGATAGAGATGGATAAGATGATGGCCCCAAAATGCATGGTGGACAATACAGAAGAGGTTAGATTCAGTACTTGCTCTTTCTACTGTCCTTTTTCTTACATAAAAAAAATGATGTTCTTCAGTGTTCATAAACAAAGGTAATATTAATTAATTCATGTGGGTAAAAGAAAACCCAATATTCTTTGCAAGTAAAACAAGTGCTGTAGAAAGACAAGACTAGTGAGTACTCAAACCCATCATCCAAAGTGAAGGCCCTCTAGAGTGACATGACATCTAAGGCCAATAAATGTCCACCAAACCTCTCTCACATTGTTTTCATGTGTTTTCCGCCCCGACCCACCTCGTCCGAGCCTTTGTTCGCTCGCTATCATAGAAGTCATAGTCATATTGTGACGAGTATCATTCGTATCGTCTTGAAGGTCGACCAAGACGAAGGATGAGTTTGAAAAAGATTGTTGTGTATTATTTATGCACAATCTCCTTATAACCCTAGCAAGGGTATATGGTAACGGTTTATGTTAGTGGGACACTTTGGGTCATCCAGTCATATAAACGCTCGTAATTTATGTTTCTCGTCGTTTTTTTTCTTCGAATAATTATGACTTTGAAAAGTTATTTAATAACTGAAGTGAGACTATGTGTGTACGATTATTAAGGATTATTGAAAGAAGTAGTTCCACATTGGCTAACTAAGAATAAGTTCGTAGATTTATAGGTAAGGAAACAAAGTCATGAGAGCTATTGCTCAAAGTGGACAATATCATACTATTGTGGAGGATCGTGATTCCTATCATGGTATCAGAATCATGCTTTTAACTTAGCCAGACCAATAGAATCCTCAAATCTCGAATAAAGAAGTTCTAAGTCTCAAAGGTGTAGTTAACGGTTCGACTCAAGTGTCGAACAAATGGTGTATTTTGTTCAAGAGGAGGATTATTGAGATGAGTAGTCCCACGCTTGAGCGTTTATGCTCTAATATTCCTTTGTCATTTTTCTCCCAAGAAACATAGGAGCATAATGGAAGGAGAGATTATCAGTCATAATTTTGTGTAATAGCCCAAGCACACCACTAACAGATATTGTCTATTTTTCATTACCTATAGCTGTCAACCTCAATGAGAGATTTACAAATCTTTCACGACCCATTAGGATTTAAACAAAATTCATTTCAAGGGTAATGCAAAAATTCAAACTTTTGAGCGAAAAAGCTACAAAAACCAAAGCTTTGAGCTCTTTCTCTCTCTTGCTCGACATCAAAACCCGACCCAGTTCTTTGTTCATCGAAAGAAAGTGCAAAAAAAAAGGGAATAATGTTGAAATCCATGAATAAAGATAGAGACAGAGAAGAACGATGATGAAAAGATGTTTTCTACGAGAAACTTAGAACACTAAAAAACCAAATCATACAACCAATCATCATTTCGCTGGAATCCATTTTTATATTAATCAAATATATATATATATATATATATACACGTTTGGCGACATGTCGTTTTCACGAAGACAACTCAAAAACCAGGGGAGGAGAAGGAATAATAATAATAATAATAATAATAATAATAATAATAATAATAATAATAATAATAATAATAATAATAATAATGTTGTGCTCGAAATTGTAAATGCGTGTAATATTTGGGGTCAAAGTTGAGATTGAAGAAAATAAAAGGGGCACCTGAAACTGCAAAATTTGTCAGAGTATATAAACAAGATAATATATAAAAAGAGAGAAATTTATTGGGTTAAATTAGAATTTTAGAATGGAGACAAAATGATTGAGAAAATTTAAAAATAATAATAGGGTTTTTGAGTGATTAAGGATCTAATTTGGTAGTAATGATTTGGAGAAAGATCGATATATTATATTATATGATTAATTAAAACTCATAATCACAATTAGAGGAGATTATGATGACGATGATGAGATACTATTTGAACGAAAATATTAAAAAAAAATAAAAAGAGAAGTAATTTGGAGAAGAGAGTATACGGCGGTGGAAGCGGCGGTTGTCGACGGCGGAGGAGCACCACTCGGATCAGATGTTTCCGGCTGATGATCCTCACCGGCCAAAACAACATGGGTGTCCGGCGGCACCGACACAACAGCAGCGGTGGGAGCGGGGGCGGCGTGTCTTTTCCGCTTTTTTTTCTCGTAGGGAATCCCTCTGGCTTTGGCCTGAGCTTCTCGAACCTCACGGAGATAAATCCTGACGGCGCGTGCGGCAAATGGGTTTGATTCGGGGCGGCCGCCGTTCTCCTCGTAGGCGGCTCTGAGGCGGCCGATCAAGGCGTCGAGGCTGCCCCAGGCTTGCTTGAGCGGGCAGGGGCAGGGGGCAGGTGGGTTCGGGTGGCCGAAATAGGGGCAGCCCGAGGCATGGACCTTGGTCTTCCCGAACTGGTCCAAGTACTTCAAGAATTCGATGACGTGAGCGCCACTGCAACGCGCTAAAGACAGTGGCGGCTTGTGGTTCTTCAAATACTGCAAGAACGTGTTCCAATCCCTTCGCTTCTGAGATTCATACCGGCTCGGCGGAGCCGGAGGTGGAGTAGTCGCAGCAGCCGAGGCTCCGGCGGATGACCCCTCCGACGGCCCACCACCGGGTTTAGACACCGGATCCATGATGGGGGGGGAGGGAATTTAATTAAGTGGAGGTCAGTGGAAGACTGAGATTTTGTGTTTTGGGGAAAATCATGGAAATTTTAGAGAAAGAGATGGGAAATTTAATTTAATATATTTTTTTCCACGGGAAAGGTCGTGTGTGTTATTTTTGTGGTGGGATTATTTGTTTCTTTATTTTTATTTTTATTTTTATTTTTATTTTTATTTTGAAAAAAAGGGAAATAATATTATTATTATTTAGTTGAATAAAATTGGGGGTTGGAAGGGGAGAAAGGAGAGCGTTTTGGTGATGGGACGTTAAAAGCTTAGATGAATGAATTCAAAGAAAGAGAGAGAAAGCGTCAAAATTTTTATAAATTTATTAGGGGGAGATTTTGTACACAGATTCTCCCTATATAAAATTAAACGTGACACTGATATATATAACTGGTAATAATAGTTAATAATATTAAAAAATATATATTTAAAAGCATTTAATTTTGAATTGAAAATAATATTAATACCGTTAATCTTTATTTTTAAAAATATAAAAAAATTCTTACCTTTAATAGGTGATATTGTCCACCTTGAGCCGCTCTCATGACTTTGCTTTAGACTTACCCAAAAGATCTCGTACCAATGAAGATAATATTCCTCACTTCTAAATTCACGATGGTACACTAAATTAACCAATGTGGGACTCACTCTCAATAATCCCAACACATAAGTCATTTTCAAATTTTTTAATATTACTTTTGAAAGTTCGTGGATATTTTGAAATATGGTAATAATATTTTCATCCATATCTAATTCAACGATATTTTAAAATTTTTTAAAAATTTTAAAGTGTTTTTGAAGTTGTAATAAAAATTTAAGAATATTAATGAATATTTTAAAATTTTAAAGACATTTTTTAAATACTTTTAATATTAATTAATTATCATGAAGATTCATCATTGGTTTTTATTATTTAAATTTTGTTTATATTTGATATTAATGACTTACAAATTTTTAATAATCTAGTTTGTATCGTTTGATTAAAAAAAAAAGAAGAGAAAATTAGTGAAGTGGAGAGATGAAAGTAAGTAAGGCGACGCGTCGACAGGATGTGGTAGGTCCACGCGCTTCTCGCATAACTTCACGCCCGACCCATTCCAGCCCTCCACGCCAACTGGACAGCGTGTATTTAACGCACCAAGATTGAGTAGTGGTAGTGCTTCCAATCTCATTACTTCTTATTTATTTCTTCCTCTTTTTTAAGAATAAAATATCTAATTTCTTCGTATAAAATTAAATATTAGTAACTTATTAAATATAAATTTGAGTTCCAAGTAAGAATGTACTCGACTCGAGTTGGGTTGGGTTGATGATTTTTTTAGACCAACCCAAAAGTTTGGATTGGTTGTATTAGACCAACTTAACCCTCTATTTTTTGGTTTGGTTGTCGGGGTCAATTTTCTTTTTTAAAAAAAGCTTTTAAATGACCATGACGACCATTACTGCAAACTCACAATAAATAGGTGCAATTGAATTATATACAACTGCGACTGGACTACGAGCCGTTGTGACTAGACGACTGCGACAAGATTGTTGCTGTAAGTGAGTATGTCTGACTTAGAAACAGAAGGTAGAAGAAAAGGCTTGCAATTCTGCAAAGGGGCACAACACAGACAACAAGACAACCCAAATTTTATTTATTTATATTGAGCGCAAACTCAACCCAACCTACTCGATCCCTAGAAAATTAAACTCAATCCAATTCGGTAAACCTATCTAACCTGACCCAATCTTTATAATTCGTGTTGAATCGATTTAGGTTGTCAAGTTTATTGTACACCTATAGCCTGAGGTCCCTAAAAAGATATAGGTGAAGTATTAGATCTTCCATTCATTGAACCGAGTCTAATAACACAAATATTTGATTAGACATAAAATGAAAATTTGCATATATCAAATTAATAAATTAAAAAATTGAAAGTTCAACGACTTATTAAATATAAAATATAAAAAATATTAATTTATTAAACCTTATTTAAATTTAAACGTCTTTTCTCCTAATCATTGGTTAACTACGAGGCTTAATCTTATTTACATCATTAAATACATAAAGAAGAGAAGAGTGTGATAAATTAATTGTGTTTATAAAAATATTCCAAAAAATATAATTCTAACACTTTTTTTTTTTTTTTGAGAAAAAATCACAATATTATGTACCATGTGTGACGAACGACGTCGTCTTTGGGTAGGACTTTTATTGAAGATGAAGGTCAATTTGGGCAATAATGGAAAAAGGTTTTATGTGCAAATAAGCATTACAATTAATACAAAGATTAAATTTATAAATAATTTTTTTTAAAAAAATGTAAAATAGGAAATTGGTGGGAATTGCATTTTATTAGAGTGAATGGGAATCAGAATTTAAATATATTATGATAAAACATTTAATATTCTCTAAGTCTCTCTATTCTTAATTAATTTGGGATAACAAATTTTAAAATCATATCAATTAAGAATATTTATAAAAGAGAGTAAGCCCCAAGGATGCATTGTCGGAGAATATAATCCCTAATTACAAGTATAATTAGTTAGGTTTATAATTAACTACAGAAACATGAAAGAGTTTGAAACTAAAACGATGGACGTTTGTTGAAACATTATGATATCTCATATTGGTTGGGGAGGAAACGGAACACTCTTTATAAGGGTGTGGAAACCTTTCCCTAGCAGACGCGTTTTAAAGCCTTGAGAGAAAGCCCGAAAGAAAAAATCCAAAGAGGACAATATCTACTAGCGGTGGACTTGGGGCGTTACAAATGGTATTAGAGCTAGGCGAAGGGGGTAGACACGAGGCGATGTGCCAATAAAGACGTTGGGCCTCGAAGGGGGTGGATTTGGTGGGGTCCCACATCGATTAGAGAAATGAACGAGTGCCAGCGAGGATGCTGGGCTCTGAAGATCTTGGGTTGATTTTGATATCCCACATTGATTGGGGAGGAGAACGAAAAGGGAAAACTCAAAGATGATAATATCTGCTAGCGGTGGACTTGGGTCCTTACAAACATCCTCTGTATTGAGTCAGTTTGATTCTTGAATTTAAACCAAACGAAATGAATATCCTTTTATAAATTTATTTAATTTTTAGATCTTAGTTCTCATTATTTATTGGTCAATTATTAATGAATTGCAATTAATAATTAAGCAATTAATAATTCATGTCATATTAGTACAGTTTCATTATATTACCCGATCAAAATTGTGAGTCATAATTCATAAGGTCTACTTTCCATTATTGTCAAGTTTTTCTTTTCTTTTCTTTTATTATATTATAAATTTGATATCTCAATTTTATATTTATATGTATGATACGTTCATTTAGAGGGGGACGGAGATCAGGGTACATGATATGTACATAAATGTTGACTACAAAATATGTGGACTCAATAGACGTTTCGGGTCGACATTCCTCTGTGACTATTGAGCTCCCGAGCACTCCCTCGCCCCAACCAGCACCATAATGGACTTGAAAAAGAAAATGGAGAAATGAATGAGTATATAAATATACCCAGTAAGCAACTTATTTGTAGGCTCTCATTGCATCCTTGACCTAGTAGTGATCACGGGCTATCACTAGGATCTAGGCATGTCGTTCTTGTTGTGCACCGTCTTAAGTAATTTTCTAGTCTTCGCAACGGTGTTCGGTGTCTAGAGTTGAGGTGCTACCTCAAGATCACTCTCACAAGCAGGTGGGGACAACATGGTGATTGTCTGTTCGTCATCCATGGGGGGTAGCTGGTGAACCCATCGCACAGGAATGGGGTCGCCAAAGTTTGGGGCGCTACCCCCTATATGTACCAACTATGCTGGCTACCTACATGATCAACGCCCTCCCATAGGTCAGATCCTCTACGCAAGGTAGCCCAGCTAAATTCTCTCACTGAGGTCATACAAACCCTAACCAGCCTCATGCCTAGCTTAACAGTACCAAATTGGAGTGGAAAGGAAAGTGGAAGCTCCACAGACGCCGCACCAACTGCTATTGGCCTAAAAGGTACCTTCATTTCTTTTAGGGTAGCTGTGGTGGTCATCTATGTCTCTAGGGTGATTTGACGGTCTTGATGAAGTTCAACAACTCCAAGTTACTTGATTTCGATTCTCGAGTCTGGATCTGTCAAGAGCATGGGGTCTCACCTTTTGATCGTATCTCACGGTTCCATAGTACTGACACACTAGGTCGTATACAAGCCAAACTAACTCACACATTCTAGTCTTAGGTCGTTTCTACTACTAGTCCTCTATAGGGAGAATCACACATTCAATCACCTGGAGCTAATGTACAATCAACTATGCAAGCAATCAAACATATGCTCAACGGGGCGATATCATCCATCAAGCACCCGGAGCACAAATACACAAAATCTCGTCCTCTAATCAGGCATGATAATGTATAAGCAATATAAAACGATACAATTCAACATGCGAGGTTCAATTCAACCATATCCCGATACCATAGCAAATCCTCGTGCAATTGTTCAATACTCCTAGGTACAGGTCATACCAAACTAGTCCTAGGATTGGTTTTACTAGCATGCATGCCGATCCAACTAATCCCTACAAGTATTACTTCTTAGAAGTCCGCGTGATTACTTATAAGTCTGACGCAGCCTTCCAGAGTGCAATTATTGGAGGAAAAAGTCCACAAAAGTCCCAGAAAACTCGTGGATAGGATTAGTACTAAAATCGAGACGAAAAAACTAACCAACCTGCATCGAACGGGCGAGAAGTAGGGACTCCACGCGCTTTCACGCACCCCCACGAGCGCAACCACACTCAAAGCACCACGCGTGGACAGCTCAGTTAGTGCGCGGGCAGATCTTGACTTCAAGCCCTAATGAATGTAATTTAACTTCGAATTGTGTGGGTGCGACATGAGCTCGACTTCTATGGACATTATGCATCATCTAATGGGACACAAACCTTGAGTCATATGTTGAAGTAAATTAGAAGAAAATTAAATGAAATCAATAATTGATCAAAAGAGTGAATAAAAATAGAAGGTGGTTGAAAGCAGTAATGAGCCTCAAATGTGTTGGTAGTACACATGTCCTTTGAGCTATTTATTACTCCCCCACCCACCCTTCCCCCCAAAGGGTGAAAAGATCTATTTCCTTGTGATGCTGACTTGAAATAAATTAAAGCAAGTAGTTGCAGACTCGAGTATTAGTTCCATGGGCCTCAAGGGCACGGGGCTGGGGGATCAAGAATTCATGTGATGAAAGAGGTACATAAATGAACCGAGACCATATTTAAATGAGAGAGATCTTGATGATAGAATAGCTAAGAAAGACTTGAAAGAATTGAAAGTCACTGTCTATACCAACAAGGTGCACATTTCTTTTTGGTGACTCAATCATAGAAACTTCATGATTAAACATGTTTTAATTGGAGCAATTCTATGTCGGGTGACCTCCTTGCATTTTCTTGGGATGCGTGTGAGTGAGGACAAAGAATGCTGGAAAACTCGTGTTGGTTATGGGGATGGTCTTCACTCTTAAGAAGTAAAGAGTAGGTAACTTGACTATGTCACAGTGGATGGATGCAGGGGAATACTGGGGCACACATGGGTCGTTACAATTTGGGTTTCGGTTAGAGAGAATAAGAAGTTCAATTTTGTGTGGATACTATAGCACACAGGTGTAGAATAACCAGACTATGTCACAGTGGATGCAGATGAATACTGGAGCACGCATGGGTCGTTACAATTAGGGTTTCAGTTACAGAGAAGAAAATGTTCAATTTTGTGTGGATATTGCGACACACAGGTGTAAGTGGTCGCTACATTTAAGGTTCAATTAGGGAGAAGAAGAAGTTCAATTTTGTGTGGATACTGCGACATACAGGTGTAAAATAATCTGACTATATCGCAGTGGCTACACGAAATAGTGGAACACGCCTGGGTCGTTACAATTAGGGTTTCGATTAGAAAGCTTTGTGTGATTTCAATTATGTGTGTAAATATACCATGCCTTCTTGTATTTACCATTAAAGGAAAAAAAAAGTTACAGTTTTTTTGAAGTATATTCAAATATATTTATAACAATTCACTCATTTAAAGTTTCTCAAATTGATTTCTCCCCCAAAGCTCAATTAATTTCTGATATTCAATCCATTGCGGGTCTCAATCCTGGCCCAGTAACCGGCCCATTGGCTTTAGTTGGGCTTTTCCATTCCTTGTTGGCCCAATTAGTTGGAGTTGGGCTCAAAAACTTGGCGAAGCCCAGGTGTTGGCATCCACTTGTACTCAATCATTCTACGAAGGGCTGTTGAGTTGAACCGGCCCAGCCCATTTCCTCCTTCTGTTCTCTCTCCATTTTCTGCTTCACACATAAAATACTCAAGAAATTAAAAAAAAATAAAAATGATTTATTGCATTTGTTGTCATAAATTTTTAAGAACGTTTCAATTAAAATCAATGTAAATAGATTTTAATATGTTTTTTTTTTAATTTTTAACAGACATTTACCTATTTTAATATATTTTAAATACTTTTAGCTATTATTTTTCATAATATTTTATCTAAATATATTGGTATATCTACTAATTCTAATTACCCAAAAAATTTGATTATTTTATTTTATTTTATTTGTTGTTATTTTAGTATCATAATGTAATTTGTTGGCTCTCTAAAACATATTATCTTAATTTTTTTCTATTTTTTCTCTCATCCTAAATATAAAAAATTTAAATAGAAATGATGATCTTAAAGCACTAAAATATAAATATAAGAAACAATTCATTTTCCCTAATATTATAATTTATGTGTTAAATTATATTAATCAAGATTAACTCCATAAATTTACGCTAATTATATTATTTAACCATATAATAGTTCGATTCCGAGCAGGTTCAACTATTTGGTAGTATATAAGTATTAAATTGACGAAAACGAAACCCGAACTCAAGCCTAGAACGTTTAAAGTGACACGATTAAACTAAATCGACACAATCTTAAAAGTCAGGCAGTAAAATAGTGGAACCGAAATGAAAAATTACCTTGGTTTGGTCGGGGAGAGACGAGGTTGCTCAACTCAGACGCATGAAGCTCCGGCGGCGGCGGCATTTGGAAAGCATTATTATCCCACGCATTGGCTTCACTCTGCTGCTGCTGCTGCTGCTTCATTTGGAGCTCCCTCAGCCTGTTCACTTCAGCTTTGTTCTCTTCAATTTCAGCTGCAATAATTATTCAAATTTAAAAATTAAAAATCAAACCCTAAATCAAAATCCGTGCCCGTCAAATTATAAGTTTAGTCCTTGAACTTTTACAAACTTATAGTTATTTCCGTGTCTGGACTACAAAATCTCTAATAGGTCCCTGAATTTTTTATTTTTAGATTCCGTAACACTATAAACTTAGAATTTTGTGTTTAGCAAGTTTGAAAATGTAACCGTCTAATAGATATTGTCCGTTTTGACCCATTACATATCGCCATCAGCCTTACGGTTTCAAAAAGCGTTTGCTACAGAGAGGTTTCCACACCCTTATAAAGAATGTTTTCGTTCTCCTCTCCAATTGATGTGGGATGTCACAGTCCACCCCCTTCGAGGCCTAGCGTCCTCGTTGGCACATCGTTCCGTGCCTAGCTTTGATACCATTTGTAACAATCCAAGTCCACCGCTAGTAGATATTGTTCTCTTTGGCCTGTTACGTATTGCCGTCAGCCTCACGATTTTAAAACGCGTATGCGAGGGAGAGGTTTCCACACTCTTATAAGAATGTTTTCGTTCTCATCTCCAAATGATGTGGGATCTCACAAAAAATTTTAAAAAAAATTTAAACCCAAAATTGAAATTTCAAAAACTTAATAAAGATTTCGAAAGTTCAAGTACTAAACTTATAATTTAACGATATGTAATAAATATTAAAACGTCACCGTCTTGTATCAGTTTGTTCCTCGAGAAATTCAAAATCTTCTGATTCAACCTCTTTTGTTCCATTTGCAACACATGCTGCTGGTTCCTGAACAGCTCAACTTGAGGGGATAGAACTGCTATATGTGCCTGTATTCAATACATTTTTATCGACATTTCTATAAAAACGTGTGCTCGGAAAGATTTTTAAAGAAATTTATACATACGCTCTTTAATTATTAATTTATAATAAAAACGAGTAAAACGCACTTTACAAATTTTCTTCCAAAAGCGCTAAAATAATAAGTGTTTTACTTAAAAGCTCACGTTCATAAAATATTTACTATTAGGTTTAAATACATTCTCGAAGTTGGATTCGTTCATGCATTTATTCTTTTATCATAATAAATCGAGACCGGAAACTGTAAGATTGATTCATATAGAACGATGAAATTGATATCGAAACCTTAGTATCAATATCGAGTTTGAATACCTCTAGAGCTTTGAGCTTCCTTTCCATATCAGCTACATATTGAACTTTTTTAAGCCTAGATTTTTGAGCTGAGACTCGATTGGACATTATTCTACAACAAAAAAATCAAACCCTAAATTAAAAAAACAGCAAATTAAAAAGGAAGATTTATAGGCTTTAGGGTTCACCGTTTGAGTTTCCTTGGATCCATATTAGGGTCAATATTACGCCCATACAACATCTGCTCGGAATTTCCGCCGTCGCCGCCGCCGGAGCTCATCTCTCCGCCACCAATCTTGCTGAAAGGAGGCAACCCATCACTCCGCCATCCATCCGCCGCCCTCCCCCCGCCACTACCTTCCTCGTCTCCGTGGCCCGTCACGAAGGATCTCCGCCATACCGAGACGGAATCGCTCGATAAACGACGGTCGTCGGAACCGAGTTGTTCGAGGACATTGCATGGATGAGGGTTTTGATGCAAATTATAATCACCCATCTGAAACAAATGGAAGACATCATGAGAGAAGAACAAGGAAGAACAAAGAAGAAAAGATTGATTTTTGGTTGCAATAATTAAAGAAATGAGTGTGGATTTTGTTCGTACTTATCTTAATCCCGCAGAAACAGAGAGAAAAGGTTTAAATTTTAAACAAAAATGGAGTTTATGTGTAATATGAAGGAGTTTATCTGGCCTTGATTTATACACGGAAAAAACACTAAACTTTACCATATATTCCATATATACTTTTAATGCTAAAATCTTCATCATTTCTTTTAATTTTCCATTAATTATATATTATATGCTTCAAATTAAATATTTTTACTCCGCTAAGATTTGCGTATCAAATTTATGATACGCTATCTATAAACCCGACTATGTATAACTCTTTCTATTCACATTTGTGTTCAAGTTTATAAATTAATTTGAGGACAGTAACTAAAAGCTTGGAAATATTTTTAAAGAGTGTCGCATTTAAAAGAAAAGCCTCTAAAAAAACGTAAAATCAAAAGTTTAAATACTTATTAACACGTCTTTAAAAATTGAGAGACGATGAATTTATGTAATTTAACCTAAAAATTAATTAGCAACAACGGTTTATTGTGGGTGACAAAGTTTTTACTAAGGTTCTCGTGGCTTTACTTTTGGTTTTTACAAAAGGCATCGCGTGAATATAGTTGGTGTTTGTTACTTATAAACTCATACCCCTCCGACTAATTTTTAACATAATCCACTATGAAATATGCTCGAATGGATTGTTTGTTTATTTAGTATTTTTAGGAATTTATTGTAATCTTAATAATTATATAAATTAAAATACTTTTTTTATTTTATGTTTAAAAAATTCAAATTAAAAAACTTAGAATTTTAAAAAATCAAATCAAATAGTAACTATTTATACCCTACGCCCTCAAGTTTTGAGCTATGTTCAAATGGTCTTTTTAATTCAGTAGTTACGAAAGTTGAAATTGGGTAATCGATCTCTAAAATAATAATTGATGTCTAGTTTACTGTAATAGTAAAAGACCACCATTAATAGATATTATTTGATTTGACTCGGTACGTATCATCGTCAGCTTTACAATTTTTAAAACGCGTATACTAGAGAGACGCTTACATACCCTTATAAGAAATGTTCCGTTCCCTCTCAAACCGATGTGGGATCTCACGATTACTTAGTGGAGTCGTTCGTTGGATTTTTTTTTAGTTTAACAATTGTTGGAGTCGGAATCGAGAGTTTAATCTTTAAAATGATAATCGATGTCTTATGTGCAGTAAGTGATGCTCGGTATACAATTGTTGCGTGTTATTGGGATGATAAGAATAAGAAAGCTGTCAAAATTCAAAATTGGTATTATAATCATTACAGTTGCGCCCCATGCACGACCCTACCTCTTCCCCTCGTTACCAACTGAACTCCAAGTGCCAGCTTTATTTCTCTTTTATCTCTAACAACTTTCTTTTTAAATTTTTTATTTTTATTTTGTATAATAGTGACCCAATTCTCTATTTTTCTAAAAATTTATTTTGATATAATTTTAAAATTATATTTAATAAAACTCTAAATGGTATATTTTGTGTTCCGTAAATCAAATCAGTGAATTTTCAAAAATTCGAAAATTTTGAGATGAAACTTGTAATTTAATATTTACTGAATTAAGAAAAAATTTGTCTTTTATTTAAAAAAGACTCATATTCTTTTTTCCACGCCATTATAATATTATTCTTTGACTTTTCATAAATATTTTTGTGAGATTTCACACCGGCTGGAGAGAGAAAGAAAACATTGCTTGTAAAAGTGTGGAAACCTCTACCTATCAGACGCGTTTTAAAATCATGAAGCTGATAGTGATAGAACTAAAGCGGACAATATTTATCAGCGATGGACTTGGATTAATTATAAATGGTATTAAGAGCGAATCAGGCACCAAGGAGGGTGAATTGTGAGATTTCACATCAGTTAAAAAGAAGAACGAAGAATCGAAATTTGTTAAAATATTAAATAAAAAAATTAAAAAATCGAATCCTCGTCCTACTAAAATAAACTTAAACTTGATTTGGAATCGGTAGTTTAAATTACATTGTTTTTAATTTATCCAATTTAAGAAAAAGATTTGTTTTTAGACTTTGAATTATGTTTAATTTCAATAGTATTTCTAATAAAAGTAATAATTTCTTTAAAATAAAAGTTTTAAGTTTTTCTACCTCCATAGTTGTTGAAATAAAAAATATAAATTTTATAATTAATTTCATTTATTAAAAAATATTTATTAGACTTTAATTAGTGCAATGAATTGAACTATGTTAATTGACATTAATGAAGGTAGAAAATAATATAAAAGATTATTCCATAATTTGATGATGAAAGATAATGAAATTTCAATATGAATAATGTTCATAATATTCTTTCCCAAAAATTAAAAATAAAAAAAAAAAAATTTTTAAATTTTGTTATAAAAGAAGTGCTCCTCAAAATTCTGAATGTTAGAACATGATTTTTCCAATGGCATATGGTTGGGAGATATTTAATGCTCATAAATTTTTAAACTCCAAATTTGGAAGAAAATCAATGGTTTTAATTGACTTTTTAGTCTAAATGGTTTGAATTTGACATTCTAATCCTTCCTTTAAACATGAATTATAATAAATACCTAGACATCGTTCATTTAATCTCCGACCTTATCGAGATCTATTCAAATAGGATAGAGAATCCTCGTGTAGATAAGAAACGTAGCCAGAGACGGGAATTATATTCTCCATCTCTAACCTCACTCTTAATCGGATTCTTTGCAATAATTTTTACAAAATAAATTAGAAATTTTATAGAAGGGACTGGAACAACTTCTCTGTCTCCACTCGTAGATGTCTCTACCTATAATTTATTTTCAAGTTCATGTTTTATTTTATTTTTTTCACTTTTTCCATTATTAAATTATACATTAATGAAAAGTTTTCATGGAGAATACTAAAATTATAATTTTTTTTTAATTTACATTAATTATAAAATAACCAAATGGGCATATATGTAAATTCAACTCTACTTTAGCGCCTTAGGCTTCCAAATAAGATGAAAAATGGAAATGGAGAAAGGAGAGAATTTCTTAAAAAAAATATTATAAATTGTTAAAGACTATATTGGAATATTGGAATATAATTTTTTTTAAAAAGTAGTATTAATTAAATTTAAAATTTTAAAAATTATGTGGGTTTATATTATAGTTATATTTTTAATTATGGAATATTATTGTTTTTATTATAATATTTTCTTTAAATAGTTATATTCATATTTATTATTTAGAACTCTTTCATGTTCTGCCCTCTCGATATTTATATAAAAAAAAGCGTGTTGGCATAGACCATTAGAGCCGATGCGATGATCGATGGGATGTCGTAGCTTTAAGAGAGACCGGAGTCTAAATTATTTATTATGTTTAGATTATATTATCTTTAGCTTTAACAAGAATATTCGAGAAAATAAAATTAATTGGCACAAATTTTAAAAGCCAAAAAAGGATTTTCAATAAAAGTAATTGACACAAATTAATGAGTACATTAGTACATGGGGCGCCCAAGATAATAAAAATAAAATAATAATAAATAAAAAAAGTCATTTAAGATGCCAACAGGACGTCTTTTAGTTGAACAACAATAAATTATTTGTAATGATAAAATAGAATTTGTATTGAATATTTATTTAAATTATGTGTGTTATAATATGTTAGATTATTATTTGTTGATCGAATGACATTTTAATAAAATGTTAATAATACCAACGTATTAAAATCAAGGTTACAATTTTAAAATAAAATTTTAAGATTAAATAAACAAAATTTTCAATATTATAAACTTCTATTGTAATGGTTTTATTAATTGAAAAAAAAAATTGCCGAAAATTGCGAGATCTACTTCCTAAACACCCTACTCTTACACTCTCTACTACTAGTATAGTCTTGTCTTCGCCCTAAGACTCAAAGAACGATTCAAGAGCACTTTCGAGAGAGAAAATGAGGAGCACATACATAAACCAAGATTTGGAATTTTAGTACGATTGTAGTGACATAAGAGCTTAGGAGTGTCCCGGTGTTGTTCTATGAGCGAAGGGTGATAGAATCGAGCGCTGAGACGTCAGAAAAACCGATTGGAGAAGAAAAAGTATTAGGGTTGCGATTCGGGTAGTTTTCGGGTGTAGAAGACGAAGTGAAGTCAGTTCGGATCCAATTCGAGTGACATAAAACTAAGAAGTGCAACCCACAACCCAACAACCCGCAACCCTTGACTCATGGCCCATACTGAATGCACAACTCATTTCGACCCTCGAACGCAACCCGCGACTCCAACGACCCGACTTGAAGTCCACGCCTCGACTTGAGTAACGACCCGCACGTGCCCCACTCCCAGCTGTAGCTCATCTAGGCTCATCTGTCGACGCACTCTTCGACTTGGCTCCGATGCGGCTTGAAAACGGTGTATTTGGCTCGATATACGATTTTTGTACTGTTTCCTACGTTTTCGCCCCTCTTGAAGCTGTTCTTGTTGAGGGCGTTTGAGGTTAGTAAGACTCCCGTTTACTCAATTTATATAGTTTTAGGATAAATATTGGGAGTAATCACTATATTTGGTTAGACTAAGTTTAATAATACGTCCTAAGAATATGACATGATGTGTGATAACGCATACCCGTGGCCCCTACATGCGCCATAATGTTATGTTGTGTTTATGTATGCTATGTGATGGTGTATGATGTCATGTTATGTATGCATGTGATGTCCTAACATGTCTTGATATGAACAAAATGAAAATCTATGTATGTCATGCTATGTTTTGTCATGTGAAGCTATGCTATAGATTATATGATGATGCAAGATGATAGGCATGATGATTGGTGTGTATGCATGACACATTTGTGAAGTCCGACATGGATGAAAGGAAAGAGGAAGATGATTATTAAACTATTGGGACCTCATGTATTTATGTATGTCACGTGTATCAAGATACTTCTCCATTATGTTATGTTAGTACAGACGCGTTCCTTCGATATTTATGTTTGTCATGATATCATACAGTCTTTCTCCTTCTGTGGCGTCCAACGACACGTTAATGCGTTGTGTCTGACCAAGCCAAGCCTATGGGTACGTATACGAGTCCGCTCAGTGGGTTCATGTGCGCGTGCGTGGGCATGTATAGGAAAGTACCATACATACAACCATGCCCGAATTTTAAAAAAAGTTGAAGGCCATACTACGATTTTAAAAGATATGTCACATTATTTATGTGTGTGTTTGAGTTATCTAACCTCAATAATGAATCACTTACGAAATAACTATGCGTTACTCTTACAATTTTGTCGGTTCATTAAACCCTTAGGCTCAAAACCCACGCAGGTGCCAGCGACTACGCTCACGCCGAGGGGACAACTTGAAGTACTATGGTACCATTCGGCCTGCTGAGCCCCATGGCCAGTTCTCAGCCAATCCGCCTCTCTCAACTGAACCCAAAATGGCTGCAAATCTTCAATTTCCATTCCGTTCGTCAACAGGGTCTTTTGGCCCTTTATTTCCCTTCAGTTCCCCAACTTTAATCTCTCGATTCAGACCAGTTTCCGTCTCTTTCAACTCCATCTTTGCGCCGATCTTCCGCTCCGATACATTCACTTTGAGATTTGGAACGAAAATCCGTCGGGAACAGTGCCGAGTTGCGGCGGCTATGTTGTTGCCTGATAATCCGGTGGTGTCTGATATCTGCGCCACCGCCGTGTCCGGTGGAGTCGCCTTGTCTTTGCTTCGATTATGGACGGAAACAGCTAAACGTGGCCTCGACCAGGTTCTGTTTCTTTTATCCACTGATTTTCCTTTTCTTTTCAACTGTCTCTTAGATTTTTGTAAGTATAATCGATTAAACGCTAAGAAACAAAAGAAGATTTCATGTAAGAAGCTTATAACTTAGAAGGATTGCTTCCAAATTGATTATGGTCGTTGATACTCATTCTTGACCGTAGTATTAGTACTGATATACAATAGAAAGTGATTGATTCAGTCCAACAAGGCGCATGTTCTGTGTACAATGCTGAAAAATAAGCAATGTTATGGATATTCTGACACTGGAAAATGCTTATCAGTGGAAATGTCAAGGCTTCAAATAGTGAAAATCAAACTTTTCGGTTCTTATCTTTTATCAAAGGTGTGTTCTTACGGATAATTGGTTCAGAAATTGAACAGGAAGCTTGTTCATACAAGCATTGGGCTTGCTTTCATGCTTTGCTGGCCTATGTTCAGGTGAACTTAGAGTGATAAAAGTTAATTCTGGACATTCTCCTGCTCTATATTTGTACAATTATGCTTGAATCAAATGATGCTATACTTCTTATTGCAGCTCTGGTCATCGAGGAGCAATATTTGCGTCTCTAATTCCCGGTGTCAATGTAATACGAATGCTCGTCTTGGGATTGGGGATATTGAAAGATGAGGCTACGGTTAAGTCGATGAGCAGATATGGAGATTGCAGGTACAACTTTGAATCGAACATAATCGCTTAAAATAAGTTTTTGGGGAACTTGTATCTTTAGGTTCGTTTGGAATGGTATTTTAAGCACTTATTGTCCTCTTGGCTTCTCCTCAAGGTTTTTAAAACGCATTTGCTAGGGAGAGGTTTCTACACCCTTATAAAGAATCTGAGCTTCCCCTCGGGGTTTTTAAAACGCGTTTGCTAGGGAGAGGTTTCCACACCCTTATATATAATGTTTCGTTCTCCTCCCCAACCAATGTGGGATCTCACAATCCACCCCTCTTTGGGGCCCAGCGTCCTCGCTGGGGTTTCCACACGCTTGTAAAGAATGCTTAATTCTCCTCCCCAACCGATGTGGGATCTCACAATTCATCCCTCTTTGGGGCTAGCGTCCTTGCCGGCACTCGTTCCCTTCTCCAATCAATGTGGAACCCCCCAATCCAATCCCCTTCGGGGCCAGCGTTCTTGCTGGCACACTGCCGCGTGTCCACCCCCTTCGGGACTCAGTCTCCTCGCTGGCACATCACCCAGTGTCTGGCTTTGATACCATTTGTAACGGCTCAAGCCCACCGCTAGCAGATATTGTCCTCTTCGGACTTTCCCTCAAGGCTTTTAAAATGCGTCTGCTAGGGAGAGGTTTCCACACCTTTTATAAAGAATGCTTCGTTCTCCTACCCAACCGACGTGGGATCTCACGCATTGTTTGCCGCTTGAAGTTCTTTTTGTTTCCATTGTAATATCATTTACTGGTTCCCCATGGCTGAAAAAGTTAATACTGATGGATAACTTCGTTCAATAGTAGTGCATGGAATGTTATCCTTCCAAGCGAATTCCAAAGCATATCACCCATTGTTCAGTTCATTTATGCTTTACTTCTTAAGATCTGCATGTTTTCATCCATCAGGGAGCTTTTGAAGGGGCCATTGTATTATGTTGCAACAATTACATTGGTTTGTATATTCTATTGGAGGACGTCCCCCATTTCAATTGCACTGATATGCAACTTATGTGCTGGAGATGGTACTTTTCACTTTTGTACATTAACTTATTACCTCTCCCCAACCACAAAATCATAGCTTACCCAATGCAACAACGCGGCTTACTATTTCAGGGTTGGCTGATATCGTCGGGAGACGATTCGGAAGTCGAAAGATCTCTTACAACAAAAACAAGTCACTAGCTGGTAGTGTGGCCATGGTATCTGCTGGTTTTCTTGCATCTGTCGGGTAAATTCTCTCTTCGTTTTGGATTCGAATGTCGAGTATAACGACTTACTGTGTTTGTGGTCTTTCTGGGTTGGTTTAGTAATAAGAATTTGTATTACGAATGACAGGTATATGTACTATTTCTCCTCATTTGGGTATGTTGAGGGAAGCAACAGAATGGTTTTGGGATTCTTAGTTGTGTCCATTGCCTCAGCATTGGTCGAGTCTTTTCCCATAAGCACTGAGATTGACGATAACCTCACGGTTCCACTCACTTCCTTACTGGTGGGTAGCCTAGTTTTTTCGTAGTTGGGAGCCAAAGCACAATGTTGCTACAAATCCTGTTTGTTATGTATCATTCTTATGTGGCTTGCACACATTCTACTGAACCATATCAGGCATTGGTAATGAAAATCTATTAAAGCCATTAAAGCCATTGTTATGAAATCCATGCCATTTTCAAAAGGCGTCAGTTAGTCGGTCTGTAGTCGGTTAGCAAGCCGTCTAGACTCCGCTTCCACAAGAGTTGGTACTATAAAGAGGAATGTTGTGGTTGGCTTGCGAGCCACACCCTCGATGTGTACCATTATGTGTCTCTCAGAAAGTATACAGATTGACTAATAGAAGTGCCAAACGTTGAGTTGTGGCAAGTTAACCCAACAACTGACCAAGATAAGAGTTAGAGCGTGGTGTCATATGATAAAAGAGAAGTCAAAAACATCAACTCGAACTTGCTCCCAAGTTGACCAAGAGGCGTCGGTAAGATAAGTATTATGACAAAAGAGAAGTCGTGCTTAGTGAATTTATACTTGTCTGAAGCACAATAAGTGCCAATGAATCAATTATTGGAACTTCAAGGTGGAGAGAAGCTCAAATAAGGCGAAGAAGATGAATCCGAGCTACCCCATTGGAATAAAAAAAAAAACAGGACAGAACACAACACAAAGGAAAAGGGATTAATTCTGAAGCGGTTTAAATTTGAGGGCCTGATTTTAACAATTACATAAGTTTGAGGGTTCAATTGCAAAACCACCATACTTCAGGGGTGGGTTTTTTTTGACAATTATTGTGTCAACTTCAAAGTGTTAAAAATTACATTTTCTCTTCTAACTTGAGTATAACAATTGAAATGGGTTCTATCAAAATAAGACGAAAATAATAATAATCAAAGTATTCACGTTTAGGTTAGAATACCTAAAAATAATTACTAAAATAAATATTTATAAATAGTTAGAGAAAAGTAGCAACAAGTTCCGTTGTCGTCCAGCGTTAGGATATCTGGCTTTCACCCAGGAGACCCGGGTTCGATTCCCGGCAACGGAATTTTTTCCCATTTTAATTTTATTTTTAGTGTTTTAATTAATACTGAAGAGAAATGAACAAGAAATCCGTTGTCGTCCAGCGGTTAGGATATCTGGCTTTCACCCAGGAGACCCGGGTTCGATTCCCGGCAACGGAATTTTTTTCCTATTGTTTTTTATTTTATTCAATGCCCATTTCCTTTTTCTTCTTAGTTCTCCACTTTTTTCTTTTGCAGTTTTGTAGGTTCCCAGTTTCTATGGATTTGTAAACTCTCTCTATTTTGCTGCGAATTCGACTTCATATCAGTAAGTACACCTTACCTTTCTGCGTTTTTCTGTTTTTTCCTTACTGATCTAACAAATTACGAGCTTTTTTTTTTCTTCTCTTTGGAGATATTTCCTTTTTTTTGTTATTTTGTTTGATCGTTAGCCGAACAAATTTGTTAATTTCAGAATTTTGTAAATCTTCGCTTTAGTCTTTGATTCAATTTCGGCTATGAATCGAATGATGATCTTTGAAATTGCATTTATTTTCTGTATTTTCTTCCGAAAAACTCTATGTTGCTTGAAATTGGGCAAGTCATTGTGTTTAATGACATTTTTCCTGGTTATTATGTTTCTAGGCCTATATTGAAACTCGTCCTGCTTCTAGATCCATGTCAATGCCTCATGAAGACAATGCATCTTCACATACTCAGGTAGCTTTTCCCTGTATATTTCTTCTTGTTTTCTCATATGAACAATGAGAAATGAAGGTAACAACTATAATGGCTTACGTAAAACAAAATCTTAAATTAATTATTGATATGGAATATGTGTGATATGAGAGAACAATGGCATAACACCATTGATGTACCCCGAAGTATTTTGAACGGCTGCATTCCGTTGGTCCTTGAATCGTTTCCTCGAAAAAAATAACAGTCTAACTTGCTTTAACTTTCGAGCTATTGAATAATCCTAACATAATCAAGCCAACCGGTTATTAACCATGAAGAACATACCCAACCAGTAAGCTTTCTTTCACAGATTTGCCCCACCTCAGTTTAATAAGACTCAACAAAATTGTTCCCTCAAAATGAGGGAAATCATCGAAACTACATTTTCATTGTCTTTGAGATTGTATCTCCACCAGAGTGTCTCTAGACAAATGGCACGGTTTAGTTTGGTGTCTATGTGAAACGGGTTAGTTTTTCTTTTTCAAATAAAAAGATTGGGATTTCTAATATGTTACAGTTTGCAGTAAATTTTCTTTATTGTCATTGGTATGTTCCAGAAATAGAATTGTAAAGAATATGTAGTGTGTATGTATGATATTTCTCCCTGGATTGCTGGGAAGATTGAGGTGCATCTGGCTGGTTCTTTTAAAAGATTTTATTACAATGGTCTGTCAACATAATGTTTTAGAAGTCTAAAGGTGGTCTCTAGCTTTTCCTCTTGAAGAAGTGGGGGGTAAGCCTCGACATGGCATGAGACATTAGCATCAATTTAATAAAAGCTTTTACAAATCCTAAATTTATATGATCATGTATTGTACTATTTATATATTTGGTAAAAAACCGAGCATTCATTGAAAATAATGTAACATTATAGTGGCATACAAAAAAAAATCCCGAACAAAAGATCCCAAACCAAATTAGCCACCTGCCGAACCTCCTCACCCAAATGCTCGGCCTCTTTAAAAATTATGTTGTTCCTTTCCAACCATGTATCCCACAGACTCTGTCCTTTTCTTTGTAGAAGGGGGGGGGGGGGGGGGGGGGGGGGGGGGGGGGGGGGGGGGGGGGGGGGGGGGGGGGGGGGGGGGGGGGGGTGTTTAGAAACTCCTCCTCCAACGAGTTACCAGCTCTACCTCGACCACCACAAACACCAACTGAGAATCCCCAGCGATCCCAAAGAAATTGAGCAAACTGGCACAACCCAAAGATAGCAATAGGTTGAACTGCCACAACTCATGTATTAGCATTCATACACGGAAAGCCTTTATTTATTTTAAGAATGTGACAAATTAAAATTATTCTTCTAATCAGTTCAGTAGATGAGGCATAAAAGACATTAAACCTTAGATGTACATGGAGACAAAAGTCTCTTGTTGGTTCAAGGAAGATGTAAGTTTTGAGGCTAAAAGTGAGAGCCTTGTCTCAAGATGAACCTCAAGGTGTAATCCTCAAAAATCTTTTCTAACAATGGTTAGCACCTAAACCAACATGTCTATCCCAATGAATTACTTCAAAGCTCCATCTAGTTTTCATGTGTGAGAAAAGGCTTAGTCTAAGTATGGGTGATGTGTCAAACATGTTATGAAGACTCAAGAAGTATGGTAGAGGACGCAGAACTAATGGAACTTGTACTTCTGCTCCTTTGTGCTTATATTTGCAGCTTTCATTTAATTTGTTTGGTGATCTCCTGGATTCCGTGATCGCCGATGTTGCATCGGAATGTCATCGAATAGCAAGGTTAGGTCTTGATCGTAACTTAGAAGAGGAAGAAGAAGAACTAAGACTTTCAGCACAGGCACGTGAAAGAGTAGCTGATTCTTGCAATAGCAGTGAGGCAAACGGGAAATATGTAGTTGATATTTTTGGACAAACTCATCCTTCTGTTGCGAACGAAATATTTGATTGCATGAATTGTGGTCGATCAATCATGGCTGGGAGATTTGCCCCTCACTTAGAGAAATGCATGGGAAGGGTAACTCTCTGCTCCTTAATTAATAGACACACTCTGCTTCTATTTTAGTTAAATCTCTTTTCACTTTGTTTCATCAATTGTCTATTCTACTATAGGGTAGAAAGGCTCGTCCCAAAGTAACAAGAAGTAGTACAGCTGCACAGAGCCGGTATTCACGAGGCAATCCTGTTTCATATTCCCCTTACCCTAATTCCACCAGCACGAATCGCTTACCTAATGGAACATCTAGTCTTGCAGGGGAGGAGTACTCAAATGGTACATCCGAAGATCCATGAACAAGAAAGTAATGTTCGAATTATTCCAATTTAGGAAAACATATTGTAATCTAAAATGTGCTCGCAAGAATTTAATGATATCTCCTGTCATGTTCAGTTTTATCGTACATGTCTGGAATCTGGATATATTATGATCTCATTACTTTCGACTGTTCCAAATTTTGATGTTGAAGATTTTGGACAGAAGTTCGAAAAAAGGAAGTTAAATGCAAGTCCAATTTCATATCTTCGACGATCAATCTGGATATTTTGTCGATGTGGGATACAATCTTTGATGGCTACCCAGCTAGAACATACATAATGTTTTCAATGTTTCAAATATTTGTAAGATGGAGTAGTAGTTGAGGATCATTTAAAAGTAGTTGCTATCTCCAAATGTTTCAAATACTTCAATTTGCTTCATAAAACTCGAGTCCTTATCATACTAGATCCTCCGAAAGGGGTCACAAAGATTATGAAGACCGTTAAATTCTTGCCGTGTTCATTTCCCGACAGTTCCCATGATATTTAGCTCTTTTGCTGGAAATTCTTTTAACAATTTCATGGAAGCAAATTGCAGGAAGGTGGTCCAAATGTTTGCCACTCTATGCATCAGTGGTCTCCACGTTCCACTTTCATTTGCTCAAAGATTTCAAGTCTGATTGCAGGGACCATCTGTGCGGTGCCTGGAAGCTTATGAGACCTGAATGGCTGATTTCTTCTGTGTGCATATTGAACAAGAGTTGTGTTCAGATACGTCTCTCTCATACAAACCATTCTTATTTCTGCAATACAATTGCTTTGAATTTTCGACTGCCAAACTTTTCAATACTTAGGCTAATAATAACAAAGGAAATGTTTGGTAATTTCTTCTTGCCCTTGCCCATTTGTTTCTGATCTCATGCACTTGCACTTGTCTAGTGTAGAATGTGGTTATCACTTTTATAATTTTTAGATACTTTTGATTATGCTTCCAACTGTCAATGATTAATTTCTTTAATTCATATAAACCACAAATTAGCCACTAATGAAGTGCAGGTGCTCCACTTAGCTATAAAAAAAGTAGTTTCTTGAGAAGATTTGGAGGACAAAGAAGTTTCTACCTCTCTGTCCTTCCCTCTGTCTAGCAGGAATGAACACATCATCAAACACCGAAGGTATCATTATTCTCTTCATTCTAATCGTGATTAGAAACTTTATGAAGTCCTTATAGTTATTGCCACGCATGCTCTTATTTGAAAAGGTTATCATTTGCTCAAATAAAAAAGTGAGAGGTGGATTTCCTTCTCGTTCTGCTTTTGTTTCATTTTCTGTTTTGGCTTGATCCTATTTTTCTTATCATATTTAAGATGTTTAGCTGTCACTTTTCGAGTGGATCTCTGAAAAATATTGTTGTCAGAGGATTACATTAATAATTTTCATGAAACTGATAATCTTTTTTTCTAAGATACTTCTGGGAGTGTTGGGTTTGTTTATATTTTTGCCGATCTAATTGGGAAGCATTTTTTCTTGGGGCTTGAAAGTTCATGTTAACATGTAATTGTTTCAAGTATTTATAGTTTTCAACGTTATTTCTAATATTTTTTTGCATCTTTAACTATCTTAAGGCAAATTATTTTATCATTTTCAGTGGATCTTGACTTTGAAACAAACTTATCATGTCTTCCTAAGGTTGTTTGTAATATTGTCATAATTTCATTATAAAGAGATTTTTTTTTTTTTTTTTTTTTTTCCATGTGTAAACAAACAAGATGGTTGACATTTATATGATCCATAGAAGATTTTCCTTTTAGCTTTTAGAATTCCTTCATGTTATTATGAACTTCCCATTAGATTGAACCAAGATCCAAATTTTTTGACACATCATACTTCCAGTTTTGAGTTGAGGCCACTTCGAGATGATTAGTTTTTGGTTAAGGGGTTGAACGACTTAGTTCGTAGCGACTTTAGATACTTTTGTTTATATGAATTGAAGCAGCACAAAAAAACAAGATGAAATTATGCTTCAAAATGTCCTCTTGGTCCCAGTCTGAATAGGATTCTGAGTATGATGTTTTTTCTACTGCGGGAAAGAAGGAAAGAGGGTAACAGCCAGGTGGAATAATTAAAAACGGACCACCTTCAGGCTGATGATTAAGTTCTCCCAAAAACGCAGAAAGAGATTGGTATTATATTCTAGAGTTGCAAAGGACACTGCGAAGGTGGCTCCAAATTGGGGAAATCTTTGAAGATTTTTTGTCACCGTTGTGAAAGTTACATCATAAAAGCTCCCACCATTCCAATTGGACATGGATTTTCTGGATATAGACCTATCTATAGGACGTGTTTAAATAACTTTTTAAGTGCTTAAAAACGAATCTTTTAAGTGTTGGAAAAGTGTATTTAAGCACTTGAAAAGTTATTCTAAAAAGGTCATACACGACATGGAGTTAGAAAATTAGAGTATCATTTATATGTTGGATGGTTGTTTAGTTTGGGATTTATTAATATTGATATGATTTTGGTCTTCATACTTCTCTTGGGTCTACAAAAAGGGCTGGTCTTGTAGTTGGTGGGGTTTTTGTCAACTCGTGAAGGCTATTTCTTGCTTCTTTCTTCAATGCCTTTATGCACCATAAATCTTCAGGGCATGATAGCAATTTCCAATGTGGAATCTCCTCTCTTAGTGAGTCTTCTCCTCCAATCTCTGTTACTATTGCTTTACAGTCCCTTGTTGTGGCCGCCATGTTGTGCACGTATTGGCACAACGCCCTCACCAGCTTCCCCGTCCTTGCCCCCTCTCGGTGAACCCCGTACATAAAGTAGAATCCAAATGGTTCGTAGAAATTTGGTATCGATGGTAACTTTAGGCATGGGAAGATCTTGTCTATCACCTTTGAGCTCTCTGTGTATATCAAGCATGACAATGGTGCCTTCCCAAGCCGCAACTTGAATACCTTGTCGAGAAAATCAATGAAATGAGTAAATAACTTATTGGCTTAGCAAGCAAACTTCTTTGGTTAAGTTGTAGTTTAACACTCACCTCTCCACTATTCCATACGCTCAGCATTGCCCAGCTCTTTGGTATTGTCATTTCTGATTTTCTGCCACTTGTTTCGAATTTGGCGTCGCCGGCGTCGTCTCTATAGTAAGCAACCCATGTACCGAGGCTTAGCTTGTGTCTAAGAACTTGATCAATGTCGTGGGGGAAAAACTCGGTAGAGGCCATGAATTTTCGGTAGAGATACTCGGCAACGCCGACTTTAAGACGAGAGATTTGGATATTGGAAGGGAGGTGATATGATCGGTAATGTTTCACCGGGTTCACCAAAATCGCCGGAACTCTAAAGTTAGTGTATCCAAGCTTGTAGATGAATAGTTTCACAGAGGCTTCATTGTCTTTCTCCGTTGCCATATAAGTATAGTCTACGTCATTGGCCACGAACCATTCCTCGAGACGCAGGACAAGGCTGCAACCAATCCCTCTACGGCGAAACGACGGTGCGACTCGAAGACCTAAAACATAGCCAACCTTGGCTCGGTCTTTCAGTGTTTGATGAACCGTTACTACCTTAATCGAGCCTTGAATCACACCGACCAACTGGTTATCAACTTCCGCCACCTAAAGTAACCAAAAGCTTACGTTAGGATGTATATATATAAACAAGAAGGAAAGGAAGTGGTGAGAGGAAATACCAGCATCTTGTACAAGGGACTGTTTCTGATCCTACAAATGGGGTCGCCCATAGTGTCTGTGAAGAGAAAAACTCTCTCAGATGGGCCTACCTCACATCTTCTCTCTAGATCTTCCACTCTAACTCTATCTGCATATTGTCCATCATAGCTTCTTATTATCAGAATCTCTTCTTCGCATCCCATTTTTCTCTCCCCACTTCTTCGTTGACACAAAAACTGATACGATATATATATAATACACAACTAGCTCTCTCTAACCACTAATGTATATATACTGCAAGTTCACTCAACCCTTTAAAAGACATAATGGCTAGCAGCTACCTTCCTGGCCTTCTCTTTAGTACAAACTTGAGGGGCTTGAAATTTCTTGAGTCGATCATTGCCATTTTATACTCAACGGTTGAGGACTGTTAGGAGAGAGTCCCACCTCGGCTAATTAAGAGGTTGATCATAAGTTTATAAGTAAAGAATACATCTCCATTGGTACGAGGCCTTTTGGGAAAACCAAAAGTAAAGTCATGAGAGCTTATGCTCAAAGTGAACAATATCATACCATTGTAGAGAGTCGTGATTACTAACACCAACTTGAGTGGGACACAGAGAAGGTTTTCAGTAAAGATTTTTTGAAGTTTTGTCATATGTCATAGACCAAGCTCATTAAGAATACTGATCTTCTGTGTGTCATATTCATAATATCATACCATTGTAGAGAGTCGTGATTACTAACACCAACTTGAGTGGGACACAGAGAAGGTTTTCAGTAAGGATTTTTTGAAGTTTTGTCATATGTCATAGACCAAGCTCATTAAGAATACTGATCTTCTGTGTGTCATATTCATTGGTTCATTAATTAACATACAATATTATTCTTTTTTTATTATTAATTTCGGATAATTTTGATTAAAATCCCTCTGTTAACTGGTGTGGATGTAATGTAAACTACTTATAGGAATATATATATATATATATAGGTTCTTTTTGGCTATGGTTTTTTGGATCCATCTCTAGTTTGTCGCCACTTGCCGGCGGATAAAGGGAAAAAAAAGGTATATTATCTCTCTCCCCATCTTGGCCTAAATTTTAGTGCATTGAGCTTTTGCCTAAAGCAAAGTGCTTGTGGATTACTTTAATTCATTTGTTTAACTAAAACCCCTTTTCGTTAATTAGGTAAATATCATTCTTTTAGTGTTTTTGTTCCCTAACTTTGTCTCTTTTGCCTATCGAATCATGTCAATTTAGCTAAAACGGATCTTAATAGCTATGTCCTTGTATCTACGTTTGTTGGGTATGGTATTAGCGAGCGAAAGAAATCAGCGGTCGAGTATAGGACAAAGTTGAGAATATCTTACTGAAATCTGGAAAAAGTCAAGATAGAATTTAAGCTATTTATAGTTGAGGTGGTCCTCTTTGATCACTTTCTCTAGAATGGGTTCGAAAATGAAAGTGAAGCCACCACTAAAAAGTCATGTCTATACATCTCTCTTTTTTGAATTCTTTGTTATATATAATGTGATGAATGAATGGAAATATGCATATTTGTATTTGTAATGTTGATACAATATATATACTCTATGGCTTTTAAAGCGTGCACATTTCTTTCCATTTAACCACATGCGACAAATAAGTTACTATCATATGCTCCATTATGCTTTATATTATAAGATTTGAAATTATATACCCAGAAAAATACAAAACTATATGGATGATTCTCGAATTTATTAAATTGATATATTACTTTAGTATTATTTGTGGCAACTAGAAAAGTCAATATGAATTAGAAATGTTTATGTAACTCGTAGAAATTTTACTTTTACACAAGGAATTGGGAAGGGAATGTGGAAACGTTTCCTTACTTTTGGCTAAACGGGGATAGGGATTATATTCATCGTCTTCGTCTTCTTGTCCCGATTATTGTTTTTATTATTATTATTGTAATAAAATGTTGGAGATTATAGTATAATATTGAAATTTGAATTTATAGAAATTATATTTTTGTATCACGATGTTTTTATTGGTATAAGTTTTTTTTTTTTAAAAAATAGTTAATACTACGATTAAGAATATATTTAGAAAAAAAATCGTGGGAAGTACGAATTTTTGTCGCGGTTCCTATCTCTGCTAAATAAATGAAGAATTTTGTGGGGATGGGAACAGGGAGCCTTCCCGTCCCTACTCACGTTTCTATTATGAACATAACTCAAGAATAACTTGAGAGGCAGGTTTTATGAAACGGTATAAAAATCTCTTTTTAGTTTCTCTCACCCGATGCTAAAATATTGTTGCAGTGAAAAAGAAGTATTGAGGTGTCACATTCTTATACTATGAACCTCACCCTAATGAGTTGTAGTGTATCAAAACCAATTGGTTGCCGGCCACCTCTTTGGTAGAATCATTTCCACATAAGAAGATCTTCCTTTTGCCCTATCCTTCCGTTTCATCATTTAATATCTAATCTTAAAACTTTTGAAACGAGACAAAACCGTTATCTTCAAGTATTTTAGAACACACAAAATATATATATATATTAGTTTTTTTTAATTTAATATATTATTTATACCTATGCATACAAAAATCCGATATTTGGCTCTCACTCGAAAGACTCAAGTTCAAATCATGACAACAGAAGGTTTTTTGTTTCATAAATAAATTTGTAATGAGAAACTACAATGAATTAGCAATAAACTCGGACTACTCAACTCGGTTTGTAACCTGATGCGTTATGACTTAAATATTTGAATTTTATGAGATTTTAAATAGGTACGGTGGATAAATATTATTATTATTTTTTTGCCTATATATTCGTAATCTTTTATTTTACTTCAAACAATTGTCCCCGCAAACAAAGTACCATGGAACCTTTCCTTTTTAGGTTTACTAATCTCTTTATTCGACTCCGAAATATTCTACCCACACGAGACTAAGTCAAAGACACGACCCTAGTAACAATTGACTAGGACGACATATTGTTCATTTGGGCTCAGGCCCAGTAGAATAATAACTCCAATAATATTGACATTGAATTCTATCTTATATTATTTATATGGTTACGTAGTAAACAATATTTATTTAATAGTAAAAAAAAGAAGAACTCATTCTAAACACTCATACGATTATTTAATATTTTATTTAATTATTATCTGTCATTAATTTGGGGGGAAAAACAAATTTGGTCACTATCATTATTTTGCGATAAATATTTATTTATCATATTAATTTCCACTGACATGGAAAGTCATAGAATTTATATATTAATTAATTAATTAGAATAAATAGTTGTTTAAAAAAATAATTAAAAATAAGAAGGGAATCAAAATAGTTACATTTATTTATGTATTTAAAGAAAAAAAGTGGAGAGTTGAGAGATTAAAAGGTAATATAAAACTGGGAATTTCCGAAACTTAGGGGCACGGGGAGTGTGAAACTACGACTTTGGTCATGGATCTTATGGGCCTTATGGGCCTATCTCTGTAAAGTCAAAAAAAGCACATGTGGGTCCCACTACTACCGTCCACTAAGTCAGTTTGACCATGCCCTAAACACGACACGCTGGAAACATTGACCACAAAACATGCAACTTTTTATTTATTTATTTATTTTTAGTGCATTTTCTCTCTCCTCACATTCCAAATTTTTTCTTATGTATATAACAACGTACCATTTGTTTGACTTTACTAGCAATTAGTCACGAAATATGAGTTGAAGTCAAACCTTTTCAAACCGAGCAAATAATGATAATTGATCTAACTCAAAAGGAAGGGAACGTATTTGAAATTGGAGGAGGGGACTGTGAACTCTCCCTCTGGGTAGAAATTTGGAGCAGAAACTGTGCCACCAAAATAATTACAAATTACATTAAGTCAACCGCAGTTTATAATGATAATTGATCTAATTCGCTGAGAAATAGATTTGAAACGGGGAAGGAGACGGTGAACTATCTGACAAAGAGGTCGAAATTTGTAGTAGAGACTATACTACCAAAATAATTACATTAAGTCAATCGCAGTTTATAATGATAATTAATCTAATTCGCAAGGAGAGTGTGAAGGCTTTGGAAGATATCATAATCATGCTTCCTCCCTAGTTATTTAAAATGTATTGTTTGATTTTTTAAATTTGTTAGGATTATATTCAAAATAAACATGAATAAAGATTGGAAGCTACAATTCATTACATCCGGAAAGTTTAAAACTATAGAACTACTTCTAAATTCATCCATTTTTTTTAATGAAGATTTAAAGGCTCTGTTATACTTTCTAACAATAAAATAACTATAAAAAAAAAATCAAAATTATGATTTCAAGAGAGAACAGTGGATTTACTAATACTAAGGAAGCAGAGGAAGTTTAATTTAATGAAATTGTATATCAAAAAGTGGATCAAAATTCTGTACACATGGCGGATCCAATGCTTCCATTATTCAAACATCCAATTCGTCGCCATCGGAGGACGGGAAAATCCTCCCGTCCGATCTGTTTCTGCTCAGCATTCGTTTCAAAGACGCTCCAAGCGACATCAATGGCTGATCAGTCGAAGAACTCGACGAAGAAGAAGAAGAAGAAGAAGAAGAAGAAGAAGAAGAATTAAACTGACCGTTTTGCCCCTCGTTTCTCTGAATCTCACAATTGCTCCGCTCCTCCGTCACAATCTCTCCTCCGACTTCCCTCTCGCCACTCAACCGGCCGGATTCTACCGCATCGGAACAATCCGCGGCGTCGCCAAGCACCGGCGCTCTACAAACAGGACAACTCGCGTGAGAATTCAGCCACATATCGATACACTCGAGGTGAAATCCATGGCTACATTTCGGCAATCGTCGTCCAAGCTCTCGTTCCTCAAATTCGCTGAGGCAAATCACGCACTCCATCACCGCCGCGCACTTCTTCTCCTCGGATTCGTAAACGAACAGAGGAATCGCAGAGATTACAGACGGATCGAGGCCTTTCGACGGAGCGGCGCCTGAATCGAAAGGAACCGAATCGAAACGCGAGAGGCGAGGCGGACCGAGGACGTAGGAGACAGTAACAGAAGTCCGGCGGTGGCGAGGCTGAGGGAAGAAGCAATTGGCGTAGGCGTGGAGGAGGAGGACGAAGAGGACGACGAGGAGAAGAGAAATGAGAGCGGCGAGCATGATGTTGCTGTTGTAGGAGAATATGCTCTGGGCGAAGCCGATCAGCGAAGTGGAATTGAACGCCATTGTTGGGGGCCAGAAAGGTAGAAAAAGTTGCAGAGAAGCGGTGGGTGCCGTTACCGGCGGAAGGATGTAGAAGAAGAAGAAGAAGAAGAGTGAGAGTGTTAGTTATTTATGGCAACGAATCTTTTCTCCGTGAACCCAGACGGGCTCTCCGTTTTTCGGATTAAATCGCGGGTAACGTAACATTTACTTGAATGCCCCCCATTTCATAATTATTATTATTACTATTTATTTTATATATTAAAATATACTTTGTTTTATCCACTTAGTGTTGATTAATTAAATAGATATTATTAAGTCATTAAACTTTTTTAAAAAATGTAGATAAAAATGTTCAAGAGCACGGCGGGGACGGAGAAGCCTTTCTCGTTCCGCCACTTATTTTATTTCCATTATTACGAAATTCTCCATTTATTTTTGCAGGGGTCGGATAGAGATTCCCAGGAGAAATTTATAGAGATCGAGTTTCCACGAGTAATTTTTATTTATTTATCAATCTTTTTTTCTAAGTTATTTTAAAATTTTCCTTTTTTAAAAAAATTTAATATATTTTTAAATTTTAATATTATAATATAGCCTTTTTCAATTTCAATATTACGGTTAGAATATCAAAATTAATCAATTTTTTTTAATATACCTATATATATTAAGCGCAAAGAATTAGGTGGGGACGGGGACGGGGACGGGGACGGGGACGGGGACGGGGATGGGGAATATAATCCCGTCCCCGACCCATTTATCTAACGAGGAAAAAATGTTCTTCCCTCTCCATTCCCCGTCCAAACGGGAATGCCCTCCATTCCCCGTCCAAAATAATCCCGTGGGTACTTGCCCTAAACGGGATGGGGAATCTTTGTTTTCTCCCTTACTCTCTCCTCCATTCCAAATTTAAACGGGGAATAAAGGGGATAATGAAAAGAGATTTCTCCTGGTTAGCAAAACTGAGCAAAAGACGAAAACTATATTCTCTATTCTCGACCCCGCCAAAATCTCCCCTCGGCCTCCTTCCTACTTATATTATTGTAGGGTTAAATTTCATTTATTTACATTGAAGGGCGTGTAATTTAATAATGTGGAGGCATTAATTACATTTATGAATAGAGTCAATATTTTAACATTATTAGATGAATAATTGACATTATAGACACTAATTTTTCTACCATTGCGTGTACTACTCATCCATCTCTCTCCTCGAACTCCATAAACAAAAGTGCCTGGAATGGAGGACTCGTGAAGGCGACGCCAACCGCCGGCCGGTGGCGGCGGCGCGGTGGGTCTCAACCTTTTTTTTATTTTTATTGTTAGATCAACTTTGAATTTGGATTTGGGTTCTAAATTTTGGTTGTTTCCGGTCATGGGTCCCATGTCATTCAACCTTTTTTTTGGTAACCAGTTATTGTAGCGGTGTGTGTTGAATAATTGAGTTTGACTCTAAATGCATAGGTGTGCCTTTTCTTTTTTTTTTTTACATTAATCGGTAGCTATCGAACAATAACCGAGGAAAAATAGTCTCAGACCGACTCTCGTTATCACTGAGAACTACTCTTAAGTAGACAATTTGAACATATTTGCTTGGCTTTTATGGGTCGATTTGGCTTCCGTTGGCTCGGTTTGACCATTTTAGACGGTCTCAAAATCGTTTCTGACACAATTAAGGTAAAAAAAAAATGTCAACATCATTACTATCTAGGATAATTAATCATGTTTAACATTGTTTAAGCTCGATTTTTTAAATGAAAGGAATATCATAGGAGAACCTGTATTCTGGTTGAGCTAAACCTAAGAACGATTAGCTATGATGAACTTAGGAGCATCAAGTTGAGTTGAAAATTGTAAGCGAGCTTGTGTCCTATGGTCCCATTTACGTATTATTATTTATGTTGTAGTTGTTATGCTGCATAAGCACAACTAAACCTTTCTCTTGAAGTTGTCCGACCTGAGCCATAAGCAACATTTCTTTAGAAATCTTTGCATGGTTGCTTTTCTTGTCATTAATTGTCCTTGATCCCATCCTCTATAGCTGTCATCATCTCGTCCTCAAATTCGTCCTCAATTAGCTATTTCTCGCATTCAAAGCATATTCCTCTCCTGTGTCGGTCATCCTTTATTCATGCATTGATAAACTGTTGCTAGTGTCTTGGACCTCCTTAACCGAACAAACTACATCATTGAATTTTGGGGTCATAGAGTGTCATATCTTTTCCATTACTTCGATATCACTTTAGTTTTCACCATTAGCCTTCATCTTGTTCGCAATTGTACTTGTACGTGTTAAATGGTCGTTCAGAGTCACTCTTGCCTTCGTGTGAAGTGCCTCAAATTCCTTTCTCAATGCTGTAATTGAGTTCGTTTAACACGTGAAATTTTAATATTTCTTCTTTAGAATGTGTTTTTCTTCGGAATCTTTTCAAGAATGAAACGATCCAATGGTTGAAAATGATAGATTGAATTCTGGTAAGTTTTGTATTGTAACATCTCACGTTGGTTGGAGAGGGTAACGAAATATTCATTCAATCCGACCCTTAATGGGCCTAGGGGATTCAAATTTATTGTATGGTGGAGTGGACCTTGGGGATTCAATCCAACCCTTAATGGGCCGGATTCTACAATCTGTTTGCTATTTTCGGCCCAATTAGATCTAGGGTTTGCCTATAAATACTGCATCATCTCACACACATCTTCTTGATTCTACGGTCTCCTTCCGCCGTTCGTCTGCTTGGGGACAAGCATTTGACAGAGAGCACTCAACTTTTTTCGCGGCGTCGCCATGAGAGCTAAGGTAATTGATGTCAAGTTTCATCAATAGATTCAACTTGTTTGCAGCATGAACATCTTTTTCGCTTTGCTTTATCGGCTCTGACGCTTTCATCTTTCGTTTTCTGGCAGTGGAAGAAGAAGAGAATGAGGAGGTTGAAGAGAAAGCGCCGAAAGATGAGGCAGAGATCGAAGTAGTTGCCGTTATCTGAGCGATGTTTTCCGACCTAGGGTTTTGGTTACTGCTTAGATTTCTTTATGTTATTCTAGTTTTGATTGCGTAACCGCTTTGATTTTTTTTTATAATCGATACATTTAGTTGTCTTTAATCGAGAACTTGTTTTCCAGCTTAACTGTTTTAATTGAGTGATTTTTATATGCTATTTATCTGTTTTAATGATGGCCATGTGAAAGCATTAACTAGTTGATTCCTTCAACAATATGCATTTCGAGTGATTATATCCGTCTTTGATTTTCCTGAAATATCAAGTTGGTCTTAACTAGCTTTGCTTGTCTTCAAGAAAACTTATCTTTACTCAACTATCTAGTGTTCAGAGTCGGTCTAGAAATAGTTTTCTTGAGCCCTTATGACGATGGTGGTATGAGTTAAGAATGTTGAGGGAACTATTCCAAAGCTCACTAAACGGAAATGCAGGCATTAGGATACCTGCATTTGTGAGTTGGTATAACCCCAATACCACATAATAGATGAGAGACTTTGTTCTATTGTAAACTTGGCTGTATTTGTGAGGATCAATTGGATGGTTCCTTTTGGGATTGGAAGAGTTCAATTACTTTTCGATAGCCAATATTAGTTATGCCGATAGCCCATTTTCCTTGCGATTTTGTGAATTAGTTTCGATAGCTACTCAAGTATTCTTATAAGAGTTCTCGGCCCTATTTTTGTTTACTTCTCGGCCCAACTTTCTGAAGTTCTTCAAAAGGCACCATATCTTGCGTATCCAAACCACATGCGTACTGGTAAGGGTTATGAGTGGGTTAGCCATTGTTTGTACATTCTCGCCCATTTTACAACGCATGAACCCTAATCATTATAACATCCATCTCCAACTTTGGATTGTCTATACGAACACTTCTCACTGCCCTCTTGTCCGGCAGCGACACTATCTTCCTGTCCAACCACTTCTCACTGCCCTCTTTTCTAAATGTTAAGAGGTGCTACATATACTTTAAGTTGCCTGTGAATTGTGGAAATGTTGTCCATTTCCACTGTCTCGTTGGTTTTGATGAGTGAGGGTCATACTTTAAGTTTCTGTATGTGTCTTGATATATCTCTGATCCCTCCAATAATTTTTTTTTACTAATTTGTGAATATATCAGGCACAAAAATATATTTGCCTTATTAGTTTTAACATTTACATTTTTGATTGATTAACTTTGTAATAATGTTTAACAGGGAATGACATGTTGGACACAAAATCATGTGCATCTTCCAACTTATGATCATCAGCAATAATAAATTGTGCATGTAAACTTTGTTTGTTAAACTATTTGATGAAGTAAAGAGTAATGAATAATGTTGGCATACATGACGTAATTGTTATAGTTTAGTTTGTCTATTGTTATATGGACCACCATCACCAAGCAATTAATCATGTCACCGTTCGTTTTAAAGAAGGCAAACCTTCCAGAAAACATGTCACAATTTGAAACCATTCGTATTCTTGGCTAAAATCGGACTCCCAACAGTAAATGTGAAAGTATATGTACCAAACATTCCAAACCCACGATGCTTCGCATACCCATCGATGGCATAGGCAGCATTGAGTACATATCTGCAGCCAAGTGCTGCGTATTCCAAAAAAAAGTGATATTTTTCTACATAATGTACTAAGAAAACATCAATCTGGTTTGGTATCGAAATTGTAGTTTGCTTGTGACAAATCCTTGGAACGATTGATAAGAACTTGAAGCGTACGGCACTTGATGAAAGGCAAACAACAAACACTTGGAACATTAGAGATCATAGTAGTGTATATGAGTCAAATTCCAGGTCACACGATGTGGAGTCTATGCTCCGAACATAGTATCCTATTCATCGACACTTTGTTCCCATTATTGTATGTGTTTTTTTTAAGAGAGATCCAAGCATCTTCATGAACTTCATTGATTGATGCCGAGCTCTCAATCGACCGAAGAAACATGAAAAACGCTAGGGCATTTATCAAACCTCCACTTCCAAACCATTAGTATCACAAATGTCATAAAGCAAGTTGAGGCAGACATAAACAACGGTGACCGCCAGCCCACAGAAAATGCTAAAAGCCAAGACTTAGTAGCATATGCATGGTCTATCATGTTTGTGTCACTCAAAGACAATAATCACAGCTAAACCAAAACAAATCTTTAATTATTAAATTATTACAAGTAATTCAATTATATTCATATTTATTTCTTTTTAATTACGGAATTAATAATTCAAATTCAAATTTTATTTATTTATTTATTTTATTTTAAAAGATAAATCCAAAGAGGGCAGTGTGGATTTTATTTCTTCTATATAAAAAAAACCTAATCTTTTCTTCTCACTTTCATTGCCTTCCCCCAAATTCCGATCCGTTTCTCTGCAACAACAATCCTTCATCTATGGCCAGCGCCGATCCCGAACGTAGAGACACTGAGGAGGCTCCTGCCGGCGAGGATGAAGACACTGGAGCTCAAGTCGCTCCGATCGTCAAGTTGGAGGAGGTCGTCGTTACCACCGGTGAAGAAAATGAGGACGCTGTTCTCGATCTGTACGCTTTTCTCTATCTAAATCGTGTTTTTCTCAATCTACGTTTTGGTTCGTTAGTGTGATTTGTTTCCTGCCGGTTATTCATTGTTTTAGGAAGGCAAAACTGTACCGATTCGATAAAGATGGAAATCAATGGAAGGAGAGGGGTGCTGGTACTGTTAAGTTTTTGAAACATAAGGAGACTGGCAAGGTTCGCCTTGTTATGAGACAGTCTAAGACGCTTAAGATCTGCGCTAATCATCTTGGTTCGTGCTCGATTCCTTATTCCTTATGTGCATCCAATTGAGTTCCTTTGAGTTCTATACTTAATTGTTTGGTTGTTGTGCTTTTGTAGTGCTTCCATCAATGACGGTTCAAGAACACGCTGGAAATGATAAGTCGTGCGTGTGGCATGCGACTGACTTCGCTGATGGAGAATTGAAAGATGAGCTTTTCTGTATCAGATTCCCATCTATTGAGAGTGAGTACAATTTTTCAACTTTTTTCCCTGAAATTATCTGCAGGTTAGACTGGCTGATGGATTCTTTGAGGCTTTTTTTGTTTTTGGTTTTATTTTGAATCCATGATAGCAGGGAATTATCCATAAGATGATAGATGTTCTATCGTATGACATGGTGTGGTCTTTTCCTTCTCCTTATAGAACTGCTAAAATCTCTAGTTATCTAATTCACTATTCATTAAGAAAAAAAACATTATTCATAAGGAGAAGGAAAAGATAGGGACTGTTTTATTTTAATTAGATAGGGTTCCTCAACACTTTTTTTCCTCTTGACTTGACCATTGATAATAATCCTTTGGATTTTGACTGACATTTTTTCTTTTAATAAGATAGGGATTATTTGGTTTCCTTAGTTATCTCATTCTGAAAATTCTGATATCCTGATTCCCTGATTCGTGTGTGACATTATGACAGTAGCAGAGTAGGAGTTTGGCTGCACCAAAAGGAAAAAGTGTTGAGTTTTATTTTATCTAATGAGATTTCTCTAAGAGCATTTGATTAGGAAAAGAGGGCGAAGAGGAGGGTGGTTTTTTAATGGTGACTAGAGAAAATTTTTGTGGTGGCAACTTAGGAGATAGGTGGGTAAAGTGGAAGATGAACTGACATTTTATTTTAGGGCATACAAATAATTAAATTTAGTTGTTAAAGTGGGTAATTGGAGTACTTATTGTGATTAGAGGATTGCGACAATGGCACAGTAGGAGGATTGGAAGGTGAAATGAAAGAAGCAATTGGGATTTTCTTCGTTCCCTGGGATAATTCACTTTGCATAAGTTATATCTAGAAACCCGGTTTGATTTGGATGGTCGTAATTCTGTTGTTTTAAATTGTTTATCTAGACCAATTTAAGGCATATTACACGATAAATCAAGTTCCCTTACATCCAATTCGATTGCCTTGATTTATTAGTTTAAATCATTTATCTCCTGTTGTAGGAGATCGTCCATGTCCACTCATCATAATCTTTTATTGTTGTGTCTTGTCAGTCAAATTTACATGGGAATTAAATTAGGATACTTATCTTTGCTACTCTTGATGAGATAGGAGCATTAGATAAATGATAAATCAAGGAGTATTCTTTTTCCTTTTCTGGGGGCGGTGTGGTAGTACTCCTTTGAATTTTTTTAAGCTTCTACTTTGTCATCAATTCATGATGGTAGAGGAAATCAGATTTTCATTGAAATCTTTCAACTTCTAAACTAACAAAAGTTAAAAAGTTTTGTAGGCAACCTTTCATTCATTTGTATTAGTTGTGCTCATAAAAATCTTGGAAGTCATACTTTCTCTAGTTTTATAATTATTCTCTTTCTCTATTTTTAACCAAGTGTCATTAAGACATAAATCTTTGACCAAAAGGTTTGTAAAGATTTTTAGAGCATTGTTTATTGAATGTTGATCTTATCATTTTTGTTCTATATTAAGAAAGATAGTTGGTTTACATTCCCTTGGTAACAAATACTCTATTTGCCTCAGACTGCAAATCTTTCATGGAAACGTTCCAAGAAATTGCCGAGTCCCAACAGAAGAAAGAGGAAAATAAAGATGCATCTGCTGCTGCCGGATTACTCGAGAAATTGAGTGTTGAAGAAAAGAAAGGTGAAGATAAAGCTGGGGAGACACCTTCCAAAACTAAGGAAGAGGATGAGCCCAAGGGTGAGGCAGAAAAATCAGATGCAGAGAAGAAGAATGATGAGTAGCCTTGCTGAGGAGTTGGATATATCAGAGATTTTGATGAAGAAGTTGACCTCTCTTCCATCCATGTCTGTCTTGGTACATTTAAACATAATAGTCAGTCAGTTCTTGGTTGGATTTCTTTCTGGGGTGGGAGAGAGTGGGAGTCGTCGTCGTCTGTCTAAATTGTACTTTGGTTGGTTGGAGTCCCTTTCCATTTCTTTTTTTCCTTTTAAAAAAAATGAGATTTCGAATCACAGTCGATGTCGAATGGAGTGGGTAGTGTGGTGAAAGAAAGAGTTCTCTAGAATTCAAATTCATTCAGGGATAGTATGGAGTTTGTCTGCAGGAGGAGGACCTCCTGAGCTGAAGATGCTGCAAAAGAGGTTAGAAGTCAAAACAAGAGTGAGTAATTTGCAGAAGACATATAATATATATATATATATATACACACACTTATTTTTGCTTGGTTTGTTCAGTGCCGGAGATTTTTGCCTTCCGGATGATGAAAAAAATATGATTGTCTTGTCTTGTGGTATTTTATTTGAAGTTTTAGCTCTTTTTTCACTTCCTTTTCATTGGATTCTTTGTCAAAGTTGATGGAAGAATGACACCGTTAAATATCCATTTTGGTTGTTTGAGGTGCCCTTCTCATACTCTGCCGTCAGGGAACAATTCTAATACTTGCTGCAATATATACTTTCCCATGGAGATAAAAATATCCATTTTGGTTGTTGTTTGAGGTGCCCTTTTTTCACTTTAAGTGTACTCCCAAAATCATACTTCTTTTAACCATTTACCTTTTAGTTTGAATAGATTTATGAATTAGGTGATAAGCACGAATCATTGGGACGGGGATATGGAAAGTTTTCTCACATGGAGTGGAGACTCAGGTTTTCATGTCCCCGACCTGTGTCTTGTTTCGTTAGAAGGGAAAATGTAATGGCCCAAACCCACCGTTAGCAAATGGCTTCTCTTCCCGTTAGTCTGCAAGCTGAATGATGGAACCTTTATTGGAGTCTTTCTCTTACCACTTGCAACGTTTCTCAGGAGAGAGGAGGAAGTGGGAGAAAAATACCTAGATTCTTATTTTGGTTAAATTAATAAAAAATACTATACTGTCTAAAAATACTTATAATTTTTAAAAGTTGTAATAATACACTTAAACCGTTTATAATTTTCAAAAGTTGTATATTAAAATACTTTTACTATTAGTTTTATATAGAATTCCCACCCTTTTTAACACTTTTCTTCTCCTCTCCCATTCATTTGTTTATTTTCAATAAAGTTTAGGATTAGTTATGTGTCGATCTGATTCGAGAAAGTCTAAAAGCTTTTCTATCTTCCCTTGCATCGATCCTTGTTTTGGAAAGTTAAGATTGGATATGCAAATTCTAAATGCTATCATTTGATAGTTCTACTGTTGTTTATGATGAAAATAAAATAGCCTAACGTAATTGTCCTTCAAGCAAGTCAGATTTTAGATTAGCCCAATTGCAATCGACGCTGTTCATTTGAACTAAATGTTGAAAAAATAGAGAGATTAATCAAAATAAATAGTCTAGTGTAATTGTATACCAAAGAAACAATATAACGAGGGAACCACAATATCAATTCAACTATTATATTAGGAAAACAATATAACGACGGAAACAATGTAAATAGAGAACTACCATATCAATTCAACTATATATATATATATTTTGGTATAATAGCTGAATTGATATGATAATTATTCTGTTTCCCTAATATAACAGCATTCATAGGGAACTTAGGAAAACAATATCAAAAATATATATATAGTAGGAAAACAATATAATTAGGGACTACCATATCAATGCAATTATTATATCAGGTAATATAACTAGGAAACTATTATATCAATGCAACTATTATACCACGAAAAGTATATACTAGGAAATTATTATATCAATGCAATTATTATATACCACGAAAAGAATATAACTAGGAAACTATCATATCAATGTAACTATTGGTACTATTACCCAGAGAAACAATATAACTAGAGAACTAACATATCATTGCAACTATTATACCAAGGAAAACAATATAATTAGGAACTACCATATCAATGTAATTGTTTCTCATCATCAATATCAATTAACCTACATTATGGACCTTACTTCATAGAACGTATAACCCCGATGAAATAGGATCTTTCAAGTACCTAGCTCCCCATCTGTGTTGAAATCAAAGTACTCAAACATAATGTAAGAGGTAAAAATGAGAATGAGGGTTTTCCAAAAGTACAAACTTACTAACGAGCTTCCGCCGCTCAAGTGGCTGGTGGTGACATGTTGGGTCACCGGCTCACTTCCATTCGCTCAGCGATGTAATTATTTCCCATCATCAATATCCATTAGCCTACATTATGGACCTACTTCATAGACCTTATAACCCCAGTGAACTAGGACTTTCAAATACCTAGCTCCCCATGGCTCTTCTGTGTTGAAATCAAAGTTAAACTCCATAATGTAATAGGTAAAAAAGAGACGAGGGGTTTTCCAAACGTACAAACGAGCTTCCGCCACTCTATTGGTTAGTGGTGACATGTTTGGTCACCGACTCACTTCCATTTGCTCAGCGATGTATCATCAATATCCATTAGCCTACATATATTATGGACCCTACTTCATAGACTGTATTTCCCAAGTGTATTTCCCAAGTGAACTAGGATCTTTCAAGTATCTAGCTCTCCATGGCTTCACTGTGTTGAAAACAGAGTTAAACTCAAACATAATGTAAGAGGTAAAAACCAAAGAACATGTTGCACCAAAGAAATTCTTGGGTATGTTCTTAAGAATTATCGACAACTCTCACTAATCTCAATAAAAAGAAAAGCAATCGATCCTAAAGTAAATAATATTTCAAAGAAACTAGTATACTTCATAGAAAATATTGAACCATAGAATTACTATTTTTAGTACCCATATATGTTACAAGCGGTTTTTGAGTTCTTCTGGTTGAGCCAATCAGATAAAATTCTCACATACAAGCTAGAAAAATAATATAACCTAGGGAATTATCACATAAGTGTAACTATTGTACCAAGAAAAAGAACACACATAGATGATAGTGTAATAACAAATGACAAATGACAACATTCACTAATCTTATAATCTTAATATCAAGGAACGAATAAAGCAGCACTGATCCTATGAAAATATTTATAATGCTAAAAGCTATCATGTCAATGCAACAACTATTATACTATGGAAAATAATTTACATAAATGATAACATATAGACATTGTTCACCATATAAACCCTTTCCTACGCAGCATTGAAGCTCTTAAAGATGGGTGAAATAAATAACAACGACCACCAATCTCAATATCATGGAACATAATGATCTTAACAAAGTAACATTAATTCTATAAAAAAAACAATTGTTGTACCAAGAAAAATAATATAAGTAAAGCAACTATTTTATGAAGTAAATATTATTATTTTAAAGCAACTATTAGACTATGGAAAACCATATAACTAAGGAAATAACATTTCCATACAACTATTATGGCTAAACACACATTTGTAAAGAAAATAATATAATTGTTATACCAAAAAAATTATGCGTAGAAGAAAACCATGCTAGTTCTCTAGTTATATTAATTCTTAATAACTGTTATAAAAAAATGATATCATACAACATTGTGCACTGTAGAAACTCTTTCATATGAAGTATTGAAGTTACCAATTGGGATGAGGTACTCTGGTTTTCAGCATTGTCATGATTGATGACTTCAGGAGGAGGAGGAGGAAGCGGCCCTGCACTTTTTCCATATACAGATTCTCTCCTGCATGGTAGTAGTCACTGTCATTTTTGCAAATCCAAACGCAGGGATGGTAAAATTCACTTGGAATTGAAAATCCGGGCTTACTTTGAATCCTGCAGAGAGAGGAGAGGTGACTCTGTGTATTGAAATGGAATTTCCATGAGCGCCGCCACAGGGCAAATGCTGCTTCCTTCTTTGAAGCTTTTTTGCTCTCAGACTCAAAATCCCACAATCAATCAGTTAAAAGAAAACTGTAAAAAAAAAAACAGGCGAAATCAAAGATCACAAATCCCAACAACAAAACAGAATCAAAGAACAAAGGCAAAGTTCAAATTGAGATCGAAACAAACAAATTCATCAACTCCTTACCAAAAACCCCCCAAAAATTCACAATCCAGAAACCACAATTTCTAGATTGTTTGGTCACTGAGTCACTCCCACACCCCAGTCCCTGAGCGATCTCGCCGTGGATCAAGAATTTACCAGATTATGGTATCCAAGTGACGAGAATTAATTTCTGAGTTTGAAATTGTTATTTGCTTAAGGGAAAGGTTGAGTTGAAGAATTTACCAGATCACGGTATCCGAGACAAGATTGTGGTTTTCGGTTGCAGAAGGTTACACGATGAATGTGCTCTATCCCTTATTTATAGACTTTTTTGAGTCCCCCCTCCCATTACTTTCCGATGTGGGATTAGGATTCTAACTTTTACTTTTATTTTCCTTCTCCATCAATTATTTTCAACGGCTAGTTGGACCAATTTCTCTCTTTGCTGTACATTATATCCAAAATTCATACTCTTTTATTTCTTCCGTCTCATCTTTGTATTTGACTTAATTACTGACCACTCACACTTCACACTATCTTATGTGCCATAAATTAATTTATTTTTTTTACCCTTTTTACTTCAAATGGAGAAAATTGAGGGGAAAATTGAGAAAATAGTTTGTTAGGGTTCATTCTAAAAAACATCTCAACCCATCCTATAAATACAAATTTCTAAGTAGTGTTCTCAAAAACAAATTTAATTAGATAAGGAATATTCGGTTGGAAGCTATATTAATCTTCACCATTCTCTTCTTCAACACTCAATTTCTCGAGTAATCCGGCAGCAGCAGATGCATCTTTATTTTCCTCTTTCTTCTTCTTATTGTTAACCAAATTGTTTCAAAACTCTAGAGCCACTACTAAAATTTTCAAGTGGCAATCTTCATACAAATAATATACGTATATATACAATTTGACTATAGAATTCTGATTTTAATGACAATTGAGCAAGGATATCACCACAACAAAACAAAATAGTACTCAATAAAAAACCTCTTTCCATCTTTCATTCCCATCATTGATTGAGAACTATAAATAAACTAACCTGTTTCCATCAATCTCAAAGAACACAATCATCTACAAACCAATATATATAAGAAAGCAGCCCAGAATAAAGCTAGAACTTGAATAATATAATATAATAAGACCACAACACAACCAATCAATCATGTTTTCCTCGACCAAAAACAAGTATAAATATCTCTGCCCTCCACACAAACTTTATCGTATTCTAAAAATGCTATTTAACCTTGGAGGATTCACAAACACAGCCACCACCACACAACACTGACTCCAAATCAATCTCATTTTGAAAGCAAAGGAAGGAGAACAATAGAAAACGACTCCCCCAACCGACCAACTGACCAAACAAACAACAATCTAGACGACTCTCGTTTTCCCAGCCCAGAAAAGTTAACCAATCCAAGAATTGACTTGTTTTAATGTACCAAGAGACATGGATGAATGGGAGGTCAAACACCTCATTGTAGATATATCCGATAGATGCCTGGCAGGGGAAACAGGCTCTCTACTCTTTCTTTTCTGCATCTGATTTCTCTGCCTCGCCCTCAGGTTTATCCTTTTCCTCAGATTTTACAGGTGTGTCCTCAGCTTTATCTTCAGCTTTCTCGGCTTTCTTTTCGTCTTCTACGCTCAATTTTTCAAGTAGACCAGCTGCTGCAGATGCATCTTTATTTTCCTCTTTCTTCTTTTGGGACTCAGCAACTTCTTGGAATGTTTCCATGAAGGTCTTGCAGTCTAATAATACCAAAAAGAAAAGTGTAACCAAAACGGAAAAAAGTGGACAAGCACAGTTAATAATTTATCTGTCTTTCGGGACTAGAGGACTTCTTGGGTGTTTCCATGAAGGTTTTGCAGTCTATAGTACAAAGAAAATATTTCATATCCAAGGGGGGGAAAGGCTGCAACATTTCAAGCCAAGCTGACTCTATAAGCTCTATAGCTGTTCCATGGGAAACATGTATGCATTGGTAAGTCCTGGAATTTCTACCTTTGAGTATATTCAAACCTACCTCTGATACAGACCCCAAAGACAAGCAAGACACTAAGGGAGAAATAGATGACACTAAGAATGTCTAGAGACGATAAAAACAAGCCAATACTAGAACTTTGAAAATATTTTGGACGAAATGACCCTACATTAGGAGAAGTAAAAGACTGTCGAGTAGTTAAAAGAAATGGAAAAAATTATAAAATGAACTAAACTGCTGTGAAATACAAAAGGGAGCAGCATCTTTCCCCATTTCAAATACACTAGAAATGAAACATTGAACGCACAATATATCAGTTACACAACTCAAAGGGCAACAGCAGCAACCAATAATTGTTAACTATGAAATTTCCATCCATAAAATTAACATCTTCCACCATTTTTTCTACTAGTTTTCATTACTAAGATCCTCTGAAATAAATTCACAACTAAGCATACATCAACGAAAGCACTTACCTTTATACCTACTTTATTCTACCAAACTTTAATAGCAACCATCACCATATAAAATAACAATCCTATACTACAATCCTTAACAGGCACCGATCTCCAACTCTGCCATTACCACCACAACTGACTTACAAGGTTGACACTTGCAGAATTAGATAATGGAAGAAACCGTGTATATTAACAGAGATGGATGTCTTAACAGAGAGCTTCCCATTTTTTAATAGGAAAAACAAATGTTAACGAAAATGAGAAGAAATATATTCATATTTGGAGCAACAATCAGTAAAAATAAGCGGAGCAGTAAAGTTTGATGGATAAAGTTACCATCATGAACTGATTAAAACTATACTATACCATCAATAGAACCAAGTACTGTCAATGAAAAGAATTATCCTAGTGGTACTTCAAACCAGAGACAACTAGAGAGCTCAAACATATAATTTGTTTTGGAGTGGAAAAGAAAACACAAAACGTGAAACAATAGAAGAATGATCTTTAATACGAACATTGCCCACTGCCAGACATCAATAAATCCAAAAGCTAGAAGAGTCTATCAGTAAATCAACAGCAAAGATTCAGAGAGAAAAAAAAAATCAGAGTTGTACTCACTCTCAATAGATGGGAATCTGATACAAAAAAGCTCATCTTTCAATTCACCATCAGCAAAGTCAGTCGCATGCCACACGCACGACTTGTCATTTCCAACGTGCTCTTGAACCGACATTGATGGAAGAACTACAATCACGACAAATCAATCAATAAAAATGAAGAACAAAACCAAAACCAAGAGGGAAACAAAAACCGTAAACTAAAAGGAGATTGATATATAAGCGAACGAACAAGCAGCAAATTGAGAACGAACCAAGATGGTTAGCGCAGATCTTGAGGGTTTTAGACTGTCTCATAACAAGGCGAACCTTTCCAGTTTCCTTATGCTTCAAAAACTTGACCGTACCAGCACCCCTCTCCTTCCACTGGTTTCCATCTTTATCAAATCGGTACAGTTTGGATTTCCTAAAACAACGAATACGAATATGAAACAAATCCGACTTAAAACCTAGGCTGAGCAAATCAGATAGAAAAAAAAAAAAAAAAAAAAAAACAACAGCAAGTAAAGAGAAAAGCATACAGATCGAGAATAGCGTCTTCATTTTCTTCACCGGTGGTAACGGCGACCTCCTCCAACTTGACGATTGGGGCGACTTGTGCTCCAGTATCTTCATCCTCTCCGGCCGGAACCTCCTCCTCTTCTCTGCGTTCGGCATCGGTGCTCGCCATGGATGAGGGTTTAGGGTTGGTTGAGAAAGGGGACGGCGAGATTGGAAGATATAGATCGGAATGGGGAGAAAGCAGGCGGAGAAAGTAGGGTTTATATATGGGAGAAGTGGGAATAAAGATGAACTTCACTTGGAGTTGGAACAAATAAATCTACAGATTTTTAGGGTTTTCAAACTCAAAAATGTATTTCAAATAAATTATTGAAATATAATAATACCCTTAGAACTGTCAAAAAAAAAAAAATGTGTACAGATAATTTAAAAAAAAAAAAAAACTATTTGTTTTAAAAATATTTTTCAACTTTACAAAATTTTAATATATTGTTAATATTTTTTAAATAAAATTCTAACCATCTTAATCTTAAAATAAGGCAAGGATATTTTTTTTTATTTTTTTAAGTTTAAAGATATTATCAAATATTTCAAACTTGTCCCCTCCATTTCCCCTTCTACCCCTCTCAAATTCCCATATTCCCACTATACCCTTTTCTCTTCTTCTTTCCAATAGCTTGTCGCTACTGGACATATCCATTTTATCCATGGAGTTGGGATTCCACGGGGACCCACCCCGAACTTAGAGAGGATTCCTCGTGTATTCGAGGAATGGGGGAGGGAGAGGATGACGTTTTTTTCTTGTTAGATAAATGAGGTCGGGGACAGTATTACCCTCCAAATTCCTTGCCTCCCCGTCTATGCACCATTTAATGTAAATATATTTTGAAAGGTATAATTTCTGATTTTTTTACTACATTAAAAAATATATTAGTTAGTTTTGAGACTCTATTTATAATATTTAAATAAATACTAACCGTTAAAGCCTTTGTTGTAATATTAAAATTTAAATTTGATATATCTTTACTTATGAAATATATTAATTTATTATGATTTTTTTTACCATTTTTTTAACAAACCTTTTTTCAAGAATAATAAAATGATAAATTTTTTTTAACCTCATCCGACAATAATAAATGCGAATTTTTGCAGGGATGGAGAATGAAATAGGTGGCAAGGATGGGAACGAGAAAAGCCACGTGTACATTTCTAAACGCCGCCTCACTCCAACACCTTCTCACCGCCCACCAACCATATGGTTCAAAATTCACCTCAAATGAAAATAAATTCTAAATGCATCGAACTAATGACATAAGATTTTAATAATGAATTAAAAATTACAAGTTAGCTATCTACGGAGCAATTTCATATTAATTCATGCTATTTTAATCTATTTTAGATGAAGCTCGGATAAACTGGTCAGGACAATGACAACACGAGTTGTGGGGGCTATAGGAATCGAACTAGATCAGTGTCTATTTTCTCGATCATATGATTTCGTAAATTAATCTTCCCATGTATGTATATATATATATATATATATATATATGAATAAGTAATGTGAAAGAATGAAAGTATAAAATACGCATTAAATTAAAATTAATGGATTTGAAGAATTCAAGAACGTGTTGACTCAAAATCAGCATATTTTCTTTACTTTTTCAAATTTTTAAAAAATTAAAGAATAAAAAAATTTGGGTTCCCACTCCTCTTTGGTCGACCTTTCCCTTTAAAATTTTTGTGATTATTTTATAATTGTTTTAGCTCTCTATACGAATTGAATAGAGGAGTTCAGGTATATATATAAATATATATATAAACACTTTTATTATTCTATTTTATTATTAAAACGAGTCATTTATAACTTTATTATCATCGTCGTAATTTCATTTGATCGAACTATGAACTCGTTTGAATAGTAAAACTAGTTCCTTTAGTCAACCATTTTGGAACGACTCGGGACGTTTTGTTTTAGTTAGGTATAATTTGTGTATTTGGGTGTACCAAGTCATTTGTGACTCTATAATCGTCATATCATTTCGCTTAATTGAACCATGGACTTGTCTAAGTTATAAAACTGGTTCCTTCCATAAATTTTCAGCATGTGTTGTTTTATGTAGACATAATTTGTATGTTTGTAACTTGCACCAAGTCTCGTATATTTTCTCTATATTTGATCTATTTAGTTGAAAAAAATTAAAACTTAGATCCTAAATTGATACACGTGACTTACCAACACAAACCCATTTCGACGTGATAGTGTGGAATTAGACCTCGTTTTGGATAAAACAACAAACAATTGGTGATTTTCAAATCATTAGAGAAATTAAGAAACTCAACGGCAACTACTACAACACGTGGACATCATGCGTGATTGTCCTATTGACAAGGACAAAACCTTTGAAAGATCGTTGGCGGAAGCACAATTACGCCGTTAGAGAAGAATCTTAATGATGCCTTGTACAAAAATAGAGAATCAAAGCAGATATATCAATGTTTAACGCCCTTGAAGACCATAATCGAAGAAGAGACGTCAAAACACATTTGAACCAAATTCAAGTATAGCTTAGAAGAAACGAGATAATATGAAAATGAATATTATTAAAATTTGGAGTGATAAATACAAAAGAATATGATGAATCAATTACACTAACAAAACCCAAGAGAGATACAAAATTTGTTAGTCCAGTTGTTGCAGCAGCACCCTGTCCTCTCAAGAACTGATATCAATTAGATGAAGTTAGGCAATTGAATGAGTACTACACTAATGTCATCAACTGAGCCCCTTGAAATAGATAGCTCCACAAGCTTTTTACACGCCACCAATGGCTGCGCCTTCTCAATCCCTACACACAATGGATGTGCAACCTCCACCGCTTCTTGATTGCTCACCTGAAAATAACCCACCAAACAACAAAATCGTTAATACAATTACGATCACAATGGTTTGATTGAACGGGTTTGAATTCGTAACGGTTCAAGCTCGCCACTAATAGATACTAGCTGTTTTGGCCCGTTAGTTTTAAAGCGCGTCTACTAGTTAGAGATTTCCAAACGACGTGAGATCTCACAGTCCACCCCTCACTGGCACACAACTCAGTGTTTGGCTCTCATACCATTTGTAACAGCCCAAACCCACTTCGAGTACATATTGTCTGTTTTGGTCTATTATGTATGACCATTAGCCTCGCTGTTTTAAAACGCGACTATTAAGGAGAATTTTCTACACTCTTGTAAAGAATATTGTGTTCATCTATCCAATCGATGTAGGATCTCACAAAATCGCTTACCTTCTCCCATAATCCGTCGGAGGCCAAGATCAAGAACTCATGTCGAGGCTCGATACGAATCGCCCTCGTCTCCGGCTCGGCAATCACCCATCGTTTGAGGTGAGCATCCCCAATTCCTCTTGTTACAGCCAGAGATCCCTGAACTCTCCAAACGCCATTATTGCACATATCAACATATCCACCCTGCAACAAACACAAAAGCCACCAAATTCAGTTCAATCGTCGTCGTCGTCATCGTCATCATCATCTACCAATTCAATTCTTACCGTAGACTCAATCCGCTGCCTTTCGTCTTCCCGACACGGGCGGTGGTCCGACGTGATAGCCTCGGCAACGCCGTGGCTGCTGAGAACAGCACGACAGTCACCGATGTTCGAGACGACGAGGTTGCCTTTCTTGATCAGGGCTGTCACACAACATGAGCCACCGCGTTGATCCTCCTTGAGGAACTCAGAATCTGTGGTGAGGTAGCCATGTTTAATGGCTTGTTCAAAATCAGTTTCGTTATCAGCCATTGTTTCAATTTCATTCAAAATGTTCTTCTCTAAGTTATTTGCTGCAAATTCTGCAGCTTTTGCGCCGCCATGTCCATCAAAAACACCAAAAAACGCCTGAAAAATCGACAAGAACAGCAGAAAATTAAGCCCCATAACCCAGAAATCCTCTAAAAATCGAATTTCTTAAACGATTTTTACCTCTTTGGAATTTCCTCGAAGATCAACGACGGCGGAATACCGATCTTCCATGGCAATTCTCCGCCTCCCTCTCTTGCAATACACAGAGTACCCATCTCTCTCTGCCTCCACAACCTCCCTGAACGACGACGGCGACGGCATCACCGTAGCCGCAAAACTCAACGGCATCAACGGAATATCCAACCTCGCCGGTCTTTTCCTTTTCAATATCGCGCCGGACGACGCCGACGAAGGAGAAGAGGTGGAGGCCACCGCCACCGCCACCGCCACCGCCGCTGCGGAAAGCCCAGAAGGGGGTTTCGGAAACCGAATCCGAAAAGGGGAAGAAGGGGAAGAAGGCGAAGAAGAGCAAGACGACGAATTCAAATGAGCCAAAGTGAGTGTCAGCGCCTCCGGCGCCGGAGACATGATCGACGACTTGTTGCAGAACATCGACGACGACGGGGAAAATCCCGGCGAGTTGGACACCGCGACGGAGACCGACATCTTCCAAAAGAAAGACCCAAATTCGAGAACACAGAGAAAATCAAACACCCAGAAGCGAAATTTTCTTCAAATGAGATTGAAATTTAAGGGATTTAATTTAGATTTCGAAAAAATGGGAAAAGAGAAACGGGACTATAAATGGGGAATGGGTCAGCGCGTGTTCATAGCGGGGGGTGGGCCAGTTGGATTTGGATCATTTTTAACGCATTTTGACTAAATATTCCTTTTCACACCATGTGAAATACCCAATTTGCCCCTCTTAGCTTTTGGTTTCTGACTTGAGTCAAGGGATTAGTCGAGTCGGCAGCCAAAGACATAATGTATTGTCGTTTCCATTTATTAAGGAAGATAAAGAAACATGTTACATATGATACATTTGTGTCTTTTTCAACGTAGGATGACTAAGTCCAAATAGTGTCTACACCTTAAGCATTAAGGTATTGAAACTATGGGCGTTTGCCGACTTAAATATCGTAGGCGTTGAAAATTTATTGGGCATGCTCGGTAAAAAGAGTAGAGAATGAACCTTGAAAGAAAGTTAACGAATTTCGAGTGTCGTCACAAAGTGGCTGCTAATTTTGTGTCGGGTTTGATGAATGAGAGACCAAAAGATCGATGTCTGGTACTAAGTATTCCTTCGTTGTTTAGAGATGTTCGTTTGAAGGGAGGAGGAGGGGGGATCCTCGGTTAAACCCGAAATGGAAAGAGATTTCTCCTTTCCGTTTCCATCCCTACCCTGATCCTATTCAAATCTCTCTCTAATATGCTTCCGTTTTTATATATAAATATAAATATATCTTTATATATATATATATATATATATATATATATATATATTAAAATAACATTACATTATATATATATATATATTTTTTTTTTTTTGTTATGAAACATGTATTAGCACGTTTTTCATATATTTTAATAGAAATTATGTTAGACAATGAAAATTATCCATTAAAATTTTATTTAAAACATATATATATATAGTAAAATTTCTCACGGAGAATCCGATACACACAAATTATGTGCAGAGAGTCTCCACCCTAATCCCGTGAAAATAAAAAAATAAATTGGTGATGGAGATTAAAATAGGAGGGCCATTTTTTTTTTTCTAAAGTTATAGGACAGCATTGGAGCAAGAGAGGGAAAATTAGGGGTAAAAATGGAATAGGGTTTAGAAATAGGAGGGCAATAAGGTAATTGTGGATAAAAAGAAGTCAAAAATCATAAAAAAAATTCAAAAGTGGGATTCAATTATCTCTTGACTGAAAAAAAAGGAAAAAAAACTGAAGGTGTGAGTGAATCAACAAACGACAGCTGTCAATGGGTGGGCCCAAATATCAGAGTTCAGGAGAGTTCTGAGAAGTTACCGTTACCAATGACTCGTGCGGAAGGGGCTGTTTTGTAATTTCAAGTATTTTGATTTTTTCCTTAAGGCGACCGTTGGAGAAAACGTCATGTACCAACGTCTCTATCACATGCAACGCTGCGTTTTGTGTTAATTTTTATTTTCCTTTTAATTTTAAATTATTAATCAATTTGAAGTTAGTTTAGGAAATAATACTTTAATTATCATCTATATTCCATTCAAATAAATAAATTAGTAAAAATATAATTCTTTTAAATATTAAAAAATAAAATAAATTTATTAATTATTAATTTAGTTCTTAATTTTTTTTTATAATTATCTTCCAATCTTTCCTCGCCCGTTCCAATTTATTGATTTTAAATGTTTATTTATTTTGATAACTTATACAATAATTATTAAATAATATTTATTAAGTATGTATATATGTATGCGTATGTATATGTAATATATAAAGGCAAGGTGACAGGGCAGGACAAGATCGAATATAATGTCATCATCGTTCTCGGCCCTGTTAAGCTAATAGACAAAAATCTCTTCCCTCCCCCTCCTAATTTACCGCCCCATTTAGGTGGTCCCTACAAAGCCTCAATGCCACCAATTAAATGAACGTATTTGGTTTCACCTTTGTATTTCCTTGTTTTATCTCAACCAATGATAAAACCATCTATTTCTTCATGAATTACATCAGGAGGATAAGGAATATTGTAAATTACTTGCCCAAAGTATTAGGTAGGTCAAGAACGCACCAACGACTACGATCTATCCAGATTAGCCCTTTGTTAAAGGCTCAAATCACTATTGAAGTAGCTCAAACGACATTATGATGTCCAACAAATACTTGCCTTCCTCGAGCCCTTATCACTTCATCCACAATCCTCTTATAAATGGGGTATCCTGTGCGATACGCCGTACCTCCCATCGACACCATTTTGTCATAGCAATTCTTCATTGATATCATTGTCGGTGTTGTCCTAATGTTTTATTTAAATGGTTTGTTTTAGATCATCCACAAAAATGACCTAATTTAATAATATTTTATCCATTCTAAATAGAAGTATAAAGAGTGAAAAGTTATAAAATAAAAATATTTTAATCTCTATTACGTTCATAATGCCTTCATATTTGAAGACATAACAGCAAAACCTAAGATAGATTTTTTTATACCAAATTCAAGGAACCAAACGGATAAGACATAATGTTGGAAAGATTCTTAATTTCAATGTTCTTTTTAAGTTTTAATAAATAAATTGAGAATATCTTGAGGTCATATTTATTTATTTATTTTAAATTTTAAGGATATATTTTTAAAATTTTAAGGATATTATTGTATTTATGTAATAATGGCAAAATTTAAGGCATTTTTATTAATTAGCCCATTTTTTTTTCTTGAAGGAAAAAATAAATAAAAATAAAGAGAGTAAAGCCCTAACTCTTTCATCCGTGCTCCCCGCCCTCTCGACCGTTTCAGAAGCTCAGTGTTGCCGCCGCTGCAGCCTCCCTCCTAGCAGTCTTGCCGCTGATTTTTCTACTGCATTGTTACCGGTATTCTTCCGATCTCCATCTATGTCTTTCTTCTCACTTGAAAAACACAAATTAGGACTTGTCTAATCAATAGAACAGCCTTGCGGCAAGCTGCTCTGATTCGGACATAAATCAGTCATCTAATTCTATTTTCATTCCTAGCTTGATTGATTAACCTTATTTTGATTTGTATATGAGTTTTGTTTTTTTGAAAATTGAAATTCTCTCCCTCAATTAACCAATACAGTAACCAATGATACTTTGAATTTTTGGAAATAAGAGCATGAATCCAGACATATAATTTATTGGAATACGAATCAATCACTGTGAGAAACTCAAATCTGATTTCAAACTTGATTCTAGACATATTTTTCAATTGTTCATTAGGAGTAATCGTTCAGTTAAATGGAAATGAACCGATCACTCTATTCTATGAGCTCCTCCCAACAAGGCGATTGGAAATTCATGAAATTCATGTAAAACAATATATGGTCACCTTTAAGAAACGAATACAAACAACTCAGCAAAATTACACCCGAAAGAAGATGATCCAGGTCCTTTGTATGAAAAATAATGGGCAAAATTGGATTCAATTGTCAACTTCTCCTATCATAAATAGGATTGACTACGTATTCAAGCCATAGCACATGGTTTCGTAAAATCGTATGATTTTCCCGATCTAAATAAAGTAGGTTTTACATGAACCAAGGTTTGGCTCAACACGTTTTATTCGATATGGGTAGGAAAAGAACCCAAAAATAAGAACCTAGTTGTCCTACAAAAAAATCAACAAAATGGCCTGATTAGTCGGGATTCAATCCAAGGTAACGGACCAAACACGGAAAGCAGGAATTACAAGAGAAATTTCTGATTTTTAACCTCACTCGCATTCAAGAGTTCTACATTTCATTCTCTCTCATGAAATGCTCACATTTATTTTTTCTCAATTTACTTTGCTCAATTTCATCTTTCAGTTTACATAGGTTGCATTTCGATATGAAGTCGACTCTAGTTGTAAGTGCATTCCTCCATTTTTGTGTGATTAAAATTCTTGAAGGCTCAAACAACCAAATTCATTTCTTACCTCAGTGATAGCTTGTTGTGAAATTCACTAGACACATCATCTAGCTTCGTTCCCCTCTCTAACTGCTATGGGATCTCACAATCCACCCCCCTTGAGGGCCGAAACGTCTTCGTTGGCACATCGCCTGGTGTCTGGCTCTAATACCATTTGTAATAACCCAAACCGACCGCTAGCAGATATTGCCCTCTTTCGGGCTTCCCCTCAAGGTTCTAAAACGCCTCTGTTAGGGAGAGGCTTCCACACCCTTGTAAGAAATGTTTCGTTCCCCTCTCCAACCAATGACACTTTATGAAGAGTGAAATTTGAAGTTTGATTCTAGTCTGCTGTTGTGCAGTTATGTATCATATTTAGCCTGTGCTTCAACTTCAATGACCAAATATCAAGGGACTCTAATGTTTGAGTACACTGGGGGAACGATATGCATCAGTCATTTGAATCTGCTCTTATTTGCTTTAGTTGGATACAATACGACCAAAATGATTTCTTACTCAATTGTGACTTAATAGAAAAACGGTCTTATTGCTCGTGGCGAGAAGCTCGATGAGATCATATTTACAAACACTAGGGGTTGCTACTCTTCCATCCTTTTTGTGTGGCTTAATTCATATGCCTAATCGTTTATTTGTGTTTAAGATTTCCATTTGGCGGGGTGCATGAAGATAATTCTAAAATTTCAAGTTTGAAAATCCATCTGCAGGTTAGAAAATTTACTGGAACTTGAGAGATCGTTGCAGTTGCAAAAACCATGGCCAAGCATCATCCCGATTTGATTATGTGCAGAAAGCAGCCAGGAATCGCCATTGGCCGACTTTGTGAGAAGTGCGACGGGAAGTGTGTAATATGTGATTCTTATGTCCGTCCCTGTACGCTCGTTCGGGTTTGTGATGAATGCAATTACGGGTCTTTCCAAGGGCGGTGTGTGATCTGTGGAGGAGTAGGAATTTCAGATGCCTACTACTGTAAAGAGTGTACACAGCAGGAGAAAGATAGAGATGGATGTCCAAAGATTGTTAACTTAGGCAGTGCAAAAACAGACTTGTTCTATGAACGTAAGAAATATGGGTTCAAGAAACGGTAAAGTAAAAGCACAATCAGTTATCTTCCTTGGATGGATCTTTCTGTAATATGATGGATTTCTGATTTCTAATCTCAAACTCTCTTAGACATGTATGTATATGCTGACGAGTCAGATTGAGAACAGTTGTTGGGGCCGAGTCCATTCGTGAGAATTGGGAACTCGATTGATTGTGTATGTTTTTTAGTACAACAATTGCAGAGGTAAGGATTAAACCATCGACTTTTAGAATGGTAATTAATGTTCGGATTGGTGATTGTATTGAATTGATATTGGTTGATAGGAACTCAGCTCAACCAAACTAATGGAGGGGATCCATCGAATTGAGGTATGAAGTCGATCATCTCTTTTGTACTTGAACTAATGATGATCCAAAGGGAGTAACATGCCCTAAGTCAACCTAAAATACAAGGGATTTTGGGAACCAAAGTTGATGAGATGAACAGGTTTGAGATTTGCTAGTTGCTTTATATGTCTTTTGATAGTGGGATTTCTTTGAACGTTTTTATGCTCATTGTTCTTCTCCCTGTCATCAATCCACTTCTTTTTGGCAGGAAGAGAAAGTGCATTGGTTCTTTCCCATCAATGGCATTGTAGGAAAATCATTCACTTTTGAGATTGCATATGAGATTTGAAGGAAACATTTTTTGTAAAGGTGTGAAAACCTCTTTCTAGCAGATATATTTTAAAATCGTGAGACCGATGATGATACGTAACAAACCGAAGTGAACAATATCTGTTAACAGGATTTTAAAACAAAGGGAAGAGGTTTCCACGCCCTTGTAAGAAGGAATGTTTCGTTCTCCTCTTCAATCGATGTGAAATTGTACGGGGACGAAAAATTCATGCAACTCATGAACAAGTCAAACATTTATAAACAACAATATTCAATAAAATCCCTCTACATTTTAAGATCAAAACATGTGAAACCACCCGTGAGCAATCAGCAGTCGGTGCCCTATGAATAGTGGGGTGCCTTACAAAATTAGGGCACTTTCCTTTACTGGTAAACTAAGCCATAGCAAAAGTCAACTGATCAGGCCGTTGACCATCCAAATGGACGGCTATGATCAACTCAAAAGTGTAGTGATTGATCAATCATGTGGATGATAAACGTGGGATATACCCATTATTTGGGAAACAGGTCAACTCCCATCTTCATGTGTTATAATTTGCGGCCATTAATGGCGTCTTTGATGAACTTTTGCTGTTCTTTATAAACACATAAACACAGAGCTGGAAGAGGGAGGAAGAAGGAGATGGGACTAAGGGCAGGTCGTTTATGTTCGTTGTTGCTGTTCATGGTGCTCATAGTATGGTGCTTGCCAGTTTCAGGTATGTCTTGTTCTTTGTAAGTGTTGGGTTATGAATTTTATTTGATTTTGTTCGATTTGAACATAGTTGAGCGATTTTGAAGTCGAACATTTTTAAACCCTTGCCTCGGTTTGATGAACCGGAAAACAAAAATGGTCGGTTTAGGGTTCATTCATGGTTCGAGTAAATTTAAAACGAGACGATTAGAATCGACCTTCATCGTAAATATTCAAGTATGCTGCTACAATATCCGTGACGGTTGAATGTATGGGAGTGAAAAACTCAAATTTACATACAATGGTTCTTAGGGCCAGGAGATTGTTCGAACTCACGTTTAATAGAAATTACGAAATAAGAGTGTACATGGGTTGGGTTGGATTAGGTTGGAAAAATCTTTTGGACCAACTTGAATAGAGTTAACAATCCGACCAAATTCAATCCTCTATTTTTGGGTTGAGTTAGGTTGTCGGGTTGTTGTTTTTTAATTATTAAAAAAATTCATAATTATCACAATACATGTTGCATTAATAATTAAAATTTCAGAGAACTCAAATATCAAATATCAAACATTCAGAAGTCACAACGCATCACTACTAACATCAATTACAAACGTCGAACATTCTTAATCTTCGTAATAATCTTAAAAGTAGGATTTGCTTGTAGTTGGGTTGACCCGACAAAAAAAAAAGTCAACCCACGAACCAAATCGATTTTTTTATTTTTTGAAAATTTAAACCAATCCAAATTAAAAAAAAAAAAAAAAAAAAAAAAAAAAAAAAACCTAACTCATTTTTTATGGTTTAGATTGGATAGCTCGAGTTGATCGGATCCTCAGGTCATTTGAACACCTCTTTCATAAGACAAACACATTGTGGCAATCACATTAAATAATTTTTTCTACTCTATCGATAGAACTAAACATATTCAAACCCCAAAAATGTGAAATTTGTTTTATGAGTATTTTGGATTATCGAGTTACTTGAACACTTCTATTCACGAGTTCAAAAGCTTAACTTATGTAATTACACCCAATAAATTATCTTTATTTAATAATATATAGCGTGAAAAGATTTAAATCTTTAACCTCTTAATCGAGAGTATATGTTTTAATTAGTTGAACTATGCTTAAATTGACTTATTTAATATAATATATATATATATATATATATATAATATTTGTTATAAATATGAAATTATATTGTATTAATAAAATATATGATTGGTTTTCTCTCCATTTTTATTTGTTTTAAAAGAAAAATAATGATTGTACTCTTCATTCATTGAACTTTGATAGTGCATGTGATATTTGAATGAGCTCTCAATTAAAAAAAATATTAAATGTTTGAATTTGTCAAACTAAAAAGATTTAAAATAATATATTGAAAATAGTTTTAAAGAATAATAAAAAAAACTATATTTATATCAAACATAAATAAAATTATTTTAGGTAATTCGTTATATTATTTTTTTAATTATATTTTTAGAATATTCTTATCCCTTTATCAATTTAGAGATGATTTGATAACGTTGTAATTTATTTATTTTTAAAAAAGAAACAAACATTTTTTTTTTGTATTGTTTCTTTGAAAAAATGACCAAAATTTGAGAAACTTTTATTAAAATTTTGTTTTTTTTTCAATATTCATACATATGCCTGCATTTCTCTCTCTTCTATCATGCATTTTTTTAATAAAAAAAAACAATGATATTCACTCGATTTTTTAACCTCAAGTCGTTATCACTCGACGAAAAAAATAAATATCAATAACATGTTAGAATAAATTAATTATTGTTGAAAAGTTATACAATTTTTCGAACAATTTATAAATTAGTCTAATTAAATTAACAAGTCAACACCGTTAAAATGAATTAGGAGAACAAAAAACGAAGAACGAGTAACAAAAATTTTACCAAACGTCTCATTCATATCACAGACATGATATTAATATAGAAATTGGTTCATAACTTTGATATGTGATTATAGTACCTAGTTTTTAAAATTATTGAAGAGTATAGATAAATATTAAAAAATTTAAATTACTTCATTTGTTTATTATTTTTTAAGATAATAAATGTGACATAGGAGACTTTTAACTTCTAATTTTATATAAAGAAATACACGTCAATTATATCATTACTTTAATATAACTAATTCATTTGTAAAAAGATGGGTCTAAATTAAAATGATAAAAGTACTGTCGGCCCAACATGCAAGGCCCAATCCATTTTCCCCCCCGAATTTAATAAATAAATATTATATTTAATATTAAAAGCGACATTGAAAAAGTAAGAAAAAGCAGACACCCGTTCAAATAATTTCTTATTGTTGAAAAAATTATTATAGCAAATACTTTAATTTAAAAAAAGTCACGTGACCATATCCCGAGAAATGCATTCGCACGTGACAAAGCACAAATAATAAATAAATAAATAATTTAGAGCAAGTGGTCAATTTTAAATTTCCAACTCCATTCTAAATAATGCATCAGCAGGTTCCCCATTCAATAAAGATTCTTTTTTATTTATTTATTATATAAATTTATATCATTTTTTTCATTTCTACCCATCTAAATTTAATGCATTTCTTTCTTCAATTTTAAATAAAAAATTAAATTTTAATTAGGGACGGAGGTTCGTTGAGATGGATGTTGGTTCAATTCACGGGTTAAATTTTTTTTTGGTTGGATCTACCCGACCAATCTAAAATAGAGTTTACAATCCAATTCAACCGGTCTCGATCCCTACTCTATTATTATTATTATTTAAAAAATTAAATTAGAGAGTTCAAGAGAATTATTAAAAAAATAAAATAGACGTGGATGAAATAAGGTCTTCGAATTTTTTTTGGTCTCTAAATTTTGAACAAAATTAGCAAACATATCACGAGGTGAGACTATTTGTATCCATGCAGGAAAACATGACGAAGAAATGAAAATGTCAATAATGGTGGGAAAAAGGTCTTTGATTGTGAATATCAATGATTATGAGGATCCAACTGCAAATCAACGACATAATCCGTTCAAGTCTAAACCAAAAATGCCACAAAAGGGTCGAAAAAGAAAAGGCTAGTAGCTACGTACTTCTTTATCTTCTCTACACGTTACGTTACGACCCTGTTGATGTATCTGTAAACATGAACCACGGATATCAATAACATATTGATCCAGGTTATATGTCTAAACTTGTTGAACTATGCTTAAATTGATTGTTTCTTGTAGTTTTTAAGCCTCGACTCTTGGCTCTCCGTAAGTATTGATCTTAAAGTTGGTTACATTATTGTTAATTTGGCTTATTAAGAGAGAGAAATTAAGCTAAACTTTGAGTGGACAAAGGTGGGGAACAAATTGTGTGGACATAAAAGCCGACCAAACATGGTAAGCTAGCTGGTTACTTACATGTAACATGCAACCTTTGTACTATGTTTTATTTAAGTTCTTTTCTGTGAGTTTAATGTAACAATTAAAACAATTTAAATATATATTCCACCAACAATTAACATTAAATATTAAGTGGATCATGCAAATTAAAACATATCTATACCACTAACTAAATTTTAATTTTAATTTTTTAATTAATTTTTTTATATTTAGTTTAGGGAATTCAAAATTGGTAAATCATGTTTTATTTAAATGGTTTTTAATTTGGTAAAAAAAAAAATTATTTTATTTTTTAATTTTGTATTATATATTAATCCTTTTCATTTTTTAGTTGAATTTAGTAAACCTTTTAGGTTTTGGTACACACAAAATTTGGAAGGTTTTTACTTTCTTTGTAAAGTTTTAAATATATTTGGAAAGAAATTCATTGTAAAATAAAGAATAATATCCGGTAGAATATACGAGTTGAGTTCAGTTGGGTTAAGAAACTTTTTTGGATCAATCTAAAATTTCGGGTTAGTTGAGTTAGTGACACGAGACTCGAGTAGAGCTCACAACCTAACTCTTGAGTTGGTTCATGGAGTAGTTCATTTTTTTTAAAAACTACTTATCCACTCTACCTGTTATATTATGTAACAACCTAAGACTACTACTAGCAGATATTGTCTGTTTTGGCCCGTTACGTATCGCCATCAGCCTCACGGTTTTAAAATGCGTATACTAGAAAGATGTTTCTATACCCTTATAAGAAATGCTTCGTTCACCTCTCCAGCAGATTCATTGAATCATAAAAACGCCCCGATGAAAACGTTTAAATCTCAATGTTTTGCAATTTGTTACGCCATAATTATTCTAACCAATTTTAGTGTAAAGTAGCCATAAATGAGAAGTTTTAATTCATTTAAAAATACTAAAAATAAATGTTTATCCATTTTTAAACATTTTTTAATCATATTTATACTTTTCTTTTTCAATTCATTTATATTACTATTAATTAACTTTTTCTTAATCAATTACTATATATAAAATTAAAAATTAATTGTTGCACTAATTTTTTTTAAAATTTTCGTTTGTCCGTTTTTTACGGGATGTTCATATGACTCGATAACTTGACCAATTTAGACTATGGATGTCAGATTTAACTCAATAATTGTCTGGTTCAACTATTTTAGTAATGTGGGTGATGGTAGAGCGGTGTGTGAACGACACCCGCAAGATCATTGATGTTCTAAGGAGCTCTTCCACAGAGGATTTCCAGAATGGTTTGAGCTTTTTCATAAAATCCATAATTTAATATACAATCGAAGTTATGTTTTTGATGAACCAACTATATAAATAGCTTTACAAAGCAACCGAAGAAGAAAAATTAGCTAATAAATGGTAACGGCTCCGTAACTAATCAAATCAAATCAGGAACTTGACTCTGAACAAACCCCCAATATATCACGCATGTTCAAAAAAATATCAAGTTCATTCTTCTTTCAGCATCGGCAGATTAGTGTTCTTGTGCTGACTCACATGAATCATCATTGTATACTTCATCCTCCGAGCTTTCAACTTCATTGCAGGTATCCATTTTCTTCCTGAAACTTCACATCTTTTGAGGGAGCTTTAAGGACCGGCAATCCTTGCATCATGTCTTTTTGTTGAAGTGTCTTCAGTCCTCCATAACTTAGATGCCCATATCGACAATGCCATGTTCTTGCTGGGATCTCCTGTAATAGCATTGAAGCATGGTTGTTCCTTTGGTAGAGATTGAACAAATAGAGTAAACATTCTATTTGATGTCATTCAACCCTGTCGGATGATAAATCCTACATCCTACTTTTTATATAAGAAATGCAAGACCGTTTTCTTGTAGCTGTCTGATGCTCAGCAAGTTGTCCTTAAAGTCTGGTACATAAAATACCGCCTCGTCCTCAAAAGCCACCACCTCCTCTTCTTGCTAAAACTTCCATCATGTGTTGTTCTTCCTCACAAACATGGTCTTTCATGCATTGCTCGTGCACTAACAGACTACTCTATAACTCATCAATGGATAAGGAATCTAGATCATTAGACCCCAATCGAGCAAACAACATGGTCGAACTTAGAAGTCATAGATCTTAGGATCTTTTCTATGATGTCAATGTCTGCCATCTTCTCTCCATGAATTTTCTTTCTATTGGCAAATATGGGAGTTCGAGCTAAGTAGTCTAACACTGATTCTCTCGTCTTCATGTGAAGAACCTCTCCCTCTTTGCAAAGAGCTTGCAATTGTGCACGTTTGACTCGAGCAGTTCCTCTGTTTCAAGTAGTCCCAAATATCCTGCTTGGCTTTGTCTTTATTCAGAATGAGTTTCTAGAGTTGGACGATCTATGGCTTGGTAGACATAGCTTTTGACTTTTAAATCCTTCTTGAAATCTTCAATTGTGTTCCACCACACTCTAATATTCTTTTGAACCCAGAAGGTTTTTCATCATCATGGACTAGTGATCATAATGTCCATCCAACTTTGGAATCGATGGATGCACAAAACTACTTCCGTCTCCATATCACCACCGATTAATTTTGATGAGATTCTAAGCTAAAAATTTCCCGTAATCAAATTGCCGATTAATTTTTACCTGTTTATTATTCTTTAAAATATATATATATTTTATAAGAAAAAATATTTATAATATTCTAAACTTAATTTCTAAAAAAAAACTTAAATTTTAATATTATAACATAGGTAATATCGTTAGAATCTCAAAATTAACTAATTAATTTTTTTAATATACCAAAATATACACATAAATATTTAATATGTGTTGAGCAAGTAATTACTACTTTACAGTAAATGAGTTCAATGCAATTATAATAGCCGAAATAGCGGATTCTTCGGTTGCCCCCTACTCAGGAATAGCTATGACGGAATATTTTTCTCCGACTCCAACCCCATTTATTTAACGAAAAAAAAAAAGTTTTTACATTCCTTTTTCATCTCCGGTCTCCACGCTCGGGGCGGGTAAAAGCTCGATAATTAGATGAAAAAAATGAGGAGAAATTACTTCCCCACCTAATTCATCTTTGGAGGTGTTTGGTATTTTCCTCAAAATGTTATTTTGGCACTACCCCTAATTTTTGGGTATTTACAATTATGTTATTTTGGATATTTACAATTATGTTCGTAAGTTTACTTAATTTAAATGTATGACCGTGACATGTAAATCATAATTAAATAAACAATTAATGCTTCAACCAATTTCAACATTGGAAAAAATTATTCTCACTCACCAACCATTTTGTGTTCCATTATTATTATTATATGCAAAATTAAATTAATTTGGTCAATAATTTTTTTTCTTTTTTAGTTAAAAATATGATGGATGATTTTGACGAGTACTCGAGTTGAGTTTGGTTGAGATTGACCGATAATTAGTGCACATTTTACTTTCCGTACTTTTTTTAAAAAAATTATTTTTCAAAATAACCCGTTCCATAGTTTTTATGAAATTTTATCCCTACTTAATATTAAAACGTTTTAATTCATCACGAATTGGGTAAAAAAAGAAATAGGAAAACCCAAAATATTAATCACATACCATAATATTAAATAATTATTAAAAATAAATAAATTAAATATGAATTAGTGTATAAATCTTAAAAGAGATACCAATGAGACATTTAAAAAATTAAATAAAAGATTTGAAAGTTTAATATATTTTTTAAATAAAAATATATTAATTTATTAGATATGAAATTAAATTTAAAAAATTTAAAAATTTAAAAAAATAAAAAGAATAAAATATTATATTAGATTATTAATTATTTTTGATAATGGAAACAAGAGGATGGGGTCAGTGGCCTCGTCTTCCGTAACCAGAGAGACCAATCAGCACTGCCCTTATAATCACCGCTTTCCCCAATCTTCACTCTCAGCCACAACCAAACCCCATTCTCCCCCAATTTTCTCACGGAGGAGATATGGCCATTCCCTTGCCGGCCTCCGCCACCGCCCCCGCTAACGGCACCGCGGCTCTGGCCCCTTTCGACCCCTCCGCCCCTCCTCCTTTCCGTATCGCCGAGATCCGCGCCGCCATTCCCCCCCATTGCTGGGTCAAGAGCCCTTGGCGCTCTCTCCTCTATGTTCTTCGCGATTTAGCCGTCGTCTCTGCATTGATTGCCGCCGCCGTCTTCTTCGATTCATGGCTCCTCTGGCCGATCTATTGGGTCGCTCAGGGCACCATGTTTTGGGCCATTTTCGTCCTCGGCCATGACTGGTTCGAATCTCCGATTCCTCTGTTTCTTTTTCTTTTTTTTTTTTTATATTCCGATTCTGATCTCTCTGGTTTTGCTTGTTTTTCAGCGGCCATGGCAGCTTCTCCAACAGTACTGCGCTTAATAATTTCATGGGTCTTGTTCTTCATTCCTCCATTTTGGTTCCTTATCATGGCTGGTACTGTTCTTCCTCTGTTTCTCTCCTGCTCTGTTTTTCCCCCATTCAAATCACCGTCTCTGAATGATTTCTTGTGTGGGTCTGAAACTGAATCATGATTTGATTTGATTTTCTGGACAGGAGAATAAGCCACAGAACCCATCACCAGAACCATGGAAATGTCGAGAAAGACGAATCATGGGTTCCAGTACGTTCGTCAGATTTGTCAGATCTCTCTGTTTTTTCCCCTGTACTTAAAAAAAAAAGCTTAAAAATCCATTTCAATGGCGGTTTTTGTCCTTTTTTTGTTGTTGTCAGTTGACGAAGAAGACTTACAAGCAGCTGGAGAAAAGAACACGAATCCTCAGATTCACTCTACCTTTCCCCATTCTTGCATATCCATTTTATCTGGTAATTTTCCGATTCGATTCGGTTCAGTTCGGTTCGATTTCTCGAACTGGTAATCATGTTTGCATTGCAGATGTGGAGAAGCCCAGGAAAGGAAGGATCCCATTTCAATCCAAACAGTGATTTGTTTGCTCCAAATGAAAGGAAAGACATAGTGATTTCAACCTCGTGTTGGGCATTAATGGCGGCTGTTCTTGTCTATTTATCCATCGTGTTTGGTCCATTCCAAATCTTCAAAATCTATGGAGTCCCTTACTGGGTAACCTCTCTGTTTTTTCTTCTCCATTTTCATTCCTTTTCGCCGAAATGAAGGAACAAATTTGGTCTGTTTCAAATTTTCCAGGAACAGAAATTTATGGGACAACTCGTGAAATTAATCATTAAAAAAGAAAAAAGTTAATGGGTTTTTGCTTTCGGATCTGAAAATGAATTGGGTTTTCTTTATTTTGAAGATATTTGTGATGTGGCTGGACTTAGTGACGTATCTTCACCACCATGGCTATGAACAGAAGCTGCCATGGTACAGAGGAGAGGTAAATTAAGAGGGAGAAATTTTCTCGCGTTTTCTTGGGAAGGAAAATTTGTATTTATTATTATTTTTTTTATGGTTAGGAATGGAGTTATTTACGTGGCGGCCTGACGACCGTTGATCGTGATTATGGACTATTCAACAACATCCATCACGACATCGGAACTCATGTCATCCACCATTTGTTTCCACAAATCCCTCACTATCACCTGGTTGAAGCGGTAAGCACGTTATGTATCATCATCTGAGTTATGCTTAAATTGATGCGTTAAAACTTTAGTTTTATTTGTAAATGAATGAGAATAACGAACACAATGGGAGCCTCGTTCTTTCACATTTCGTAATCGAATAATTGAACTTGTCTTTTCGCAGACAAAGGCAGCAAAGGGAGTGCTGGGAAAGTATTATAGAGAGCCAAAGAAGTCGGGGGCAATCCCAATTCATTTGATAGAGAATCTGGTGAATAGCTTTAGAGAAGACCACTACGTGAGCGATAATGGCAATATTGTCTTTTACCAGACAGATCCATATCTTCACCATCACTAAATATTCATTTCTTTTTCAGAGCTTAGTTGAGTTTAGCTCACCCCTTTCTCTTACCATCTGTTCTTGTTCGCCTTAGTCTTGCTCTTCTTCTTCTATTACCAACATTATCCTTTTTGATCCCTTCCCATCAATTCAAAACCCTAAAGACATCCAAATAAAATTCGATTCTCATCTCTACTTTTATCTATTTTGTTTTTGTTCGTGTTCGATATGCTTGTTTGATGTTGATTTTCAGTGTTTTTTATGATTCTAGTTAATGGGTATCTCTACGTTATCTGTTTGTTACTTGTTCGTGCTCGATATGCTTGTTTGATGTTGATTTTCAGTATTTTTATGGTTATGGTTACTGGGTATCTCTACATTAATCGTCCCTTCGATCTGTCTCGAAGGACCGCCGTGGTTGAACTGTTAGTTAATTATAAAAAAATGATTGTGTTTCGATTTAGTGTCTATTTGGTTCGTAACCAAACTAGTTCTTGGGTTCAAGTCTCGGGACTAAATTGCCTATTTTCAAAAGTGTTTTTTTGTTGAGATGCTTTATTAATGAATGAATGAATAGAGAGTGATTTTTATGATATAATAATTACAAAATACTTAAAAAAATTGATAGCTAATACCTCTTTCATCACAACGGCTAAAATGATCGGTTTGTCTCATATAAAATTTAAATAATTATCAAATAAAAAATCGCCCAAATTCATACTTTTTTTAATAAAAAAAAACATGTTTCTCATATCTAGCTAAAACTTAATTAATGGAAGACAATAATTTTAGTACGCTTTACAATGAGTTCTTTTTTCATAGCTTTAGTAGTCCTTCAAATCATAGGACTTTATGCTCGGTCGTAAATCTCTTTATGATGGAATTATTAAGTCGGTGATTTCTCTTCCCAAGCGGTTGAATTCTTCAATTGGTCCATTCTTGGTTTTAGATTAAAGTCACTCTTTTTATATTTCTTTTTTAATAAAAATATTCCTATCGTTTTTCGTCTCATATTCTAGCATCAATGCCTCTTAGATTATTTCTAAATTTTTTAATTTTTTAATTTTATTTTTATAAAATTCATAAATATTTTTTAAACTTTTGAAAACTCAAATACTATTTTTTTCGATTATTTTTTAAATAAAATGCAAATTAAATCGTATTTTTATTAATATAACCAAAATTCAATCACTAAAAAAAATTAATTAATTAAATATATATATAAATAGAACAATTATTAAAAAATGATTTCATTAAAGAGGGGGAAATGGGCCCTAAGTTAATTATAAAATAGATGAGACCTATTTTGCAAAAAAAAGAAAAGAAAAGAGATCTATGGAAAAAAAGTCATTAGTACCTCGAACAATGTATGATTTTAATATATATATATATATATATATATATAGATATTTATTAAAATTAAATATTATATTAATAAAATTAAATATTGTGGTTGAAAGTACTAAAAGATATCATTTTTTATATAGGAGGGTAGCTCCCAGAATAAATGAAAAGTATATTCCAAATATGGGGAAAATCATATAAATATTCATTTTTTATTTTTAAATTTAAATTATATATTTTTTTAAATAAATATCAAATTTTGTATGTTGAAATTAAATTTGATAGTAATAATAAATAAATAAATAAGAGTTGAGTGGTGGGCATAAGAATAATTTATTTATTTATTTATTTATTATTATTTAGGAGGGGCATATTATTTTATATTATTTTATTACAGCTGGGTTCCACCACTCACTTGTCCTTTCACTTTCATATATTAAAGTTGTTCCCTTTTTTCCCTTTTCCTTTTTTCTTTTTGCTTTTTTGCTTTTTTATTTTTTATTTTCCCTTTTTTGTTATTAAAGGGAAAAATGTAATTTTTTTAATATTTCATTTCGGGTTTTGAATTACCATAATTAAAGTAATTTAGTTTTTATAAAAACATGCCTATTTTTCTTTTTAATATATTTAAAAATAATGAAAAAAAAATAGAAAAGAAAGTTCTTTTATTCAAACCGAAAGTTTTTTTTTTCTTTTTCCTCCGTTCTTTCTCTTCAAACTGAGATTCTTGAAAAAAAATAATTATATTTTCTAAATATATATTTTTTGTTATTATTATTATTTAATTAATTTCAATGAAAATTAAAAACTTTAAATTTAAATTTATTAAAAGTATATTTATTGAATTTTTTGGGGTTGAATTCATATTATTGAAAGTAACGGGAATTAAAATAGAATGAAACCTAAAATATAGGGGTAAAAAAAAATAATATTATAGTTTAATGACTCACTAATCCTAGAAAATCATGGGTGTTTAATCAAAAATTATAATCGTAAAAATATGTATTTTAATCAGTTGAGCTAAGTTTAAATTGATATTCTAGAATCTTCATGAAATTTATAAAGGTATAAGTTGAGAGGAAACTATGGTCCAAATCCGTTATTAACCCTTTTCGAAGCTTACTACGACCATAGCTCAATTGGTCGTGTATTCTCAACTAAGAGATTAGAGGTTTAAATTTAATGTTAAATTAGGTTAAGTTACTAAAGACGTTTTAGTGCTCAATTCCATCATTTGAGCTACATTTGTATTTTTCAATCCAGAAGGGTCGTTACTAGTTGATATACCAAACTCGACCCATGAAATTTTAATTTATTTAAATCAAATCTATATAGTTTGGGTGAACAAATGTCATCCTATGAAGGCTAGAAATTTCCCAAGAAAGAAAAAAGGAAATGAATTGGTTTAGGGTTTTAAATACAAAGAAGGCCCAAATGATCAAATGGGAAAGTGAGGGCCACCTACCACAGTCAGCTAAGCTCTGCTTACCCTTACCCTGAACAAGGAACTTACTAATCTTTTCGAGTTTAATGTGTGGGATAAGATTCGAGTTGATTCAAAATTGTAACCTTTTAGTCGGGCATTATATTCTAATCTTATGACTCCACAAAACACGAGCTCCTACAGGGAAACACAGCTTATCGAGCCTATGTTTGTTATACAACTCCGCTTACTCTGAACTAGGACCTTACTAATCTTTTCGAGTTCAAAGTGTAGGACAAGACCCCAAAGTAGATTTAAAATTGTAACCTTTTAGTCGAGTGTTATATTCTCTAATCATTTGACTCTAAGAAACACAAACTTCTTAAAGGGAAACACAACTTCATATATCAAAGTCGAGCCATGTTTGTTATACAACTCCACTTATCCTGAACAAAGACCTTACTAATCTTTTCGAGTTTAATGTCCAGGACAAGGCCCCGAGTAGATTCAAAACTATAACCATTTAGTTGAGTGTTATATTCTAATCTTATTACCCCACGAAACAAGAGCTTGTTAAAGGAATCATGATCTTACCAGAGCTGGTCGGTTTGGACAAGCGCACAATCTTCTGGTCCTCCAACATTGCATTGCCACTTTAATATTTCACTCCCTGTTGTTGTTGTTGGTCTGTAGAGTGGTTGCTGCTCAGTTTGAACAAAAGCAATCACCAGTCAACATTTTCGGCTGCAAACCCAAGAGAGAGACAGAGAATTTTCAGTCAGAACACTGCCACTAACTGTTCATGTGCATCACTACTCAATCTCCAATCCCCAAACCAAAATAAACAGTTTTCAGCATATAAACATGTCTTTCTTAAGTAGGAATGATTATAAAGTGAGTTGATGGATGCTATTTTCATTTATTTTCATTCTAATGACTATTTTTTCATTCTAATGGCTATTGGGAAAAGGGCAACACAATATAGACGTTGTTGCTGTAACGGCCTAAATCCATTACTAGTAGATATTGTCTTTTTTTGGCCTTCCCTTTCGGGCTTTCCCTCAAGGTGTGAGATCCCACATCGGTTGGAAATGAGAATGAAGCATTCTTTATAAGGGTGTGGAAACCTCTCCTTAGCATACTCGTTTTAAAAACCTTGAGGGGAATCCCAAAGAGGACAATATTTGCTAGCTGTGGGTTTGGGTTGTTACACAAGGATTTTAAAAACCCGTCTACTAAGGAGAGGTTTCCACACCCTTATAAAAAAATGTTTTCCACGCCCTTATAGCGTCTTCGTTGACACTCATTCTCCTCTCCAATCAATGTGGGATCTCACGATAGTTTACAAGCGTGAATGCCCCCTATCCTATGTATACACGAAGAACAACAAATAACTAATGTCGGGAGGGGTTTTGCTAACAAATCATAGTCTACATCAACAGTTGTTATGATAATGCAATGAGCAAGGAGAATGGAATATGCTTGTTTGAATGTTTCGAGTCAGTTAGGAAGGCAACAAAACAGAACAAATTGACCCATCAAAAGTGGAAGCAGACATAATCAACTAGGCCAGGCAGCTTATTCAAACACACAGCCCGCCACTTTTTCTATCTTTCTTACTTTTCATCATAACCCATTCAAATTTCTCTTCTTCGCTTTGTTCTATGTAATTCATTTTCAAAGTGGATTTCTTACCTTACTAACCTGAACTCAACATGAAGTTGTTGCACTCTCCATCATGCTCTTCCTCTTCCTCCTTCTCCACCTCCACTTTTGATGCTCATGGCTGCAACCCCAGCAGCTGTCTTTCTGGAATTCTCCGCCGAATTCTCTGCTCTGGTACCCTCCCGACGCACCCGACCGACCAGATCACAGACGACACTAGCTCAGTGAAGTCTGATGAGAAGCTTCTTCAAGTCAAGGATTTGAATGTCAAACCCACAGCTGGAATTGTGGCGAGACGAATGGGCTTGGATCACTTGCCAGAGATGAAGCAAAATCATAATTCGATAGCAAGGAGCCAATCCATGAACTCTGTGGGGCATTTCTACAAACACCTGGAAGGCAAACATCAACGGGTCAGATCAACACAGTCATTTCAAGAGATACCCACCTTTCTTGAGCTTGAAAACGAAGAATTCTTCATCCTTAGCTTTGAAGGAGAAAGCAAAAGTAAAGAATTCAGAGCAAAACAAAGAAGCCAAAGGATCAGAAAGACAAAGAAGAAGAGATTCGATCCGGAAGACGCCAAGCAGTTCATCCTAATAGATTTGAAAGAAAAGAAGAAATCAACCAGAAAAGTAGAATCAGAGTGCAGCTCCGATGAATTAAGCCCAATTTCAGTTCTCGACAGTAGTAAATTCCTCACAGATCCCGAAGAATCAGCGCCATTACTTTCAGGAGACGCCGCCTCAAATTCCCCCATAAACCCTCGAAGGAAATTATCACTGGAGCTCGAAATTCCGCAGAGTCCATCTCGAAATGACGATGATTTGATAATCAACGAAAGAAAAATCGCGAAGAGGAAAGTGGTTGAATATGAGATCCAGCGGGAAAGATTCGAAGAAGAGATTCGAAAGATAAGAGAGATGGATTTAGGCGAATCGAATTGGAAATGCAGCGAAATTTGCGAAGAACATGAAGAACTTGGAGATGGGGGTATAATTGAAGGTTTTGATTCGTATATTCTTGAAGGACTGATAGATGAATTTGTAGAACAAATGTATGATTGATCTTCATTTGAACATCAATCACTAACTGTAAATTTCGAATTCTAGTTACTAAACTGACCAGAAATTCAACCAAAATCAAACGGGAAAATAAAAATTTTCCGGTTCTACATTCTAATTTCAAATGTGCTGTTCCAATTTGAATTCGAATTCGCGACCGGTTAGAACAGAGACTCTGTTCTTCCAATTTTTCGATCAAAAGCACAAATTTTTTAGCTTTTTTTATATTTTATTTTATATATACATAAAATTCAATTCATTCATTTAAAGATCTAAAAAGAAAATTAATTTAAATTTGAGTGGATTTTTTTTTTGTAAAATCTTAAACTTCTTGCTTTATATGTTATTTATGCAAATATCTCAAAAAAATATATATCAATATATATAAAGTTTTCACTTTTTGTATGCATTTTTAAAAAATTAATTTAAATTTTAGAAATATGAAAACCCTACTTTTTTTAATCTTCAAATTTTGACTAAAATTCCACTTTTTGAATTATATATATATATTAAAGTTTTTTTTTTAAAGTTTAGAGATTGAGAATTTCCATTTCTTTTTCCTTCTTTATTACTTTATTTCTTTTTCTTTGAATTTTCAATCTATTAAGAACTTTTTTTTTTATAAAAAAAAATCTATAATAAATAAAGAGCGGGATTCAAAGTATATGGAAGAAATATGGGTTACCTCACATAAGCTTACCGGTTGAGTTATACACAAGGCACTGGGTGATAATTTGGTCGGGATCAATTTGACGCTCAAACCATTACTTACTTATAAGAAATGTTTTGTTCCCCTCTCCATCCGATGTGAGATCCCACGTCGGTTGGAGAGGGGAATCTCACTTCGATTGGAGAAGAGAACAAGTATCAGCGAGAACATTGGGCCCCGAATGGGTGAATTATGACATCCCACGTCGATTAAAGAGGGGAACGAAACATTATTTATAGAGATGTGGAAACCTCTCCCTGTCATATGCAAAAACGTGAGGAAAGCCCAAAGAAGACAATATTTACTAGCGGTGGACTTGAGCCGTTACAATTCTATTCCGTTACTCAGGTCATCGACCCAACCAACCCCAAATTTCAAATTGGTCTAAAAAATATCTTCCATCAACCCAACCTATATACACCCGGACGAACGAAGAACGAAGAGAACGAAGAACGGTGAAAGATGATTTTATTTTTAAAAACAAAGATTTGATTGATTACCCAAAAAGCTAAAACTTACATTCTACAAATATAATAATTTACATTACAACAAAACTTTGAGTTCAATTCAATTCAATTATAGAAGGAAGAAGAATCCCATCTGCTTGTTCTTGTTTACACACAAGTTTCATCACAGATCCAGGCCCCATTTGGTACCTTCGCTCTGCTTCAACAAAGCTTCTATGAACAACCATCTCCACCCATTCCTCCATCACTCTCTTCTTCTCTGATACCCATTTCGCCGCAACAATTTGGACTACGACATCGTACTCGATCTCCAGCCCGACCTCGCTCCCGAACACCCTTCTAAACTGCAAGCCGATCTCCTTCACTACTCTTTCGGCTGCCCCCTTGAAATCATATGGTTCGAACACGACCCTTTCGTCTACTCGTTCGAGGAACTCGTCTAGCCATCCTTCTGAGCTTTCTGACACCAAGTCGCTATCGCAATCACCATCTTCTTCCGCCTCTTCTACCGGGAGATTCAAGTCTAGGAAGGACATTGACGATGATGACGACGGTGACTTCTTCGGCATTTCCGAGCCTGCTTCCCGCTCGGTGGATTCGTCGTTCAGTTTCCTCTTTTTCAATAGCGAGTGGCTCGAGCTTCCTCGTGGGGTAGATGTAATCCTTACATCCATGTCGTTGCAGCTACTGACATCACTGGTACAACCTCGTACTAGTATTTGCAGTTGACAGTTTCTAGCTGCAAGTATTCTCTCCTCAGAGAATTCTGTCTGCTCATCGGCGGTTTCATTTGTCAATGTCGTCACGAAGATTGTATTATTGATGGTAGTCTCTCTCCCGTGTGAATCCGGGAACTTACCGGTCGTAATAGCCTCGGACAAGAAGCTCCTAGCCCGAATGTCGGCCTTGTCTACGTTCTCTAACACGACAACCGACGACGATTTCTTCCTCAACTCCCCAGCGACATAATCAACAACAGTTTGTCCTCGAAACCTCTCGTCGTAACCATCGAAACTCTTGCAGTCGAAGAGTGAGTTTCGTCGTCGATCACCCTCCTGTGAGCCAAAATCAACCGAGATTATGTTCTCGTGGCTTCCAAACATCAACTCCGCAAGTGCTAAGCAAATTTTCCGCTTTCCTATCATGTCGGGACCAAGGAATGTTAGCCAAATGTTTCCCCTCGGATTCAAGCTACGATGCCTTCCACAACCAGCTCGACATCGAAGAACGGTTTCGACAATACAACTTGTGGCTTTACCTTGCCAGCTGACTTTTTCATTCAGTGCATTCCAAAGTGACTTGAATTCCCTTATATCGAGCGGATATCCAGGATTCAGATCGGAGAAACTGGGAGACCGCCCCGAATTATCGATGCTCGGTCTACTAAACTCAGCTGGATGAACCACCTTCTGACTTTCTAGTTCTGCAACTTTTCTCTTGTTCTCATTAGCAGATGCATACAATGTCCCCAAACCCAAATCAGTAGTAACAGAGTAAAGACGCCCGTTCGAACCGACAGACTTTGATTCGATAATATCAGTACGAATGTTGGGAATCTCCGACATCAACCTGCCGGGATTCGTGTCGAAATTGTTATGCAAGTCTCTAGCTACGCAAGGATTAGCAGTTACAGACAATGGTTCTTCACCACTTCTTTCATGATCTAAAGCATATCGACTCGGCTCGAACGACATCCCGTGCCTCGTCTCGGAAACACCAAGTTTAGGAAATGGCTGCCTTCGATGAAGACGACAGATATCGTTCCACTTCTTTTGTAAGCCAATTACCTTGTCATGCTCCTTGCTTTTAGCATCAAGTTCAATCAATGGCATATGCAAGGAACTTTCCGAACGACGACCGACGACGGTACCGAATCCTGGCTTCCATATACCAGCAACTTCCTGCTCGTATTGTTCGGTACATTGCTGACAGCGAGCAAACGGTTGATTCAAGCTGCTTAACTGACTCGAGAAATTCGATTGCGAAGGAAAGAATCCGCCAAATGGAACAAAAGATCCCATCAAGCTGCAAATTACAGCGTACATTCAACTAAAATGAATGTTTTAAAAGTATAACGACTAAAACGAACGATGTCGTGTTCATTAAACAACTAAAATGATTGTAGTAATCAGCAGAAGATCTTCATTAAACTAAAAAAAGCTTATAAAAACTCACCTGGATTTAGTCCCAAACGGATCAGCCATAGACTTGGAAGTTATGGGAAGAAGATGAAGATCCCAATCCTTTTCAATGGCGGGAAACCGAACCAAAAACTTCTCGTGGCTTTTGTATGTCCCGACAGCTCCAATCAGCCATACTCTCCCGCTGTAACGCTTCAACAGAGCTGTGAGTTGAGACACGACAAAGCTCATTCCATGTTCTTGTTCCTGTTCTTGTTCGATAAAACCACTCAATTCTCCATAATTCACGACAATCCCAGGCTCTGAACATTGCTGAACAATCCCAAAAACCTCCTCGAACTTCAATTCCATTGTTTCTCTGCTTCGTTTTCGATTCAGAAACTCAGAAATCTCCTTCTCGATTGAAATTACTCTCAACCCAGAAATTTCCCGGGGAAGAATTCCCGATTTGGATCTCTGAACGGAATCGGTGAAGCTCCGGAGAGCATCGGCAGCACAGACGCCGACCAACAAAGGGTTTTTCTCTGTTTTTCTCAACAGAACCTCCGCGATTCGTCGGGAATTGGCATCGCCGTCGATGTTTTCATATCCGGCAAGGAAAGGGAAGGGGAAATTCCGATGGCCCAGATCGGAATCGGTGAGATTACAGAGGAAAATGGGAGGGAAACGGGCGGAGCGGGAGAATCGGGAAGGGTGGTCGGAGAGAGGACGGTGGATTATCGCTAATTTAATATCGGAGCTTCGAAATCCGGCTTCCCCAAAAACCCTACTCACAATCGGATCATCAAGAATCGACAAGATGAAATATTTCAGCTCGACCTTCAAAATCGAGGGGGTTTGTTGCTGATTATGAATCTGGTAAAGGTGGAAGCTTTCCGGGTGCCGCCGTTGATTAGCTTGAGATCGTTTAATCGCTGCCATGAGGGAGTTCGAAACCGGTGGCTCGTCGGTGGGTTTCGAGGAAGGGAGACGGTCAAGAGATACGCCGACGGACAAGTCAAGTACTCGGAACTGAAGGCGTGGTGGGTACGCGCAGCTGCGGGCACGTGAGCAGGCATCTCGTAGGGCGGAGGACGGTAAAGACAGTAAAGCAGATACAGCGTGAAGGGAGGTAGTTTGAGCGTGGCAGCGGCGGCGGGCGACGGAGACAGCATCGTCTAAAGCCCTCGCTGCCTCCTCCGTTAAGCATTGCCTCGCAGCGCTCACCGGCGTCGGCATCGCCGGCCAGCATAAGAAACTTCCTTTTGGATATTCAAACCCCCAAAAAACAGAGTAAAAAACAGAGGAAAAAACAGAGAGGATCGAAATGTTGGGAAAATTAAAAATAAAAATGGAAAAGAAATAGATGAAGAGTGGTTCACTTCAAGAACTTTTGGGAAATAAATTATTCCGTTGTAGGCCAGAGAGACAAGAAAGAAAGGGAAGCGTATAAAAGAGACACCCGACCGAACAGACAAATACAGAACAGAGCTGCCTTTGAGCTGGGTTCTGGTTCTTCTTCTTCTTCTTCTTCTTCGATGGAGCTTGGTGGAGCTCCGGCGTACGACGGCGGCGGTGCAGTGGGTTTGATTTGTTGAAAAGTTGAAGGAAAAATGGAAAGTTTATGGTTTTGGGTTCTTAAATTTGAGATGTTTCGAGTAAGATGCCGCATCCACTTAAGCAAATGGACCAGTAACTCAACTGTGGTACTTGGAAATTGAGGGGTCACTCTTTAGCTCTTGTTTTTTTTCTCTTTTTTTTTTTATTTTTTTTTTAATTTCATGATGAAGTGAGAGAAATGTGTGTGTGTGTGTGTTTGTGTGTTGGGATTGAAGTGATTGGTCTTGTCTGAAAACACGCTTCCTTTCTTTTTATTGTTATTTTGATGTGCATGTTTTCTTTCTACTTCCTGTCTCTTTTCACCTTTTTTTTTCTTTTCTTTTTTTTTAATTATTATTATTGTTATTATTGACGATAGAGTTAGTTACTTCTCGAATCATTCCCTAAAGCTTCGTCATCACTCACATGCTTTATTGATCTTACTGTTGGTTGTAAATAACAACGAAACATTCTTTATAAGAGTGTAAAAACTTCTTTCTAGTAGACGAATTTTAAAATTGTGTGGCAAACAACGATACAAAACGAACAATATTTGCTAGCCATAAGGGGTTACGTGCCAACGAAGATGCTGGACCCACAAGAGGATGGATTGTGAGATCTCGCATCGATTGGAAAAGGGAATGAAGCATTGTGCATATGTGTTCTAAAACCGTGAGGATGACGGCGATACGTAACGGGTCAAAGTGGATAATATTTGCTAGCGGTGAACTTGGCGGTTACAAAAATGCTGACGGCGATATATAACAGGTCAAAACGAACAATATCTACTCGCTGTGAGTTGACCTATTACATACTTTCTAGAAAAACTTGCCTAAAGTCACCCCGTATAGAATTGCTCCAAGCAAAACATGCTGAACTTTGAAGTTCATATGATTAAGCCACTGAAAACGGAGGTGCATCTTGTTGGTATACACAACAACTTTCAATTCTTTGTAAGTTTTTTTATACTCATTCTTATATAATTATGATGTGTCTGAATTTTGAGGCTATCGGACAATAATAGTCCTTTTAATTTTCAAAATTACTCAGATTACAAATTTATTAATTAATATTTTTAAAAGTTATAAAAATTAAATTATATAGTTGAGGCTATATTTAATAATAATAATTAATGGAGTTGATTAATTACAAAGAAGAGAGAGAAAAAAGATACGCAATCTAGAGAGAGATCCAGACGTCAAAATCAATCAGAAAAGACAGGTGATGTGGCAGCAGCCCCCACTCGGGATTGGACAATGACATCACTCAGACATTAAATCAGACGGTTATTGGACTTCCACGTGGCGTACAATTCTACAAACAAACGCACAGGATTATAACCTTACCTAATCCACAGAGACAAAAGGCCAACCCTGCAACTGGCAGGCATCCCAAGGTCCAAATAATTTTTTTTTAAATATTAATTTTATTATTTTAAAATATATTAATTTTTAAAAAAAATGATTTGACATGCTATTTCTGAATTATTGCCTGTTTTTTTTCTCTTCACCTTCCATTCCATTTTTTTCACCTTTTTGGTAAAAGTAAACTTTGGTACTTAACTTCCTTTATAACTAAACTATGCTGTAAATAGAATTTCTACTTTCTTTTTTTTACCTTTTCTATATATATATATATATATATATATATATATAAAATAAAATTTAATTTTTTTTAATAATATCTTTAAATTTTAAAAAAATATTTCATCTTTAATTTCATTCCTACCCTTCAATTTTTTTTAAAAAAATTTAAAATATCATTTATTTAACAAATATTTATGAAAATTTAAAATTAACATTTTAAAAATCAATTTGACACAACCAAATAATATCACGGAGAATATAGATGTCAAATCTAAATTTAAATTTCGATATGAATTTTGGGTATATATTGTTACACGTCTCTATACTTTTACTTTTTAAAATTCGAATATTTAAAAATTAATTGTTTGATCGGATATAAATTTAAATTTTATGTCGAATAAAAAGCAGGGGAGGGTGGCACTTTTTCATTTTAGGCGCGTGTACAACACGATTGAACAAAAGCGAGTGGGAAGTTGATGAATGTAACGAACTGTTTATAGAGAGAGAAAGGGCAAGAAAAGGAAAGACCTATAAAAGCTTCACTTTCTACAAAAAGGCGAAAACCAAACCCTTTTTCTAATTCTTAAATAGGAAAAGTTATGAATTGTTTGTTTACATTTAATAATAAATAATAAATAATTATTAACTCTCAACTTTTTTAAATAAAATTAATTAATTTTCTAATTAAAAAAAATACTTTCCATTTTCGAAGGCATTTAAAATTTTAAAATTTAAATATTACCCCAACTTTACCTGAGTTGGTAAATTTCTGTCATTTTTTTACTTGTTTCTACATTTTTTACAGCTAGTACTTCAGGCTCACTCAATTATTTGACTGTTGTCATTTTCAGTGAAAAAGGTTGGTGGGTTAAATTTTATTTTGGTTCTCGACTTTTTAAATAATCATTTTATATTTAAAAATATATATATTATGGATTTTACATATAAATGTGAAAACATCTCTCTAGCAGACACGATTTAAAACGGTGAGAGATACGTGATAAGTTAAAATTGTATTAATTATGAAACAAATAGTAAATTTTTATAATTTGATAAATTTTAATAGGTTCCTTAATTTAATAAAAAAGCTAAAGACCCCTAATAAAAAAAATCGAGCATTAGAATGAAAAAGACTTGCTGGCTCGTGGGGTTGATTGACCCATTCAAAAGCTAAAACATTGAAATGCTTTGAAGAAGAGTACGGAGTTAGTAAATGCGTTGAGCCAAAACCCGTCATGTTTGTCTACTTAGAGTCTTCGTCTTTAGGTAACTAAAAAAGGTTTGCCCCTCCGTGTTGTCAAACTACAGGAGAGTTTTGTCTTCCTATCACGCAAGTCACATAGTGAAATGACGAGATTAGTTGAGTAAAAAATAATTGACAAATAATTGAAAGTTTAAGGACCTAATAATAAGTTTTAAAGTTTAGAGAGTAAACGACACAAATCTCGAAGTTTATGGAACAAATTTATTATTTAACCGAACATCGAGCCTATGAGTAATGTGACTTGAAGCTTGTGGACTGATTTGAGTTCGTGACTTTGGGACTTGGAACGAATGTAGCGTTAACCTAGAACTCGATCGCTACACCATTTCAAGCCCTAATTTTCGTCAAACATTCATACGAGTTAATACTATACTTTTGAACTTAGGTAAGGGTTTTAAAAATATTTTTTAACGTACTAAAAGAAAAAAAATACTCTTGAGTTTTCAATAATTTTATTGATATTTTATACGTTTTAAAAAATTTTCAAAACACTTTTTAATTTTTTTAAAAAATTAAACTGTTAATACCATTTTTAAAAAATATAAATGAACTTTGAAAAATAACATTAATATCCTTAAATTTTAAGGAAAAAAATTCGAAAATGTACGATAAACGGTTCCGTTCATATATATATATATAAATTAAAGGTTTTGAAAAGGTTAATTATTTGAAATTTAAAAGCATTTTTTGGTTATTAATTTAGCATAATAATAATAGATAGATAAATGTTTTTTACTTATTAAAAAAAAAGTGTTTTGAAAGCTGACGTGGCATGTCATATCAACTTTTATTCCAAAGATTTAATTTAATTTTTTCTTTTTTATATAGGAAAAATATATTCTATTCTTTTTTCTAAAGAGAATCTTTTAAGATTTTGAAAAGATTTAGTTTCTTTGTATATACACGAAAAGAGAATATATTTCTTTTTAAAAAGAATCCCTTCAATTCCCATTTTATTCTATAGGTTTTTTATTTTTAAGAAGAAGATCAATGTAGATATTATCGAGCATTTTTTTTGTTAAATTATACAAAATATAACCTCGTGCCTAAGATTTAGATCAAGAATCGAAATCTGAATTTGACACCTGATGGTATCGACATTCCCCTACGACATGCTCATGCTACCTACTTTTCGTTTCTAATAGTAAAAACTATCCCCACAAACTAACACGAGTCCTTTCACACCCTAGGGAAATTTCCAAGAGATCACTCAACATAAAATTGTTCAAAGCAAAGCACGATCAACTATGGAGTACTTATGATTGAGCCATCGAAAATAAAGGTGCACATTGTGGTATAGGTAGTAGTCATCATATTCTCAGGACCACTCTCATTCAGACGCGGTCTTAGTTCATTCATATACTCCTCTTTTACTTGGGTGTCACACAAAATATCGATAAATTTTGAGGTAGGTTTTAGTTCAGTTGGCCGACTGTTACGCATACTTGAAATTGATGTTTTTGAAACATGACGAGATCTTTTGTATGAATGTTAGCCTGAGACGATTGTCTATTTATGTACATGAAAATCAAAGTAATTACCTATTTGAGTATTTTGCAAACTCAATATATAACTGTGACGTTGTGACGTTTTTAGGTTGACTTGTAATTGAATAAAATATGTTATTATATCAATTTTCATAATTCATATTAACAGAAAATATATTATATGAAACAATTTCAAAGTTTAAGAGTAATTTTTAGAATAAATTTTAAAGATTACGGGTAAAAAATTGACGGGTATTATTAAAATTTTAGCGTATTTTTTTATTTAGAAAAATAAAATTATTAAAAAGTACATTCAAATGGACAATAATTTTTTGGCTTTTAAAAGTCACGCAATCATAGCTTCTAAAAATCAAAGATGACTATTTCAAGAAACCAATGAACCATCCACAATTGGAAAAATCTTATAGTCTTTATTTCAACTTCTAAAATATTATAATATATATAATTTAGCCTTAAAAAACCCACTTTTTATTTAAAATTTTAAACTTTATGATATAAAATTATTAGGGTTTTTTAGATGATGTGAAACCATTTTCGGTCTCAGAAAAAAAAAAAAATTACGGAAAGATACTAGGACCAGAGCATGTCGTGAAAGAAGCAGACTAGTCGTGCTTCAATCGTGTCTCCGAAGCACAGTTAAATGTAGGTATCATGAATGCGAGGTGCAGGATACCAAACCGATTGGGTATGAGGGGACCCATCACGAGAAAGTGAGAGGGAAATTCAATAACAAATACATTACATAGAAAAGCTTTGAAAGATGCTTAATGAACATATTCAACCCTCCACTTGAGTGAGTGTGTGGCTCTAAACAACTTTGCTAACTTTTTTTATTTTATTTTACTAAAATATCTTTGATTTTTTTAAATAAAAAATATATTTGTATTTATGTTACTTATAAAGGTTTGACATTCAATCATTTTAAATAATAATAATTAAGCAATCGATTAAGGTATGTTCGGGTTGGCAGCCGATAATATTCTAATATTTTGACTAAAAATAAAAAAATATGAAAAATAGATAGTAAATATTATTTAGTTAATAAATTGGAATTTAGTCTTTATTAAATTAATTTAGATTATTTGTGGTTTAAGTCTAGCTTTCCACGTGTCTATATGATTTCCCTATCATCCAAAACGACAAAGCTATTAAAATTCTCTATTTCATAATTTTTCTATAATACAAATGTAAACTATTTATTTACTTAACTTTATGATACAATTTTTTCTTTTACCATTCAAATAATGGTAATAAAAAAAATTGAAGATGACGGTTTAGTCCTTAACTTTTATGTTCGGTCCTCAAAAGTTGAAGGACTGATTAGAAAGTTTGAAAAGTTTAAGGACTTATTTGCAAACAAACCTGAAAGATCCGTGACAAACCCGAACAAATGCAATCAAATCAAATCAAAACTAGAGCTCTGTGTTTGCAAACTGCAAAATGATGAACAGAAGATAAGGAAGAAGCAATTGTGTTAATCAATCCTACACTTTCAAACAACAAAGAGACTCACCTGTTAAAAATGGAGAAAGTAGTGCCAATGAATTCAAATACCCAAATCAGCAGAACCTCCTTTGAGTACATCTACTTCATCGTTTTTCTTCTCACTTGATCGGGTACCCGAGCATGAGAGGATCACGTGTTGGTCCCTCGTGTTTCCCTGCATCACGTTTCTTCTATATGTGAACATTCCATCTACTTCTTCTATTATGTATTCAACGTAGTATCATTTTCATTCACAGATCTTCAGAAAAGAAAAAGAAAAATAAAAAACAAAGGCACAGATTCACGTATGTAACAGCCCAATCTCACCGCTAGCAGATATTGTCTTTTTTGGGCTTACCCCTATAGGCTTCCCCTCAAGGTTTTAAAACGCGTTTGCTAGGGAGAGGTTTTCACATCCTTATAAGGAATGTTTCGTTCTCCTCCCCAACCAATGTGGGATCTCACAATCTACCCCCTTCGAGGCCCAGCGTCCTTGCTAGCACCTCGCTCGGTGTCTGACCTGATACCATTTGTAATAGCTTAAGCCCACCGCTAGCAGATACTGTCCTCTTTGAGCTTTCCCTTCTAGGCTTCCCTTAAGGTTTTAAAAAGCGTCTTCTAGGGAGGGGTTTCCACACGCTTATAAGGAATGTTTCGTTCTTTTCTCCAACCAATGTAGGATCTCACAACGTATCAGGTTTTGCACATGAAGAGAACAAGCACAGTCAATAAAATATTTGCTCAAAAGAGTCGAGTCGAGTTGAGTCGAGTCGAGTTAAGTCGAGTCAATCCCGCTCGAGGACCAGAAAAGGAGAAACATGTTTAGGAAATGAGAAGAGAAACAAATTGATAGCTATTTGTCTTCAAGGCAACACATTCAATTGATAGCTATAATCTCTGTCTCTTTCCTCCCTCAGCCCCACAAATGTGAATGAAAAAGAAACACAGAACACAACAATTGCTATTCTTTTGCCTACCCAACAATGAAACCCAAAACTTCTTCACATTTCAAACACTTTCACCCAAACAATGAACAGAACAAGTCTCAAAGAAGATGATAGAAATGGCATTAGAAGGAATCTGTGGATTTTGGTTATAGATAGAGAGAGTGGGAAAGGAGGTTAGTAAGGCATTGAATTAGTTGGTTTAGATCTCGAGTGATCTCAAGAAAGGGAGGGTCCAAATTCCTCAAATCACTTAGATCATCAACTAAAGCTATTCTTTCACAATATCAGAGCAGATTTCAAGGTCAAATGAATCAATCGAAAATACAACAGATATTTAAATAAGCTGACAATATTACAGAAGAAGTCGCTTCAAATTAATCCTTCCAAGTTTCCATAATAGAACAGCAGAGATTGCCCTAACTTAATTTAACCGATAATGCTACGTATCCAAAGAAATTTCAGATAAATATTTAGGGCAAGATATTGTAAGGAAATCAATTACAGGATTTTATGACCTGTTGGGGATATTGCTCTCCATTTCGTTCTGGATCAATGGCACAATTTCTGCTAAAGTCGCATTTGGCTGCAAAATCAAATCAACAGATCAAATTAACCACAAAAGAAACTCAAAACCATTTCGACCAGAAATTATGATCGATTGAATTGAAGAAACCTTGATTCATCGCCAGTCGCCATTACAGCGAGAGAGGAACGCGGCGCCATTGCTGAACATCATTCAACTGGAAAGGAATTGTGAAGTGCGTGAAATGGGTTTGCAGTTACTTGTGGGTGAAACCGATTTGGAACAAGAGATGATCTCAGAGAAAGGGGATTGAATTGCGAAGATAAATTTGGATAATGAAGACGAATTATGCCTTTTAACTTTATAAAATTACAAAATTGAGAGTATTATTAAAAGTTTAAAGATATTTTTTAAAATTAAATAAATAGTTTTTTATCACTTACTAATAATAATAGTATTTTTTAAATAATCTTTTCTTAAATTTCAAGGATATTAAATAAACTTTCGTCAAAGTGTCTAATTTTTTTAAAGCTAAATTAATATTTCCAAATAAAATATAAAATTTATTAGTATTTTCTAATCTCTAAGACAGGGCGGTCATATATCTGTTGCAAATAAGTAGATAAATAATTTATCTAGATTTAAAAAAGCTAAAATGATTTATTACATTTTAGTTTTTAAAGTTTTAAAAATTAATATGTAATGAATTTTATACAAAAATTGAAAGTTATATTATTATGACAGTGACTGAAGAACAAAAATTTAGATCATCATCATACGACACCGTTTCAAGTCTTAATTTTCATCTAAAATTTTAAATAATTTTTATTCGAGAAAAATCCAACCCAAGATTAGCTGGATCTAACTAGCAATTATCTCTATTTCTATTTTAGAAAAATTTCACAATTTTAGTAAAATTTGCTATTTATTTACTTAGCTTACACTTATTTATATATATATATATATATATATATATATTTGTTAATAATGCCTTATCCATGAAAATCTTCTTACATGATTAATAATCAATTGTACTATAAATTTTGAAAGATTTAAACCATGAATGAAAATCTTTAAAGTTGACCTAAAAAATTACATTACATTATTGATTATTACGAGTAGAATGCATATTTTTATTTTTTATGGGATTTTAAATTCACAAAAAAAAAGAAGAAAATTTATTAATAAAAGTAAAATAGTTCTTTTATATGAGATTTAAAGACCAAATTAAAATATATAAAAAAATATAATGATAGAAAAAAGAAAAAAGTGTGAAGCTTAAAGTACATAAAAAATTATTTCCACCACTAACATATAAACAAAATGAGAGCCTTTTCAAATAAGATATTATATAATAATTATAATTAACAAATAATAATAATAATAAATAAAGAATCAACTCTGAAGCTGTGAGATATTTGCAAGCCTTCTTCTTCCTCCCTTGTTTCAAATCCATTTCCTGGTAGTTGAATTGAAATTTATAATATTCACTAATTTCTTCATCATATCTTCCATTCTTGTTCAATGAAAGTGGAGGAGGGGCATGAGAATTCCATCAATCAGCAGAGGCAGCGGCAGCCACCCAAATGACATCGGAGCTGGCTTTTCTCTTGGTCGTCGTCACATCTCTGCAGCTGCATTTGGCTGTAGATGCCCTCGGCACAGCCTCCACCGTCGCCGTGGTGTATGGAACCGCCACCGTCTGCGGCATTACTGCAGGAAACCAAAACCAGAGAATTCAATGCTACAAAGGAAATGAAGTGATCTCTATTCTACCCAATGTCTCCTTTGAAGCCATCTCCGGTGGGAAGAGCTTCTTCTGCGGTCTCCGAACTGGAGGGCACAGTCTTCATTGCTGGGAGCCCGATGCCGGGTTTTCGAATCACAGTTTCCGACGTAAACGTATTTACTATAGCACCAGATTCCCATTGACTGATCTCGCCGTCGGTGATGCTCAAGTTTGTGCAAGAGAGGTTGGCTCCGGCAGAGGCAGATGCTGGAGGGGACTAGACAAAGGTGGGTCTTTATTTCCTTCGCCTGATGCAGCATTGGAGTTTCAAACAATCACATCTGGAAGTGAGTTTTCATGTGGGATTCTTAAGAACAACAGAACCGTATGGTGTTGGGGGAGCAATGGAATTGGCTCAAAGATTCAATCTCAGTTCAGGAATCTGTCAATGGTGAGCTTAGTAGCCGGAGAGTCTCATGTCTGTGGGTTGACGGCGTCGGGCGGTGCTTTAGTGTGCAAGGGAAACAACGACGCAGGCCAATTGGAGGTTCCTCCCAATTCAGCTCATGAATACTCAGCCCTTGCATTGGGGGCGAGCTTCACTTGTGGAATAAGGCAAAAGAATGGAGTGGTTTCATGTTGGGGTGGAGGAGCAGAAGAACTCAACATTCAAAACATGAGCAATGGCAGCGTTTCATTCGAGCTAATCACAGCAGGATCAGGCATGTTATGTGGGTTGAAGACAAGTAATTTGACAATACTGTGCTGGTCCAAGGCCAATAGATACTCACCGGCTGTTCTTCCATTGGGGATGATAATCCCTGGCCCTTGTGTTCAAGATCCTTGCAGCCTCTGCGGCGTCTATCCAAATTCAGCGTTTCTCTGTGATGGGTCTGGAAATATTTGCAAATCCTGCCAGGAAGAGCTCCCATTTGCAGTGCCATTGCCAAAGAATCTAAAATCTTCACCAAAAAAAGCCAGAAACGGGCTCACCATGGCGTTTCTGATAGTTGGAGCAATTGGGGTTTTAGCCGGAGCTTGCACCATTTTGTTCTGTATATCAACCTGTTTAGCTGCATCAGATCATCAGGAGCTGAACATAAATCCTTCCTCCGGTCGGTCATTTTCTCTAACGGAGCTTGCTGCTGCAACAAGCAATTTCTCCTCTGAAAACAAGATAGGAGCAGGGAGCTTCGGAGTGGTATACAAAGGCGAGCTATTGGATGGAACTGAGGTAGCTATCAAAAGAGGAGAAACCAACAGCAACGAGAAACAAAACGCATTTAGTTCAGAACTAGCAACGCTATTGCGGCTTAATCACAAACACCTTGTGGGCATGGTGGGTTACTGCCAAGAAAACGATGAGAGGCTTCTAGTTTACGAATACATGCCAAATGGTTCCCTCCATGATCATTTACACAACAAAGATTACGGGCTAACATTACTAAATACATGGAAAATGAGGATCAAAATCGCATTAGACGCAGCCAGAGGAATCGAGTACCTTCACAATTACGCAGTCCCGCCGATAATCCACCGGGATATTAAGTCCTCGAACATACTACTGGACAGGAATTTCACAGCGAAAGTGTCCGATTTCGGATTCTCATTGATGCGACATCCGGAAGCTTCAACGGAAAGCGCCGTCGGGGGTACGATCGGGTACATCGACCCGGAGTATTACGTATCGAGGATTTCGACAGCGAAAAGCGACGTGTACGGGCTAGGGATTGTACTGCTGGAGATTTTGACGGGGAAGAAGGCGGTGTTCAGAGATGGCGGGGGTGAAAGTGTGGTGACGGTGGCGGAATTTGCAGTGGCGCGAATTGGGGGCGGCGAGGTTTGGAATGTGGTGGATAAGAGGGTTAGAGCGGCGGAGATGAAGGAAGTGGAGGCGGTGGAGATGGTGGCGTATACGGCGGTGCAGTGTGTGAAATTAGAGGGAGAAGAGAGGCCGAATATTACCGACATTGTTGGGAATTTGGAGAAAGCTCTTGCTCTCTGTAATGGCGGCGAACTCTGTGACAGTCTCTAATTCTCCATTTTATTTCATAATATTTCCAAGTTGATTAAATTTCCGTCAACATTTCCATTTATAGAAAAAAACTTATAAATCGATAATTCACAATATAACTATTTAAATATAATATTATAAAATATTTTAATAAAAACAATAATATTTCCTAACAAAAATATAACGATAATGTTCTAGATAACAGATTTTTAAGAAAAAAAAAATCATAAATTAAGACAAAATAATTGAAAATATAAGAAATAAAATAAAATAAATGTAAATTTTCAAAACGTAGAATTAAAAGTAAAACAAAACGCTTCTAATAGGGAGAGAATTCCACGCAAGTAATATTTTGTTCTCATTTCTATCCAATGTGAGATCTCACAATCCACCGCTCGGGGCCCAGCGTCCTCACTGACACACCGCCCGGTGTCTGGCTCTGATACCATTTGTAATCGCTCAAGCTCACCGCTAGCCGATATTATCCGTTTTGTCCTATTATATATCATCGTCAGCCTCACGATTTTTAAAATGCATTTGCTAGGGAAGATGGTCAGTTACGGAGAGGTTTCCATGTCCTTATCCTCTCTCCAACCAATGTAGAATCTTACATTCTAGGTCTTGTTGTTTCGGTGAATCACTTGAGCGTTGAAGTGAATGAATTTGAAAAATCGAACAAGTCGAGCGACTACCAAAAATTCCTATTTTAATTATTGTCGTAATAAAAAAGAACATATTGAAAAAAAAATGAAAAACTCAAATTCAAATAGAAGAAAGGAGGTTTCATTCCATTTTTTTTATTTATTATTTACATAAATTCCATTTTTGGAGGTATTTATTTCTCTCATTCAAATTCGAAGCGCATTAGGAGCTTCACATGCTTGTATTTGTCTCCCTTCCGATTGTACAATGGCACTGCTCGGATTCCTGATCGGATCTCTCTCACCGGCAGACATGTTTGGCCGGCGAAGTCATCTTTTCCAGAGGTATCGTAATCAAGAACTACAACTTGTAGCAAAGCCAATTCAGGAGCGCTTATTGAGAAACTAAACTCCTCGTTCCAAACAGGTACCCACTGGTCTTCTATCGGAATTGTTCTTTTCACCACTGTATCCTCTCGGACTCCGACTATTCTGATCTGAAATCAGTAAGAAAATCCATGTTACAGATTCAATCGCTGGTCTGCCATTTGCGAATATTGATTTTTAGATTCAATCTCTGTTTGTTACCTTAACGTACAAATCTGGAGGCGAATAGAAGTCGAAATGTGAGAGACCGAATTCCAAATGCCATCCTTCTCCCATGTATACCTTTAGCTGTGTGCATTGCAATTGAATCATGTTTGTTTGTTCAATATTTAACATTTTGTATATTGGAGGAAATGATCAATTTGTGGCTAACTGACCTTTAAACGTTTTATCATGATCGAAGATGTTGATCTCGAAGTAGAATTCTTTTGTTCTGAGTTATTCAACAAGAAATCGGGTTTTTTAATGTAGCCACAACCACCATTGCCTCTGAACATTCCTTGCATGATCCACAAGTATTTTCCATATCCCTTCAATGTGCAAATCATTAGTGCCAGTGGATCCCAATATTCTTTTTCGCTCCACAACGTTTTTTCCCCTAATCTCTCTCATTTTCGTTTGTTATTTTCACTTGATTAAAATGTTTTTATATTTGTTGCAGGCTTTGCCTCGACCCAAATTATTTAAACAAAACTTAGTTGCTGAACAAGTCTACAAAGTGGCCAGTAAATCTGGATCAAATTCTATATATTTTTATCTCCTGGCCTTTGTCTTATCAATGGAATCTGGCTTGTGTCAGCATTCTAAGTTTTGTTCAAATGTATAGCTTAGCAACGAAAATATAGAAGAGGAATCTGAACTCTAACCTGCATATTAAAAGCAACCATTTGAGCCCCATGAGTCCAGCCAAGCATAGGATTGTAATTAGATGAGTCTAATCTTAAACCTTTTGGGTACACTCTCAGCAAATTCCTCTGAGTAAACCTAAGGCAAAGTTTTATTGAATATCTCTTAAAAAACATAGAAATACTTATTCTCCATTTGTGATGCTGGATATGGTTAGCCGTTTTGTCATTTAGGTAAATGAGCACTAAATAAGAAGAATAAAAAATTTACTCAACAATGCGTTTCTTTTTGTTAGATATTATCTTTTAATGTTGAGCTCTAAGAATTGGAAAGTTAAATTTCAACCTAAGCAGAGTTCAAGTGATTAAGACATATACTATTGACTAAGAGGTTGGAGGTTTAAATCCCCACACTCCCGAGTGTTGTGTTGAACTTAAAATAATTGGAAAGTTAACCCAAAAGTTTGAATAATGTTTTATACATTTAGGCAGCAGTTCAAGAATGTTTCATTCTCAACTAGGTGAAATTAGAGCAAAAACAAATATAAAACATGCTTGCTAAAATAGAAGCTACTATATATTTAAAAAATGCTATCAAATAGTTATAATGTATGTTCATTCATTTTCTCTATGAATAAGTTTGCAGACTATGATTCATAGACTCCAAATTCACTCGACTAAATGATAGAAAAATGTTAAGTGATATAGTTATACCTGATAATATCGCGTTCATAGCTTTCTGTAGCATTTTCAAGTTCTTGCTCACTCAGACTAAGTCTTGACACTTTTTCTGTATCATTAAAGAAGGTCTGGAGATTTGATCCACGTTTCATCTTCTTTGCGTGAATGGCAATCAAACTCCTATATTCTGGAATAACAATGTCTTCATCTTTATCATCCTCCTCCAGATAATCCTGCAAGTCGGAATGGGAATTGGAAATGAAACTAGCTTACTTTCTGCATCAAGAATTCTCCATCATGTCTACCGGAAAGCAAGTTAAGAAGATGAGGTGACTGTTGAAGTGTGAATCTTTCAGGTTCGTCTAAATGTTCTAGATTTTGTTACATCATTATAAGTTATTTGTTTTCATGTAAAATAATGAAAGAATAGGCAAAATATGATGTGCACCTCATCCATATCTTCTCGTGGCGTTGCACTCTCCCAAATGTCATCATCTGCTGTGTCTCTTTGCTTATCTGCTGATGGTTTTTCCTTGGTGCTCTCAACTTTAGTGTGCTCTGGTGGTTTGGTTGAAATAAGAATCCTTCCCTTTAGCGACTCTGGCGATGGGAATTCATTCAAGTCTTCAGATTTAGGAACGTAGAGGATATCCCCAAATGTTGTAGTAACCATCTACACATAATTACAAAGGTAAGAAGAATTAATGACCCTTATAAAGAATGGAAGTGTATGGTCCATTTGGTGAGTATTCTACTATTAATTTTATACTTTTTAATTATTTTTTTTTTGGAGTATACTTTTCAAAATTCTTGTAAGGTTTTAAAAACCAAGGCTTTGTTTAAAAACATTTTTGTTTTAAAAAAATTAATTTTATAGAAATTGCTTATTTTTTATTTGTTTAAATTTTCGCAATTCTTAAATTGTTTTTGAAATTTTAAAAGCTATGCTTTTAGTTTTCATAATTTGGTTAGGATTTAAAAAATTATTAAACAAGTCTTAAAAAACTATTATTATTGAAATTTGAATAAATTCAAAAGTATTATCCTTGGAGTATCTATATATTAGCAACTGATTTTTTTTTTCCAAAAGAATAAAACTATGAAATAGAACTGTTATCAAAGAGGATCTAACTTAACAAGACTGTAAGCTCTAGTCTCACCTTAGCCACTTCTTTTCGAAGATCATGGGTGAGATGGTCCTCAAAAGTTATCACTACAGGATACTCAGAAGCAGTAAAAGCATGATCTTTAATTGCCCGCAGGCATTTGATGAGTTTCACAGGAGCAGTGAGTGTCCTACAGCTCCATGGATATTTGGTTAGTTAATGCAGAAGCTTCTTAAAACACAAACACACACACAGCTTCTATTGCATTTTTTTTCAATTTTCTCTTCATTATTATCTACATAGCTCCTATTGTTAGTTTTTACCTTTTCCTACATTTTTATATGCACGAAAAGATAATATTTTCATCAGAAGGAGATAAGTATATCTAGAGTGTATCAGGGAGCTCTCATAGGAGTAGTGTCTTTAAGTTGATCCCTGTTCGAATTAGCACTTTATAAAGGTTAATTGAAATTTGGAGAGTCTTCAAACTTTAGGTCATACCCTCCATGAAGAACGTTAATGCCATTTGTCTTGGAACTAGGCCACAAATCCAACTCAATTGCTCTTACTCCTCTTTTTAGAGCCCTTATGATAGGAGTCACACTGCTAGCACTATACACTTGATTTCCTGTTAGGTAGGAGTTGTGGCCTGTAAATATGTAGTAGTGAGACAATGGGGCTCTCATGTCCTGATAAACCTGCATCCAGTTCTCAACTATTAATCAATAATATCATAGCTTCCTTTACAAATTTATTAGATTTCTCAGTGAAAAATGAAGGTAAAAGTCGATTGGTAGAAGTGGTAGTTATACATCCTTAACAATTAGATTTATTTTGGGCTCTTCGACTTAAAAACATTGTATTTTGACCCCTAGAATTTCACAAAATTCATTTTATTCCTCATGGTCATTCAATTTTTATTTTGAACTACATGGTGTTTAAAATATACTTTTGGGACGACAGATAAGATTTGTAGATACATTATATAATCTTAATGACCGGGGTTTAAATTAATTTTAGCAGCAGACCAAAATATAGTCAATATGCAAGTAGGAAATCAGATTTGGACCCTTTCTGGAAAAAGAAAAAATAGTGAGTTGTACTCCAAAATTGTAAAAAAAAAAAAACACAATATTAATTAACAGAGTTTGAATATTCTAATGTATTATAAAAGCGCATACTCTTTGTCCTAGCATTATATAATAAGATCATGATTTTTCGCTAAAAACTTCAACAACCAAAAATAAATGAGAGATAATATAACTGAAACATACTAAAGGAAAATAATTTTCACAATTATATATATCAAGAAGATCATGATATAGAACATGAATTTTTTCTTAATAGATATTGTCAGGAAAAAGAGTTTCTTCGCACTTAAGATCAGAACTATTTTGTCAATTATTTGTCTGGGAAATTGACTTTGATAAAAAAAAGAGTTAGAACTTGACCAGACTAGGGAGGGGAAATTGTAAATTGTCCAGGAAAAAAAAAACTACTTTGTTTGACAAAATTCTCAAACAGAAAACCAGGATTTGTTATGTAAATTATTTTAAGAAATGTGATCCGCATAGCTTGAAAAGTTCAGTATTATTGTTCATAGTGAACTCACTGTTCACAAACATATAATTTTTGAATGAAAAGGAAAATCTGTGTTATAAAAAACTGATTGTCTTTGACAATACTGTGATATTCAAATATATTTTAATTCATTTTTATCTCTGCATGATGCTCTGGTTTAAAGGATGGTGTGACATTGCAAATATTGTATATTGTTCTGAAAAGTAAAGAGAAGAAATAGAGATAACCCCTTGGGAGGGCGAGAAAGCAAGATTAAGGTCCCCGAGAAGATATCGGAAGAAATCTTCGAGACGAAGGCCTCTTCTCTGAAAGATATTGAGATGCTTGAGATTGTCGAAGATGGCATGAGCTTTTATCTCAGATTCTTCTCCTTGAATCTCTTCCAAAAACATCTGCAATTGTTCAATGTTCATTGTGCCATTTTCTGAGTATTGATCAAACATCCTCTTCACATCTTCTGGTGCTTCTGCTACATTTGTCCTGAATCTTCTCCTGAAACAGAAGCAGACCCTAAAACTGTGCGACATTTTTTACAATGACACAAAGACACCAAATCTGCACTCTTTATGTGCCATTTTCTTCTGTTATCCTGTTGTCATATATTTATCTGTAGAAGAAAGAGAGAGAAAAACAGGGGTAGGGGGGGGCTTCTCTTTCACTCCCTAAAGAATGACGTCCAGCCAAAGTTGGAATCTGTGTTCATCGCAAGAGGTTCCTTTCTTCGAGAGAGCAAATGTGGAACTAGCAAGAGATTGCTTTTACTCTAAGAAAGGGAACTGCGCTTCCTAATCTGGCAACATAGTTTACATTGTAGAAATAGGCTGTTGCTAGAATTTTGGATGTCTGATTGAACCGTCTAAATCCTAACTATAGGTAATGTTTGAACTTCAAAGGATCTGATTCTTTCGTTTATTTTATTTTTTTTATTTGATTTTGTTCATTAAGAGTCTAATTCTTAACAGCAAACTGTTAGCTCAGCAGTTTAGTAAAGTGATTTTGTGAGACCTCATATCAGTTGGGGCGGAGAACGAAATATTCTTTATAAGGGCGTAGAAACCTCTCCCTAGCAGACATGTTTTAAAAACCTTGAGGGAGAGCTCGTAAGGGAAAGTCCAAAAAGGACAATATCTGCTAGCGGTGGGCTTGGGCTGTTACAAATGGTATCAGAGCCATACACCGGGCGATGTGCCAGCGAAGAGGATAAGCCTTGAAGGAGGTGGTCACGAGGCGGTATGTCAGTAAGGACGTTGGGTCCTAAAGGGAGTGGATTGTGGGGGTCCCACATCGATTGGAGAAGGGAACGAGTGCCAGCGAGGACGCTGGACCCCGAAGGGGGTGGATTGTGAGATCTCACATCGGTTGGGGAGAACGAAACATTTTTTATAAGGGTGTGGAAACCTCTCCCTAGAAAACGCGTTTTAAAAACCTTGAGGAGAAGCCCGTAAGTGAAAGCCCAAAGAGGACAATATCTGCTGATGGTGGGCTTGGGCCGTTACAAATTTGATCAGCTGCATTCATTAGGAAGGAAAGATATCAAAGAAATTCACAATTCTATTCATAGATCCATTTATTCTCTTGGCTCTACTTTGCTTTACAAGAATAATCATTCTCTTTAGGAAGAAGGAATCTGATGTTATAATATTACAGAGGCATCAAATAAGGAAAGGGAAAAAGAGGAGAGAAAAGTGGAAGACTCCATATTCGATGCTTCACCCCTACCCTATGAAAAATGTAAAATCCAGCTCATTCTGGTCAAGGAACAACAACGAACCCCACCACGAACAACGGCTGACAGAAAAAACTCACTCCTCTGAGATGTTTCTAAAGGAAAAGAAATCGTATTCTCAGGAAAACTCGAAACGCATTAGAAGCTTTACAGAACTGTACTTTGATCCTTTACGGTCAAAAAGTGGAACAGCATGGATGCCTGGCTTCACTTCAGGAACGGGCAGACAGTTTTGTCCTCCAAAAACATCCTTGTCTGAAATGTTATAGCTATACACTTCAATTCGAAGTAAAGCCAGTTCAGGAATGGTCAAAGGAAACGAAAACTCTTCGTTCCAAACAGGGCTCCAAGTCTCCTCTTTGATATCTGTTTTCTTTATTATCTCATCAGCTGGAGCTCCTGCAATTCCAATCTGTATAGAATAAACTCAGTTCTGTTGACAATCTTTGCTAGAACAATGGACTTGGGTTAGCTAGACTGCCATTCATTCGAAACTTACCCGTGTGTAGAAGTCGGGAGGGGAGTATAAATGAAAGTGGGACCTTTCAAAATCCAAATTCCAGCCAACACCCATGTAGATTTTCACCTTCATTTGCAAGATAATGTTTTTTGAGAGCAAGTTCAGCAGAACACGATATATGATCCAATTTGGCAAACGCCTACCTTCATATTTTTTTTAACTGGAAAATTTGCATTAGGATCAAACACCTTGCCATGGGGATCAACTGTCAGTAGAAAGTCAGGTTTCTTCACATAACCACAACCTCCGTTGGATCGAAACATCCCACGCATTAAGCTGAGAGACCTTCCATGTCCCTGCGACGGTCCAACTAAGTTTATTTTTTAGATGAAAAAGGCAATGTTGTCATTTGATCCCAGAGAAAAGAAAATACCTGCATATTGAATGCAACCATCTGGGCCCCATGTAACCAAGCAGTCTGTGGCTTGTAGTTCGAAGAGTTTACTCGAGTTCCCTTTGGATATATCCTTAACATGTTCGTCTGGGTGAATCTGAAAGCAAGAACACGACAAGATTCATGTCAGTTTGGAAAATCATTGTATACAGTAGTGAATAATAGGAAAAGTAAGCTTGTTATTGTTACCTTATGACATCCATTCCATGAGATTTAGTTGCCTTTTTTAGTGCCTTTTCACTCAAGCTAAGGCGTCTAACCTTAGCAGCTCCAACTTTTAGAGCTTCCTTCAAACCTCCCTTCGGTTTTCCAGCATGAATGGCTATTAGACGTTTGTATTCCGATACACCTGTAGCGTAAGATTCGTAATCACTGTCGTCACTCTCGCTGGATTCACTCTCACTCTGCAACCCAATGGAGTTGTATACTTCATCAAGATACTGGAACCAGAAAATGACTAGAAAAACACAGCTAAAATGTCGTAAATTTCAACGCAAAGCAGACCGTGTCAACCCCATCGTCCTCGTCAGTTTCATCATCACTGAAAGAATTCTCCCCTTTCACATTTTTGGATCTGAGGTATTCTTTAGGGGGCTTTGTTGAAATGATGATCCGATACTTCAATTCTTCTGGAGAAGGGAATTCCTGTAGATATTCCGCTTCTGGAAAGAACAGCATGTCTCCAAATGTTTCCTTTATGTTCTGCAAACAAAAACAAGCATCCTCACCCTTAAATCTTCGTACCGTGACGAGAACTACTTCTCTTTCGTGGGGGCGAAAAAGATAGCTACCTCAGCTGCTTTAGCTTGAAGATCAGGAGTTAGGTGGTCTTCTAGAGTGATTATAACAGGATATGGTGATGCTATGAAAGCATTCTCTTTAATAGATTTGAGACATCTAACAAATTCCACAGGTGTTGTCAAGGTCCTAAATCAAAGATTACAAATTCAACTTCAGTCAGAAACCATGAAGAACTCCATTGATGAGAACTATTCTCTCACCTTCCATGAAGAACATCTATGTCATCTTGTTCAGAATTTGGCCACAAATCAAGCTCCACAACTCTCACGCCGCTCTTCAGCGCATTTATAATCGGAACATCGCTTGAATCACTGCTCAATTGATTCCCAGTCAAGTATGTGTTGTGGCTTGTGTAAATGTAATAGTGGGACAATGGAGCTCTCATATCCTGATGAACCTGTAAGTGATTGAACACTACCATGCCTAAGAATCCAATCTGAGGAACAAAGAAATGAGAGCAACTAATTCCTCACCTGATCAGAAACTGGTGGATTGAGATCCATAGAGAAGAGATAGTAATAGAAATCATCAAGAGTGAGGCTGTGTCTTGTGAGTTTAGAGATCACGTGATGCCGCCGCTGCAGCACGTGCTCAACAATCCGTTGAGCATCGGCCAGTGATGCCGTCGGATCTCCTTGAAACTCAACGAGAAACGACCGCAGCTGCTCGGCGGTCATATTGGCGGAGGTGGCACCGGTATATTTGATAAATGCCTCTTTGACTTCTGGTGGAGGCTCTTCTTTGGACATCTTAAACCTTCTAATGAAACAGAGACAAACTCTGTAATTTCCCATAGAGAGAGAGAGAAAGGGGAGAATTGGAATGAAACTGGGAAATGGTTTGATTGATTTGGATGACTTTGAAATATGTTTATATATACGCAGAAGGGAAGTTTTTGATGTATATTTTCAAAACAACTCAGCCACCAGGAAGGCAGCCATGGGTTGAGATCAAAGACTCTTTCTTTCATGTTATTGGCGCTCTTTTTTCTTTTTTTCACCCGATATATTCCCTTCCAAAAGCCACGAATTTGGGTGCTTCCACTTGGCCACGCTGTGATCATATTCTACGGTTCCTCACTCATACTAAAAGCATATGCCTTTTGCCTATCGTCATAGCTGAGATCCCACGTAGTCGAGTAACGAGTTAAACCGAACAATATCTACTAGCGGTGGGCTTGAGCTGTTACAAAAAGTATCAGAGTCAAACACTGGACGGTGTGCCAATAAGGCCCCAAAGGAGTGGATTGTGATATCCCACGTCGATTAGGGAGAGAAACAAAACATTTCTTATAAGAGTGTAGAAACATTTCCCAACAAATACGTTTTAAAATCGTGAGACTGGTGGCGATGTGTAACGGGTCAAAGTGGATGCGTTACTAGCAATGGGCTTGAATAGTTACAAATTGTTTGATGGTTGTTTCAATTTAGTCCTTAATATTTAGACTTTTGGGTCGTTAGATTTTGTATCAATTTGACTTTTATGGTTTAGAAAGTGGCCATTGACTCTTTGTGATGTGCAACTTTGTTCTAATTTTGGTCAAAATTAAATAGTCTAGTTCCATTAGTCCCTTCCATTTGGCCTTTCTTGGTTGGGTGAATAAGGTCTTAGGATGTATGGCCATTCTAGGCGGGTCGCAATAAGTCGCTAGTCGAAGGTTTGGACCAATTGCAATTCATCACCATCCTGCCCGCTTCCAATTGATGACTGGCTATTAAATAAGTGTTGACCTAAGTTCTTGTGCTAGGGCTCGAATCTTGAACCGTATGAGTCACCTTTGAAGATTCTATTGGCATGACTAAATTAAAGGTATGACTGTGATACTATGTTAGGAACCACAAACCTCTACAATGATATGATATTGTCCACTTTGAGCATAAGCCTTCATGGTTTTGCTTTTGGTTTCCCCAAAATGCCTCGTACCAATGGACGTGGTATTCCTTGTCTATAAACCCATGATCTTTCCCTTAATTAGCCAATGTGGGACTATTGCTCCCTGTGATTTCGTTAAAAAAAATTCATTTTAACGTTTAAATAATTAATTCAAGGAATTCATTCCCATAAGAATAAAGTGATTGGAACTTCCAGCAAAACTAAAAAATGGAAAGGAAAAGTTGGTTTGGTGGGAAACCAAATTAAAAAAAAAATGGAAATATTTTTTAAAAAATAAAAATTATAAAACTATGAGTGACTTCTTGAGAAGATGCCATCTTTATTTTATTATAAAGAAAAATAAATATTTTGGAAAAGATTTAGAATCTTAATTATATATTTAAAATTGGCTTCCACTTAATTTTAATTTTATCTTTAATATTTTCATCTTTTTTGTGTTACATGCTTTGTCTCCCTCATAGAGTGGTGTTTATATAGGTGTGTGTATATATAACAGGTCGGATTGATACGGGAATTTAGCACAGGTCTACGAAAGTATTTGGTCGAGGTGATGCATCGGGATGACTTGCGAGAAAGAAATTCATATGGTTGTGGTGCTACGACCAACACTATCAAATGTTTAAGTCACTGTTTAGATTAAAGTGATGTTGAGCTGAATTAGAAGAATCTCGATATTTATAGTGTTGTCCATTATTTTATGGTTGATTTTTACTTGACATTACAATGAGGATTCCACGAATAAGGTGTTGGGTGTCATGGTCAAGACGTCTCGTCAAGCTCAGTAGGCTTCTTTGTCCTCTAGCTCTTCAATTGTGCCTTCTCAATTCAATGAGCCTCTACGCGGGCACCGACGTTGAATTACTCTAACAAATTTGAATTTCATTTTTTAAAATTCGATTATTACAGAGATGAACCTAATCCAGAATATGAACCATAAAAGAAAATACCGACTAAATCGATCACAGGAATACCAGTTACAGTACCTATTATCCAAAGAAGAATCCTTTCAGTAGTCTCGGCCATTTGTCCCACTTCCCTCCCCATTTCATCAAGTGGTCGTGCTAGAGACAGAAACAGTCATAGGTAATTATGAGACGATATCCTTCCGAATGGGATAAGATAATTCGTACCGTCTATTTTACTAAGTTCTTAAATTTAAAAATATTACATTTTTACCTCTTATTTTTTAGTTTAGTATATATTTGGTCCCTAGAATTTCAAAATGTCACATTTTTCTTTCGTTTTGAGTTTAATTTTCATTTTATACCAAAATTTCAAAAATTTTACATTTTTACTCGGAAACTAATGCTCACTTTTGGTTCTTAGTATTAACTTTCTATTAGTAGTAACAGTGAAGCTTCATAGGGTCTTTCTGTCCAGGTGCAGGTAGTCTGCATCTTCACAGACATGTCTATTTCATCAAGCCTCTCTCCAAGACAGTGCCCAGATCGTTACGCCTTTCGTGCGGGTTGGAACTTATCCGACAAGGAATTTTGCTACCTTAGGACCGTTATAGTTACGACCGTCATTCACCAGAGATTCGGTCACTAACGAAAATTTTTAAAAATTAATTTAATGATTTAAAATTAATTAAGAGAAAATGAACATAGAGGACTAAACATAAGTATCAATGAAAGTTTATTAATCAAATGAAAAGTAAACTCGAAATTTAGTGGTAAAAATGTAACATAGGAAACATATAAATCAAAAGGAAATCAAAGTAATTTTTCAATTTTTCAAGGTTCTTATTCATATATTTATTTTTTTAGAGAAAAAATATGTAAAATAAACTAATTAAAAATAAATTGAAAAAAAAAGGTATAAAGACAAATGAATGACAATATATGTCGAGAGTGATGTAGTCATCAGTTGTTTATGCTCGGGTAAAAAATTTATTTCCGAGTTTCCGGTGGCCACAATCAAGAAGAATCCTAAAAAACATAATTTTAGAATATAAAGCTTTTATAAGTTTCATGTTTTACTTAGTATCCAAACCTTGTATGTTTCTCGATTATTTATATATTAATTGTTCGATCGTGGAAGGTCGTATTAAAGAGGTGAAATATTCACTCATATAATATATTGTTATCGAGATAACTTATATGAAGCTATATTCCTCGTTAAAATTTGCATACCTTATATTATTATAATTTAATTTTTCGGGATAAACAATTAATTATATAATTATAAAATTTTATATTTTCAAAAGAAAATAAGCCTCAATATAATTTTTTTTTTAATTTATGCATTACAATTATTTATGGAAAAAAAATATAAACCGCTTAAAAGAGTATTAAAATAAACAAAATAAACGGTCCAACATGTTTTTGAAGTGAAATTCCCTTGCTGCCCTTTCCCTCAACTTTCTATTATTTATTCAAGATTCTTTTTCTTCGAATAAAAGAAAAAAAAACCATATATTTATAAAATAAGGGTTTTTTTTTTTTTTTAATATCACGTGTTTATAAATAAAAATATGTAAATTGAAAAGTGGCCTTGAAATTAAATCAAAATAAAATTGAAAAGAGAGAATCTAAATCAAATTGTGGAATATTTTGTGAAAAGAAACTAATGGGAGATCACATTTGATTTTAGTGAAATTATAATATATATTTTTATATCTAATTATTTCTTTTTTATTTATTTATAAATTTTGTTTTTTTTAGTATTAATGCATGTAATAATATTGTTGACCATACTATTTATATAAATTATTTTTTACACGGCAAATAAAATATTTTTTTTGTTTACAAAAAAGTTTTGGCAACATTTAAAATTGTTTTATATATAAATAATCTTTTTGTGTTGAATTATCGTCACCCCTCATCTTCTTTTACTTTGTTCTTTCGTCATACTCTTTAGTCTATGCAACTTCTTAATCTTTGAAAACCCGAATGATTTAACCCAACCCAAACAAAAGTTATGACTTGTAAAGACTATATTATCACTGACCGACCAACTCAAATTTTCGAGTGGGTCCAAAAACATGTCTGACCTGACTAACTTGACTCAACTCGCAACTAGTGAACAAATCATTTGTGTCAGCAAGAATTTCCAACTTTCAACAGTTTCAAAACACATTTAAAAATTACAGAGATGCTACTATCAAAAATATAAAAATTGATCGGTGGACTTGCAGATTTGACTCAACTGTTTGGGCTGTCTTTTTTCAAGTGAATTAGAGAGGCGAATCTGATTGATACGCTATTTGCCGATCGTTCTTTTCGTGCGGGTGCTACGGAATGGGCGAAGATCACCAGAAAACTCTCATTTGTTGAACGGGAGCCTTGTGCGCTTGCATTGTATACCTAAATATAATAGAATCAGTCTCAAGCAAGGCAGGTACAAGCCAAATCAGGCTCTCTTTGAATAGACTGAGATCAGAGTCTCAGATCATCTTTTACACAAGCTTACAATAAATCCTCTATAAAGCAACTATAATATAAACATTACTCTAAAATGGAAGAAAAAACATACAAACTTCCACTTTGAGGCTTTCCCTGCAGCCATTTCTTCCACCTACATCGCCTTCCTCGTCTCTTCTTGCTGCAACCAACTGTAAACGCTATCGCTACCGGCACGGTTGAGCGAGCATGGAGGGACCAAAGAAGCCGAGGTGGCTGACTTCTCGAGGAACTGCCTCTGTTTCTCATCAGCAATGCAAAGCAAGGACTCAGAACACACTTCTAAAGCTGATGGGGGCGGGGTCGGCTTGAAGTCCAGAAGCTTTGAGTACTCTGTGATTAGCTGAAACATGTAAGCATAGACGGTGTCCATGCTCAAGCTCTCCATGAAATTCTGTCCCTGTTGTCCTATGGCCTCGGCCTGTTTTGGACATACATTTTATACGTATCATTCTTAAACATAGCCTCATTTCGCTCAGTACACTCCATACTTCCTGATTAAAACGAGTGCAATTTTGAACATATGATGGAGAAAAAATAAAATATTCTAAGGGCAAATTTGGTTGATGATTCTAATTCGAATAAGTTGGTTAACATGGCATTGGGAAGCTTGAGTTTGTATAATATTAATATGGATAAGGGTGAGTTCTACAAAAACGAGAAAGTAGCATATTCCTAGTATTGGTTGGGGTAAACAAACCCACGTATCAAATGCTCAGCTCCTTCACCTGTCGGTTGAAAGAAGAATCCTCCAATTCTTAATTTCAGATTACATGAACCTAATTTATGAACCAAACATACTTCTGAGGCTTCAACTTTGTAACGGCTCAAGCCCACCGCTAGCAGATATTGTCCTCTTCGAGCTTTCCCTCAAGACTTTTAAAACGTGTTTGCTAGAGAGAGGTTCCTACACCCTTGTAAAAAATGCTTCGCTTCCCTCTCCTATCGATGTGAGATCTCACAATTCACCCCCCTTCGAGGTTCAACGTCCTTGTTGGCACACCGCCCAGTGTCCACCCCTCTCCAGGGCCCAAAATCCTCACTGACACACCACCCAGTATCCACTCCCTTTCGGGGCTCAGCATCCTCGCTGGCACACCGCCCAGTATCCACTCCCTTTCGGGGCTCAGCATCCTCGCTGGCACACCGCCCAGTATCCACTCCCTTTCGGGGCTCAGCGTCCTCGCTGGCACACCGCCCAGTATCCACTACCTTTCGGGGCTCAGCGTCCTCGCTAGCACACCGCCCAGTATCCACTCCCTTTCGGGGCTCAGCGTCCTCGCTGGCACACCACCCAGTATCCACTCCCTTTAGGGGTTCAGCGTCCTCGCTGGCACACCGCCTGGTGTCTGGCTCTTATACCATTTATAGCAGCCCAAGCCCACCGTTAGTAGATATTGTCCTTTGAGCTTTCCCTTTCGAACTTCCCCTCCTCAAGGTAGTTAAAACGCGTCAGCTAGGGAGAGGTTTCCACACCCTTGTAAAGAATGCTTCATTCCCCTCTCCAACCGACGTGGGATCTCACCCTTCAACTTTTAGAGTTAATCTTGATTGAGGAATTATAATTTGTAAAATTTGGTACGTAGTATAAAGGTAGGATTCATAAATCAAAGTTTATGTCGTTCGTGAGATTATCAAACCTGAACAAAATGATCCATATGAAGAACATAAGTTTGAAGTGACTTAAAACTACAAATCTACCTCCAATTTGTATCAATGGTTTAGACTAGCTTCTTAAACTTTCAAATTCACAGATAAAACCAAGCCAATACTTCTCTATATAGTACAATTGCGGGAAGAAGAGAGATATAGTGATAACCAAGAACCAAGAAAAGAAGATAATGAATACCTCAGATAAATGATCATTTCCCCAGTCAACAGCATGCTTAATAGACTCGCACATATTATCGAAGGGGATGGGCCAGTAGTTCTTCAAAGGATCAAGACCACGGCTGAAGAAATCTTGATATAGGGGTGAAATAATCAAAGACATTGAACCACATGAAAGAATGTACTTCAAGCTCACAGACCAAGCGAACCCTTCAGCATAGATTTTATACCTGCAGAAGCAGACAAACACATGGTGGGCTCAGCTAAGACAACAAAACTGACATGTCTACGTCTCCTAATAGCTGAATTTGGCTAACTATTCAAAAGATTCTTCACCGATGGTTGCATTGGTTAGATAGCTTGGATTGCTCAAAACCATCTCTTGCTTCTTGATCCCAGTCCTGCCATCAACAGAATGGTTATCTCAGTTCTAAACAATTAATTGTTCACTTATAATACAAAAATGCAGAGAGAGAAATTGAGGGTTCCAGTTTGAACCTGACGCATGATTTGAGCACCCCACTTTCTTGAGTGATTGCAATTCAGCAACTCGGTACGAGCAGGGGAAGCAACATCTGGATTTCCCTTCCAATAAGCTCGAGGTAACTTGCTCGACCAACTCGAACTTTTCGAACTTTTCTTGATATCTTTAAACTCTTCCCCCCATGGTCTTAAGTTCACTTCTGGCCTGCATCAGATTCCCACATCCATTGATGAAATATAACATAAGTTTCCCCATCACAATACATAGAGTTGTTTGAGAAAAACACCAACAGAGACAAGAATTCTAAAAGTACTACGATCAAATTGCTTCAAAAAAATCTTTGTTAAGTTACAAGTTTGGTCCTCTAAAAGGGGTATCTAATAAATCTTATATAAAAAGTTTTTAATAAATTCGAGTCTAGCTAGTCTCAATATCTTAAAAAGTTTCAAATAAGTTTATAAACTTTCAATTTTATGTCTAATCACTCATATTAACTCTATGCAGCATGCTACTCTGATGTATTATTTTACCTTTGATCTTTAGTAAAGAGTTCAATAAATATGAATGTTATTCAGGTCAATAAATATGAATGTTATTCAGGTCAATAAATATGAATGTTATTCTTTCAGGCTTAATCCAAATAAGAGCCCTAATTACATGCATGTCGATTTTCCATCCAATTTTTTTTTTTTTTTAAATCTACTTCAAAAGTAGTTTTGAAAAGTTTATGAAAGATCAAAAGTAATTTTGAAAAGGATCCAAAAAGTTTATGAAAGATCAAAAGTAATTTTGAAAAGGATCCAAAAGTAGTTTTGAAAAGGATTCAAAAGTAGTTTTGAAAAGTTTAAAGATCCAGAATAACATTACAACTTTTCAAAGGAAGAAATGATATTTTTTAAGTAAAAGGCAGAGTTTGTATTTTTTATGGTTCAAAAGTTTAAGACTAAAAGTTAAAATTCAAGCATGAGACAAATCAAATGATCAAAGCAGTGAAAGAATATTATGTCATACGTATAACATACCATCCCCAGAAAGACCAATCGGGAAATGGAATGTCAAAGTGAGCGTCGGTCGTGCAATACCGAAACAGAGGCAGCGGCATGTCTTTGTTCTCAGTCCGATTGATACTCGGCCTGTCCATACAATCAAACATCATGTCCACATCCGGCACCATTCCAGGGAACCTTTTCAGCAATTGAACCAAACCCCAGATCGTGAAAATCGCCCTGCTCTGCACACAAGCATAGTACATATCCACATAAAGCCTACCCTCCACGATCACAACACGAAACGCCGCAAATTTCATAGATTCATCCAAGTGTTTCATTGAGATTCGGCTTCGAGCCCACGGATCCAGATCGTGATGAATCCACCGGAAGAGTTCAGGGCATTGGTGAGTCGAAACAGCGGAATGCAAAGGTAATTGAGTAGCAGTGTTGTTGGCGTAACGGCAAGCGAGGTAAGAGCAGTGGATGATCTTGACAGTTCTGGCATGGCGAGTATCTTCGCTGAAGATTTTTGGCGGGAACAAATGCCATGGGGTTGGATCCAAGTTATGGCCAGCAACAGTCTTGGTTTGAGCAGCAAAGTCATCCACCTGAAACACAGAAAAGAAATCAGAAATGGAATCAGCACACAAGGTGTTCGACGAAATGCTGCAATGAAACAATGGAGTGGTAGACCTTGTAGCAGATGAGGAACGTAAGGGCAAGGAAGGAGAGGGCGACGACGGAGGGGAGAAGGTTGGAGGGAACGCGGGATGAGGGAGCGCGGGATGTGGGAGGTCTATGTAGCGGAGCCATGGCGGAGATGTGAGGATCTGCATTGTGTGATAAGGTAATGGAATGGGAATTGGAAAATGCCTTATTTGGAAACTCAATTTTAGAGGCTCACGTTGTCGTTGCGTCCGTCTTTTCGGTGGACTTTGATCCTCTTGGATCCAGGCTTTTTCCTAATGAAGGGTCACGATTACATGCACTAGTAGATATTGTTTGTTTTGGCGGGTTACGTATCGTTCTCAAACGGTTAAAAAATGTTTCGTTCTCTCTCTCAATCGATGTGGGATCTCACAATTTAACCCCTTAAGGGCTTAGAGTTCTCGCTAACATATTGCTCGGCGTCTTTAATCGAGGTGGGATCTCACATTCCAACTCCCTTAGGGGCTTAGAGTCCTCGCTAGCACACCGTTCGGTGTCCCCAACCGAGGTGGGATCTCACAATCCAACTCCTCTTAGGAGCCAGAGTCCTCGCTAGCACACCGCTCGGTGCCTGGCTCTGATTTTATTTGTAACCGCTCAAGCCCACTGCTAGCAGATATTGACCGTTTTGGTTCGTTACGCATCGTCATCAGCTTCACGATTTAAAAATGTGTCTATTAGGGAGAGATTTTCACACTTTTATAAGGAATGTCTCGTTCCCTCCTCCAATCAAGGTGGGATGTTGCATTACATAAGGATGAGCCAACTCCACAAGCTCTTCCTGAGTTTGTGTTGTAGGCTATCTAATATGAATCAAGACATCTCAATCATATAATATAATATACCTTTAAAGAAGCTTGGATGGTTACAAAATTTTGAGTGGATTAATTTATTTTAAGATTTTTATTTAATTACATTTAAGCTAATTATGGTGATAAATTATGGAGGTGACCGTTTTTAAAATATCTCAATAAATATGAAATATTTTATTTTGAGGGTATATAAGTCATTTAGGTTGTTTTCATAAACTGCCTAAACGAATATAGTAAAAATAGCATTTGTAGCTTTTAACCAATGATTAAGATTCTTTGCATTTATAAGCCGTTTAGGTTGCACATTTATAATCATTTAAGCTTGACTCGATCAATCTTGTACAACCTAAACTTATAATAAATTTATTCCTAAAATGTACAACCTGTCTGTCACACCCACAATCGTTAGCTTAGTCGCAAGGTCGGGGATGTCGAAGGTGCGATCGAAAGAAAATTGAGTTATTAGACTCACGAGGATCAGGGTGAACTGTTAATTTTCGAATACAATATATGTATCCTAATCATGATGGATGCATTTGCTCAATTGACGCGTCTAAAAGAATTACTTATTGGATCATCAGCTATTCATGCAAGGATACTATATGGTAGCTTACTTCAGTAATAAATTTAGCTTGATATCATCATGTAATTTCCTTTAACTAGTCAATCGAGTGAAATTCAGATTTCGTGGATAATATTGGCGTATGCTCGAGCCTCAGGTAACATTTGAGAGAAATATTTTAAAAAACGTGAGCGAAGAAATACGTGGAAAACAATTTTAAAGAAGGTAATGTTATAGGCTTAAAGCGAATAAGCAACAACGGTTTTGATAGCATATAACCCAAGTAAGAATAATTGACAGTTATTCACATCTCCCTGACCCCTATAGTACATTTTAGGGTTTTTTTAGCCCCAGTGGGTGTAAACATGATTTTGGTGATCGAACCCCTATATTACATTTTAGGGTTTTTTTAGCCCTGTGAGTGTAAACATGATTTTGGTGATTGGTCATACACTCTCGTATTGACATAACAAAAACGGTAAAAGTCTATCTAACATGAAAGCAAGTAAAAAGGGTCTGGAACGGGCATGTGGTATTGAACAACACATTCTGGACAAATATGACCGAGACATCCGACATGCGGCCACAAACAACACGCCTTAGACAAACATGACCGTGACTTTAAAAATATAAATGATATTTTTATTTTCGTGGGCGGAACGTTTTTGACAAAAGTAGTGTACTTTAAAAAAGATTATAAACCTATAATCATTTTTAGAATAATTATAAATATAACCTCTCAAAAAATGTCTATATCTTAAATGGTAATAATAAATGTATTTTGTCATTTTCATTAATCATCAAGCAATGATTAATATTTTACATTGTTCTTTTAATTAATCATAAGTAAGGATTAAGAATGGTAAACATTTACTTTTATTGCAATATAATTTTTTGGTTTGATTTTTTTTATTTTATTTAAATTTTAGCATGAATTAATAAAAATACAATTGTATATTTTATTTTAAAAATATCCTTAAAACTTTCCAAAAAAAAATCAATAATATCTTTAAACTATAAAAAAAAATTAAATGAATTTTGTATTGATACTATTAATATTTTATTTCAAAAATACCTTTAAAATTTTAAAATAATTTCAAAAATATCATTTTAACTTTAAAAATGGTTACAAACCATCGTGAAATGTTACATTAATACTCTTAATTTTTTTAAAAAAACTTTAAAAAACATAAACTTTTTAAAAAAATTTAAAAATACTCTTACCGTTAGTATCGCATTTCAAAAATATTTATAAACTTTCAAAGGTAACATTAAAAAGTATGAGATGTCGATAAAATGTTTTCGTCCATATATCGGTTCGAATTGCGAATTGACATTTTTTAGTTAGGTCAATCTAATTAACTCAAAAATAGAATTACAACTCAATTCAACTTTACCCTACTTTTAAAAATATTTAATATTTAATATTAGTAACCGAGATTAATCTATTGTGACTTGTAAATGTTTAATGTTTGAACTTTATGAAATTTTAATTATTAATGTAGAAAACAAAAACCCGACAACTCAACCCAAAAAGAGAAGGTTGAATTAGGTTGGATTGTGAGCTCTATTCAGGTTACTCGAGTCACCAACCCAACCAACCCAAAATTTTTAGGTCGGTCCTAAATATTTTTTCAACCTTCAACCTAACTCAATCCAACCCGTGTACACTCTCAACTAAATTTTGGGAGTGAAATGAAAAACGGGTTCCAAAATGTCAGTTCCCAAAACGCCCCTACCTAAACGAAGCAGCAAAAACCAGAGGAAAGTAAAAAACTTATCCAAGCCTTCTGTGCTCAATTGAATGATTTCAGATTCACTTATAAAAGTTCCAACAAAAGCTATGGATCTCTATTTGTTTTGTGAGATTCTGATGGGAAAATTTCAGCTGCTTCCTATTTGCTCCTCATAGTAACTTATGTTGTCCATTCACTTGCTCCACTGCTCTGGGAGAAGCTGGCACATTCAGTTGGCATTCCGACCTGACCGTCACGAGCGATTTTTTGAACTGTTCGTGTCCTTCTGGCATCCAATGGATCGACTTTCTCTCTCTCAGGTCGCACGAGTCGTTGTGCTGTAGTTTTCTCGTCTCTACCTTGTCCTTAATTCTCTGCAAGACAATTGGAAGCAATGAGTTCACTGGAACAAAAGGGATTTAAAGATCTAAAGTAAATGAGAGGGGAGCGATGACCCGGGGTTGTCTAGCTGCACGAAATTCCTAGGGAGTGAAGGGATAGGTTGAACAAGAGGGGAGCAATGAACCGTGGTTGTCTAGCTGCACGAAATTTCTAGGGAGTGAATGGATAGGTCGAACAAGAGGTGAGCAATGAACCGTGGTTGTCTAGCTGCACGAAATTCCTAGGGAGTGAATGGATAGGTCGAACAAAAGGTGAGCAATGAACCGTGGTTGTCTAGCTGCACGAAATTCCTAGAGAGTGAAGGGATAGGTCGAACAAGAGGGAATGGAAGAACTACTGAAAGTCATCCATTAGATTGAATACCCTTCTAGCTATACGAAAAGGCGGGATGGATCATCAATCAAAGGGATCGGAAGACTTTCTTTTCCGTAGGGATTGCATACCCGGATTAATCACTTCACGGTAGGGAACACAAGGGATGAGCAATGATCAACCTACTCCTTCTAGCTATATGGAAGGGCGGAATGGATCATCAATCAGAGGGATCGTACGAATTTCTTTTCCATAGGGATTACATACCCAGATTAATCACTCCATGGTAGAGAACACAAGGGATGAGCAATGATCGACCTACCTCAGTTTTGCATCAGTTTACCCGCTCGAGAAACTAGGCTAACGCTAACAACCCGACTTCCAAAACGACTAATCGCTATACCGTGAACAAATCAAAATGATGTTCTTCTCATGGCTAATAAATACAGCACAACACAGACAAACAAGGTTTTGTTTCCCTAAGTCTCCTTGTTTAAATCCTTTCCAAACATTATGATATGAACAACCAGTAAAAATCAAAGTTCCATACATTCATAACAAAGTTCTCACTTCTATGATTATCATCAAGTGTTCATCCAGAGTTCAAAATTCAAGAACAAACCTGCAAGATTCTGGATTCGAACTGGGGCAGACCCATTTGAGAGACTGTCAAAGATCCAAACAAATTCCCAAGCAATGCAGCATCCGACACAGCCAATCCAGCCGTGAAACCCGCCGCAAATCCACCCAAGAAGCAGTCACCGGCTCCAGTGGGATCGAGCTCAGCCGCCGTGAACGGCGCAATCTGCAACTGGCCGCCGTTCGAATACACCGTACACCCTTCTTTCCCGTTCGTCACAAGAACAGGGCAAAGCTTCCGCACCTCTTCAACATCCATAAACGGTGCTTCTTCAGCAGAAGCCTTCAGAAATCCAATTCGCGGCAATAAATGGAAGAATCCACTCTCCTTCAGATTCACATGCTCCACAGTTCCATCAATTTCATCAAAAACTCGAATCAAAGATTGAATATCAACAAACACAGCATCACAAATCTCAATCATCCGCTTAAGCGTCTCGGGGAGAATCTCTCCACCAACGCCCACCGCCATTCCAAAATCAAATCTAAAATCAGGAAGATCCGAAGGCAAAATCGGAGCACAGGCCGCGATCCTTTTCAGAATCCGATCTCCCTGGCCATCGCCGGCGATTGAAGAACCGAAAAACGCACGAAACGTAGTCGTTTTCGAATCAGCCACAACGATTGGGGCCTGGTTTGTCGAATAGGCGAAATCAGCCCCCACCTTCGAAACAGTGAGATAGGGAACCGATAAACCGTCAAAGACCGTGGAAATAAACGAGGCGGCGCCGCCGAGAGACTCGGCGACAACACGGGCGTCGCGAATGAGGAAATCATGGCAGAAATTGCCGACAATCAGGGCACGATGTGGGTCTTTGGAATCGGTCACCATTTGGGGAATGTATCGGTGGGTGTTGGGATCATGGGTGGAAAGGGGAAGGAAAATGGGCTACGCCGCCATGGGAGGAGGATTTGAAGAAGTGGAAGAGAAGAAGGGATTTGAAATGGGAATGGATGAATGAATGTACGAATTTAAGGACAGAAAAATAAGGAGTCGTGTAAGACGGAGAGAATGGTGGCGGGAGAGAGGGCGACGCGCGCCGGTGGAGAGATTTGGATTCCAAAGGTTTTTAAAAATAAAAAAATTAAAAAAAAAATGGTTTTCATGGAATTATTCAGCATTATTTGTTTTTCAATTTCTTTTTTTACCACTTTCGTTTAAAAAATCATTTATAAAAATATTCTCACGTACCTAAAATTAATAAAATTTCAACAAAAAAAAAAAAAATAGTCCTTAAATTAATAAAAATATTTAATACAAAATTTATTTGATTTATGATTAAATTAGTCGTTTCAATTAATTTTGTCTAATAATTTTTTTAATTTTCAATTTTTATCTAATAAACTAATTAAATTTTTTTAAAAAAATTGAAAAACTTGTGGATATATTAGTTACAAAATTGACGGTTGAGGGACGTTAAATTTGTGATTTAATATTTTATATATATATTTATTGATTATTATTCATTTCAAGCTTTTTAGTTAAAAGGGGGAAAATCAATATTACTATTTTCCTTATTTATTTATTATTTTATTTTATTTGAAATGTCAAGTTCGGTGCACATTTGCTTATAGGCATTAAATTATGTAAACGCTTTACTTCATTTACTTCAATTTATTGGTTTAATTTTCCAAATTTAGACATAATTTAATTAGCCTAAAAAGGTAATAGATATTTCTTTTTTGAACTCCAACAAGATGAAAGTGGTGATTTTAACCTTCCATCTCATGATAATGAATATATGCCTTAATTTCTCGTGCCAATTCAACGTGACAAATGTTTTACCTACTAAATTGTGCTAGAATTAACATTTATTATCTTAATTGACCTATTATTTAATGATCTAAACCCACCAATATTGTTTGTTTTAGTCATTACTATCTCATCGGCCTCACAGTTTTAAAACGTATATACTAGGTAGAGATTTTCACACTTTCATAAAAATGTTTCGTTCTCCTCTCCAACTGAGGTGGGATCTCACAATTCACCCCATTGGGGATCCAACATGCTCGCTGACTCACAGCCCAATGTCTTGCAATTGCTCTGATACCATTTGTAAAGTCACCGCTAACAGATATTGTTTGTTTTAGCTTATTACGTATCGCTATCAGCATCACGATTTTAAAATGTGTCTTGTTAGAGAGAAGTTTCCACACCTTTTACAAGGAATGTTTCGTTTCCCTCCCAAACCGATATCACCTCTTCGTGGCCCAAATTTTTATATTTTTATATATTTTTAAATAGATCACAATACTTAATACTTATTATTAATATGAAAGAGAAGATGAAGAGAGAGAGAAAAAGTAGAGTTACTTCATAATATTAAAAGCGTTTGAAGTTAGTAAAATTTGGTGGCTCCATCTTGTGGAACTTCACTCTGTCAAGCAAATAAATCAAGTGTTAAAAACTCAACACATAGAATTGAGTAAAAAAAAAAAAAAAAAAAAACTCGACTCCATCCAACTCAATGATCCAAACACTCCAAAGTAAGTGCATGAAAATTGCACTAAATTGTCAAATAGGTTTGTGTACCTTCACCCAAAATATGCTAAAACTAAAAAAATTGGTTCTATAGTCACTAAATTTTAAGCTTTCATTCATAAACTTTTGAAAATAATTCCACATAGTCCTTAGCAATACACTTCACAAGTGAAATGAAAATTTTGAAGAGTTTAGTCCCTAAATTATCGTAAACCTCAACTCAACGGTAATTAACATATATCTCCCTTTTAAGATCGTAATTTAAATCCACATTTCTACTTATTGTAGTAAAAAAAAATCTAATAGCAAAAATATTTAATACATTACCAAACTTGTAAAATTTAGAGTATATCTATCGGACAACAATTTAAAAGAATCCATAAAATCACTTGAAGGAGACACCTACTTGGGTATTTTCTCTCTGTCTAATGCCTTATCGTTTAGTGCAATTCCCCAAGGACCATCTAAAATCATTTAAAATCTCAATTCAGACCTATAGTCTTTATCTTAACCCAAAACAAACAAAAGAGGGCCACTCCTTTGTCGTATTCTGCACTAACTTCCAACATTGTTGGCAGAGGCGATTTGGCTTTGGACAAACTGCAAGTCCAAGGGTGGAAGTAGATTTTAAGAATGACGACACGACGTATGAGAGATATAGTGTGATGTCCCACATTGGTTGGGGAGGAAAATAAAACACCATTTATAAGAATGTGAAAACCTTCTCCTAACAGACGCGTTTTAACCCAAAAAGGACAATATCGGCTAGCGGTAGGTCTGGGCCGTTACAAATAGCAACGCTTAAGGATAGCAAAAAAAGATACCAAAATGGTCCAAGGGAAAAAGGAAATGATATAGGGAGAATCAATATAGGAAACAAAATGTACGGCTAAGCAGTTGATGGTATTTAAGTGAAGCCATCTGCCAGATACCACGCACCCGAGTATGATTGAACAGAATTGAGTCGACTCGTTTCTGGGTGTTCTCACTCCAAGGATTTTTATGGGTTTTCTCTTCAAGATATTTGTCTTAATTGGAACGTTATTGTATATCTTTGTAATGTTTTAGTAGTTAATTACTGTTTTTATGTATCTTGCTTCCTTCGGTTGCTTTTTACTTTCACCTTCTACCAATGGAGTTCGGTTGCTTTACTTTCACCTTCTACCAATGGAGTTTGTATCTCTCAGCATTAGTCTCTTTTCATATCTTCAATCAAAATTTTGTATCAGGTAAAAAATACAATTCACCCCATGAACAAGGTCAAGTCCAAAAACATGAGATCCCACATCAGTTGGAGAGGAAAACAAAACATTCTTTATAAAGGTATAAAAACCTATCCCTAGTAGACGCGTTTTAAAAACCTGAAGGGGGAAACCCAAAACGGAAAGCCCAAAGAGGACAATATCTGCTAGTGGTGGACTTGAGTTGTTACAAATGGTATCAGAGCCAAGTTCGGGGTAATGTGCCAGCGAGGAGGCTGAGCTCCGAAAGGGGTTGGACACGAGGCGGTGTGCCAGCAAGGACGTTGGGCCCCGAAGGGGATAAATTGTGAGATCATAACGAAACATTCTTTATAAGGATGTAGAAACCTCTCCCTAGCATACACGTTTTAAAAACCTTGAGGGAAAACCTAAAAGAAAAAACCTAGAGAGGACAATATCTACTAGCGGTGGGCTTGGACTATTACAAGAAAGCTTTAAAATATTACCATAACTCTCAAAAGTAAGAAGATACGCTCAGAGCCACACGAGTTGAAATCTTCGACTCGTAAAGTGGCTTTCTTCTGCTTTAGAGTTTAGAATACAAGAGAGAAAAGGATCAGAAATTGCATACCTGGTGGAGTAGTTGTCCGTCCTTTGAGAGGTGGGAATCTGAAAGCACAAGGCAAAAAAGACAAAATATCAATGAATGGCACTGACAGAATGGTTAGGTTAGGAATCTGAAAGCACAGCAAAAAAGGAAAAACATCAATGAACGGCTCGGATAGAATGGTTGGGTTAGGAATCTGATACCACCTTAAAATTAAATCAGCACTTTCGAGGGATTCCAACAACTGCATTCACAACCGTCGCCGCAGCACTTCCCTTTTCTAATTCCCATGCTTTTTAAATTCTATTGCTCAAAGAATTGGAGGAACCGTAAGAAGAGGCAACCGGAAAAAGAGTACCCTTCATATGACAAAATGTTATGATCCACTCACTTTGGGCATTCAACATGAGCTGTTATGCATGAACTAGAATTCTAAACAGGATCTCATCATACTTGGAACAAAATTTGGTTGGCCAGGGGGGAACTTAAACTAACAAGGTCCCTTTTCAACATATTTTACTGAACACCAATTGGATAAACAAATATATAGAAAATGATGGTACCAGGTTAGCTATTTTTACCATGAACTTGCATCTGCGATCAAATTTGGAACTCTTGTTTATATCAAACCAAATAGAAGGTTAACTTATACTACAAAATATTTGGAAGTTAAATTTATATCACATAAATATTTTCACTTCATTGCAGCAATTACATGAAAACCCAGTACACATCATTTTCACAATAGCAGTCGTTACAGGGATTGCATAAATCAAGACCAGTAGAAAATCTACACATTATTTACCGAGCATTAGCAAAATGTCACGCCCACGCAGGTTATAAATGCAAAACTATCTTTGTCAACCTAAGCGAATTCCCCCCATGAAGCTCCTTGGATCAGGACAGTTGCCCGAAAACTGAGCTTGTGAGAAGTCAAATCCAGGGTTCTGCAGAGAAATAAGTAATGCAGATTAAGATTCAAGATTTCATTACATAACTGACACTTGACTCAGGACTTCTGAAATTTTGTAGGAAAAGAAATGTGTTCGTGTATTTATAAGATATCATAACTTTTCAATAGCAGGCCATACAAAGACATAACAACACTGCCACTTGGGGATATATAAAACCAGTACCTAATAAAATTTTGGTAATTAACAATAATCCAACAACTCTCTCATCCATAATTAATGAACTATCTTTCACCATGTGTGTTGACTTGATATGCAGAGTAGACAACATTTGTAGTTACTAAACCAGAATCAGACAAGAAACGTCATATGCAAGGGTTGAATGCAACCCAATCATTATTCCTATTCCATCCAAAATAAAACTAAAAGCTTAAAAATACAAGTGATGCAGACCATCCCTTGAACTTGAGGATAGAGTTATGGGAGTCTTTCTTTTCCACTCGATTGGGTTCTATAGGTTGTCTCCAAAGATAGGCTCAAAATGGAGTAGCCTTACAGGTTGAACTCTTGAGCTGGGTCGTGGATGAGGTAAAGACATAATTGAGCTCTCTCAAATCAGCTTCTACAGTGGAAAAATCAGGTCATCTATCCTACATCAGTTGGTACAAGAGCACATCAAAGGTTGAAGTCATCCCGTGGGTGCCTTGAAGGAAGACCTCTATCTAAAGGAAAGGTGACAATGTATCACTCGAACATAAAGTTAGTCTATTGAGTTGGGAGTTTTTTTCTCACAATTGTTGGGTGCAGTGCCCCTGGATGAATTTTTAGAGATGTCTCAAATGATATGGATCTGGAAAAAAAAACCAAAAAAAAACAAAAAAACACTTGCAGAGTATGCTCTCAATGGTCCTTAGTGATGTATAGAACAGACCAGGCCCTCTCTTATCGGAAGCAAACTTTGGAAGAATGCTTCATCTACCCTACATTAGTTTAGAAATCAACATCAAGAAGTTATCAGTACATCTCACTAACTATTTACTCTTTACAATAAAACCTCCTAACCATGAGCACCAACAACTAAGACCTGTCCTCGTAGGATGAAAAATCTATTTGGATAATTGAAACAATTGATCTTCGAATAAAAACGCTAAACATGCTCAAGAAGGGAAACAAAAAGTACATAAATCAAAACAAACATGGAAAACACAAAAGCATAAGCATATTATCTAGAATACATCAAAAGTCTAGAGTAAAAAAAAAAAAAAAAAAAGCAGACCTCCTCTTGAAACCTCTGGAGCATAAGGCGCTTCTGCTCAAGATCAGTGGTGTATGGATCAAGCTGGCCCTGACCCTGTATAGGAGAAGCCCATGTCTGACCCTTGTCCCTCTTCTGCAGTGTAATGTGCATTATGTCATCCTCTGCCACCCAAAATAAACAAAACAATTACATTACAAAATAGACAAATCAAGATTCCATTTAGTCATTAAAGTGAGAATTTGCTATCACCTAAGGTCCAGAAAGAAGAATCCGTCTTCACAGGGCAAGTAAGATCGTGCTGCAAATCAATGATTGAAAGCAATTGGTACGATCATAAACGAAGCAATAGATCAAAATTTCAGAATTAAATCCTTAAAGATGCAACGATACCGACATTGAGATAAGGAGGATTCCCCTTGATGCCAACCTCGACATGCGTAGACTGAATCTTGCAGTAGAATTGCTTCGAATGAACATTTGGAGGCAAATTAATATAAATGTTAACCTCCTCCAGAGTCTGATCCCATTCAAACACTTTCTGATCTGAAAAACCACGACCAAGCGAGCACAGAGATCAAAAGACTCATACAACATTGAATTCATTCGTTCAAATTGAAAATTCAGAAGATCAAATTGATGAGAATAGAGAGAAAACCGTTGTGGAGGAAGCTATGGCGCTTTTCTGGAGCCAATTTCTCTGCCATTTCTTAGGGTTTGCTTCTCCCCTTTCCCGCGAATTTCACACAAGCTTTTCTTTTCCCTGTGCCTTCTTTTTTCTCCAACGAGAAGTTCCGGTCTAGCGAAGCTTCTGGTGAATGCATTAGATTTTGTTGCTGAACCGGTCCCAAACTTTCACATATTTACGTTTTGACCCCTCCTGAGGAGTTATTTGAAATTATTTTCAAAATGGGTTTTTCCCAAAAAAAAAATATTTGTAAAAATATATTTTTATTTTGTGAATGGGAAGAAATTTAAAACATTTTGTATTCCTTTTATGTTACTTTTTTTCAAAAAAAATAATATATATATATATATATATTTTTTTTTTTTTTTTTTTTTTGATTTGTTAAAATTATTACGCATTAAATTTTGAATTTTATTACCAAAATTCACTAATTTAAAGTTCAATTATATAAGTAAATATTTTTAAATTTAAAGATTAATTTTCTAAAACTCAAATAATAAATTTGTAATTAAAAATGCATGGGTAAATATTCTAGAATAATTTGGAGTAATTTCTTCCATAGACTAAACTATTTTTTAAAAAAGTTAAATTATTATTCACTATTTTTAAAATTAATTTAAATAATTTTAAGATTTATTAAATTAAAATTACAAGCTAAAAAATTCATGAAATAAGAAAAAATTTCTATTTATTTTTATAAAAATTGAAAATTTCTCTATTTTCTATATATATTTTTAAAAAATATTGTTTTTTAAATAATTTTTTTAGTGATAATTTTCATTTTCTAATATAATTTATATATATATATAATATTCTAATAAATTCAATAATATTTCATAAACAAAAATATAATATAATTTTATACCGACATTATTTCCAAAAAAAATAAATTAAAAAATTATAACATACTCTACGAGGCCAAGGTGGAGACAGAGAATATAATATACGTCCCCGATCCAATTTAATTATTTGAGAGAAATTTCTTCTTACTCCTCCCTCTTCATTTCTCGTTCAAATAGGTGAGTTCCAGCTCGTTCGGAGATAGCTCGATTAGGTGACATACTGAGAAAATGGTATAAAAAGAAGTTCCCCATAAACTAAGCAATACTTTCCCCTTCATTTCCGGAGTAAATCTTTCTCTTGGAAACTTCAAAAGACAAACTCCATCATAGCCTTGTTTACTTCTCTTTTTATTAGCCTTTTTTTAATTAAATTATAAATTCACCTCTAATAATAGTGACAGGTTTCTACACGCTTACAAGAAATGTTTCATTCTTCTCAAACCAATGTGAGATCTCCCAATCCACCTCCGCCAACGTCCTTGTTGTACACCACCTGATGTCTGGCTCTGATACCATTTAAAATAACTCAAATCCACTGTTAACAAATATTGTTTGCTTTAACCGGCTACTTATTGCCATCAATCTCACGGTTTTAAAACCTGTCTATTAGGGAGAGGTTTCCACACCCTTATAAGGAATGTTTCGCTTTCCTCTCCAATCAATATGACATCGGGTGGTGTGCCAAACAAGAATGGGGAGATCTCACATCGGTTGGATAAGGGAACGAATCATTTTTTATAAAGGTGTGGAAACCTCTTCTTGGTAGACCCATTTTAAAACTATGAAGCTAGTGGACAATATCTACTAACTGTGGGCTTGGACGGTTATAATTCGTCTGTATAATTATTTAATCTATATTTGTAGTGTATAGTTGTTTGTGTTAGGAGTATAAAGTTGTTTACAATTTTGTTGTATTATATAATTAAAATAACATTCATACGATTTTTTTCAAAATAAAGATTTGCTCTAATTCATTCAAAAATTGAAACTTTAAGTTACATTGTTTTATGTATATTTAAAAATGTTGTTTATCAAATTTGATTCAGATAAATAACACCATTTATATTTATAATATAAAAAAAAGGATAAATTACATTTTTAAGTCAATTAAAAAAATACACATTTTTAATTACATTTTAAAATATAATAATTAAAAATAAAACTTTACCCTTTTTTATTATTAACTCACATATATATATATATATATAGACAGATGTCTTTCTTGATTATCAACGACAATAATAACATTTTTTAATTAAAAAAAACATTAAATTAATAAAATTTGTCCATATAAGATATTCCAATTTGAAGTAACATTATTGAGTAGTTTAGATTCTAGAAATATTCTCCAAATCTTCAAAACATAAAAACATATATATATATATATATATATATGAGCTTAAACGGATCATGGTCTTAAAGAGAAAAGGCTTAAGCTTTCGAATAATTCCATCAATGGCGGACGAATCAATCAACACAAATTTAGACGCCAATGGCGGACTGGTAGCTGTCATATTCGGAGTCACCGGGTTGGTCGGGAGAGAGTTGGCCAAAAGGCTTCTCTCAACCGCTGGCTGGAAAGTCTACGGCGTCGCACGGAGGCCGGATAATATCAGCCCCATCTCCGATCCCAACTTCCACTTCATATCTTGCGATTTGCTCGACCGCCGTTCCACTCATCGGAATCTCTCACCGGTCCACCACGTCACCCACATGTTCTGGATCACTTGGGCCGCCCAGCTCCAGTTCGATTCCCAGGATTGCTCCGACCAGAACAGGGCCATGTTGGCCAACGCCCTCGATGCTATACTCCCGTCGGCGCCGGCCCTCCGCCACGTCTCTCTGCAGACCGGGGTCAAGCATTACGCTTCTCTCACGGGCTCCATCTGCGCCGGAGGGGAGGTGGTTTATAGTGAGGACAGCCCGAGAGCGGAGTCCGGGAATAATTTTTACTACGCGTTGGAGGATCTCCTCCGCGAGCGGCTGTCCGGCAGCCGGAGAGTGGTGGCGTGGAGTATTCTCCGACCGGGTTTGATATTGGGTTGTTCGAACCGGACTTTCTTTAATTTCATGGGGAGTATGTGTGTTTATGGCGCAATTTGCAAGAAGTTGAAGATGCCATTTGTGTTCGGCGGCACGGCGGCGTGCTGGGAGGAGGTTTATATCGATGGCTCCGACGCTCGGCTCACAGCGGAGCAGCACGTGTGGGCCGCAACAAAAGCCGTTGAACTAAATGGTACGTGACTCCTACATCGAGCTGTCATAAATATAATTTTTTTTTTTATAAGAGACAATTTCATTCCTGATTGATAAATATAAATTTAAAAACATAGACATGGCATACGGGGAAGCATTCAACGTGTGCAACGGGTGGAGCTTCACGTGGAAGGAGATATGGGGGGCGGTGGCGGAGAAGCTTGGCGTGACGGCGGGGGCGGAGGACGAGAGGATGTTTTCGCCGGAGTTTTATTATACGGCAGCTATGGCGGAGAAAGGGATGGTGTGGGCGGAGATAGTTGAGGAGGAAGGGCTGGTTGCGACGGAAATGGGGGAGCTGGCGAATTGGGGATTCTTGGACAGCTTGTTTAGGCTGCCGGAAAAAATGGTGGCGAGTCGAGCCAAGTCCGACCGGTTAGGGTTCACTGTAAAATACAAGATGTTGGACTCCATCTTGTATTGGATTGATGTCATGAGACACGACAAATTGATTCCGTCTCCTTAATAATATTACGGTTTTTTTTTTCTTCTAAATTATAAAAAATATTGTTATTTAGTTTTAAAAAATATAATATTATTTCTAATTTTTAATAAGTATTCTCTAAAACAATCGCTTTAATTTATATTATTTTAGTTTTAGTTTAATTATTAGAATGTGAGAAATTAAATCTTTTGAAATAATTTTTTTTATAAAGTTGGACCTTCATTTATTATTATTATTATTATTTATTTATTTATTTATATATAGTTGGGAATAGCGGCGGAGATTGTGATGCTCCACATGTAGCCGTTGACCGATGGATTGCATTATAATTAATTAAAGGAAGCGCCAGACAGGACTAAGATATATTTTTTTTAATATTATAATATATTTATTTATTTATTTATTTATATAAAAAGTGCCGAGTTAATAGTTGTCTTGTTCTTTACCATAATAAATTATTAATTAATATATTTTTTATACATAAAAAATTAAATTTTAATTAATTCAGTCCCATCGTAAATTATAAGTTGAATTAAGTCCAAATAAATTAAGTTCAGTTGAATCAAATTTATTATTCATTTTAGCGGATGATACAATTATATATGCATATATTTATTTTATTTTTTATTTTATAATGAATTTTTATCTAAATATAAGTTGAAATTAGAGGGTAAATCTTAATAAAATGTTTGAAAATAAATAGATAGATATTTTATGAATTAATATTTTACTTTTATTTTAAAAAAATTGAATAAATAACTTGAACAACCAAAATCAACTCCGACTACCCAACTTAAAACATAAAAATTGGGTCGCAGGTTGACATTTTTTTGTCGGGTCAACCCGACCAACTTGAAGATAGGGTTACAACCCAACTCTAATTTTAAAAAAAAATTAAAATATTTAACGTTTATTATCGATGTTAGGGCTGCGATATGACTTGTAAATGTTTAATATACCAAGCACTATAGAAGATTGGGTTGAGTTGGATTGTAAATTTTATTGGGGTTGTTCGGACCGGATATGAAAGAGTACGTTGGTTTTAGAAATGATAACAACCCAATATTTGGCCCATTAGAAAGAAAGCCCATTGGCTGACTTATCTTGTTTAAATTTACTTAAATAAATTTATAAAATACAAATAAGTTAACTTATTAAAAGTTAATTTAGATTAATTTAATACTTTCTAATTACATAAAATTATTTAAATTAATCACAAAAATATTATTTTTTTATTCGAAAATTTGATACTTTATAATATAAAATCTTAAACTGAACAATTCTAAGAATTTATTTATTTATTTTATTTTTAAGAAAGTTATCATTTTAAGAGCTGACATTCCAGACAGGGTTTGACTTTTTTTTTTTTTTTTTTTTTTTGTCTCAAAGTTAATTAAATCAAGAAACTCAATTGAAAACAAATTTTAAGAGCACTAAGACTTAATTTACATAACATCAACTACTTTGACTTTGATTCTCTTATATATATATAAAATGATATTCTAGAAACCATATTATTATCTTGTTTCAATGAAATGTTTTAAAATGTTTGGTTTTTTGTCACATGTAAATATTAAGCTTATTTATTGATAATTTATCTTACATTTTGCTTTTATTATTATTATTATTATTAAAATATTTTGAATTTAAAATATAGATTAGAATTTTGAATATAGAAATATTAAAGTTGTTGAAAATAAATAAGGGAAACAACTAAGAGAGGTTTGAAAATTTTAATATTCACTATTTTTTAAAAAATTATTATACACAAAAAAAAAAATAGAAATTAATGTTTATCCTTTGGCTTAAAATATTCATTACGCAAAAACGACAATATTTATAAACTAATACCAAACTGTTAATGATTTGTAAATGTATATCAATTTCTTTGTATTATATATATATATATATATATATATATATATATATATATATATATATAGACCTTGACCCTTTAAATTTGCAAAATGCATTATAAATAGTTTACGAGTGAGATTTGAACGTTTGGTACAACATAAGACTGTTCATATGACCCAATAACTCGATCAATTCAGACTATCCAACTCATATTTAATGTATGGTAGAACATAGAGGTGTTCGTATGACCAAAGAACCCGACCAACCCAAACTACCCATCCCAAATTTAATGTATAGTAGAACATAGGAGTGTTCGTATGACCTAAGAACCCGACCAACCCAAACTACCCAACCTAGGTTTAATGTATGGTAGAACATACAGGTGTTCGTGTTTAGATTCTTTTCAGTTTGGATTGGATTGATTTTTTTTTAAATCGAAAATTTGAATCGGTTCGTGGGTTGACATTTTTATGGTCAGATCAACTCGACCAATCAAAAAATAGAGTTAAAACTCAACCCAACCCTACCCCTACTTTTAAAATTATTGTGAAGATTAAAAATATTAGATATTTGGGTTAGGTTAGATTGTAAAATCCATTTTGGTTACTGGGTCACGAACCAAACTCGGGTAAGCTCAAATGGTTTCCCAACCTAACTCAACCCAAACCGAATATATGCTTAGTAGAACAGTGAACGTCGATTATTGACTAAAATTATAAAATAGGCGTTTGACCGAATTACAATGACAAAACTCTCTAAAAAATTAACATATATATAGATTACATAGTGCACATAAATCAAAATACAATTTAAAGTTTTTAATAAAATAATTTAGAGTGTTTAAAGTGTTTAATTAATTAATTAAATATCATTTACGCCATTAGTTCATAAGTTTACAATTTATTAAATGGGTAAATAGTGCAACTTATAAAATTGCAAATCATTATACTTTGATTGTAATTATAAAATATTATGCATAAAGGATTTTAAAAAATAATAATAAACTAAAAATATATATATTCCCAATTGAAATATTTTATTGGTTAAACATAAGGAAAGTGACAAATATGTCAAAAAAAAAAAAAAAAAAAAAAAAAAAAACCTAATCTTATCCATAGTTTAATTTAACAAATAATTATGTTTAATACTTTATTTTATAAAAAAAAACTCCAAATTCTTTTCACCAGAAATACAGTCAATTATGTCATTAATTTTGACTAATTAATTATTTTTTAAAATAAATTGGGCAATTAAAATTTTATAAATCAAATTTTATTTAAGCTTTCTCCTCTAAAATTAATATTTTAATAACTCCGATTAATTTAAATATTTAGGTGGAACATATTTTAAAGGTTATTTATGACTCGTTTTATCAGTAAAACTAAAATCGAAATAATAATGCCTCGTTACTATACAATAATGCTAGATCGTAACTAGCGGACCTCTTGTCTATTCTGTTCTTGATATTAAGGCTCATTGTCGAGTTGTATGGAGGCTTGTCTCTTGCTATTAATCAAACTTTTTAAAATTTAAATAGTATTTTTATATATTTTTTTTATTTTTTATTTAAGAGTATCTTACATTTATATTTAAAGTTAAATAAATGTTATTTAAATTTTTAAAAATTCGAATATTTTTTTTTTAGATAAAAATGATTTTTATTAAGCTTTTTTTTAATTTTAAAATTTGATAAACACACTCATTAGTCTCATAATTAAAAATTTGTAAGGTTAACTTCGTTGAAATAATTTATAACCTTTTTTGGAAAAAAAATAAAATTGGCTTAATTCTAGTGAATGTGAATTAGGACGTAATTTAATATTAGCCGCCATATTTAAAAACATTGGGCGTAGCCCGGTATTACTATTAACCAATAAAAACTCGCCACCTCATTTAAATAATCATAATCTTTATTTCTTGTGGGCCCAAACTGAATTGCTGGCGACTCGTCATTGGCTAAATTGCCATTCAGTAGTGTCTTCTCGACCGTACGCGATTGCAGCCCGATAAACAATTAAAAAAAAAAATGTCGAATCGTAATTAGTTCGTGAAATGAGGGTAAGATTGTAAATTCGCTAAATTGTGATGATATTTATGAAAGAGAGCGGCTTTGAAACGGAGCTTAGAGAAACCGGCGTTTGCTTAGAGAGAATTTCTGCTCATAATATCTTTTGCGGATTTTTCCATTACGGGATTTTCCTTTCTTCCTTTTCTGTTTGATTATGAGGATAATCTGTAGGGTTTCGCCTCGAGATTTTGATTCTACTTGATTCACTGATCGTTCGTTTTCTTTGGATTGAAACTGTGTTTTTGTTTTCCCGGGAAAATTCGACGCCATGGGAAAGCTTTCGTTCAAGGATTCGCTTAAAGCGCTTGAAGCCGATGTTCAGTATGCCAATACTCTGTAAGTCTTCTTCTCCTTTCTCTCTGCGAATCATAATTTTTGTTTTGTATGGAGTTTTCTTTGTTTCAGTAACCTTTTTGGCGACAAATCCCCCTTTCGATAAGCTGAGAATTAAGAAATTGAGTCCTCCATGTTTATTGCTTGATTTTCCTTGTTAACTCTTGTTTTCTCGCTCTGATTTTCTCTAGAAGATACATATTCTACTGTCGACTGTACAAGGAACTGTTTACTTCTTGAAACTGTCTACATTGTAGAATTTGGACAAGCAATATAAATATCCTTCGGTGAATTTTCGAATCAAATTAAGAAAGATCTTTATTGCTGCCGTGGTGCTTAGTTTCAGTGATAGGAAAGAAATTTAATCGTTGATTGCTCTTTCTGTCAGCTGTATAAAGGTTGAGCAGTAGGGAACTGAAGTAATATCTAAGATGAGGAGGGGCGAGTGTGGGATTGATAGCAACTTCATATGAATTAGCATTGGAAATTTGGTGATTGTTTATTCCTTTTGTTTGCAGTGCTTTAGACTGTCCAAGAGAGAGTGATGGAGCTTGTGTTCAAATGAGATTATCATACAGCCCTGCTGCTCCCTTTTTCCTTTTTCTTGTTCAATGGACTGATTGTTACCTTGCTGGTGCATTGGGGCTGTTAAGAATTCTTATCTATGTGGTATGTATGCCTTTTCATTTTGGTTCTGTTTGGCAATAATTACCAGTGGGGTATTGGTCTTAGTTTTGTGTGTTTATGTTGTCTTGATATTCTTTTTCCATTGGAGTCCCTTATCTTTACTTGTGCAACCATGCTATGATGCAGACTTATCCAGATGGAAAGACCACCATGGCCATTTATGAGCGAAAAGCTAGCATTAGAGAATTTTATGGTGAGTGAAATTTTCAGAATGCAGCTTTAATGAATGAACTTTTACTTTATAAGTTTTGAATTCTCAACTTCTTGTTGTTTTCTGGTGGGGGTTTTAATGGATTGGCCTTCTCATTCACAGTGGTAATCTTCCCTTCTCTTCTGCAACTTCAAAGGGGCATCACAGAATTGGAAGATAGAAAACAAAAAGAGGTCTGCAATGCCAGATACAAAAGAAGGGATGAATTTGGAAGGGGGAAACTTTCAGAAATCGACATAGAAAGAGAAAAGGAGTGTGGAATTTGCATGGAGATTAACACCATGGTTGTCTTGCCCAACTGCAACCATTCTTTGTGCTTGATGTGTTATCGAGACTGGTAAGAATTTGTCTGTGATTCCGTCATGTTTGATAGTTTCTTTGGCAGAGTTCATAACTGCTTTAAAGAGAGTAGATAAGTTTATTCCTCAGACGTGCCAAAAGTTATCCACTTTTAGGACCAGCAATCTTTTTTTCAATATACAAAAAGACATCTGTCGGCAAGTGTTCTAGATAAAATGAATCCTTTGGGTAAAATTGAATTCTCTGTTGGATCTGAAAATCTTCTTACCCATCCTGATGTCTTTAGTTCGCATTTATTGCTAGCATTCTCAAGACCCTTCAATCTTTCTGTGAATGACTAGAATCTTGTCTGTCTGTTTCATCCTCCAGGCGCAATCGTTCTCAGTCGTGTCCGTTCTGTCGGGATAGCCTCAAGAGAGTCAACTCCGGCGACCTCTGGATCTTCACAGATAAGAGTGAAATGATTGATCTAACTTCGATTTTGCAGGACAACCGCAAGAGACTATTTGCATACATAGAGAAGCTGCCATTGGTTGTTCCTGATCCAGTGTTTCTTCCTCTTGATTCTCATATTAGGTGAGAGAATGTGGGACACCCTTTTCAATCTGTGAGTATTAGTTGATCTTTCTGTATATATAATTATAGCTTGGTGAAGATCAGTTTGGAAATGTAAAAAAGGCTTCCTGATGTTAGGAAAGGATGTTGCTAATTTTCAGTTTTTTAGCTTATCAATGTGAATGCTTTTGGTTCATCCAATAGTCTCATTTCACCCTCCCATTAACCCATGCAAATCTTTATTGAAATATCAGCAAATCAAATTATTGATCAAGATATACATATGTTTATATAGCTGTGGATAAGGACAGATTTGCTTTGTAATCTTATGCTTAGGTGGATCTGGGTGCGCTATTTGTTAGGATATTTTAGGCTTGTCTAGATATTTTGGTACACACGAGGTGTCTATTTGGTTCAGGAACTTTTAAAAAGGACCATTAATCCTTGAACTATCTCTTTTTGTCTAAAATGTAGAAATGTAGTGATGAATTTGATATTAATTTAAATTTTATGTTTAACGAATTCTAAATAGTTTTAGTTGATTTTAAATAGATATAAATCACTAATAAATGGTTTAAATCAATTTATTTGTGAAAATTTAGTGGTGGGAAATAAATTCATTTTTTCTCAAATAAGGAGTGGATATTTAGGGATCAGAATTATTTGTACATTAAATGAAGGGAAGCAAACAAATTTGACTATCTAAAAAGCTTGTGACTATTGATGTGATGTGATATCAATCCGAAGTTTTGGTCAACCAATTGAATTTTTTTTAAATGTTTAATTTATTGAAACAAATTTAGTCTAAAATTTTTAATTATATTGAATTGAAGATTAATACGTGTAATTGATCCTAGATGCTAATGTGGAAGAAAGTAAGATAAAACAAATCTATTAAAAATGGAATCTTTTAAAATTGAAACTGGTGAATTAATTAGACATAAAGTCGAATATTTAAAGATTAATTTAGCCTTTTTTCAGAATTAATATATTATTATTTACTTAATAATTGATATATGAATTATCTATGCATTACCAAGTCCAAATTTTATGTTTAACAAATTAGAATTCAAACACAACTCAACAAATCCACAAATTCAAGCTTAACAATATGGTCAGGCTTAACCACCCGAACACAATGAACTAAACCGACAGTGTCTTCAAAGAAGAATTCGACATGTCTCATACTTGACTCATTATAATACGTATCGATTTTCCAAATCTAAAATATAAAAGATTAATCTTGTAGTTCATTTCGAACACCAGCATAAACATGCATCGACGAAGAAGATAGAGAGGTAAGAGCTCAAGGATAAGTTAGCCAAACCCAAAATATAACACGTTCGGGTGGCACCAGCAAGATCCAACTATGGTAAGGCTCTTCGTTTTGTGGCTGCTCCGCCCCAGTTTCATGAATTGAACTTTTGCAGCATCCTCTCTTGTCAGCTGATGAATGAATGGAAATACACCGACTGATCGAAAAACTCCGCAGTAAAAAAAGAACCCAAAATTCTTGCAAGAAAATGAAACCTCTCCCTACAAAATCCAACCTTACGTATAACATTCACAACAGTGCAGTGATGGCAATAATAGTAAATATGGCATGAAATAAGATAGTGCTTACAGAAGATGTCATTGCCACCCACAACCATACACTGTTTTACATTCTATCTTCTCTCCTCCGAGGGGCACAGGTGATGATTTCATCAACTCTAAGAATCATCTCAGCTGCCTCTGTTGCAGACAGCAATATAGCTTGCTTGACTTTGAACGATTCTGAAATACCACGTTCTTCCATATCTCCAACCTGTCATATATGATAATCACAGTAGGGGGGGTTAGAGAGAGAATTATCGATATTATGAGACAAAATCAGAGGTAATGACGACAATCTATTGATAAATTTTCAGTTCGCAGCCATATTGTAACGGCCCAAGCCCACCGCTAGCAGATATTGTCATCTTTGGGCTTCCCCACCCTTATAAGAACGATTTGTTCTCCTCTCCAACCGATGTGAGATCTCACAATCCACCCCCCTTCAGAACCCCTAGCGTCTTTGCTGGCACTTGTTCCCTTCTCCAATTGATATGAGACCCTCCAACCCACCACCCTTCGGAGCCCAGTGTCCTTGCTGACACACCGCCTCATGTCCACCCCCTTTGGGGCTTAATCTCCTCACTGGCACATCGTCCAGTATCTAGCTCTGATACCATTTGTAACAGCACAAGCCCATTGCTAGCAGATATTGTCCTTTTTGGGCTTCCCCTCAAGGTTTTTTAAAACATGTCTGCTAGGGAGAGATTTCCACACCTTTATAAAGAATGTTTCATTCTCCTCCCCAACCGATGTGGGATCTAATACCATTTGTAACGGCACAAACCCACCGCTAGTAGATATTGTCTTTTTTGGGCTTCCCCTCAAGGTTTTTTAAAACGCGTCTGCTAGGAAGAGGTTTCCACACCCTATAAAGAATGTTTCGTTCTCCTCCCAACCGATGTGGAATCTAAGCTTCAATATTATAACATGACAAAATTTGTGTTACTAACGATCAATTAAATAACAGAACAAGCGAGGGGAATAAGACATCATGAAGGACTGCATCTTCCTGAATACGATGTGTACTTACTGCAACAGTTACTTTATAGCTATTGAGTTATTATTATTCCTAAATTTAATAATATCTTCCTGAAAACTTACTGATCCAGATATGACATCGATCCCTGCATTGCAATCTTCCTTGTGATGCTCAGCCCGGAGCTGTGCAACCAAGTCGGCACTATCCAACCCAGCATTATCAGCAATGATTGTTGGAATAGCCTGTAAAGCCCGTGAAAACGCTTCAATAGCGTGCGATTTCTTCCCAGGGGTCTTCCTAGCTAACTCATCCACTTTCTTTGACATAATCATCTCGGGCCATCCGCCTCCAAGAAGGACCCTGCTGTCATTGACTGTCTGAGACAGTACACACAAGGCATCGTGCAGAGACCTTTCAGCCTCATCAAGGACGTGATGGCTGGCAAATAACAAAAACACGACATAGCACCGTCAAAACATATAACATTGCAAATGAAACAGCTTCAAGACAAGAACGTAAATGTAAATATGACCACTAATAATCACCCTAATATGAGAAATAAAATCTATCAGTTTTTTCAAAATACCTTGCACCCCTCAGCACAATTGTACAAGCCTGACCCATTCCCACACCGGAAAAATGGATCAGTTTGTCCTCGCCAATCATAATCTCCTCAATCAACTTGCAATATCCAAGTTTCACAGATTCGGGATTGTCAAAAGTTGAAGCAATTTCACCACCAGTTACTAACGCCAGACGCTCTATGCCATCAAAATCAGCATGCTCAATGGCGAGTATTCCAGCATCTGCAAATAGTTCCTCTGGGAAATTGTAGATCAACTGTCTGTTAACAAAGCAGTTGATTCCATGACCAATTATCTTCTTCACCTTCTCTCGCATTTTTTCCTTTTCAGCACCCTCGATCTCAGCAACTCTTGACATTGAATCAACACGAACTCGGGCACCATAAATCTTAACTTTGTCAGTGTCCATAGCAGTATTTGCCACTAAAATTTTGGCATTCTCTATGCGTTTGGGTTGGCCAATACCAATTTTCTTGTCAAGAATAAACCTGCATAGAAAATACAATCCCTTTTTTTAAAACAGCAATAACTTTCCAAAGAGGACAAAAAATATTTGAAGTGTTGTATAACTATAGAATTTTTCAGAAAAGCATTCCTAAAATATGTTGATTTAAATAATTAGATTACTTGATGAAATGTTTTTCAATGATACTCCAGGTTTCTTAAGAATTTGCAACATAAAATGCAACAAATATGCATTAGCTTCAAACTTGTTATAATACAAAAAAACAAAAACAAAAACCTACCCTTCATCTAAAAAGGAATCCTTCAATGATCCTCCAGGTTTCTTGATAATTTGAATCGACTCTAAGTTTGTGCTCCCCTGCAATTTTAACAAGGTAAAAATCAAATAGAACACACATCCAAAGGTGTGGAATATTAGACACACCAACATGACATGGAGACAGATACACATCATTTAAAATGTCCTTCCCTCTCTCTCGGACACACACATGAACATAGAATTTATTAGGATGAGGAACAGTACCCATCAAATAGCAGCAATAAACATCATGATATTTCAACTTGCAATCAAACTTGTTCATACATAATTTTAACCCAAAGTCCAACATATAGATTAAGAGTGAGCATTCACCTTTAGCCTCATTACAGCATCTACTGCCAATTGAGCAAAATGCTCTTTGTCTTGTGATAGAATTTTGGAACAAAGAGTAGTCATTGCAATCTTCATCAAGTCTGATTTAAATTTCTCTGAAAAAGGGCAACCGCAACTTCAGATTACACAGTTCTAGTACCATAAAAGATTTGAAACTTATAGTCTCTGTGTAAAAAAAATATATTTAACAGTCTCATGCAAGATAAGGAGAGGTTAAAATGATAGGAAGAAATGGGCATATTACCTAAATCTGCTTTATTATCCACCACTTTCCCTAGTAAAGCATTACGAGCACATTCTGCAGCCATTCTGTAACCTGAAAGTTTCAAATGAACCATGACAAGCTTTATCAACTTATACACATCACAAAGGTAGAAAGTACGAGGAAAAAAAAAACAAAATAATCAATCTAGTTTCCACAGAACGAAAAAGGGGAGAAAGAGAAAGGAGGTGATGTCCTGCATGCATACACACACACATAGAGACGAGACATAATCTATAGAGATATTCCATTAAGATAACATGATGCTGAGATTTTTGTACAATAGCATAACACGAGCATACAACACAATATTCAATCTTCAAAAGGGAAGGAGTTCCAAATTCAAACTTCATAAAAATAAAAATAAAAATGTGGATGGAAAAACCACCCTACTTTTGCCATTGGGGTTGGGAATACCCTATTTCTGCAAGTCCCCAGGGAAGATTTAATTGGGAGTGAGCATGGAACAGAGAAAAACAGAAAGAGCGGTTAAACTCATGCAACGAGGAGAAAAAAAACGGAGAACAATGGTCCAGGCTTTAAGCTTAATATTTATGTCTTTTCATGCATCCAAAACTAGAACTGCTATTGAAAGATAAAGGCACCAATTACCATCCTAACGGGATCCCCACCTATACTAGAAAAACAAAATAACATGTTCTCACCTTGCAAAACACGGCCACGGCATAAACTCATACTTTGAATTCTATATAGTAATGTAAATATTAAAATAGTAAGAAACAAACCTTCTATAATTGTCATTGGGTGAATCTTTGAAGCAACCAACTTCTCTGCTTCCTTTAAAAGTTCGCCAGCCAAAACAACAACTGAGGTTGTGCCGTCACCCACTTCATCATCTTGAACTTTTGAAATATCTTAACCTTGTAGTTAAAGATTCTCCATTTAAAGCCATAAAAAGGGCACAACTTCGAGTAAAATAAATGAAGCATCCATAAATAGAATTATACGACCTTGTGCAACTATAGTAGTGAAGAAATTTCTTCGAGTATAAACACGTTAAGCACTAAAAAAAGGATACCGACAAGAACTTTGGCAGCCGGGTTATCGATATGGAGGGATTTTAAAATGGTGGCACCATCATTGGTGACAGTGACTTGCCGTCCTCTGCCAGTAGATTGGAGAATTTTATCCTGGAAGGTATTATATGCACAGTCATGGAATAGTCTAAAGATAAGAAATAAAGACCACAAATTGTCAGGTTGATGTCAGTTTATATTTCTTCCCCTGTAGGACTGAACGATTAGGGGTGGATTTATTTTGTGGTTTCTCAATCTCGAATCAAAGTAAAGGAGTGGAACTTACCATCCCCTTCGGTCCTAATGTTGTCTTAACCAAATCAGCAATCGCCATAGCGCCAATGAATGATGCCTATAAAAATGATCAAAAGAAATTAAACATCGGAACGGGAAAATGGTCTATAAAACAAAATTTGAAACTTACCATTCTAGCACGCTCTCCCTTCTCTTCGCTCGCTTCATCTTTCAGAAGTTTATCGACCTAAAAATTTCAAAACTCATGTAACCAGAAAAAGAATGATAACATACTCAATGAGAAATGAAAAGTAAGAACAAAATGTAGTCTCTAGGAACTAACTTACCGCCATGTAAATGATGAAAACTGAGACCTAGCTGTAGAATGAAGTACACCGCTCAGTCAATTAAACGAAATCGAAATGGAATATATGCAGAGCCAATGAACAATGGGAAACAGATTTAAACAAAGACAACAAAACCCTAACCCTAAGGTCATTAAACCCTAAGGTCATTAAACCCTAAGATCATTAAACCCTAAGATCTTACCGGATAAAATTGTTAGGAGAAAACTCAACAAACAACGAGTGATTAAAGTGTGGACCTCGACGAAAGAATGCTTGCGGTTAATACAGGGGCGGCGCCGTCGCAGTTGCAGCAGAGATGGAGAAGAATGAGTCGGGGGGGCCGGTGAAGATGCTTATGGTTCGCTACGGTGGCCTGGAAGGGAGAAAAATGGAGGACAGTGAAGAGGTGGGGGAAGGTCACTGAACAGGACTAGGGCTTTTTATTGGCTTGTTTATTGTTTACTTACCTTCAATAAGTGTGTATTTGAAATTATGATTTGTAATATTTAAAATTGAAAAATATGTGTTGTAATATTCAAATTTAATTTTTTTTTTTTACAAAATATAGTTAAACATTTTAATTATATTACGGCACGTGAACTCTCACCCTTTTTATTAAGTATAATAATTACTTTTTTTTAAATGCAAATTTAATTGGAATTACTCATTCAAACATATAGTCCTTGAAATTATATTTAAACAAAAACAATGGGCACGATTCTCCTTGGGAACCCTATTCATAGTTATTCCCGACATAAAGTATGTAACAACCTAAATCCTCCACTAGCAAATATTGTCTGTTTTGTTTTGGTCCGTTACGCATCGCTGTCGGTCTCACGATTTTAAAACGTGTCACTTGGAGAAGTTTTCACACCCTTATAACTAATGTTTTGTTCCTCTCTCCATCTAACCTGGGATCTTACAATTCACCTCCTTGGAGGCAACACCCTCTCTAGCACACTGCTCGGTATTGGGCTTTGATACTGTTTACCCAAGGCAACCGCTAGCAGATATTGTCCGTTTTGGCTCATTACGTATCGCTGTTAGCCTCACGGTTTCTACACCTTTATAAATAATGTTTTGTTCCCCTCTCCAATCGATGTGAAATCTCACATAATACGTGCTCAATCCCTACAAAATTAAATGAGAAATTTTATGCAAAGAGAATGAAAGGAGGGGTCGGGACAGTGACAGAGTTGAATACGACATTCCCGTACATTCCGTAACTCAACTTTTGTAAATATCTCAAAATGGGATTGCACGATAGAATTACATATTTAGGAGTGAGATGCACGATTGGTTCTATATCCATACTTGTCATAACCTACAATATAATTTAATAAGAAAGGTTTCCAAATTACTACTCATTTAAGAGATCATACCTTCCTAGTTAGTTGTGAATACACAGTTTACAACAAATCCATTCTTTTGCTGCTTTTACCAATAATCCATACACGAGCAATGACCATCTCGAAAATGATGGAATCGATATCGATCTTGCACTAATATATCTCGGTTGTAAACTCTAGATATGAGCTTCGCGACTTCATGACAGTCTCCACAAATCCGAAGATTCTTCACAACTCGAATTGGTTGAGATGGAGCCAAACTAATAAGCCCGAACGCGATGGCTAACTTCTCGCTGTGAAGGCTCAAGGCCTGTTCCTTGAGGTCGTCCTCTTCGATCAGCTGGAGAAGATGGGATTTGTTTGGTTCATACCCAACTGATTTTAGTTTTGCTGCAATCTCGTCCAGCTTCGAATAGATGTCCCGGGATAACGGGTGGGAATTATCACCAACTAGAAACTCGTGGACAATACCGTTGACTTCTACCGAGCTACAACCTGGTTCCTTTTTCAGTTCAGAGTCTCTCATTAGTTTCCTCAACTCAGAGACTTTATCCCATCTTCCTGTTTTGGCATATACGTTTGATAAAAGTACAATAGCACCATGATTCCTAGGCTCCAACTTGAGCAATTGGTCACTGGCCAACTCTGCAAGCTCACCATTCATATGAAGGCTGCAGGCACCAAGCAAAGCACCCCAAACCGAGGCGCTTGGAGTTGTAGGCATTTCATTGATCAACTCCATAGCTTCTTCAAGAAACCCTGCACGCCCGAGAATATCAACCATACAAGCGTAGTGTTTCGTTCCCGGCACAACCCCATAAACTGGCTCCATTTCATGGAAAAGTGCCCGTCCCTCATCGACTAAACCGGCATGGCTGCAGGCACAGAGTACATTCGTAAACGTCACGTCATTCGGCTTCACCTTAGCTTCCTGCATTTTGAAGAACAGTTCGATCGCCGCCTTCCCACGGCCGTGCATTCCCAAGCCAGCAATCATGGCACTCCAAACATACACATCTTTCTCCTCCACTCCATAGAACACCTCAAGAGCTTTCTCCAAAGCACCACATTTAGCATACATGTCTATAAGAGAAGTAATTAAATGACCGTTTAGATTTATCCCCTCCCTCTTTATGTACACATGAATCCACCCACCCAAATCAAGTGCCCCCAATTGAGCACAGGCTGACAGAGAACTGACCAGAGTGACTTCATCGGGCTTGGCAATCTTACTAAGCTGCAACTCATTAAAAGTGGCCAAAGCCTCCTTAGGCTTACCATATCGTTCATAAGCAGATATGAGAACATTCCAAGCAGCAATTTCTTTCACAGGCATTTCATCAAACACCTTCCGAGCAGCATTGAAATCGCCCATTTTCGCATACCCATCAAGCATGGTAGTCCAAGAGAAGACATCTCTTTCAGGCATTTCGTCGAACAGCTTCTCTGCATCGCCAATGCTTCCACATTTAGTATACATGTCGAGCATGGCGTTACACATAGTTAAATCCACACTAATTTCTTTCCTTCCAATGTACGAACAAACCCACCTCCCAAACTCCAAATCCAACTTCTTCGCGCAAGCAGATAAAACACCCACCATCGTTACAGAGTTGGGCATCACATTCGCCCCCTCCATTTTCAAAAACAAGTCCAATGCATCATCTGGACAGTTCCCCTGAGCAAAGGCCGAGATCATCGAATTCCAAGACACCACGTCTTTGCAAGAAATACCCTCAAACAATCGCTCAGCCATATTCAAATCCCCACACGCCCCATAGAATCGCACAAGCGAATTAAGAATATACTGATCCATACCAAGCGACAACTTAATCGCCATTCCATGAACAGCTCTGCCGACCCGCGACGCTTTTAGCTCCGAAGCGGCCTTGATGACAAATGGGAAAGTGAAATTGTTGGGCAAATCGTCACATTCATCGAGCATAGCCAGAAATATCACGAAACTCTGAAAAGGGTCGGGGCTGGAAGCGTAAGCTCGAATGAGGGTGTTCCAAGTGTAGAGATTTGGTTCGGGAATTTGGTCGAACACATCACGAGCATACTCGAGAGTGGAGGAGGACTTGAGAGCAGAGGCTGCGATGAGCTTGCTGGCGGAGAAGGGGTCGAAGAAGAGGCCGGTGCGGAGCATCTGAGCATGAACTTGCTTCAATTGCTTGCCACTTGAACATTGATCGATTGTAGAGAGAATTTGGTGGTTTCTGAAATGAAGATTGTTGTTTGCGATTGAGCGATTCGAGAGAGAAATCAGTGGAGCGCTTAGAGCTTCCATAGCCCATTAACATTGCCGCCTAGATTTGCCCCACGAAACCAATGAACCGCTTTTTGAGATTATCTCTAGTCGTTTATAATTCCCTGGAAACATAAACTAATATAAACAACCCGATAATATATTATTTAATTTTAATAAGTGTAGTAAGAAATATTGTGTTTGGAAATAAATGTTGGCGGGATGCTCAAATTAATTAATTTTAATTAATAAAATCCATACTTTTAATTATTAACCATTATTCGTATATTTTCATTATTTTAATATATATATATATATTTTTTTTTTTTTTTAAGATTTTAAATTTGTCCATTTACTAACATTATATTTTTTATTTTTATATTATATTATTATATTAATATATATATATATATACATTAAATAAATTTTGAAATTTTTTTTTACTCATGTTATTATTATTTACTTTTAATCTCTACTTTTTTTTTCATTTATCTTTTAACACAATTCAATAGTCCATATTAATCTCTATCGACAGTAATTTTTTGAAAGTGACTGCTTTCAATTTATTTGTCTTTATCTAAGATATATTTTTATTATATTGTGAAGAAAAAGTTCTGAGCGTTTAACTTAATAATATATTGTTTCCAATTTTATTCTCCTCGTCTTATTCTTTAAAAAAAATATTTTTATTATATTGTGAGAAAATAGTTGTGACTGCTCAACTTGTAAATTTAGGGTTGAAGTGTGTTATTTGAAAATTCCAATACGATTTCATGTTGAATTTACTCTCAATTTCGTAAAAAGAACGGTGTAGCGGTTGTGTTCTAATCCAAGGAGAGTGTCAATAAAATTTGTTTATTTATGAAAACCTTGGAGTGGAATATGTATAGTTTGACTGAACCACTATAAAACTATAAATCGGTTATATTTTATAATTATTTTTTATTTAATTTTAAAATTATTGAATTATTATTTTCTAATTATTTATAACAAGTTCAATAATTAGAAAAACTAAACATACTTAAATAAGTTCACTTTAAAATCCTATTCGCCCCCTTTAAAATAACTATACCGATCCAACATTAAATTGTTTAATATATAATATATCGAATGCAATCTAATGAGATCAAAATTAATAAATTGTTTTGTTTAAATTTGTAACTTTATTCTAAAATAAATTAGGAAATATAATCAAAATCACAAATCAATAGTTGCTTAATACAAGCCTTATAATTTAATAATTAAATTTATTTACATATATTTTATAAGTTCGGTTCTGAAATTTATAGATTTGTATTATATGATCGAGTATAATATTCTTTATTATTTAATAAATTATTGAAATTTAAATTTTATATCAAATAATTATTTGACATATTAAAAAAATTAAATTTAAATGTTCTATTAAATATATAATAAACTGAAATTTTAATGCTTAATTAGATATTAATGCATTTAATTAATATCACGTTAAATGGAGAAAGAACGATTCTCTAGGAATCGTCCCAGTCCCACATTTTCCCGATGGTTTTCTCGGGATCCAAACAAATTCCAAAATAAAATAAAATAAATAATAAATAAATAATAAATAATAAATAAGTGGGCCCTTAACTAAGCCCGCGAAACCACAGTCCCATATATATTCATGCAACGATCCCTTCTCCGTCATTGCATCTCCCATTAGGGTTTTCTTTTCCGGCGAAATCGTAAGAATCCTCTCTGAGAATCTCTCCCCCGTCTGCCGCCATGGTTGTCAAACCCACCAGAGCTCAAAAGAAGACGCAGTACGACAAGAAACTCTGCCGCCTCCTGGAAGAGTACTCACATGTCCTCATCGTCGGCGCCGACAATGTTGGCTCCAATCAGCTTCAGAGTATTCGCAAGGGTCTTCGAGGCGATTCCATTATCCTCATGGGTAAGAACACTATGATGAAACGCTCCATCAGAATCCATTCTGAAAACACTGGTAATACCGCCGTCATGAACCTCCTCCCCCAACTTGTGGTACGGATTCCAATCTCTCTAACTCGATTTTGATTTTGATTTTGTCTTATGTTGATTTGAATGAGCTTTCTTCGATCGATATCTAGGGTAACGTGGGATTGATCTTCACTAAAGGCGATTTGAAGGAAGTGAAGGAAGAGGTCGCCAAGTACAAGGTATTGTGTTTGGATTTTATTTTATTTCGTTTCCACTTCTGCTCTCTGCTGTGATTTCCATGCCGGCTTTTAACCATACATTGCCTAAGGCTATTCTGAGCTATTATTGTTCTCATAGAGAGTTATCGATATAAATAGAATGTATTGGTAATTAGTTCGCGATGGTAACTTTATAATGGTTTGTTTATAGAAATGAATTGATCATTGAGAAACGCAGAAGACTAGAATGAAACTGTATAATAGTCTAATGAAATTGCATAGCCCATCTGTTCTGAAAGTATAATGAAATAGCATAGCAAATGTAAGGTGCCTTCAGTCCATGGTTCTGTTGGAATGTTTGGAAGCAGTTTGTTCTATCAATTCATCCATTAGTTGGTTTCAAATTTGTTCTTTAGAGCCCCATTATGGCGGAAACCTTGAATAATTTCTCCGCGTACTCGCCATATTTGTACAAGTTTTATATATGGTATGCATTTATGGAAACAGGTGGGAGCCCCAGCCCGTGTTGGCCTCATTGCACCGATTGATGTGATTGTTCCTCCAGGAAACACTGGACTCGATCCTTCCCAGACATCTTTCTTTCAGGTTTCTTATGAACTAGTTACCTCCAATTTTAAACCGTTCAATTTGGAAAAGGGTCTCAACTTAAAAGTTGAATGATCTCAGGTGCTGAACATTCCAACCAAGATTAACAAAGGCACGGTGGAAATCATCACTCCTGTGGAGCTAATCAAGAAAGGAGACAAAGTTGGTTCATCCGAGGCTGCGCTTCTCTCTAAGCTTGGGATTAGACCCTTCTCTTACGGTCTAATTGTTGTCTCTGTCTATGATAATGGCTCTGTTTTCGACCCTGAGGTGCTTGATCTTACAGAAGAAGATCTTCTTGAGAAATTCCTTTCTGGGATTTCCATGGTTGCCTCTCTTTCTCTTGCTGTGTCTTTCCCAACTCTTGCAGCTGCTCCCCACATGCTCATCAACGCATATAAGAATCTTCTCGCCGTTGCTGTCGCCACTGATTATTCGTTCCCCCAGGCTGATGAAGTCAAAGAATTCTTGAAGGTTCGTAAGCCTTCAGCTATAATACGTAAATGCTTAGATATAATTTTGGTGTCTGAAGTTTTCGCTATAAACCACCTTCTATTTAGAGTTAGTTTTAATTAATTCCATAAAGTTTTATTTTGATCTTGTTAATAACTTTCTATATTAGACATTCTAAGTTTTTCAAATGGCATATTTTTAGTGGGATCCACTTACCTTAGGCATTTTAGCAGGATCCCTTTATTCATTAAATGCAGTAGAAATGAACTGGAAATAAAGCATATTGAAAACAAAATGGTATATGACTTATTTGGTATGGTGGAAAAATGGTAGGATCCAAGCAAGTTTGCAGCTGCAGCAGCTCCTGCTGCAGACGGCGAGTGTGGAGGCGCCGCCTCAGCAGCTGCTGCCCCCGCTGAGGAAGAAAAGGCGGCAGAACCAGAGGAAGAGTCCGACGAGGATATGATCATGGGCCTGTTTGATTGAGTTCATTCACAATCGACGGACCCATAAACAGTTGAGAAAATTGTTTTAACCCATCTAGTTTTATGTTTTTTGGTTATTATATGCTCAGAGACATTTTAAGTTGGTTTGTCAAATTTGTGGCGAGGATTTGGTGCTTTTTATTTGTTCATCTTGAGCTTGAACCACACATTCTGTCATGATTGGTTGTTGAGTGGTTACTCCTTTTTAACGTTAGTACTTTACTTTATTTGCTCTACTCAACTTGTCCATTTTTAAAACGTGTTGTGCTCAACCCTGTCTAAGTCTTTACGACCACAAAAATAGTTTATGCAAGCTCTTTTATATATACACACACACGTGTATATATATACACTAGGAAAAAAATTATCGCCTTAAAAATTTCTTAAAGAGAATTGATTGTGAATTTTCCTTAAATTTTCTAGTGAAATCCTTGCCTTAATTTCTTATAGAGAATCAAATCTCGTAATAGTGAACTTCTCGCTTTGCCTTAAAAATTCTTGCATTGCGAATTCCTTATCTTAAAAATTGCTTACAGTGTATGTAAATTTTTCAGTAAAATTCTTGCCCTCAAATTTTTTTGAATTGATTTTGTGAACTTTCTGATAAATTTTTCGGTGAAATTCTTGCCTTAAATTGATATGTGAATTTTTCGGTGAAATTCTTGCCTTAAATTGATATGTGGATTTTTTGGTGAAATTTTTGCCTTAAATTGATCTGTGAAATTTCCGGTGAAATTCTTGCCTTAAATTGAATTATATTGTGAAATTTCACTTCTTGCCTTATTCCTACCGAATAAAAAAATAATAATAATAATAATAAAATAATTGAGTGTGAATAAAAAATAAAATCGAAAGCGGAAAAAGGAAAAGGGAAAGATGTAGTAGGTGTTAGTACAAGATGAAGGAAAGGAAATCCCTTTTTAAGAAAGTGAGTAAATATTATTTTTCATTTTAAAAAAGAAAGACATAATAATAATAAAAAAGCAAAAAGACATATAAAAAGAAGAGGATTTATTTCACCATGTGAAACCTGAAGAAACATGAATAATTGATAGCGTCTACTTTTCCTTTTTGTTCCCCACTTCTTCATCCTCTATATTTCACCATTTCTTCATATAAATCACATTTTTCGTATTCTCACATCTTTGTTCAACTATTCCTTTTTTAAAAAATAAATAAATATAATTTAAAGATTTTTTAGTTAGAATATGTAATTGAAATCTAATTTAATTATATGATGTTCTCATTGTTGAGATTACTAAACATAGTTTACCATATATATCATATTTGATATTCTATTATAAGCAAACATACCTTACATAGCTATCTTTCCGTTTGTTACTCTCCCTATATTTTATAATTTATTTTATTATAAATAGAGATAACCTTCACAGGTTGATTTTTTTTTTTAATTTTTTGTTTGTTTATTTTCTAAATAATAAAATTATTTGGTAATTGTTTTTTCTTAAAAGTCCATTTGATAATCGATTTTATTTTAAAAATTAAGTTTATAAATAATATTTTCACCCATAAATTTTAGTATTCAAAATCTTGTGTTAATTTCTTATAATCAACCAAAAAAAAGCTTAAATTTAAAAAATAGAAAACTAAAAAAACAAAATTGTTATCCACCTTATTTAAAACGAAAAAAATTAAAAGATAATCATTTAAGGATTCAAACAGCGGTAACAAATGATTATGATGAAAACTACACTCAAACTCTAATTTGGGACTCGATACTCGTTTTGAGTCCAATTGCGAACGTGAGGATATTTTGAGAGGGAAAATAAATAATAGAAAGTTGTGAAATTAAGCGAAAGAGAGAGTGAAAAGGAATAAGATAAGGGCCTTGGCGTGACATTGGTGTCTACAACTCATTGTCTCTCTCACCTCACTTTCTTGCCCTTTTCCTCCATTTCTATTGGTCAATCATAATCTAATTTCTCATAATTCCATTATTTTAAAAAATTCAATTTTAAATTATATTAATAAATAATGTTAATATCATTTATTAAATTATCTTCCTAGGTTCTAGATTTGTCGGCTATTACCTTCAAAACTGGGTTCCGTGAAAAAGCAAACTTCTTCGTGTAAAAACTCAAACTATATTCATTATATAAATATATTTTTAATCCATATTTAAAAAATATTAGGGGTGTATTGCTATTTTTTTATTATATTTAAAAAATTAATTAATTAATTTTAAAATGTCACATTCTTGTAGTTATTGAGATATAATGAAGCATTAAATCAAAACCCATTTCTTTAATTTCTTCCTACCAAATATTCTTTACCATTTATTTGTCACTTTACCTAAACCACTTGATTTAAAATATAACATATTTTATATTAAATAACTACAACCTTATCTAAACCTACATCGTAGTTTCCTTACCTAACAAAAAAATTAACGATCGTAAAACATTAAAAATATAATATATTTAATAAGTTTGGTAGAATTACGTCGATTATATTGATTTATAAAAATATATATTTTGGATAATCCTCTCCAAATACTTAACATAATTGATTATGATCTCGTGGGAAGAATTGTTTTACTTCCACTAAAAAGTTGATTCGAATCTTCATCTCATGCTTGTCATACAATTTTGTTTTTAATAAGAATAAAATATTAGTTTTTAAAACATCAATTTATTTATTTATTTTTAAATATTTTATTAAGATTTATTTAAATATATATTTTTGAAAAAACACCTAAATAGTTAAAAAATTAATTTGTAAGAACTATCTCAAATAAACCATCAATCATTATGAAATTAAATAAAAATAGATTCAAAATAATTCGATTAATTTAATGTACTTTTAGGGGACGTGTGAACCAATCCGACTCATAAATTTTTATTTATTTGAATCCAACAAATTAAACTGTATAAGTCAAGTTGATCGAATTTTTTTTGTCAAATGTTTAAAAATATATATTATCATTTTAAACCCATTTTATTCACTATATTTAAAAAAAAATCACTTGTTATTGCACCGACAAATTATATAGTAATTTCATTAATATAATAATGGACGATATATATATATATATATATATAACTAAATTAATCAAATTTTGTATATTTATCTAAAAAATACATAAATCTAAATTTTCAAACGTTTGAATAATACAAATTTTACATAAAATCTAAAAAATAATTTTATCGTTAAGTTGTTTTTTATAAAACCATTAGTAATTTATTTAAAAAAATATCCTTAAATTTTTTTAAAAATTCATTAATATCATTCAATTTGTTTAAAAATAATAAAAAAAACTCTAACCATTAATATTATATTTTAAAAATACCCATGAAACTTATCTTTATAAAAAAAAAATCTTAACTTAATATATGAACGTCTATCAATGCCTTATAAATTATTTAAGCTTTTTAATATTACATTTTGAAAGTTCACGAGTATTTTTTAATTAAAAAAATAACATTTTTTTAAATATTAAAAAAAATTAAATATATTTTTTAAGTTTTTTAATAAAATATAAAAGTATTAATAAAACTTTTCACGGTTTAAAACTACTTTTAAAATTATTTTAAAAGTTAAAAGTGTATTTTTTTAAAATAAAGTATTAACCTACTTTTTTATTTTTTTATAAAAAAAAAACTTGTTTTTTAGATTAGTTTTTTTTTTTTAACAAAACATATTATTAATTTAGCATATATTTTGGACATGCAAAAATGTCAGATAAAGAAATCAAATATTTATTTCAATACTATTTTTGGAAAATTAAAATAAAAACGCAGACAAGGTGAAAATTAAGCAAGAGAATATGAGCCGTTGATTTGCTTATATTTCAAATCAGTTGTCAGTGTCACAGAGACTGCTACGCTGACAGGAACCGCCTCGCCCAACTTGCTTCTTCTTGACTTCTTCCCATCTTTAATTTTGCACCGTTAGTTTTTTTTTCCTCTTTTTAATTTTTTTAATATTTTTAAATCTATTTTATGTTAATTAAATAGATCTAAAGAAACCAAATCTAATACTTTCATTTTGAGAATATTATCGACAAAGATAAATCACTATTATAATCTTTATCCCATATGTAAAATTGTTGTTGCACCTCTTTTGACGAGGTGGATGGCTAACATGTCACCAATGATTGAATCGTGATCGTGAATGGATCTTGACTTACCACAAAATCCCGAACTAGTGTAGTACTTGGTTACCTACACTTTGACGCTCGTGCTAGTGTTAATTCGAAGTGGTATTGAGCCAGTAAGTTGAATACACATAGTTCGGGATGATTACTCTCTTTCTTTTATAAGAGTAAACGTGTAAGAGTTTCTTGTTGTGTTCGTTAATACATGTCATATTGGAGGCTATCTTAAACCCTCGTTGTTCACCTGAACCGATTGTAGTTTGCTCGGACACACGTCTTAGCGAGACACCCTCCCATAGAGCAAGAAGAAAATGAATATGTTGACGGAGTTGAATTTAAGTGTTTGAATTTATATTGAGTAAATAATGTTTTAACGAATTAAATTATTTCTTTACATTATTTTTCTATAATTTTTAATGAACGAATCTAAATTAATATTTCAATTTTTTTTTTGTTAGGATTAGATTTATAGTTCTCTAAAATAAATAAATCCCACTATTTGATTTTATAATTAATATATCGTGGAAAATAAAATAAATAAAAGTCAAATTTTTATTTATAAAAAAAATAATTTAAAAATAGAACTTAAAGTTATTGGACATGGCCAACACGCCAAAGAAAATTACCCCTTTTTTTTCTTAATATAGACTACATTTTACATTTAAATGTGTCGCACATGTTGTATTTCGCGCTTTATTTATTTCAAAGGGACCCACTTTTTGTATTATTATTATTATTAATTTTTAAAAAGATTTTATTCATTCCCTACGATCTAGACAAAGAATGATTTAGGAAAAAATTAATTTAAAGATTATGCATAATACTGTCTATATATTATAATTTTTCCGTATAAAATTAATATTTTTGATACCTTTTATGTAAATACTAATCTAATATAAAAATTATAATCTTAGTGTCGAACTAAGGACAGTTAGTCATTAATGTAAAAGCCTCCAAGTTCACCGTTAACAATTGTTGTTCGTTTTGGCATGTTACGTATCGTCGTTGGGCTCATAGTTTTATAACGCGTTTGTTAGTCCACCGCTAACAAAATTTTGTCTGTTTTGGCCCGTTACGTATAACCGTCAACCTAAGGTTTTAAAATGCATATGTTAGAGAGAGATTTTCACACCGGCGTAAAGAATGTTTCGTTTCCCTCTTCAAACGATGTGGGATCTCACAATCCCACTCCTCTGGGGCCCAACGTCCTTACTGACACACCGTCTGGTGTATGACTCTGATACCATTTGTAATAGCCCACAAAGCCCACTACTAACAAATATTGTCCGCTTTAGTTCGTTACGTATAACCCTCACGATTTTAAAACGCATCTGTTAGGGAAAAGTTTTCATAACCTTATCAGAAATGTCTCGTTCCCCTCACCAACATATATGGAGTCTCACATTTTTTTACAAGAATGTGACACATGAGTAAATGAGAGTTATGTACATGAACGAAGACCATAGTGATCAATTTTTTTTTTAAAGAATTGATTAAGAAATTTAGTAATTAAAATAAGAGAATTAAAAAAAAAACTATTTGGGGTATTTTTTATATTATAAAACAGATTTTTGGAAATATTTAACCTATTTTCCATTTAGATTTTTTGTCTTTTTTTTATTAACAAAACAAATAATGGTGACATGAATGGTAGATTCATATTTATTATGGACATTTAAATTCATTAGAAAAATACAAACAGGGGAAATTAATTGAAGTTTATATTAAGAGTAAATAATATATTTGAACAATTTAAGGATGAGATTTTGCAAATTTCTTTATTTATACATATTATTATTTCAATAAATAAAAATAGAAGCAAATTTATTTGGTTTTTCTTCTTTCAAAATAATAATTACACGCCACGTCATTAATCGTTATTCACCCAGTTATGTAAAATAGAATTAAATATAATTTAAGCAAAGAATAAAAAAAGGAAATTAGTTGTATGGTAACTCTCTTATTAATTATATATTAAAATAAGAGTGAAAATTAGATTTTTCTCTTAATTTTATAAAATTCCAAATCATGTAATTAGTATAAAAATATTTTATTATTATTATTTATGGTTATCTGAGCTGTTATAATTTATTTTTAATTTTTAATTTTTAAAACTAAAAATTAATTTTTAAGTGTTGTCAAGAATAAATAATAAAAAAAAATTATTAGATTTATTTATTAGTTTAAACTCTTTCAAAATGTTTATTGAAGACTCCACCTTTTACTATCAATTTTGGCTCCAAAATATTGCCGTTAATTAGGCGGCGTTAGTTAGTCAACACAAGGAGTCCATTTCTTTGTGCTACTGATAACGGTTAACGACGTCAGGACTGGACCCACAATTAAAGTTTTAGTAGTTCATTATTAATTAACCCAACTCCTTTTATTACTCATTGTAAAGTGACCGTTTACCGCCTATTCCAGTTCCCACTTTCTGTACGGCCTTGATATTTTAGAATTTGACGTTCTGAGATTTTAATTAATTGTTATTATTATTTTTTTAATTTTCAACCGTTTAATAATTACTGGCATATATAATGACGACTCCAATCCCGCGTTTCTTTGCTGATAAAGTGAAGCACGGAGCTTCTGGTTCTCTAAATCGCGTCCAGATTCTTTTTCCTTCATTTCTTGTTTCTCTATTAACGTGGAGAGATTTTGTTTTTGTTTAATCGGAACGTTTTCCGATGAACCGACAAATTCAAGTAAGTTTTGTATTTCTCAGAGGAATTTGATGAGAATGGATGAGTTTTCCGAGTTCTTGCGTTGGATCCAATTTTTCCATCGACTTTTGTGTGCTTTTAGTGATTCGATTTTCCTGGAAAATTGTTGAAATGATTGTTTTTCTGTCTTCCAATGAAGTTTCGTTTTGGATTCGTTTTGACTTACTGGTGTTTACTGCCTTTTGTTCGTTTGATATCAATTTTCTTTCCTTTTTGTAGGTTTGAATGAATCGAAAGGAAGGAGGCCTTTTCGATTATCTTTTTAATCTGGATCTGAGTAGAAATTTTGCCGATTCGTGGAGGTGAAAATTCTCAGATATTCCAAGCTTTGATTCTCTTACGATTCTTCAAGTCTTTGCGGTTAAGCTTCGAATTTCGTCTTCTACCTGTTTCTGAATCCTCTGTTTGGCTTGTTTATCTCGCTGCCTTTTCTGGACGATTATGGAGGCTACGACTTGTTTCCATTGGTCGCAGCCGTTTATTCCTCATTGTCCTTCTACGCAGACGATAGCCTCCACTGTACTATCTCCGTCGTCCTCCAAACGCCGGAACTATGTCGACGGAGGATCTCTCGTTGGGCGGTGTGTTCAAAGGTTGGAGCAATCGAGTCTGTTCGGTTCTTCATCGACGAAGCTCCATCGGTCGCGGTCTTGCGAGATTGCGAAACCGAAGAGCCGCAGTATGAAAAGAACTTGCAGCGCGAGTTTGGATGCGTTCTCGGACGAGGAATTTTCCAAGAAGATTCAGGAACTCACGCTCAGATTCCAATATTCAGCCGACGAGAACGAAACTGGCGGTAGCAATAGCGCTTCCTGTGCGGAATCAGATTCAGTATTGGAATTTGTGGAGCCGTCGTGGCCGGATACCGGTCACGAACGGCCGGTTTGGCCGGGGCACGACGAGCTTTTTCCGGCAATGACTGAACGGAGGGCGAATAACTTCGATCTTCCGGTTTCGCTCAGAATGTTAAAGAAGAAGTTACAATGGCGAGAGGATATCAGAGAATCGGCGGAATCTTCTCAATGCTCCGTCAAAAGGGCCTTATCCTCGGTTGTGTTCATGATTCGCGAACTTCATTGCTACACTCTGCGCCTGCGGGAGATTCTATACTTCGAAGATCTGCAGAGCATTCTCGTTCGTGTCCAGAAAGAGACTCACGCTTCGTTCGTTTGGCTATTTCAGCAAGTTTTCTCTCAAACTCCAGCATTAATGGTCTCCATTATGATCCTTTTGGCCAATTTCACCGTCTACTCCATAGGGAACAACGACGCTTTTGCGTATACTTCGCCGCCTCCAACCGCCATGGTTTCCGTCGTTGAATCACACGACCAACACCACTCCAAGTTCGATTCATCCACCATCAATTCATTCTCCGTGTCCTCATCAAGTGGAAAAACGACATCGATCGGCGGAAACAATGGCGGTGGAGGGAAAGTACGGCCGACCGCCGGCGGAGTCGACGATGACGGCCAGTTCGATCAGTCCGATCAATACCGAACAATCCTCCCGGACAACGCCTCTCAGGTTTCTTCATTTGGAACGGCGAAGGAGGCAGAGTCGGTCTCGAACATTGAAGATGAGGAGGAGGCTAGTTTGTGGAATTCGGTAGTTGAAGAAGCTTCGAAGATGCGCCAATGGCGAGACGAAGTTCTGGATCGAGATGCGATGCGGAATCTGATGTCGCCGGTGACGGCGAATATTGAAACGGATGATTACACAGAGTATTTAAGAACAGAGCTTCTTTATCAAACCAGTCTTCTTCAAGATCCTAACAATCCTCTCCTCCTTACGAACTACGCCCAGTTCCTGAACCTCGTCGCCCATGATTATGACAGGTCCAATTTCTCTTCTCCCTTCCCTTTGCGTTCCATTTTCCTTTAATCTAATTGCTTCTCCGGCCGAAACAAATCTGGTTAAATTTGTTTAATATTCTTTTCTATTTTTGGATTTAAAGAATTGTATTTGTTTTTTAACTACAGTGTTCATATTGATTATGAAAATATTTGATTTCTTGATCAAATTTTAAAAATTAAAAATTAATTTCAAGGAAGTTTGGAATCGCGAGAGTTTAATCTGAATAAGAATCGTGAAAACGAAATTCCGAATCATCGTTTTCATGAAAATAAAACTTCCCGATTGCAACATATGTGGCGGTGGTTCAGGTTCTAGATAACAAAAATCGCTCGCTCTTGCCACGATCTTTTTCTCCCGACTGCACGCGCTTCCCTTTAAAAGAAAAATCAGAGATTCTCTGGGTCCACTATGAGCATGCAATTTTTTTTTCGTTTTTAGAGATATATTTAGGATTCAATTTGTGGGAATTGAAATTACATAAAACAAGAAAGATTCAATGTAATATATTGTCGCTTATTGAATGATGTTTTTAATTTGCAGAGCCGAGGAATACTTCAAGCGGGCGGTGGCGGTGGAGCCACCGGAGGCGGAAGCGTTCGACAAATACGCCGCTTTCTTATGGCGGGTGAGGAACGACTTGTGGGCAGCCGAGGAGACTTTCTTGGAGGCTCTTTCCGCCGATCCCGGCAACTCTTACTACGCTGCCAACTACGCACATTTTCTGTGGAACACCGGCGGTGACGACACGTGTTTCCCCCTTGACTCCTCAGAAGCCTGAGGAAAATTCCTTCGCCTCCCCGACGGCAGCGGCGGCGGTGGTGGACAACGGCCACGTTGGTATGGAAGGAGGTGGTGGGATGGGCGGTGGATTGGGCGGTCGGCATTGAAAGAGTAGAAATGTTGAGTTCTTTATTGGCTGTGGTAGCATCTTCACGTGGCTATGGTATGTTACAATGTATATTTAATTTTTCGTTTTTGGTCTTTGTTAATACATAACTTTTTTCTTTTTTTTTTTTGGCTGATGGTAATAAAAAAATGAAATAAAATTGTAGAGGAGATTTGAAATTTGATAGTCTATATGAAATCAATTATCCTTTCAAAGATTCAAAAGTGATTGAATTGAGGAAATGGTAAAGCTTATTAGATACGCTATGTGACAATATTTACAAATTATGGAAAATAAACTACATGAAATGATATTTTCTTTTAATAACTAAGGTAATATATATTTGAGGATAATTAAATGATAAAGCAATTAGTTTCTTAGAAAATATTAGCATTTTATTTTTCTAGAACAATCTCTTTATTAATGGTAGAGATGAGGCCAAGCTTAGGTAATGCACAATCATGGAACACTTATGAACACTTGGTTCATATTCTTTAAAACTACTTGTCATTTATATATGAATTTGAGCCAAGTGCTATGGTTTCTCTCTTCTCACTTTATTTGTCAATATCCAAACACTTCATTTTTTCATTACTTTGGCACAAAGAACCAAAGAGAACATATGAATACTTGATCAGGTTAGATTCTAAAATTGTTAAATTATAAATTTAGTCCGTAAATTATTTGATTTGTACATAACCGACCCTAAATTTTAAAATGATGTTTGATATAACTTTGAAAATTTTGGATAGATCATTAATTTGACAAAAAATCATTAACAGCTCTATTTGACTTGTTGATCAAATATCTAAGACAAAAAATACTGCTCGAAATTTGAATTACTTCACAAACAAAATCGATCATGTCAAGCTTAAATGATTCTAAATATACAATATAAACTACTATAATTGCAAAGAAACTTAATAATTGGTTAGAAAAAAACACTCTTTTTACTAGCTTTCCAAGTCTAAAGTAATATATATGGCTTTATATAGTATCAAAATAAAAACTCTTTTTTTCATATTTTATGGCTATATTTAACCATGATTTAAATGTAACGTTCAAAGTAAATAAAAGTCTTAGAAATACAAACACATAACTCTAGATTATTATTCATCCAACATTTGTAATTATCCAAAGATAAATGAAGCTTAATTTTTCTTTAATGTGACATGAATTTCAATGTCGTGTGACACTTTTAACAACATTTTTTTTAGGTATAAGTAGACTGTGTCTAGATATCTAAATCTTTATTTATAAAATCGACATCAAAAGTTTATAGATCAATTAGATATTTCTTAAGAGTTGAGAAACCCATTGGAAAGAATTAAAGAAAAAGGGTTGTCCGAAGAACTCTTGCAGCTTCACTTTGTCTTCTCTTCTGAGTTAAATTTAAGAAGGCTGTTCGGACCCAAATCCGAGGGTGGCGATCTTATTTCGGTTGGCGGCCAAATCCGATGTACTGGAAACTTCTGCCATTTTTTGCTTCATTGGTCCTTTCATTTAGTGAAGCTTGGTCTTAAGAGCATGGCATCCCACGAGATGTGGCTTTTAACAAATTGGTTTAAATGGGTATGCCTGTATATATGAATTCAATGCCTTTTGTCTCTTTTTCGGGGACTCTGTACCACATGGTCCCACATCACCCGCACATCCCCGCACATCTTATTGGGAGAGGTACCGCTCTAATACCATTTTGTATGGAGCTTCCGCTTAGACTAATTTATCCAGAGGATTTGAGGCCACTAACTACTTCGATATGGGCTGTAATTTCATTATGGGCTGCGCTTTAACTTTGGACGTACCAAGCTTCATGTTGCTGATAAGTGGGCCCAGTAGCTGCTGTGATATGGACCGTGAATTCATTACCGGCTGAGCTATAATTAAAAATTGAGCCGTACGCTAATTCATGAGGCTGAAATTTCGGTCCATTAGTTAGCTTCATGTAGCCGCAATTTTGACCCATTAGCTACTTTGATACGGCCGTGCAAGTACTTTATGGGCTGGGCTTTAACTCAAAACTGAGCCGAATCCATTTTCATGTAGCTGAACTTTGGACCCATTAGTTACTTTAATATAGGCCGTGCAAGTACATGATGGGCTGGGCTTTTACAAAAACTGGGCCAAATCCATTTTAATGTAGCAGAACATTGGACCCATTAGTCACTTTGATATGGGCCGTGCAAGTACATGATGGGCTGGGCTTTTACAAAAAATGGGCCAAAACCATTTTCATGTAGCAGAACTATGGACCCATTAGTTACTTTGATATGGGCCGTACAAGTACATTATGGGCTAGGCATAAACTAAAAAATGGGCCATATCCAGTTTCATTTAGCTGAAATGGGCGCCATTAGCTTTTATAATATGGGCCGACTTGGGCTTCCTGTGTGAGCCGACTTGGGCTTCCACTGTGGGTTTACATGGGCTTCCACTGTGCGCCGAATTGGGCTTCCACTGTGGGCTGTCATGGGCTTACACTCTGGGCCGACTTGAGCTTCTACTGTGGGCCCACCTGGGCTTCCTTCGTGGGTCGACATGGACTTCCACCGTGGGCCGACATGGGCTTCCGCTGTGGGCCGCCTTGGGCTTTCACTGTGGGCCGACATGGGCTTCCACTCTGGGTAGAATTGGGCTTCTACTGTGGGCAGTCATGGCCCTCCACTCTGGACCAACTTGGGCTTTCTTTATGGGCCGTCATGGGCTTCGACTGTGTGCCGAGCTGGGCTTCCACTTTGGGCCGACACGGGCTTCTACTGTGGGCCGACTCGGGCTTCCACTGTGGGCCGTCATGGACTTCCATTGTGGGCGGACTTGGGCTTCTACTGTGGGCCGACCTGTGCTTCCTTTATGGGCCGTCATGGGCTTCGACTGTGGCCCAAGTTGCGCTTCTACAGGGCCTTCATGGGCTTCCACTATGGCCGACATGGGCTTCCACTGTGGGCCAACGTGGCCTTTCACTGTGGGCCGACATGGGCTTCCACGGTGGGCCTTCATGGGCTTCCCTTATGGTTTGTCATGGGTTTTCACTCTGGACCGACATGGGCTTCTACTGTGGGCCAACGAGGGCTTTCACAGTGGGCCGTCATGGGCTAACACTATGGGCCGTCATGGCCTTCCATTCTGGCCGACTTGGGCTTCGACTGTGGGCCGACTTGGGCTTCTACTGGGCCATCATGGGCTTCGACTATGTGCCGACCTGGACTTCCACTGTGGGCGGACCTGGGCTTCCATTGTAAGCCTTCATGGGCTTCCACTAAGGCCGACATGGGCTTCCACTGTGGGTCAACGTGGCCTTTCACTGTGTGCTGACTTGGGCTTCCACTTTGGGCCGACCGGATCTTCGACTTTGGGCCGACACGGGCTTCTACTGTGGGCCCCACTTGGGTTTCAACTGTGGGCCGTCGTGGGCTTCCACTCTGGGCCGACTTGGGCTTCCTTTATGGGCCGAATTGGGCTCCACTGTCGGCCGTCATAAGTTTCGACTGTGGGCCGACTTCGGCTTCGACTGTGGGCCGTCATTTCCTTCGACTGTGGGCTATCATGGGCTTTGACAGTGGGCCGACTTGGGCTTCTACTGTGGGCCGACCTGGTCTTCCTTTATGGGCCGTCTTGGGCTTCGACTGTGGGCCGAGTTGCGCTTCTACTGGGCCGTCATGGGCTTCCACTGTGGGCCGACATGGGCTTCCACTGTGGGCCAACGAGGGCTTTCACTGTGGGCCGTCATGGGCTTCGACTATGGGCCGTCATGGGCTTCCATTCTGGCCGACTTGGGCTTCGACTGTGGGCCGAGTTGGGCTTCTACTGGGCCATCATGGGCTTCGACTATGGGCCGAGCTGGGTTTCCACTGTGGGCGGACCTGGGCTTGCACTTTGGGCCGTCTCGGGCTTCTACTGTGGGCCTACTTGGGCTTCTACTGTGGGCCTTCATGGGCTTCCACTGTGGGTCAACGTGGCCTTTCACTGTGGGCCGACATGGGCTTCCACTGTGGGCCAACCTTGGCTTCAATTATGGGCCGTCATGGGCTTTCACTGTGGGCCAAATTGGGCCTTTACTGGGCCGTCATGGGCTTTCATTCTGGGCCAACATGGGCTTCAACTGTGGGCCAACTTGGGCTTTCACTGTGGGCCGACTTGTGCTTCCCTTATGGGCTTCCACTCTGGGCCGACTTGGGCCTTGTCTGTGGGCCGAGTTGAGCTTCCACTGTGGCCCGAACTGGGCTTCCACTGTGGGCGGACTTGGGCCTCCACTGTGGGCGTATTGGGCTTCCACTGTGGTCTGACCTGCGCTTCCTCTTTGGGCAGATTTGGGCTTCCACTGTGGGCCGAGTTGGGTTTCACTGTGGTCGGACACGGACTTTCACCGTGGGCCGACATGGGCTTCCACCGTGGGCGGACATGGGCTTGTACTATGGGCCAACATGGCTTGGGCTTCCACATTATGCTTAATTGGGCTTTAAATATGGGCCTATTTTGTTTTCCAATATTGGCCTATTTGGGTTTCCTCTATGGGCCCATATGGACTCCCCACTATGGCCCGAGTTGGGATTGGGCTTCCACAATGGACCGATTTTGTTTTGGGCTTCCACTATAGGCCGATTTTCTTTTGGGTTTCCACTGTGGGCCGACTTGGGCTTCCACCATGCGCCGATTTGGGGTTCACTTGTGGGCCGTCTTAGACTTCCACCACGGGCCGATTTGGGCTTCACTCGTGGACCGATCTGGGCTTCCACTATGGGCCCGTCTGGGCTTTATGGATGGGCCCTTTTGGGCTTCCACTATATTCTAGAAACATACAAAATCTAGCAATTTTAGTTTGATTTTTTTACGTATAAACTTTCTTGAAGTGACAAACAACGGAATTCATTTAATTTCCAACCATTATAATTATATATCCTTCATTCTAATTTCATTAAAATATATATTTTTTAAATTAATTTAATTATCTTATAAATAATACTTAAAAAATCATTACAAAAAACTCTTACATCTAAAAAAAAAAAAAAAAAAAATCTTCAATCTCGTCCGTGGTACGACCAGAGGCATTCATAGGTTAAATTTTATTAAATCGAGTATCGTGATAGTTTAGACTATACCTAATTATTCAGATGGTGGGTAAAACAGAAACATTTCATTTCATTTTTGATACGTTGCTTAAAAAATTATATACATGCACTATGGACTAAGCTAAAGAAGAGTATGGGAGGGCATTTAGGGCATATATTTGTACAAAATTAATTAATTTCATTCCCTTCATATTCTCCAAAATTTTCTCCCTATATTAAATATATAATTAATATTTTCAATAACTTAAAACCCCCCATCATTTCCTCTTTTATTTTCCCTACTTTAATTTTCTCTGAGTAATTTCCTCAAATTTCATATTGATAGAAGGAAAACCCAAGATTACCCCTGCCAGTTCGCTGCAAAGAGTAAATCCACATAAGGGCAAAACAGTCAATTCACTATAATTTGGCGCCAAATTCGTCTACCATTCATAGCGGGAAGAAAAAAAAATGCTGATTTTTATAAAGCTAAATTAGGACAAATAATAGTAAAATTTAATAAAAATAATTAATGGGTTATGATTATAAGCAGCCCACTAATCCCTCTCCCTTAACTCTTAATTTTTTGTTGGCCAAAAAAGAGGAAGCTCAGGAGTTACACTAACTATCAATCTCAGCCGTTGGATCATCCACAAGATCAACGGCTGTAAAGCTGCATGTTTCATGACAAAAACCCCTTCACTCTCTTCTCCATTTTCTCGCCATCTTCATTCCTTTCTCTCTCTCTCTCTCTCTCTCTCTCTCCCCCCATAAACATATTTCAGGCGAAAAACAAAATCCAAGGAGAGATAAACATGCAGAGCAACGCGCCGCCGTCGGGTCCGCCACTAGCCGCCATAGATCGATTTCTCTACAGCCACAACGTGAACGGCAATTGCTATGAGAATGGGTTGATGGGAGGGTTGTCGCCGGGAAGTTGCGGCGGCGAGTGGTTTGAAATGGACGGGAGGCTGCGCGTGGAGGAAGCATTACAATTACAATTGCAATTAGAATTAGAATTAGAATTAGAATTAGAAGAAGATGAAGAAGAAGAAGAAGATGAAATGGGTTTGAAGGAGGCGATGATTACACCAAATGATGAAGGGAAAATTTGTTCCAAACTCAAGAAATTAAAGAAGCCTTCTTCTGCAATTCTCATTAAAGGACAGTGGACTGAAGAAGAAGACAGGTGATCTTCTTTTATCATTTCTTTCTAATAATTTTTACCCAAAAATAAAAAATATATTATGGGGTTTTGAAAAGATTATAATATTTTTTTAACGGAGATCGAACCATAAGCCATGGTCGGGTTGGTATTTTCATTAAAATATCGATTTCTTGTTATCGAAATTTCAAGGTTTTGAAAAGTTCGTAATGTTCTTTTTGTAGTTTATATATTATGGGTAGGGATCAAACGAATAAGCCGTGGTTAGATTCGTATTTTTATCTCGTTATCGAAATAACGAAATTTTAGGGTTTTGAAAAGTTTATAATGTTTTTTTTTAGTTTATATATTATGGGTTGGAATCGAACAAACAAGCTTTGGTCACATTAGTATTTACATTAAAATTTCAATAATATTATCGAAATTTTAATATTTTTGAAATTTCATAATATATATATAATATATATATTATGTTTGATATCGAACAAGCTTTAGTCATATTAGTATTTTTATTAAAATTTCGATAACATTATCGAAATTTTAGGGTTTTGGAAAGTTTATAATGTTTTTTTTTTTTTTTTGTAGTTTATATATTACGGGTAGTGATCGAACCAACGAGTTGTGGTCCGATAGTATTTTCAAATAGATTGGATTTTTTTATTTGATTAATATATATATATATATATATATATATATTATAATTGTTGTGGTTATTATTAGAGGAAATAATAATAATAATAATAATAATAATAATTTTTTATTTATTTTGGAAATGGGTTTGAGAAAATGAAGGAAATTGATAAGGCTGGTGAAGCAATATGGAGTGAGAAAATGGGCACAGATAGCTGAGAAATTGGAGGGCAGAGCTGGAAAACAGTGCCGTGAGAGATGGCACAATCATTTGCGTCCTGATATTAAGGTTTTTTCCTTCTTTTATTTATTATTTATTATTATTTAAATATTATATATAGATCCATAATTAATTTAGTCAGCAAAAGCTTCACAAAATTAAATATCTTTTTGTGGTTTCAACATTTTGAAAGCTTTTCTTCTAACAATTTACCATTTATCCATGCAAATTATTTATGAAATATTTTAAATTTTAATTTTAATTTAGACCTAATTTTTTGTTATGTAATTTTTTCGGTCGAGATATTATCTAAGAGTATAGGGTTAGTCGGTCATATTTTACCAGTAATTATGATGGTCTCCGTAACATGCATGGATTTTTTTTGTTCAATTGAGATAAAATATTTTGGAAAATAGGGTTAGTCGGTCGTGTTTTCTGTGATTTAAAGCGTTTTGAACTGTAATTGTGACGGTTACGTTGAATAATTTACTCGTTTTTTTAGAAAGAGAGTTGGAGTGAAGAGGAGGAGATGATACTCGTGGAAACTCATGCAAGGGTTGGTAATCGTTGGGCTGAGATAGCAAAAAGCATTCCCGGAAGAACAGAAAACGCCATAAAAAACCATTGGAATGCTACAAAAAGAAGGCAGAATTCAAGGAGAAAGAACAAACGCCCTAACTCCCAAAACGGCAAGCCTCACTCTTCTATTCTTCAAGATTACATCAAAACCAAATACAACCCGACCGCCGTCCCGGCCGCTACCACCGCCACCTCCACCGTCACGTCGGCTGTCTCGAACGACCCTTCGTCCCATTTCAACCATTTCTTCTCCGAGTCATCGGATTCCACCTCTAATCTCTCGTCGGCAATCATCTCGTCGCCGATGTATGACGATGAGCTTCTCTTCATGCAAAATTTCTTCTCGAACTCCGGTGGCTTGTTGCCGTCTGTTGATGATGGTGCATCTATGGTCGTACGTAATCAATCTGTGGCGGAGTTCGGGTCTGTTGACTCGGAACCGAAAGCGGAGAAGGGGAAGAGTAGTCACTTGTATTCCGATATGTATATGTCGTATCTTTTGAATGGGACGATGAACTCCGGCAACGGCGATGGGGAGATTCAGAACACGGTGGAGATGGCGGAGCTGCAAGTGGTGGCCGGAGAAGGCCAATGGGAGAATTTACAAGAAGGGAAGAGAGAAATGGATTTGATGGAAATGTTGTCTTTCCATTCTTATTCTTAAAGCTTTTCGTTTGAACTTCCAAATGGAAAACTTTGAAGGTTTGAACTCTCCTCGTTCTTCAAGATTTGTGTTTTAGAATTATACTTATTATTATTATTATTAATTACTATTATTTGATAATTCATTAAAATAAACGAAATTTAAGGGAATAAAAAGGATATAATAAAAGAAAGGCATTGGTCGAGGAAAGGTTTTAAAATGGGTCCTCACTCCCCAATGTTTCATTCCCCTCTACAATCGAGGAAGATCTCACACATCTCACTCCCCTTAGTGCCCAACGTCTTCTCTAGCATTCTGTCCGATATCTAGCTTTGACACCATTTATAATAGGTGGAATCCATAACTAGTGGATATTGTTCTCTTTGAAATTTCTCTAAAAGTTTTAAAACGTGCTATTAGGGAGATGTTTTCACATCATGAGGGATGTTTCGTTCTCCTCTCCAACTGACGTGCTACCTCACAATTCACCTCCTTGGAGGCACAACGTACTCACTGACATATAGCCCAGTGAAAATAAGTGAAAACTTAGAAAAACAATGATCGAAAGCCAAATTGGCTCTAACCAAAATGGCAACAATGTTCCTAAATTAATCGATAATTTTGATACAATCTTAATACAATCTTAATACAATCTTAATTTTGTTAGTCCAACCAGTTTATGGCAAACCAGTCTCTCAGTCGAAATTGGAAGATAAAGGACCTCTTAAGCATATTATTGCTTTGTGGATGAAGCTATTAATTCAGCAGTTTCGTGGATAAATAAGGAGTTATAAAAATTAAAGGTCAAAGGTAACCGTTTCTAGTAATCAATGCTTTTGAATACTTTATAATTTTAAAAAAATTACATTAACGGCCATGAACTTACAATTCTTGAACAGAATACAAACAAACAATTCACTGAAATTTATGTCCTTTTTAGCAATAACAATAATTACTTCCAAACTGAAAACTCTTACTCTTGTGCATGCTTAGTTTCAACGACTCTAACAAACTTTAATTAACAGGAAATTAAGAGCCCGGTATTATCTATAATGCTCCCTTTTCCCAAAATTTTCCAAGACTTCAAGGAAAAACATATCATTTTATGTCTGTCTGTATATATAATTTGAAGAAAAGTCATGACATTTTGGCCCTGGCGAAGAACACCCCAGCAAATAACCCTGCAAAATGAAACCACTTCATAAGCCAAATGAGCCATGTTTATATCTTTTGAGAGTCTAAAAATTGTGTTCATTACCAAATAATATGCTGAAGAGGTTTGGTGGACTCAGTGGAACTTTAAACAAAAAAATGCCAGCAATTGATAAGGGAATCTTGTTCAAGGAACCTACAAGGCTGTAAAAAAAAAGGTTGACGAAACTTATACTTTGCACCTATATATACATATACATATACATACATTACTCAACCTACTTTTTTATAGACTTTTTAAAGAATCGAGCTAAGTTTTGAAAACTAAAAAAAATAGTTTAAAAAATTATTTTGTTTTCAAAATTTGACTTCAAATTTAAATATAATTTTTAAGAAATTGTGAGAAAAGAAATACATAACTTAAAAACACAGAAGGGCTGTAAATAGGCTCTTCATAAACATTTTTTAGCAAATTTCAGCTAAAGTAAAATCATAGACTATGTTTATTTAGTGACCTATGTACATCAAAAGCTCAACTACTACTAATATAGAGTGAGTTTAGTTCAACATCTTTAGTTATTAAAACATTGAGTGAAATTATTTGTGTTAGAAACTACGATTCTTCGTAATGATATGATATTGTCCATTTTAAACATAAGATCTCGTGCCTTTCATTTTTGTTTTTTCCAAATTGCCTCCGTGGTTGGTAATAACATTGAGTGGAATTATTTGTACTAGGTGTTAAAAAATCCTCTTTCTAGCTGCAATTGCAACGTGGTTGGTAATAAAATGGAAATACCTGTAGGTGGTGGGGCCCGTTTGATGTAAGAACCACATAGAGGTGAAACTAATAGCGAGTCCAAGTAATCCGCTAGCAGTTGCGACAACCCAAAACATTGGCAATTTTATGACATCCCTGTAAGTTGAAATGGGAGGTGGTGGGGAGAAAAACTGTTTAGCTGACGAAACTTAGAGAATATACAATGAAAAAGAAAAAAGAATATACTTACGCATTCACTACATAATCCCATTCACCAAATAGGAAAATCAAAACGACACCAAATGGTAAAGATAATAAGTTATTTAGCAACACCATGGAAGCTTCATTAAGTGATCCAGATCTTGTTAACTTCTTTGCTTCGTCCATGATACGTCTCAGGGTAAGCTATGACACAGCAAAATCATATTGAATTATTACGAATGACATGTTATTTACGGGTCACTCAGAAGAGTCCTGAGTAAACATTTAGCTACTTAAGCTGTTGAAGGGGACAAAAAAACCCCCCACAAAATGGGGTTTTAAAGCTAAAAACTACTTACTGAATAGCTTGCTGTAAGAACACAGTTCGTGACCTGCCATCCATAGCCTAATGTATCAAATGTAAGATCTGTTATACCACCGCTGATGGCGGAGATGATCTGCGCGGACAAAAGAAGAGTGATTTTAATGAAAGAAACTAACAAAACTATGATTCCTGGAAGGACATAATCAACATAACCAGCAAAGTGCTTGATAAAGAGCAGCATTTCATTTTTATCAACTGTTCTTTCTCTATGATTGTCCCATATTTCTCAGAGATCTCGAGAATGACGGAAATTAGACATCTTTTAGTACCCAGCAACCTGGAAATGCTACAATATAAAGATTGGGTATGAACCCCGGGTAACTTTTTCCCAACGGAAACAAATAGAAAGGAAATGAAGGCACTGCCCTGTTAGAAACGATGAAGACCATCATAATACTTTTTTAGCAGAGAATAAAGGGTGGAAGATCCTCTCTCTATTGGGCAGAGTACAACTCCGTTTGGATTTTGCATTACTATTGAAGGTCAGTAATTCAATCTTTTAGAGCTTTAACTGTGAAAAGTGTATATTACTTTTAAACTTTTAATTTGCTAATAAATTTGGTAAACTATACATTTAAAAAAACTAGTAACTTACCAAAAGTAACTTATTCTACACAAAGTCGACTATGAGATAAAATTAGATCGGAAAATTTAAAGATTTGTTGGAGAAATTTTAAATTTTAAGAATATATTAATTATTAATCACAATAAAATCTAGGGATCGATCTTTGGTATGATTTTTGCATGTAAATTGGGAAGTAAAATATAATGTTTACCATTAAGAACATAGCAGTCCAGACTTTTTGGTTCTGTCGTTTCCGGAAAATATAGAGTTCTCCAATTGCAGTCATTATGTTTGTCACATTCTTCAAAATCGTCACCATTGCTATATTTATGTATTTCAAACTGAAACCAAGAAGAACCTCAAATTTCTGTCATGGGTGCCAAAGAGAAAAACAAAAGAGCTACTGAGAATCTCAGACATTGAACGCACCTGTACATGCCAGACACCAGCATACCAATAAAGATTAAGTTGACTGGAATCCACAGCCTAATCAGCTTCCAATTAAGCTTTTCGATTGAAACTGTTCTGCAGAGGCCCAATAGAACAATAACTATAGAACTAATCAAATTCTGCAGAAAATTACCGGAATAAATCAAAATTGGATGTGCTAGAAAATGTGATAAAAGTATAAATTTAAAAGAGAAACAAACTGATAAAGTAAAAACTGACAAGATAAAGCAAAAAATTTCATTGGTTCAAGTGACTGCCTTGACTCACTATTAACGCAAATGAGAAAGAAACGAGTGGCGTACTTGATAAAACATCAACGATATTCCTGCATTAAAATTGTAACCGGAGAGAACAATTTTATTCAGAATAATCATGCTGCAAGAAGAAATGCAATACGCAGTCCCGGATAAAAGAGGACCCGTTTTCCTTCCTAATCCATGTTCACGTGTCTCATCTCCATCAAACAAACCACTGAAACTGCCATTCTTGACAATTCGATTCCCTCTGAAAAACCTAAGGTAGAAGAATGATGGTGGGTTAACCACAGAATCATTGAACATTAACAAAATTTTCAAAAAAAATTTCAAAATTTTCAAACAAACCACTGAGACAGCCTTACACCCTTGATGTATAAGAGAGACATTAAAAAATAATATTTCCAATCTATATTCGACTGTAATTAAGAAGTATGCAAGTTTTCAGATATATATCAACCAGATTGTAGCAGCCAACTTTTCAATGCAAATTTCAAAATCTTTCTACTTGTTAATTGAAGTTGGCTACATATTTGAAATACAAAAATTTAAATTCTATTTCATATATGTAACAGGATAGAATTGTTTGAGCAGCTCAAATAATTTATAGGACAGACTATCCATGAGTACCTATCCCCCAAGGTCCTGCGCTGTGCATTCGTTAAAAAATTGCTAATCGACTTGCTTCCTTGATTTCGAATACCACTGAGAATTTTATGTACTGTACCAGCTCTTTCATTATGCTCAACGTTTCCGTTTCTAGTGCTCACTAGTGGTTCCTCGCCGCCTATTTCCAACTTGAAATCTGATGACATCTACATCAAAAAATAATAAAAACAACTTTATACGAAGAACAAAAAATGCATCTCCTACATAATCTCTGAGGAGCAGGTTCTGAACAGTTGAGAGCCGTCTGAATTCGCTAACAAATCCATCATCAATTGAGAAAGAAAACGGCTCAAATTTACAACCATAGTCAGTATGCATACAGAAATCCAAGCAAGAACCAGAAATAACCACAAAAAACTAAAAGAATGAGCAATGATTCTGAGTCCTACCGAGTCAAGAATCACAGTCTTCGGAGAAATAATAATCTTTTAGTATCCTCCAATTTGAATAAATTGTCAATCCTTAGTAAACCAAAACCACAAAAAAATGATAATTATCGCAGAAGAAAGAAAAGCGAATTTAAAAGCAGAGAAGAAATCAAACGCGTGAATGACGAACATACGATATACGTCCAATATACGGACAGAAACTGAAAAGTTCTGGAAAGTGATGTGAAAGCAAAATTCGTAAAGAGCACGAAAAATGGGAGAAAATGGTGGATCAAAGAAGAAGCGAAATTCCAGGGAAGAAAAGGGAAAAGGACCGTCTGTGCCATGAGAGAAGGATACTTGGGGATTTGGAAAGAGGCTTCACCTTCTTTCTTTCTTCTTCGAAAGTCAAATTGCTCCATCGTCATCCATGAGCGGCGAGCGCGAATCTCTGAAGAAGAGGCGAAGAAACCAAGCAAATTGAGAGACGGCCATTGATGGATGAGAGGATTGCTGCAACTAGCAGCAAAGATCTTGCTTCTTCGTGACGGAATTATTTTTGAATTCCCTCGCTTTAGCGCGGAACTTGAGGGAGATGGGCCGTTAAATTGGGCCTTATCGGATCGGGTTGGCAACGAATTTTTTAATAGTAGAATAAGTGGAGGTCTAAATATATATATATATATATATTTGGTTAGAGAGGAAAACGAAACATTCCTTTCGAGGGTATGAAAGCCTCTCCCTAATAAACACGTTTTAAAATCGTAAGGCTGACGGCAACATGTAATGAGCTAGAATAGACAATATCTACTAGTAGTGAACTTGAGCTGTTACAAATAGTGTCAGAGGCAGTTACCGAGCGGTGTGCCAACAAGGACGGTGACTCCCAAAGGAGGTGAATTGTGAGATCTCACATCGGTTTTGGAGAGAGTATGATACACAATGGACTAAAGTAGAAATATCTGCTAGCAGTGAGTTTGGACGGTTACAAATACTATTTATAATCATTTCTCAAAATTTTCCACATAAAAGTGTCATTTTAAAACCTAGATGACCAATAATAATAATTAATTTTGCTTAAAAAATATTAAAGATTCGAGGGAGAATATGCCCCCAAAATTAAATGAAAAAGATTTCGCCCCCATTAATTAATTCTGGAAAAATATAGGGACCAGCGGTTTTATTAATTATAAACTTATAAAAGAAAACTAAATTAATTAAAATATTAAACTTTGTATCTTAAAAATATTACTAATTTTTTAAAAATTTCAATAATACTCTTTTTTTTTTTTTTTTTTTTTTTTTATCCTTAGTTTATGTTTCTGAAAACTAACGGTAATTAAAAGTTTTTAATAAAATATTACTTTAAAATAGAAACTTTTCCGTTAATAATTCCATGATATTTAGGGACACAACCCAATCTGTTCTCTGTAAAATGCCACGCGTCAAGCCGTGTACCAGTGACCATTAATATCTCTCTATCTCTCTCTAAAACCATTTTTTAAGTTCGTTCTGTTACTGCCTGTGCAAAGTGGTGAACAGTTGAAAATCCGGTTCACCATGAGCGCCGGAGCTCTTCTCTACTCTTTCTCGCCAACGCCTCCAAATCCATCCGATTGCTTCAAGAACTTCTCCCTCTCGGAACGGAGGCTCAAATTTCCCTCACGTTTTCACCTGACAGTTCTTCCAGAGGATCGATGCTTCGTTTTCCAGATTTCCGCCCGACGACATTCCGGCGGAAGAGGGAACTGGAGGCTTTGGACCGATGTCAAGTCGAAGCCCTACGACGTGTCGAACAAAGATGCGAATTCAGTGAAGTTTAAGAGCTCGATCGACAAAACGGTGCTCGACGACGAAGAGGAGCTCAGTGATGAACTTCCTTGGTGGAAACAGTTCCCCAAACGATGGCTCATCGTCACCTTGTGTTTCTCCGCCTTCCTTCTCTGCAATATGGACAGAGTGAGTGAGCTCTGAATTCGTCGAATTTTTTAATGGCGCGAAGTGAACATAATTGACCGTTTCTATAATATGTTAGGTTAGGTTAGGTTTGTATTGTAGAGTTGAATTGATTGTTGTTAATTAAGGCAATTGTTTTCATTCAATAATTGCAGAGTGAGTGAGCTCCTTTGAGATTATAATTTGTGCCTACTTAGTTTTCTTTTTGCAATATAGGAAATTCATATTTTATCATGTAGTCTTACATTTATGAACTAATTAAGAAAGACCAAATGGATTAGGAAACAAAATAAGATTTAAACATTTTGCAAGAGAAGAAGAAAAAAGGAAAAGGTTAACCTATTCATTAACAAAACTTAGTCTAATTTTCAGAGCTGTTTACATTGTAATGGTTGACTGTGCTTTCATGATTCGAGGAAAATAATGTATTTTCTTCTTTAGTAAGAATTTTAGCATCTTAAGAATGTCGTCGTTATCATTATGTTCTTAAAAAAGTAACAATTTGTTATTGTTATAGAAATTTGACTTGTAATTCAATCGTTTTTAAAGTGGAAACTGGAAGGGGAAAGAAATCTTACGAACATAAAACTCAAATAGAAGCGTTATGGGGCATATTGCTTTTAAAAAAAATAATCTGTTTGTTTGATCTATATAGGTAAATATGAGCATCGCTATACTTCCAATGTCAGCGGAGTATAACTGGAATCCACAAACTGTTGGTTTGATACAATCCTCATTTTTCTGGGGATATCTCCTCACTCAGGTAAACACAAACTTGACAGCTTTCTATTACTCTAATGCTTTGAATTACTGGCCAAGAGCCTCTTCTAGCTAAACAATGATATGGATTGAAACAACCTTTTGCCTTGATAATATGAATAAGAAAAATCAATTGATCCAAACACAACATAAGAAGCCACATCTATTTGTTATCATCCAGAAAAGGAGAAACCATTGTTTTATTTCTTCCTTCATTTCTAACTTTTAGCTATGGCTTATGACAGATTGCTGGTGGAATATGGGCAGATACAGTTGGGGGAAAGCTGGTTTTGGGATTTGGTGTGATATGGTGGTCAGTTGCTACAATTCTCACACCTGTAGCAGCTAAAATTGGTCTGCCCTTCTTGCTTGTTGTTCGTGCATTCATGGGGATCGGTGAGGTTTGTCTCATTACATACATCACTAGACCCAAAAATTTAAATCGATAAGCCAGGGTATGTTCGATCTTTTAAATATATACTTAACATTCTGACACTCAAAATCCAATACATGAACTATTAATATCAACTGGGAAGGAAATGATACTGAAAAGGTTCAAACTTGGAATCAATCCTACTGTAACGGTCGAAGTCTACCTTTAGTAGATATTGTCCGCTTTGGCTCGTTACGTATTGCCGTCAGCCTCACGGTTTTAAAACGCGTCTACTATGGAGAGAGTCTAATTCTACTCCAACCAGTGTCTCGCACCGTCCGGTGACGAGCTCTGATACCATTTGTAACAGTCCAAGCCCACTGCTAGCAGATATTGTCCGCTTTGGCCCGTTACATATCGCCGTCAGTCTCACAGTTTTAAAACACGTCTACTAGCGAAAGATTTCCATACCCTTATAAGGAATGTTTCGTTCCTCTCTCCAACCGATGTGGGATCTCACATCTACTCTGATACCATGTTAAACTACCACTAGACCTAAAAGCGTAACCATGTTAAACTACCACTAGACCTAAAAGCGTAAGTTAAAGATCAAAGTGTATTATTCTTTCACATAAATTTTTAATCCTCATGGAAAACCGGTTTTTCTCCATGCTTATTACATAGAAAGATCTATAGTATGAGGGTTCTGGAAAGAAATTTGATTTCCTTCTCTTATTATCCTCCATAGACATTAGCTCAGATTGTTCAATTGTTTTCAGGGTGTTGCAATGCCTGCCATGAACAATATACTCTCCAAATGGGTTCCTGTAGCAGAACGAAGCAGATCACTAGCACTTGTTTACAGTGGGATGTACCTTGGTTCTGTCACAGGCCTTGCCTTCTCACCATTTTTAATACACCAATATGGATGGCCATCAGTTTTTTTCTCCTTTGGCTCACTTGGTGCAGTTTGGTTTGCTGTCTGGCTCAATAAGGTAACTAACTCTGCTACCAACAAAATATCTGGTCTAAATCCTTGTGTAAGCTGTATAAGGTCTGCCTTGATTCATAAAATTCTCTTGGATCTTGTCGACGACACGTGATTGATTCTGAGTCATGGCTATAGGCACACAGTTCGCCACTTGAGGATCCTGAACTGAGACCACAAGAAAAGAAGTTGATCTTTGCAAATAGTGTTTCGAAGGAGCCTGTTAAAAGTATACCCTGGGGACTGATCTTGTCTAAACCACCAGTATGGGCTCTTATAGTTTCTCATTTTTGTCACAATTGGGGGACTTTTATTCTTTTGACATGGATGCCAACATACTATCACCAGGTAAGTCTTTTTGTTACTTCACGGTAAAATTTTATTTGGACAGATCTTTCACTAGCCTGTCTTATTTACTGCCTCTTTGTTAGTGCAATCTCTAGCTAATTGAATCAGTATCCAAGTTTCTTACAATTACAGAATATAAAAATATTTTTAAAATTTCGATAACTTTTTAAGTTCTACGCACCTTCATGCTCAGGTAAATAGGATAGGGACAGAATGATTGATGGGTTATAGAGCATAACACATAAAATCTTGAAAAAAGTACGGGGAGTTTTGGGAAAAAAAAATTGGTTTGGTCATTCGATGTCAGCTCTTTCGGCATATGATTTGGAATCTTTAAATATCTTAGGTCCTGAAGTTCAATCTCACAGAATCTGGTCTTCTTTGTGTTCTTCCCTGGCTAACAATGGCAATTTCTGCAAACCTTGGAGGCTGGATCGCCGACACACTTGTGAGCAGAGGCCACTCCGTGACTACAGTTCGAAAGGTAACAAGGAATATTTCTACTATCCATATTTCTTCATGTTCTAAACCCAAAAACGTATGTCGTACGGTACTTTTAATTTTCAATGCATATTCGTAACACTCATCTCATTTGTGAGTTCGAAATTAGCTTGACATCAAACTAATGACTATCCATATTTGCTAAGAAGAAAATGACACTTTCACAATTTCAACATAAGATATCTTAATCTGAGATCTTGTTAAATCACTAGAAAATTTTAAAGCTTAATTTGATAGGTTAGGATACTTAATCTTTTGTAAATAGTCCGGATTGGTAGGAGGGAGTCCCACATTGTCTAATTAAGGGAATGATCATGGGTTTATAAGTAAGGAATACATGTCCATTGGTACGAGAATTTTTGGGGAAACCAAAAGTAAAACCATGAGAGTTTATACTCAAAGTTGACAATATCATACCATTGTGGAGATTTGTGATTCCTAACATGGTATCAGAGCCATGTCCTTAACTTAACCATGTCAATAGAATCCTCAAATGTCGAACAAAGAAGTTGGGACCCTCGAAAGTGTAGTCAAAAGTAACTCAAGTGTCGAACAAAATGTGTACTTTGTTCGAGGGCTCCAAAGAAAGGAGTCGAGCCTAAATTAAGGGGAGGTTGTTAGAGGACTCTGTAGGCCTCAAGGGATGTTTTATGGTGTACTTTGTTCGAGGGGAGGATTGTTGAGTCCCACATTGGCTAATTAAGGGAATGATCATGAGTTTATAAGTAAGGAACACATCTCTATTGGTATGAGGTTGTTGGGATATGGAGCCTGATGCTAGATCTGACAAAAACCTATATGGTAGATATTTGGTAAAGATTTGATAGAGATATATTCGGTGAAGTGTCTCTTATTCTACATACCTGAAGTCATCAATATAAAACCTGAAGTCTCTATTGTGCTTGTTGGTAGAACAGTTTCTTAAACTCTTACTTTTCAGATAATGCAAAGTATTGGATTTCTTGGCCCTGCATTCTTCTTGACCCAGTTGAGCCATGTTGATTCTCCGGCGATGGCAGTTTTGTGCATGGCCTGCAGCCAGGTTGCTTTGCATTTTGAAATGTCATTTCCATAGCTTCATGTTCTTATTGAAGTACATACATTTAATTTGATATGCTGACTTGAATAGGGAACTGATGCATTCTCTCAATCCGGTCTATATTCGAACCATCAAGATATCGCACCACGATATTCTGTGAGTTTTCGAGTCCGAATCATTCGAAAGTTCGTTTAGTTTGCTTACTTGCCATTGATTTTTGGTTGGAAAAAGGCTGTAATTGATGCAATGATCTATTTAGGGAGTGTTACTTGGTCTATCGAACACAGCTGGAGTTCTAGCAGGTGTTTTTGGGACAGCGGCTACAGGTTACATCTTGCAACACGGTTAGTTCTACGTCTTTCAATACTAATTAACTCAAATGCACATGAACTCCTTGAACCCATCACAATTGCATTGAAAAACCCTTTAAAATTAAAGTATGATAGGAACATGACGTGAAAAACTTGTCAGGTTCATGGGATGATGTTTTCAAGGTATCAGTTGGGCTATACTTGGTTGGGACAGTGGTTTGGAATCTCTTCTCAACTGGTGAGAAAATATTGGACTAACCTTCAGACCCTTTTTCACTAGACAAACCCCTCATTTCCAACCCAATTCTTGGAAAACTTCTGCTCAAAACCATTGGAAACTTCTAGCTAGAAAGCACAGCCCACTGTATAGTAGATTCCCTTGGGGGGTGTTTCTGGTTCTTGGAAAAAAAGAGCATTTTTTCCCTCTTGGTGGTTCCCACATTCAACATTTTAGGTGATTTTAGTAGATATTTATAAATAAATCATTTGTGCAGTCCATATTTTATATTATTTTTTAAAGTGATATTTCTATTTCATATTTGATTGTGAGGAACTCTTTTGAGCTTAATGGTTTTTTTTTAGATTTAAATATTCTTTGGATCAATTTGATGTCTGGATTGAGAAATGAGACCGGTAAATACTATGTTTAAAAAATACTCATATAATTTTAAAAGTAGCATTAACACTTATTATTATTAAAAAAAATTAATTTTTTTTATACTATCAATATATGGACGAAAACTGTCTATTGACATCTCGGAGATTATATCCAACACTTTTAATGTTATTTTGGAAAGTTCTTGAGTATTTTTGAAACGTGATATTAACGGTAAAAAAAAATTAGAACTTACAAAAATTTAAAGGTGTTTTTTGAAGTTTTTAAAAAGTATAAGAGTATTAATGAAACATTTGAAAGTCCATATGTATTTTAAAACACTTTTAAAAGTTTAAAAGTATTTTGAAACAATTTTTAAAGTTCAAACGGATTTTTTAAACAAAGTGTTAACGATTTTCATCCCAAATTAACAGTAATGATATTTTTTAACTCTTTTTTAAGTTTAAGGGTACTACTGATTATTTTTATTAATTTAGCCTTAAATTTTTCACTCATTTCTTAGTTAGTGCACAAAAGTGAAAGTATAAATAATTAATTTAGAAATACATAAAATAAAATAAAATAAACAATAGATTTTCGTCCACATAATATAATTTGGCTTTAATGTAAATTTATGTATGGAAGATCCACCAATTCACCAAATGCAACAATTTCAAACACTTCCACTCCCCAATTTAACCACCAACAATTTACGTATATAAAAAAAAGAAGAAAAAAAAGACGAACACATTGACAATTATATCCTCATGATGACGAACGAAATGACGAATTTACCCTGTGCAGTATTAAAAAAACTGAACCGATTTTTTCTTTACCGTGCACTGTCAAAAGCAAATATAATTCGGAAAAACAGACAAATTCAAATAACGAAATGACGAAAACACCCCTCTCCTAGCCGAGCCGGCGGGGATGCAAATAAACACGAAGCCCATTCTTCATAAAAAGAGTGAGAGACATCTTTTGTTCCACCCGGTGACCGGGAACTGGCGCCAGCCGGTATCGGAGGAGTACGGCAGAGGCGACGGACTTCATCTGCAAATAAGCCAAATCCTTCCCCAAACAAGTCCTCGGTCCAGCATTAAACGCCACAAACTTATACACATCCTTCTGCCCCTCGAACCGGTCACCGGCCGGCGATAACCACCGGTCCGGTTTAAATTCCTCACAATCCTCCCCCCAAATGCTCTTCATTCTCCCGACCGAATAAATTGAATACGTCACAGTCGAACCGGCCGGCACAAAAGTGCCATCTGGCAACACGTCATCAGCCACGACATATTTGAAATCCTGTGGTACGGACGGGTATAAACGAAGCGTTTCAGCCAATGCGGCTTTTAAGTACACCAATTTGTCGGCCTCGTCGAACACCAACGGCTCTTCGATCCACCGGCGCGGATCGTCGCCACGTGTTTCATGGAGGACCGTTGAGATTTCGGTGAGGATTTTTTCCTCGACGTCAGGGTGGTTCATTACGAGCCAAAAGAACCACGTGAGGGCGACGGAGGAGGTGTCCCGACCGGCGAGGACGAAGTTTAAAGCGATGCGGTGGAGCACGGTGGTGGAGAAGCGGTCGTCGTCGCGCTTCTTCATGAAGCGTGATAATAAGTCGTCTGAGGGAGATTCTTTACGAGCTGCAACGGCGTCGTTTATGTATTCTTCTACCACTTTCAGACACTCCTTCAACCTTCTTTCCATTCCAATCCCCAGAAGCTTCTCGAACCTTCCAATTAGGAAACACATTATCAATAAATAAATATAAGGGCTTGAATTATATTTTATTATCTCAACTTTTTGCTTTTATTTTTATTTCTACTCTAAACTTTACGTAAAAAAAAAAAAAGAAAAAGGAAAATATATATTGAGTTTTCAACTTGAAATATTTATGCAATCTAGATATTCATTAATCAAATACATTAAAGGTTTTATTTCATTTTTAAGAATAATTTCTAGATTTTCAAATTTATTCTTACTTAATTCTACTTATCATAAATGTATAACTTTTTTTTTTCATATTTTAAAAATAAACTTGTAAATATCACTTTTCAAACTAAAAAAATATTTTTTAAAAACTCATTTTTGTTTTTAGAATTGTGTTAAGAGTTTCAATAGTTTTCTGAGAATTACGATTAAAAAAATTGTGAAAAACTGATGTAATTTTTAGAAAATTAGAAATCAAATAATTATCAAAGTCTAATTTTTTTTATTAATCGTATAAACAATTAATTTAAACCTTCCTATTTTTCTTTTAGCATGTAATAATGTGTTCACAATATTTCATACACAATTAAAAAAAAAAAGTAATAAGAACAAGAAATATTATTCTTCTCACTATTATCTTTTCAAGTTCCAAATTTAAAATATATTTTCTATATAAAAAAAAAAAAGTCAAAATAATTATGGGTTTAAACTATAAATGTAAAAAAGTAAGTATATAAATATTTAAAATTTAAAAATGAAATTTAAAGATTAATAATTAGAAAAAGAAAAAAAAAAGTTTTTAAAACCTCCATAAAAGACCAGGGTAAAGAAGGCGCTGGAGAGTGGCCTCAGTGGCGGTATCAAAGGCCAAAGCGAAGGAATTTGTAGGCAATTCCGGCGACAGAGTTTCAGGATCTTTCCCAAAAGTCAGCCCACAAATATTGTCAAAAGTCAACCGGAGCAACAAATCCTGCAAATCCACCGCCGTCTTATACTCCGCCGCCTTGTCCAAAATGCACCACAGTCGCGTCCTTATCGTCCGATTCACCCACCGATCCATCGCCTGCCGGAGTGTCCTCGTCGTGAACTCCAGCGCCGCCGTCTTCCGCTGAATCAGCCAAATTTCTCCGTCGCTGTTGAAAATCCCCTGTCCCAATAAATCGTGAAAAGCCGCCTGCCAGTCCGGTCCTTTGGGGTAATTTTCGAACCGGGTTCGCAGCACGTGCTCGATGTTTCTCGGGTGGCACGTGACAGTGTAAAATCCTTGCTTTTTAGCTATGAATGGAACCGCCACCGTGCAGGTTTGGTACGTGGCAGCGGCGCCTGTGTCTCGGAGGTTTCCGGCCATCCAGTCATGGAGTCTCTGCCTGTTCGAGAAAAGAGCCGGTAGACTGCCGATGACCGGCCATACTCTTGGACCGGTGAGCTTACGGGCGAGGAAATAAAACCAAATCAAATAGGTGAGAATGAGAATGAGAAAAAAAGAGGGGAAGGGAAAAACGACGTCGTTGGCCATTGATGCGAAGGAGGAAGGAATTAGTGAGTGAAGAGGGAAAAATAGTGGATTTATAAAGTGAAAAAAAATTTAGGAAGAGTTGTTGAGAAAATTGAAAAAGAAAAGGTTTTGGAATTGGTAATAATATTGACATGCACACGAAAACTCTTCCATTATTATTTTCTTTAGTATTCATCACCATTTGCTACATTATTTTAGTTCGAGAATATTTGAGGTCGGGTTTAGGATTTACACGGTACAAATATAAATAAGTATATGACTTATTAGAAATTATTTGAAAATATTTATTTATAATGTGACTGACAGTTTTACACTGTTAGATGTATGAAAGAAAAACTGTAAAAGAATCTTAAATTTATATCAAATAGTTATTATAAAGTATGCATATTCTTATGAGAAAGTCATATTACAGACTGTTTTAGTGTTTCGTATGAAACTATATATATACATATATAGATTTGAAATTGCCCTTACCGCTAATAGAACACGGAGCAACGACATGGACCCGTTAAATTTATAAATAGGCACGAGTAATTTATGAAGTAGGGCAATGATATAAGGTTTTCTTGAGAACTAAGTGAACAAAATTTTCTTCCACCTACTAAAAAAGGCAATGGATACACCTAGAAAAGCCAAAGGTTAATTACAAAGAAAGAGGGTTTTTGGTGGTTAGATTTGGTCTAACTGCCATGGGAAATTAGGGCTTCCTCTTCCAATGCATTTGCCCAAAAACAACATAATAAAAACAGTAAACTGTAAAAAAAAAAGAGAGATGAAACTGTAAAATAGAAATTAAACCTTCCAACTTACATAAAAGAAGACAAAAATGGACTCTACCAATTGATTTGACTTCAACAGAAGTTCTAGCTAAATTGGGAAACTTCTTAAAAAAGACATCATTTCTGTCTTTATTGGTTCAACTTAGAAACTTTGTTAAAATATTAGATAAATGGAACCATTTTTTTATAATAATGAAATGCTAAATTATATACCAAATACTGATGTTTGAAATTTTAATCTTAGATGTTTCATTTCTTAGAGATAGAAATACAAATGTGACATGATATTATTTAAGTGATCATATAATTGGTGTATAAAAATTGATTGCGGTTTTAATGATATACTTTGAGATGAAATAAATAGTAACAATAATTTTAATTTTCTATCATTGGGAGGTTTACCCAAAGTTGATTTAGTTATTATTTAAACCCTTAAATTAATTAAATTATTATCATTATTAGTATTTATGTTATTTGAAAAGTCTTATATTTTTTGTTCATATTCTCTTGGCTTTTTAAGGGTAAAAGACGAATATGAAGAGACTTTGTATGATGGGTATCTCAGTTGAAAGTTTATAAATGAGGAGATTGGAGTTTCCCGCCTTCAGTTGATCATTGTTTTGATCAGGTTAAGTGAAGGCCAATATGAATGTATGCTCGATGGATCGTCGACCAAAACAATAGTCACGAGCAGCGTAGAGGCGTTGTTCCTGTATGCAAACACAAACAAAAAAACAGAAAAGCACGCTCCCTACGCAGGCATTATCCTGTTCAGGTTCAAAGGGACTATCTCAGCCTGACCAGTTAGCCCCGGACGAGGAGCAACACTTGGTCGAGGCACCCCCGGTGCGTTTCTTAAGTTAATATGATGAAATGGACAAGGTCAAAACATCAAGCAAAGTAATAACTTTTTCTTACTTCCAATAGATAGAGAAACAAAGCAGACCAACTTAAATACAGCCAATGAAAGGGAATGGACAAGCTAAACTTTGTACTCTTCCATGGCCTGAAGCTGGAGACTCGAGCGAGTATTTAATTTCGGTTCTGGTCGGCCAATCATCGACGACGAGTCTCCTGCACTTCCAACCCTCTTTTTCGCGAGCGGTCCTGCATACTGGTATACTATAAGAGCCAACAAAAGGAATTAACTCATATTCGTATATATGAGTCTCTTTGTAAACAGCTCAACCCCACCGCTAGCTGATATTGTCTGCTTTGTCCCGTTACGTATCGTCGTCAGCCTCACGGTTTTAAAACGTGTCTGCTAAGGAGAGGTTTCCACACCCTTATAAGGAATGCTTCATCTCTCTCTCCAACCGAGGTAAGATCTCACAATCCACTCCCCTTGAGAGCCAGCGTCTTCGCTGGCACACCGCCCGATGACTGGCTCTGATACCATTTGTAACAACCCATGCTCACTGCTAGCACATATTGTCCGCTTTTGCCCATTACGTATCGCCTTCAACCTCACAGTTTTAAAACGCGTCTGCCAGAGAGAGGTTTCCACACCCTTATAAGGAATGATTCGTTCTCCTCTCCAACCGATGTGAAAGCTCACTCTTAGAGAGCCAATATGAGAACGCGTCGTACCAATCCTTTCAAGCTTAGAATTTGAAGACTATGATTGAAATTCAGTTATTAAAATTGTCGTTCTATGCTTAAGAAAACCAAGCATTAAAATCAGAAGGCCAAAAGTTTTGTGATTACTAACCTTCACCTCTTTAAGGAGTCCATGTAGCTTGCAGGCAAGTAGATTTCTCCACCAGTTTCACCATGTTGTTCACCACTAACGGTTGTCTTTGCAGCCAAGAACTCAGCACTCATAGCATCCATCCCTTGCTTCAGAGCTTCCTCTGCACTCCCGTACCCGTGTTCTTCAGCATACTTCCGCACATCCTCGGTTATCTTCATGGAGCAGAACTTAGGTCCACACATGGAACAGAAGTGAGCTACCTTGGCGCCTTCTGATGGTAAGGTTTCATCATGAAAGGACATGGCAGTCATAGGGTCCAATGACAAGGCAAATTGATCCATCCATCGGAACTCGAATCTCGCCTTGCTCAGTGCATCATCCCATGATTGAGCATGTGGGTGACTTTTGGCTAGATCAGCTGCATGAGCAGCTATCTTATATGCTATTACTCCAGCCTTCACATCATCACGATTTGGCAATCCTAGGTGCTCTTTCGGTGTAACGTAACAGAGAAGAGCCGTGCCGAGAGCCCCAATATTGGCAGCACCAATGGCAGAGGTAATGTGGTCATAGCCAGGAGCTACATCCGTAGTTAAAGGACCAAGAGTGTAAAACGGAGCTTCATTACACCACTCGAGCTGTTTTTGCATGTTTTCAGGGATCTTATGCATCGGAACGTGTCCAGGTCCTTCATTCATTACCTGAAACTCATATATGCAACCACTAGTTAGTAACACGGAAGATATAACATTTCCTAGTACCTAAAATGAAAATAGCAGATAATAATATTAGAAATCACGACCCTCCACAATGGTATGATATTGTCCACTTTGAGCATAAGCTCTCATGGCTTCTCCAAAAGGCCTCATACCAATGGAGATGTATTCCTTACTTATAAACCCATGATCAACCTCTTAATTAGCCGATGTGGGACTCCTCCTTTCAATAATCCTCAACAATCCTTCCCTCGAACAAAGTACACCCTTTGTTCGACACTTGAGTCACTTTTGACTACACTTTCGAGGGTCCCAACTTCTTTGTTCGACATTTAAGGATTCTATTGGCATGGCTAAGTTAAGGGCATAGCTCTGATACCATGTTAGGAATCACGACCCTCCACAATGGTATAATATTGTCCACTTTGAGCATAAGCTCTCATGGCTTTGCATCTGGCTTCCCCAAAAGACCTCATACTAATGAAGATGTATTCCTTACTTATAAACCCATGATCAACCTTTTAAATAGCTGACGTGGTACTCCTCGTTTCAATAATCCTCAACAAATAATTGCTTTGAGAGTTTCCTAAATTCGTGACGATTAGCACCAAATGTTTGAACATGCATGAAACTGACTATAATAGGTAAGCCTTGCGTGGTTCTAAACAAAAGTTATAACTATGAGATGTTCTTTCAAATGCATATAACTAGGAGTAAATAGGTTTCCTCTTTAATGCATAAGACTAACATAGGTGTGATTGTGAGCATAGGTATGTATGTAAGCAAGAGAGACGATTATTCACAACCTGCACATCTTTTTCCCATGCTCTACGAGTCAGTTCGCCCTGAGTTAAGAGCTCTGCAAATTGAGCAGTGTCGTTGGCATCATAAATTGAACCAGGTCTCAGCCCGTCACCAATCGATAGAGATATATCATACTGATTACAGATATCAAGTATGTCGTCCCAGTGTTCGTAAGCAAAGTTTTCCTTATGATGGGCCAAACACCACTTTGCATGAATAGATCCACCACGTGATACAATTCCTGTCATTCTTTTTGCTGTTAGAGGGATGTATCGAAGTAAGACCCCGGCATGAATAGTAAAATAGTCTACACCCTGCTCAGCTTGTTCAATCAGTGTTTCCCTGAAAATCTCCCACGTGAGGTTTTCAGCTATTCCATTCACTTTTTCAAGTGCCTGATATATGGGAACGGTTCCTACTGGTACGGCTGAGTTACGCAATATCCACTCACGAGTTTCATGTATGTGACGACCGGTAGAGAGGTCCATGACAGTATCAGCTCCCCACATGGTCGCCCATTGGACTTTATAAACTTCTTCTTCAATAGAACTTGCAACAGCAGAGTTTCCAATATTTGCATTTACTTTCACCAAGAATTTCCTGCCCACAATCATGGGCTCCAACTCCAAATGCTTCTTGTTGGAAGGGATGATTGCCCGCCCGCGAGCAACCTCTGACCTCACAAACTCCGGATCCAGCTTCTCACGAGTGGCACAAAACAACATTTCCTCAGTAATGATTCCTTGCTTGGCATAATACATCTGTGTGTATCTTGGTGCACCTAATTTGTCCCTCCTATCAACCCAGTCCTTCCGAAGTTTAGGCAATCCTATATAATATTGCTGATTGTCAGAAACAATGTAAATTGAAAGACATAGGTAAAAGGGATGCCAGCATAGCCATAAAAAAGTTACCATTACTAATTTGCATTGTTGCTTCATGGGAGTCAGAAAGCAACATGTATAGAAATTGGATTACAAAAAAAGTAACGAAAATATCGAAGGACTTAGTTTCCCTCATAGAAAGTAACAGACATGTATATTCAAATAGAAGAACTCCGTTCACTACATAAAAGCAAATAAATAAATTATAGCTACAAAGTGTTGAGGATTGTTGTGAGAAGAGTCCCACTTCAGCTAATTAAAGGGTTGATTGTGAGTTTATAAGTAAGGAATACATCTCCATTGGTACGAGACCTTTTGGGGAAACCAAAAGCAAAGCCACGAGAGTTTATGCTCAAAGTGGACAATATCATATCACTCTGGAGAGCCGTGATTCCTAGCACAAAGTCCTACTCCAAACAGTTCACACAAAATTTATATTTTGAGTAAAAAATATACGTTCATGAAGAATTAAGAAATGACAGACAAACCCAACATGTGCTACAACACAAAAATAGCAAAAATGAGTCTTTTCAAGGAACTGTCAAATGCTGATCATCTTACCAGTACGGGGGCTGATGTTTTGAGGACCACTAGTGTCATAATTGTCAAAGTTTGGTTCATCACCAGATAGATGAACCCGACGAAAGGGTACTTTGAGCACATGCCCAGTTTCTTCGTGAACAACTTCCCTGCAAAACAAATTATGCATCAATAATTGCAAATGTAAGATCATCATCTATTTAGTTTTGCAAAAATTACAAAAACTATGATACTCCAATGAATTCACTCACTTGTGTTCTTTTGTGCTTTTTGGAAAACATTGTTCAAATGAAGGAAGCGGCAGAAAGTCAGGAGATGAAGGATCAACTGTATGTTTATTGTTTTTGGCTTTCACTGTACTGGTTTCCATGGGTTCAGAGGTTAAAGTGGCTCTAGGAGTTAAGGTAATAGATGAAGGGTATGAGTCCTTGCATGCACCAGAAACACGTCCAACCACGTCAAACCCAGGCAAGAAGGCAGTATTTAGTGATTTCGTAGGGTAAGAATGGTTCCCACTCTTACCAACAGCTGGTGTTATGGTAGCATGAACTGACGCCATCTTTGATCTAGGTTGAAGGAAAAGAAAAAAGTTTCTTGATCTTTAAAAATGATTGTCAGAATTTGACACAAAGAGCTTCATAAATATCATAATATGTTGTTCAAAATCAGACTCCATCAGACCAAAACAAGAAAGAAAAAATAAAACATCTTAAATATCTTAATATATCGTTCAAAATCAAACTCCATGAAGCAGAACGAGCTACGAAAGTACAGAAAGCATCATCTACATACAGCTCAATGAACGTTTCAATCTAAGATTTCCAGTAGCCATAGATATCGACGATATACTTTCAAAATGACAATATCTGTACATCATAGAAAATCTTAAGCTACAAGAAGCAACGAAATGAGAAAAACAAAAAGCATCACGAGAATCCAGTTCAATGAACAGGTCAATCTAACATTCAAGTAACAGGTGGAAGAAAAAGCCCCGCCGATCAAAGCAGATACTACACAAAACGCTCAGAAAATAACAAAATCTTTAAATGATACAGAACATTCAGTTCAATCGCCGATCAAAAACACAAATCCATCATTAAGGCGGAACAACGAAAACTCGAGTGGAAATAAAATCATCAAACGAAAACCGCAGTTCAAAGACAATAACAAAGCAATCTGATCGAAGAAAACTCAAGAACGATAACAGAAAATCGATTCGAAACACAAGGCGGTGCATACAATGTACTTTCAATGAATTAAGCCACAGAAATATGAAAATTAAGAAGGCGAAATGGAAAAGATGTAGGGTTTTTGGATGAACCTACCGATGAAAGCTTGAGAGTTGAGTCTTTATCTGTTGAACACGCGGCTTTAAGCAGAGACTGAAGATAATACAGAGACTGGGAGAGAGTTGGGTTTTATATATGGGAGCAGAGGGAAGGATGAGTGTTCAATTCGTACTTCAGAAAAGGTAATGAAAGTGATGCCGACGTGGCATAAGCTCCGGGTTTAGATATTTCTGACACTCTGACAATCGAAATATCTCTTTTCTTTTTACTTTAATATCCCAAACATCTCTATCTGAAAAATCTAAAATAATAATAGTAATAATGCCACAAATATCTCCCATTTTTTCTTTTCTTTTTTATTTTTACTCTTAATTACAAATTTGGTCAATATTCAAATTAAAAAAATTAAACTGCTGACTCTTTTTTCTAATACTTTACTTTCTTTTTAACTTTTTATTAAAAATTTAATTTTGGATCTAAAAACTCCTCTTTTTTAATAATAATTTTCTCTTTTTTAATTATAATTTTCACAAGGTCGTTAGCATAAATGTAAAAAACCAGAAACTAAAAAATGGAATCCACCGCTAGTAGATATTGTTCGCTTTGGTCCGTTACGTATCGCCGGCAGTCTCACGATTTTAAAATGCGTGGAGAGGTTTCCACACCCTTATAAGAAATTTCTCTTATCCAACCGATATGAGATCTCACAATCCACCCCCTTGGTCCTTGCTGGCACACCGCATTTGTAACAGCACAAGTCTACCGCTAACAGATATTGTCCGCTCTGTCCCGTTACGTATCGTCGTCAGCCTCACGATTTTAAAACGCGTCTGTTAGGAAGAGGTTTTCACATCCTTATAAGGAATGGTTCGTTCTCATCTCTAATTGATGTGGAATCTCACATAATCAAACGAGGCTTAAAAAGCCTAATGTAGTAGACATTTCTTCCTGCCATGCAAAATGAAACGAAAGTAACAATTGATTAAGTTGTATGTGTTTAACTAAAAGATCAAACGTGCGAATCTCTCACTAATTTTGTCACCAGCTTATTGAAATTTCAATCAATTCATGGCGAATTGGCATTATGGTCCCTCAAAAGCTGTTTATTTTTTGGGAGACAGCAACATTGATATTAGCTAAAGCTTCCATGATATCATCAGCACGCCCACAAGTCTTGCACTTTCACCACCCTCACATTTATTCCCTTTTCTGAAAAATAAGTGAAAGGATGCATAAAAGGCTCAGATGGAGAAGAGAAAGCAACAGGCAGAGATAGCTACAGTTTAGGTTATGATCAACAGAAGTCTAGAATATACCTGTTGAATGATGCCACTAAAATGACCCATATTTCGTGCATTCCTAACTTTACTCGACTATTATCTTTGAACTTTACACATTATCTCAAAAATACTCTTAAATTTTCAATAATACCTTTAAATTTTTAAAAAATTCTTCAAAATGGAAAATGCACAAATTCCTGTGAGATCATTGATTAAATGGAACTTATGGAAGTAATCAGCACGAGGGACAGAGACAACCAAAGATAGTTTATGTGAGATCCCACAACGATCGGAGAGAGGAACAAAACATTCTTTACAAGAGTGTGAAAACCTCTTCCTAGCAGACGCGTTTTAAAACATTGAGAAAAAATCCAGAAGGAAAAGTCCAAAGAGGACAATATCTACTAGCGGTGAGCTTGAGTCGTTACCGATAAAAAAAAAAAAAAAAAAAAATCATACAAATTCCTATTGAATGATGAATGGCTAGTAACTTATGGGAGTTCAAGAAAAATGACCAACAAGACCTTCGCTAAGCTATGGATATAGAAAATGCAGAAATGCTTATTGAACAATGAATGGCTGATAGCCTTTTAGTGTGCAAGTAAAATGACCCAGACGACTTCATACATTTGTAACTTCTGGAAACGCTATATATTTACAATACAGTAATAGTGTGTGTTCAGCTGGGTAATAAATTACAAATACGAAGCTGGATACTGTTAAAAACTGTGGCCAATGCATACCTGATTGAGAACATTCAAAGTTGATATCAAAATGAGGTGGCTTCGGCAGCTAACGTTGTGTATCCAACCAGCAGGTATTTTTCTTATAAAGAATGCGCCAAAATTGTCAACTCCTTTGGTGGGGCTATGAAGCTGGGGCTGAGTTCACTGACTGTACTGGGAGAAGAGATTCTTGATTGCCTCTTACGAAGATTGTCAATTCCTTTGGTGCAACAACCATTCTCAACCACCGTTGCAGTTCTTCACCTTCTACTTTTTCTTTTTCTAGAAGAGAAAACATAAATCAGAAATGATCATCATTGTTTCTAGCTCAAGTCGCTACCTAGACTATCTTTTTATAGCTTACGAGGGACGACAAATGATCATATTTGTTTCTAGTTCAAGTCGCTACCTAGACCATCTTTTTATAGCGAACGAAGGACGACAAATGATCATTTTTGTTTCTAGTTCAAGTCGCTACCTAGACTATCTTTTTCTGGTGAACAAGGGATGGCGAATGATCATCTTTGTTTCTAGTTCAAGTCGCTACCTAGACTATCTTTTTATAGCGAACGAGGGATGACAAATGATCATCTTTGTTTCTAGTTCAAGTCGCTACCTAGACTATCCTTTTATATCGAACGAGGGATGACAAATGATCATCTTTGTTTCTAGCTCTATCAAAATTCACGAAAAACCAAAATGGAGAAAGAAAACAGGACACTTGGCAATATTCTCATTCCAAGGATAGAGGATAACCTTCTAAGTGGGCACCAAGCCCTTCCAAGACAGCTGGGTTTGCACGCACAACTGAAAGCGCGATCTCGAGAGCAGATTGTAGCAATGCTTTAACCTCTCTTTGAACAAGATCAACAAGATGTCCCTGCTACATATATTATAATTAATATGGACAACATAGAAACATATACAATGAATTAAATATAAGAAAGAAATTGTATTAAAAATAAGAACCTGGTCCCTTCCCCAAGGAGCAGCTCCTCCAGACTCGTCTATCCCACCACCAGCAAGCGTTGCCATGGACACGGGGCCTATTGTTTGGTTCAGACCATACTCAGCCACAGCTTTGTATGCCATGTCAGTTGCTCGTTTGATATCGTCAAGTGCGCCCGTTGAAATACGACCAGAAAAGGCTACTTCTTCTGCTGCACGTCCTCCCAAAAGCGTAACCAAACGGCCACGCAACTCATCAATGAAGAGCAAATATCTATCTTCATTTGTTGGAGGAATATAGGTAAACCCAAGTGCCCCGCCTGTCCTTGGTAGTATGCTCAATTTCTGATTGAAAAAATCCACGAAATATTTTATCTTTCATGCTCTGACAACATTCACTATATAATCAACCTCGTGAACTAAGGTGAAAGTAGAGCGTTAGTACCGAACAATCAATAACTCCACTTCCACATAAGGAACAAGTCAAATCAATTAGTCAAAACAGCAGGAATTGCTTGGTCAAGAGCCAAGTTTTCATACTTGTAAGACAATCCGAAATTAGCACTAATGATCAAATATGTCTAGAATTTGATGGCAAAAGAACACACAGGAAAGACAACATCCTAAAAAGATCTTTTGAGTAAGGGAGGCAAGTTCAAAGTTAATCTGCACTAGCAGCCAGAAAACGAACATAATATAGGCCAACAGCTTAAATCCAATGCTAAAAGAACGGTGACCTCTCTAGGTTTTCTGAAAAAAATTATTGCACCAGAGTATTTCTATTTGTACCTCCACACGTGGCTGACCAGGTATAAGATTTGCAACAGCTGTGCCTACAACTGCATGACCAGCCTCATGTCGTGCAACTACAGTCTTCTCACTTCCTTGCAATTTGGCAGTCTTCTTCTCTATGCCCTGCAACAAACAATTTCCTTCAGTTTCTTTTAAAATATCCAAATTCAAAATTCCATCCAAATGCAAACAAGGCACAGCGTCCTTCAATCAAGAGGATCCCTCCCCGAATTCTCTTTTAGTCAATCACATCAACTCATCACACTGATATTATTACTTCGTTCATCTATAAAATAGAGAATATACTGAAAAAATGAGATGTTTAGAATAAACTCAATACCAAAAAAACACTGAATTCTCTTTCGGGTAAGCCCTAAAAGGAGAAGGAAGGAGATCCGTGGGTAATGAATGGGAAGATCAAAAAGTTGGAAGAAGAAAGGATTTTTTGGTTAGACGTATGGATCCTAACGTGATATATCTTCGTAATGAAAATCGAGTAAGACCAATAAGGTGGGATCCGAAGGCTTAGTCCCTTTTTAGTCAGCAACTCAGTCCCTTCAAAAAAGATGCGGCGCAGAATTGCAAATTTGCAAATAAATCAGCTAATTAGTTCTACAATTATTGTCTTAAAAAAGTTGATTATCTCCGAGATTGCTACCATTGCCCTTCTTTACGAGATTCCTTTCCTTGTTTTTCTTTTGGGGGAGGTGCCTGTGAGTGTGTGTTTGTATGGCGTGTGTGTGAGAGGAAGAGAGATTTACAGCTATCGATCTCTCCACCGCTTGAATAAAATCTTCTTTTTCCACAACAATTTTGCTTTGTCTTCCAGCTAAAAGAGCAGCTTCATTAACCAGGTTTGCAAGATCTGCCCTGCAATAAGTATAAATTCCAGTCCAATTTAAATCATCCCATCAGATCACAAAGAACTAAGATTCAAGAACTAGAAACACATCTCATAAAATGATGGAAACAGAATACAAAATACCCTGTAAAGCCTGTGGTCATAGAAGCAATATCAATGAGATTGACATCATCCGCAAGAGGGAGATCTTTCTTGGTAACATGTACTTTCAAAATTGCTTCCCTTCCAGTTCTGTCGGGTGTTTCCACCTAGAATGTTAAACAAATAGAGGAGACGACGAAAAAAAGAAGACAAAGCTTAGATTAACTTTATCATCATTCAACTTGGGCAAGTAGCAGAACCGTAATAAAGGTCACAAACCATAACAACACGATCAAATCTTCCAGGTCGGCGAAGAGCAGGGTCTAAAATATCTGATCGATTGGTAGCACCAAGAACAATTACAGCAGCGTTGCTGTCAAACCCATCCATCTCCTGCGAAGCAATTTAAAAATCATTGAACTTATTGCTAATTAGCTAACATAATATATTTTAGAAGCTGAAGACTCACGCATGGAAACCTACAGTAAGCAACTGATTCAAGGTCTGCTCCCTCTCGTCATTACTGACAATACGGAATTTACCATCACGACTTTTTGCTACAGCATCGATCTACAAGATGGGGGTTCGACATTAAGAATTTAAAAGATTGTACTAGCTTTTCAATAGTTACTATCATTGTGTTCTAACCTCATCGATAAAGATGATTGATGGTGCCTCTTTCTTTGCTCGTGCAAAGAGATCTCTCACACGAGAGGCACCCATGCCAACATATAGTTCTACAAATTCACTAGCAGAACAACTTATAAAGGGTACTTCAGCTTCCCCAGCGACTGCCTTCGCTAAAAGAGTCTTACCTGTCCCCGGAAGACCCACCTGTACAATAAATAAAAAATTAAATTAAATTTGATATACCAGAACCCCTTAAATTCGCAGAGGAATGTAGGGAAGCAATCCACCAGCAGAGATGGTGTTTACCAGTCTGCAACATCTAGCCCATATAATCGTTTCCAAATATACCAATAAACATGAATATAAGCTGTAATATACTCATACAAACGAATAGACACCTAGCCCAACTAGCAAATCATTCTATTTTAATACGACTAACATATCGATAGGAGAAGAAGACCAGTAGGGGAATGAAAATTGAACAGCTCGATAGTTCTGTGTAGAAGAGCTCAACAGGGATTTTGATTAGTCAAATACTTCCCACCAAATTTCACCTTATTGGGTTTAAAAGCTAAGGGATATTATGAATGCCATAAATAACTACATGCAAGTATGTAGATAGTGTTACAAATACATGGACTTGGACCCCAACCATGAAATGGATATTTAGATAAAACATATATGAACTTCTAAAAAGCGTCAACTTTTTTCAAACTGAAGAAGAATTTCTGTTTAATTTGTAAAAGAAAAAATGAGTAAAAATGTCAAAGCCAAACCTTCATAAAATTCTAGAGTAGAAATAATGAATAGCACGACGGATTGGCAACTCAAAAATCACTTCAAAGGTCAACAATAAAACTCCACGAAAACGTCTACGCTACGAGTTTTATTATCAAACTTGCAAGAGAAACTGCATTATTCAATTTGCACATTAACCAACAACTTGATTTGTTCTTTTATTTCATAATTTCAAAGGCCTATACTAGCTAACCCAGCTTACACGCATATTGAACAATCTCAAGAGATAACCACCTAAATATACAACTCTCAAATAAACAACTTGTAAGAAATTTGATTTCCTAATTAGGCTGCTTCCATAATTTGAACCCATACCTAAAAGAAATGGATTTATAGTTGCATTTTAGACCATTGGACCAACCAACAATGGGTAATAACTTGTAATATACTAACTTTCATTGAAAAGGAAAGTTAAAAACTCTGAATTTTTAATGTAAAAATGGATTACGCATACACGCAGTTCTTCCAGTTGGACCCTTGATAGTCATGACTATTCTTCCAATAAAACTCACCAGGAGGACACCTCGAGGAGGCCGAGCACCAAGTCGAATATACCTATCTGGACTCCTTAAAAATTCCTGTGAAACATATTTATATTACATTATTACCATATAAACACTATTTCCCAAATAAATGAGAAATCTTCAAAAGACTATCAATGGTCCAACATACCACGATTTCTTCAAGCTCCTCTTTAGCCTCATCAACACCAGCCACATCAGCAAAAGTTATTGATTCAACTTGTTCAGAGACTTTTGCCCCACCAGACCCCCGAGACTTACGGTTCCTAATTTGACCAGCTGTATGCTAAATACAAGCAGGCGCCTGATCAGAAAAAAGAGAGTACATTTCTGAAGGTGCAATAAAAAGAAGCTTGCCATCTCATACCTGTGAAAAGGTTACAGGAAACCGATGGAGAAGCCCAGCAAGCACTACAACATAGAACAAAGCTATCTGGACATCACAAAACAAGTATATGTTTTGCAACTTCAAAACTTTGAAATAACTGGTATAGCTCAAGAACATAACAGAAGTAAAAGAATAAAGTTTCAGTTGAATTCTTGCTCTTCAATGTTTCTATTCCTTTCTTTAATTATGACATGGTAAGAACATGCTTTCAGTTACACTTATAACTATGAAGATATATAGATGTTTATAGAAGTTATTAGTTACATGTAAGTTTAAAATAAACACAAAACATGAGCTCCAACAGACATTTAAAAGCCACTGAATCCATTTGTTCGTCCTGCTAGCGAAATAATAATCACTCCGCTCTTATCAAGCTAGAACTAGAAATTGGACATTGTTTTTTAACAATATCAGATGCATTGAACAATGAGATAAATGCCCAAATAGTTATGAAAGATATTTAGTAGCATAACACAATAATTGAAGCTCACCAGAGCAGAGTTCAAGAATCCATTCGACCGCTTATCCGGTGACCCAAATTCCACTGCATTTTCAAACATCTTATCATAAGGAGTTTTAATATCACTTGGCCTGGTAGTCGTATAAACGATTCTTTTAGTCGGATTAACACTTCTTATCAATGAGTCTGATTCCTGCAGCTTGCTTCCACTAATGATTTCACTTTCCTGAGTCCCTGGTTCAGACTTCAACTTAAACATGATGTTCACACCATCCACTTCCACCTTCTGCACATTATTACTGTTGATCTTGCTTAAGAAGTCACTATACGGAACACTTACGAATGTCGTCGTTGTCCTAGGCTCAGAGCCTGGTAATGGAATCCCAGGGCGAACCAACCGCATAACGAAAACTAAAATTCCAAGCTGTAGAAGCAAAACTCCAATCTCTTGGGCCTGAACTATAGGCTGCCACCGCCATTTTCCACCTTTAGACCACCACCAACCTCCTCCTTTTCTGTGCTTCTCCTTCCTCCGGTTTGACGAAGAACCAGAATCCGTTGTGTTTTTACTCACCCCCTGAGTTTCGCTTGGTTTAGCTTCACTTTTCTCCCCTGAACCACCTGTGGAATCACTATCCCTATCATTTGCACATATCTTGATATTCCTAGATCCGAATTTTCCCGCGAAACCTCCCCAAATGTTAAATCTATCCGAATTTTTTGAAGGCCCTAATCTATATAACTTTACAGAGGGCAAGGGCACCGAATTCGGAACAAAACGGTTTGAATTCTGGTGATACACCCTAGATTTATAACGGAGAAACCCCAATCCATTCCAACAACGAAGATTGCAATTCGAATCGAGATGAAACCTGGTTCGAATTACCGGACTTAAAGACTCTACCGATGTCATTTCGAAGCTCCAGAAACCGAAATCAAAATCAAAGTCTCCAAATCGAACTAAGTATCTTTCCCATTATCATCAACACAAACAAAAACCAAAAATCCAAAAAAAAAATCTATGGATGTGAGCAGTGCACCTGGAAAAAAATTTCGAGTATGAAAATTGCTGCTCTAGAGAGAGAGAAGAGAGGGAAAAGGCGGGGAAATGTGAAGGAAAAATTCAACTTACAATCTGGACTGTCGGATGAACTTGGGTAGGGATACTAGGCCGTTGGCTTCATTTTTACGCCTTCAACTTGGTAGCCTTATCCGTGGCCCCGCCTTTATGGGGCTTCTTGGAAATATATAAAAACAAAAAATTATATTAAAAAAAAATTGTGTTTCTATCCTCTGCTGTGCGTTTCATGGAAAGTATTGTATTCTCACTTATGGTAGTACGACACGTGTCTATTATGAGGGAAGATATTATTGGCAAATTGCGTCGTTTCTCTCTCGTCAAATAGTGAGCACTTCTTTTATTCGTTTACACTCTTAACATTTAAATCTTTTTTTCGAATATTTTCTTTTGTTTAATTCATAGTTTTAGCAGTTTCGATTAATTCGGTCACTTTAGTTTATAATAATTAATATTTGTACACATTTAATTTAATTTAATTACGTAATAATTTAGTCCATAAATTTAATATTAAACCGACATTTATAAGATTAAATTATAAATTTAATTATTTTACTCTCAAATTTATGTTTGAAATATAAACTTTAAAAACGTTTAATTAAACTTACAACTTTATGTTTAATAAAATTTTAAATTTTAAAAATATATTTTATATATTAAAATTTTAAATCTTTTATTTAATAGGAAAAATAGAGTACTATATTAAATTTAAATTTAAAATTTATGTCTAAGACTTTAATTATTTTATGTGTAAAAGAAAATAGCAGCATCTTATATGTAATTGTACGCAAAATTGAAAAATTAGTGATGAGTTGAATATAAAATTAAAAGTTAAAGTATTGTTATAATTAATTGATTTTTTAAAATTAAATTTACTATTTATGTTTTTTAAAAATTAAGTTAAATTTTGTAGACTAAAAAAATTTAAAATTTTGTTTCTATTTTTTTAATTTACAAAACTAAAAACTAAGAATTTGTCAGAAGGGCTTAATTATATGTTATTTACTTTTTAAATATATTAATATTTGTTAAGATTTAAAGACCTAATAAACTTTTTTTAAAATTTAGAAATAGAATAGATTGAAAAAATGAACACAAAATTATAAAATTAAATAAAAAAATATTTATATAAATTATAGGAATAAATTTACCATTTAACTGAATTTTAAACTAATCATTGGAAAGTGGATAAAGAGAAAAAACAGGATATCAAAATGCGCGCCTTCCTTCGGCTACCTGTTTGCTATTTTGTCTTACAACATTCAAAAGATAGGGCCCTGAAATTGAGGATCTCTCTTCTCTGCTCATCGCCAATCGAAAGATTTTCTAAAAATGAAGAATGAAGAATGAAGATGCAGCGATTCGGAAATGCTTCTATCAATCTTCCAACTCGTAATTTTATCGTAAGTTCTTCTCTTGACGAAGAAGATCATTCCAATTTTTAGTTTCGCCCATTTTTCTGCATCGTCATTGACCTCCGTTGTCTCGAGGACTCGATCTTTTCTGATCGATTATTCAGATTCTTTGGTCTCTCTTGTGATTTAGATTAGATCAGATCTTATATTGTATTGAAGAGAAATGGGAATCGATGCAGAAGATATCAAATTATGCGTTTGTAGAATTGTTCATCTGTCCCTTAGGGTTAGTCATAGATTTGTAAAGAAGCGTCCTTATGTATCCGGTACATTGTTGTGTCTCGTCATTTTGTACATTTTGGTGCCTTCTGTTCTTAGTTTTATGTTTTACAGTTTGCCATTTATTGGCTTAATTGGAGTTCTCCTGGCCTTTCGGACTTCTAGAAAGTCCACAATTCGAGTTGAGAAAGTAGAAGATAAAAAAATCGAGGTCTCCAAACAGTCGACGGCCACAATTACTAGAAATCGTAGCGCCTACTTACGAAATGCAACCAGTCGGCGACAACGATTCAAAGAAAAGAGTGAAGCATGGAGACCAGAAGCTACAATCGATGCTTCCGTAGGAAGCACGGATCTGTCGGTTGAATCCGATAACTCGAAATCATTGATCGAGGTGAAAGAAACACAATCTATTGACTCTGGAAATAATAAATCAGTTGAGGAAGATATTGAAGTTTCCAATAAAGAAGAACCGATTTTAGGCTCGGAGTTAGTAGTAAAACCTGATGTCGTAGCTTGTGATGGCTTAAGCTCCCAGACTAATAAATCTGATAGCGGTGGCGATGAGACGAAGAATGAAAGCTCGGAAGATCCAGAGGATGAGGATGAAGAGGAGGCACGAGAGGATAGGAATAAAGCTGTGGAGTGGACAGAAGATGATCAGAAGAATTTGATGGATCTTGGGCTTTCAGAGATTGAAAGGAACAGAAGATTGGAGAGCCTTATTGCGAGGAGAAGAGCCAGAAAGTTGTACAGACGAAAAAATGAAGAAACTGCTCTAACAGTCGACATTTTTCCTCCAGGTCAAATTCCCAAAATTATCGCTACAAGGAATGGTCTGCTGAATTTGGTAGATGGTTGTAGAGAGATGGAAGGCGTGTCATGGCCTGGTTCTGCTCCTTCTATTTTGTTGCCAACCAGAAATCCTTTCGATCTTCCATATGATCCACATGAAGAGAAGCCAAATCTTATGGCGGATAGTTTTCAACAGGAATTCACAGCAGCCCACCAAAAGGAATTAGCATACTGCAGACACGAGAGCTTTTGTTTTGGACTCGCTTACCCAGAAGAAATTGGGGGACTGGGATACCACCCCAGATATCGAAGACCTTCAAGTAATATAATTAATTCTCCTTTCACTTTTTGTCTTCTTATTTCATTACTAACTGTTTACGAAGTATTAACGGTTGGATGAACACGACTCTCCACAATGGCATGATATTGTCCATTTTGAGCATAAGCTCTCATGGCTTTACTTTGGGCTTCCCCAAAAGGTCTCATCCAATGGAGATAGTATTCTTTGATTGTAAACTCATGATCATTCCCTAAATTAGCCGATGTGGGACTTTCATCAACACCTCCCCTCGAACAAAGTACGCTTCCCCTTAATCGAGACTCGACTCTTTTTATTTTGGAGTCTCAGTCATTTTTTACTATGCCTTCGAGGAGCCTCAACTCCTTTTCTTTTGGAGTCCTTTGTTCGACATTTGAGGATTCTATTGACATGGCTAAGTTTAGGGCATGACTCTGATACCATGTTAGATGAACACGACTCTACACAATGGTATGATATTGTCCACTTTGAGCATGAGCTCTCATGGCTTTGCTTTGGGCTTCCCTAAAAGGCCTCATCCAATAGAGATAGTATTCTTTGATTATAAATCCATGATCATTCCCTAAATTAGCGGAGGTGAGACTTTCATCTTCTTCTTCTTCTTTTTTTTTATGTTTTGTTGTATTGTACGAAAAGAAAATATAAGTTCAATTTGGTTCTAAGAAAATATAATTTCATTTTGGTCTCTGAATTGTTCTATTTTGGTTTTTGAACATTTCCTGTTGGGTATAAACTTATGAATAGTTTCTTTCGAATATTGTTCAAGTTTTTAGAAGCCCCCACCCTTTCAATTTCAAGCTGACAAGAAAAGGATGAAGGCATCACTGAACTGACTTAAAAAACTATGGTGTCTTTGTTTCAGTTTCGATTGCAGATAAAGGCGAACATGATTGGCTAATTGAACAGCTATTATTTAAAAGCGATCAAGTCCCCCGCCCTGAAAAAGACCCTATTGATATAGAAACCAGAAGCATTCAAACTGAAGATTCCCCACAAACCAGAGATGCTAATTCAATGGAGCTTGAAAGCGATCAAGAGAAGGAGATTCCGCCAGATTCCGAGAGTGAATTTGAAATGGAACCAGAAGTGATTCAAGACGGTAATAGCCAATCAAGTCATTCATCTTCATTGGACAAACCCGAAGATTTGATCTGTGATGATGTCAGAGTAGTTTCAAAAAGCACTGAGTCAACGTTGAGCAGCGCAGTGAACAAAAACTTGAACTGCAGAGTACTAAAGAGCAAATTAATAAAGGAGACTCTCTGTGAGTTTAGCCCCATGGCATTTGATAAGAACAAAATGGAGGAGCGTTTTCCCTATCCAGATAAAGTGGTGTGTCACACTCCAACTTACTCCATTGCTTCTGACATGCAAGTAGAGGTCTCTGAAATTGGCTCCCCTCCGACTGTGGATGGGAACAATACTGATGGAGAATCGTTGAACCCTGACTGGGAGATTGAAAAGGAGGCAAGGTTTGGAGGTGAACAAGATGACTTGGGTCCGTTGTTGGATGTGCGGTTTAATGAGATTGTATCGGGTGTACAGGAGGAAAAAGTAACGGCATTGAGTGTCAAAGAAGCATCGTCCCCTAAAACTATTAAAAGTCCAATGGCCGAGGAGCTGGTGGATCATCCTTCTCAAGTTGTCCCTCAAATGACTGAGGTCAGTCTCTATCTTAATGCAATTTTGATTGATTTGAGGTCTGCTAACCATGAATTTGACATATCCAACAAAAGTAACCAAAAGGAACAAATGAATTTTATGCAGATATTTCAGTGTTTGAGAGTGCTTTCATTGAAATTGTTTGAATTGTAACTGCAATTTGTATTTACTTTACATACATTCCGAAAGAAATTACAAACTTACAAGCATATGCTCCTTGGTCTCCGTTCATGATTACAACATACTGCTGATTCACTTTGTTGCAGGAGTTGTCTTTTCCCACAGATGATGATGAAGAAGCGATAAGTTGCATTGTTGACCAAATAAATCCAGAAGCTCTAGTGAACTTGGAAAACATGGCAAAAACCAGTGAAGATGTAGACGATGGATTGGAGATATTGGGCAAACAAGAGGACGATGGAAATAGAACAAGATCTTTGGAGGAGACTGACCGAAATTCTAGCAAATCTTTTAATGTTGGTTCGGAGGATTCTTCTGGATGTCAAGCCCACTTGCACCATGAACATTCAGAAGAAGGAAACAAAAATATGGATCAAATTACTGGGAATGGAGATCTAGGCTGGGCTCATAAACATCCAGAAGAAGAAAGTAAAAGCAAGGATCAAATTACTGGCAATGGAGATCTTGGCCGGGCTCATAAACATTCAGAAGAAGGAAGTAAAAACACAGATCAAATTACAGGCATTGGAGATGTTGTAGAGCCAAGAAAGGTTGAAGAACAATTTGAGTTTATTCACGACAATAAGAATCAACCGAATGTCGTGGAAGCTGAATTACAGAGTTCTAAAGATGGCTTGAAATTGCCTGTAGATGACAACTCGGTCACTTATGGAGGAGTGCCTCTTGCTTTCAATGACATAATATGTTCTAACACTTCAGAAAATCAACAAAGTGAATTTCAGAAGTCTAATGAAGATCTTGTAGAGCCAAGAAAGGTTGAAGAACAATTTGAGTTTATTCACGACAATAAGAATCAACCGAATGTCGTGGAAGCTGAATTACAGAGTTCTAAAGATGGCTTGAAATTGCCTGTAGAGGACGACTCGGTCACTTGTGGAGGAGTGCCTCTTGCTTTCAATGACACAATATGCACTAACGCTTCAGAAAACCAACAAAGTGAATTTCAGAAGTCTAATGAAGATCTTGTAGAGCCAAGAAAGGTTGAAGAACATTTGGAATTCATTCAAGACAATAAGAATCAACCAAATGCCGTGGAAGTTGAATTACAGAGTTCTAAAAATTCCTTGAAATTGCCTGTAGAGGACGACTCGGTCACTTATGGAGGAGTGCCTCTTGCTTCCAATGACATAATATGTACTAACGCATCAGAAAATCAACGAAGTGAATTTCAGAAGTCTAATGAAGATCTTGTAGGGCCAAGAAAGGTTGAAGAACAATTGGAATTCATTCAAGACAATAAGAATCAACCAAATGCCGTGGAAGCTGAATTACAGAGTTCTAAAAATTCCTTGAAATTGCCCGTGGAGGACGACTCGGTCACTTATGGAGGAGTGCCTCTTGCTTTCAACGACATAATGTGTTCTAGCGCTTCAGAAAATCAAGTAAGTGATGTACAAAGTGAATTTCAGAAATCTAATGAAGCTTTTGTAGAGCCAAGAAAGAATGAAGTACCATTGGAGTTGAAACAAGACAATAAGAATCAACTAAATGTTGTGGAAATTGAATTCCAGAGTTCTAAAGATGCCTTGAAATCAACTGTGGAGGACGACTTGGTTAATGATGGAGGAGTGCCTCTTGAAATAGGCTCTGATGCATCACAGAATCAAGTAAATGCTGTGCAAAGTGGATTTCAGAAGCCCAACGATATCATGAAATCAACAGTGGAGCGAGACTCGGTCACTGAAAGAGAACTTCTTGATACCACAGCAGGATTATCTCAAGAGTCTTCAATGGAAGAACAAGTCCATATGGACAAAGTCTCCTTATCGCAGGTTCGGTTTAGAACATAATAAATTTCTTTGCTGCTCTGAATTTCTAGATTTTAGTTTTATGATTACTACAATTATGCTTATAAAATTACTTTTCCTTTTTTAGAAATACTCTTGAAATGTTTCCCAAAATTTTAAAAGTATATCTGAAAGTTGATGGGAGAACAAAGAAATACCAAACTAAATAAATTTGAACCTTTAACCCAAAGGGTAGGTTGCTATGCTCGTGTTGGTTTGCATAATGGCATGCTCGAGATGAATTTAAGTTGGGCTTTGAAACAAGAGTTTCTCGGTGACATACTTCTCCTAAAAGTCCTAGAGGTACTCCCAAGGATTAGCTTTGTAAGTGCTTAAAAATATTATTTTTGTAATTAAAAAACATTTTGTAAGCACTTGAAATGTTCATCGAAACAGGTGCTTAAAATTTGCAAAGTCACTTGTGACATCTAACCAAACAATATGTGTGAGATCCCACGTCAGTTGGAGAGGGGAACAAAGCATTCCTTATAAGGGTGTGGAAACCTCTCCCTAGTGGACGCATTTTAAAACTTTGAGGGGAAGCCCGAAAGGGAAAACCTAAAGAGGACAATATCTACTAGCGGTGGGCTTGAGCTGTTACAAATGATATCAGAGCCAGGCATCGGGCGGTGTGCCAGCGAAGACGCTGGCCCCCCAAGGGAGGTAGATTGTGAGATCCCACATCGGTTGGAGAGGTGAACGAAGCATTTCTTATAAAGGTGTGGAGACCTCTCTCTAGTGGATGCGTTTTAAAATCTTGGGGGGAAGCACGAAAGGGAAAGCCCAAAGATGACAATATCTGCTAGTGATGATGAGCTTGAGCTGTTACAATATGAAAATTTCTTTGAGCTGTTACAATATGAAAATTTCTTAAAATGTTTTTAATGAGTCTCTCGTAAAAGTCATTTCAAACTTAGTGTTAACCGCTCCAAACTCACCCATGACTCGACATAACACAAATCACTTACATTGTTCTTTGTATGTTTCTTTTTCAAGTGCATATTCAAGGTACAATGGGAATGCAATTGCTATTTTGACTCCAATATCTTTGACTTTTAATGCATTTTAACAGGATCCCATCGTGTTCCAAGAGAACAACCCAAAAACCATGGAGAAGGATGATAATAAGCCTGCTGATTCCGTCGAAGTCAAAAACGAGTTCATCAAAGACTTTTCAGAACAAAAGGGTGAAAAATCCAACTTGGATGCCAAGCATGAACTTGAAAAAACAAATCAGAATTTGAGCTCACCAAACTCAGACCTCAATGTTGATGTGAAAATCGCAGAAATCACTGTACAAGAAGAGGTAATTCTTCCTTTATTTTTCTTAAAAAAAAATCATTTGAATTCTTAGCCCAAAACTATCTCTTTGATTTTCGAAACTTGAATTTCGAAAACGTTTATAAAAAGTGATTATCTATAAGCTTATTAGTATTTATATTCGATAAATTGTTCATCTAATGATTATTATTTCTTGGTATATCATAAATATTTGATATATGATTATTATTTCTTGGTATATCATAAATATTTGATATATGTTGATAGGTAGTTTATTAGTATTTATATTCATGTAGAAGATAAATTCTTCATGTAACGATTATTATTTTCTTGATATATCGTAAATATTTGTAAATGTGATAATATATGTTGATAGGTAGCAGCAGCAGCTAACCCTCTAGCAGAAATCACAGCCAAAGAAGTTGAAGTTGAAACTGAACCAACACCCATTACCATGGAAGCTGTTGGAGGTAATATATTGTAAATTTCATAAATTAAAAAAAAAAAAAAAAAAAAAAAAACAAGAATCTGATGTTGAGGATGAGGACATGGAAAGTTGCTCCAAAGATTTGAATGGCAATCCCTCCAAACTAAGGGCAAATGTAATGGGCCTGCAAAAGCCCACATGTTTGGCCCATGAAAGCCCAGTAGATTCTTCATTGTCTGCAGATTAAGGGTCCCTGTAATGGTGGCTTGGTATTTTGTTGTAGTAGTCATTTAGCAAAGCTCATAAAAGGAAGAAAGTTCATTTTTTCTTCCAGTTGTTTTAAGACTGAAGTTATTGATTAGTTGTAACTAAAACCAAATGTAATTAATAGTCCGATAATTATTATTAAATCTCCTATTGATGATGATTTTGAAACGATTAGGCCGAGTCGTGATATCACGCTCTTCTTAAGAAGATTCATATCATTCAAGGTGTGTTTATTTACCAACAACCGGTGCAAACGGTCTTATTTTACACATTCTTTCCAAGATACAACAACCTAATTGAAATGTTAACTCAAACAACTGCGTACGAGCTCAAAGCTCTACATACAACAAATAATACAACAAATAATGCTTTTAACCAATTACGGAACTCGAGGTTATTCATTTAAAAAGGTAGACTCTAATAAACAATAGATATTAAAACATTTGCTCACAAATTTAGTTTCTAAATTTTTAGGTTAAATTTATTTCTATTTAATTTCTAAGAATTTAAGTACTTAAACATAATAAAATTTAAATTTAAATTGAATTAATGGTAAAATATTTATCCATTCATTTAATTTAAATTTAAAAAGATGGTAATAGATTGATATATTTTTACAAATTCAAATTTTAGTATTAATATAGTATTTAACGGTTAAAAATAACATACAACATAGTTTTTAATTTAAATATTACAATTACGGTCTTAAAATTAATTAATTTTTGTTTGCATGTTATTTAAATATTATAATTATTGTCTTAAAATTAATTAATTAATTTATTTATTTTTAGTGTGTAATTTGATTGTTGAGAAAAATCTCACATTAGTAAATAAGAAATATTATCTTCGTCCTTCCTATGAGACATTTTAGAAAAACAACCAAAACAAGATGCCTTGTTTGGATATTAAATTAATGGCTATATTAGTCAAGCTGCGCTGTAATCTTCTCTCTGCAATCTACATACACTCTACTTCTTCATACCGCATTGCGTTGCGCGTTCTTCATAGCTCCAGCTCAGAGGGAAAAAAAATGGAGCCTACCAATTGCATCTACAGAAATCCTAACGCATGCGTAGAAGATCGGATCAAAGATCTTCTCTCGCGGATGACTTTGGCGGAAAAAATTGGTCAGATGACTCAAATCGAGCGCACTGTGGCCACTCCCTCTGCCCTTAGGGATTTCGCGATCGGTAATTCCCTCGATTGCCGATCCAATTCGACCATTCGTTGCTTTTGTTCTTCAATTCCATTGCCTGATTGCTCTGATTTGTGGCTGTTTGATTTGTAGGGAGCGTTCTCAGCGCCGGCGGTAGCGCGCCTTTTCGTCAAGCGGTGTCGTTGGATTGGGCGGAGATGATTGACCGGTTTCAGCATTCGGCGCTTCAGTCGCGGCTTGGAATTCCGATCATATACGGGAGCGATGCTGTCCATGGGAATAACAATGTTTATGGTGCGACGATTTTTCCTCACAATGTTGGCCTTGGAGCCACCAGGTTAGTAAATTCTTACTTTATTGTTCATTCATATGCATCGAATTCTTGAATTTTCCGTTGAACTTTGAAAATCACGATGAAGTGTTTGGGGATGAACTGGTCAATCGGCTAGCAGCTTATTTGAATTCTTGAATTTGTATTCTCCTTATTGTTCATATGCATCGAATTCTTGAAGTGTGTGGGGATGAACTGTGATTTGATTCTCTTGCTTAATTGTGTGTTTCCAAATCCGGTAAGAAATCATGAGTTCCAGTTTCTTCGAATTCTGTTCGTTCTCTCTCTCTCTCTTCTTTTTCTTCTTCTTTTTTTTGGTCTTTATTTTTATTTTATCCTTATTTATCTCTCTCTCTTAACTTTTTTTTTTGTTATTATTATTTTGAATCTCCGATTTTAGCAATTGGGAATAAAAATTTATATAGTTTTAACTGTAATTATTTGAATAAAATAAATAATCTAAAATATAAGATATATTATTTATGTTAAATTAATAAAGATACGGTTTAACTATACACTTTATTTTAAAAATATCTTTTAACTTAAATATAAAAAATAAATAAAAATAGTATTACTGCTCGTCCTCTTGTGGAAACTATTAACACTTTGTTTAAAAAAATTACCTTAAAACTTTTAAAAATGTTTCAAAAATATTCTCTAACTTTCGACAGCTTTTTTTCAAAATATAATTAATACCCTTAAACTTTTTTTTAAAATATCGTTGGTAACACGTTTCAAAATAGTCATTATTTTTCAAAAGTAATATTAAAAAGTTTGAAAATAATCTATGAAATGTCTATATATTGATGGTAAGAATTTTTGTAACTAATTTTTTTTTAAAGATAGAGTTTTAAAATTTCATGGGTTTTTTAAACATAATATTAACAGTTATGATATTTTTGAACCTTTTTTTAAAAAGTTAAAGGTATTAATGAAACTCTAGAAAATTTAAGGGTATTTTTGAAACACTATTAAAAGTTTAAGGATATTTTTTTAAACAAAATACTAATTATTTAAAGTTTAAGGGTATTATTGAATTTTTTATAGACAAAATACAAAGTTTTATTAATTTAGCCTATTATTTGTAATAAATTTATAAAAAAATGAAAATTAAATTATAATCTAATTATTTAAAAATTAATTTAATAATTTAACTTAAGAAAATTAAATTAACTGATAAGTACTAATTATACAAAATTAAGTGACGTTAATTAATTGTTGGAAGTTTAGTTGATTAATTTTAATGCTTCATAATTGTTTATTAATAAATGAAAATTAATTAAATTTAGTTAGTTATAATTATTTTTAATAATTTGATTTAATAAAAATAAATTAACTGACAATAATTAAGTAATTAATGTAATAAATGCCAGAAGTAATGTCAGGAACTAAACAAAAATATTATTTATTTTTATGTAATAAATACCAGAATCTCAGTGTGATTTAAATGGATGATAGAGATGCTGATTTGGTTAGAAGAATCGGGACGGTAACAGCTCTTGAAGTTAGGGCGAGTGGTGTTCACTATGCATTTGCCCCTTGTGTTGCTGTAAGTAGTCATGTATAACTGTATAATATGTCTGCGTGTGTATGAATATATAGTTTTTCTCCTTTCATAGCGTATGTCCTCAATTAACATAGCTTTTGTTGAGGATTGTTGGGAGGAAGTCCCACATTGGCTAATTAAGGGGATGATCATGAATTTATAACTAAGAAATACATCTCTATTGGTACGAGGCCTTTTGGGGAAACAAAAAGTAAAGTCATGAGAGCTTATGCTCAAAGTGGATAATATCATACTATTGTAGAGGTTCGTGATTTCTAACATGGTACCAGAGTCATGCCCTTAACTTAGCTCGGTCAATAGAATCCTCAAGTATCGAACAAAAAAGTTGTGAGTCTCGAAGGTGTAGTCAAAAGTGACTCAAGTGTTGAACAAAGGGTGTACTTTGTTTGAGGGCTCCAGAAAAGGAGTCGAGCCTCGATTAAGGGGAGAGGTTGTTCGAGGACTCAATAGGCCTCAGGAGAGACTCTATAGTGTACTTTGTTCGAGGGGAGAATTGTTGAGTGGGAGTCCCACATTGGCTAATTAATTAAGAGGATGATCATAGGTTTATAAGTGTGAGATCCCACGTCGGTCGGTTGGAGAGGGAAACCAAGCATTCCTTATAAGGGTGTAGAAACCTCTCCCTACCAAATGCGTGACTGACGGTAATACGTAATGGGCCAAAGCGGATAATATCTGCTAGCGGTGGGCTTGAGCTGTTACAATAAGTAATAAATACATCTACATTGGTATAAGGTCTTTTGGGAAAACAAAAAACAAAAACAAAGTCATATGCTCAAAGTGGACAATATCATACCATTGTGGAGATCCGTGATTTTCAACAGTTTTCAGTCTCCACTGGAAGCATCTGTTTGACAGATGGTCGTTTTTTATTTATTATAATGTGCTGTATTCCTCCCCTTGTATGTTCTATCAGAGTGCAAGATGTATTCACTTTAAATGATTATGTCAGGTAACCAGAGATCCAAGATGGGGAAGGTGCTATGAGAGTTACAGTGAAGATACTGAAATTGTTAGAAAAATGACTTCCTTAGTTGAAGGGTTGCAGGGGAAGCCGCCTGAAGAGTACCCAAAGAGCTATCCATTTGTAGCCGGAAGGTATAGAGAAAAGTTTGTCCATATTTCCTGTTTGCTCTTAATGTTCTTGTAGATCCCTTCTGATTGTTTATTTCTATTTACCTCAGAAATAATGTTATAGCATGTGCTAAACATTTTGTTGGAGATGGGGGGACTGATAAAGGTTTGAATGAAGGAAATACCATTACATCTTATGATGACTTGGAGAGGATCCATATGGCTCCTTACCTGGACTGTATAGCTCAAGGAGTTTCAACTGTTATGGCATCTTATTCGAGCTGGAACGGACGTCCGCTTCATGCTGACCGTTTTCTGCTGACAGAAGTTTTAAAAAATAAGCTCGGGTTTAAGGTAGATTGGACATTGATCTTTTCTGCTACTTATTTATTGTGTTTGTATTTGTTAGACCCAAATTTGCTTCTTATCGTCCGTCACGCGGTCATATTTTCTGCTTAGAGTGTTCGTGCATTTGGAGTTATCCTCAGAGTTATAGCTTGTTGGAGATTGTCGGGAGAAGAGTCTCATATCGGCTAATTAAGGGGTTGATCATGAGTTTATAAGTAAGGAATACATCTCCACTGGTACGAGGTCTTTTGGGAAAACCAAAAGCAAAGCCATAAGAGCTTATACTCAAAGTGGACAATATCATACCATTATGGAGAGTCGTGATTTCTAATATGATACCAGAGTCATGCCCTTAACTTAGCCATGTTAGTAGAATCCTCAAATGTTGAACAAAGAAATTGTGAGTCTCGAAGGTGTAGTCAAGAGTGACTCAAGTGTCGAACAAAGAGTGTACTTTGTTCGAGGATTCCAGAGAAGGAGTCGAGCCTCGATTAAGAGGAGACTGCTCGAGAGCTCCATAGGCCTCTGGAGAGGCTCTATGGTGTACTTTGTTCGAGGGGAGGATTGTTGGGAGAGGAGTCCCACATCGGCTAATTAAGGGGTTGATCATGGGTTTATAAGTAAGAAATACATCTCCATTGGTACGAGGCCTTTTGGAAAAACCAAAAGGAAAGCCACAAGATCTTATACTCAAAGTGGACAATATCATACCATTATAGAGATTTGTGGTTCCTAACATAGCTTTCTAAATGATATGACTGTTACATTGTGTTGGTATTACTCGATGCAGGGTTTTGTTATATCCGACTGGGAAGGAATCGATCGTCTTACCAGACCAAGAGGCTCGAACTATCGATTTTGCGTTTCAGCCGCAGTTAATGCTGGAATAGACATGGTAAATTTAAGGCCTAAACTACAAATTCATCATTTATTGGTTACTTGAGTTTTAAGTTTGAAGTTTAAAGAACGAAATCGATATGCAGGTAATGGTGCCGCTTAGATATGATCTGTTCATCAAGGAATTGCTGTTTCTGGTAGAATCTGGGGAGATTCCAATGGCTAGAATTGATGATGCTGTTGAACGGATATTGAGAGTGAAGTTCGTTGCTGGTGTTTTTGAACATCCTTTCACTGATAGATCATTGCTAGACGTTGTTGGCTGCAAGGCAAGTTTCTGAGCTTCAAAATTTTTTTCTTCTCAAACATTTTTAATGTTCATGATGCTTCCCTTCAGCTTCACCGAGATCTAGCTAGAGAAGCTGTTCGCAAGTCCTTGGTTCTGTTGAGAAATGGTAAAGACCCAATGAAACCATTTCTTCCCTTAGACAGGAATGCCAAGAAGATTCTTGTAGCTGGTTCACATGCTGATGATCTTGGATATCAGTGTGGAGGGTGGACAATGTCTTGGGATGGGATGAGTGGCGGAATCACCATTGGTATATTCTCAATCTATAGTTTTTTTTTTTCTAGTTTTTTGTATGTTTTGTTTAATAATATTTACGTGAGCTCGAACCTCGACATCTTGGTCGAAGGTATATGCATAAACTAGTTGTAACAGCCCAAGCCCAACGCTAGTAGATATTGTCCTCTTTGAGCTTTTCCTTTCGGGTTTCCTCTCAAGGTTTTTAAAACGCATATGCTAGGGTGAGGTTTCCACACCCTTGTAAAGAATGTTTCGTTTCCCTCTCCAACTGATGTGGGATCTCATAATTCACCCCCCTTTCGGGCGGTATGCTAGTGAGGACATTGGGCCCTGAATGGGGTGGATTGTGAGATCTCACATCGATTCGAGAGGGGAACGAGGACGCTGTGCCTCGAAGGGGGTGGATTGTGAGATCCCACATCGGTTGGAGAGGGGAACAAAACATTCTTTATAAGAGTGTGGAAACCTCTCCCTAGACGCTGGGTCTGAAGGGGGTGGATTGTGAGATCCCACATCGGTTGGAGAGGGGAATGAAACATTCTTTGTAAGAGTGTGGAAACCTCTCCCGAAACGCTAGGTCTTAAAGGGGGTGGATTGTGAGATCCCACATTGATTGGAGAGGGGAGCGAAGCATTCTTTATAAAGATGTGGAAACCTCTCCCTAGACACTGGGCCCAAAGGGGATGGATTGTGAGATCCCACATTGATTGGAGAGGGGAACGAAACATTCTTTATAAGGACGTAGAAACCTCTCTTTAGACGTTGGGCTCTGAAAGGGGGTTGATTTTGAGATCCCACATCGGTTGGAGAGGGGAACGAAGCATTCTTTATAAGGACGTAGAAACCTATCCCCGTTTTAAAAACCTTGAGGGAAAGCCCAAAAAAGACAATATCTGCTAGTGGTGGGCTTGGTCTGTTACACTAGTTGAGATATGTTCAAGTTATTGAACTTAAGTGATTGTTATCTATCTTAGGTACAACCATCTTAGATGCAATCAAAGAAACGGTTGGAGACGAAACAGAGGTAATATATGAGGAATATCCATCAACAGACACCTTGAATGATCGAGATATATCTTTTGCTATTGTGGTTATTGGTGAAAGTCCATACGCCGAGTTCACCGGCGACGACTCGAAGCTCGTTATACCGTTCGACGGAAATGACATTGTAAAAGCAGTTGCTAGCAAAATCCCCACACTGGTAATTCTCATATCTGGTAGACCTCTGGTTTTAGAGCCAACAATCATGAAGAATGTTGAAGCTCTCATTGCTGCTTGGCTTCCTGGAAGTGAAGGAAGCGGGATCACCGACGTTATCTTCGGCGATTACGATTTCACGGGTCGATTACCAGTTACGTGGTTAAGAACGATCGAGCAACTCCCAATCCATGCCGAGAATAATTTGCAAGATTCATTATTCCCTTTTGGCTTTGGGTTAACACATGGTAAGGAGAAATCTCCTCAGTGATCATATGAGTTCAGTCATGAACTGAATATATTCCGCAGGAAATTGGCTGCCCCTACTGATAGGTATTTGTGCTGATAGTTTGTGGGGGAGTTTGTATGCCTTGTTCTTAGTTCATTAAATTTGGCTCAGTTTTCTGTTGGAATCATGTAGAGTTTGTACAATAAAAAATGGAGTGTGTTGTATTGTGGCCTTGTTTGATCAATCAACTCGTGTGAAGCAGCCATCAAGAAGTGTAAGTGTTTACCGTTTTTTCTTTTTTTTTGTAACAGTTCAAGCATACCGTTGGTAGATATTCTTTAGCTCCTTATGTATCACCGTCAGCCTTATAGTTTTAAAACGCGTTTACTAGGAAGAAGTTTCCATCCCCCTAGGACCCAGCATCCTTGCTAACACACCGCCTGTTATCTAGCTTTGATACTATTTGTAACCGTCCAAGCCGAATGCTAATAGATATCTAGCTTTGATACCATTTTCACACCATTGTAAAGAATGTTTTGTTCTTGAGATCTCACTATCTACTTCTCTTGGGCTTGGACTTTTACCGTATTTAAACTACAAGGTCAAGTGAGTTCGTTGGTTTAGTTTTAGTTTTCATTTTATTAAATTACTTGAAGTTTTGAGTTTGTGTATTTTTCTTTTAAGTTTTTTATTTTGTATTTAATATGTCATTGAATTTTAAACGGTTTGGTATTACAATCGCACTTTGCGGTAGCGGATCAGGGATTGTGCGGCACTTGTTTTAATTCAGTGAACAAGTCAGCCGTGAGAAATTTAGACGACAATGTCGGCATATAATTGGGCCTCGAGTCACGTTTGCAAAATATGTTTTAGAAAACCCGAGCAAGAAAATACATTCGAAAACGATTTGAAAGAATCGAAGAAAGCAATGTTATATGACTATAAGCAAATAAAAGAACACCACGATTTAAATAGCATATAATTCAGGATAGGAAGAAATGACAACTAGTCATATCCCCTATGGTACATTTTGAGGCAAGTCATATCCCCTATGGTACATTTTGAGGCATTTTAGCTCTGATCGAGTGTAGATATGATTTTGGTGAACGGTCATACACCCTCATATTGACACAACATGAAATAGTAGAAACCTATTTAAGATGAAAGCATGTAAAATGGCTTTGGAATGAGCATGCCGTCATGGACAACACGTTCTAGATAAGCATGACCGGGACATCCGACATGCAACCATAGACAACACGCCTTGGACAAGCATGACCGTGGCAGCAAGCAGCCTCCATCCCGACCCCAAAACCTCCTTCTACCGAGCAGCTACGTTTAGAGGTTGATACTAGCCCTAAACCGTTGGAATTTTGAATTGAAGAGAGCAATTCACGAGCATGAAAAAGCCATGGTGTAAGCGACTACATGGTGGACCAAGTAAAAGGGTGGGAAGTCCATATCATCCATAGGGTAGACGGATAAGGATCTGCAGATATTTTTTCTGGTTGCATCAAAATCTCTGTACCATTTCACCCAACTAATAATGGCGGAGCCGAAAATATCTGCCATTTCCTTTCTCCGATTGATTCCATCCAGATAAAAACCGATTCGTCTTTCGTTGAAATACGATCGAAAAAGCAGATTCAGAGAATCAACGGCAATGGAGAACGGCAGAAAGCCTGGTAGGAGCGACGGTCGTCTATCAATGGAGGAGGAAAGAGAGATGGAGGCCAAAACTCGAGACTACTTCAATGGCGTCGCACCGAAGCGCCACACCAAGCCTCAGCGCAGCGAGTTCTCCGCTCATTATGTCGACAAAGTAAATGGCAGGGACGATTACATTCCTGAACTCGCTGAGTTTCAGCGCCTCGAATCCGATCCTCGCGAGGTTTGTTTTCGGATCAATTTTAGCTTTCCGTTAGTGGATCATCTATTCGATCCTCAAACTCTCTGAAATGCAGTACACTGATTGTGTTTTTCGAATTCGAAGCTGAATCGGCGGTTCTACGTTGTAGTTACAATTAGGAAAAGGAATGAAATCGAATGTTGATGCGTATGTTGCATTAATTTGTGGAGAAATTGAATTAACTGTGACTAACATGAACGTTTTCATTCTGTCGAATCCTCCATTGTTTTGAAATTTGAGCAGAGACTTGCTTACGATGGCCGTAACGGCAACATCCCTGATGAATTTGTGGAGACGAAGTATTATGACGATCTCAATTGTGTAGACAAACAGCACCACACGGTATTCTCTAGTCCATCGATCATCGATCATGCTCTTTGTCTGTGTCTGTGTTAACGAAGAAGATGAAATTTACTTTCAGACAGGAACAGGATTCATAAGAACGGAGAATGGAGATTGCAAAAGTTTCAGACTCGAAGTAGATTCTGCTGCCTGCTGCCATGGCTCTTGCAGGGGTAATCCGGCGACAAACGACTGGATTCCGGCCACTAATGATCTGGTAAAATCACCATAATCCACTTCAACTCTTTGTGTTTTATTCTTTACAAAATTTACTCATTTGTTAGTAATTTTTTTAGGTTAAACGATCATTCTAGTTCTATTGCTACGAAATTTGACCCAAAACTTTGGACCCTAATGAAATATGCTTTCTAAAATTAAGGGACAATAGGTACCAAAAATTTCTCTCCTCACTCCAAAATTACAACATAAGTTTTCAGTCTTAAACCTAGAAAGTGTAACTCAAGCTCAGACCTTTATAAAGCATGTTTCGTTCTCTTTTCCAACCGATGTGGGATTTCACAATCCACCTTCCTTCGAGACCCAGCATCCTCGTTGGTACTTGTTCCCTTCTCCAATTGATGTGTGACCCTCCAATCCACCTCCTTCGGGGTCCAGCGTCCTTGCTGGCACACCGCCTCGTGTCCACTCCCTTCGGAGCTCAGCCTCTTTGCTGGCACATTACCCGTTATCTGGCCTTGATATCATTTGTAACGGTCTAAGCTCACCGCTAGCGAATATTGTCCTCTTTGGGCTTTCCCTTTCCGACTTTCTCTAAGGTTTTTAAAATGCTTATGCTAGAGAGAGGTTCTCACACTCTTATAAAGTATGATTCGTTCTACTCTTCTACCGATGTGAGATCTCACACAAACGGACAAAAAAATTCAAAACAAGTTTAAAACCAGCTTGTTTTCCACCTAGAAAAGAGACCACTTTTACAACCAAGAAAAATTCAAGTTTATTCTCGAACTTTGAAGTTAGTCTATAAACTTTCAAACATTAAGTCCCCAAACTTTGAATCAGTATGAGCTTTAATTTATAAGGACTGAGATTGTATTTATCGAAAATTCAGATTGATTTATATTTGGGGACATTTTATTTGCCAGGCAAACCTGGGTGATTATTAATGAAGAAGAAAAGTGAGTTATTGGAGACATTCTTAAGGAGCTGGATGTTGCATTGAGTAAGTACGCTGCATGATGCTATTATCATTGTTGTTTTGAGCTTGAAAAGAACTGATTATATATATGTAAACTTAAAGTTGAGCACTTAGCTGCACTATGCTATTTCTGTAGGTTTATGTTTTTGCATTGATTGTATTCTGATTGTATTAATAATAATAATAATAATAATAATACTCTTAAATTAAAAAATAATAATTTAAAAATATACTTTAGATTAATTTTGCATTAACACTTTATCTTTATAAATCAGAAAATTTCTTATCATCAATAATATATATAGGCAAAAACAAAATTTTTAAAGTTCAAAAATCTTTTTGAAAGTTCGAGAGTATTTATGAAATAAAGTATTAACAATTTTCATAAATATATTTTTGAATTTTTTTTTAAGTTTAAGAGTATTCTTTTTAGATTTTTTTAAAGAGTAGTCTCCCAACTTTTGAAAATTTATGGTTATTTTTATTAAACAAAGCTCAAAGGTTAAAAGTATTTTTACTTAACTTAATATTTTAATTATATTTCGTATTTTTTAAAAATAATCTAAAATTTTAATTTTTATCCATTTTTTTATAAAGATTATAGATAGAGTGATAAAAATCGAAGTAGCAAATAAATGTTTGTGAAATTATCAACAAAATCTCAAGTCTGTTCGTGCCTGCCTCTCAAAATATTTGATAGATTGAGATTCACACCAAACAAAGTGATTCTAGAGAACTTAATTGAGTATATTCGAACTTTTATGAGTTTTGAACTCAAAGTTTCGTCAATGGAGAGTTCAACCATTAAACCAAACATCAATAGACACTTTAAATTAATATACTTATTTTTATAAAGTATTATTGGCACCGTTTATTTTTAAATATTTAAATATAATAAAAATGTTGTTAAATTTAATTAATTTAAGGTATATTTTATAGATAAGGAGATTCAATGTTCAAAACTTTATCTCCAAGAAAAAATAAAATATTTTATAAAAATGATATTTTGAAAATAAATTGAAAAAGGAAAAGGGATAGTCAAAGCGGGTTTGCACCGACCCATATTTAAACCTAATGGGAACGCATGTGCATTCCTATTCCAGAACTCTCTCAATTCAATTTCGATTTTCTTTGATAATCAGCCATTCTTCCCTTGGCTATGGCGGTCGTTGAGTTTGAAAGCTGAGTTACTGATTCGAGATTTCCGAAGAGTTGATTGATTTCTTGAAAGTTCCGCTCAAGGTAGCGAGGACAGAGTTGGTTGGGCTCGACTAGAATTTTTCATGGCGCATCGGTTACTGAGGGATCTCGAAGCCGATGGCTGGGAGCGCTCTGATTTTCCCATAATCTGCGAGTCTTGCCTCGGTGATAACCCCTACGTTCGCATGGTATGTTCGTTCTTGCTTCTCCTATCTTATTTCGATCCCGTTTTTGAATTACGTTCAAAACACCACAATTAATCACACGAATGCTCGAATAATTCCTTTTCGAATTGTCATGTTCCTGTAAATACTCTAAATTAATGTACCTGGTTGAACACGGACCTAGATGGTTTCTGTTAACTGTTATGAATTTTATATGTGGGAAGAGCAATGGATTTGTGGGTTAGTATTCACTCAAGACATGACTTTGATTTAATGAATGTGATTTCTGAATGCAGACGAAAGCTGATTACGATAAAGAATGCAAAATTTGTACGCGCCCATTTACAGTTTTCAGGTGGAGGCCTGGACGTGACGCTAGATATAAGAAAACAGAGATTTGCCAGACATGTAGTAAGTTAAAAAATGTATGTCAAGTTTGCCTTTTGGACCTTGAATATGGCTTACCAGTTCAGGTTCGAGATATTGCCCTATCTATCAACTCCAATGATTCTATTCCGAAGAGCGATGTGAATAGGGAATATTTTGCTGAGGAGCACGATCGGAAGGTATGCACTTTTTGCTGTAGTATTTCCTTGGATTATAGGATAATTGCGCCTTGTAGTTGTTGGTGAAATAAATCTGGTGAAGATTGAAGTAATTGTAATTTTTCAATTTGAAAGCTTTAGAAGGTCTTTGTGCAACTTTTTTTTTTGCTTGCTTTATGCTAATTTTGTTCAATGTTGACCATGTAGGCTAGAGCTGGTATTGATTATGAGTCCTCATATGGAAAGGCACGGCCAAACGATACTATTCTGAAGCTTCAACGAACTACACCATATTACAAGAGGAACCGTGCACATGTTTGTAGTTTCTATATTAGGGGTGAATGCACCAGAGGTTCTGAATGCCCTTACAGACATGAGATGCCTGAAACTGGAGAGTTGTCCCAGCAAAATATAAAGGATCGTTATTACGGGTATGGTTGATCTCTTTATTTTGAAAGATTTTCTGTTATGTGTCTAATCTTTGTCTCTGACCACCCAAAATCCTCTATGATTTTTTTTACAGTCATCATCTTGCATTTGGTTGCATATCTTAAGCTTTTTTTGAGTTTATATCATATGATGTATAGTCTTCCAAAAGTAATTATTTGTTGGAAAACAGGGATAATTGCTTGGTTATTCATATGCAAACAATTGATTGGTAGCCTTTTAAATTAGAATTTAGTATTTAGTGGGATTTTAGTAGTGTTTCCAAAGATGAGACATTGAAGTTGTAACAGCCCAAGCCTACCGCTAGTAGATATTGTCCACTTTGACCCGTTACGTATTTTCGTCAGCCTCATGGTTTTAAAACGCGTTTACGAGGGAGAGGTTTCCACGCTCTTGTAAGAAATATTTCGTTCCCCTCTCCAATCGATGTGGGATCTCACAATCCCGTTACGTATTTTCGTCAGCCTCATGGTTTTAAAACGCGTTTACGAGGGAGAGGTTTCCACGCTCTTGTAAGAAATATTTCGTTCCCCTCTCCAATCGATGTGGGATCTCACAATCCACCCCCTTGGGGCTAGCGTCCTTTCTAGCACACCACCTAGTGTCTGGCTCTGATGACATTTGTAACAGCCCAAGCCCACGGCTAGTAGATATTGTCCGCTTTGATCCATTACGTATCTCCGTCAGTCTCACGGTTTTAAAACGCGTTTGCTAGGGAGAGGTTTCCACACCCTTATAAGGAATGCTTCGTTCCCCTCCCCAACCGATGTGAGATCTCACAGAATACAAATTTTGTCACCCTTTGACAATCTCAACCTTGTAATCCCCTTGGCTTTGTTGGGTCGATTTCTCATCCCCATTATATCTTTTGTTCTGTTTGCGGAGGTTTATCCTCCTATAAAAAAAATTCCCGTTCTGAACTAAGGTTCTTACCTTCTTGAAGGTGAAACTTGTGGCCTTCCTCAACTGCTTGACATAGTTGATTTCTCTGCTCTTTCTCTTTTATCTAGTTCTCACATTTGATATTTTTCTTCCTCTATTTCTCTCTTTCATTAGAACACAAATCTGCAGTGCTCTTTCGATTGATACTGGATGGAACCACCTTTTCCTCCATCAAGCTACCATTGTCTTTCTCTATGAATAACCTTTTATTTGCAATTGTTTTCATAGTTGTTGTTAGATCAGAAACAATTGTATAGATTGAAATCGTAAGATATGCAACTTTATTTTGTTTTCGATAATGGCCTATTTTCTAGATATCCTTAAAATTGATAATTGTTCAAAATTTCATTTCTTGAGTTATTCGAGATTACCTATACTTGTTTATCAAATAATAATATATACTGATTGTTCAGTATTCATTTCACTCATCTTAGGAAATACAAGGGGTTTTGCTTGCTTAGAATTTCTTGCCTTCGATGTTTTCCTGGAATTTCTCTCTTTCATAAAGGCCTCGACATTGTATGTATGATATTTACATACTCATTATGGTGATTCCTTGTTTTAAATTGATGGCATGCAGAAGCCTAGTTCAATGTAGGAGTTGGTGCTTATGTGTACAAGAGTTTGGTGTCTCTGATTCAAAGTTGTAGAAGTCTCGTATTGGGTATGTAGGTAAAGGATTATAGTTGCCAACTGCTATGCACATTGGCAATTTTCAAGAAATCGAATGAAAGAATACAAAAAGGGCAAACATAAAGTGCCATACTAGAACCTAATAAATATCCTCCAACGCAACAAATGATTATACAAACGTCTACAGATTTATACCCAAAGAGGGGCATTATGCCTCTGTTGAGGATTGTTGGAGTCCCCACATTGGCTAACTAAGGGGAAGGGGAAGATCATAAGTATATAATTGACCCACATTGGCTAATTATGGAGAATATCATGGGTATATAAGTATGATGCCTTTTGGGAAACAAAAAATAAAGCCATGGGTGCTTGTGCTCAAAGTGGACAATATCATACCAGTGTGGAAGTCCGTTGTTCTTTACCGCCTCTAACAAAGGATCAAGCACTCTTGAGAAACAAAACTTCCTCCATCATAAGGGATTTATAAGGCCAGAATCCCTGCTATGAGCCAAACAAACCTCAAAGGTCTCCAAAATACAGTTTCAAATTGAATGAGTGAACAGACATCTCATAAAAAAGGGCTCGGAGGAGGGTATAACTCGAGCATTACGCTAAAATTGTGCTTGAAATGTTTCATTTATCGAAGGTACACGTAAGCCATTTGGGAGTTAGGAGGGAGTTAGGAGGGAGTTAGCGTTGATATAGGTAGTCACCCTCACTTATCAAAGGAAGAGTACTCATTAGCAATTTGGGAGTTAGAAAGGATTTAGCGAGTATACGTGGGTTGTTGTGAGCGGTATAAATTTAATATGATGGTTACATTCCAATCATAATGACTGAAATAGATGGGGGAGATATATTTCATTCACATTTCGGTCTTCTATTTGCAAAAATGTTAAAAAATTGCTACATATTTTGTCATTTAGAATGTGCAGATATATTGCTAACGAGATTACCTTCTTTTCTAATTAACCAGGGTTAATGATCCAGTTGCACTAAAGCTTCTTAACAAGGCCGGAGAGATGCCTTCTCTGGAGCCTCCAGAGGATGAGAGTATTAGAACCTTGTATGTGGGCGGACTTGATGCTCGAGTCGCCGAGCAAGATCTTCGAGATAACTTTTACGCTCATGGTGAAATTGAATCCATCAGAATGGTGCTACAGAGAGCATGCGCTTTTGTAACTTACACCACCAGAGAAGGTGCAGAGAAGGCTGCAGAAGAGCTTTCCAACAAGTTGGTAATCAAGGGCCTTAGGTTGAAATTGATGTGGGGTAGACCTCAAGCACCAAAACCCGAGTCGGAAGGTTCCGATGAAGCGAAGCAAGCTGCGGTGGCTCACAGCGGAATGTTGCCTCGAGCAGTTATCTCGCAGCAGCATAACCACTTACACCCTTCAGGCAGTCATGATCAACCTCAAGCTATGCATTACTACAATATCCCACCACCACCACCGCAGCAGGAGAGAGCATTCTACCCTTCAATGGACCCTCAAAGGATGGGGGCTCTGGTTTCAACCCACGAAGCGGGAGGGCCTCCTAACGGACCTGCAGGCTCAACCGAAACTCGACCTGGTTCCGAGAAACAACACCAGCAAGGACAGCAGTTTCCCTATCACACAATGCACCCACCACCTCCTACACAATATCAACAGCAATTTTATCCGCCGTATGGATACGTGCAACATTATCCCCCATACCCTCCTTATCATTCGAGCATGCCGCCCCAGCCCCCGCCCCAGTCCCAGCCGTATCCTCCTTCAGGTACCCAGCAATATCAGCAGCAGCATTCTATACCACCAGGCTCAGCCCCTCCATCCCATGGAGGAGCATCTTCAGGTTCAGCACCACAGGGATCGACACCGTCAGCGTCTGCCCCATCTGCAACACCTTCCGAACCTGCATCATCGTAGATCAAGTCTCCGAGGTGCCGAGGCTGGCTGTTGTCGATTCCGAAACTGATTATAGTCACTTGGACGAGGAGGTGCAGGACCTCTCTGAGTCGGGAAGGCGTTAGCCAGCCCCTGTTGTTGTCATGACTTTATTATCTAATACGACACCTCTTTTTACTGGACACAGGGTGAGAAGTTTGGATTTGTTGCTTCCATTTCCCGATCTTTTTGAGGCGAAGTTTCTTCTTGTGTTAGTTTGATCTAAAATGAAATGGAAGTTAAATTCGCTTTATTACTATTTTTAATTTATTGATTATCCAACGTTATTATTTTTTATTTTTTACAAATTAGGAAGTTTTTTTTACAATTATGATTAATGAAAAGTTAATACATTAAATATTGTCTGGAAAATCAGAAATTAGAAAATAGCAAATTTTTGCACTATTTTCCTAGAAATACAAATACTCTCATTTTACAATTTTTTCTGGTTCAAATTTATTCTTCCAAGGCTTTTCTGGTTCGATAACTATCTATCATTTCCTATTTTTATAGACCGTTGGATTATTTCTTCCGTCTAAAGATCGACAGGTGACATTCTGCCACGTGCTTGATGCCCACGATAACATTACGTGTGCGGGCTCTAGACTAGTATTTCCCGATTTGAAGAGGCATTTGTATACGGAAGCGAAACTTTTTTAATTGTGTTTCATATTTTGATTTGACGTCCGCTGCTCCAGAAACTTCTTTTGGCTTGGGGGGTATATATATCGCTTTTACCTTTTTCGTACGCAAAACTCTCTGATGCTTTTACTATTGAGCTTGAGAGCCAGAGGTTTTATTTTCTTGCCGCGAATCACCGTTCTGTAGGCCGCTGTGATTGAGTGATAACTGAGAAGAACGCTCGATTACCTTGTGCTTCGATTTAGGTTTTGCATTCGTTGACTTGTATGGTATGTTCTTTCTTTTTCTTTCATTTGATGAATTTTCATGTCTTTTCGTTGTCTGAGCTGAAATGTTGGGGCTCTGTTCTAAATTTTCATGTGAGGTGCCTTTGATGACGTTTACGGGAAGAATGAGGTTCGGGTTGTAATTCTCGTTGTTTTATGCGATTTGCATGGATATTTTAGGTGGAATTAGAATAATTTCGGAGTAGGTAATGTTTGAAGTTTGCAGTTCTTCTCTTTGTCTGAGGATGATATGCTTAGGGTTCTGATCCACATGTGCGTTTGATTCTTCTCTCTATGGAGTTTATAGGAAGAATTCGGTTTGGGTTACTAAGTCATTCATTTTTATCCTATGTTTACTGTAGTCATGGGAAGCAAATGAAGTGTTTGCTATAATTTTCGTGGATTTTTTTCTAGTTTAAATAGAGTCTGATCGGAGGTGTTATTAATTAAATCTCTTTCCATTGGCAGTCATGGATGTTATATTTTTCTTTCTTTGACTGCGTTTCGATGAATTTTCAATTGCCGGTTCCTGTCTATACGCTGTTCTATTCGAGACGACATTCATGCTCAACAATACTATCATCGTTTCTGTCTTTGTTGACTCTTGTGCTTCTTCAGTAAATCCCTATCGAATTTAGTTTTTTCATGTTTGATCTGGTTGCAGATGTCGTACTCCCGAAGGTCTAGATATTCCCGCTCCCCTTCATATAAACGATCGGTCTCAAGGTCCCTGTCAAGGTCAAGGAGCCGTTCAAGGTATTTCTTGCTCATAACCATCTGCTTGCTCGGTTTTCCATCCTCTAAATCGCAAGTGTGGTACATTTATTTTATATTTTTTGGCTACTTGATTCGTTTTTCAGGAGCCCTTCAAGTGACGTTGAAAATCCTGGGAACAATTTATACGTCACCGGTTTGTCACCTCGAGTAACTAAAAGAGAGCTAGAGAAGCATTTTTCTGCCGAGGGAACAGTACGTTCTTGGTTTTTTTTTTTTTGGGCTTGTATACTTAGTGGCCGAGTATATCTTTTGTCTTTTTGTGTTGTCTTTTCTGTTGATGATTGAAATTATGGACTATTTGATCAGTTCCTGTGATTTTTGTTTAATTCTCCAGGTGCTAGATGTTCATCTTGTGGCTGATCCGTGGACTAGAGAATCTCGTGGATTTGGATTCATTACCATGTCTAATAATGACGAGGCTGAACGATGCATCAAATATCTGAATCGATCTGTTCTTGAAGGTCGTATAATTACTGTAGAAAAGGTAAACATTGAACCAAGAATTATTTCATAGACTTTGGGTGCTTCTCATTATTACTGTTGTTTTGTTCTTTAACTTTGAATATTTACAAAATCTCTGGACAGTTTATCGTTAGAGATTTGAGTTTTTTGCTTCTTTGCACTTGAAGTTTTTTTGACAGCAGGTTAGCTGTGTGTAGCAGCTCTTCATCAAATTCAAAACTACAACTAAACAAACAAAACAAACACATGAAGTCTCAGAACATTGGGGTTGTATGCCCTGCATCCTCTTTATTTCTGCTAATTGAATCATGTGTTATCTCAGTATTTTAGCCTCTTTTTTTTCTGTTTGTCTCTCTACACTATGACTTCAGCCCCTGCTGGTACTTCTCTTAGATGGATGTTTGAGTTATCTCATTTTTTATCTTTAATAATCTGATAGGCTCGAAGACGGAGAGGTAGAACCCCAACTCCCGGGAGATATCTTGGACTTGTTAGAACAGTTAGTGGTGAGATTTTAATCTAATGTTGGCTTATTGCTGTGAAGTATGTTGATATTTCTGTCTAATCCGTTTCATTCTAACAGAGAGACACAGGTCGTCGCACAGCTACTCTTCTCGGCGTTCTCCTAGCTACTCTCCATATAGAAGCTCTAGTTGCTCATCTCATTATTCATCTGATCGTAGCAGGAGTAGATCCTATTCTCTTGACCGACGCCAAAGATCGTATGGTTCCCCATACCACCAAAGATCGTTTTCCCCTTATAGCCGTCGAAGATATGATTCTCCGGACTATAGGCATCATAGGTCATATTCTCGATCCCGCTCACCGTATAGGTCACCTACCAGGAGACGCGAGAGGTCGTACTCACCTTATGACTGCTATTCCCCTGAACCTTACTATAGAAGGCACAGGCATCGGTCCCGGTCATATTCTCGATCCCGCTCACCATATAGGTCACCTACCAGGAGACGTGATAGGTCATACTCACCTTATGACTGTTATTCCCCTGAACCTTACTATAGAAGGCACAGGCATCGGTCCCCTGAACCCTACTACAGAAGGCACAGGTATCGATCAGTTTCTAGGATCCTTTCACCGAGGAGGAGAACCTTAAAGAGTTACTCTCGCAGCCCCTCCCGGGAATCGAGGAGTAGTTATTCACATAGTATTTCCTCTGAACGAAGCAGTAGATCAGGGAGTTATTCACGCAGTGTTTCTCCTGAATCAAGGGGCTCAAGGAGTCGCTCTTGCAGCCATACCCCGAGACGACATAGCTACAAGCATTATGAGAGTCCACGTAAGAGAGGGCATTCTGGTGGGAGTCGATCGAGAAGTCAAAGTGTGGTTTCAAGGTCTGTTAGTCCTGCTTAATTGACTGTGATCTACAGACATCCTCATAGCAAGATATGTTGGAATTGTTAATGGGAGTCGGGCTTCATGGTCGTGATTTAACCAAGTGTCCGACCGTGGACTTATGATGTTTGTTGTGCAATTTAAATCTGGTTTTACTGTATATTCCGTTTTTAAGGGCAAGTTTTCTTGTTAAGGTGAATTTAGTTGGCCTTTTGGTGAATTGATGGCCTCCATAGCTATAATGTTCGAATTTTAAAAATTTCTAATTCGGTTGAGCTCTTGGTTTCTCCGTTCTCTTCAACATGATTGAATATTTGGCATAATCTTAAACACGAGACGAGCAATAATCTTGATTCGGACAGTTCTAAAATTCTATGCTATTTTACTAAGTGGAAGATTGAGTTAAAGTCTTGAGAACAGATCAAAGGAGACGATCCTAAATAAAGCACTTGGATGGTATAATTTGCGATCTCCACTTGATCTGATTGGTTGATGACTACAAAAATTGCATGATTGTTGGTTAAGAAGAGATGGAGCTATACATGTAATGGTCCGATTTTTCTTTTCACCCACACTGATACTGCTGCCACTACTAACCAGTTTCTTCTTCAAAATTTACCCTCTTGCCCGTAGAAAACAGGATGTAGAAAAGTGCAGCCATGAAGTAGAGGGCAGAGGTTAGCAATAGAAATCCTTGGAAAGAGCCCACAATCTCCACGAAGAAACCAACCCCAACTGTTCCCACAATAGCAGCAAGTGTCCCAGCAGTGTTGGAAATGCCTGTAATAGAATTTGGTGTCAATTTTTGGAGTATCCATGCAGCCGTAGCAAGAATCAAAGAACTTGTCTAGAAAGGGAATGAAATGGGCTGAATTAAAATTTTGATTCAAGCTGGTATGATGCGATTATATTTGACTTCTTTTTCACTATACAGTTATGGGTTGTAGAAGTTAGTTACAAAAAGATAACGTACCGTGAAGCACACCAGAGTATTGTGGAGCAATTTCCTGTCAAAGATATGGAGGAAAAGTTCAGAAGTGCAAGAATTGAAGGTTAACTAGAAATCTCACAGATTTGATTATTCCACCTGAAGGTTCACAAGGAAACCTGAATGGCTGAAAGATTTCAGTCCAACTGCCAAAGTTAGCCACGCAGATGCAATTGATGCACTTCTAGCTGAAGTGAGGCCGATCAGGGCAACCCCAGGGCCGATAAACCCTATCGACTGGCATACAAACAAAAAAGAAAGAAAGAAAAAAGGGCATGAATACAAGAGGTAATTGAGGACAAATACAGACGTGGGGAGGGGAAGAAGAGGCAACAGGAGCAAATAGAAGAGAAAGAACGTAGTAGTTTTCGGTTTCTAGGTTGTTGCATTAGAACACTCGCAATTTTCAATACAGTTAAAATAAATCCCATCATCCAATATCCCAAGACATGACCAATATCTGTTGCTTCAAATCTTTGGCTAATCCTAGAGATTTGTCGATTTCAAGGGGAACAAAAACGATTAAATCCTGGTTTATATATATGACAAGTCTAGAGTCCTATCTTGCATAAAGAAAATCCAATTTATGGAGAAAAAGATCACAAAGAGCAGCAACAATTTGCGACAAGATGACACGACATTGCAAAAGAATAAGTAGCTATTACAATGCACCTATGACACTACTAAGAGCTAAGTATATCCTAGGATGCCAGAGCAAACGGATTGCCTAGAATGTAAAACTCAAAAGTACATGATCCCAATTCTCGGTTAAATATTTCATTTCTACTGATTTTTTTGCTTTTTTTCTGAAAACCAACGGATTGCCTAGAATTCAATGAAAATGTTCACCTGCATAATTTTTCGAGTCAAAGTGATAGATGTACCGCTTCGTATTAACCCATCTGACCACAACCCACCAAAATATCCCATCAGTGCCATCACGCTCCACGGTACAGCACTAAACCATGCTGCTTGTCTGAGGTCAACATGATACACCTGTAGTGGAAAAACACCGTCCGGTCAGGAATTTCACAGAGAATTCATTATGTAGAACTTATAAACAAGTTAGCTAAGAGTTCCTCACTGAGTTGAAGTAGATAGGCATCCATGAAAGAATCACGAAGAATCCCTGTAGGAAAAGAAATGCCATTAAAGTAAATGTAGTACATAAGTTTCTTCTCCCACTGCCTAAACACTCCATTTGCAAAACACAGTGAAAACTGAAATTATATGATCATAAAGTGTATGGAGGTGGCATAAGTGTTCGTTATATAATAGAGAGAGAGAGAGAAAAAAAAAGAAAGAAAGAAAGAAAAGACATCTTTAGAACTCAAGGACACAGTTGCACAACTATAGAACAAATCCTTGTTCCAAGTAAGGTTGTAAAAAAGGGGCATCCATTGACCTAAGATAGTGTTGAGGATTGTTGGGAGAGAGTCCAACATTGCCTAATTAAGAGAATCATCATGGATTTATAAGTAAGCAATACATCTCCATTGGTATGAGGCCTTTGGGAGAAACCAAAAGCAAAAACATGAGAGCTTATGCTCAAAGTGGACAATATCGTACCATTGTGGAGATCCGTAATTCCTAACATGGTATCAGAGCTATGCCCTTAACTAAAAGCCATGTCAATAAAATCTTCAATTGTCGAACAAAGAAGTTGAGACCCTCGAAAGTGTAGTCAAAAGTGACTCAAGTGTCGAACAAAGGGTGTACATTGTTCGAAGGCTCCAGAAAAAGGAGTCGAGCCTCAATTAAGGGGAGGTTGTTCGAGGGCTCCAAGGCCTTAGGGGAGGCTCTGTGGTGTACTTTGTTCGAGGGGAGGATTGTTGAAGATTGTTGGAAGAGAGTCCCACATTGGCTAATTAAGGGAATGATCATAGGTTTATATGTAAGGAATACATCTCCATTGGTATGAGGCCTTTTGGGGAACCCCAAAGCAAAGTCATGAGAGCTTATGCTCAAAGTGGACAATATCATACCATTGTGGAGAGTCGTAGTTCCTAACGGGATGGATGTATCCATAAGGCTGTAAAAAAGAGACCTCTATTGAACTGAACTAAGATGGATTTATCCATCTCTTTGTCATGTAAAAGGCACAACATCTTCATTACAAAAGCTCACCAGAGAGGATCCTACGAATTAAATGGAAGGAAATGAGTGTGAACAGTACCCAACTATGCATAGCATTTGCAACGATAAGAGACCATGTTGGCATTTTAGAAAGTAGCCGCTTGAAAGGAGGAATCACGGTGGTCCTGGGTACGTTCTCCACCACTAAAGGTTGTTGCCTCTTGTTCAGTACATATTCTAATTCGTATTTGGAAATCTGAAGATTCCGATCAGGAGTACTGGATATTGCAGATAACCATACCAAAACCCATAAGAACCCTGACAACCCAAAAATAACAAATGGTCCAAATATACCAGCTTGAGACATTAGGATTGGAGAGAGCATGAGTCCTATGGCACTTCCTAACTGAAATCCAGCCATTGCTATACCAACGGCCCTGGCCCGTTCTGTTGGAGGAAACCATCTACACGAGAAAGAGAAGGGTTCATACCATAATTTGGTTTTTGGTCATCTAAAAGTACAAATCAGGAAGCTGATAATCAAATGATTCATCACTGGCCTTAACTCCATTGTTATTTTAAATTAAGCAGAAAGTTCAAAATCAATATTACCTAGCAACCATGTTGTTCATACAAGGAAGGGCCACACCTTCAGCAACGCCGAGCAAAGCACGCATGGCAAGAAGTGCCCACAATGAAGTTTCAGCGGCCCAAGGAGTTAGAAATGTGGCAAGTGACCACAAAGCCACCCCCCAGGCCATGACCGTCTTGCCACCGTAGTAGTCCACCAGCGCTCCGCCGGCTATTGGTGAAACAAAATAACCCCAAAGGAACGATGACTGCATGAAGTCCAATTCGTTAAAAGTTGCAGGCGATAACATTGTTCAAATCATATACTTTTAGAGTGCTAACTGAAGTCTAATCTAGAGGAAACAAAATCTCAAACTTGCAATAAATAAGTGTAGAAAACCGATCGGCTAATGGTTAATTCGCGACGCCTGGGAAATTGTGATTAAATATCATACGAAGAAGCATAAATAGTCACTACTTCCATCAATTCTATATCTTATACCTGCCTGTAGAACCCAAATTTCGCAGAAAAGATGATACTTCACTCCTAGAGGACTATGTTGCGGAAACAAAACAGAGGAAGAAACCAGCAATCGTTCTGCCGCGAAAGTAATTAACGAGGAATACAGCTACCTGAACTATGCCGGCGAACGATCGACTCCAGCCATGGGATAAAGACAGCGGAACAATAGCTACCGACATCACAACCCGATCGGCGTTACAAAGCGCAAGAGCCAAAGCAAGCATGGCCACTACCTTAACCCTCTCAGACGTGATAAACTCGAAGAAACTCGGCGCCTCGACATCCTTATCCTCAGCAAACGAACCGAACTGAGCATCGTTCGAGGAAACTCGAATTCGAGACGGAAGAACGAATCCAGAAACCAGCGACGAACCATTCCGAAGTCCAGAACCGGGGAGACATCCCCCCGACGAGAGGCTTCCGGTACAATTTCCCTTGGTCAATTGGAAAGAGCTTGAAGGCAATTTGAATTTCGCCGGTTCATGTTTGATTGGCTTAGGGCTCCGGTCACCGTAGAAGCCCCGACAGCGTGCCGGCCCGCCGAGAGCGATTGCGGAGTTCATAGTGATCGAGAGACGGAACCACTGACCACCGCGCGACGACTGAGACAGGCCTGGATAGTGCGAGTTTGAGAGCGGACTCCGCCCAGTATTTGCGTTGATTACCGAAAATACCCCTAAAATGTTTCGGACTTATATGGTAAAATGTGTAAATAAATGAATATTAGAGGGGTAAGACTGAGATTACGTGTTTCCATGGTCCAGTCCATCATATTGACCTTGACGGTTCCCCTTGGTCGTAATGTCGTTCGGGAAATGTAAATAGAATACCACCTACTTAATTTAATTTGTCCCACATCGGAAATATTTCAGGAGGACTGCACCAAATGCCATTATAAAAGGCGCCTGAGTTGAATGGAATAAGCTACCTTTCTCGGCCTTTTGGCTAAGATCAAGTGTAGTATCTGTTCTTATCAGTTTAATATCTGATACGTGGGCCATCGGCCCACATGATATTTAATTAATTTTTTATGGGGGAAGGCCCACCACAGTAGCTTATGACTAGTTCAGGCATATGACTATTTCATGAAGGACTCAGGCATATGACTATTTCAGAACGTCCAACACAAATTAAGGCATTCAAGAGTGTTACCTCACTCAACATCGTAGCCCTTCTCCTGAAGCTCTGAACCATAGCTTCTCGGCCTCTTGCTCCAGCTTGTTGTTCTCTAATTCTTTCTCATCGACTTCCCCTAATATTTTTGGAGGGCTGTGGTGATTTAACAGCCTGGATATGGAAACTCCCGCCGCTCGTAGAGGTGAGCAAGATCTTTCTCTGCCTTGGACCGTGGCTTCAGCGTCCACCAACCAAATGGGGATGCTTCGTTGTAAAGCCATGCAGCGCCGATCAGAGTATATGTACACAGCAGAGCCTTTCCAATTTGCTTCCAGAAATAACCATCCTCTCTACCACGTCCAACTTTCTTCAAGAACTTCTCAGTTCTCATCGATTTCACCAGTTGCAGACCTGAGATCCCGTTCCAAGAAAACTAAACATATATAGAATACACAAATATCGATTTCAAGCATTTTATCCAACAGCAAGTTCATAAATCAAAGCTGAAATGGAAGAAACCACGCGAAAACGATTCCTAGATTACCTGTTTTAGCCTCTTGGAAGCGTTTTCGAATCATTGAGATTTTCTGAACGCAATGATTTGTCTTTGCCAACGTTTGAAACAAGAGAACTTGAACGGGTCTGATATACCTCATTTCAGAGCAATCTCAGTGATTCTGAACCCATAAATTACTATAGCAATTGATTATGGTGCTGAAAGAAATGATTCCACTAGAATGAAGCTGCAATAATTGAAATCAACTAGACCTGCCACACACAAACTGATTCGATTCCGAGGATTGAACCCAGAGACTTTCATCGCCCACGCGCAATGGGCGTCCGAAATTATAAAAAACCAGAAATGAACACTCAGTTTACAGAGCATACTTTTAACGTATAAATGAACAAAAAACTCATTTGAGATTGACTTCATTTTTTACTATCGATAAGTGAGTGGAGGTTTGCAGTTCGCGCCTCTTCTTCTGGCAGTCTCTATAACGTTTCAAAATCATTCCTAGGGTAGAGTTGAACAGAGAAGAGAAGGAAATATTTCTAAATTTTGAATACAAGAAATGAGAAGGATTATCAAACAAGTCTTGATTCTTCAAATTTGAGAAATATGAACAAGAAACAGAAAACGGGGAAGTCATAGGATAGGCGCTTACAGTTCAAAATCAACAACAGCAGAATTGCGAAAACTGATCTCAGCCAAATTTCAAGAATTCGATCCCCCTTGTCCGCTACCGTCGTTGCATAGGCGGAGGAGACGGCGGAGGGACTGATCTGCAATTAAATCGCAGTGACGAAGAAGATAAATGCGGTAGATACAACAGTAAAGGTATTTCTTAAAAGTTTAATGGTGTTTTTAAAATTTTAAAAAATGTTTAAGGGTATTTTTAACTTTTTCATAAATGTTTGAAGTAGATTACTGTGTGTTCTGTATATAACTTAGATTTAAAACACATGCGATAGTGACTGACTTAGAATTATATGGCAGTGTTCGAGTTCCAAATTTTATTACGGGTCACCGCCACACTATTTTAGATCATAATGCTGTAACATATTTTCATTTAAATATAGTTTTGAAACGTCTCATAAAAATAAGTATAATCCTATTACTTTTAAAAGAATAAGAATATTTTTTAAATTATAGGTAATTTAATCAAATAAAATTTTAGCTAAAATTAATAATTCTCGGAAAAAAAAAGATGCCAATTAAAGTTTAGTTAAATTATAAATAATAACGTATGAGGTTGGTTTTAAGTCTTTGGAATTTATTTTAATTTTTAAAATTAAAAATTTTAAAGTGGGAGTGTAATTAAAATCTAGTCGTAAATTATTTTCGATAATTTAAGCTCAAAGTTTTAAACCAAAGCTACGTAGAATCCCAAAGCGTCGTTAAGCTGCTTGGGTTATTTGCAGCATTTTATCCAACGCCGTTAAGCTGGTTAGGTTATTTGCAGCGTTTCATCAAACGCCGTCAGCAGATAACGAGGAAGTAGGCATCTAATTTCTACAGACCCATAGCCGAGTTTAGGGCTTAGGAGACTCAGCTTTCTTCTTTTTCACCGCCATAGCTTTTTCTTCGAAGTTCCTTCACTGGTGGTGCCGGTGCCAATCGCGAAGGAATCTTTACCATTTGTACCTATTTCGCTAATCTGAACTTGATTTCTTCATAATTTTCTTTGGATTTTTCTACCTCCAATTTGATAACTTGTTCGGTAATCCAAACCCTAAATATTTCTTCTTGCTAATTCGCGGCTTCAGCTGTGTCGGCGATGATTATAAGCGGTTGTCGAATCTGAAAGCTCGTGTCTTGTTTCTTGGAGGTACGAAATGGTTGCGCTTGAAATTTGTCGTTGTTTGATTTCTGATCAGGCCCTCCCTCTCCTTTTGTTGGTTTTCGGGTTGTCAATCTCCATTTTCGGGGTTGTTCTTCGTTTCATGTTCATTTACCCGTCTTCTGGACTGATTAGCTTCTCCGGTATCTACTTTTAAGTAAAAGTTTTGAAAATGTGGTTCGTAATTGATTTCAATCTTAAGTGTTCGTCCACAACAGACACTATGGGAGTACATATCACATACGATCAATTGATTTTTTTTTTCCTTTTCTGGATAACTCTTGCTTCTATCTCATTGTGTTTTGTAATGTTGTACAATGAAAACCACTGATTTCTCAGGTGAACTCAGGTCGAGAGGTTGATGCGGTAGGAATTGCAGCAGAAAGTTAACTTCAGTATGGGGTTTGACAATGAGTGCATATTGAACATTCAGTCTCTTGCTGGGGAGTATTTCTGTCCAGTTTGCCGATTGCTTGTTTATCCACATGAAGCGTTGCAGTCACAGTGCACTCACTTGTATTGCAAGCCTTGTTTAACCTATGTAGTTAGCACTACCAGGGCTTGCCCATATGACGGCTACTTGGTTACAGAAGCTGATTCTAAGGTTGTATCTTCTATTTCTGTGGCCATGAACTCTTGTGCTCGTGTTACATCTATCTATATTTATGCGTACAATTTCACTATTTCTTGCAGCCACTTATTGAATCAAATAAAACTCTTGCTGATACCATCGGCAAAATAGCCGTTCATTGCCTGTATCATAGGAGTGGATGCACTTGGCAAGGGCCATTGTCCGATTGCATAACTCATTGTTCTGGATGCGCATTCGGAAATTCCCCTGTTTTATGCAATCGGTGTGGAATTCAGCTTGTACATCGGCAAGTACAGGAGCACGCACAAACTTGTCCAGTGAGTGCAATGTTGCTCTTGTTTTAAATTGCCATTCAGTTTGATAAGTAAAGATAGAAGCATACAGATTTTTATTTTTATTCTTGTTTGCTGATTTTCGTTTATGTTGTTGAATGGCAGGGTGTACAGTCTCAAGCACAGCAAGCAGATGGTGCTCAGGGCACCACAACCAGTGGCACTGCAGCTGCTACTGATCAGGCTCAGTCTGCTGGAATGGCGAAGTCTCAAGCCCAATCTTCGCAGAATGTAGCAGCTAGTGCTCCTGCACAAGATACCAATCAGCAAGCTAACGCAAGTTCTCAGGGCCCGGCTGTTGCTGAAGCTGCTGTGCCGACTTCGGAGCAGTGGTATCAACAGCAGCAACAACAGTATCAGCAATACTATCAACAGTATCCTGGATATGATTCTTATCAACAGCAGTACCAGCACTACTACCCTTACCAGCAACAAGGAGGTGTTCCGTATCAGCAGGCACAACCATCTCAGGCTCTTCCTTCACACGTGGCTACCCAGCATCCATCTCAGGCTTACATTCAGCCCCAGACTCAGCCACAGCCACAGACACAGCCACAGCCTCAATCTCAAACCCAAGTTCCAGCCCATCCCCAACCCCAATCCCAACCCCAACCCCAACCCCAGCCCCAATCTCTGTCACAGCCTCAACCACCAACTCAGCCACATGGACAATCTCAAGTACACATGCATGTCCAAACGCCTGTGGTTGGCCAATCTCAAAACCAGGGACAAGTCAACCCTCAGCAGCAGATTTATCATGCTGCTGCAACTGCGCATTCTCAGATCCAACCGCAGGGTCACCCGCCAGCACATGGCCAAGCACAACCTCAACCTCAGTCATATCCCCAAGTTCAGCCCAATTCGCAGCAACCTGTACACATGCCTCAATATCAGCAGCCTCATTCCCAGATACCACATTCCCAGGCCCAAATTCAGCAACAGGTGCATCCTCCTTTCCATCCACCGCACCATTCTGTTTCTCAGCCACAGTCCCAGCTGCAAGCCCCAGCTCAACACCATTCTCAGCTTCCTAACCCACAGATCAATCAGTCTCTATCAATGACACCTAATTCACAGCCCCAAATGCAGAATCCACCAACATATGCTGCAACAGGCTATCCGTCTTATCCCCAGCCACAGCATCACCAGCAAATGCAGTTGGGAGTTCCTCAAAATGTCCTACCGGCGCATGCGCAAGGTGGGGCTCACCAACAATCCCAATCGCTAGTTCAAATGCAGTCTCAATTGCCGCAGCCACCTCCCATGCGCCCACCCCAACCTCCTCTGTACCAAAACCAGCAACAGCCACCGATGTTGCCGTCCTCCAATCAGGTACAAAATGTTTCCGCAGCACAACAACTACACATACACTCCCATGCCCAACAACCTGGAGGCCCTGGACAACCAGCCAGCCAGCGTCCTGTCATGCCGCTAGTGCAACAGTCTGCATCCCAGCAAGCTGTGCATCAACACCAGCATTTTGGACAGCAAGGGCAGTTTATACAGAATCAACTGCATATGACTCTCCAAATGCGGCCACCTGGACCTCCAAATTCTTTGTCACAACCTAATCATGGCTATGCGCACTTGCAGCACAACATCAATTTACCTCATGGCATGCAACACAATCCTTCTCTAAACACTGAAGGAAGGCCTCTAGTGCCTAACCAAGGAGTACAATCTATTCCTTATTCACAGTCCATGGTTGGTGTTCCAATGAGGCCATTACAGCCTGGTGCTAACCAGCCAACTATAAAACAGGGACACGTATTTGGTAACAATAGTAACCAGGTGCAGTTGCCAGATGGATTTGCTGAACGCAAATTAGAAAAAGGCCCGGATGGACGAGACAGTGGATCATCTTCTCAAAAGGATGCCAAAAAAGCTGCAAATCATTTGGATGTGACATCGAATCTGGGGGCAGATGTTGGTGGGTTGAAGACTGAAAAATCTTTAGCTAGCTTGAAGGTGCCCGATGATAAAGGTAGATATGCTATTGGGGATAAATCTATTCAGGCTGATGCATCTACCGAAAGTACTCCACAAAATGGGGCTACGGACTCTAATTTGCATGTAGGTGACAGTGGTAAGACCAAGCAGGTTGAGGTAAAGGTAGAGGCAACAGAAAGTACTTTTGATCATTCGAGCAATGATAAATTGGGAGAAGCCGGTATTCAGGACCAGAAAGATCTTAGCACTGAACCTAAGAAAATGGAGGATCATGTTATTGAGAATAAAGGAAATCAGGAAGGTTTTCTTCAGAAGGTTCCATTACAAGACACTGAACTACGTAGCAAGAGGATTCCGACTGACACTAGTGGAACTCTGCACCCTTCCTCTGGTACAGATGAGGGCCAACAAGGTGCCACTACTACATCATCTTTAAAACCTGGTAGTCCTGATATGTTGAATCAGCATGGCTATCAAGATAAAAATCCGCCTCAAACTGGTGGTACTCAAATTGGCGCAGCACAGACTTCTCATTCAGCTTCTCTAGTTGCCCATACAAGACATCAGACACCACCGAGTAGTTACGTGTCATCTTCACTTCAACAAGGTGCAACAGCACCTTTGTTACAGGCACCTCCTCCAGGACCCTATCATCAGGCACAGGTTTCAAATAATCCATCCATGCCAGTTAGGCCACGGGCTCCTGGCTTGGTGGCTCATCCTGGACAACCTTTCAATCCATCTGAACCGTTTCCTCCGGGTGGCATTCCAGAATCTGGTTCTGCTCCATCTTTTGGTAGAGGGCCAGGTCACTATGGTCCTCAGCAAGCTTTGGAGCGATCCGTTGGTTCTCAAGCAACCTATAGTCTAAGCCAACCATCTGCTTCTCAAGGGGGCTCAAAGATGTCTCTAGGTGATCCTGTTGGGGCGCACTTCCGTTCAAAGCTTCCTGGGGCTTTTGATACAAGGGGACAGCTGCATGCTCATGAAGCTCAAATTGGTGTTCAGCGTCCCATTCATCCTTTGGAGGCTGAGATATTTTCAAATCAAAGGCCAAGACCTGATTCTCATCTTCCTGGGACCATGGAACATCGGCCACCACATCTCACAGGGATTCCTCCTAGTGTGTTGTCTTTGAATGGTGCCCCAGGTCTGGACTCCTCTTCCAAACTTGGCTTGAGGGATGAAAGGTTCAAGCTGATGCATGAAGAACAGTTGAATCCTTTCCCGCAAGATACAGCTCGCCGTCCTATTAATCAGACAGATGCTGAAGATGTTCTCAGGCAATTTCCCAGGCCTTCTCATTTAGAAACTGATCTTGCTCAGAGAATTGGAAATTACTCTTTGAGACCCTTTGACAGAGGAGTGCATGGTCAAAATTATGATACTGGTTTAGCCATTGATGGTGCTGCTGCTTCAAGAATCTTGCCTCCTCGTCATATGGGTGGTGCATTACATCCTACAGATGCTGAAAGACCAATTGGTTTTTATGAAGATTCTATTGGACCACCAGACCGATCTCGTGGGCATTCTGATTTTCCTGTACCAGGTAGTTATGGTCGGCGTTTTGTAGATGGATTTGGTCCAAGAAGTCCTCTTCATGAGTATCACGGACGTGGGTTTGGAGGTCATCCTGGGTTTCCGGGTGTGGAGGAAATTGATGGTCAAGAATTTCCTCGTCATTTTGGTGATCCACTTTCATTCCGTGAGTCTAGATTTCCTATTTTTCGAAGCCATCTGCAAAGAGGTGATTTTGAGGGCCCTGGTAACTTTAGGATTAGTGAACATATGAGAACTGGTGATTTGATTGGACAAGATAGACATTTTGGACCTCGAAGCATGCCTGGGCATTTACGTTTGGGTGAGCCGTCTGCTTTTGGCTCACATCCCGGTCATTCACGAATAGCAGATCTGTCTGTGCTTGGTAACTTTGAGCCATTTGGTGGAGGGCATAGGACAAATCATCCACGACTTGGCGAACCTGGGTTTAGAAGCAGTTTTTCTCGTCAGGGGCTTGCAGAGGATGGTAGATTTTTTGCAGTTAAGTTTCATGTTCACATTTATACATATTTATTATTTCTTTCTGCATTTCTATTTCTATTTCTTGTTTTCTGAAAATAAGAATTTTCAGGGAGACGTTGAATCTTTTGATAACTCAAGGAAGCGGAAACCAACCAGCACGGGGTGGTGTAGGATTTGTAAAGTTGATTGTGAAACAGTTGAAGGCTTGGAACTGCATTCACAGACTAGAGAGCACCAGAAGATGGCTATGGATATGGTGCAGAGCATCAAACAAAATGCAAAGAAACATAAAATGTAAATACGCCATCCTATTTTTTTAATTGCTGCTGTCTTAGTCTTCTGAGTTTATGTTGATTAGAATTTGATGCATATTACTTCCTTGTAGCACTCCAAATGATCATTCCTCCGAAGATGGCAAGTCAAAGAATGTTGGTCTTGAGAGCCGTGGGAAAAAACATTAAACTTGCAACTCTTCTCATCACACTCATGGACTACGTTTTACTGGGGCCAATTTTGTTTCCCTGGTCTTGTTGCATCTAGTGATATAGGTGATTCCTCATCTATACTTTTCTATTCGGGTGGTTTATTCTAGTTTTGTTATTTCAGGTTGATCTGCCATGTATGAAGATGGTTTTTGAGGATGAAGTTTTGTGGCAGTTCAGTTTGTGGTTTTGTCTCTAAATTTTAATATTTGGCTCTGGGATGGGTTCATGTAGACATCAACATTATGTAGTAGAAGTTTAGTTTATGGCTATCACTTCATTGTGTTTTTTGTTTTGGTTGCGTATTCCATTCGTCTTCCGGCCTTTAAATGCCATTTCATCTGAAACCATAATGTTCCGTTAATCAACATTATTGGAAACATATTTTGTTTTTCACTTAGGTTTTGTTTTCAGTGCTGAAACGAAATAAAATTCTCCTATTTAAAATAAATTATATAAAAAAAAACTTAATAAAGTTTTCCGGACTTGTGTGCCTTAAGCATTAGGTAAGTGAGCAATGGACATGGTTATTCTTGATACAACTCTTCATGTCTTGTATGCCAAGTTTACCTTGTTCAGACCAAAATTTCACTAGGAAAGTGCTTCCAATAATTTCTGTACTTTAATTTTAATTTTTTTTATTAACTGGGGGTAAGAAAGAAAAAGAAAAAACTAGGGAGGCTTGAAGTGCCTTGCTGCATAATAGATTGGGCATCTTTGAGTTTGGTTAATCTGAGTGGCATAGGGCTATTTACAAATTGGCAAGCCCATAATTATGGTTGAACTTATTGTAAGCATAAGCATGTTTCTAAACCGCTTATCATTTTAACCAGTTTTCTATTGTTTGTTTATTTAATTATAGGGGTTGGTCAGTTCTTAGTTTTAAGTAGACACTAGTTCTCTTTGATGATATATCTAAGATAAGATACTAGTTTCTTTTGAAACTGTGAGCACTTGCCCTACTGTGTTTTAGTGATTAGATCTGAGTGACGTATGAATGTAGAAATTACATCAAAAGGAACATTTTCTTTTGTGATAGTTATATATTTAGAAATTTTAGCTGATATTGTGATTAACACTAGCTGATAAGAAATGATGTATTAGTAAAAAAAGGGTCAACAATTTTGGGGCGTGGATAGTAACCCTTCCCAAAGACTATAAGATTACAGAAGAAGGTCCTTTCAGTTAATGGTCTTAAGAAGTCGATAATTACAAATGACTTTCTTAGGGTTAGAGGGTGTAGTTGTATCCTGTACACTACTACAAAAAGATTTGAACTAAGACCGACTTATCTTAAAAAAATCCTATGGCTTCTTTCCTTCCAAATGTCCTAAAGGGGGGCTCAAACTGCGCAACTCCAAAGAACGTTTGCTTTGTCTTTGAAAAACAGACCCCAAAGAAAACCTATAACTCTCCTCTTTTCATTTTTAATGAAAAGTTGTAACGGAAAGAAGGATTCATGTATAATAAATTAATCAAGTTATTAAGAACTGCATCTAAAGAAAAGCTAGTAGGACGTCTGTCAATCATGCAATACTATTTGAAATACTGTATTAGATGTATTAGTGGCTTCTTATGTATAGACTGAACGACAGCCTACAGTACTATGTCACAATTGGTGATTGCTAAAATGGATTTTTTGGCTCTTGCGAGAAATCACCTACTTGCTACATTACCTAGTGACTGTTTCTCTCGTCCAGCAGAAAGTATAAACTGTTATTTTTCATCTTCTTAAGTGTGGACGAGGGAATTCTTTTCTGTTCTTAATTAATGTTGGATTTATGGGTTGAGCTTGTGTATGATTTCGTTGTTGAAATTCATTTCCATTTCAAATTTTATTTTCTTATTGAAGATCTGATAATTATTTAAGCTTCCAAGGTCAAGATTTAGAGTTGATTTTCTATTTTCTATTTTTTTTGGTGAAATTTGTTTTTCATAATAGATATTTCAATTCAACCTGTACTTTTCTGGGCGAAGAAGTCTACCAAAATGCTGAAAGTTCAGTGGAAAGGTTATCAAGTCATCTTTGTTTGAGGTGGTAAGAATGTGTTTGATGTAAAGATGCATTAGTTGCAAATTTCTTTGCTGTGTTTCTATTTATTAACCTTGCACTGTTGCTTAAATTCTCTTTCTTGCACTATTGACTCTTTTTTCACAGTAATGTCAAAGTTTAGGTTCCAGCCATTTTTATTAGTAGGGGAACCCATGGAGTTTAGAAACTTTTTTGTTCTTAGTTGAGCATCATGTAATGCTGCCTCTCGTCTGCTGCTATTATCATACTGTTGCTTCATAGGTTAAACTACCAGTCCCAGAACTCGATCTTATTAACTAAACAAAGTGTACACCTGGAATGAGATAAAATTCTACAATACTCCCCACATTTCTTCTGAATCCATAGCCTTTTCCTAAAAAATTGTTTGGTTTCTTATTAACTAAACAAACCAAAAGACTGGGTACATATCACTTTCTCATTAGACTGGAAGGACGGTCATACAACAACTACTACAGTGAGAACTATGGAATGCACCCTAACAAATGATAACTAGCAGAATTCTAGGACATCTTCCCAGCCCCCATTTATTTTCCATAAAATAGCCTTTTATATCTTTTTAACCAGTCACTCATAACCATGTTTAGATACATATTCTTTTTTCTTTTTTTTTTTTGTCCTTTTTTTGTCTTTTGCTGCTCCTCCTCTTCCTTTTCTCTCCAAAGTAAGTGGAGCCGGCTTCGTCTTCTTCTTCTTACGACTCCTTTGCTTTCACACAAAGTAGATAACAATTGAGATACATGGTACATTCCTTTTGCATCCTATCAAATAAGAAACAATCTCTTGGGGCTTTTTTTTGAACCAGAGACAACTTTTCATCGAACAGATGAAAAGAGAGATTATTGCAATCTCTTGGGACATTTTGAATTCTAGTTAGCTTACACTCGCTAAAAATTTACTGTGATGATAATTAAATTTATAAAAAAAATGAAATATGGGAGAAAGCATGTAGAGATTATTTGTGAGAGAAATTGTATGTATAGAGAGAGACTATGTTGTTATTAGTGTGAGAAAGTGTCCATATTGTGATGGGAGAAAGTTCAGCGGGAAATTGATGAGAGTTTGTTATGAGAAGTTAGTGAGAGAAAAGATGCGTGAAGAGAGATGAGTGAGCAAAAGTGGGAAGTGAGAAATTAACGAGAGAAAAATGTGTGTAGAGTGTAATCAAGGAAAAATGTGTATAGTGTGTAATCGAGGAAAAATGTGAATCATGGAGATTGTGTAAACTAAAGGCACTTGATTAGAGCACCAATGATTTGTTACTTTAAAAAGCAATTCTAACTGTGCTCTCGGATTTTTTGATAGGTGCTTTCAAATTGTATTTAAAAAACAAACTTTCTAGGGAGGAATCACTTTTAACTCTTAAAGTTCTCTTGCCATGGTGAAAAGCACTCCCAAATGTACCCTTTCCTCATATTTTCCAGCATTTATATATTTCTAGGCTCTTCAAATCCCAAGTTAGTTAGTTTTCGTTTTGCCTCCAACTTTCAAACCTTAATTCGTTCATCCCAGTGTTTACTTACTCTTTTTAGCTTAAGGTTCCATCACAAAAAGTAGGAAATGTAGCAACAAGTAATTTATTGTCGTTCCAGGCATCTTCCCAAGTATCTGCTTTGCATATCCTACTTTAATCTGAGAATGGTTTGAGATATTTCCCAAGCAACAAGAATGGTTTGAGATATAGCAACATTTCTCTTTTGGAGGTAGTAGCAAAATTTAGGAAGGGTTTCCAAATTTTCTATTAGTATAAGAAGCAAGTATTTCAGGTGTCTTCTCGCTGCTTTCCTTAGTACCCTAGCTTATTAGCTTTCTCTTGTTATTAAGTCTTTGTGCAAGGTTTGCTGGAAATCTAGAATTCTGAAGAAGTTCAATGCGTTTATTTAGATCATGCTAAAGGGTAAACAACACAAAAAATTTATTAACGCAAGTGCCTTTGCCTGCTTTACGAGCAGCTGTTCATACGCTATTTATGAAAGTTGAGAGGTAGTGAAGATCAAAGCCAAATAAGATTCTCATTGCTCGTTGTTCTGGAAATCTGGCAACACTTGTGTAATTTTTTCGAGTTTCTGAGGTTTCTGACAGATATTCCAAATACTATATGCAAGCTCTATTAGAGAAGTGAAGTTCAAGAGTTGATTTAAGTGAATGCTATTAAAGCAATTATTTAAAAAGTTTGGTTTGAAGGTAATCAAAGGATCTTCACAGACAAATCTCTGGAATGGCTTGAAGGATTTGATGTGGCTAAACATAAATCCTCATTTTAGTGTATTTTAGGGCTTGTTTGGTATCCAAATAAGATTCAGTTTCTTGTTTTTAGATTAATTGAATCACTGATTCAGTGACATTCTTTTTGGTTTACTTTCGAAAAACTATTTTTGGATTATGTGACTATGAAAGTGAAAAGTTTATCTGCGACCAAATACATTCAGAATGAGTGAAAACATGGAATACAAACTCTATTTTCCATTGAATCCCTGGTTTCCAAATACCTGATTTTAGATCACCAATTAAATAGTACACTTTTCTTCATTCTTTTCTTCCTGTTTGCTTTTTTGTTGTGTTTGGGCAAAAATGTTCTATCATGTATATTTCTTTGTATGAGGGATTATTCTTTGATCATTGCAGTAACTTGTCAGAAATTTTTTTCTTTGAATTATCTGACCCATATTGTTATAAGGTCTTCATTCCTTTTGTTCAAATGCATAATTCTTGTAGACCTCCATTTTCTATAGGCCTGATCACACGTGAATTTGTAACTGATAGCTCAGGCATGGGAAATTAGATGAGATAGGTTGGGAAATATGCCAGAAAAGCTTTGCATAATATCAAGTTTAGACTTCTAGAAAAAATATGTTTTAACTTTCAAGCTTGCACATCTCTTTTTCCTCCGTTGGTTTTCAGAAAGAAGTCCTTTGCTTGCCTTCCTCGCCAAAATAAAATTAAGGAACTCACTTTACGACTAGCCTTTACTATGCCCTTCACTTGATTGGTTGGTGTATTGACTCCACACACTAGAGTTTTCTCTATTTATCTATAGACAGATTTTGGGTACCCTGAACATGTTACCAATTTCCTCTTTTTAGGACAAGAGTAAGGCAAGATTTGCATGTTGGATGGAAACAATGTAACTCAAGCCAATCTGAGCATTGCTCAGGTTAGAGATTTGAATTCCATTTCCAGATGTTAGAACTAAAAAGAAAAAAAGAAAAAAACAATTATAAACCTCTTCCAAAGTTTCTAATAACTAAACCTTCCCAACTGCCCTCATTGACTTTTTCAAACAGTCTACCTTAGGTCTTATAAAAAAAAACAGTCTACCTTAGGTAAAGGATCTATTGGACATGGCCTTAACGTACCACCCTTCCAATCATGATTTTCTTTTGAAATCGGTTGAAAGAAAGAAATTAAAGAATATTCGCGAAAAAGACACAGAATTACATAATACTCTTCAACAATGTTGTTTACGAAGCTATATCTTTGTGTAAATTGTTTAATATTGTATAGTTATACCTCCCTCATTGTAAATTGTGAAGGGCTTTTGTAAACATTATGGATATTACATCTCTTTGGTAAATTTTAATATCAATAAAATTCTCTTATAAAAAAAATATAATCAGTCTACCCTAGCATATCACCCACAAGAAGAGGAATGAGAGTGGGACCCCTGCCTGCCATGCATTTATTTGGCTCCTTGGTTTTCTAAATGCATCAACAAAGAGAAGGTCACGGCTTAACTAGCTTCTCCTCTAACACCCTCGAAAGGCCTATCTACATTGCAAACATAGTTTCTGAAGATCTAATTAAGCTTATTGGCCTAACGACTGTAAACAGGCATCAATGATGGACGAGATTGACATTGAGCATATTTAGTATGTATGGAAGTTATGCCTACTTAGATTGGCATTGGAACCATATTGAGTAAAATTGAACCATATTTAGTAAAATTGAAACCATAATGTTTTGTTGGCTTTTGTAGAGGCCCCAAGACGGAAGTTTAGTTCGATAATGAGTGAGTTGCAGTGTTCTTATTTCTGTCTATACTCGAAAAGTTGTCTTAATTAGTTAATTTTTATTTTTATTTTCTTTTTTATTTTTAGCTGTCTAGTATAGATTGCAGAAAATATTACAGAAACGTTATATTGGCTTTAGCATCTAGGAGCTTTTTCTTTAAGGAGGATATCATAAGAATGTTAAAGAGGTGCCCACAGTGCACGTTTTTGAACAGTGGAGGAATGTTAGTGATAATATTAGCAATGTTTCTTCTAACCGCAGGCTTTTAGGCATGGTTATGTTCAGTGGCCTCCGTAGGGAAGTTCTTATTTCTTTACTTTCTTAAATATTTATGAGCCTTTTCATCACCATGATTCAGCTTGCTGATTGCAGCTCCGAGTGAATCTACAATTGATATTTTATTTGAGCCTTAAATCGTTACATTTTTATTATATTTCCTGAGCTTCATGCTATTTATTTCCTTGGCTTTAGCAAACTTATTTTGTGTGAGGGGTCTGAGTTTCTTGGTGATTTGTTTAGCTCGGTTTCTGAGCAAAATCAAAGCCAAACCTTTTATTTATCTGAGGAAATGAAAAACTGAGCCAAACCACCCCCCTGTTATAACCGTGCCAATCAAACTGCATATATCGTCGATTCGATTAGCAGTTTGTTGCCCAATGAATTGGGCGCTTGGGAAGAATGGGCAGATTTGAAAACTGGTTGGGTTTAAAGAGTAAAGAGAGAAGGAGATGGGAATGCCCTCTGCCACCGTGAGGGACTGGTCACTGATGTTCTTTCAGTGACTTAGACGTGTCCGAGCAGCGCTGATCAAATGAACCACGCTGATCGAATGGACATGATTCTTGTGTGTCCTCGTCAGTGTGATTGTTGTGTTGCAGATCTTCAACCTTCCACTTCTTCAATCTTCATCCAAGATGCCCAAATTGATTGGTGTGGAGAATTATACTTTCAAACAATGTGGTTTGGTTTGGGCTGTGGTATGCGTCTGAAACTGTCTACTAATGCTTCTTTCTAAGAAGCATTATTTGAGGAAGTTTGAAGAAGATGAAATTGTCGAATCGAATTAGAAACTGAAAATGTGAAGTCTAATCCAAATCAAACAGCTTACACCCCTAAAAGGTAACTTTAAATACTTACAGATTAGGAAGAAAATGAACTACAAAAATAAAAAAAGATATATGCTAATCGGTCGGCCTGGTTGATGGTTGGTCCGACACACCCCAAACCACCACAGTCGACTGATCAGTGTTTTCCTACACTCCAAGCTGTAATCGACTGCTCGACCGGAGCCAAGCAAAACCGAACCACTGTTGGTTTTGGTTCGAGGCATACCTAGTCATTTTTTCTACCTGTAGTGAGCAGTATGATTTTTATCAGGCTTTCCCCAGTTTCTTTAGGATAGGCGCAGGAGGGGGTTATTTTACCTTCTTCGTTGGCTTTCTGGGGGATATTTAATGCCCTTCTCATTCATATTTATCTCACTTATATACGAGTAATTTTTACATCTCTTTTAAGATTTTCAGACAGTAGAGAGTTATAGTATCAGAATTTTGGGTTGGCTTTGAAGCTTGAGAGATATAAATGGAGGTCGAAAAATGGTAGGCATGATATCTCAATCAAACGCCAAATTCCTCCGCCCTCTTCATCTCGGCGTTGTTGTCCTGAGACGTTTTTTCATACTTTCTACATTCAGCTCTAGCTATTGAAGCTCGAGAGATACGAATGGAGGCTGAAAAATCCTAGCCATGTTATCAGTCAAACGCCAAATTTCTCGGTGGCTGTGAAACCTCTGCTCTCTACATCTCTGCTGCCCTGGGACGTATTTCCATATTTTCAACGTTCAGTTCTAGCTATTTTCACACCTACTGATCGTCTTTTTTGGGTACTTGTAATTTTATAATTCTATTATGATTCTCGTGTTAATTTTTACTTTCTCCTTTTCTTACAGTTGTAATATAAATGGGAATCCCAACTCAAATTTAAGGTGTAATTTCTCCCCTTTTTTTCTCGTTTTTGTTTTTGGTTTTTGGTTTTTGGTTATTGAAGTTTTGTTACGCGTAGTATCTCATGTTCTTGTCGTTCTATTTTGGATTCGTTGTTGTGCTTACAAGTTATTTTTTGATTTGATATTTTGAAAAGTAGAACATTTTTAATAGGTTATTTATTGGATAAAATTTTTCGTAATTTATTGTAGTCCTGGTTTTATTGGAAACGAAGATCTAAGAACTATTGAGGTATTAAAAAATAAAAATTTGGACGTATTTAAGTTTTATATTATTAATTATGTTTTTATCATTTTAATAATAACAATATATTATTTAGACTAGTATTTTAGATTATCTTAAATATTTAATATAATTAATTTATCTAAAAGTAGTTGATTATTTTTTTGTAGTCAAATTAAATTATTTACTTTTCAATGCAACTTTTAATATAAAAATATTTATTTCATTTGATTAATTAATTATACTTCATTATATATACACATATTACATTAAATATACTCTTAAACTGGTTGATAGTGCTAAGGAATTGTTAAATACAAATATTAATTAAAAGGCAAACATTAATTATTTCAAATATTTAATAACTATATCCATGAATCAATGGAGGAATGTAAATGCTTATCATGATGAGCCAGATGATAATCAATGGCCACTGCAAATTTTGTTGACATTTTTGTCGTGAGTTCACACTTTTGTTGTCGTGTTCCTTATTCAATTATATTTTTGATATGCCATTATTATAAAATTTTACATTTTTTAAAAAAAATTTAAAAGAGAGAGATCTTGAATCCTTGATTTAGTGTTGGTGCCTTTTATTTAATTTTTTTATTCATTTTAAAATTTCTCTTTTGGGTTGTTTATTTAGATTTTTATTTTTAATAAAAATAAAATAAATATATATTTCGGCTATATTACTCTTTAAAAAAAAATGTATAATTTATGGAGTGTTATAAACTTATGAGTTGAGTCAAATAAATGAAAAGGATTAGTTTGTGAATGTTCCTCTCAAATTAGATTGGGTTGGAGTGAATCACTATAATTATTTCTTACCTTTAAAATATATATATATATTATTTTATAATTATTTTTTAAAATTTTAAAAATATATATTGAAATTGAATTTTAAAATTTAATTAAATGGTTGAAAATAAATAAATGGCATTTACAAACAAACATTTTATTTTTTATTAAGAATAAAAATCTAAATTAATGAAACAAACGGAACAAAACGAAAATAGGTTAGATCGGGTTGAATTCATTATTTAATAGAAGATGTTTGGGTTGAAAAAGTTTACCACCTAAATAATTGGACTAGATCTAAATAAAATGTCTAAATCTAATCCAACCTAACCCAAAAACATGTTAAGGAGAATCCACGGGTATAGAGACATAACTCAAAAACATGTTACGGAGAATCCACGTATAGAGACATAACCCAAAAACAAATTAGATAAATAGCAGATATTCTTAGTAAGATTGAAGGCCGAAGAAAGTTGTTGAATTTCTCTCTTTTTTCCCCCTTTTTTTGGGTACTTTTATTAAATGCATTTCCAACAAACAGCTTAAGCCCGTTTTTGATGAACTGTCAGCTTAGTTATTCAATGTGAACGGCTGTGGGTCCGTTTCTGATTCTTCTGCAATTTTTCTTCCAACTTATTGATTAATCTTTCACACCCTCCATTGAATCGATCGTGCTTGCTTTTCGCTTCTTCTTCCTTCATTCCCACTCCACTTATAAGCTTCGCGGGAGTTCTATCCGTCTTCATCATTCTGGAAGGAACACTCCCAGTTTCATCGATTTGATTCTTCGTGGGATTTGAGAACTTTCTTGTTCATCTGATTAGCTTGAGGTACTGTAATTACTGCTCTCATTCGATCTTAGTTTCTGGAGTTTTGTTGCGATTTCTTGTTTCTCATTGAATCTGTTTGGTATGCCGATCCATTGCCGATTGGAATGGGGCTTCTTCAATGGTAAGCTCTGGAGTAATGGCGTTGAAGGGACTTGGTGAAGATGGAAATGGTGTGATTCTTCGTTTTAGATTGTGAATGTGTGGGTTTGTTGCAAATACTATTGTTGTTTTAGATTAGAAATGATACACTCTTCTTGATTTCATGTTTTATTTTGAGGTCTTCGCTTATTTCTCTGTGGTATTGTGAGATCCCTATCAGTTGGAGAGGGAAACGAAGCATTTCTTATAAGGGTGTGGAAACCTCTCCCTAATAGAGACGTTTTAAAAACCGTGAGGCTGACAACGATACATAACGAGCCAAAGTGGACAATATGTGTTAGCGGTGTGCTTGAGCTGTTAGAAATGGTATCAGAGTCAGGCACCGAGCGGTGTATCAGCGAGGACGTTGGCCTCCAAAGGGGGTGGATTGTGAGGTCCCACATCGGTTGGAGAGGGGAACAAAACATTTCTTATAAGGGTGTGGAAACCTCTCCTTAATAGACGCGTTTTAAAAACCGTGAGGTTGACGACGATACGTAACGGACCAAAGCGGACAATATCTGTTAGTGGTAGACTTGGGCTGTTACAGTAATGGTCTGTATTGTATACGCTTTCCATGGTTGCTTGATGGCTCTTTAAGAGGTAAAGAGTTGTAAACGTACAAGGAAATGTGCATAGTACTTTAATGCGTTAAGGAATGAACATAACAGACAAACATTTCAACCGCATGCATATATGTGCTTTATATTGTCTGCCTTTTTCTTTCTGCCACTTTGTATTTCTCTCCAAAAGTTCTTGTTTTTTTCATTAGTTGAAGGTGGCTTATTGTGGCTGAGATTTTGAGTTATGTTTATGAAATGACCTGTAATATACATGTTGTGAAGGATGATCAGAAGAACGGATTAAGGGTGGATCGATCGATTTGGTAGAGTGCGATGGGGCTATCTTCTCTGTTCGATCGTACCGTTCGAAGATCATTGGGATCTATCTGGTTGTGTGTTTATATGTTAGTGCTTATACAAAGTAATAGAAGAGTGCTATCAGAATCCAAGTATCTAATTGGTCTTGGAAGCCATGACATCACTGGACCAGCAGCAGATGTCAACATGATGGGATATGCAAATACAGAACAAATAGCATCTGGAGTTCACTTTAGATTACGAGCTCGTGCATTCATCGTTGCGGAGCCTCAAGGAAAGCGGGTCGTTTTTGTAAATCTTGATGCTTGTATGGCCTCACAGATTGTGACAATCAAGGTGCTTGAGAGATTGAAGGCAAGGTAATGTTTCTTCCCCTTCATCGTGCTGCCGAACATGTTTCTTGAGTTCTAAGTTCTAACTCCGTTTGTACATTGTTACCGAGCGTTTTTTGTTAGGATGCATAAGTTTCTATGTAGGCAAAAGGTTTTGACAAAAGGGGAGCCAAATTATCTAAAAAATGTAAACCTTGAAGTATTTTGACTAAACTATTCATCCTAATGTTTGTAGGTTTGGGGACTTATACACTGAAGAGAATGTTGCTATTAGTGGAATCCATACTCATGCTGGCCCAGGTGGGTATCTCCAGTATGTTGTGTACATTGTGACATCTCTTGGATTCGTGCGCCAGTCCTTTGACGTCCTTGTGGACGGTATCGAGAAGAGCATCATACAAGCTCACGAAAATCTCTTGCCAGGATCAATTTTAGTAAATAAAGGTAAGCTCATCACCTTCTTTTGGTGCATAGAATTTACCTGTTGAGGTTACATCTTCACTTCAGTTTATCCATGTCCTCAACTATCATACAAATGGAAATGATGTACATTAGAGTCTAGCCCACTGCTAGCAGATATTGTTCTATTTGGGTTTTCCTTTTCGGGCTTCTCCTCATGATTTTTAAAACACGTCTGCTAGGGAGAGATTTCACCCTTATAGAGAATGTTTTGCTCTCCTCCCCAACCGATGTGGGATCTCACAATCCACCTCCTTTGGGGCCCAGTGTTCTCACTGGCACACTGCCTGGTGTCCACCCCCCTTCGGGGTTCAGCCTCCTCGCTGACACATCGCCTAGTGTCTGGCTCTTATACCATTTGTAACAGCCCAAACCCATCGGTAGCAAATATTGTTCTCTTTGGGTTTCCCCTCAAGATTTTTAAAACGCGTCTGCTAGGGAGAGGTTTCCACACCCTTATAAAGAATGCTTCATTCTCTTCCCCAACCGATGTGGGATCTCAAAATCCACCCCTTTTGGGGTCCAGCGTCCTCGCTGGCACATCGCCTAGTGTGCACTCCCTTCGGGGTTCAGCCTCCTCTCTGGCACATCGTCCGTATCTGGCTCTGATACTATTTGTAACAACCCAAGCCTACCGCTAGCAGATATTGTTCTCTTTGGGCTTTCCCTTTTGGGCTTCTCCTCAAGATTTTTAAAATGCGTCTGCTAGGGAAAGGTTTCCACACCCTTATAAAAAATGCTTCATTCTCCTCCCCAACCGATGTGTGATCTCACACTAGCCTAGAATTCTCTTTGTATAGTCTGTTGGCTGTTGTGAAGTGGGGCTTCCTAATGACTGTTATAAAGTATTCAAACGCTAGTTCAATTTCCTGCTAAAGATAGATTCTATATCTCTTTCGTGATCCTAAAAGAATTTGTATTTTGAATGAAAAGGTTTATTTAGTTCATAACTCATCACTTGTATGATCATAACCTTTTGGAATACTTAGAAACTTGTTATTTAAATCTTTAACCTTTTGGAATGGGATTAATATTCTTACAGGAGAACTCATTGATGCTGGTGTGAACCGCAGCCCGAGTGCTTACCTAAATAATCCTGCCTCGGAGCGTGGCAGATACAAATATGATGTTGACAAAGAGATGGCACTTTTGAAGTTCATAGATGATCAATGGGGTCCTGTGGGTAGCTTCAATTGGTTTGCTACTCATGGAACTTCTATGAGTCGTACAAACCCGCTGATTAGTGGCGATAACAAGGGTGCTGCTGCAAGATTTATGGAAGATTGGTTTGTGCAGAAGGGTATTGGAACCTTGCAAACTGGTAAATCTGAAGCTGATAGTATTCCACGCAGAGTCTCAAACATTATTCCTGAAGTATATAAAGATGGTAAGTTGCTCAACTCTCGAAGATTGATTCTTAAACTTTTGAGATTATGTTTAATAGGTCCTTGAACTTTAACAAGTTTCGTTTATAAACTTTTGAAATTGTATTTAGTATGTTTCTAAACTTTAAAATGTTTCTAATTAGTCTTTGAAACTTCAATTTTATCTAATAAGGTACCTACACTTTCAATACCATGTCAAATAGAATTTTGACTTATTTGTGAGATCCCATATCGATTGGAGAGAGGAACGAGTGCCAGCGAGAACGCTGGGTCCCGAAAGAGGGTGGATTGTGAGATCCTCCATTGGCTGGAGAGGGGAACGAAGCATTCTTATAAGGTTGTGGTAACTTCTCCCTAGACGCTGGGCCTCAAAAGAGATGGATTGTGAGATCCCACATCGGTTGGAGAGGGGAACGAAACATTCTTTATAAGGGTGTGGAAACCTCTCTCAAGCAGACGCGTTTTAGAAACTTTTAGGGGAAAGCCCGAAAGGAAAAATCCAAAGAGGATAATATTTGCTAGCGATGAGCTTGGTCAGTTACATTATGAGACACTTTTTAAAATTCAAGGATCTATTGGATACAAAGCTGAAAGTGCAGAAACTTGTTGGACACTTTTTATATTTTAGAGACCTATTAGACATAACTCGAAAGTCTAGAGACCGGTTAGTTTGTTTTTGAACTCCACGGGTTTATTAGACATAACCTTCAAAGTTTAAGGACCAAACTTGTAGATTTACCGATTTTATTTCGTTTTCAGAGCAGGAGTTGTTGGAACGTGCTGCCTCTTTTCAGTCACGACCTGGTAGACCAGCAACCAGGATTCTAAGCGTTTCAAGGCGTGTTAGAAATGTTCTGAGGCAGGCTGATAGGCCTCAGTTTGTATCTGCTTTTTGTCAATCAAACTGTGGTGATGTTAGCCCAAATACTCTTGGAGCATTCTGCATAGACACTGGACTGCCATGTGACTTTAATCACAGTACCTGCGGTGGAAAGAACGAGCTATGTTATGGACGTGGACCGGGGTACATTTCTCTCTACATCGAACATTTATTTTTCCTTTTCATGATTCATTTGAATACCATGTGAACCAAGTTTTGTTAGGAATCACGACTCTCCACAATGGTATGATATTGTCCACTTTGAGCATAAGCTCTCATGGCTTTACTTTGGGCTTCCCAAAAGGCCTCATTCCAATGGAGATGTATTCCTTACTTATAAACCCATGATCATTCCCTAAATTAGCCAATGTGGGACTCCCTCCCAACAATCCTCAACCGTTGTCATGTACTTTAACTTGCAGCTACCCTGATGAGTTCGAAAGTACACGTATCATTGGTGAGAGGCAATTCAGAAAATCCGTGGATTTATTCAGTAAAGCATCGGAACAGCTCAACGGAAAGGTGGATTATCGTCACTCTTACGTAGACTTCTCCCAGCTCGAAGTGTCTGTTACTAAACCGGGAGGAGCCACCGAGGTCGTAAAAACTTGTCCTGCAGCTATGGGGTTTGCATTTGCAGCTGGGACAACTGATGGACCTGGAGCATTTGATTTTAAGCAAGGAGATGATAAGGTTTCTATGATTTATTCATATATTTTGGAAAGCAGTTCTTCACCCAAATATCCTGATATTTCTTTTTTTTGCTTTTTGTAATTATTCAAGGGCAATGCTTTTTGGAAGTTGGTACGCAATTTACTCAAAACACCAGGCAGCAAACAAATTGCTTGTCAAAGTCCCAAGCCCATTCTGCTTGACACTGGCGAAATGAAGATACCATATGACTGGGCTGTAAGTGTTTTGCATATATTCTGTAAATTTTTTTAACTTTACCCGCTACTAGAGACTACATTTGTTTCTTCATTAATTCCAGTTGATGGAGTTCACTGATGCTGCTATCTATATGTTAATGGTCTTAGGAATCACGACTCTCCACAATGGTATGGTATGATATTGTCCACTTTGAGCATAAGCTCTCGTGGCTTTGCTTTGGGATTCTCCAAAAGGCCTCATACCAATGGAGATGTATTCCTTACTTATAAACCTAATGATTAACCCCTTAATTAGCTGATGCAGGACTCCTCTCCCAACAATCCTTAACAATCCTCCCCTCGAACAAAGTACACTATAAAGCCTCCCCTGAGGCCTATGGAACCCTCAAACAGCCTCCCCTTAGTCGAAGCTCGACTCCTTCTTTACAGCCCTCAAACAAAGTACACCATTTGTTCGGCATTGAGTTATTTTTTACTACACCTTCGAGGCTCGCAACTTCTTTGTTCGACATTTGAGGATTCTATTAACATGGTTAAGTTAAGGGCATGACTTTGATACCATGTTAGAAACCATGAATCTCCACAATTGTATGATATTGTCCACTTTGAGCATAAGCTCTCGTGGCTTTACTTTTGGTTTCTCCAAAGGCCTCATGCCAATGACGATGTATTCCTTACTTATAAGCCCATGATCAACCCCTTAATTAGCCGATGTGGGACTCCTCTGGAGTCACCCAACAATCCTCAACAAACACTGCATATTACAATCTCAGTTAAATTGTTGTTTTCTTGTAATTGGATCCTTACATTTTACTTACAATTTTCTTTCTCAAATAACTTTTCAGCCCTCAATACTTCCAATTCAAATTCTCCGCATTGGGCAGCTTGTCATTCTTGGTGTACCTGGAGGTATAGTAACAATTAATCATCTTTAATTTCAGTTCATAATTTGTAGATTAGGTAGAATGAAAAGACTAATCCACCTAGTGTAATTTAGTGGGCACTGACTCTTAGACGTAACCATGATTACTAGTCCCATTTAGTCTTTGATCTGACCTCAGTTGGAGACAAAGATAGGTGGGGCTTCAATATAAGAAACTCAGTGGGAAGTAATCATTTAAACCTCTGATTATAATTCATTTGTAAGAAATGCTTGATGAATCATGCTAGATTTTACTTCTACACTGTTAATGTTGCCTTTAACTTCTACACTGTTAATATTGCCTTTTAAATGCTTATTTATCTGGCTCGCCACTAGCAAATATTGTCCCGTTTGAATTTTTTCTTGAGGTTTTTAAACGTGTCTTTTCGGGAGGTTTCACACCCTTATAAAAAATGTTTTGTTCTCCTTTCCAACCAATGTAGGATCTCCCAATCTACCCCCTTCGGGGTCCAGCGTTCTCGCTGGCACTCGTTCCCCTCTCCAATCGATTGGGGATCTCACAATCCACCCCCCTTCGGGGCCCAGGGTTCTCGCTGACACACCATCCGATGTTTGGCTCTGATACCATTTGTAACACCGAAAGGGGGTGGATTGTGAGATCCCACATCGGTTGGAGAGGGAACAAAACATTCTTTATAAGGGTGTGGAAACCTCTTCCTAGAAGACGCGTTTTAAAAACCTTGAGGGGAAGCCCGAAAGTAAAAACCCAAAAATAACAATATCTACTAGTGGTGGGCTTGGGCTGTTGCACTGTGTGCTTAATTTTTAAAAAATGTTTAATAGAATTCACGACAATGGCTGGGAGAAGGCTTCGGGATGCTGTAAAAACGGTGTTAACTACTGGAGCCAAGAGAGAGTTCAATGGTAATGTTCATGTCGTCATAGCTGGCCTGACTAATACCTATTCTCAGTACGTCACCACCTTTGAAGAATATGAGATGCAAAGATACGAGGTTAGCATCTATACTAATGTTTTATTTTTCGTCTCTAAACTTTTAAAAAGTAATCATTTTTTTCGTTCTTCCCGACTATCTCATAGAATACCAACTTTAGCTACGTATATGACTTTAATGGATGTCCATCTCGGCACGTTAAAATACATATTCAAGAATTATAATGTAACGGCCCAAGCCCACCGCTAGCAGATATTGTCCTCTTTGAACTTTCCCTTTCGGACTTCCGCTCAAAGTTTTAAAACGCGTCTGCTAGGGAGAGGTTTTCACACCCTTATAAAGAATGTTTCGTTCCCCTCTCCAACTGATGTGGGATCTCACAATCTACCCCTCTTCGGGGCGTAGCGTCCTCGCTGGCACACCGCTTGATATCCACCCCCTTCGAGGCTCAGCATCTTCGCTAGTACACCACCCGATGTCTGGCTCTAAAACCATTTGTAACGGCCCAAGCCCACCGCTAGTAAATATTATCCTTTTTTGGATTTTCTCTTACGGGTTTCCCCTTAATATTTTAAAATGCGTATGCTAGGAGAGATTTCTACCCCTTATAAAGAATGTTTCATTCTTCTCTCCAACTGATCTGGAATCTTACATACAAAACCGTTAAAGTTTGGAGACAGAAGTCTAAAATAGACCTTTTGAAAACTTTTAGGAGTTAAATGCACTAAAATAAGATCTTGGTTGGTTGTCAGGGTGCCTCCACATTATATGGTCCACATACATTGGATGCCTACATACAAGAGTTCAGGAAGCTTGCTCAATCCCTCATTGATGGCAGGCCAGTTGAGCCAGGGCCACAGCCCCCTGATCTCCTTGCTAAGCAAATAAGCCTGCTCACACCGGTTGTCATGGATGCGACCCCGTTCGGAGTGAGTTTCGGGGACGTGAAATCTGATGTTCCCCTTAACTCCACCTTCAAACGAGGTGACTTGGTGACAGTAACCTTCTGGTCGGGATGCCCTCGAAACGATCTGATGACTGAAGGTACATTTGCTCTTGTTGAAATCCTCCAAAAGAAGGATACTTGGGTTCCAAGTTACGATGACGACGACTTCTGCTTACGCTTTAAGTGGTCGAGACCTTCTCGACTTAGTCCTCAAAGTCTCGCAACCATAGAATGGCGAATACCGCAGACCGCAGTGTCGGGTGTGTACAGAATCAGGCATTTTGGAGCAGCCAAAAGTCTCTTAGGATCGATTCGACATTTCACAGGCTCGTCGAGTGCATTTGTTGTAGCATGAGAGTTTATGAATAATATGTATGCTGGTAGGGAGGGATGTTGATTATCTGTTGCCTAAATTATTCAAGAGTAAAAGTTTATTTGCTACAACTTTGAATCATGTAGCCTTTCACAGAACACAAGGGGTTATTTGGAAGTTAGATTTGAAATTAAATATGATTGGTTATTCCTTTTTCAAAAAAGGTTTTATTTGTAAAACATTAATTAATAAAAATATTCTTAAATTTTGCTATTTATTTCAAAAATATCCATAAACTTTCAAACTTTTCAATAATATCTTTACACTTTCAAAAAAATAAATATAAAAAACACTCTCATCATTAGTTTTAAATACCCTTAGATGTTAAACTATGTTTCAAAAATATTATTGAACTTTCAACAGTGTTTCAAAAATACCCTTAAATGTTAAAAAATTTCATTAAAACTATTCAATTAAAAAAAAAAAAAAGTCTAAAAATACATTTGTGTTAGTACTAACACCACTTTTATAAAATAAAAAAAAAATGTAAAAAAGTTTTTACCGTCAAATGAAAATAGTAACTTTTAAAAAGTTTTTAACTTTTTTTTAAAGTTTAATCTTAGTTTTTTAAGTTTAAAAAAATATATTTTTGCTTTACAAAATAATTATAATTATATTTTTTAAGTACTAATAAAAGATAATTTTCAAAAATATATATTGAAATTGAATTATAAAACTTAATTAAACATTTAAAAATAAATAAATAAATATTTTATGGGCTTACATTATTCGAAACAAAATTTTGAATAAAACACTTAAAAGTTGTATATATGAAACGTTGTCAACGGTCAGTATTTTAACCAACGACTATATATATATATCTCTCTATAGACTGTGTGCAGTGGTCTCTGTAGTATACAGAAGGTCGCATCAATCGAGGTCCAATGGTAGAAAGTTAGCGTGATGTGCTAGTTTTCGGGGAGGAGTCCACTTTCAGCTTTGAAGGCCAAATCTCTGTATTTTCTCCATGATTTTGAGATAAACAAGAAGCATGAATACAAAGCACAAGCTCTTCTGCAAAATCTCCGATCTTCTGCTAGGGCCAAAATTTCCGATCTTCTTCATCGCAATCCCTCATATATCTGTTTGGCTGGAAAGAAAATGCCGGTATAACATCTATTTACTTACTTCGTCTTGACGTCGAATTCATGATTGCGGTTTCCAAATGCTTCGTGATATGACTAGCGATTTTGGACCCATGATTTCAATTACTTTTAGTTGATCAATTGTTTTGAAATTTATTTTATCTTTTCCATCTAATCGCGTATCTGTTTCTGTTGTTCTTTAATTAAGCAGTTGAATCATGTAAGGAAATTCGTTCCTTCAGTCATCATGAAGGTTGAAGCCCGATATGTTCTTGATGGTCGAGGAGTTCGACTGCTGAAGCGGACTTGTATTCTTCGTCTGCATCAATTCTACAGGCATGTAAGGTTCCCTGGAAATTCAAATTAATTTGTCTGCTAAGAAACATAATTATCGTCAGGGAAAAAAGCTTTCATTAAAGCAGGGCATCAAATTGTTCTGGAATTGAATTAACCTAATTTTATCGTGAAATTTGAAGTCTAGGCTACCCGTAAGGTTCTCCTAACTAAGTTTTTGTTTATGTTGTTTTTAGTAATCTGAATTCATTTGGATAATCAACTCTGAGTTGAACATTACAGCGAATATTACAGCGAATCTTGGCTGAAACCACCCACCTAAACCGGTGAGAGTTCTCTTATTTATAATCATTTATAGAATAGAGAAATATGGTAAATTACAAATAATATGAAAAGAACAGGAAAGAATAATAAATGAATACAATATATTTACTTTTAATAAAAGGGGAAATATGGTAAAATGTAAGGCAAATATCTCATATTTTTCTTATAATGAACGGTCAACTATTCTTAACACCCCCCGCAAGCTGAGTGTCGGATTTAAACGAACGTGAAGCTTGGATCTGAAAAATTCAAAGAGAGGTCGAGAAATACTTTTTGTGAAGATGTCAGCAACTTGGAGATGAGAAGGTACATATTGTGTGCGAAGTTTGCCAGCGATAACAAGTTCTCGAAGGAAATGATAATCTAGTTCAACATGTTTGGCCCGCTTGTGAGAAACGGGATTAGAGCTAAAAAAAATAGCAATTTTGTTGTCACATAAGAGTAAGGGCTGATGTGAAATAGGGACCTTGAAGTCATGCAAAAGATGCGTAACCCAAAAAAGTTCACCAGCAGTTGTGGCAAGAGCACGATACTCAGATTCACAGTTGGAGCGTGAGACAGTAGGTTGCTTTTTGGCACTCCAAGAAACGAGATTGTTACCAAGATAAATAGAATAGTCGGATGTAGAACGACGAGTATCGGGACAATCAGCCCAGTCAGCATCCGAATAAGCGACTCGCGTACTAGGAACAGTGGATGGACGAAAGGTAAGATGTGGAGTGTTCCTTTGACATAGCGAAGAATACGTTTGGCAGCAAGAAAGTGATCTGCAGTAGGGGCATGCAAGAATTAACTGACAGAATTGACAGCATAGGCAATGTCTGGACGCGTAATAGTCAAGTACTGAAGGGCGCCAACAAGAGATCTATAGAGAGTAGGATCAAAGAAAGGAGAACCATCTGCAGTCAGGTGTTGAGAAACAACCATGGGAGTGTGGACTGGTTTGCTATCGAGCAACTGAGCACGAGTAAGAATATCTCGAGCATATTTTAACTGACTAATAAAGAGATCATCAGGAGTGGGTGAAACTTCAAGACCAAGAAACTAACTGAGAGAACCCAAATCCTTGGTAGCAAACTTAGAATGAAGCTTGCGAGTAAAGCTGTCAATAAGAGATGAGTTGTTGCCGGTAACAATAATGTCATCAACATAAAGAAGCAAATAAATAAGGTTAGATTGCTGATGAAAGACAAAAAGGGACGTGTCAGCGCGACTGCAAGAAAAACCAAGTGTGAGATGAAATGAGCTAAAACGCTGAAACCAGGCGCGAGGAGCTTGCTTTAAGCCATAGAGGGCTTTCTTTAATAGACAAACATGAGGGGGAAATCGAGGATCAATATACCCAGGAGGTTGTTCCATATGAACACGTTCAATAAGAGTTCCATTGAGAAAAGCATTCTTGACATCAAGTTGTCGAAGAGGCTATTTATTTGTGACTGCAATAGAAAGCACAACACGGACAATGGTAGCTTTGACAACCGGACTGAAAGTGTCAGTGTAGTCAAGACCAGGAACCTGAGTATGACCTTTGGCAACAAGACGAGCCTTGAAACGCTCGACGGACCCATCAGGCAAATATTTAATACGAAACACCCATTTAGAGCCTACGATGTTGGTGTTGGCAGGGCGAGGAACCAAAGTCCAAGTATCATTTTGTTGTAAAGCTCGAATTTCTTCATCCATGGCAGCAACCCAAGCAGGATTCTTAGCCGCAGATTTGAATCCTTTTGGCTTAGTGGATGCAAGAAGAGCATAAAGAAGTCCAGATGAGCCCAAAATACCAAGATTTGCTGGATGACGAGTCTTGAATATACCAGCTTTAGCTCGTGTGATCATAGGATGAGTGCCCAAAGAAGAGAAATCAACAGTAGGTTCAATAGATGTCGAATCAGAAGTCGAGGGTGGCAAAGTGGAACCTGCAAGAGAAGTATCAACCTGCACAGACTCATCCACAAGATCAGAACAAATATCACACGGGATGAACTGGATCGAGGAATGTGCGATGATGAAGTGGTAGGGGGATGAATCAATATGATAAAGATGTGGTTCCAAGAAATTTGAAATAGGAAGAGAGGAAAGAGGTTGGGCTGGGAGCTAGGGATAGCAAGTGAGTTTCATCCAATTGAGCATGGCGAGTGATATATAGCTTAGTGGTGGCGGGATCAAGACAACGGAACCCTTCATGAGCAGGACTAACCCAAAAAAATACAAGGAATGCTGCGGGGAGAAAGCTTGTTAGGCATAATCACGCAAGTAAGGATAAACACGACAACCAAAGGGATGAAAATTGTCATAATGTGGAGTGTAGTCATAGAGGAGTTCAAAGGGTGACTTACCTCCAAGAAGTGGAGTAGGCAACCGGTTGATAATATAAGCTGCAGTGCTGAAGGCGTCAACCCAAAAACGAGAAGAAAGATGAGAGTGAAAGAGAAGGGCCAAGCCAGTCTCAGTCACATGACGATGTTTTCTATCAGCACGACCATTTTGAGCAGGTGTATATGGACAAGAGAGTTGATGGTGGATGCCAGAATTACGTAAATGAGTTTTGAAACAAGTGCTAGTAAATTCGGTGCCTCCATCGCTTTGAAATACCTTGATACGAGAAGAATATTGATTTTCCACAACTTTTTGAAATTGAAGAAAAATATCAAAGAAATCAGATTTAAATTTTAAAGGGTAAAGCCAAGTGAATCGAGAATAATCATCAATAAAAATAACATAGTAAAGAAAACCCAAATTTGATTTGATGGGAGAAGGACCCCAAAGATCACAATGAATAAGATCTAACACATGAGACGACCTACGCTCATTGCGGGAATAAGGCAATCGATGACTTTTCGCAAGCTGACAAGTATTACATAATGATGGAGAAGGCAATAAAGATGTAAGAGAAAGATGACCTTTTCTATTTAAAAAATAAATAACATAATGATTCACATGACCCAGGCGAGCATGCCATAAATCATATGAACCACGTAAAGATTTGTTTCTAAGGACGGAAATAAAAGCAGAGCTGCCGCGCTCCAACCAAGACATCTAATAAGTGAATATTTGCAACAAGAGAAAGAGTACCGGTGTGGGTAATGGGTAGGGATGCATCGTTTCCTACGATCACAGAGTCCTTACCCGTGTAATTTTTAGACTGATCCAAAATAGATGGGTCGGCAATCATATGGGCCGAAGCCCTAGTGTCCAGAAACCAATCATCAGCATCGGGTCCAGCAATAGAACATGACGTGTTAAAGGCTTCAACAAGGTGAGCATGAGAAGAATCAAAGGTCGAACATACCGTTGGTTGCAGCGGTCAGCATAATGGCCCTCTTTGCGGCATATTTGGTAGTGAGGTGGTCGACGACCCTGACCTGAGTGGGTTCGTCCTCGATTGGAAGAGTTGTTTTTGTGGGAATAAGAACGACCTCGCTGGTTGCTAGAGGAAGGCAGGATGGCTTCCATGGGTGCGACCATGATTAGTGGCTGTGAATGTTGTAGGAGTGGAGTTAGAGGACTTAAGGGAGCGCTGGAACAACTCAAAACTTTCAGTTTTAGAGACTAAATCTGCAAAACAGAGGATAGAGGTGAGAGCCATCTGAGCAGTAGAAAAAACTGAAAATTCGGTGCCGAGTCCACAAAGGAACCAGTGCACTTTATCAATGTCCTCGACAGGTCTGCCAATGGCATGAAGTTGGTCACAAATTGTTTTGAAGGCACGAACATACTCAGCAACAAGATTGGTGCCGCGTTTCATCAGCTACAAGTCATCCTTGAGTCTCAATTCACGAGCTTTCGAATGATGGCTGAACGTAGTTTTCAACGCAAGCCAAACATCACGTGCAGTAGAGAGACCAACGACAACAGCCATGGCTTCCTCGGTGAGAGAGGAGAGCAGGAGACAGAGAAGTCGTTGATCGACTGCTCTCCACACCAAATATTTGGGGTTGAGTGTTGAGGAGGTTTCTGGTTCAAAGCGAGGTGGTGGAACCATAGTTCCATCAACATAGCCCAGCATGTCTTGACTCTCAAGGAGACGGAGAAGTTGGCTTTTCCAAAGAAGATACTTGGAGGAAGAAAGTTTGATGGTGATCATATGGATTAGAGTGTTGAAAGGAAGAAGATGATAAGAGGATTCGGAAGCCATAGAGAAGAAAGGATTAGGGTTGTTAAATTGAAAGGGCTTTGATACCATGTGAATGTTTGCGGAAACCACCACACCTAAATGGTGGTGAGAGTTCTCTTGTTTATAATCATTTACCGAATAGAGAAATATGGTAAATTACAAATAATATAGAAAGAACAATAAAAGGAAAGAATAATAAATGAATACAATATATTTGCCTTTAATAAAAGAACAAATGTAGTAAGTCGTAATGTAAGGCAAATATCTAGATATTTGTCTTATAATGAACGGTCAACTATCCTTAACAATTATACATACCATTGGTTCTTAGTAGAAGAACAATAGTAAAATTACCCTGATCGGACTCGTCCGATCATTATTGATTAAACGCATAAGATTGGAGTGTCGATTCTCCTCTCAATATGAAAGGACAACTCTTAATGTATACTGATTTGAGTCAGAAACTCGTTGCCATCTATCCAGCTCTCCGCTCTTGCAATTTTGCCCAACGATAATGGCATTTTTTCTTGGACAGTTTTGGTTGGAATATGATCATGCCTGGAAACATTCATGATTTATTATCCTTGGTTTTAGTGAAAGGAGATGCCAGAGCATTGTGACTAGCCTTTAATCATTGGTATCCTTGAAACAATCCAAGCACACTCACCCCTAGTAGATATTGTCCTCTTTGGACTTTCCACACCCATATAAATAATGTTTCGTTCTCCTCCCGACCGATATGTGATCTCACAATCCCACCTCATTTGGGGCCTTGCGTCCTCGTTAACACTCGTTCCTTTCTCCAATCAATGTGGGATCTCCCAATTCACCTCCTTCAAGGCCCAGCATTCTTGCTGGCACATTGTCTCATGTCCACCCCTTTGGGGCTTAGCCTCCTCGCTGACACATCGCTCGGTGTCTGACTCTAATATCATTTGTAACAACCCAAGCTCACCATTAGCATATATTCTCCTCTTTGGGCTTTCTCTTGAGGGATTAAACGCGTCTACTAGGGAGAGGTAAGATTATCCACCAAAGTGATTTGGGGTTCTTATCCCTCTTAATTATTTCATTCATCTGTTTCTTTCTCAAAAAAATGTTTACTGATATTGAGTCACACGGCTTGCAGAGCTTCTTACTAGAGGGTAGTGCTGAATTCCTCATAGCCATTTTATTTGGAATCGGGAATGGTGGCACTTTCTCTATTTTGTCTTCCTATGTTCTTTGCTATCTTTAGCGAAAAGGAATTTATGAGTCTTGCAAATGATGACGTTCGATGGTTCCACTTCCTCGGACAATGTATTTGCAAATGTGTTAATTATGATATCTTTGGAGTTGGTGGTTCCCCTAACAATTTACATTCTCTGCAGTGTGAAGTTCGAGCAGATGCTATATTACATGCATATACTATGAGATCTCACCTCGGTTGAAGAGGGGAACGAAGCATTCTTAATAAGGGTGTAGAAACTTTTCTCTAGCAGACTTGTTTTAAAAATCTTGAGGGGAAGTCTGAAAGGAAAAGCTTAGAGGACCATATCTACTGGTAGTAGGCTTGGGCTGTTACAAATGGTATTAGAACCAGACACCGGGCGATGTGCCAGTGAGGAGGCTGAGCCTCGAAGGGGTGTGTCAGCGTCTGCTGAGCCCCAAAGGGGGTGGATTGTAAGATCCCACATCGGTTGGAGAGCGGAACGAAACATTATTTATAAGGGTGTAGAAACCTCGTTTTAAAAACCTTGAGAAAAAGCTCGAAGATGACAATATCTGTTAGCGGTAGGCTTGAGCTTTTACACATACCTTGCTTGTTTCTTACCGACTAAAGAGAGTCGTGATTGGATTCTTGAAACTTAGGACATCCATTATATCATTCATTATGTGTGCTCATGCATTGGGGATACCCCTATTCCATCACGAGGGTACGGCCGCGTACACTACTAGGCAGGTGAAGTATCATTATGTTTTACATAATGCTGCTGTGACGGTTACTAATTCTAATGGGTTTCCGGCATAAGAAGCTACCAGACTACTACTTTGCTTGGACAGACTACTACTTTTTAGCTGGATCAAGCTACTTCATTTTGGACAACTTGCGTACGGATTATGAAACCATCTGTTTGTGGACCCTCTGTTGAAGATTATTGAGAGAAGTAGTCTCACATTAACTAATTAAGAGGAACATCTACATTGACTAATTAAGAAGAACATGGTATCAGAGTCATGCCCTAGTACTCATGCCGAAAGAATCTTCAAGTGTCGAACAAAGAAGTTGTGAACCTCGAAGGTGTAGTCAAAAGTGACTCAAGTGTCGAACAAATGGTGTACTTTGTTCGAGGGTTCTAGAGAAGGAGTCGAGTCTCGATTAAGTGGAGACTTTTTGTGAGATCTAGACAAGGAAGCCTTAGGGGAGGCTCTATGGTGTACTTTGTTCGATAAGAGGATTGTTGAGGATTATTGAAAGGAGTAGTTCCACATTGGCTAATTAAGAGAAACATCATGATTTTATAAGTAAGGAACGAACGCTATCGTCATTAGTATGAGGCATTTTGAGGAGATCAAAAGCAAAGCCACGAGAGCTTATTCTCAAAGTGAACAATATCATATGCACTTTTACAGGATAAGGTTTGAAGGTCTAGTTTCATCTCTTTCGGTGATACCTTCTTTATTTTAGGAACATAATATTGCTACTTTTGGCTTGATTCTTGTTGTCACCCATTCCAGCCTACTTTTCTCAACCCGCCAGTGTGGCAATACTGCTTCGGGCTAAAGATTCACTGTGTGCTTCTATTCCAACCCACTTTACAGCCAAATTTACTTCCTTGAGAAGATTCTTGTCAAATAACTTCATTCACTCTCATGAACTTAAGTGGCAATCTTGAATCCCTACTTTAAGGATTTCAAGCTCCATACCCTTACCTTTTCGGATGACCCGTTATGTATCGCCGTCAGCCTCACAATTTTAAAACGTGTCTACTAGGGAGAGATTTCTATACCTTTATAAGAAATGATTCGTTCTCCTCTCCAACCGATATGAGATCTCACAATCCACCTTCCTTAGGGGCCTAGCGGCTTTGCTCGGATACCATCTGGTGTCTGACTTTGTTACCATTTGTAATTGTCCAAGCCCACCACTGGTAGATATTGTCCGTTTTGGCTCGTTATGTATCGTCATTAGCCTCACGATTTTAGAACGCATTTGCTAGGGAGAGGTTTCCACACCCTTGTAAGAAATACTTTGTTTCCCTCTCCGACCGATGTGAGATCTCACATAACAACTTCATTGTTTAGATTTAAGCTTAAGAGTGAAAGGAGCTTTTGTTCAAACTTTCAAGTGGATCTTGTCGTTTTTTTGTTCTTAGTGGCACATGGGCCTTCACAAATATTGCTTTTTCTTTGATAGCAAAATTGCCTTTGTTATCCACTATTTAGCCCTTTCTTTGAATCACTCTCGAGCTGTTGAGTTGCTTTCAGCAGCTGCACTCTAAGCTAGCACTAACTTCTCCCAAACACCCTAAAATGTTCCTCGTACTACATGATGCAAAAAAGATTTGCCAACACTTGTTCAAATCGCCTTTTTTTTTTTCATAAAAAAATATCTCCTTATTTTAATGCCTTTTTTAATTGATATACGATTTATATATATATATATATATATATATATATATATATATATATATATATATATATATTTCATGAATTGCACCATTATTTATTTATTTGTACATGATCTTTCTTCTCGTCTTATTATTATTCTCAATTTTTGTTGAAGTTCATATTTGGACCGAACTATGATAACTTCATTTTAATGTAATGTAATGCGTGAATATATATATATATATATATATATATATATATATATATATATATATATATATATATATAGTATGTTGCTATATTTGATTGTTCATGTGGTTTACTTATAGTTGTCGTAGAGTAATAATTTTATCAAATGTTTGAAATAGAAAGAAAAATAAGAAATGTCATATTTGATCGCTATGCTATGGTTGAGGTATGGCTCTATGTCTCAGGTGATGAATGTGTTGTATTGTTCTTATTATAGAAAATTAGTATTTTTAATTTTAATGAAAGTAATAATTTAGTTATTTAGTTTTAATATTTTCAATTTTATAATAATTTTGTCGGTAAAATTTAGACTAAGTGTATTAAATTAAAAAAAAAACAAGATTTATTGAAATGCAGATCAATGATTTTATAAACTATTTTCCCTAAATTGTTAAATTAAATAATAGATACCAATTTAATGTGTTTATAAAATATAGATATTAAATTGTTCAATAGTAAACATCGACACCTAATTTTTCACTCTACGATTAAAAAATTATAATAAATTTCAAAGTTAAAAAATTTATGGTTTATAGATATTAAATTATTATTACTTTTATAAAAATTTAAAGGCTTAGGAATTTAAAATTTTACCAAAATAAAATTATATTTGGAGGATAGACAAACTGTTTAATGTGAAAACTGTGTCGTATCGACTGGTAGCTTCATGATCCTTAATTAATCGGAAAAGGCTGCAAATTCTGTCACTCCCCACAGGTACCTCCTTCAATAATCAGTGTTCATAACGTTTCTTTTTTTTAATTTTAAATTTTCCTTTCTCTTTGAATAACAGCAATCGAAACTGACACGCCGAAAAAGAGTTTCAGTGTATGTCTGTATTGATATTTTCTTTGATAGAGATAGAGAATCACTGATTCAACAAACAAACAAAACCCCATGACCCCACGTTTCCTCTCTCTCTCTCTCTCTCTTGATTAATCTTTGAAGGTGTCTGAGCTTTTGATTTGCTGGGTGTTATGAAACTTTCGTGTTCTTCTTTGTGGTAAGTTTTCCCAATTTTTGATTTCGTGTTCTAAGTGTATGTTTTGAAATGTTTATGGAAACTGTTCATGATTAGAGTAAAAAGCAGGGGGAGAAAATGGGCTGTTCATCTTTTGCTACTGTTTGTGTTAATACATATCTTTTGGTTTTCGTTAGTCGAATGCCATTTCCCCATCTGGGTTTCTCAGGATGTCCGCAGTTCTAGCTCCCCGTGGTGACCCGATCGTTGCAGATCCGAGTTCCCTGCCTTATCGCGATGCTCGTTCAGCAGCTGGTAGCAGCAGCAGCAGCAGTGACCTATCGGTTCTTGATGATTCCGATGACCAGTCGTGGCACTCGGTTTTCGACTCCACGGCTTGGGGATCTCACGGCGACGGCCTGTTTTCCGGCGAGATTGAGGGCGTTCCGGACATTGAGATGGGTGGTTTCATCTCGGAGAGCTCGTCGGAGGTGGATTTGGAGAGCGGGGATTTGGAGGTGAAGGTGCATTTGGGGAAGATCGAAAGGGATTGCAGAATTTGTCACTTGGAACTGGAAAGCGGCGGCGGAAGAGATCATAATGATACTCCGATTCTGCTTGGTTGTTGCTGTCGTGGTGATTTGGGTACCGCTCACAAGCAATGTGCTGAGACTTGGTTCAAAATCAAAGGAAATACGTAAGTAATAAACTCTCATTTGTTCTTAATCTTTTGATCATCAATGGTTTTGTTCAAGTTTTATCTCTTGCTATCAGTTTAGATGGAAATAAATCGAAAATCTTAGCTAATTTGTTGGATCAGGTTGAGCTGTTTTAGGGAAACATAGTCGAAATTTTCTCTATTAGCAACAATTCTCTTGAGTTTTCTGCCATGAATCTCTGTGTTGGATTCAGTAAATTCATTCAGATCTTCTGCAGTCAGTATTTGGTGTTCTTCACAGTTCTTACTGAAGTATTCAGCTCAATTTTATTGGATTCTTCGAATTCTTGTTTTGAAACCTTTAATCAACTAGATTTTGTGTGTAAAGCTTCACTATTGAGAATGAGTATGCAAGGTGTTCTTCAGACATAAACAAGGTAAAAACTGAAGTGACTCGTATGTTTGAGCATGACTGTTCTTGAGTATAGAATTATCTTTTCTGTATATCTTGAATGAATCAGATTGTTAGAACTCTCTAGATAGGAATTGTCAGTGTGAGATTCTACATCGGTTGGAGAGGGGAATGGGGAATGGGAAACGAATCATTTTTTACAAGGGTGTGGAAACTTCCTCTTAGTAGATGCGTTTTAAAAACTGTGAGGCTGACGACAATATGTAATGGGACAAAACGGATAATATTTACTAGCGGTGAGCTTAGGCTGTTACAAATGGTATCAGAGCTAGACACCGAGCGGTGTGCCAGTGAGGACGACTGGGCCTCCGAAGGGGGTGGATTGTGAGATCTCACATTGGTTGGAGAGGGGAACGAAGCATTCCTTATAAGGGTGTGGAAACCTCTCCCTAACAGACGTGTTTTAAAACCGTGAAACTGACGACATAACGGGCTCAAGCGGTTAATACTTCCAGCGGTGAGCTTAGGCTGTTACAACTGGTATCAGAGCTAGACATCGAGCAATGTGCCAGCAAGGACGTTGGGCTCCCAAAGGTGGATTGTGAGATCTCATATTGGTTGGAGAGGGGGACGAAGCATTGCTTGTAAGGGTGTAGAAACCTCTCCCTAGCAGATGCATTTTAAAAACCGTGAGGCTGACGGTGATACGTAACGAGACAAAGCGGACAATATCTACTAACGGTGGATTTTGGTTGTTACATTCGGCCAACCAAATTTAGATTTTTTGTTTTTGTTTTGCTGGTTGGTGATATAAAATCTTTATGCTAAATGACACTCCCTAGATTCAAATTTATGATTAATTGAGCTATGCTTAGTTTGGATACAACGTTATTGTTACGAGTACTAACTTGACAAGCAATATGATCTTTTTCTTGCAGAATTTGTGAGATATGTGGGGCAACTGCACAAAATGTTGCAAGTCAACAAATAAACGAACCAAGCAATGCTGCTGCTGCAGCAGCAGTAGCATCCTCAGCTATGACAGCACCCCTAACTCTCGTCGAGACTCGAACGATCTTTCACGGTCGACGCATTATGAACTTTCTGCTTGCTTGCATGCTCCTTGCATTTGCAATGTCCTGGCTTTTTCACTTCAAGTTAATGTCATAGGCTTAGGAAGATCGCCCGTAGAAGACAATTGGGGGAATTCCAAGTTCTTGGGGTAATTTGGGTTGGGTTCTTTAGGCCTTTGTACATATACTTACGCTTTTAGTTTGTTTAGTTAATTTTGATGAGGTTGGTTTCATTAGAGGCATTCCTTAAGTTGTGGTTTTGGTGATTGAATAAACAGGCAACTCCACAAGAAGAGAGGATTGGCTCGAGAGGATTTTCAAAATGCTGGAGTTAGCATAACTCAACTAAAAAGTCAAAAATTCAAATGACTTGAAAAAAGGCTCACTCTTTTTTCGGGTAGAAACTAAAGAGATAAGAGGCCTCTCACAAAAACATCCAATCGAATTTGATCATACATGTTTCTTTACTTTTCTCATGAATCTACAATATACAATAATTAACAAGAATCTCCCGGGAGGTATCTCAACAGTAAAAGCAAGCAAAATTCAATGAAATGAATATGTTCTAGGAGCCAATTGTAACAGTTCAAGCCCACTGCTAATAGATATTGTTCGTTTTGGCCCGTTACGTATCACCGTCAGGATCACGATTTTAAAACGCGTCTACTAAGGAGAGATTTTCATGCCCTTACAAGAAATGTTTCGTTCTCATCTCCAACCAATGTGGGATCTCACAATCTACCTCTTGGGGGCCTAGTGTCTTCGTTGGCACATCGCCCGATGTCTAGCTCTGATACCATTTGTAACAGCCCAAATCCACTGCTAGCAAATATTGTCCGTTTTGGCTTGTTAGGTATCTTTGCCAACCTCACAATTTTAAAATGCATCTACTAAGGAGAGATTTTGATGCTCTTATAAAGAATGCTCCGTTCCCTTTACAACCGACGTGGTATATCACCATTAGCTAATCAACTCAATAAACTGTGAACTGCAATATAGATGAGACTAAGAAAGAAAGTTACAAGCTCAAAGAGAAAAAGGGTCCCATTCTATTTGATATTAATGGTTCCCACTGGATTGGTGAGTTTGAAATCAAGCACAGCCTTGTCGAATGTGTTCCTCACATGCTGGCAGACCACCATCAAGTTCTGACACGCATCTTTCAGAACCTCTCTTGCAGGATCACCTGTCATGTTCCATCAAAACCTTTCTCATCAGTGTCTCTAATGTAATGCTAATGCATGGTCACTTCCTACCATTTTTCTATCGTCAAATCAACTAATGTTTATCTAATACGCACGTCACATCAATATTGAGATGCTAGTATCGATAGTAAGAACAAGATAATCACGTTGTGAATCTTGTTTAAGTTATGAAACTAAATAGTCACGATCCATAAATCAAGTACCAAGATGGGTAGGGTTCTAGCAAAGCTACAAGGATCCAACTTAGGTTTTTCCGACAATGAAATTTTTCATTAGTTTTTTCTTTGAAGGATCATACTTCGCATAGAGCCATAGACTATATATCTCATGAATGCATAAATTGGATGTGTATAAAGAAAAAAGCCACGCAAGAACAAGTCTAATCGTTAGAAACACTATAAATGAGAACCGATCTGTTGTAATTTAGAGAGTTAAACTACCTTAAAATATTACTTGTTGTCTAGACTCTAATATTAACTCGATTATCTGAAAGATGAGGGATGTTGTACCCACATAATGTCACTCTTGGACTGCGAGATAATGTAATAGGTCATTTAAAATTATACAAAACCATCAGTACACTTAATCGGGGAAAAGGGGCGGAAGGGCCTCTCGATCTACTTACAGTTGGCCAGGAAGAAAAACGTCGTCTAGGTGTCCCTCTTGCTCTGATCTCCCCTATGCCTAGGAAGTTATCTGGGCCAAGAGCCATAGTTAATTGTTGTTTTAGCTTGAAGAAGAAGCTTTTGATTAGTTATTTCTTTATACTATGTTACTATCCTTACAAGCTTTACTTGTCCGAATGTTACTCCTAAAAGAGGCATGGACTACTAGGAGAAGCCATTGAAGTGTTAAGCTCTAAACTAAATAGACCTTTAGAGCGTACTATTGAGCAACAAATGTATGATTACTCGTTGCATTGCATACTTTCCTATCAATGGCACTTGTGGGGTGAATTGAATACAACTCTCTTACACGGTAAGGATTTGAATTTAGAGATACACTACCACGTCGAGTTTCATTGGGCACCTCGAGAAATGATCATAGTAAGAAGAGAAGATTGACATGATTAAATTTGCTCCAATCTTACAACTTAGGAGATCTTAAGCTAACTCTTAAAGTATCGTCTCTCCCTAATTTCACGCTAACATTTATATCTTGTGAATCAAAACCAATACTTGAGCTCATGCATTAGGGAAGTGCACAATTCGAGAGGGAACAAGGAAACATAGTAACCATACCACATTCAGTTCAGTCTTCAGATCCTGGGTGTCTGGGTGTCAGGGTCATGCTTGTTTAAGGCGTGTTACCCATGGCTCCATGCTCGTGGCATGCCAAAACCCTTGCCTTGTATCACTTTACTGCTTTCATGATATATAGTTTCCTTATTGTATTTTCTAAGTGTATCGGCAGAATCATGTCTACGCCTAGTAAACACGAAATGCCCCATAATGTACTATAGGGGGATGCGACCAATCATCAACTCCTCCCACCTAAATTTCGTATGACCATTTGGCAAAATCACGTCTAGGCCTACTAGACCTGAATCGCCTCGAAATGTACTATATGGTGCGACTAGTTGGCTAATTCTTCCAACCCGAAAAGTTATATGCTATTTAAGCCGTTGTGTTGCCTTTTTGTTTGTATGCCATATAACATTGTTTTCAATCTCTCTCAATCTTGCTTTCAAAATCTCTCTACCCCATTTTTCTAAAATCTTCCTCTCAAAACAAGTCCAGAGGCTTGAGCATAAGTTGCCCGCCCATAGGCGACGCAATCCTAAGTTGGTTTGGCTCACTCAGTACTGAGAGTGAGTGCCACACAATCGCCAAATCCGCTACCAGAGAAAGTATGATTGTGACACCGAGCATACCGCTAGAATATACATATATTCTAGTTCACCCCACATAGGATAGTACTGGAGTGCAAAATTCCAGTTCAATTCACAGTTATTTAGTTTCCAAGGTATATGAATCAACAAGTTTTCCAGTAAGCCAATAAAGATTCTAAAACCAACCAAAATAACTACACCATACCTTAACGTACCCCTAATCACAAGAAAATTACGTCCACAAAATAACCTAGAATTTGCAATACCAATCTTTTAATACAAGTTCCTCAGATTCTTCATAACTAAAACTACAAAAATCAGTCAATTGAATGGTGAATTCAACGAGGACCAGCCCAGGCAATGCTTACACAAGCACAGGGAATAAGCAACAAACATTCGCACCGCCCCCTTGTTGATAAGTGAACTGATTATCAATAGAGAGAAAGTGAAGAGGTGAGAACTGATTACCAATAGAGAGAGGGCGAGAAGACCGATCTTGCTGCCGACGGTGGCCGGAAACCGGCCGGCGAGTTATTGAAGGATAGAGAGAGAGAGAGAGAGAGAGAGAGAGAGAGAGAGAGAGACGGCGGGAGAGATCACTAAAACAAAAAAGAGCTGAATGGGGTTTAAAGGTTGAGGCCCTTTTTTTAGCTACTTTGGTTCGATTCGACCGTGCTGGTTCGAGTTTGGTCTTTGATCTAATGACCTGTTTGAACCGTTACCCAAGATGGTTCGGTTGAACCGAACCCGCCAAGAATCGGGTTTTCAGTTTAGATGCATCGAAAACCGAAGGGCTCAACAAGGCTACAAATAAGTATCAGTTAGGTAAAATTCTTCCCACTGCACCGTTCCAGGGATTTAGCAGCGGGGTTTTGCCTTCTCTGTCAACTACTGATCGGATTCGTCGAATCCATAAAAAAACTGAGCTACGATCTTGAAATTTTCCATTGGCAGTTCATTTGAAGTGAGTTTGTATCGATTGTCATTTCCATTTGTTCTAAATAAATTGTTCCTTTTTGGTGGGTTATTGAGGTTTGGGATTGTGATTTTGTTTGATTCAGAATCTCAATGGCTTCTCCGAACGATATGCCATCGGCTATGGACAAGGAACAGGCTAGTTTCTATGTCTTTATTCGATTTTTCCTCGTTTTTGCAAATTCATAGCCGTGATTTGGGATTCTAGTATTTGAATCTGTGCCTTATTCTTGTGGATTTTTCTAAATTGGATAGATATAACTGTTAGGGCTCGAAAGAGAGAGATAGAGGATGAATGTATGATGAAATTTCACTAATTGAATGAAAGCCTCTCATTGAGCAGCTTTAATCTATTTGTTACTGGACTCCGTCCATTTAGAGCGATGGATATGTTCAATTTATTAGATTTTGATGAATATTTACCATGTAGATATAACTTAAATGTACTTCGTAAATTCATAATTATTAACACAAACTAATTTCAATATTTTTGCATTGGAGCAGATATTTGGTATGGCAGAAAAGGAGATGGAATATCGAGTTGAATTGTTCAACAAGTAGGTTTTATTACACTTTTTATTGAAAATATTTGGGAAATGAGAGATACATAGAACAGCTCTTTCATTGAAAAAGTAAACTAATTTTTTCTATAACTTTAGGATGGTGAAAGATTTTATATGTGTTTCTACCTTCTTCATAGATTTGACCTCATGCCTTTTGTCTTTTTTTTTTCTTTCAGGCTTACACAATCATGTTTTAACAAATGTGTTGATAAGAGGTAGGAGAACTGTCATGCATTTCTATCTTTGAATATTGCATGCTTTCTAATCATAGAATTCAATTTCTTAAGACTGTAGTTTTGGCATTATAAAATTAATTCTATCTCATTCATTTTAAGAGTTATGTTTGGTATTTTGTCTTTTAACAATTACTTTCTATTTTAGGTACAAGGAATCTGAGCTGAATATGGGTGAAAATAGTTGTATTGACCGCTGTGTTTCCAAGTATTGGCATGTAAGCTGCTCTTTACCTTCTATTCTCTGTATTTCTTTTAGTTTATGAGATATGCAGTGATCAAATAGTACCAGAGCACTTGCATTCCATCACGATTGATAGCTCAAAATCGTGTCGTCCTTATTCATATATCATGTTTAAATAAACTCTTTGTAGTTTTTGGAAGGAAATTTAAATGAAACCATGTGTTTTGTTGTATGCTTACTATCTTCAAATACATTCTTGTTATGGGTATGATAAAATCAATCACGATTGAAAGCTCAAAATCGTGTTGTCCTTATTGATAAACGAGTTCAGATGTTTTCTGATAAAGCATAAGCCATTGGTAAATTCATCTGATTATGAGCCTGAATTTTCTTTTTGACTTCAACAACGTATGAGGTTGGGAGAATCGAACCTCAAATCTCTTGGTCAGGGGTATATGCCTAAACCAATTAAACTATGCTCAGATTGACACGAGCTTGAGATTTCTCTAGAGAATTGAAACACTCTCCCTTGCATTCCAAAATATAGAAATTTTATAGAGCTGTGTCCAAATTTCTAACTAGGTGATGAAACTCTTGTATAGATCAATTGGCTTGCATCTGATTGTGAATCGACATTTTATGATGCGAGAGTACACATACTAGATATGTTGAGAATATTAATCGGATAATATCAAGGCATAGTGGTAATTAGCCAGGGATGACTTGTCCGAGGTTTAGCTTTGGGAGAGAGATGGCCCTCTCGAAAGGCTAATTAATATTGTACTTTATCTTTCGATATTGGAATACAGTTCTATTTTGTGTTTCATGTTATTGGGATCCTAGCAAATGATTTAAGTGCATTGTGAGATCCCACATCGATTGGAGAAAGGAACGAGTGCCATCAAGGATTTTTGACTCCGAAGTGGGGTGGATTGTGAGATTCCACATCGGTTGGAGAGAGAGAGGGGAATGAAGCATTCTTTATAAGGGTTGGAAACCTCTCCCTAGCAGACGCGTTTTAAAATCCTTGAGGGAAAGCCCAAAGAAGACAATATCTGCTAGCGGTGGGCTTAGACTGTTACAACATACATGGTGATGGTCATGGTCATGCTCATTCTCCATGGGACTCTTCCTTCATTGGCCACAGTTTTCACTGCAACTTAAGGATGCTTCCTTCGACATAATTTTAAATTCATTCCTCCCTATCTCAAAGGATATTCGCTTCTTCGATTAGCTTATTTACAATACAACAATGTCTTTGCATGAACTTGTATCATCTGTTTTTGTTGACTACTTGAGTCCATCCTATTGATAAAGTTTTTGTATTCAACTGTGGTATTAATTCTTAGTTTGCTGTGCTTCAGGTAACTAATTTAGTCGGCCAGCTACTCGGGTCGGGTAGACCTCCTATGTGAGCTGGTTCTTGATCTGAGTAATTGTTTGGTGAGTTGGGAATGAAGAACTATGAATTATGCATTTTTGGCCTGTTTAATTCTCCCATCTCATGAAATAATTTGTTTTTCTGTTCGATAAGGCATTGATAATGGCACATTCTAGTCAACTTTATAGTTTCATATCTCCATTTACTATGATTTTGATTTTCTAGAAAACATTAGATTGGGTCTATATACCTTTTTTCATTGCTCACTATACTTGCCACTTAGAGACTGTTTAGTTGAAGGATTTTTTTTTTTTTTTTTGGATGGGAACGGATACATACAAGCTAAACTCGTGCTCGTTACACCGTTGAACGATATGATAAGATTTTTGTACAGATAACAAAAAAAAAAAAACATTCTAACCCTTTCTCAAACGTTTTAACATTTTTTCAATTTTTTTTCTCTTTTGTTTTCTTTAACATCTTAAACTCTGCTTGCAGATATTATCTTCTAGGCTTTACTTTTTTTTACTTCCCCTCAAGATTTTTAAAGTGTATCTCTTAGTTTCTATACTTTTATTAAAAAAATGTTTCATTTTTCTCTTTCCAATGTGGGATCCACAATCCACCTCCTTCGAAGTCGGCACTTATTTCTTCTTCATGGACCCCACTCTCCTTTGCACGATGAGGAGAGGTCAATGTTCGGCAATGTCCAAACATGTTAGAGTAGAGAGAAGAAGAAAAGGTGAAGGTTAAGTTGTTTCTACTATAATCATGTTAAGCATAACATTATAACATTATTTAATCATGTTAAGCATAACATTGTTTTTTTAAATAGATAACATTGTTTTTTTAAAGTTTAAATATTTTTGTTTTTTTAAGAAATTTTAAAATATTAATAAAATTTTAAAAAGTTCGATTATTTTTTTTTTTTTGAACAAAGATTGAAAATTTTAAAAATGTTTATAGAAATTCTTGAGAGTTCAAAAGTTTTGTTTATTAATTCAATTTTTATTAAAAATACATGGAGTCCAAAAAAGCGCCAAAGGTAACAAACACCAAACGTTAATTCCTTCAGCCGGAAATCTCAACGGACTTCACATCCATTTTCCTTTCTTCCGCCTTCGGCACCGTCACAGTCAGTACTCCGTTCTCCATTGATGCCCTAATTTCCTCCATTTTCGCATCTTCCGGCAGCCTGAATATCCTCTGGAACTTTCCACTGCTTCGCTCCACCCGATGCCATTTCTCGTTCCTCTCCTCTTTCTCTACTCTCCTTTCGCCGCTGATCTGAATCACTTTTCCGTCTTCTATCTCCACTTTCACTTCCTCTTTATTCAGTCCCGGCAGATCGGCTTTCAGAACATGAGCCTCCGGCGTCTCCTTCCAGTCTACACGAGAGTTCACCATAGCTGAAGTTTCACGAGCAATTTCCGGAAAGTGAGATGAAAGTGATGAAGGAAAGTGAAAATCGAATGGATCTGAGAGATCGAATGTGGCAAGTGGATCGAAGATGCTGCTCCGTCGGCCACCGAAAAAGCTTGGAATCATCGACATCTTCAGAGGTTTAGTTGAAGAAATTGATATACGACTTGAATCGGAGATTTGAAATCGAGATTCGGAAGCGCTTTGATTGAACTCAACGATTATCAGAGGATAATTTGCTGGTTTGAAGTTTCTGATTGGTGAAGAAAGTGAAAGAGGTGAGAATTTATGGCGACTGCTGAAGATTCTGGTTTCCTCTGGAAGTTTATCTCCTTTTCTCGAAATATCCTCGCCTCCGTCGTTGAATGAACCTTCTGGGCGTTCCAGCCAATTCTGATACAATGGGCTTCCTTTATGGGCCTTACTAATTTGACATACCCTACGTATTTAGAAGATTCCATTTTAGAACAAACCTTAGATCGAGCCCTAGGGAAATTTTTTTGGACCAACTTTGGGTTGGCATTGGGCTTATTCTTCCGGGTTTTAAGAAGAGGTTTCCACAGCTTTATAAGTAATGTTTTGTTCTTCTCTCCAACCAACTTGGGATCTCACAATCTTCAACTTTCTTGTTGGGAACCCAGCGGCTTCGCTAGCACACTGTTTGGTAACTTGGCACCAATACCAGTTGTAACACTTCAAACTCACCGCTAACAGATATTATCCTCTTTGGTTCTCTTTTTCAGGATTCAAAACACGTCTACTAAGGAGAGGTTTGCACAATCTTGTAAAAAATGTTTTGTTTCTCTCTCCAACTGATGTGAGATCTCACAATCTTCAACTTGATCAAGCTTATTCGTGAGAGAAATCGAGGTCGAGCAAGAGAAAGGAGAAAGAAAGAAATGGTTATGGTCGAAAGTGGTGAACAACCACTCAAAAATAGAACCGAGTTAGATTTGATTCTTCTAAATTTTTGAGTGGTCAAATTCGTTGAGCTTTAGAGAAAATATAAAATTTAGTGGTTTTATCTTTTTTATACAAATTAAAAACTTTAGTGGTATTTTTATTAATTTTTCATTTTAGAAGCCCAAGTCGGCGCATAGTGGAAGCCCCAAGTCGGCCCATAATGGAAGCCCAAGTCGGCCCATAATAGAAGCCCAAGTCGGCGCATAGTGCAAGCCCAAGTTGGCCCATGGTGGAAGCCCATGTCGGCCCATGGTGGAAGCCCATTTCGGGCCATAGTGGAAGGCAAGGACGGCCCATAATAGAAGCCCAAGTCGGCCCATAGTGGAACCCCAAGTCGGCCCATAATAGAAGCCCATGACGGCCCATGGTCGAAGACCAAGTCGGCCCATAGTGGAAGCCCTAAGTCGGCCCATAATGGAAGCCCAAGTCGGCCCATAAGAGAAGCCCAAGTCGGCCCATAGTGGAAGCCCATGTCGGCCCATAGGGGAAGCCCAAGTCGGCCCATAGTGGAAGCCCAAGTCGGCCCATAATAGAAGCCCAAGTCGGCCCATAGTGGAAGCCCAAGTCGGCCCATAGTAGAAGCCCAAGTCGGCCCATAATAGAAGCCCAAGTCGGCCCATGGTCGAAGCCCAAGTCGGCCCATAGTGGAAGCCCATGTCGGCCCATAGGGGAAGCCCATGTCGGCCCATAGTCGAAGCCCAAGTCGGCCCATGGTCGAAGCCCAAGTCGGCCCATAATGGAAGCCCAAGTCGGCCCATAATGGAAGCCCAAGTCGGCCCATAGTAGAAGCCCAAGTCGGCCCATAATAGAAGCCCAAGTCGGCCCATAGTGGAAGCCCATGTCGGCCCATAGGGGAAGCCCATGTCGGCCCATAGTGGAAGCCCAAGTCGGCCCATAGTGGAAGCCCTAAGTCGGCCCATAATGGAAGCCCAAGTCGGCCCATAATAGAAGCCCAAGTCGGCCCATAGTGGAAGCCCAAGTCGGCCCATAGTAGAAGCCCAAGTCGGCCCATAATTGAAGCCCAAGTCGGCCCATGGTCGAAGCCCAAGTCGGCCCATAGTGGAAGCCCATGTCGGCCCATAGGGGAAGCCCATGTCGGCCCATAGTCGAAGCCCAAGTCGGCCCATGGTCGAAGCCCAAGTCGGCCAATAATGGAAGCCCAAGTCGGCCCATAGTGGAAGGCAAGGACGGCCCATAATAGAAGCCCAAGTCGGCCCATAGTGGAAGCCCAAGTCGGCCCATAATAGAAGCCCATGTCGGCCCATAGTGGAAGCCCAAGTCGGCCCCTAATAGAAGCCCATGTCGGCCCATAGTGGAAGCCCTAAGTCGGCCCATAATGGGAGCCCAAGTCGGCCCATAACAGAAGCCCAAGTCGGCCCATAGTGGAAGCCCAAGTCGGCCCATAGTAGTAGCCCAAGTCGGCCCATAGTAGTAGCCCAAGTCGGCCCATAGTGGAAGCCCAAGTCGGCCCATGCTCAAAGCCCAAGTCGGCCCATAGTGGAAGCCCAAGTCGGCCCATAATACAAGCCCAAGTCGGCCCATAGTGGAAGCCCATGTCGGCCCGTAATGGAAGCCCAAGTCGGCCCATAGTAGTAGCCCAAGTCGGCCCATAGTAGTAGCCCAAGTCGGCCCATAGTGGAAGCCCAAGTCGGCCCATAGTGGAATCCCATGTCGGCCCATAGGGGAAGCCCATGTCGGCCCATAGTCGAAGCCCAAGTCGGCCCATGCTCAAAGCCCAAGTCGGCCCATAGTGGAAGCCCAAGTCGGCCCATAATACAAGCCCAAGTCGGCCCATGGTCGAAGCCCAAGTCGGCCCATAGTGGAAGCCCTAAGTCGGCCCATAATGGAAGCCCAAGTCGGCCCATAATAGAAGCCCAAGTCGGCCCATAATGGAAGCCCAAGTCGGCCCATAGTAGGAAGCCCAAGTCGGCCCATAATAGAAGCCCAAGTCGGCCCATAGTCGAAGCCCAAGTCGGCCCATAGTGGAAGCCCATGTCGGCCCATAGGGGAAGCCCATGTCGGCCCATAGTCGAAGCCCAAGTCGGCCCATGGTCGAAGCCCAAGTCGGCCAATAATGGAAGCCCAAGTCGGCCCATAGTGGAAGGCAAGGACGGCCCATAATAGAAGCCCAAGTCGGCCCATAATGGGAGCCCAAGTCGGCCCATAGTAGTAGCCCAAGTCGGCCCATAGTAGTAGCCCAAGTCGGCCCATAGTGGAAGCCCAAGTCGGCCCATGCTCAAAGCCCAAGTCGGCCCATAGTAGAAGCCCAAGTCGGCCCATAATACAAGCCCAAGTCGGCCCATAGTGGAAGCCCATGTCGGCCCGTAATGGAAGCCCAAGTCGGCCCATAGTAGTAGCCCAAGTCGGCCCATAGTAGTAGCCCAAGTCGGCCCATAGTGGAAGCCCAAGTCGGCCCATAGTGGAAGGCAAGGACGGCCCATAATAGAAGCCTAAGTCGGCCCATATTAGAAGCCCAAGTCGGCCCATAGTGGAAGCCCAAGTCGGCCCATATTAGAAGCACATGTCGGCCCATGGTCGAAGCCCAAGTCGGCCCATAGTGGAAGCCCTAAGTCGGCCCATAATGGGAGCCCAAGTCGGCCCATAATAGAAGCCCAAGTCGGCCCATAGTAGAAGCCCAAGTCGGCCCATAGGGGAAGCCCATGTCGGCCCATAGTGGAAGCCCATGATGGCCCATGGTCGAAGCCCAAGTCGGCCCATAGTGGAAGGCAAGTACGGCCCATAATAGAAGCCCATGTCGGCCCATAGTAGAAGCCCAAGTCGGCCCATGGTCGAAGCCCAAGTCGGCCCATAGTGGAAGCCCAAGTCGGCCCATGGTTGAAGCCCAAGTCGGCCCATAGTGGAAGTCAAGTACGGCCCATAATAGAAGCCCAAGTCGGCCCATAGTGAAGCCCTAATTCGGCCCATAATGGAATCCCAAGTCGGCCCATAATAGAAGCCCAAGTCGGCCCATAGTGGAAGCCCAAGTCGGCCCATAGTAGAAGCCCAAGTCGGCCCATAATAGAAGCCCAAGTCGGCCCATGGTCGAAGCCCAAGTCGGCCCATAGTGGAAGCCCATGTCGGCCCATAGGGGAAGCCCATGTCGGCCCATAGTCGAAGCCCAAGTCGGCCCATGGTCGAAGCCCAAGTCGGCCAATAATGGAAGCCCAAGTCGGCCCATAGTGGAAGGCAAGGACGGCCCATAATAGAAGCCCAAGTCGGCCCATAATGGGAGCCCAAGTCGGCCCATAGTAGTAGCCCAAGTCGGCCCATAGTAGTAGCCCAAGTCGGCCCATAGTGGAAGCCCAAGTCGGCCCATGCTCAAAGCCCAAGTCGGCCCATAGTAGAAGCCCAAGTCGGCCCATAATACAAGCCCAAGTCGGCCCATAGTGGAAGCCCATGTCGGCCCGTAATGGAAGCCCAAGTCGGCCCATAGTAGTAGCCCAAGTCGGCCCATAGTAGTAGCCCAAGTCGGCCCATAGTGGAAGCCCAAGTCGGCCCATAGTAAAAAGGCAACGACGGCCCATAATAGAAGCCTAAGTCGGCCCATATTAGAAGCCCAAGTCGGCCCATAGTGGAAGCCCAAGTCGGCCCATATTAGAAGCCCATGTCGGCCCATGGTCGAAGCCCAAGTCGGCCCATAGTGGAAGCCCTAAGTCGGCCCATAATGGGAGCCCAAGTCGGCCCATAATAGAAGCCCAAGTCGGCCCATAGTAGAAGCCCAAGTCGGCCCATAGGGGAAGCCCAAGTCGGCCCATAGTGGAAGCCCATGTCGGCCCATGGTCGAAGCCCAAGTCGGCCCATAGTGGAAGGCAAGTACGGCCCCATAATAGAAGCCCATGTCGGCCCATAGTAGAAGCCCAAGTCGGCCCATGGTCGAAGCCCAAGTCGGCCCATAGTGGAAGCCCAAGTCGGCCCATGGTTGAAGCCCAAGTCGGCCCATAGTGGAAGTCAAGTACGGCCCATAATAGAAGCCCAAGTCGGCCCATAGTGAAGCCCTAATTCGGCCCATAATGGAATCCCAAGTCGGCCCATAATAGAAGCCCAAGTCGGCCCATAGTGGAAGCCCAAGTCGGCCCATAGTAGAAGCCCAAGTCGGCCCATAATAGAAGCCCAAGTCGGCCCATGGTCGAAGCCCAAGTCGGCCCATAGTGGAAGCCCATGTCGGCCCATAGGGGAAGCCCATGTCGGCCCATAGTCGAAGCCCAAGTCGGCCCATGGTCGAAGCCCAAGTCGGCCAATAATGGAAGCCCAAGTCGGCCCATAGTGGAAGGCAAGGACGGCCCATAATAGAAGCCCAAGTCGGCCCATAATGGGAGCCCAAGTCGGCCCATAGTAGTAGCCCAAGTCGGCCCATAGTAGTAGCCCAAGTCGGCCCATAGTGGAAGCCCAAGTCGGCCCATAGTAAAAGGCAACGACGGCCCATAATAGAAGCCTAAGTCGGCCCATATTAGAAGCCCAAGTCGGCCCATAGTGGAAGCCCAAGTCGGCCCATATTAGAAGCACATGTCGGCCCATGGTCGAAGCCCAAGTCGGCCCATAGTGGAAGCCCTAAGTCGGCCCATAATGGGAGCCCAAGTCGGCCCATAATAGAAGCCCAAGTCGGCCCATAGTAGAAGCCCAAGTCGGCCCATAGGGGAAGCCCATGTCGGCCCATAGTGGAAGCCCATGATGGCCCATGGTCGAAGCCCAAGTCGGCCCATAGTGGAAGGCAAGTACGGCCCATAATAGAAGCCCATGTCGGCCCATAGTAGAAGCCCAAGTCGGCCCATGGTCGAAGCCCAAGTCGGCCCATAGTGGAAGCCCAAGTCGGCCCATGGTTGAAGCCCAAGTCGGCCCATAGTGGAAGTCAAGTACGGCCCATAATAGAAGCCCAAGTCGGCCCATAGTGAAGCCCTAATTCGGCCCATAATGGAATCCCAAGTCGGCCCATAATAGAAGCCCAAGTCGGCCCATAGTGGAAGCCCAAGTCGGCCCATATAGTAGAAGCCCAAGTCGGCCCATAATAGAAGCCCAAGTCGGCCCATGGTCGAAGCCCAAGTCGGCCCATAGTGGAAGCCCATGTCGGCCCATAGGGGAAGCCCATGTCGGCCCAGTCGAAGCCCAAGTCGGCCCATGGTCGAAGCCCAAGTCGGCCAATAATGGAAGCCCAAGTCGGCCCATAGTGGAAGGCAAGGACGGCCCATAATAGAAGCCCAAGTCGGCCCATAATGGGAGCCCAAGTCGGCCCATAGTAGTAGCCCAAGTCGGCCCATAGTAGTAGCCCAAGTCGGCCCATAGTGGAAGCCCAAGTCGGCCCATGCTCAAAGCCCAAGTCGGCCCATAGTAGAAGCCCAAGTCGGCCCATAATACAAGCCCAAGTCGGCCCATAGTGGAAGCCCATGTCGGCCCGTAATGGAAGCCCAAGTCGGCCCATAGTAGTAGCCCAAGTCGGCCCATAGTAGTAGCCCAAGTCGGCCCATAGTGGAAGCCCAAGTCGGCCCATAGTAAAAGGCAACGACGGCCCATAATAGAAGCCTAAGTCGGCCCATATTAGAAGCCCAAGTCGGCCCATAGTGGAAGCCCAAGTCGGCCCATATTAGAAGCACATGTCGGCCCATGGTCGAAGCCCAAGTCGGCCCATAGTGGAAGCCCTAAGTCGGCCCATAATGGGAGCCCAAGTCGGCCCATAATAGAAGCCCAAGTCGGCCCATAGTAGAAGCCCAAGTCGGCCCATAGGGGAAGCCCATGTCGGCCCATAGTGGAAGCCCATGTCGGCCCATGGTCGAAGCCCAAGTCGGCCCATAGTGGAAGGCAAGTACGGCCCATAATAGAAGCCCATGTCGGCCCATAGTAGAAGCCCAAGTCGGCCCATAGTGGAAGCCCAAGTCGGCCCATGGTCGAAGCCCAAGTCGGCCCATAGTGGAAGTCAAGTACGGCCCATAATAGAAGCCCAAGTCGGCCCATAGTGGAAGCCCAAGTCGGCCCATGGTGGAAGGCCATTTTCGGCCCATAGTGGAAGGCCAAGTCGGCCCATATTGAAAGGCCAAGTCGGCCGATGGTGGAAGCCCCAAGTCGGCCCATAATGGAAGCCCAAGTCGGCCCATAATAGAAGCCCAAGTCGGCGCATAATGCAAGGCCAAGTTGGCCCATGGCGGAAGCCCATGTCGGCCCATGGTCGAAGCCCATTTCGGGCCATAGTGGAAATCAAGGACGGCCCATAATCGAAGCCCAAGTCGGCCCATAGTGGAAGCCCAAAGTCGGCCCATAATAGAAGCCCAAGTCGGCCCATAGGGGAAGCCCATGTCGGCCCATAGTGGAAGCCCAAGTCGGCCCATGGTCGAAGCCCAATTCGGCCCATAGTGGAAGGCCCAAGTCGGCCCATAGTGGAAGCCCAAGTCGGCCCATAGGGGAAGCCCATGTCGGGCCATAGTGGAAGCCCATATTGGCCCATGGTCGAAGCCCAAGTCGGCCCATATTCGAAGCCCAAGTCCGCCCATAATGGAAGCCCAAGTCGGCCCATAATAGAAGACCAAGTCGGCCCATAATAGAAGCCCAAGTCGGCCCATAATAGAAGACCAAGTCGGCCCATGGTGGAAGGCCATGTCGGCCCATGGTGGAAGGCCATGTCGGCCCATGGTGGAAGCCCATTTCGGCCCATGGTGGAAGCCCATGTCGGCCCATAGTGGAAGCCCATTTCGGCCCATAGTGGAAGCCCATTTTCGGCCCATAGCGGAAGGCCAAGACGGCCCATAATAGAAGCCCAAGACGGCCCATAGTGGAAGCCCAAGTCGGCCCATCGTGGAATACCAAGTCGGCCCGTAGTGGAAGCCCAAGTCGGCCCGTAGTGGAAGCCCAAGTCGGCCCATGGTCGAAGCCCAAGTCGGCCCATGGTCGAAGCCCAAGTCGGCCCATGGTCGTAACCCAAGTCGGCCCATGGTGGAAGCCCAAGACGGTTCATAGTAGAAGGCCAAGTCTGCCCATCGTGGAAGCCGACGTCGGCCCATAGTGGAAGCCCAAGTCGGCCCATGGTGGAAGCCCAAGTCGGCCCATGGTGGAAGCCCATGTCGGCCCATGGTGGAAGCCCAAGTCGCCCCATAGTAGAAGCCCAAGTCGCCCCATAGTGGAAGCCCAAGTCGGCCCATGGTCGTAGCCCATGTCGGCCCATGGTGGAAGCCCAAGAGGGCCCATAGTAGAAGGCCTAGTCGGCCTCGTAGAAGCCCAAGTCGGCCCATAGTGGAAGCCCAAGTCGGGCCATAGTGGAAACCCATGTGTGGCCCATGGTGAAGCCCAAGTCGGCCCATCGTGTAAGCCGAACTCGACCCATAGTGGAAGCCCCAAGTCGGCCTATAGTGGAAGCCCCAAGTCGGCCCGTCGTGGAAGCCCATGTCGGCCCATAATGGAAGCCCAAGTCGGCCCATAGTAGTAGCCCAAGTCGGCCCATAGTATAAGCCCAAGTCGGCCCATAGTGGAAGCCCAAGTCGGCCCATGCTCAAAGCCCAAGTCGGCCCATATTGGAAGCCCAAATCGGCCCATATTGGAAGCCCAGATTTGTCGCAGGAGAAGCCCAAATTGGCCCACAGTGGAAGCCCAAATTGATCCACAGTGGAAGCCCAAGTGACCCATTGGATGTCCATTTCCCGAATTGGCTCATAGTGAAAGCCTATGTGACCCATAATTAAGGCCGAAATTGGCCCATATTGGATGTCCATATTGGCCCGCCTATATTTGAAGCCCACGTTCGCCCATAATGGAGCCCAACTTAGTCCACAGTGGTGGAAGTCTGTTTTCTGAAACTGCCGTATCTACCATGGACCTCCATTATACGAGGGAGAAATGAATGTTTGTTTGAGGGATCCTTTCTCCCCCCTCCCTCTAAGAACATCAGAAGAAATTACACGTGTCAAAGCATGATACGTGAATGCACATGAAGAATGATAAATCGCCGTCACTCTGAATCACGTGTTTACACTCGTACAAGTCGCAACGAGTAGACGAAGAGATTCATTTAATCCCGAAACAGACTGCGTCCTTATCAGTTATCAGAAACGAAGCGACCTCCCCAATACCTCACACAAATTTTCCGGCACCGGAGCCGCCATGGACGACGCCGACAACGCACACCACCACCATATGCACGGAATGGCGCCGCCGATAGATTCCTCCACCGCATCGGCGGAGATGACGCACGACAAGATGCTGCTGCACATGACCTTCTTTTGGGGAGCCAACGCCGAGATTCTGTTCAATCGCTGGCCTGGCGAACGCGGCGGCATGTACGCCTTGGCCTTGATCTTCGTTTTCATGCTTGCTTTCATCGTCGAGTGGCTTTCGCATAGCCGATTGATTAAGGAAGATTCGAGCGCCGCGGCGGCAGGATTGATCCGGACTTTTTTGCATACGGTTAGGGTTGGATTGGCGTATTTAGTGATGCTAGCCGTCATGTCGTTCAATGTTGGAGTGTTTTTGGTAGCCATCGGCGGCCATTGCCTCGGATTCTTGCTGTTTGGGAGTAGACTTTTCAAGAAATCGGCCGCGGCTTCTGGTAAATCCTCTGTTCTTCCTCCTCCTAGTTGTTGAAATCGCGATGAACGAATATGAAAAATGTCAATCGAATTAGTTTAGGTTTCGATTCAATTGGTAATTTTGAAATTTGAAAAACTAAATTTGTTAAAAGAGGATAAACTAAATTTATTTCTGAAAATTTTATTAGGCACAAAATTATATATTTTTAAAATTTATCGGAATTTAATAAAATAATTAAGATTTTTTAAAATTGTTATACATACTATCTAGTTTCCATTGTGATATTTTAAAATTTAAATAGTCAATTTTAGTCATATAAATTTTCAATAAATATCCTATTGAATTTATATATATACACATGGGAAATAAAATAAAATTTCATTATAATAGGAAATTTATACAAATTTATGTTAGGAAAGAAATTTGTAAATTTAGGAATAATAATTGGATTTGCAAATTCGATTAATTTGTTGAAAATATGACGTGGTCCTTGTCAAAAAAAAAAGGAAAAGAAAAAAGAAAATATGTGGAGGAAGTTTTTTTTTTTTTTTTAATCCCGGAAATAATTTAGAAATTTTGAATGTAGAGTCAGCCTCAAGAACAGAGCAGCCAGTTGCATCGTGACACGTGGATATAGGATTCAAGAAAACTAAGGCGGCGGAGACACGGTTGCTTAGTTGTATGCATATATTGTACATGATTTGGACAGAATAGCTATTTTTCTAAATTAATAAAAAAATATACATAAGTTTTGTATTTTATTTTTAAAAAATATCTTTGGAGTACTATCCTAAAACTTTTAAAAAAAAATCTAAAAATATTGTTAATGGATTGAAAACATTAGTATTTTATTTTTAAAATATTTCTGATTTTTTAATAGTATTTAGAAAATATTCTTGAATTTTAAAAACTTTTACTTAAATCTTTATTTTTTTTATAAAAAAATCAAAAATACTCTTAAAAGTTTAAAAAATATTTATGAAATTTTAAAAATAGTTTTTTTTTTTGTTTCTTTTTGTATGTTTTATATTTAATAATATAATTCTTAAAATTATAAGAGAGAAAAAATGGGAACATAGATTAAAATTTAAGAGAGAGAAAAAAGGGAAGATATTATGTCCAACACACTCCTATGCTTTCATTAGTATTTACCTGTCGAATTTAGTATTACAATCGCACTCTTGCAACAGCGAGACAACGATTTGCGGCACTTCTTCTAATCCGATCAACAAGTCATCCATGTGAAAAATGTACTTTGCTAATAATTGAACATATGATTAAATCTTGGTCACGTTTGAACGAAAATGTTTCATAAAACGTGAGTGAAGAAATGCATTGAAATTAGTTTAAAAGAAAATAATGTTACAAGCTAAAAGTGAATAAGCAACAATCATAGCTTTGATAGCATATAACTCGAGTTGACGACTAGTCACGTCTTCCTATAGTGTATTTTGGGGTATTTTAGTTCTGACATGTATAGACATGATTTTGGTGAATGGTTATACATCCCTATGTTGACATGATAAGAATAATAACGAGCTAACTACACATGAAAGCAAGTAAAAGTAGCTTGGACAATACGTCCTGGACATACGGTCACAGTCAACATATCTTGGATAGACATACCCGTTACACTTAGCATAGAATGATTGCATATCTTTGAGAGTGAGAGTATTTTCCTACCCGACACTCCCTTAGACTCGTGTTGGGGCTCGTCTAATGACCTGTTAGTTGGCTCAAGGCCTCATTATCCTTGGACATGATCTTTTCATTTAGCTTAGCCAAGACGTTCAAATCTTCTTTGAATTAGGACACCAGAAAGGCCAAATGCTACAAACTTGAGGGCATTGCATGGCCGCAAACTGTTTGATAAAATGTCTGAGAGAGTTTTTGTGATGAAAAGGGCCTCTACGTGGAGGTAAGGCAGTTGTTTATTTCTTGTCTTTGGCGTATGATTTATGTTGAAGTGCAGCTGTAAGTAACACTGTCGGCAGCTGTGTTGCTGCATGAAGAGTTTAAGAAGAAGACAGATTTTGTTGGCCCAACCTGAGTAGAAGAAGATCATATTCATTTGAAGACCACAAAAATTATACCCATCTTTTCTTTTGCAGTCACGGAGTTGGAGTTGGAGTTGAAGGGACTATGATATTACAACAACAAACGTTTTTTATGTTGATGTTTTACGATGTTGATGTTGATCAAAATGTCCAAGTTTTAATTTGTAACAGTTCAATCCCATCCACCTCTAACAAATGTTATCCGTTTTAGTCTGTTACATATCGCCGTCAGCCTCACGTTTTTAAAACGCGTATATTAGGGAGAGGATTTCACAACCTCATAAGGAATGCTTCGTTCCCTTCTCCAATCGATATGAGATATCACAATCCACTCCTTGGGAGCCAGCGTCCTCACTAGCATACCGCTCGGTGTCTGGTTCTAATATTATTTGTAACTGTCTAAACCCACTATTAATATAGTCCGCTTTAGCCCGTTACGTATCGTTGTCAGCCTCACGTTTTAAAAACGCGGTTGTTAGGGAGAGGTTTCCACACCCTTATGAGAAATGTTTCATTCCCTCTCCAATCGATGTGAGATCTCACAATCCACCACCTTGGGGGCCAGCGTCCTCGCTGGCATACCGCTCAGTGCCTGATGCTGATATCCTTTTATAACAACCCAAACCCACCACTAGCAAATATAATCCGCTTTAGTCCATTTCCACACCTTTGTAACGAATGTTTTTGTTCCCCCTCCAATTGATGTAAAATCTCATATAATTTATAAATTTTTAGATGAAAATACAATGACCTCAATGTTCCCCTACGACATGACCACGTTATCAACTTATCGCTTCTAAATATGAAGACTATCTCCATTTACCAATACGGGTTCTTTCATACAAGGTTGTTTTTCATAAGGATCAAAGGGAAGGTCGGTTTATTCATATTCTTGGGCATGAGACATTACATTATATTTTCTAAATAAGTTTAAATATTTAGATTAAAATATTATTTGGTTCTCTATATTTTAAAACCTATTTCAATCTAGTCATTTTTTAAAATATTCAAAATTAATTAAAGAAGAGGACTAATTTTAAATTTTATTAAAAATAAAATGATTAAATGAAAATCGTAATTTAATAAAAAGTTTATATTTAATATTATAATGAGAGTGAGAGGGCTACAAAAGGAAATAAATAATGCATTTAATTTGTACCTGATACAAAAAGGAATATTCAGCTTTTACTGAGTCCAAGCAATTTCAAATTATATTATAATTTAATAATTTAATAATTTTTATTCTTTTCCAGTCTACCATCGTTCTAGGTTATATTTTAGGGATATTTAGGTCTTTTACCTTATTTAAATGTCAATTTTGTAATATATATATATATTTATATAGTTTATATAAGACGTTGATTTTTAAGGACTAAATTAATAAAAATATCTTTAAATTTTATATTTTATTTAAAAATATCTCTAAATTTCTAAAGTTTGCTTTCAAAATAAAAAAAATAAAAAATGTTTGATTTTGGAAGGAAACAGTTAGTTTAAAAAATACATTTAAATTTTTTTAATGTTTCACTTTAAAAAAAATACTCATAAACTTTCAAAAGTAATATTAAAAAGTTTAGAAATAATCTATAAGGTATCGATAGACAATTTTGATCGTAAGAATTTTTTAAAACTTTTCTATAAAGGTAAAGAGTATTAATGTTGTTTTTAAAATTTTATGGATATTTTTTAAGCATAGTATTTGTTGGATGATGAAAGTCCCACATCGACTGATTTAGGGAATGATCATGGGTTTATAATCAAAGAATACACTCTCCATTAGTATGAGGCCTTTTAGAATTTTATGGATATTTTTTAAGCATAGTATTAATGGTAGCGATGATTTGAACATAGAGAATATGAATGAAACTTTTTAAAATTCGAGGGTATTTTTTAAATAAAATAATATCGATTTCTATCCAAAATTAACTATAAATTTTTTTTAATTTTTTTTAAAAAAAATTTAAGAATATTTTTAAAACAAATAAAAAATTATTTAAACAATTATTGGGAAGGATTCAATACAATCTTATTTGAAAATTATTACCAAAGGATTTCCTTCTAAAAAAACCCCTTTTTCCACATAGCAGTATTAATTTCCCACATTATTTACGGTTTTGCCCCTAACAGAAAATTATTACCCAAGGATTTCATCTAAATGCCCTCTCGCGGGTTGTTGAAGCTATTTTAGTACGTCCATTCTTGAGGAAGACCCACGTCGATTTGGCTGGTCGCCGTCGCCTCCGCCGCTGTCGCCTCCGCCGCTGTCGCTTCCGGATGACTTTTCTTATCGGTATGTGACTTTGTTCTGGCACTAGCCGCAGCTTCTGTAAAATAAGGAACATAAATGAATAAACAAATAGGAAGAATCTCTCGTCATTAGCCGCAGCTTCTGTTAAACAATAACATAAATGAATAATTAAATAGGAATATTCTCTAGTCAGATGATAAGAGAATCAACCAGATCGAATGGAGACATAGAAGGGGGTAAGCGAGCAATTATATGTGGAATGACCGCTAACTGTTTGTGAAAATGCTACAGAGAATTTTGTGATTGGAAATTGAAAATTTACCTCTTAAAGCTGTGAAGCCAGTGATCTTTTCTCTTGTCTCGTTGTCCATTCTGTCGTAGTGAAGTTGTAAGGCTTGTAGGACTCTCACGGGTATTAGAACAGTGGAGCAGCCTGAGATAGGGAAGGGGAGGGAAAATGATCAATTTGCTTAGTGTTTTTGCCTTGTATGGGAAGACAACGCATCTCCATTACAGAATTTAACTATAGCGGGCAGTGCAAGTGGTTTAATGATTCAATTGGGTGTCGTTTTCAGCCACCTCCTTTTAAAGGGATGGATGAAGATTCCATCAAAGAAGTGGACAAGTTTTGTCGGCCCAACCGTGAATGGTTGGAGGTCTTATAGATTCAAAGCATTTGGGAGGACACGGAATCTCTATGAATCCAAAGAAAGATAAGAAAAATAAAAGGAGCGGTATGAGGAGAAGTCCCAAAATGCATCACTCAGTATTGGTTTGAATAGCAATTCATTGATGGAAAACTCCCAATTAATGGGGTGAGATCTCATATCGACTGAAGAGGGGAATGAAACATTTCGTATAAGGGTATAAAAACATCTCCCTAACAGACGCGTTTTAAAACCGTGAGGCTGACAACAATAGATAATGGACCAAAGCGGGCAATATCTGCTAGCGAAGGGTTTGGACTATTAGAAATGGTATCTGACACCAGGCGGTGTGCCAGCGAGGACGCTGAACCTTCAAAGGGGTGGATTGTGAGATCCCACATAGGTGAATGAAACATTCTTTATAAGGCGTGGAAACTTCTTCCTAACAGACCCGTTTTAAAACTATGAAGCTGACAGCAATAGGTAACGAGCCAAAGCAAACAATATCTGCTAGCAGTGTGCTTGGGCGGTCACATGGGGTTAGCTAGTTAACCCAGTACGAAAATGATGTAAAAAACCAGCTACTCATTGAATGAAAGGAGAAATTACCCTTTTTCTTGGGCGGCTGTGGTGGCTGAGGACATGGTGCTGGACGGTTGTAGTTGACATGGCGGGGCAAGAACACTCCAGTCCCCGATGACCCTCCTGGTTTTGCCCCTGAATTGGCTTGTGAGGAGCTTCCTTGAGCCTGCTTGGCTTGTGCGGCGGCTGTGCCTTTTTGCTTCATAATCTGCTGCTGCTGTTGGTTCTGCCTTCTCTTCTGATTCTACAAGGAGGGTTGAGTTTTGAATCAGCAAAAAAAGAGTGTAAGAAACAGAGAGATTCGGGGGCTGAAGGGGCTGAGGGGGATTTGAATATCATCTCACTTTGGAAGAGGAAGATCTGGTTCCTCCATGTTGGGGGCTTGTTTGGATTGATTTATCATTTGTGCTAACTTTTTTCATCTTCTCCAGTTTGCTGAAAACGTTGTGTGAAATCTCCAGCCCTCCACGCTCTACAACCACCGGCGTCGATGGCGGCGATGGCTCCTTGGAAGGCCCTTCTGGACTTCCATAGCTGCTCCCTGTGCTAGAGCCTAGTGGTGACCACAGCGTTGAAATTGGCGAACTAGACAAACCCCATGGCTACCAAAAACAGAAGACACCCACAAAATAATGAAAACAGAGGAACAAAGAATTTGACAAACGCCCTGAAATCTCTTCCACTCCTTACTAAATTCAATACCTTGTTCTGTATCTCAGGTTGAAAGCTTTCAATGGAGGAGTTATCATCATCTTGAAGCATGTACTGAGCCATACGCCGACTTAACTCAGCTGTATAATCATCACCGCCGCCGCCGCCGCCGCCGTCATCTTTATCACTTTCAATCTCTGATTCCACCTTTGAGCTGAAGCTGAGAAATGAATCAGACCGTCCATAATAGCTCGACCAATTGTCTCCTTCAAAGGGGTTCTGCTTATCTCCATGCTCAGCCTGAAACTGTGAGTAAAACTTAAACTCTCCGCCTTCTGGGTCTGCCGCCATGTTCTCTCCTTGGTGCTCACAGAGAAAGAAAAAAGAACACAGAGAGAGACAGAGACAGAGACAGAGACAGAGAGATTGAAAATGGAAATTTAAGCGCCGTAGATTTGGACTTTATAGTCCATGAAGGAGTCCAATGAAATATTTTTATGGTTACAGTTACAGTTACAGAACAGGCTGTTGGGAGTGTGGGTTCAGTCCGCCGGTGGCCGGCCGCCGTGGGGTTAGGTGAGAGGTGGCTTTGAAGAACGCAGAGATCTGTGGCCCGACTTTTCTGGTTCTATATACAAGCGAAAGCAACGATATCCTCAGCCTACAGTATCTATCAAGATATGAGCTTTTGAATCCCTCTTGGCCTCTACTTTCACTTTATTTGGATTTCTTTTTTATCTTGTTATTAAAATCAACGCTATATTATCTTTGCCTTAATTTTTTATTTTAGTTGTTTTCTTTAAAAAAATCAAATCCAATAATTACTCGAGGAGTGTGAGTTCCACTTGAAGCTTTCTCCCTTGGACCGTTGCAAATGGTACCAAAGCCAGGTTCGCGAGGGAACGAAGCATTCTCCCTTGCGTACACGTTTTGTTTTAAAACCTTAAGAGGAAGCTCATAAGTAAAAGTTTTAAGAGAACAATATATTCTAGTGGTAGACTTGAGCTGATACAAGTGGAAAAAAATTATTTTAAAAAAGCTAAACTTTTTCTAGTTAGATTATTGGATAAATGACCGGTGTTCATATGGATCAGAATCCAACCAACTCGAACTACCCAAACCAAGCTATAAAAGTTGAGTTCCGTTAGTTATTTTGTGTTTGGATTGGATCAAATTTTTTAAAAATTAAAAATGTGGGTTGGTTAGTGGTTGATATTGTTTTATCGGATTAACATAAAAATAGGATTACAATTTAACCCTACCTTATCCAATCGAGTTGATATATAATTTTTTTAAAAAAATAATAATAATAAAAAAGAACAGACAACTGAACTCTATTTGGGTTACTTAGGTCCCCATCTCAACTAACCCGTATACTTCTAGGAGATATTTTGATAATAGTTGTGCACACTATCATATCATTTTATGTTACCTTCACATCATTATAAATCTTAATTTTTATTGAATTCAAAGTAATTTTGAAATACGTATAAAAAAGGAAGAATGATTTTGTAATTTTAAGATTTTTTATATTTTTAAAGCAAATATCAAATTTTATTTTAATATTAATTTAACGTTAAAGATAAGAGTAATTATTAAACTTTATGCTTCATTTAATAATTACTATTATTATTTTGAAAAAAAAGAAAGAAAGCAAAAGTGTCACTATACATGATTATCATTTACATTTTTTTTAATAAAAGAAATCTCTCTTTTTTTGATATTGTTATTTATTGCGTTATATTTCTTTTCAAAAATTATATTATTATTATTATTATTATTATATTCATGAAATTGATAGTGACATCTTTGATTCAAATTTTTTCAGTGCACCTTTTTCCTTTTTTCGATTCGCTAAAATGATTTTTTTATTAAAAAAAATCTTTCTTTATTTTTTTTTCTTTTTTTAGAAAAAAAATTGGGAAATTTCCAGAAATATTTGGATTCCTCATAACTGAGGATGGCGAAGCATCTACTACCTTCTCCCCCACCTCATTGCCATCTCTAATAAAAGAAAAAGGTATTCTTTAAGTTGGGAGCTGGGGGCAAAATGGGAAATAAAGTTTATTCCTCGTTACAATGTCCGTCCTAGTTCGATGATTTTTTCATAATTAAATTATAAATTTAGTTTTTAAAATTTGAAATTTGTGAATATTCAGTTCTTGAACTTTTAAAATTACAAAATTAATTGTATTAAACATAAATTTAAAAGTTTAGAGTTTCATTAGATATAAAATGAAACTTCGGATGTCTATTAGACAAATTTTCGAATGGTAATTAGAGATGTCCATAGGTGAAGTGGGGATAGAAATACCATCTTCATTCACGTCCCTGCCTCATATTTCAATTTTCGTCCTTACGAAGTTCTTAATTTATTTTCGCAAATATAAATAAAGAACTTCGTGGGGATTGAATTTGCAAATATATATATACATATATAACGTGAGGTGGTGGAGGGAAAATTTGGGTGGGGACATGGAAGGAGAATATAATCTTGGTTCTCAACCTCATTTAGCTAATAGGGAGAAATCTCTCTCTCCTCCCTCCCTCATTCTCTGTTTAAACGTACATTGTAAGATCCCCACATTTGTTGGAGAGGTGAACGAAACATTTCTTATAAAGGTGTGGTATCAGAGTCAGTCACTAGACGGTGTGTCAGCGAGGACACTAGGGCCTTAAGGGGGGTGGATTGTGAGATCCCTCCTGGATTGGAGAGAAGAACGAAACATTTCTTATAAGAGTGTGGAAACCTATTCCTAACAGACACGTTTTAAAATCGTGAGGCTGATAACCATACGTAATGGGTCAAAACGGACAATATCCCTAAAAATTTCTATCAAACGTGACCTAAAAGTTTTTTTCACATCTCTATCTAAAAGTGGGTCTTTAAAATATTCCTTAAACTTTAGGTATAAATACGATTAACGAAATTTAAATTGATACATAAATTATATAATTGATAGGATGAATGTGTTAATGTTTTTATAACAATGTCCCTTTTCTAGTAGCACCCAACACATTACCAAACATTGTGGGAATTGAACTTTGGTTTGACAAAATAGCATATATTAATCATAATTAAGGAATCTTTCTTTTTTCAAAATAAATAAATTAATAATAATATTAATTTAAAATATAATTTGGAAGTCAACATTTATAGTTATACTTTCAACTACTCCCATTAACTACCAATAAGCTTGCCAAACTCATTTATTGGTGAGAGAATATTTTAATTCATTTTAATAATTATTTGGTTTTGATTTTTCTATTTTTTTATTTTTTAAAATTGAGTTTGATTTTTAGTAATGTTTGAATTCATAGCTTTTCGATGTATATGTTTGTGTAAAATGAATCCACCTGTCTTGCACGTGCTTCAACGGTAATTTTATAGACATCTATATGAGGGTTGATCGAGAATTTTTGATTTCTTCGAATTGGACTCAGAGAGGTTGAACTGTATCCTTGGATTTTTTTGGGTTGAGAATGTGTTTGAGATACGCCTTAGGGTAAAATGGTCCGCTTTTGGTAGAAGCGTGCTCGGAGCATGTTGGGGTGGCGTTTGAGCCACCTTAGCTTAGGTCGAGGTGGATAATTGAACCTGTAGTCCTCTTTTTGACTTTTGTAGGGTTTCATTAGCCTCGAGGTGGGTTGATTGGGCTTGGATGGTAGTTGACTCTAAGCTTGGTCAACCTTGAGCTAGATTGAATATTGGTTTATGGATTAGGTCATCAGATTATATAACTTTATCAAATATTTGAAATTGATATTTGAAATTGATTTTGACATTTTAACGGCTAAATTAATAAAAATATTCTTGAATTGTTTTAAAATTTTAATAGTATTTTTTAAATTAAAAATTCAAATGTATTTTTATTAGTTTAGTTTTTTAAATTATTATTATTATTATTATTATTATTATTTTATATTTTGAAGAACACTTTTTAAGAATTCTTCTTTAGGAATATAATTCAGATTCTTATTCATAAAGTTTTAAGGAATAAGATTCATTCTTAAATCCATTCATTTATTAAAGCAAACAACAACCAATAAAAATCAATATTTTGGTCGGGTTTTTAGTTCCTTAGATTATAAAGATAAAGAGTTCGAGTTGATTGGATTGAAATACCTCGTTTTTTGTTTGGTCCACATACGTCACAAAATTTTTAAAAATATTCTACTTTATCAACTCCAACCGTGTTTATTATTAAAGTCTTATGGATGTTTATATGATCTGGTAATCCGACCAATCTAAGCTACACAATTCAAATCATAAAAGTTGGGTTGTGTTAGGTTTTTTTCGGTTTGGGTTGAATTTAATTTTTGGAAAATTGAAAATTCAGTTTACATTGCGGGTTGACATTTTTTGGTCGGGTCAACCCAACCAACCGAAAAAGAAGGTTATAACCCAACCCAACACTACCCTACTTTTAAAATGGTTGAGAATATTTCACTTTTGTAACTGATGTTAGTGTTGTGTTGTGACTTATAAATGTTTTATATTTGAATTTTATAATATTTTAGTTACTAATTTACATGATCCGGTAACCCGACCAATTTAGCCTACTCAATTCAAACCATAAAAGTTTGGTTGTGTTAGATTTTTTTCGGTTTTGGGTTCGATTTAATTTTTGGAAAATCGAAAATTCTGTTTGCATTGCGGGTTGACATTTTCTTGGTCAGGTCAACCCAACCAACCCAAAAATAAGGTTACAATTCAACCCAACACTACCCTACTTTTAAAAGAATCGAGAATGTTTATGCAACTGATGTTAGTGGTACACTATGACTTATAAATGTTTGATATTTGAATTTTATGAGATTTTAGCGTAACTTGTATTCTGTATAAGTAGTTTTTTTTTAAAAATAATTAAAAGAAAAAATTACCCCGATCCAACCCAACTCGACTCGAAAAATTCAAAATAAAAATATTAATAAGAAAATAACGGAAAAAAATCGTACAATCTCAAATATAAATTATTTAACTTCACAAACTAATTAATTTTTCTGAGTAATAAAAAAATTGGTCAAATAATTTTATAAGTCATTTATTGTTAAATTATGAATTATAAGGACTATTGCTATTTAATACTTACACTTTAAGAAATTTAAATTTATCCCTAAAGTCTTCAAATCAGGCTCCTGTTTAACGTTAACAATTGACATAATTAAAACTGCGTTGACATATTATGCCCATTAAATAATTTTTATTTAGTTTTCATAACGTAAAATTTAAAATTAATTTACAAATAATGTCAACTATTTATTATTTTTTTTCTAAGTTGAAATAAAGAATTTGCTGTAATTATAGTATTAACAAACCTATTAATGTTCAAAATTAAAGGTTGGGTTAAGATGAGTTAGATTAATAAAATTATTCATAAACTCAAAAAATTACTTATAAATTTTCAACTGTTTCAATATTATCCTTAAATTTTCAAACAAATCTAAAAAATATTTTTACTGTTGGTTGGTTTTGGACGGAAACGGTCCCTATTCTATTTTTAAATACCCTGAACTTTTTTTAAAAAAAATCAAAAATATATTTATCATTTAAAAAATATTCATAAAATTTTAAAAAGTAATATCAACATCATTTACCTTTATAAAAAAAGTATTAGCATCAATATATTGATGAAAACCGTCTATCGACACCTCATAGATTATCTACAAATGTTTTAATGTTATTTTGGAAAGCTATTTTTTAAACGTAATACTAACTATAAAGGTATTTAATTTTTTTTAAAAAGAAGTTTGATAATACCTTTAAACATTAAAAAAAAAAGTCTAAAAAATATGCTTACTCTTATTTTAATGGCTAAAAAAATTATATAGAATCTATTAACAGTTAGCAACCTGTATCAGTGAACTTGTCTCGAGTGGCAAAAAATCACTAGCTAATAAAGCCACTGAATTAACTTTATTAGTTTATTATTTAAATTCTTTTCTGCGGATCTCACTATTTACGTTCATAAGGGTAGAAATTTACATAATATCGTGGCAATTTGCAAGCACAAAGGTCACTCTCACATGTTTATGATTATATGGAAACTATTAGAGAGTAGTCAACTAATCTTTGGTAGTAAAGTGTTTGATGAGATAGAAGCTATATATGTCATAAAGTTGGACTATTTTGGATCACCGAAACACAAGTAAATCAATCATGGAGATGTGCTTAGAGGAGTTAGGTCACGTGATACCAATAATATAAAATGCTCGGAAAGAGCTAGATAGTGTAAGCTCAATCATTGAGTTAGGTCAAGTGAATCCCATGATTAAGATGAGCTTAGAGAAGCTATAGGTTGTGAAACTGACCACTGGGTTAGGTCTTATGACGCCGGTAACGACTCATGTCCAGGATTCGAAATCCAAATTTGGCACCGAGTGGCCCAACATTACTTACTCCTCGCTTTTCAGAGTGAAAACTATCCTCACAAACCAATACGAGTTGTTACAACATCTCACATGCATCCCAAGAAGATTTCTAATAGATCAACATAAAATTGCTCCAAATAAAGCATGTTTAACCATATAGTTCCTATGATTTAGTCACCGAAAAGGAAGATGTATTTTATTGGTATAGATATAGTGATTTTCAATTTTTTAAAAGCATTTTTTAATCTAAAATTGGTTTATAAAATTTAAAAATAAGTTTTGAGTGCGAATATTTAAGAACAAGAACAACAGTATTCCGATTCCGACATGTTTCTAACTTGGACGCCACTTTTTTAATTGCTTCCAAGAAACACTAACTCCGCCACCAAATCAAATCAAATCAAATCAAAATTTTGAATTCTTTTATTTTATTGTCTTGATTTAGCACCTTCATCTCCGTCGCCGTCCATTGCCATGTCCGTCGTTCCACGGCGGCGATCCTCCTCGACCAAAATCCATGTCATGGCCCTCGACGGCATCGTCAACGTCAACTCCCTCTTCACATTCGCCGTCTTCCTCGGCATCACCTGGTACCCCACCGCTGACCCCGCCGTCAACCTCCTTCCCGACGATGACGACGGCCCCTGCGCCCCAGCCGCCACTGCCGCTCAGAGCCTCATCGCCTGCCATGTGTACTCCTTCAGCTGCTTCCTCTTCTCCAGCCTAGTCGCCTCGGCGCTAAAGCAGGCTATTAGAATCATCGGCAGCGACGATGGAGGGCATGGTGTAGCCCACGCGCCGGCGTTACGCGTGGGGATGGTGGCGTCGGCAGTCGGGTCGGTGCTCGGATGTGGGTTTTTGGTGGCGGCGCTGCTGAATTTGGTACAGATAAAGTTAGGGACTTTCGGTTGCCGACGGTGGGAAACGGTGGCGGCCACCGTGCCGTTGGTGAGTTTGGTTCCTATGGCGCTCTTCATTTACATTGTTCTTGTTCTTCACGCCTTCATGCGCTAGCATTTTCCCTCTCACAATTTTTCATAAGATTTATACCAATATTGAGTTAATTATTTTGCTGTCATTTTAAGAATATATGTATATATATTGTAAGATTAGAGTTTATTAAATTATTCATGAAAGTGCACATAAATTCGAAACCGTTGGTAGTTTCAGTTTTTGTGAGAACGCTCGTGTATAACTAATTATCATTCTAAAAGTTTGCGTAATTTTTTCGACAATATCCGATGAACAACACTAATTTTATTCTAAAAGTCTTTAATCTATCGTTTTATAATTATTGAACTGAAAATGAAGGCACAGTTTTAATAAAAGAGGAATTAAGGGAAAGAAAATACAGAAAACTTCACACCATTTTTCAAAGTAAAAGAAAAAACAAACAAGAAATTAATTTGAAATGGTTTACACAATGTAATGTAAATCCAACTTCAAAGCTCCACTGCACAGCTTTTCGTTATGAATTCCTGCACCAAAAAAATGTATGTGATGAATAGAAATGTATGTGATAGGGGAACCAAGTAAACCTGACCAAACCCGAAGTTGGCATTCGATACAAATTATCCCCTCCCACAACCCATTCAGCTCAACTCCGTTGCATAAGTAGAGAATTTTAACTAAAATCGCTAACCATGGCAATTGTGCCGATCAAAGCAGCTAAAAGAATGAAACGGAACGGATCGACCAAACTGATGAATAGGCCAAACCACCATGAGAGATGAAAGTTTTATTCTTCTTAAGAAGCAAACAACTCAAAATCATCATGCCATCTAAGCTTTTTCCTAATCTGTTATACATTTACATGTTCTAAGAAATGATAGGGAACCAAGTAAAACTGATCAAACCGACCAAAACCGAAGTTGGCATTCGATACAAATTATCCCCTCCCTCAACCCACACAGCTGAACTCCGTCACATAAGTCGATAATTTTAACTAGCACCGGTAACCATAGTAATTGTGCCGATCAAAGCAGACAAAAAAATGAAACAGATCAACCAAAATGAATTCTTAAGAAGCAAACCATCTAAGCTTTTTCCTAATCTGTTAAACATTTTAGAAGTTCTAAGAAATGATATGATGTGCTTTTTTGGTAATGTTCTTAAGAATCGAAAAACAGGAAATATAAAAAATCTTCCTTTTTCTTTTTTCTCCCTGAAATCTGTATATAATTATAGAAACAAAGATATGGATCACTTTTTTAATTCTTTTTTCCTAATAGCATGAAGATTTGGTCTCTCTCTCTCTCATATAAATGTTGGATTATTTCAGGGACTTTCCACTTCCCTTAGGATGGAAGTATGGTTCAAATGCTTTGCAGCCATCATTTAAAGTGGAAAGCAAAGATTCTATTGGTCACTGCTATTATAAATCAAAGAATATATGGTTGGAAAGAAGGCAAGATAAATGGTTGGGGGAGTGGGAGGAACTACCAAAATTCCATGCTTCTCTATGACAGGAAGCAAATAAAGAGTTTCTCTTACTTTTACTTTTTTGAATTTAACGGGAGTCGAGAATCAAACCATCAACCTTTAGAATAGTAATTGAGGCCTAATCTATTGAGTTATACTTGAATTGAAAAGAATCTTGTTATATACCCAGTTTCTTAACACAAATGATCGAGGAGTTTTGTAACGTTCGATGTTTGTAATTTTTCACATACTAAGGAAAACTATTTTTCTCATCTAAAAGAAAAGGAACAAGAAAAACAGGAAAGGTAACTCAATGCACATATATCTGAAAGATTAGAAATAAGAAACAAGAACAAGAAACAACAGAGTTGCCAAACAACTCCTAAATCTTCCCATCTTCCCAGACTCTAGCCACAACAGTGGCGTATTAACGTAATATGGGATTTAGTAAAAAAAAAAAGGTTAATGTCTTTGTACGTTTATTTTGATATTTGTACTTTTAAAAAGTGATCATTTTTATTCCTATTTGCAAAATTTTACACAGATTATACATAATGGAAACTCTTTAATATAAATTTATTGCTACATTTTAAGAAAGTTAATGAACAAACAATCATACTAAAATTTTGATCAAAAGAAATTAGATTAAAAAAAAACGAATGAATCAAAACAGTTAACCAAATTGGAGGTTTCAAAATTTAGGGACTAAATGAATAAAAGTTGAAAATATAGAGATTATAAAATAAATCAAATCCGAGAATATAGGGACCAAAGTAATATTTGGACATTTTGAAAATTCAAGGACTAAAATGAATAAAAATTACAAAAGCCACGAATATAGGGACTAAAATAATATTTAAACAAATAAAAACAACCGATTAAATAATAATTTGATTTAAGTGTTTGAAATTTCCTATTTGTATGGTATACTAGTGGGTTCACAAGGAAGCAGCTTCTAATCTTCGTGGGTCATTACTAGATATAAAGAAAGTGATTGTGAATCAAATTCTGACTGAGAAAGAAAAGTCTCTTGTTCGACCATATTCTTAATCAAATCAAGCTCAGTTTGATAGTTCACTTTCACACAACTAATGTCAATGACTGTGGATTCTAATATTTCAAGGACATTTCAACCACAAGATGTAAGTAAACACAGCAGCATCGAATAAGCCTCTCGAATTCACTCTAACTTATCGTAACTAACAAAAAGGCTTCGAAATATAAATTTATGCAGACAAAATGGCATCATACCTTGGAAAATAGGAGGGAATTCATGCGCCACCAAGGCAAGGCAGTCGTCCTAATAATAAAGAGAACCTACAAAAGTATTTGAAATCAGAGACTAAAACGGATGAGTCAACAGATTCCAAAAACTTCGTCCATTATTTTATCTGTACCTTGCCACCAATTTCCCCTAGAAGCAGGTTGGAAGTTGTTTCCATTTGGATCATCTTCTCCCCCACTTTTCTTCAACTGGGTCATCAATGAATTCGCAACAACAGGAGAAGAACAATCAGTTTTCGTTCGGTCTGATAAAATCGTAAAAGTTACAGCAGAGAGCACACATCTTTGAAATTGATCCAAATTGATCAACAAAGTATACTCACAGTGGGGGCTGGGGCTGGGGATGGTCCAGCTGATGGGGCCTGGGAGTAACCATCTTGTCCCCCATAGTATAGAGATGAACTCAGATGGCAAGGCTCCAAGCTCCCTCCTTGAAATCATCAGATCTTGTTTTTGTTAGGCATAACTTAATTTCTTTTTTCTTGAGAACGGCTAAAATTGAGAATTATATTCCTGTGGTTTTCCTTTCTTATTCATGGTGTCTCGCACTATTTTCTCTCATCTTTTTTATCATTAGAAATAGTTACAAATGATACTCTTTATCTTCTATATATGCTATACATCCCGTGGTTTGTGAATTTGCATATCATACCCTTCTGTCCTTTAATTTTAACGGGATTGATATTTCAATTCACACACCTGAATTTCCTTGTCTGGCGTGGCATGGTTGATTTCCATTGGCCTGTTTTAGCCAATCACCAGAGCTAGAAGAATTCCTGCCTCCCCCCTGAAAATTAGAAAATAATAGTGAAATAAACGTGATGATTTGACAAGACTCATATGAGGAATAATCTTATTCTAGTCGTCATGAGCACTCCTTTAGTTTGAACGTCCTATTTTATTTTTGACCTTTAAATAAAAGTTCATTTTAGTCCTATGCCATTTTATGGCCCCAGCCATTCCTTGGTTGCCTTTCTCCCTTGCCTAAGGCCGTTGTAGTTGTAGCTCAATCAATTCTTCAAAACAATAACAATAAAACAAGAAAAAGAGAGGCGTCTTTCTAAAGACTATTTATTTACACAAAGACAGGCTGATTCAAGCGCATACGCCGTTGATATCAGACTTAGTAAAGACTGAGGATGGGATTCTCTTAGACAGAAGTGGCCAAGAATCATTGCCCAAAACTGAAGAAAGAACAATAAATTTTCATATTATATTTGAGTAAAAATGCAGACTCGAATTCCGTGTCACGTATCTTGAGTTCGATACCAAAATGAAAACGGACTGCCAAAGATTTCTGCTAAAGATAACTAAAACAATTGATGAAGATTTATAAAAGTTTGAAGATCAAAATCTAAGAATTGAAATGGAATAACTTTGAAGGTTTGCAGTTAAAACTTTACATGAGATTCCTGCAACAAAACTTGCAATACCAGTCGAGGTAGGGAATTCAGGACAAAAATATATCATTGCTAAGAGGCAAATCATAGGGGGACCCCTTAAGCAACGAACTTTATAAAATGCTACATGAGTTTCAAAAAGCCTCCTCTTAACATTATGCAGCAAAATCTAAACCAATTTGGAAAGGAGAAAGAAAGTTCTACGTAGAGAGGAGCATTACCTTCTGTGGAGAAGGAAAGATTGCTGCAAAGACTTCTGATGAGGAAGTTGATGGCGGCTCCTTGACATCGAAAAGATCAGCAACGAAAGAGGAGGCTTGATACCCTTTAGACTTTCCCTCCATTTTCTCTCAATCTTTCCTTCTTACCAAACAAAATTACTCGCCTTTTCCACCACACCCTATTGAAAGAAATCAGCAGAGTAAGAAATGAAAGCAAGAAACTATGCTTGTAAGGATCTCTACTAATGACTAAGCTGCTAAGAATGAGATATGTCTAAATTGACTCCTCAACTCACTATTTATAAGAAGAAGGCGATGGCTGCTGCTTTGTCACCCATGTGCCATCATCCTTGGGGAAAAGAAGAATAGAATAGATAAAAGAAAAGAAAGAGAAGCCGCCTCTTTCCAATTAGTTTAACAAAGATCTTATTTGGGAATTTTTCTTTTGGAAATTTCCTCATTCACTTTCCAGTCTCTGCATACAAAATAATAATATCATCCATGCTTTCCTGTGAGAACATAGGAGGATAAGTGCCAGGTGGGTCCACATGTGATCCCAATTGGACATATCTTGTTGTGCCACGTGTTCTTTAATGGATAATGCAAATTCACAAGCACAATTATGTTCATTATATTATCTGACTCAGGTTCTCTTCTTCCCCACACAGCCAATGGCAATCCCTGAGAGTGCTTGTCTTTAAGTCCAAGTTGAAATGACTTATGAGAGACAATGAAAGTGAAAAAGAGAGAAAAAACTCAAATGGGTTTCGATCCTACATGTATGTCACAGGTGACAAGATAAGGTTCATCTCTAAGATAATGCCATAACAGAAGAAATCGACTGTTTTTAACTCCCAAATTTTCATTATCCCAATTGATTCCAATGCCATCAACAATCCAATCTATCTAACTCAGGCAGCCAAATGATTCCATGAATTCTGACAAATTCCATTCCAGAACCTAGAAAAATCAAGGAAAGGAAGATTCGTTCAAATCCCTATCATAAAAACAAACCAATCCATCATTAAAGATATGATAAAAACTCCCTAAAAAACAATATCAATTTGGATAAGGGTAAAAAAAATTGAAAGCCAGTGGAGTGGCGCAACTTGAAGCCCTAAACAATTTCTTTAGGGGAAAATGGGGTTGTGGGGATTTGTTTGGTCGTTTCTCCATGATTACATTGGGGAAAGATATCAATGTCGAATATTAAAAGAAAATAGTCATCAATCATATATGAGAGAGACGTGAAGCCACTCGATAACCACTCTCGTGCAATCGATGCGAAATATTATCTTTAAGAAACGTTACAAACAAGAAATAGGGGAATTGAAAAGGTCTAGTCCATTAATATCAGCCATTGATCGATCAATCAAGCGTGGTCTTACCTGGAGAGGGTCGGCATTTTCTTCTGAGAAATCATGGAAATGAGAAGGAATCGTTCAATTTCAATTCCCTGTTCGTGAAAATTTCGCGATCGATGATTGTGATGGGGAGTGAAACTGGGAGAGGATGAAATCAAAATAAATGGAAGGACGGGACTCATCTTTGGAATCTGAGATGTCAATTCCATCAAATCAATGTGTTCGATCCAAAATTTTCAACCTCCGATCCATTCATGTAAACCTGATAAGTGATTTGTGGATCGAAGAAATTGGTGGTGAATGAACACTCCCAATATCACTTGAATGATTTCAGAATTGACAAAAAAAAAAAATAATAATAATAATAATAATATTCATAAAGTAAATTAGTATTATTTAATATAGGGTTATATTAATTAATTAATCAATTACAATAAAAATGAATAAACATTTTTATGTTAAGTAAAATATTTTATTTTATTTAACTATTAGAAATAATCAAATAAGTAGAAGTGTTTATACCATGACAATTTTTTGGTTAGTTCAATCCGACAACTCGAAAATAGTGTTACAACTCAACCATATACTACTTTTTAAAGAATTTTTTTAACGCCTATAATCGAGGATAGAGATACCTTATGTCGGGTAAATATTTGATATTTGAATTTTATGAGATTTTAGTTATTACCGTAAAACCCGTGAAGCTATGATGATACGTAATAGGTCAAAACGGACAATATTTACTAACAGTGAGTTTGAGTTGTTACAAATAATATCAAAGTTAGACACAGGGCGGAGTGCTAGCGAGGACGTTGGCCTCCAAAGGGGTGGATTGCAAGATCCCACATCGGTTGGAGAGGGAAACGGAACATTTTTTTATAAGGGTGTGGAAACCTTTCTATAGTAGACACGTTTTAAACTTTGTGAGGCTGACGACGATATGTAACGGCCCAAAACAAACCATATCTATTAGCGGTGGGCGTGAATTATAACAATCGTTGAGTTAAATAATATTTGTAATTTTAAGAATATTAATTAATTTATATTTGTAATTTTAAGTGGAGGATGGAGAAGAACAAGAATATGAGATAGTAACCAAGTGGGGATGGGACCCATAGCATCTTCAATCCCCACCAATAAACAAATCCAAGTGATCCAAAATAATAAATATTTTTTATTTTAATTGGAAAATATTTTTAGATATTTATTGAGTGGCCCCTTTGGTCCAAAACAGAATAATAAAATACAAATGTTTATTTTCTGCCTAAATATTTTATTAAAACCTTTTCTTCTTGATAAGTTCCAAGAAATTATAGATTTTGGATTTATTAAACTCGTTTTATTTGAATATATAAACAAATCGGATGTAATTTACAGCTCATTAAGTTAAAGGGCGTTCATAAATTGAGTTGAATTGAGCTGAAAAATTCGTTTGTGCCAATTTGAAATTTTAGGTTGGTTAGATTAGTGACCCGAACAATTCGAATAGAGTTCACAACCTAACCGAACCCAACTCAACTCTAAAATTTTAGAGTTGGGTTGGGTTCGGTTGTCTTAATTTGTTTAAGAGTAGGGGTAAGTAGGTTAGATTGTAATGTTTATTTATTTATTATTATTATTTTATATTTAAAATTGAAGAGAAAGGATGGGGAAGAATGAGAATATGAGATAGTTATGATGTGGGGAACAAAGCATATTCCCTCAAATCTCATCCCCACTAATAATGGAAACAAATTTATGAAATATGAAATTGAGAAGCCTTGAGTTATGTATCTCCCTGTTGCATTCAGGGTCCTCAGAGTAACAATGATCGCTCAACAAACTGCATACTCTCTTAATAGGAAACAAACACCTGCATTTGATTCAAGCTATGGTATTTTCACCATCTTCTTTTACCTTCTCCTTTGAATCCCAAGACGCCTGTCCCGAGAAACGCCATTGATAATGTCTCCATCTCATTGCAGTTTCGTATCGTCACGCTTCGTTTTGCTTTCAGCTCCAGCAGCAGGAAACATCACAAAACCAGAGTAATGTTCTCCGACAAAACGTCCTATTAATTCACTGAAATGATGTGTAATACGACGTAATCAGAAGGGAAAGAACTGACCTATAGTAGATTAGAATGAATTTGTAACCACGCAAGAGAAAGGGCTAAAGGTCGATGTTTCAGTTTCCTCTCCCCCCCCCTCCCAAACTTATCGTCGTCCTTGCAACGCCGTTAGAAGCAGTGAACCGACATGAACATGCATCTGATGTTAAAGGGCTAAACGTCTTTCAAAGGCTTTTTAATAACAATGGTGTACTCTTCCAAACGAATCTACTGACCCACAAAAGTGTGGACAACCAATGCATTCCACTTATCGAATAGGATTTGATCGTTGGTTCGTGACCCCTAAATATTTAACACATCCAAGGGGTGATCTTGTTGTTTGTAGCTTCGATGGAGTGGAGACGACGACAGGAATGGTCTAAGAATTTTCCTTCCTCTAACGTTTTGCCACATTTCGTGTAAAGGGCTGAAAGAAGATAGAACATCAAGTTGTTTACAAGGATGACATGACTCACTTGATCCCCTTCCCCAGGGGGATCTAAGATGACAGATCGATAAGACGAAGAGAGTTCTTGGCTCCAACTCAACTACTATCCACATGACTCGTACGGATATCTAACCAACTATTCATCCTACCTTCTTTAAGTTCTTGACAGCTAATTCGACATGTTTTGGTCATTTTTTCATGACATCAATGGCCGACTACGAATGCCTACGAAGGGCTACCAACCTTCAGATAATACAAGCAAAAACGCAACGTTAATAAAACATACCTCAGCGTAGGCCGAATATCTCTTCTGGGGGATCGTACACGTGCTGGTCAGGAAAGATCTCCTCAAAATCTTGCTTCACTCTGTTTCTCAAAAGGGGGTGTGGCAAAAGTCCTTTCAACAAAATTCTAAATGGCAACTCATCTGGTGGATCAGGAGACTTCTTCATATCTTCATATATGTTCATTGCATCAGAAGGAGATCCATATTTCAAGAAACCTCTGATGACTTCGGTATACGTTTGAGAATCAGGGAATAAATTCTCTTTTCTCATGCTTTCCCATAATTCCATTGCATCATCCATCTTTTTACTTCTAGCTAATGCAACAATCAAGTCTTTGTAGATAAAAACATCGGCCTTGTACCATTCTTGCTTTTGAATCAACCTAAATACCTGAAAGTTCGACAAGCATGCAAGGCACAAACATAATGACAATAGAAAATTGCAGCAGGTCAGATTCCCCGAAACAATGAAGTAAAATTGATCAATATCAAGTTGAAGATAAAGAGAATCTAACAGCAAAAATATGTAATAGCTCAAGCCCACCAATGGATCAATATCAAGTTGAAGATAAAGAGAATCTAACAGCAAATATGTAATAGCTCAAACCCACCGCTAGCAGATATTGTCCTCTATGAGCTTTCCCTTTCGGGCTTTCCTCAAAGTTTTTAAAACGCGTCTGCTAGAGAGAGGTTTCCACACCCTTATAAAGAATGTTTCGTTCTCCTCCCCAACCGATGTGGGATCTCACAATCCACCCCCATTCGGGTCCCAACGTTCTTGCTAGCACACCACCTCGTGTCCACCCCCTTGGGGGCTCAGCCTCCTCACTGACACATCGCCCGGTGTCTATCTCTAATATCATTTATAACAGCTCAATCCCATTGCTAGCAGATATTGTCCTCTTTGGGCTTTCCCTTTCGGGCTTCCCTCAAGGTTTTTAAAACGCATCTGCTAGGGAGAGGTTTTCACACTCTTAAAGAATGCTTCATTCTTCTCCCCAACCGATGTGGGATCTCACAAAATATTTTCCACAAGCAACTAGATTGGACAAGGGTTCATATTTAAGATCTTAAATCATGAAGAAAAATATATATGAAGAAGACCCTGATGAACAATCAAAAGGGGCAGATCAGAGATGAACATAACAATTAAGAAGCAAAAATTCAAAGCATTAACCAACAAGGTTATTGAAAAGTAATAGTGACAACAAACAAGAGTAAGACAGGAATATTATGTGTATTTTGCAGAAGCTCGTTATCTATTTCCATGGCACCTCATGAAGTAAAGTTAAAAACCCAAAAAATGACAGAACATATTGAAGAAAAGGAAGGGAAAAGAGACCTTGACGGCTAAAGCAACCTCTTCCTGCCGCTCAAGTTCACCAAGCACAGCAATCATATCCAATTTCAAGAGCCTCAAAACATGACACTTCATGAACTTCTGGAGCTTCTCTTCATCTTCCTTGAATCTCTTCAATCCCTGAATAACGAAAAGCGCTTCTTTCCCAATTGCTTTCCGGCTTCTCCAAAGGGGTCCCCGCGGCCTCCCGTCGTGATATTGCCGGAATCCGCTTAAGGGTCGGCTGGAATCCGGCAGAAATCCAGTAATCGTCGGTTTTACTGGTAATGGGACATCTCTAATGGGTCTCCTCGTTAGACCTCGTAGGAATACCGAATAACAAATGGGTAACTTCGACTTGGAAAACCACCGCATTGCCATCGTATTATGCCGCTCGATTTCACAGGAGGGGGGCAGAGAGGGTTATATCATTCGTGAGAGGCATCAGAACTGAGAACAAAGGGAGATTAAATTCGCAGGATTTTAGATAATTTTTTGACCTCATTCCAATTTTACCCTATATACGAATTGGTTGAATTGAAGAAAGAAAATGAACAAAGAAAAAAAAAATTAATCCCTGCGAACTCGGAAAGAACCGACTGCGAGAGGGAGTGGTTAGAGGAAGACAGAGTGTGCACCTGAACGACGAGCAGAGCAATTTGGTGGGCAGTCAGAGACGAGTAGAAGACGGCTGGGAAGTCATACGTGCCGGCGTCGTTGAAGCAGAGAGGGAGAGAAGGAGAGAAGGAAGAAACGGGCGTCGCCGATGGAGATGTGCCGGCGTGTGACTGAAGCAGAGACAGTTCGCCGGCGTGGGTTGCAGAGGAGAGGGAGATATGGAGGAGGAGGAAAAGAACCGGTACAGAGACGGTGGCGGCGGCAATGGGAGGGAAAAGAAAAGCTTGGTGTGGGAAGGAGGCTTTTATTTGTTCCTTTTTTTTTTCTTTTTTAAAAAAAAAAGAAAAAACAATTTATACCACTAAGATGTATCACTTGAAAATTTTGAGGGGGAGTTTTTTGGACTGAGTTGGTATATCAATTCCTATCAAACCCTAAGTCATGAGAACAACAACCCAACCCCTCTCTCTCTCTCTCTCTCGAGTTGAGTCAACTGATTAGCTTTTTCGAGTGAGCTAATAAAATTACCAGTAATAACTTCGATGGTGAATGGTGATTGTTTGACTTAGACGAGCGTCAAAAGAAAAACGATCCACGCGTGAGAGACAAGGGACTAAAAGAAGCAACGAGTGACACGACCAATAGAGAAGAAAAAGGGAAAGAAGCAAAAGAAAAGGGGAAAGACAATGGCTAGTTCGACTGGGCTAAGCGTCAAGGTCGAGAGAAAAAAAGATAAAAAAAATAGTTGCTAACTAAAGTGAAACACAATGCATTCGTAATTTATAAAAGACGAAAAAAGAATTCGAGGCTAGAATTGAAAGTTTGAAGCTTAAATAGACTGATATTTTTATATATTCATTAGTTTGACATCAATAATAGAGATAAATTTACATTTTCGTATGATTAAATTGATGAAACATAAAGAAGAAACAACAAAATGCCACGCATGCAAATATAATATAAAAATAATCATTTAAACCTATTTTTAAAATGTAAAATGATTTATTTATTAGTTTAAATAATTTTTCAATTTTTTTTTGTAAATTTTCATAAATATTTGACATTATTTCATTGATACTTCCATAGACATCTTTTTAAAATTGATACTCTAATTTTCCCCTATTTGTACATTACTTACACAAATTTTCTCAACCATCATACATGCCCAAAAACAATCAAACATGACATGACCCAAAACTTAAAAAGTATAAAAATCATATAAAATCCTAAAATCAAAATTTTGTCTCGAAACTCAACAAAGTGATGAATCACCACATACAAAAAGAGTCGACAAAGAAATATCATCATCGATCATTCAAGAACCTTTTGAATTAGCCACAACAAATAGACTACAATGAACTTAAACAATGATCAACCAAATCTTCATCTCATCAATTATTGTAATATTGTTCTCAACATCCCTCTTTATATTGTATTAAATCTCACTCAACTACAGATGTACAACCTTGTTAAAATATTGAAGTCCTAAAAGTCCTCGGGTAGTTTTATTGTTCTCCTTTCTTCTTGCATTAGCCTAAACCCTAACTTAAGAGAGTAGTTTTAGAGAGTGGGAATGAAAAGAAGATTAAGAGACTATCAAAGAAAAGAAAGGAAAAAAGGAAATGAAATGGTAACTTAAAAGAGAGTAGTTTTAGAGAGTGGGAATGAAAAGAAGATTAGGAGGCTATCAAAGAAAAGAAAGGAAAAAAGGAAATGAAAAAGTGTTTTAAGTCTGATACTACTTTTAAAAGTTTAAGGATATTAAACAAACGAGCAACAAAGTTCAAGGATATAGATAATGATTTCTATCCATATACTGGTAAGAATATTTTCGAACTCTTTCTAAAAAAGAAATACTAGTTAAATAACTTTGGTATAGATCATAACAGTTCTTAATAGCAAGACATTGGAAAAAGAAAACCTCAGACACTAAAACATTAAAAGTCACCCAAGAAACAAAATTTAGCTGATTGACTCGCATCTATTTACTTGGAAGAAAGAAAAAAAGGTACTTTATTAAACCTCACTTACAAGCACAACACCTTCTCTTCCCCCTTCCTCTCTTTTGGATCCAAGATGATAAGATTGTACAATGGATGCCATAGGAGATTCTATTCTACTCATTCTAGGTATTTATTGCATTTTTTCTTCAATGAAGGATCTAGGGTCTATCAAAATGGGCCCAAGAGTGATTCTTCGACTCCTAAAGTTTCATCGATTTAATCTATAACAGCCCAAGCCCACCGCTAGCAGATATTGTCCATTTTGGCCCGTTATGTATCGTCGTCAGCCTCACAGTTTCAAAACGCGTCTGCTAGGGAGAGGTTTCCACACCCTTATAAGGAATGTTTTGTTTCCCTTTCCAGCCGACGTAGGATCTCACAAAATCCTTTCATCCAAAATTTAGAGTCCCACAACACAAGTACTTTACCAAAATGTAAATTCTGAAGATCCATCGACCAATATCTTCTTAAAACAAAAGGTTATGGAAACATAGATGTTCCAAGTGTATTCTATAAGTCATCTCAGTGAGGCTAGCTAAGTACAAAAATACTCAACATTTATCCCTACAATAATTGCCACCTGATTATAATGTCAAATGGTTCCTATCTGGAAGGTTGCACGGAGGTCACATGTCATGTATGGAGATAGTTGGCAGCCATCATCAACTCAAGAGTCAATTCAGGTTCAATCGGGAAATCGGTCTCTTTCCCACTGGCAAAAAGCAAGAAATCAATGTCCGAGACACAGTTAAAGAACGAAACAAGAATCAAAGAGAATGCAGAGGTACACGCATAAGTATTTACAACAACATAATCTTTAATCAGTTAATTCCCCACAAAATTGCCAGAAAAATGAGGGGAGGCACATATGTTTATATGAAGAGTGTAATTTCATCTGTTGTCCACCAATGACCAAATGACCAAAACATTGTACAAAATTGACCTAAACTCCATAAGCATGCACTTTCCCGCATGCACTTTCCCACATGCCTCAAAAACACTCCGACAAGTCGCAATAAATAGAAGAGCTTACTCCGACTCAATTTTGTTTACGAGTATAATCATTCTAATTGACAGAAGTCCCTTCTTGTAGTCGACTCCCTTTTTGTATGTCCATGTATTTTTTTTTTCTCAATGACAGCCAGGTTTCTCAATAATTTTTTTTTAATAATAATAGTAATGTTTAGCCTAGGAGGATTGTCATCGTCAGCTGTCAAGCCTTCCTCCATTATAATTTACATCCATGTACTGTCCTATTGTGGCGCAAAACATTTGACTTCTAAATCCAATTAACATGTAAGAACTCTTATCTACAGTTCTAACTCAAGGGTATGCCTACGAGACATCTCTTACACAAACAACAAAAGTATATAACAAAAGAAACATGAATGGTTTTATGATAAGTTGATCCGGATCAAACATACTACATTCTATATTGTTTCTCAGAAAACTTCTCTTCTTTTTTCCTGAAACGAATCTAAAATTTCAGACCAACAAGATCAATCTGCATAGTCCAAATGCTAGACGCCCTACACTTCGTTTCTATTATCAATTAATTGGAGAGGATGCAGCCCTACGTTAACAACCAATTCCAAAAAAAAAAAAAAAACGAAAAAAAGTAAAGAGACCAAGATCATGGACAGAATAGTAACAAGAACTGCAATAGCATCCATAACTAATATCTTTATCAGACACTAAGCATCAAAAGTTTCATTCCCACGTGATTCAGTGTAAACGATTAACACTTTCAATTAGTAATCATTGGAACAGGACCAGTTTAAGAAAAACTACCCGAACCTGAAATCCGAAATGTTAGCAAGGTAACATCAGCATCTTACTTTGCTAGAAATTCAAGCAATTCATCTCAGACTAATCATAATTAGAGAAAAGTCGACATAAAAAAGAAACAAAAACCTGGCGAATTGAAGATTCCAGTAAAAATATTGGCAAATCTTCTCGAGAATGGTGGTGCTAATCTCAGGAAAAGTCACTTCTCTGTGTTGCGATTCAGCAAAATTCCCTATCCATAAAAACTAAAATAGTAAAACAAAGCCCTAAACATGAAAATTTCAAAACAAAACAGCAATTCCAAGATTTCACCTAATTCATTCTTCTCCATACATAAACAAGAAATGAAAAACTAGATCGTAAGGCTCAAAAAGTGGATTGATCAAGAGAGAGAGGGAGACCTGGGGAAGTAAGCATGTTTCGAATGGTCTGAGAAACCATGGCAGCATCCTTGTGGATCAAGAACTCAAAACCCTCAGCGCTGATCAATTTCACAGTCTCTTCCTTCTTCATTTGGCTCTGAACTATTTTGCAGAAATGAGAGAGATTCCCCTTCCCTCTCCCCCTCAGCAAACTACGAAAATGGAGGTAAAATTCTTTGAACTGTTACCCTCCCCTTTCTTCAGATTGCAACCAAATTTTGGTTAAATTATACCCAAAAAAAAAATAATAATAATTTTAACCGTAAACTTATTCATTTTATTTTTAATTCATAATTTTTTCATGTAATTCTTATTATCCCTTCCATTTTCACTAATTCGCCACTAATTTAATAATAATTTTTATAAAATTATTAAATAAATGGTAATCAAATATCCAATAAAAATTAATAAATTTCAGTCTGAAAAATTGACTATTTTTACAAATTTACCAATTTTATATCCTACTAAAAAAAACTTTTCTAAACTTCATTTTGTGTTCGACGCTAAATATTATAGACTATAAACAAAACATAAAAAATAACATGAACGGCAGGTCGCTTCTCACCGTTCACGAATCGAACAATAAAAATTGTGAACAACGATGAACATTCTCATCGTTTGTGTGTTTTTTTTTTTACAGTTTTACGTGCTAAAACTTATTTATAAAAACTTTTTCATTCCGTTTAGATTGAGATGAATTTTTGAAAAACTGAATATTTAGATTTGTATACAAATTGAAATTTTTTTTATCGAGTTAACTTGACCAACTCAATCAACCAACTACTTATTATTCTACTTATCATGAATATAAAAAATATTTGCAATAATTTTGCGGATCCAAATTGTTTCTCCCACATCGAAGAAAGTCCGAGTTCGGCTTTATTTATATTTGGAATTGGCAGGCGTATCCATCGCCGAGCTTGGTTGCGCGAGCATGTGACCCAAGTGGGGGCGTTGAAGTGATGGGACAGGAGCCTGTCTTGCTCGGTCGGATCCAAGCGGTCCTATCTCGTGGCCCGCCCATTTGAAGCGAGGAGCTAAGCTGTGGGGTCTGGGCGGGGAAGGCCCACGATTTCATCGGCCTCCAAAGCGGAGGGCATCGCGTGAGGCTGGTTTCACAGAGCAACGAAAAACCTCCCGCTCTTTGCAGTTGAAGGATAACGGGCCGTTGTCACTCTTGGATCCAATATGGCCCAGTGGGTGGGGTTGGGCTTCAACTTGGACCATAATTTTTTCTTCTTACAAAAGGTAAGAAATTCATATAATATCGTCACTTTTTATTTATTTAAGGAAATTAAATATCAACGTGCATAATGAACATATTAAACCTATTTTGGCAACAATTTAGTACATACGAGTTGGGTTAGCACTAAACATTTATATCATACACGTATTTTACAATTCATTAACCTATCTAGAAATAAATTATATATAAATTTCATTTTTTCTTATAGGCAGACTATAAAAAATATATATATATTATATGAATGGTGAATTCATTTTTCACAATTCACGAATCAGTAAATAAAAATCATTATTAACGAAGAATATTCTCACCATTATGTCTTTTTTTTCTTTTTCTTTTTCTTTTTTAAAATAATATGAATGGCGAATTCATTCTTCACTATTCACGAATCGAAAAATAAAAGTCATGAATAACGAGCAACATTCTCACCTTTATTATTATTTTTTTTTATTAGTACTAATAGCTAAGGATTAAAAAAAAACTTATTTATAAAAGTAGAAGTGTTCCTATGATCCCAAAACCTGACCAATCAAAATTATCCATTTGGGTTAATTTTTTTATTTTTCTATTTAGGTTGGTCAGTTTAGTTTACATGTTGACATTTTTTTTATGGAGTCAACTTGACAAACTTAACAAATTCGAAAATAAAATTAGGAAATCAACCCTACCCTATTTATGACTATTATAAAAATTAAGAATATTTGATGTTTTTAGCTAATACTAATATGAGATTGATTGATATTTAAGTTTTATGAGATTGTAGTTATTAACGTAATATATATTGTGAATAAGTATAACCTTTTAAAAAAATTCGAAAATAAAATTAGGAAATTCATATGATATCGTCACTTTTTTTAATGGAAACTAAATATCAATGTGCATAAGTTGGTTAGGAAGGTAACTCCAACCACTCGAATAGAGTTCACAACTCAACCTTAAAATATTAGAGGTTTTTTTTAATTATTATTATTATTTAAAAAAAAACATGTTTATCCACAAATACATTTATATTAATAGCTAAAATTTTAGAAAATTCGAATATCAAATATTCACCAGTAACAACGCATCACTAACTTTGACTACAAGCTTTAAATATTTTTAATTTTTATTAATAATATTAAAAATAAGGTAGGATAGGATTGAATTGTAACCTTATTTTTGTCCGATAAAAATGAGATGTTAACACCTGCAAATTGACTCAAATTTTTTTATGGTTTGAATTGGATAGTATAGATGGATCGAATTGAGTATTTGAACAACCCAAAACATTAATTTTTAATTAAATACCAAATTGTGACCCAAATTAAGCTTAAATTATTGCTAATTTTGAATTAGATTATTTTATAATTATTTTATTTTGAATTAATTAGGTAGAGAAGTATTTCATGATCATAAATTAAAAAAAAAATCAAAATATTTGAGTATTTACACCATTGGAATTTTATTAATTATTATGTCCCTAATGTCATTTATATCTCCATAATATATACAAATTTAATTTATTAATTTTTTCCTTCATTACACTTAGATATTATAGGGTTTTGTTTACAAGATTGTCAAATGAACTAAATTGAAAATATTTTAAATTCCAATTTTTTAGCCAAATTTCAAAAATAAAATAAAATTTTAGCTTAATTTTGAAAAACCAAAAATTAAAAAAAAAAAAAAACTTAGTCTAAATTATTCATTATATATTAAAATTGAGAGAAAATTATTAAAAATTTAGGCTACCCAACCAATTATAGCTAGTTTACTAATTGCATTTAAAATCAATTAGAACGATCTAAGCAACATTATTATTTTATAGTTAATCGCGTAAATCTTTCTAAATAAGTATAGAAAATATGAAAAACCGCTCACATTAATCAAAGTTGCTATCATTGCTTCATTCCAACATTTCATTCTAATATTGCATTGACTCCTATATTTAAAGAAGTCTTTCCCGTGAAAACTGTGTTTTAAAAATGAACGCTCTAACAAACTAAGAGATCCCACGTCAGAGCAGAACGAAACCTTTCTTATAAGAGTGAAAATCTCTCCCTAGCACGTTTTAAAATTGTGAGACTGACAACGATACGTAACGGGCCAAAACGGACAATATCCGCCGGTGGGCTTGGGCTGTTACAAATAGTATCAGAGCTAGATACCAGGTGGTGTGCCAGCGAAGACGTTGGCTTCTAGGGGGTGGATTGTGAGATCCCACATCGATTGGAGAGGAGAACGAAACATTTCTTATAAGAGTGTAGAAACCTCTTCTTAACAGACGGTCTAAATCGATTCACTTACGAACATTTTAAAGACTCGATTTCCTAGTGCCAAAAACGTTCTAAAGTTTCCCTTTTTGACATTAACACATGAGCTTCAAACCTTTTTCACAACACAAATCTATAAAGACACATGGAAAACCAATTGGTAGAAGAACGCAGAGTTTTAACTAAACCACAAGAAGATGACAGCCAAATTCCATAGTAGAAGCTCAACATTAGCTTCAGAATACAGCCATTTTAACCAACAAAACAGACACAAAACACATCATGGCACACAAGAAAGGGTAGTGATATAGAAGAACTAAACCTTTTCGAGTCGGCCTATACATCAGAAACCTATTTCGAACATACCCGACGTTTTCCTCAGCTCGTTCTCTTTCGTCTCGTCAACTTTCCGCCTTTTTTATAGCTTCCAAATTTCTGAAACCCTTGTCGGTTCCAAATATCCTGCCGATCAAAGAAGCCGAAACGTTATCTACGTTGTTTTTCTGCTATTTCCATGCATAGAAATGCATATAAATATGACTTTCCCATATGAAAGTTCCATGTTAGCCATTCAGATGATGAGTCTCTTCAGATGTTCAAAAAATATATAGATCTCTACAAGATATTTCATGTACAAAGAGATCAAATTTCGTAAATGACAGATGCAAGCTAGATGAAAACTCCTTTTCGTGTTTACTATTCGACAAAAGATCGAATAGAGAGCAAGCTTCGTGATTCTCGGTCTGAGCCCCTTTAGCCCACTCTCTTTTTACATAGCCAACTAGTTGGTGTACTCTTCCTCGACAAAAGTCGAGCCCTATGTCTAAAAAGGAATGGTTCAAGGACCCCCAATTTTGATAAAATACAAGATGCTCTGGTTTCAGGGAATCCCTAAAAAGCTCAGGTGGCTTCTATGAGGAAGGCGATGCAAAGGAGGCTCGAAGGCTTGTTTAGGAAGGTGACAAGGGCCAGGGGTAAACCGAAAGACGTTTTCTGGTCCCCCTGAGTGGGGTGGTGTTTGTGTGTGGGGTGTGCCACGACCAAACACGGGAATGAAAGGCCACTTAGCGTTGGAAGCTCTTTACCCTCCCCATAATGAGGGATCTGTAGCCTTGGGGAGCGTTGAAACTTGCTTCTTCTCCATAGTTTGATTGGTCATCAATAGTATCAAAGGATAGGAGAAAAAGCGACCAAAGAATGTGGTGGGCATTCGTAATTCGACGATCATCATCTAGCTATTATTCAAACAACCCCTTTTTGCTTACCGACACTTACTACACAGATCAACAATCGAGGAAATAATCGTGAAACTATTGAATGAACGGTAAATCAATGTTCCACAAAGCGGGTTTTAATGCTATGAAGCTCAAAACCAATAACGTAATAAACGACTCGACCTTTTTCGGACCAGAACTTACCAGTCCATGTAAGTGAACGTCGACGAGTAGTTGCCAGATTTTGTATAAAGCAGCCGGTGATGATAATCATGAAAGTAAGCACTGTGGAGAAAGAGCAAAGTTGATTTCAGGAACAACAGATACAGAGCAAAGTATTCTTTTTAAGATATTACAAATCCAAATCAACTCACCCCCCATACAAAGGTATGAAGTTTGAAGGGCTCCAAGGAAAATCGTAACCACAATGAGCCTCAACCGTCTCGAGCACTCTAAGTACCATCCATAACCATAGAGTCATTAGATGGGGACCGGTAAGAGCAGGACCGACAATGGTTGCGAATCCGAGGAACAGGATCTCGGCAGGGTGAGCATATTCTGATGTTAGTCCAAAAGGGGTAGCGTATCTGCACGTATAAGAACGATAAAACAGCCTAAGACGATTTTATCATGGAAGAAGGCAGCATATCCATGAATTTTCATTCGTAAATCTCGCTTACTCGTGATGCACGCTGTGGACGTTCTTGTACAGCCATTTGGTGTGCAAAATTCTATGCCCCCAGTAGAAAACAAAATCCTCCACAATAAAGTAAAATATTATCTGGCCGAAAACTACTTTCCTACATGAATGAAACGCGAACCAAATTAAACTCTAGAAAAGGTAATGATATAACACAAGATAAGGACGGCCCAAGCCCACTGCTAGCAGATAGTCTTGTTTGGGCTTTCCCTTCCGGACTTCCCCTCAAGGTTTTAAAACACGTCTACTAGGGAGAGGTTTCACACCCTTATAAGGAATGCTTCGTTCTCCTCTCCAACTAATGTGGGATCTCACAATCCACCTCCTTTGGGACCCAGCGTCCTCGTTGGCACACTACCCAGTATCTGGCTCTGATACCATTTGTAACAGCCCATCGCTAGTGGATATTTTCCTCTTTGGGCTTTCCCTTCCGGACTTTCCCTGGAGGTTTTAAAACGTGTCTACTAGGGAGAAGTTTTCACACTCTTATAAGGAATGCTTCGGTCTCCTCTCCAACCAATGTGAGATCTCACAATCCACCCCCCTTCGGAGCCCAGCGTCCTCGCTGGCACACCGCCTGGTGTCTGGCTCTGGCTCTGATACAATTTGTAATAGCTAACTGCGAGCAGATATTGTCCTCTTTGGGCTTCCCCTCAAGGTATTAAAACGCGTCTACTAGGGAGAGGTTTCCACACCCTTATAAAAAATGTTTCGTTCTCCTCTCTAACCGATATGGGATTTCAGAAAAAAAAAGTGTAACTGTGTATGTAAACTAAACCTAGCTAGATAAAACTCCTAAAATATATGCTTTAGAACATAAAGAACCTGAAGATACCAGGATGGCAATGGAAGAGTGCTTCTCATGCCCATACGCTTGAACACCGGATACGAAACGATCATAACGGGCAGATTTACACCAAAGTGATAAAGAAGTAGGCGCGAAATACATTTTCCTTGAGCAGCAGGACTATTATTCTTAGCCTGAATAAAGCAGAAAAAATTAACCCATGATTAGTCGAGTTAATTACTCGAGCGATAAAACTCAGTTCATAGGTTCTTTGTCTGCATCCATAAGTATCAGCTCGAGAGGCAGTGATTTTCTTTTCTTTTCTTTTCTTTCATTCTTCTTGATAGAAAGAATAATCAATGAGAAATAGAGCTTAAAGCTTTAATTATTTCTAATTTAGTTCATAATTAAGACTAGTTAAAGTGCTGCTAAATGCTAATTTAGTACATAATCATACATGAATCACTAACAAAGGTAAGGCAAACCTGGATCTTGTACTTGCTTAGCCACCCTGCTCTTTCCAGAAAAATAAAGGGAAGCCCAGATAAGAAGAACACGCTTTCATGGATTATAAAGCTTCCAATACAAGCTAGTTGAAAATCACTGAAATTTGTGATCAGATACTGCATCATGGGAGAAAAAGAAAATTCATAAAAAGAAGTACTAGATGTATAAAGAACCATAGCTTAATTCTACGTTCCAGCAAGCCCATGTTGTCAAAAAGTAAATGGAAACGGTAACCGTTCAAGCCTACTGCTAGCAAATATTGTCCTATTTAGGCTTTCCCTTTTGGTGCTTTCCATCAAGGTTTTAAAACACTGTCTACTAAGGAGAGATTTCTACACCCTTATAAGGAATATTTCATTCCCCTCTCCAACCGATGTGTGATCTCACAATCCACCTCCTAGGGGCCAGTATCCTCGCTGACACACTGCCCGGTGTCTGGCTCTGATACCATTTGTAACAGTTCAAACCCACCACTAGCAAATACTGTTCTATTTGGACTTTCCCTTCTGGTGCTTCCCCTTTCGAAACACGTCTGCTAGGGAGAGATTTCCACACCCTTATAAGGAATGCTTCGTTCCCCTCTCCAACCGATGTGTGATCTCAAAATCCACCTCCTTGGAGGTCCAGTGTCTTCGTTGGCACACCGTCCGGTGTCTCGCTCTGGTACTACTAGCAAATATTATCTATTTGGACTTTCCCTTCTGGTACTTCCCCTCAACGTTTCAAAACGCGTCTCCTAGGGAGAGATTTCCACACCCATATCTCGAATGTTTCGTTCCTCTCTCCAATCGATGTGTGATCTCACAGAAACTCTCACATTTCAACAAACAAAACCCAAATTCACTCAAAACAAAACAAAATTCTGAAAAAAGGGCAGCCTAGCTCCATCAGAGCGCCACAAACATGGAAGCCATAAGCTCTAAACATCAAGATCCTAATTCAAATCAACTGTAGAAGATGAATTTCACCACAAAAACCCCAAAATTACGGCAATGTAACAAGTAGAAGAGTAAAATTCAAAAGGGCAACACTACCACATCAAAACCCAGTTTGACACCGAACAGAAGTTTTGAAAATGAAGAACAAATCTAAGACGGAAAGAAGAAGATTAAGAAGAGATGAAGAGAAAGCAATACCCGCCAGGCAGATTCAAGAAGGTCAGCCATGAATGGTGGGAAGAAAGAAGCTGAAATGGAGAACGATAGAATCTGAAGGTTTATGGTTTACAATATATGTAAATCTCAATTTGCCTTTTTCTTCCATTTCCATGTGCTCTCTCTCTCCCCCTCCCTCTCCGTCCATGTTTGAGCACGTTGCAGGCTCCCAAGCCACCGCTCTTCGAACTTTTTGTCTTTCTTCTTTTTATAAAATAAATATAAAAAAAATACCCAATATTTCAAAAATATCCTTTTATCAAAATTCTCGTTAATATTCTTAAACTTTTATAAAAATTTTAAAAATACGTTTGAATTAAAAAAAAAAAAAACTAAAGAAACCATATTTCAAAAACACTCATAAATTTTTTAAATAATATTAAAACGTTTATTGATAAGAATTTTTTTTAATTTTTTTTAATAAAAATAAAAAGTACATATATTTTTATTTTTTTTTAAAGTAGAAGGGTATTAATAAAAATTATATAAATTATTACGTATGTGAATAATATTAATAAATTTATGTTATTTTTTAACTTAACAATAAAAGTGCTTCTAAAAAAAACACTTCAACGTCTTTCATGAAATTAATTTCCAAAATTTATGAGATTATAATGGTAATTGGTAAATTTTCAAAAAGGTGTGAATATCTTTAATTATGTTTAATGTAAATCATAAATTCATTTAGCTATTATTATTATTATTATTATAATTATTATGTAATAAAGCTAATTGTAATTATTCGGTTAAACCGAATTTATGATGTACCTAATTTTTTTAATTTTTATTCTTGCCACGAATTTTAAAATTGTTTAAAAAAACTATTCTTTTTAAAAATTTTGTTAAAATGAAATAAAAATATGATATGACGTTGAGTTGTAAAATATGGTGCATTTTCCCTAAAACTTTGGACTAGTTTAATAAATTCACATAATATTACAATTACATAAGTAATAAAATTAATCTTTGAAAATAATTCAAATAATATAATATACCACTATATTTATAATATTAAGTTTAATAAATTAATTAAGTATAAAATTGAATTTTGTGTCGGACTTAAACTTCCAATTTTGTATATAAATATTCAAAAATATATAAAAATATCAAACATATAAAAAAAACTTAAGAACCAAACCGATAATAAATTGAAGAAAATCTAGAACAAAAAGTTCAACGAGACTCACACAACACAAACCTCGAATTGTAATTTAACAAAGAAGAAAACGATTCTTCAAATGAGACTTCAAAACACCAAGAATGGTTCATTCTCATTAAACCTGCTCGATAGGGCAATGGATAAAGAATATTATACTTCATTTGAAGATAAACATTGAATGCAAACATCTTTTTCTCTAAATTCCTGTTCGCATCTTCTTTCAATTTTATAACAAAAAGATCTTAAGTGACCCTTCGTAACTAATCCTCCAAAAGGAGGAAGCTGATCGAAAGATTTTCAGAAAAGAAACCAATCCTCTAAAAAAAAAAAGGAGATTTTCAAAAAAAAAACCAATCCTCCAAAAAGAGGAACCGATCGAAAGATCTCCAGAAAAGAAATCAATCCTCCAAAAGGAGGAACCTAATCGAAAGATCTTTAGAAAAGAAATCAGATCTTCAGAAAAGAAACCAATCCTCTAAAAAGAGGAAACCCGATCAAAAGATCTTCAGAAAAGAAATCAATCTTCCAAAAGAGGAACCCGATCAAAAGATCTTCATAAAAGAAACTTCCTGTCTCATAAGGTTTGTTTGGAATGACTTTCGAACGACTTATAAACTTTTAAGTAAAGTCATTCCAAACTCGAGCTTATTCATACTCACCAACAAACATTTATGTACTTCATTTGCTAGAGGACCGGGTTTTTCTCACACCGATATAGCCTAAAATCGAGGAGATGCCAGTGTCTTTTTCATTACCAAGAAGAGTTGAAAATACAAGAGACTGTACCTATTCATTAAGAGCAAATAACAGAACACAGCCTAATCCAAGAACCAAAGGCAAGTAACAACGAAATCCAACTAGCAACTAACACTTAACCATCGAGAAACTCAGAACCAAAAGTTACAAGATTATCCCAATTCCTAGGACACTAACCTTTTGGTTTAACTCAATATTCAAGTAAAAGTTAGTTGAAAAAAATGTATGCTTTAGTTATCTAGGACGCCTTAAATAAGTCATACATTAATGGAGTTTAAGGTTTGATTTCCCCCATATATGGCGGGGAAGGTTTCGTGAAGGTGTCCTTCTAAGAGGAATCGTACTTTTTTCTGTATGTGTCGTGACCAGAATGAAAACAAAGGGAGTCGTCAAAGAAAGATAACTCCAAAGAAGTGAAGGGTGTCCCTATAACTGATATGGAAATTCTTTTTTTTTTTTTTTTTAAGCCAGAGAGAATGAACGTTATTTTAGAGCACCCGCCTGCTCTCTCATTCAACTACATTCGTTCCTATAATCCATAGCCTAACAGAACACAACAACAAGGGGCAACCTTGCCCCTCCCCATACAGCTAGCGAAGAGGATGACACTACTGGCAAAGACCGTTTGGTGAAAACGCCGCAGGCACAAAGCGTGGTAGGCCTGCGTCGGGGGAGCATAGCATAGGCGAGAAAGGTAACTCGGACAGTGGAAGAGCCAGGAGAGGTCGGGTCATTTGACAGAAATATTCAATTTCACATCAAAATGATGCATTTTCTTTCGCATTTTCTCTAGAGGACGTCTCAATAAAACTATAGGCCTCAAGAAATCAATTTTCAAGGTGTGTGAAAGTGTTCAACTATGTCTATGTAGCTGCCCAATAGAACTGTTGCATCACCTGCGATTATCATAATGGTACTACCAAAAACAAAGAATAAGGCAAGGATTTGCAAGTATACAACCTACCAATAATCTCCACACGAGCAAACTCCGTCCTTGAAATGGTGGAAGCGATTCACGTCTCGAACCATAATCTCGATATCAGCAAACTTGGAGATGAATTTTGTGAAAGAATGGCAGTCTTCACATAACCTCAAGTTCTTAGATATCCTTATGGTGTCCCCCTTGCTTGTATTGATGAGTCCAAAAGCAACTGCGAGCTTTTCGCTATGACCCAACAGAATCCTTTCCTTTTCTTCCTCATCAAGGTCATACAGCACCACTTTAGTATGTGGGGTATACCCTCTTTGCTTCATCTCATTTGATAAATTCATTAACAGGGCATGGAGCTGCTCTGCCTGTGGGTAAAACTCATCAACAGACGTAAATGAATAGATCTTCCTTCGTACTTCGATCCAACTTCTACCCGGGACCTTTCGTAGTTCGCGGGAATCAAGTAGTTTTCGAACTCTCTTTACCTCGTCCCACATGTTAGCTTCTGCATAAACATCGGCTAGAAGTACATAATTCCCGGCATTCGTAGGTTCGAGCTCGAAAAGCCTTTTGCTTGCTCGTTCAGCTAGCTCGACATGACAATGAATCCTACAGGCACCAAGAAGAGAGCCCCATACTTTTGGCCCTGGTTCAATACGCAGATCCTCTACAATCTTGGCTGCTTCGTCCAACTGGTTAGCACGCCCGAGAAGATCAACCATACAAGCATAGTGCTCCTCACCAGGCTGTATAGCATGTTTCTTTGCCATGGATTCAAACAACACCTTCCCCTCTTCAACAAGCCCGGCATGGCTGCAAGCACCTAAAACACTTACAAATGATATGTAACTGGGTGAGACTCCATGATCAACCATCTCTTCGAAAATTTCGATTGCTTTTCTTCCATATCCGTGTACTCCATAACTCGAAATCAAGGAATTCCATATGACAACATCTCTCTTATGCATACAGTCAAAAACTAGTTGGCCTAACTCAAGCTTACCACATCTTGCATACATGGTCACAAGAGCACTTATAACTGGCAGGATTGAATCAAGACCCCTCCTAAGAATGTAAGCGTGGATAAGCTTCCCTTGCTCCAGAGCAGCAAGAGCAGCACACGATTGGAGGACGCTGACCATCGTCACGGAATTCGGCACGGTATCGTGGGTATTGAGCATCATCTCACGAAAGAGTTCCAAAGCTTCGTATGGCTTCCCATTCTTTGCATAGCACGCAATCATAGCACTCCAAGAAACCACATTTCTCACAGGCATTTCATCAAACACAGCACCTGCATAAGAAACACACCCAAACCTTGCATACATATCCACCAGAGTAGTCATTGCATGAACATGAGCTTCATACCCATGTCTCAAAATATGCGCATGAATTTCCTTACCCTTCTGGAGAAATGAAACCAAACACTCTGAAGCAGCACAGGCTTTGAGCAAATAAGTATAAGTAAACCTATCAGAAGGAACTCCCATCATATTCATCTGGCCATACAATTCCAGTACGTCTTTTCCATGACCCGCCAACGCAAGAGCTCTAAACAACGCATTCCAAACATATATAGTTCTCTTACGCGTTTTGTCGAACACCTTACGCACATTGTCAACAGATTCCAATTCGGAATACATATTGATAAGCTTGGTGGCCAGGAAAGGATCTTGGTCAAATCCCCCATCGACGAGGCGTCGATGGACGTCAAGGCCATCGGAAAGAGAGTTCCGGCGAGCGGCGGAGAGGATTAAAAGCTCCCACGTCCGTTGGGTAGGATTGGATTCATGGGAGAGGAGCAAAAGGGCTTGTTTTAGATTGCCCTGTTTGCACAGCGATTGAATCGACTGATTCTTATTGGAATTTGCAGCCGTTGAAGGGTTTAAGGAGACGGAGCAGATTGAGGGTTTTGAAGGGGAATGAGCGGAAGAATGGCGGCGAGACAAAGGTGGGTATTGGGTATATTGGGGAGTCCGAAGCGCCCACATCACGGAAGGATTGAACTAAATTATGTTTCCGTGAAAGGCTTTGAAATTTCAATCATCCCATGGGGAATTTGAATGGAAGCTCCGTAGTTGAGCCGTCGTTGCTCTTGGGATTTTGACCCTTCCAGATGTCTGCGTCCTTCTCGTTATGCTTCGGTTTGATGCCACAGACTATTCCCAATTCCGACGCGAACGACATGTCGACCGTCTGGAAATTGTGCACCTTCTAAACATTAGATAATAGATATTTCTTCAAGGCTTGTAAGATACTCATAGATATTTTTGAAAAATTATAATATATATATATTAATTCATTCATTTATAAATGATATAATAAAAATGTCGATTTACTTATCATGATGATGTCAAAGCTCAAACCGAATGGACATTTGGATATGTCTGGTAAGCCGACAAAAATTCCAGGTTCTTGCACGAGAGTCTCATCCCCAAGATTTGCTTGCTCCTACATGGGAATTTGTACCTAGTGCGTCCAACTATTGCAAGTGCCTTTGGGGACGGGGAGAGTCGAAAGTTCGAAAGTCGTCTCTTATCCCCCTACCGGTGGGGAATTCGCTCCTAGGTCCTCTCCCTATCGGTCGAAATGTGGAGATACATTTACCGTCACCAAATCCTAATTACAAACATAAATTAGGTTAAATTTTCGATTTTGTTCTCGTACTCTTATGTCTGTTTAGTTAGTTAGTGTCCTTCTCGTACTCCTATGTCTGTCTGTTTGGCTAACTTCAACATAGTTCAATTGATTAAGACATATATTCTCAACTTACTGATCTGATTCACACACGAATCATTTTCTAACCTAATATCCACTCCCTCAACTATTTTGAGTGGAAATAATGTTTATAAACTTAAATTTTAAAAACCAAAACTTAAAAACTAAATGATTATGAAACGAAGTTTCAAATATAACGAACGAACAAAGGACCATTATCGAAATGTTTTTTTTTTCTTTCTAAGATTCAAGGACAAATAAAGCTATGCAACATTGAGTTAAAGATTCGATTAGATTTCTCTAAGTAGAAAGCCAAGAACTCCAAAAGAAGCTCAAGAAAGCCAAGGAGAAAGATCTGTGTTGAGTTTGCATTCAAAGGAACATCAAAGAAATCACCATTTATCAATACCTCTTATGTGGAAGGAAAAGACTATTCTGAAGATTTATTATGCCTTCTCCCTTTCCTTGCATTGAATGCTTCCAGTGCCTTCTTCCTTAACTCGACCTCTAACCTTCTGTGCTCGGCCTCATCTGCACCATCACTCGGACAAGACTCTTCCCTTACACCTCGACCATCGTCCGAGCAATCATCACTCAGAGTCTTAGCTTTCGTCTTCTCAGCACGCCGCTTTTCCTTTTTGCGTCGACGCTCTTCACGCCTTTGGCGCTTCTTCTCCTTCCGCAACCTCCTCTTCTCCTTCTTCCTTCTCCTGGCCTCCTTCCTCTCCAATTCACTATCATAGCTGTCTTCCGACTCCGAAGAAGTGTCGCGCCTGTCTGATCTTCTGTGTCTTTTCTCCGAAGAAGTGTCACGCCTGCCTGATCTTCTGTGTCTTCTCTCCGAAGAAGTGTCACTCCTGTCTGATCTTCTGTGTCTTTTCCTACCCTTACTTCTGGTTTTACGCTTATAGCCTTCCTCCATATCAGAATCTGAGCCCTCGCGCCAGTTTTTATTAGTTTCGACAGTCCGAGCCTCAGTTTCCTTGGCTTTACTTCGGTGCGAGTAGCTTTTTTCATCATGTTTCATATCTTCTCTTGAATATGACGGCTGCTGCTCCTCAACAAGTGAAGATTCTTTATGTAATGATGAAGATTTTTGTTGCACTTCCCTGCTAGATAAATATAAAACAAAAACAAGAGTAACAGGCCTGTAATTTCACGTATAAACGATTAAAATGACAGAATATCCATAGTTCCTGATATTCCTTTCCAAATTCCAAAGCATCAGGGCAAGTCCATAAACTAACCCTCCAGGTGAGTGAACTTATCATAAAACAGATGAATAAAACCCATCAGCAAATCACAATCATATGGGCCAAACAAATAGTAAAAGAACTTATTGCAGACAGTCATCAAACACACAAGCAGCCAAGTAAGAAGAAACCATCACACAGGATGCAAGAGCTTAACACAGGAAAAGGGAATTACCTGGTTCTGACCCTGAGAGATTGAGACAGAGACCTCCTCTTATGTTGTTCAGATTTTACTTTGACAGGCGATCGGTTTCCCCGCTCCTTTGATGAATAACTCCGATCATATGGTGAAATGGATCTATGTTGAGAAAGGCTTGATCTCTTGAGACGTGCTGGAGACGACCTTTGTGGCAATGAAGGGGATTTTCTCAAAGGGGTTGATGGAGATCTACGTTCTAGAGGAGAGGGTGTTACGCGATGATCAAGTGGTGATGACCTATCCAATTTCCGTATTGGTGAGGATGAAGGTGACATATATCGTTGCCCTGGAGAACGAGATGGGTGGCGTTTAATAGGTGAGGGTGATCTGCGGTAGCGCGCCGGAGATGGCAATCTATGACGACGCTCAAGGGAAGGTGATTTGCGACAGTGTGGAGATGGTGACCTGTAATGACGTGGCGACGATGGTGACCTTCGACTTCGTATTGGAGATGGTGACCTTCGACGTCGTACAGGAGTTGGTGACCTACGACGTCGTACAGGAGTTGGTGACCTTCGACGTCGTACAGGAGTTGGTGACCTTCGACGTCGTACAGGAGTTGGTGACCTTCGACGTCGTACAGGAGTTGGTGACCTTCGACGTCGTACAGGAGTTGGTGACCTTCGGCGTCGTACAGGAGTTGGTGACCTTCGGCATCGTACAGGTGATGGAGACCTGTGACGCCGTCTTGGTGTCGGTGACCTACGTCTTCGTTTTGGTGATGGTGATCTACGACGCCATTCAGGGGATGGTGATCTACGACGCCATTCAGGGGATGGTGATCTACGATGTCGAGCAGGTGAAGGCAAACGGCTGCGTCTAATTGGTGATAGTGACCTGCGATGCCCAGTGGGTGATGGTGATCTATTATGCTTATCAAGTGATGGTGACCTTCGTTTTGCAGGTGACGATGATCGACGTTGCCCAGACGAAGATGGTTGATATGGTGATTTACAATGTTGAGAAGGAGACCGCAACTGACGCACTACTGGAGAAAGAGATTTACGATGTGAAGTAGATCTAGACCTCCTTGAATCAGATGATCTATGTCGAGGAGAGAATGAATCACGATGGTCCCTACGACGTGGGCTTATAGATAATCTTCCTCGTGAAAAGGAGTCTCGTAGCCGTTGAGGTGATCGAGACATACTCCTTGACTTGTGTCCATCACTAAAAAAAAAAAAAATAGGACAAGCATTAGTACAACTAAGGAGATTCTGAAAAGCACCATAGTAACCACACATACTTCTATTAAGGAAAAAAAAACATATTTATTACCCTTGTACAAATAAATATATGCATCACTGAAATTTAGAAGTGACAATAAAATAAGATGAGACACCCTTTAACTAATATAAACTGATGAATTACATTGGATCACTATCATTATATTAAAAAATAAGAAACGTACATTGAGTCATTTCTAGCTCATATAACTCATTTCTTATATTAACATAAGATCGAGCTCAACGTCCTCGATAGTACATCGCCCGGTGTCTAGCTCTGATACCATTTGTAACAACCCAAGCCCACCGCTAGTAGATATTGTCCTATTTGGGCTTTCCCTTCTAGGATTCCCATCAAGGTTTTAAAACACGTATGCTAGGGAGAGGTTTCCACACCCTTATAAAGAATGTTTCGTTCTCCTCCCTAACCGACGTGGGATCAAACTAAATCTGAAAATCAGTTTATCATAAGTCATTACCTGCTTCTTCCCCTAACACCATTACTCTTTTCAGCCTCTTCCTCGTCCTCGTCCTCGGGATGATTTCTCATAGCCCTTGAACGCGTATTCTTTGACGTAGGCTCCAATACAAAATCGGCCACCTTTTCAGCCCCATCGTCCTACAGTAGTTCGAGGTAAAGGACATGAACCCAAATAATTGCAGAAGCTAGCTGAATGCCAGAGGAAATACAGAGAAAAGTTATGACCAAAAACCAATTTCAATCAATTATAACTCCAACATAAATAAACAAATTACCATATTCTTTGATCTCTGCTCCTCAATTTCTTTATTTTCCTTCTCTCTCTTTTTCTGAATTTCATTTGCAAGAAAATCTGTCTCTGCCTATAATAATCAAAGAGAACGAGTCATTTAAAGACACCAAGCAATCCACGTAACTACTAGCTGTACAATAAAACTTAACGAAATCTAGAAACCTTCTTCTTCCTAATCTCTTCTTCTTTGGCATCCAAAAATTGTTGAGGTACACCACTGGCGTTCGTCTGGGCACTGAGAAGTAGTGTCCAAAGCTCTTTCATAAACTTCGCAGTATTCTTTTCCATGAACCCAGTGAGTTGTATTTGAACTTCCTTCCCATTTACTTCCTGTAACAAAGCAGTTAATTGATGCAAATTGAACAGTACAGCTTAAACCATTTCTATAGAATATGCATTTTTAGTAAATTGGGACAGCCTCAATTCATCTGCCACAAGCCACTAATGTAGTATGGCTTGAGCCGAACCACCATTCAGTAGCCTCAGAAGGGAACGACCACGTATCACATAATGCAATTATAATAAGAAAATCCAAGAGAACACAAGAATAGCTCCTTACTTATTACCATCTTAAGGGTTGATGGTTCGATATCCCACCTTGCAATTATCGAACTCAAGTAATAATAAGAATACAAAAAGTTGTGCAATCAAATTGCCTGCAATTCTACAGTAAAAATCTTTTAATTACCTTGCTATCCAAAAGGCCATATATGAAGTTAATAAGAACTTCATCTTCAAACCCAAGAAGCTCAGTCGCCCTCGTAGCAATCCACGGCTTGATAACGTCCATCTTCACCTTTGTCATATCAACCTAAGACACATCATTCGTGCTTAAGAATTACTGATTAGCCGTTGAAATAGTTAAACATTCATAGCATTACGGATTAACATTTCACTCAATTGCAATCACACCACAACATAATAATTTGAAGATGAAAACGACGAACCAGTTGGTCTAGTTCAGCAGGGAACTTCTGTGACTTCAGCAGCTTTGCTTGCTTGTTTGAAAAACGAGTGTCTTGGTCCGCAGACGTACCCTAGTCAAAAACGTCCATAAAAACCTCAAGAAAATACCAAGAACATGCAGGGAAAATCCACAATTAAAGACAAATTAATTATGAAATGATAGCTCTGATATAACAAGAGAAAGAACAATTCATAAACAAAAACAAGAAGTTGGGAAGTTCTTCAACTTCACAATGATAATGAAATCTGCAACAAAGAACTTGTCCAATCAAGACCCAAACCCCTAAACACTCGCCCAGCCAAGAACACATGGCTTCAGAAACACGCTAATTCGTTTGGGATTAAACAGAGAACCAAGAAACGAGCTGAAAACTAAGTTATAAGTTCATTTCGATCATTACCCGGAAAAACCCGCCGGACATTTTTCAGGGTTTGTGATGGGAACCAAGGAAGGTCTATTGTAAGCGATGGGTTGGGGAGAAACTGAGGAAGAGAAGAAGCTCCGAACGCTCCCCGGCGGTGGCAGCGACGGCGAGAGAGAGCCGGTGACACAGAGGCGAAACGAATTGGACTGAACTCAACTCTGGATTAATCTGGGAAGTATGATTCAAGCGAGTTATTGAGACATCAATTGGGAATTTCGTACTGTTTTATCTTCGTCTTCATTCAAGCTCGTGGAATTAGGGCAATATTATTTGAAATTCATTTTTAAATGCTTTTAAAGCTCTTTGGTTCTTCCTACTTTTAAATTTGTAATAATTTAATATTTTAACTAAATTAATAAAAATATCACTAAATTTTACTTTTATTTCAAAAATATTTAAATACTTTAAAACTAAATTAATATATATATATATATATATATATATATTAATTTTAAAATGATTTTAAAAAATATACTTGAATTTTCTTAATTTTTTTTTTTAAATTTTAACATATCATTATTATATTTCAAAAATACTTATAAATTTTTAAAAATAATATTAAAAAATTTGTAGATAATTTAAATGTCTATATAATAATAAAAAAATTATTTTTATTTTTTATTAATGTAACTCTTGTAAAGATATTTTTTAATTTTTACGAAATTAAAAAATCATATTTTTATTAATTTAAGGTTTTTAATAATTTAGTATTAGAATAATAAAAGACTTTGAAAAAGTCGCCCTCAAAAAACAAAATATTAAAAAAAAATTAAAAAAAAATTGCTGATATAGAGAAGAGAAGCAAGAACAGAAAATAATTCAGCAGAAGATCAAAATCAAAATTCCGATTTGTTCTTATCGCCTTCTCTTTGCCTCTCGATCCAAGATGCCAGCCCTCGCGGCGCAAACCCACCTCCCCACTACCACGAATTTCCCCAACTCACCGGCTTCCCGCCGCCGGCGCCGGATTCCGCCCTCAATCGCCGCCTCTAACAACCCCCATTTCCCCACCTTCAAATGCCATCAATCTTCCTCTTCCCAAACCCCAGAACCCGTTCAATCCGACCCCGCCAAACCCCACATCAAATCCATCGTTAAAGCCCTTGCTCTGTCCTCCTCTGTTACCCTCGTTCTCAAATTCTGCTCGTTTCTCGGAAATGGGGATGGGAATTTTGGTGAGGGCGGTGGATTTGGTGGAGGGAGTGGCGGAGGCGGTGGCGGTGGCGGTGGTGGCGAGAGTGGCGGGTTTTGGAGGAGATTCTTTTCCCCTGCTGCATTGGCTGACGAGCCACAGACTCGGGAGTGGGATTCTCATGGTTTGCCTGCCAACATTGTGGTGCAGCTAAATAAGCTTAGTGGGTTTAAGAAATATAAGGTTTCTGATATTCAGTTCTTTGATCGCCGGAGGAAAACCACCGTCGGCACCGAGGACTCGTTCTTTGAGATGGTTTCATTGAGACCTGGTGGGATATACACCAAGGCTCAGCTTCAGAAAGAGCTCGAAAACCTCGCGATGTGTGGGATGTTCGAGAAGGTCGATTTAGAAGGTAAAACTAACGCTGATGGTACTCTTGGTATCACAATTTCGTTCAATGAAAGTACATGGCAGTCCGCCAATAGGTTTAGATGTATCAATGTTGGTCTGATGAAGCAGTCGAAGCAGATGGAAATGGACGCCGATATGACGGATAAGGAGAAGATGGCGTATTTTAGGAGCCAGGAGAGGGAATACAAGAGGAGAATTGATAGGGCGAGGCCATGTTTGTTACCAGAGTCAGTGGAGAGGGAGGTGCTAAGGATGTTGAGGGATCGTGGTAAGGTGAGTGCGAGGCTTTTGCAGAAGATTCGGGACGCGGTGCAGAAATGGTACCACGACGAAGGGTATGCGTGCGCTCAGGTGGTGAATTTCGGGAATTTGAATACCAAAGAGGTTGTTTGTGAGGTGGTGGAAGGGGACATAACTCAGCTGGTGATTCAGTTCCAAGACAAGCTTGGTAATGTTGTTGAGGGAAATACTCAACTCCCTGTGGTGAGGAGGGAATTGCCCAAACAGGTAGAATCCTATATAACCTTCACTAGGTGTTTGATTGTTTCAATAATTGTATAGGTTAAATTAGAATTTTGATCCCAAAGTTTGATGGTTATGGCCCCATTTAATTCATATACTTTAAAGAGTTTCATGTGTGTTTTTCTTATCTTAACTATGACGATATGTAGTTGACGGGGTTAACACTGTTATTGTGAGATCCTACATCGGTTGGGGAGGAGAACGAAACATTTTTTATAAAAGTGTGGAAACCTCTCCCTCGTACACCGTTTTAAAACCTTGAGGGGAAGCCTGGAAGGGAAAGCCCAAAGAGGATAATATCTGCTAGCGGTGGGCTTAGGCTCTTACAAATGGTATAAGAGCTGGACACCGTGCAATGTGCCAGCGAGAAGGCTGAGCCCTGAAGGGGGGTGGACACGAGGTGGTATGCCAGCAAGGACGCTGGCCCCCGAAATGGGTGGATTGGGGGGGTCCCACATCGATTGGAGAAAGGAACAAATCCCAGTGAGGACGCTAGGACCCAAATGGGGATGGATTGTGAGATCCCACATCGGTTGAGGAGGAGAAAAAAACACCGGGCGATGTGTCAAGGAGAAAGCTGAGCCCTGAAGGGGGTGAGGGGGTGGATTGGGGGGTCCCACATTGATTGGAGAAAGGAAAAAATGCTAGTGGGACGCTAGGCCCCCAAGGGGGGTGGATTGTGAGATTCCACGTCGGTTGGAGATGGGAATGAAGCATTTCTTTTAAGGGTGCGGAAACCTCTCCCTAGCAAACGCATTTTAACACCTTGAGGGGAGGCCCAGAAGGGAAAGCCCAAAGAGGACAATATCTGCTAGCGGTGGGCTTGAGACTATAGATGGTATCAGAGCCCGACATTGGGTGGTGTGCCAGCGAGGACGCTGAGCCTCCAAGGGGGGTGGATTGTGAGATCCCACATCGGTTGGAGAGGGGTACAAAACATTCCTTATAAGGGTGTGGAAACCTCTCCCTAACGCGTTTTAAAACCTTGAGGGAAAACTCGAAAAGGAAAAGCCCAAAGAAGACAGTATCGGCTAGCGGTGGGCTTGGGCTTGGGCTTGGGCTGTTATATTATAAATGTTTCTTGGCTGCACAATTGCAACTTTGTTGTGGGTGGCTAGGCATTCTTATGTGTTCAAAATTTTGAATCGTGTCACAGCTTCGCCCGGGCCATGTTTTTAACATAGAAGCAGGAAAGCAAGCTCTGAGGAACATCAACTCACTTGCTTTGTTTTCCAATATTGAAGTGAATCCACGACCCGACGAGAAGAGCGAAGGAGGGATTATTGTCGAAATTAAACTTAAAGAACTTGACCAAAAAACTGCTGAAGTCAGTTCCGAATGGAGCATTGTTCCTGGGCGTGGTGGACGTCCCACTTTGGTACGTTATGCCTTGTTATGCTATGTCCTTTACTTTTACCACCGTTTAGATTTGAATTATGATCGGACATGTTTCTGGGCTTTGTGTTCTTAGGCTTCACTGCAGCCCGGTGGAACGGTTACTTTCGAACATCGAAATATCAAAGGGTTAAATCGATCTATTCTCGGTACTATAACAACAAGTAATTTTTTCAATCCCCAGGTAATCCAATCAGTATTATTGTTTAGTTTTATCTTTCACTGCTTCTGGCTATTTGTCCCAAACAATTTTGAATGATGAAATCTCCTCAGGATGACCTTTCGTTTAAGCTCGAGTATGTGCATCCGTATTTCGATGGTGTCTATAACCCACGTAATCGAACACTTCGAGTTAGTTGCTTCAACAGCCGAAAACTGAGTCCTGTCTTCACTGGCGGGCCAGGGGCAGATGAAGTTCCACCGATATGGGTCGATCGAGCTGGTGTTAAAGCTAATATTACTGAGGTGCTTATCTCCTTTTGTAGCATATTTTGGAAACAATGTTTCTAATGTTGTTGCCATTTGTTGAATAGAATTTCACCCGCCAAAGCAAATTTACGTACGGGCTTGTAATGGAGGAGGTAATCACCCGAGACGAAAGTAGTAATATCTGTTCAAACGGTCAGAGGGCGTTGCTTGGTGGAGGAATTAGTGCTGATGGACCACCCACGACACTGAGCGGGACTGGTACCGATCGGATGGCATTTTTACAAGCCAATATAACGCGGGATAATACGAAATTCGTCAATGGCGCTATAGTTGGCGAAAGGAACGTATTTCAGGTGCAAGTCTGTCTTAATATTTGCATCGTGTCGTGTTTGTTACCCTTTCATTGTTTCGTTGAATCGACTGTTTGCATCGTTTAGATACTAATAATGGGTAGAAAGAACACTGATTGAGCGACTTCGAAAAGGGAGTAGAACAGCTTTTCTCTGTGGCTGATTGTTGAGTACCTCGTGTATATTACAGGTAGACCAAGGCCTCGGAGTGGGCAGCAAATTTCCGTTCTTCAACCGCCACCAGCTTACATTGACACGGTTTTTACAGCTGAAGCAGGTCGAGGAAGGCGCTGGCAAACCACCTCCTCCTGTGCTTGTCCTCCATGGCCATTATGGTGGCTGTGTAGGAGACCTTCCAAGTTATGATGCTTTTACCCTTGGAGGACCCTATTCTGTGAGGGGTTACAATATGGGTGAACTCGGTGCAGCACGAAACATCCTCGAGGTAAATCTCGAACGTCCAGGACAATGTTAATCGACTCTTAACATGAATTTGGAGCAGCATTCTAATTTCTAGCTCCCATTGCTTTCATTCAGCTTGCAGCTGAGCTACGAATCCCGGTTAAAGGCACACATGTATATGCATTTGCTGAACACGGGAACGATCTTGGAAGTTCGAAGGATGTGAAGGGAAACCCGACCGAGGTATATAGGCGAATGGGGCGTGGTTCGTCATATGGTGCTGGGGTCAAGTTAGGCCTTGTTCGAGTCGAGTATGCTGTCGACAATAACTCAGGCACGGGTGCGTTGTTTTTCCGTTTTGGGGAGAGGTTTTGAGATAGTTTAAAAAATTTATTCCATTTTTAGTTAGTATAGCCGGTTCCTTTAGGTTGTGGGATGAGAATGTTGGGAGCTGTATTCTGAAGATGATATGCAGAATCAAGTTTATATCTTTTTTACTTTGTTACCTCTTTGATTCTGGTAAAAATAGCTCAAGAGATGAAAGTAAATCATCCATGCTAGGTTAACTTTTTTGCTGTGGGTTTAATGGTATGCTCTGCTTGAAGATTCTCGTTTCACTATTCTTTTACTCGGTAAAGCAGCTTCCCTATACAAAGAAGATTCTCGTAACCCTCCATTGGACTGATATCACAGGTTCAGGTTCTGGAGTTTCTCTTTCTTTCATTCTCGAATTTAATTCATTTACCCGACTATAAAGGTTTAAGGTTTAGGATTGAATAAGAACATAATAAGGAGAAAGAGAAGAAAAAGAATAAATAGGTTTAAAATTGAAACGTTAAACTAAAATTTAGTTCTTCATACGTAATTTTCGATAAGTTCTTGAACCTTATGAGTATGAGTACTATGAGTATGAGTACTTGATGGATTGAAAATTGAGTTTAACGAGAGTTGAACTTTTAACAAAATGTCATTGGTTTATTGGTTAATCTAGTTTAATCATAACATAGATACTAAATCTAGTTTAATCATTACCCTCTAAATTTTAAGACATTTTTTAAGCTTAATAACAAATTAGTGATCTGAACACTTTAGACACATTTAAAACGTTAAGGGACTAAATCTTGAACTTTTCCTTGTGTTATTACTTGTGGGCGTAAGATAAACTACTGGCCAAAGATTATGAAAGTGATAGCAATGGAAATTAAGATCGGCCAAGATTATGAAAGTGATAACAATGGAAATTAAGATCGGCCAAGATTATGAAAGTGATAGCAATGGAAATTAAGATGTGCCAAAAGTTTTTTTTTTTTTTTTAGTTCAATAACGGTAATAGAGAATCGAACTACTAACTTTTGACATTTGACATGATAATTAGTGTTTTATCTAAAGCTCGAGATTCTATATTTCTGTCCAAGCAAGCTGTGAGACAGCTTTTTCCAACAAAAGGTTCCAAACCTAATAGGAAAGATGAGAACAAGAGAGAATCGATGATCAAGGGAGTAAAATCTCAAGACAGCTTGCTCGCGATGTCCATAAATTAAACAATAGATTTAGTCAATAAAACTTTGATAAGAATTAGCGGCTGAATTTGATCTGAAATTGAGATTACAGAAGATGAGAGGAGAACGAAGCATAATGTGAAAACTATAAAGGTGTGAAAACTTCTTTATAGACGCGTTTTGAAACTATTGATTGGAGAGAGGAACGAAACATGGTTTACAAGGGTGTGGAAACTTCTCCTTATAGATGCGTTTAAAACCATTGGTTGGAGAGAGGAATGAAATATTGCTTACAAGGGTGGGAAAACCTCTTGATGCATTTTAAAACCATTAGTTGGAGAGGGAAACAAATCATTGCTTAAGGGTGTGAAACTTCTTCTCAACAGACGCGCTTTATAACCGTAAGGCTGTCGGTGATACATAATGACTCAAAGAGGACAACATCTGCTAGTGGTGGTCTTGGGTGGTTACAAGATCCATCTCTGGATTATGCAAAGGAACCATGGAGACAAAAGTCTCCGACCACTCGAAAATATGATCGAGAAGGACTAATCTCTGTAAACCAAGGTAGACCCAACATACAGCTGCTTTCCATGAGTAGTTAAATTGTTACAGAAGTGAAACCAGCACCAAAAGAAACAGTTTAAGCATGTATGAATCAAACATGGATTAAAAATAACATGAGGTATGGGTAGGGGGTCGTTTCTTCTCTATAATGAATAAGATAGGACCTCACTCACGTCTATTAATGGTAACTTTTTCCATTACGACATGATTTTGTTGAGAAGTTGAATCCACTGAAAGAATGAAGTAAAGATTTTTATTGGAGTGACTGAGCTTGTATAATCAGCAATCATTATTAGTCTAGAGACCAGAAGAATCACTATAATACTATGAAATCTTATATCGGTTAGAGAGGGGAACAAAACATTTCTTATAAAGGTATGAAAACTTATTCCTAGTTGATGCGTTTTAAAATCTCGAGGAAAGACCTTGAAAGAAAAGCTCAAAGAAGACAATAGCGGTGGGCTTGGTTGTTACAGGTACATCCATTGGAGCTTATGATTCAAGTTCATGTGAGTTAAACTACAAACTAGTATGAAAATGAAAAGTAAAATCTCAATCTTCTGAGAGATACAGTTTCAGTTTCAATATCTCAAAGGTAGATAATAATGGGGAATTGTTAACTTACTGATGGACAACACAACAATATAATTGCACGAAATGTTAGTACATGTTGCTCATTTGCGTATGATCAATCTGGGCACACGCTCTTTCCTTCCAGAGTGACATCTGCAAGTGGCATGCAAATCATAAAGTTGAGGTAATCATAAATCAGTAGACAATGTTGAACCAATTTAACCAAATAGAAAGACTTATAAAAGATCTTTGCATATGAAACTGAGGCTAAATTCAAGAGAATAACCCAGCAGGCATTCATCAAAGGAAAAATTAACCTTTCATGTCAGCCTAAGAAGGAGAGAATCACAACATACATATCCATTCCACTGACAAGGATCATTCGGCGTGCCCCTTTGATACTTCTATAATTCACCAGAGGTGATGGGGGAAGTTTTTCAAGAGATTAGGCTATCTCTTGCCTCCTGTAACTACAGTGTCATGCATCTTAGATCACACCTGAATGATGCAGTTGGTTTAAAAGCACAGCAGATTATAAAAGGAAAAACTCTCGAGTATAAGCTCAAGCAGGTTGCAATTTCTTGCCTCTCCTTACATCATAACAACTTGGTCTTATAAACATAACTTTCTTAACATTCAAAGAGCACTGGTTTGACTAAAAATGTTCGAATCCCGCTGTTCCACTGGATCCATGCACTCAAAAAGAAGAGGAGATTATATGAATATGCACAGGACATAATATGAACAGTTCAAATATCCACGAAGTCATTACATAAGGAAGCAAGATTAAATGAAAGCAATCAATGAATATCTATACAAATTTTGGCAACAATGTCAAGCCATAAATTGAAGCATGGTCATTGTGGCAGAACAACTTGCAGGTGGAAGCCAACAAACAAAAAATACGTATTAAACGCTTAGATTTCTCCATGATGAAGGGAAATCTTAGATTGGAGACTACACAGTGAAGAACAAAAGAAGCTTATCTAAACGAGCAGGACAGCATAGGGAGGAATCAGAAGCTGAAGAGTGAAGTTATCACACAGTGATTCAACTAAAGAAAGTAACAAGGCGCTGTTTGAAAGCCATTTAAGACAAAAAGAACTTTTTTGCTTTATTAGAACAAAAACTCAGTTTAGACATCTTTATGGGAACTGTTTTTTGGATGATTTGTTTTTTTTTTTTCATGTTTTCTTTTAGTTAGCTCATAGTAACAGATGTCCAGTTTCTTAGATTAACTAACTGATGTTCTTCCATCCAAAATCATAAATACAAAATAAACTTGTTCTTACTTATTACTAGTCATCTAACTACAGTTATTGGGAACAGTTCTTAAAAAAAAATCAGAATAGCCCCTAAAAGCCAATAACAAGCCATAAATTATTGTCTTACTAAATACATTTAGACAAAAAGAAAGCTTTCAAGTTTCAACAAACTCAATAATACTGCTTTACAAAGCTTAAGGGGTTCACCATTTCACTGTGTCTGAAATAGAATTTGTTGCTAAGTTCGAGAAGTCCACGGACTAACCCACAAACCCCTCCAAATCCAAACCTGTTTGTTGAGGATTGTTGGGAGAGGAGCCTCACATCGGCTAATTTAAGGAGTTGATCATGGGTTTATAAGTAAAGAATACATCTCCATTAGTATGAGACTTTTTGGGAGACCAAAAGCAAAATCATGAGAGCTTAGGCTCAAAGTGGACAATATCATACTATTGTGGAGATCCGTGATTCGTAACATCGTTCATTAGAGACACAAACAGCACTTGCAGAATTCAGTTTTAGAAACAATGAAGAAAAAATTTAGGACAAATATAATTGGGATAGTTTCCTAACTATGCTGCCAAAGTAAAATGAATTCTATTAAATCGATATTATGATATAATTCCCAGATACCAAAGCTGTACTATCGCTCCAGTAAGACCTAATTATATCACTCATTAACAAGGTATAGGAAAAACTCAGTAAGATCAAGCAGCCAACCTGAAAATCTGCGGAATTCACTTATCATTACTACTAGGAGGTACATGCGGATGTGGGTAAGGCACGATCGAGCCGTATTTGTTCCCCGACCAATCTCTCTGATGCATCATATTGTAAGGATGCGTTTCAAAGCTATGGTATCCCTGTGCGCTTCCCGGATGAGCGACAGGCATACCCATATAACTGTGAGCATGACCAGACACTGCCATGCCAAGCATGGGCATAGGCATCATCGGCGGTCCATACGGCATCGGAGTCGGAACTGGCAAATGCCCATTTCCATTGGCATGTCCACTGCTGGCAGACTCGTGCAAGGTCTGTGGTACAGGCGTGGACGCGAAAATCCGGTCCGGCGACGATGGGCCCTCGTGGGAAGAGCCCTGCATCCTCTTCAAGTAAAGCCTGTATTTCTGAAGATGGCTCGCAACATTCTCGCGAGTCAATCCCTCCACGTTCATCAACTGCATAATAGTTTTAGGAACCGCGTTCTTAATTCCAAGACGAGAAACAACGTCCACAAATCGCTTGTGTAATTGCGGCGTCCAAACAAGCCTCGGTCTCTTCGAGGCCCGAGCCGACGGATCATCCATCGAGTTATCCATCCGAAGAGCAGAATCAGCCTCCTCCACACAATCAACCTTCCTCAATTTCCTAGAATCCGACCCCGCATCTCTCTCCGTCGTCTCATCTCCTTCAACCACCATCGTATCATGATCCCGAGTCTGGTCATCGTTAAATGACTTGAAATTATTCGACGAAAACGCATGCGATTGAAATCCACGAAGATTCGATAGCGTATCCTGCGATGCACGATTAACATCCATCAACGTCCGACACGGCCCCGTCGATATACTGAATGCCGATGCAAGCTCCGGCGGTATCAACATCTGAGACAGAGGAGTTAGATCGTCGGCTTCTGGCAAACCTATCTCCCATTCAAGTACCCGCTCCTCATGAGCACCGTTTTCATCGTCACCACCACCGCTATCATCGCCGACCTTCACCTCCGGTCCCATCCTCCACTCCAAAACCTAGGGCTGGTTCCTCTTTTCAACTCAAGAGCAAGACTAAATCAAAACCAAACAATAAAAACCTAATTCCTCCGAGGGTTTAGGGATTCGAATTAGCGGCAGTTACGATCGCCGTCGAGAAAAATCCGGCGAGAGAGCCAAAGAAAAGAAGCAACAAGAACGAAAATCGAAGAAGAAATCGAAGCAACGAAGAAGAAAACCAATTCGTTTTTAGATATTTCCAGAGGAAAATTAATAATTTTAATTTTAATTTTTTTTATTTACGGGAAAGGCCAAAAAAGTGCAATATCCGCTTCCAGATCGGCCTATTCCCTTTGCCAACGTGGACGACTTACCCAGATATTTTTGATCCGCTAAATATCTTCCCCTCAATTCCCACTCGCTCTTACTTACACTATTCCCTCTACTCGCTTTCACTTCGCTCCACGTGTTCTTCCTTGTGTCACCGACCAGTAATATCGTGACTGCATGATTAGAATTCGAAGTGGTGACGTGGTTATGGGAGTTCCATTCGATTAAGTGAAATGACGGAAATACCCTTACCCTTACAATCCTTAAACTGCGCGTGATTCGCTGGGAGGTAACATGTAAGCAAAGCGGGCGAGATCTTTTAGGGTAGTTAAGTCATTACACGTATTTATATTGTTACACCGACCTTTGAATATTTCTTTTGTTAATTTAATATTTTAATAAGAATTAAGGGGCGTTTTGGGAAGGTAATTATTTTTTTAATTAGATGTATTTATATGGTGAATTATAATATTGATTTAAATTATAATTATAATTAATAATAATAAACTATAATTAATAATTGTTTTATACATACATTTTTTAATTTTTTAATTATTTTATTAATAATTTGTACAACATCAAAATTTTAAAATAGAAGTTGTATTTAATATTTACAATTAAAATTTATATAATTTTCCTAAAATCATTTATTTGGATATAATTATTAAGATCTATTATGAAATAAATTTAAAAACAAAAAAAATAAGGTAGATGAATAAAAATTTAATTAGTTAAAATTATTTTAATAATTTATGTAAAGTTAAATAATGTAATAAAATGATTAAAAATACTCTATTTAATAAGAAATTCCGATAATATTTCCTATTTAAATACAATTATTTAATTTCCCTACAAAAACTTAAAACGAATTTTGTTGACGCCCGTTAAGTTGGACGGAATATTGTTGACGGCCGCACAAACGGCGGCCACGAGTTTGGGCCTTACAGTTACGGGCAGAGAGATAACGTAAAAAATAAATAAATAAACAATAAAAATTTTATGGGTATTTTTTAGTTAAAAAAAATACATATCCTAAATCTGTAATATGGGTTTTTTAATATGAAAAACATGTTTTTTTTCCTTTTCTTTTGTATTTTTAATTTTTTTTGTATTTATATTATTAGTGATTATGACGACCTATTTTAATAAGTGCATGTGACCCATGAAACTAAGGCTAGATTCAAATTTATAGAATTTAGGTCAAAATTTTAAAAAATATATATTTAAATAGAGAATTTTAGTTTATTTAATAGGGTAATGATGTGACAACAAATTGATATTTCATCACCTAAGTTGACTTTAAATTACTTATTCACAAATTGTAATTAAAAATATATTTTATTGAGAATTCTTCTTAAATATTCCCATGATATTACCCAAAAAAAATCAAATTGGAAAATTATAGGTTAAAATATGTATAAATTGACTTCCAATAAATTTTAAAAATGGGTTATCATTGGATATTTTTCTAACAAACAAAAACTTATTTATTAATATATTTTCTACTCTTTAAAAATATGATTATTAATTAAATTTTTTTAGGACTAAATTGAAAAAGTTTGAACAAAATTTAAATATTTAAAAGTATAAGGATTAGAATGAAATAAAATCTATGGGATAAAAAGTATATATATTTTTTAATTTACATTATATTTTTTATAGTTAAATGATAATGTGAAAAAAAAATAAACGAGGGTTAAATTAAAGATTAATTTAGTCCATAATTTGAACTCTTTTACAATTTTCACTGACGAGACGTAAAAAGTCTAAGACATATGTCAATTTGAACATAATTTATCTGATTAAAGTGTATGTCTTTGTATGGATAAATTTTAAAAATAAAATAGAAGAATTGCAATTTTTATCTATTGCATTTAAATATGTTTTTTTTTACTGTAACGCGGATTTAGGTTACACCTATTTAAGTATATAATTTTGTAACCGTCCAAGTCTATGGCTAACAAATATTGTTTGCTTTGGCCTATTGCATATATCCATCAGCCTCACGATTTCATATTTGCTAGGGAGAGGTTTCCACATTCTTATCGAGAATGTTACGTTCCCCCCTCCAACCGATGTGGGATCTTATAATCCACTCCCTTGTGGGTCAGTGTTATCGCTGACACATCGCTCCCGTTGTTCGGCTTTGATACCATTTGTAACCGCCCAAGTCCACTACTACTAAATATTGTCAGGTTTAGCCCGTTACGTATAGCCGTCAACCTCACAGTTTTAAAACGAGTCTGGTAGCACCCTTGTCGGAAATGTTTCGCTCCCCTCTTCAACCAGGATATCCAATTTCAACTCATGCAATACAAGAGTTGTAATAGCCCAAACCTGCCGGTAACAAATATTATTAACTTTGGCCATTAAGTAAGTCAGTCTCACAATTTTAAAACACGGTCTCATAACACCCTTATCGAAAATGTTCCCCCTCGAGGTGGTCTCCAATTTCAACCCTTTTTCCTTTTCAATTCAGGTTTTGGGCTTGGACTCTCCCGAACCCAAGTGCGATAGCCAATTTATCCCACCGCTTTTGCTAGTCGCTTCGCCATTCGCACTCTCTTCTTCTCTATAACCAGTGGTGATGTTGCTTAATTTTCCATGACCCAACTCTCTTTCCTTCTTCCCTCTGCAACAATGGCCGGCTCATCCGTGTGCTTTCACTCCTCAACCAATGTCCGCGGTCTATCTGTGGTCGATAGGCACCAACTTCCATTCAGGCATTTCGACAAACAGGTGAAGTCCCGTTTGATGGTTTTCAATTCTCCCCTTCACCAAAGGTTTGCTCCCTTGATAACTCGTCCGAATCGTTCTACTAATTCGCCTCCAACCTTGTTTTTCTCGAGAATTATGAGAATCCAGCCCAAATGCTCATCTTCTGATGCAGTTAGCTCAAAATCCCCGAACCCATTTCTTAAACCCTTCGAATTTGTCTCGTTTGATTCACTCCAAGGTACCCTTTCTCGAACAACCCCTTTTGATGTCGTTAAGTGGTCTGGGGTGCTAGCGATTTCAATTGCAGCTGTAAAATCGACTTTGAATTTGTTTTTCAACCCCTTCTTCTGGATGTATTTCAGCTGGACTTGGTTGTTCTGGCCCTGGATTGTGGCTTTTGCGACGGCCGCCTATGGATTATACTGCTTGAGAAAGCACCTACTCGGCGAAGCCAACATATTCGAGCAACTTTCTGTTGTTACTTCCCTATTCACTTGGCTCACCCTTGTCCCGCCTGCCTATTTCAATGGATTCCTTGAAGGATGGCCTTTCGTCTTCTTCTTTGTATATCATTACTTCTTTTTCTTCAATGTTAGCATTCGAAAAAGGTTATATGGGGATTACTTTGTTCGTCCTCATGATCCCAAATGGGATGTGAACATGCCGAATTTGTATCGCTTACTGTTCTCTGTGGGTATCATGGTTGGACATTGGCTTGCTGCGTTTGAAGGACCAGAACTTCATCAAGTTCCAGGCGGGTGGAGTAATGTGGGCATTTGGATTTTGATACTGATAACTCTTCTAACTCACTACAATTCCTCATTGTATCTTGCAAAGTACTCGGAAAAGGTCGTGGTGCCTACCGCTGTCGTGCAGTTTGGTCCCTACCGGTGGGTTCGCCATCCAATATATGCATCCACAATGCTCCTTTTCGCCACTTACTGCGCTGCCCTTCGCGCGCCTGGTAGCCTGCTTTTCATAGTAGCAGTTTGCTCACTATATTATGGCCAGAAAGCAAAAGCAGAAGAAGCTTTGATGGTTGAAACTTTTGGAGAGGGGTATGTAGAATATGCAAACAAAGTTAGGTACAAGTTTATTCCGTTTGTTTATTAGTTTACTTGCCATCATGGTTCATAAGTATTTACGGTTGAATTTCAAATTTTACATCTGAGCTTGATTTGGGTTTGAACAGTGAACGTTGTATGAATGAAATGCATTATTGTTTACCCTGCTGAGATACAAATTTGAATTAAATCATCTAATGGTGCCTTCCCTTCCCCCCCCCCCCCCCCCCCCCCTGCTCAATTATTACATCGGCCTGTTTAATACTATGATTCGATTATGCTCTTGTAAAAGGAACATTGGCTTTCATGGTAGCATATATCATGCTGAGATCTCATGCTAACCTCATCGGGTCGAATTAGTTATTTTCTTGATGAAAAGTTTGAAAATCTTATATGCAAGGATTATTACTCCTAATAGCATCTTACTTTAGTGCACCAATCGTCAATGTATGGTATTTAGTTATTTCCTTCCAGAGCTTATCTGACAATGGCCTCATTAATATTTTGTATCATTTGGTAAAAAACTATTGCTGCATTTGATTTGAGGTTTGGCTAGTTATATTTTCATATTTTTCTGAAATTGTTTGAGAAAAGTTCAACATATTTAGTGTGAGATCCCACATCGATTGGAGAGAGGATTGTGAGATCTCACATCGTTTGGAGAGGAGAACAAAACATTCTTTATAAGGGTGTGGAAACCTCTCCCTAGTAGACGCATTTTAAAAACCTTGAGGGGAAACCCGAAAGGGAAAGCCCACAGAGGACAAAATCGGCTAGTGGTGGGTTTGGGTTGTTACAAATGGTATTAGAGGCAGACATCGGGCGGTGTGCTAGCTAGGACGTTGAGCCTCGAAGGGGGGTGGACTGTGAGATCTCACATCGATTGGAGAGGGGAACGAGTGTCCGCGAGGACGCTGGGCCCAAAAGGAGGTGGATTGTGAGATCTCACATCGTTTGGAGAGGATAACGAAACATTCTTTATAAGGGTGTGGAAACCTCTCCCTAGTAGACGCGTTTTAAAAACTTTGAGGGAAAGCCCAAAGAGGACAATATCTGCTAGTGGTGGGCTTGGGCTGTTACATTCAGTAACCTAGAAATGACGGTGTAGAAGCTAGCAACTTGTCCTATTTGCAAGAATTTCTTGTTAGCTGCTGTATATATCTAAATGAGTGTACTATTTGTCTCTGTATTTGTATCCATGCATTTAGATATATTGTACATATGTACTCGGTAATCCTCCCAGCCCTAAAAAGCTATATATGTTCCTTGGTAGTTCTCCTAATCCATGCATTTAGATATATTGTATATATGTACTCGGTAATCCTCCCAGCCCTAAAAAGCTATATATGTTCCTTGGTAGTTCTCCTAATCCTCGGAGTTGAACTTACTAGAGCAATGTATGTTTGAAGACGGTTAGTCCCACGCCACTCTACTATTCTTCTAGAATTTCTTTAGCAATTCATGTTTCTGCATTCATGTGCGTCACTTCCGGTTAGCATGAAACAGTTCAATGATTTATACAATCCCTCCCCTTGTGTAGTTCCTTTATGGAATTTATTTGTAGCAGATTCCTCTTGATTCCTCATGAGCTAGCTTTTTTGGATTGCTACTACCAAAAAAATTACTCTCTTGAACAATGTATCCCAAGAATCTACTCAGCTTTCCCATACATGGCATGCCATGTTGCTCTGATGGAAACCATGACTTTGCATCACCCCTCAAGTAGACACTTATTGTTTTCACTTGCTCATGTGGTAGAAGCTTTCCAGCTCTAAAATATGCCTCCATTTGGAAGGAGAGTCTCTAACTCGACCATCTTGTGGCCCAAAATAACTATTCTCTGATAGAACTCACTTCCAATGTTCATAGTCAGAGAGAGATTACAAAGGAGAAAGGGAGAATTTGAGAGCTTCCTAATCTCTCTTAATCACTCACTTTTTAGAGAAACGTATTTTTTTTCTCTTGAGAGAAACGTATTCTTGCCCTTGCCAATAGAATCGCCCTTTTTAGATCTTTAATGGACTTCATGTCCTTTCGTATAGGCCATGTCCGAGGCTCAAACAACCCTAATACGCAATTGAGCTCTGTGGCTCTAACGGGGCTTCATTCAAGCATGTTGAATAATATACTTCCATTTTCCTTGGAAGCTGAATTTGACCTATGCATATATTTTTATATGAAAAAAGTATTTGATAAAATATTTCTCTTTTGGTGATGTCTAAGTAGACTGCACAAGAAATTCTAGGCATGCCTCCGTGAATTCCCATGGGTAGCTGTGTGTTTAGCCATTAGAAATGCAACAATCATGGTAGTACCACCAAAGCATGGTCTTAAGGGGTTGAGTAAAAACCATTGGTTAGTTATCTCTTCAGGTTTCCCTATGTTCTCCATTTGTGGAATGTCTCGATGGAAAGGACTCCAAGGCTTACTTTTGGGAGGATTGGTGTGTTGGTGACTCCCCTCTTCGTGCTTTATTTCCTCATCTTATCACCTTTTCAAGAAGAAGCTTCATTCTGTGTCTTCTATTATGCCTTCTTCTAACCCCTTTTCCTTGGGTTTTTGTTGGCCTTTGTTGTGTAGAGCATTCACTTAGTTTTCTGTCCTTTAAAACATTCAGCCTGTGGAGAAGAGATGTTGGAGTCCGAACTCCTAATACTTCGGGGGGTTCTCGTGTTGTTCTTTCTTTCATATTTTATGTAACACTATTCCATTCAGACGCCTTTGCGTGTTCCTGTTCATGGAAGACTAAAATTTTCGAGGAGGTCAAATTATTTGGTGACAGGTTTTGCAAAGAAGAATTAGAACTTAAGTCTGTATTTTGTTTGTTGGGTTCGCAATGATGCATTCTTTGCAGGAGGCAGTGTGGGGATACCCATTTCCTCATTCCCTGTGGAGTATATGCTTGAGGGTCGTGGTAGGGAGTGCAATGCCCTGATTGAGGTGGTTTTCCTGAGTTCCCTATTCCCTATTTGTAACGGCCCAAGTCCACCGCTAGCAGATATTATCCTCTTTGGGCATTCCCTCTCAAGCTTCCTCTCAAGGCTGTAAAACTCGTCTACTAGGGAAAGGTTTCCGCACCCTTATAAAGGGTGTTTTCGTTCTCCTTTCCAACCAATGTGAAATATCACACTATTTCTAGGGGATTTGACTTAGAAGTAGAGAGACCTCATGGCCGTCAATTAACTTGACCTTTTTGTAGTTACGAGCTCGGTTTGGTCCTCTTGGATTAATGTTTATTTCTTTAGTTAGTGTTTGAACTCTTCTTTTTGTGAGTTGGCCTTGTATGTTCTTTCATTTTTCTGATCGGAAGTTGCTTGTGTCGCACATTTTTATCTCTTATTAATCACATGCTTGTAGTTGTGTGTATTACAAAATAATTTGATAGCCCTTACCTCTAGACTTGTCCTATTCGAAACTAATGCTAACTTTTACTTGAAGGAGCTATTCTTCATTGTACAAGTAAGATAGACCGAGGCTTTTAGCATCTATTCATACTTAGCTCAAACTTTCACTCTTTCCTTAAGGTGAAAAGCAGGAAGAAGTTCTGCCGATAAGTCATAACTCGTAAGCTTGCTGAACTTTTGATGAGAGCCCAAAAATTTACTCTTGATAGGTTGTATTGTGTTTCTTTGGGCAAGCGACGTGAAATATTGTGTATGGTTGTTGTAGGAGATGCTTGTTAGTGTTTCCACCCCTAATATTGTGCTCAACGGTGAGATCCCACGTCGGTTGGAGAGGAGAACGAAACACTCTTTATAAGGGTGTGAACACCTCTCCCTAGTAGACGCGTTTTAAAAATCTTGAGGGGAAGCTCGAAAGGGAAAACCCAAAGAGGACAATATCTGCTAGCTGTGGGCTTGGACTGTTACAAATGGTAGTATCAAAGCGAGACACCGGGCGATGTGCTAGTGAAGGGGGGTGGACATGAGACGATGTGCTAGCGAAGGGGGTGGATTGGGGGTCCCACATCAATTGGAGAAGGGAACGAGTGTCAGCGAGGACGCTAGGCCCTGAAGGGGGTGGATTGTGAGATCTCACATCGGTTGGGGAGGAGAACGAAACATTCTTTATAAGGGTGTGGAGATGTCTCCCTAGCAGACACGTTTTAAAAACCTTGAGGGGAAGTCCGAAAGGAAAAACACAAAGAGGACAATATCTGTTAGTTTTGGTCTCGAGCCAATAGTTGGGTAACAATAAAAAAGGTGTTGTATATGGGTATTTTGACGTTAGAAAGTGTGTTATTGGTCAAGCAATCCATCATCAAGTTGTCCCATGGCAACTCTTTGAAAAGCAGATTATTGTTACCCACATCTACAGAATGAGCCCAAAAACAATTAGACTAAAGCCCCAAAAAACCTCGGAAAATCTAAATAGAGTAGTCGATTTTATTCCAAGGACGAGAGGAGAAGGAGAAGAGGATCGAGAAAGCTCCGAGAAGACTCCAAAGCCTTCAAGATCAAAGTAACTTGAATTTTTTAGAGGGAAGAAGCTCATAGAGGACTTCGAAGAATTGAAAGTTAAAATTTGATTAAATTTTTTCGGGAACTTAAATCACTTTCCAAAAAAATTCTATCGAGTATAAAAAAATTTCTTAAATAAATAAAGAAAAATAGATACAAAAACAAATACGAGAATCGAAAAACCTGTCTATACATGTTTATATATATAAAAGTGAGGCAAACTAAGGAGGAATTTGGGCAAAGTCAAAGGACAAAAATGTAATTTTTATCTCCTACCTCGTGGAAAAATCTCTCTTCACTCTCTCATTTACAATTCCGTCTCTATATATATCATAAAATTAAATATTAAAATTAAATTTTTTTTACCCAATATTTCTCGAAAAACGACATAAAAAAAAATTGTTTTTCCAACCAAAATAAATAAATAAGATCTCAGATCTCAATCCAATTTGGAGTTCCTTAATTTTATATTTCATACTTTTTTAATTAAGTCTTTATCCATAGATTTTCGAATCAAAACATAACCATACAAACAGTTGACTATATATGATATATATATATATATATATATATATATATATAAATGATTGGCAAAACTTGGAAGCATACCCTTTGAATTATTATTTTAAACACACATTTTTTTCGAACCAAATCCCTCTTATATCTTGTAAGAAAATCTTATTTTTTAATGTTCGTTGATAATTATTTAACTTTATATTTATTAAAAAATTAAATTTATGATCATTACCTCCACTCAAAGACGTTTTTGTTTTGTATCAAAGATTTTTGGCAGGTTTTCAAAGTCTAAGGGTCTACGATGATAATGATGATGATGATTACGACGATAAAAGGAATAAGTAGAAAATCTAAACAAGAAACCTTAAAACTCTGGGAACAAACGATGAGAAGTGACGGTCCAAATATGGCTAAGAAAAGAGAACTTGTCACTTTCCCACTAGGTCTCTAAGTTGAGGTTAGGTGGATCGGGTAAATCTAGGGTGTGGCGTAGGAAGAACTTATAACTTGGAACGTACTTCTAAGTATGAATAAGACACTAAACGAACGAATTAATTACATAAGATTTCATAATGAATTAAGATCTACAAGTAAACTACGTAGTGAGTATTTTTATGGTGAGATCCCACACCGGAGAGAGAAACGAAGCATTCCTTAAAAGAGTGTGCAAAATTCTCTTTAGTAGACGTGTTTTAAAACTGTGAGTTTGACGACGATACGTAACGAACCAAAACGGATAATATCTACTAGCGGTGGGCCTTGAACTGTTGCAAATAATATCAGGGCTAGGCACTGAGCGGTGTGCCAGCGAGGATGTTGGGCTCCAATGGTGATGGATTCTGAGATCTCACATCGGTTAGAGAGAAGCAAAACATTTTTTTTTTATAAGGGTGTGAAAACTTCTCATGAATAGACGTGTTTTAAAACCATGAAGCTAACGGTGATACGTAACGGGTCAAGGTGGATAATATTAACAAAACATAGATTTTTCAAACTTCAAAATAAAATTGAAATTCTTATAAGATTAAAATTGAATTAGTCCACAGGCTGCTGCAGCCACATCGGTTAAGAGTTATGACGTGGCGGAATTTCAGTCAGAGTGGATTTTCTATTTCTTTTATTTTTTTTAATGAAAAAAGTGGATTAAAAAATAAAAAAGTTGGGCAATTAATTTTTTAAATTATTAATTTGCGTATTCTTATTTTTAAGGTTTACGAGAGAATTGACATTCTTATTAATTTTTATTTATTTATTTTTTTAAATGTAATTCTCAATTATTTGTGTTTAATATTGTTTCTATTTCTTTTATAATTTTATTAAACTTATTTTCTTTTGTTTTGATTTTGGGGTTTTATTTTCCCTATTTGTTTTTTTTTTTTGTAAATATATTTTTATCTATTAATCATTTTTATAATTATTTTCAAATAATTTATAAAGGAGTTGGAGTGAAAAAAAAAAGATAATAAATTGAAATAAATGTATTTTATGTCGGAGATAAATTAATTATATTTGATTTTTTAAGATAATTATTTATGAGTAAAAGTTTATATAATTTAGTAAATTAATTTATCCAAAAATAAATTCTGTATTTAGTTCTAGTTTTTAGACCTTAAACATTTTTGTCAAGTTTGGGAAGGTTGCCTTTAGCAACTACGGTGAAATTATGGAAAATATGTTACAATTGTTGATGTCTTGATTAAAATTAGGCACGGAGTTGTTACTTTCAATCAACATCGTTTTCGAAGTGTTTCATTTCATTCTAGAATCCTAATGTTAATCTGATAGACTCGAGCGGTTAAGGAGAAGGAAAAGTTGCTCTTTGTCTTCTAAATTGATAATCGATAAAAATAATAAAATCGAGATGAAACCAAAATAAGTTCATACCCTAACTTAAACTATAAGAAGTAGATTGAATTGATCGGGTCATTAGGGTTATCGGATTTTTAAAGAAAACTATATATATTTTAATCTCTTCACAATTTTATATTATAAAGTTGGTGGCATAAAAAATGTATTAAATAAAGTAATAATTATTCAAATATCACCTTGTTCATGACATATATTATAATAGCAAATGACACTAAAATATTGGCAAAACATAAGGTTGTTCTTTGTAATTATCTTATGATATATTTAATATATAGTTTACGTTAAGATATTAAATGTAATATCAAACTATACTCTTCAAATAGATTAAATAAGATTTGGATGTGATTAAAATATTAAATTATGATGCCCAAAGGGAATGTAACAACGACAATTTGGATATAAAAAATTATTTCTAATAAAAATATACTCTCTTGATCTTATCCCAAAATTTTAAATTTAAATTAACATCTCAATCGCTTTATATATTTTTTTGTATATTTAGAAGTTTGATATTGATATGATTAGGTGAATCTACGTTTTTATTATATTATGTAACAACCCGAGCTTATCGTGAGAAGATATTGTCCGCTTTAGTCGGTTAGGTATTGCAATCAGCCTCATAATTTTAAAACGCATCTACTATAGAGAAAGTCTAACCCTACTCCGACTAGTGCATCGCGCCGTCCGATGATTGACACTGATACCATTTGTAACATCTCAAGCCCACTACTAACAAATATTGTCTGCTTTGACTCGTTACATAACGGGTCAAAGCGAATAATATCTGTTAGCAATGAGCTTGGGTTGTTACAAATGGTATCAGAGCCCGACACCATATAATGTGTCAGTGAGGACGTTGGGTCCCAATTGGGTGGATTGTGAGATCCCATATTGGTTAGAGAGGAGAACGAAACATTGTTTATAAGAGTATGGAAATCTCTCCCTAATAGACGCATTTTAAAATCGTGAGGTTGACGACGATACATAATAGGCCAAAGCTAACAATATCTATTCGTAGTGGCTTGGGCGCTGAAACTAACCATATCTATTAGCAATAGGCTTGAACGGTTACAAATCATAAAAAAAATAATTAAATATAAAAAATATCAATAAAATCAAATATCTAATAAAAAATTTAACTTATTTAAAAATGAGTGAAATGATTATTAATTAATTAAAAATTTTATATTTTTTTTAGAAATAGTCGTGACTTCCACATTTATTGTCACCCTCACAAAATTGAATTTAATATTTTTATAATTAATTAAAAAAATTATATTATTATTTTTTAGAAATACTCGTGACTTCCATATTTATTGTAATCCTCACGAAATTGAATTCAATATTTCTACGACTTTGATATTTGAAATATTAACTTTTTTTTTTTTTTTTTTTTTGTGTTGAAAATCAAACATTTTTATCATATCTAAGCTCAAATTAACCTAAATAATCAACGTTTTATGTGTTTGAATTTGATTGTGTCATGAAATAACTAAAAAAACATGTTTTTTTCTTTGTCTATTAGCTACCGACATTAAATAAAATTTATTTTTTTCACTTTCATGTGTTGCAATTTTATTATATTAATATTTTAGTAGAACATAAATATTTATTTTAAAAAAAATAAATAAAGACACATGAAAAAAATACCATTTTTTTTAATATGAATTCATAGTTTTTTTTCAACGACCAAATTTGTAAATTTAGATTAATTCAGACTTCAATCAATCTAAAATGACGTGGGAGTGATCTCGAACGAAAATTTAAATAACTACACTATTGTAGTATTCACCGCTATATTATTTCATGTCTCAATTTTCATATGAAAGTTTAAAGTTTTTTTTTTTTTTTTTTAGTTTTAAACGTTTATGAAAGGTCGAGAGAGGTAATAATACAACTTTTGAAATAATAAGCGTATTTTTGGAAGAAATGAAAAAAGTTAAACGGTTTGTTAGGAGTATTCGTAGGTTAAGTTGAACATTTTTTAGACTCGAACTCAATTATTTAGATCGAACAATCCTTATTATACAATGAACTCAAACCAACTCAATCTAATCAGTTGATTCAGGTTGTTCAGACAATTTATTCAAATTTTTATTCTTAATAAAAGTAAAATATTTTTTTTATTATAACTCATAACGAAACTAGTTTATTTATTATTTTAATTTTAATTTTTTTAAATAAACGACCTCGTTTCTTTAATGAAAACGTGCAAGTTACCACCTTTCTCTCTCTCTTCTAATTTCAACGTTAGGTGGGAAAAGTTATGAACAAATTTTTATCAAACATTTTTTTTTTGTCAAAATCATTAAATTTCCCACGTGATTATGGCATTTTTTTGGTTTAATTTTAAAAATAATTTGATAAATTTTTAAATTTTTTTTCAAAATTTTAGTAGATATGATAAGTTAATTAAGATCAAAGTGTCGATTCCTAAGTTTTTGAATTTCGGTCTTCTAAATTTACGAGCTTTTTGTCGAGAGAAGTGGGCACGAAACTCTTAAAAACCCGACGAAAAAAAGGTGAAATATTTTGTCAAAACTTTGAGTTGATTGGGAAAGCTTTTATGATAATGGTGGAAAAAGGAAGAACAAAATGGGAGGCATATGTTGGGCTATAAAAAGGTAGAGCCTCTCATAGATAGATATCAATATTGAGAGTTATTGGTTGGAATTGGAAGAGCTATGTTGATAGGAAGCATTGTGGGAGCTATCTCTGGGCTGAGGCATGGAGGGAAGAAGATCCATGGAACTGTGGTTTTGATGCGAAGCAATGTTTTGGATTTCAATGATTTTGGTTCCTCTCTTCTCGATAATCTTCACGAGATTTTAGGGGGCGGTGTTTCTCTTCGGCTCGTTAGTGCTGATCATGGCGATCCTTGTGAGTTCTTCGAGCTTTTTTTTGAACTTTTTGATCGATGATATGATGTTTGTACGTACCTATTGAATTATGTTTAGCTTGTTGAAACTATTTGAACTTTTGAGTTCTTCGAGTTTTTTTTTTAGACGTTTTGATCGATGATATGATGTTTTGATGTACCTGCTTGAATTATGTTCGGCTTGTTGAAACTTTTTGAACTTTTGAGTTCTTCAAACTTTTTTAAACGTTTTGATTGATGATATAATGTTTTTGCGTACTCGTTGAATTATGTTATTTTATTTTTCTGGGCCTCTTTAGTTTTGTCTTTTTTACATTTTTCTTCTTTTTGTTTTCAAGTTTTGTTAGTTCGAAATTGGCTAAATTACAATATTACCCTTGACCTTTTGCAAATATTTCAAACTAGACCTATTTCTGGAGCTAAAATATGTAAATATTGGACGAAAATCAGGACTTAAAACCGTGTGGCAGTGACCTAAAACAGTGTAGTGTGACATTATTTCAGGTCCAAATTCATTTAAAACATTTACAAAATGTCAAAAATAAAATTACTACACTTTTGAAAGACAAAATATCTTTTAAGGTTGTTTTTAAGGTTCAAGATTTGGCAAACGTGACCAATATGAACATAGTTTAGCGATACATGACATATACTTTAATTTTTAAGTCAAAAGTTCAATCGCTACCGATACCGAGTAATATTATTAGGTTATTGACTCGGGTTTTCTTTTTTCTCGAACAAAACAGCTAAAAATTTTCAAGGGAAAGTTGGAGAGGAAGCTTACTTGGAGAATTGGATTGGCAATACAATAATCCCAATATTTGCAGGAGAAACAGCCTTCAGTGTTACATTTGATTGGGATGAAGAACTTGGAGTTCCAGGAGCTTTCTTTATCAGAAATGAACATTTTAGTGAATTCTTTCTCAAATCCGTCACTCTCGAGGACGTTCCCGGCCATGGGCGACTCCATTTCGACTGCAATTCTTGGGTTTATCCCGCTAAAAATTACAAAACCGATCGTATTTTTTTCGCCAATAAGGTAAAACTCACAATCAAATCCTTAATAGTAACGACGTTTGTAACGGGTCGATTTCTTATAGCGCTACAATTCATTATTTCAGGTCGAGTAAGATGTTAAACGTTAAAGTCTCGTAAAGTTGACCCGTTATGTAATTTAAAATTATATATTTAAAAATTTTAATTCTAATTTATAAAAAAGAAAAAAAAGGGTTGACTTTGTACTTCAATTTGTAGTAATTTATTGTTAGTCAACTGTCAAGTTGCTTTCTTGATGATTAAATATTATAAAATGGTTTAAGCAACTGGTTTGGATGATAATGATACTTAAAAATTGTGACTTTGTTTTTTAAGATATTTTGACCGAGCGTATTTATAATGTTTTAATCAGTTGAGTTATATTTAAATTGACAATAACGATGGTCGGTGAATCTAATATGTTTTTAATCCAGACGTACCTTCCTAATGAAACACCGGAGCCACTTCGTAAATATAGGGCAGATGAATTATCGAACCTTAGAGGAAATGGAAAAGGCGAGCGGAAGGAATGGGATAGAATCTACGACTATGATGTCTACAATGATATTGGTGACCCAGATAGCAATTTGGACCTGGGTCGTCCGGTTCTCGGAGGGTCAACTAAATATCCTTACCCTCGTAGAGGAAGAACGGGTAGACCACCTTCTAAGAAAGGTAAATTCTATACTTAGCCAGATGAGTTAGATTCGGGTTGATATCGTTCATATACGTTTTAATATTTGTGTTGAGATTCTTACAGATCCCAAAAGTGAAAGTAGGTTACCGGACTCGAGTAAACCTACGGATGTATATGTTCCGAGAGATGAAAGATTTGGTCATTTGAAGATGTCGGATTTTCTTGCTTATGGCTTAAAATCTGTTTCTCGATCGATAAAACCTAAACTGGAAGATCTATTTGACACAACGCCCGGGGAATTTGACGACTTTAATGACGTGTTTGACCTGTTTGAAAAGGGGTTGCCAGTCCCAAGAACTTTGCTTGAGGGCATCACTGAGAACATTCCAGCTCCATTGCTCAAAGAAATCTTTAGAACTGATGGTGAACGATTTCTTAGGTTCCCAACTCCTCAGCTAATTCATGGTATGTTCTTCTTGTACTATGTTTTTTACCTGCTTGTTTCTTGTCTTTTTAAGGTTTGTTTCTTGTTCTCAACTTTTGTTTTAAAGAAAATATTGGATTTGTTTTTAAAAATGTAATATAATGTTTTGTTAAATAAATAAAAATAAAATAAGAATACCGACGATCACGAGTTTAGAGATGTCTATGAGTCGGGATGAGGACGGAGAAGGCGCTCTTCTTCCTACTTCAATCTTCATCATGGCAAAATTCTACATTTATTTTTGTAGGGATCCAGGCGGCGGGGATTTTTCGAGAGGAGTTTTCTCCATCTTTATTAAAAAAAAAATTTATTTGTTTTTTGCGAAAATCTGACGGATGAGTCTTGCAGTCAAGCTCTCTTATGCCTTTGCACTCGAGGGCCAATTTCCACTTGACCCGAGAAACCTTTTCACACCTCTGTTACCTTTTGGGAGGCATACACCCCATAGAAACAGTCTTCACGAGACTGTTCCTTGGCCCCTAAGTCATGACACAATGTTAGAATTCTAGCTTTTCCCGAGTGATCTCAATGATGGCTCAGGCCTCCTCAAAAGGGGGCCTTCTTCGCCCTCCACCTAAACTGTGCAGTAAAGGCCCAAAGCCAATCCTAGGGAGCAGTGAAGCTTCATAGGATCTTTCTGTCGAGGTGCAGGTAGTCCGCATCTTCACATACATGTCTATTTCACCAAACCTCTCTCCAAGACAATGCCCAGATCATTACGCCTTTCGTGTGGGTCGAAACTTACCCGACAAAGAATTTCGCTACCATAGGACCATTATAGTTACGATCGTCGTTCACCGGAGCTTCTGTGTGCGATACTCCACTAAAAATTTTCTCCATTTTTCAACCTTATTTCTTTAAAAAAAAAAAAATTAAAACACCCTAATTGGTTAAATGGACATCTCTCATAGTCAATTATTTTTTCTTTGTTTATTTACCATTAAAAAATGATTATAAAGTGATTATTATAATTATCGATGAATAACTTAATATTTTTTTTCTTCATTTTAATGACATGAAATAGAGGATAAGTCTGCATGGAGAACCGACGAAGAATTTGCGAGAGAAATGTTAGCCGGAGTCAACCCCGTAGTCATTAGCCGTCTTCAAGTAATATTTTTTTATACTAATAATAATAATTTATTTACAATCATTAAACTTATAACATATTTTAATTACAGGAATTTCCACCTGGAAGCAATCTGGACCCTACAATTTATGGCGATCAAACAAGCAAAATAACCGAAGAACACATCAAAGGTGGCTTAGATGGGCTAACAGTGGATGAGGTAATCCAAGAATTTAGAGCCTCTTTTACGTTTGGATTAAGCTTTTGTTTAACAATTTGGTTTGAATAGGCAGTGGAGAAGAAGAAGCTATACATTTTGAACCACCATGACTCGTTGATTCCATATCTTAGAAGAATCAATGGAACTTCCACGAAGACTTACGCTACAAGAACACTTCTGTTCTTGAAAAATGATGGGAGTTTGAAGCCATTGGCTATTGAATTGAGCTTGCCGCACCCTCAAGGAGACCAATTTGGTGCCATTAGTAGGGTTGTGGTACCTGCTGTGGAAGGAGTTGATGCCTCCATTTGGCTGCTGGCTAAGGCTTATGTTGCTGTTAATGATACTGGCTTCCATCAACTCATTAGCCATTGGTAAAGCTTTCTTATATCATGATCTAACTCAATGTTATGCATTTAGGTTGAAAAAAAAGTAGGTTTTTTAATGAAGAAAATCGTTTTGGGTGCTAAGTTTTCCCCAAAGTGTTTATTAATGGCACTCGGGAAAAACTAAGAAGTCGTAAGTTAATCTGTGAGATGTCACATCGGTTGGAGAGGGGGCACGAAACATTTCTTACAAGGGTGTAGAAACCTCTCTCTAGTAGACACATTTTAAAATTTTGAGGTGAAGAAGACAATATCTGCTAGTAGTGGGGTTGGGCGGTTACAAATGGTATCAGAGCCAGTCACTAGACAGTGTGCCAGCGAGTACGCTGGCCCCTAAGGGGTGGATTGTGAGATCCCACATCGGTTGGAGAGGGGAACGAAACATTCCTTATAAGGGTGTGCAAACCTCTCTCTAGCAGAGACGTTTTAAAACCTTGAGAGGAAACTCGAGGAACGAAACATTCCTTATAAGGATGTGCAAACATCTCCCTAGCAGAGACGTTTTAAAACCTTGAGGGGAAGCCCGGGGAACGAAACATTATTTGTAAGGGTGTGGAAACCTCTCCCTAGTAGAAGCGTTTTAAAAGTGTAAGGGGAAGCCCATAAAAGAAAGCCCAAATATGACAATATTTGCGTGCGGTGGGCCTGGACTGTTTATGTAATTTTACAATTGAAAATATTTGCGTGCGTGCGGTGGGCTTTTCGTTCTTAAAGTTCGAGTTGAGTAGCATTTTAGTTCCTAAGTTTTCCGACTCGATAGACTTCATTTCAAACTTAAATTTATTTACTTCCATAACTCATAGGTTGAATACTCATGCAACAATCGAGCCATTCATAATCGCAACAAACAGACAGTTAAGCGTTATTCATCCGATTCATAAGTTGCTCGATCCTCATTTCCGGGACACCATGAACATCAACGCTCTTGCTAGACAATCCCTCATCAATGCTGATGGTATCATCGAGACAACTCATTATCCCGCTAAGTACTCCATGGAGATGTCTTCCTTTGTTTACAAGAGTTGGGTCTTCCCCGACCAAGCTCTCCCTGTCGAACTAATCAAGAGGTATTCATTTCAAAACATTTTATTCGATTTTGTCGTTCGTTCGCTTGTTCGTTCATTCGTTAACATTCAAACCTTTCAATTCTTAAGAGGAGTTGCAATGGAGGATCCAAGCGCCCCACATGGAGTTCGACTCCTCATAGAGGATTATCCATACGCCGTCGACGGTCTCGAGATTTGGTCAGCCATAAAAACATGGGTAACAGATTATTGCTCATTCTACTACAAAGACGACAAAACACTCCGTAACGACACCGAGCTCCAATCATGGTGGAAGGAGCTTCGAGAGAAAGGCCACGGCGATAAGAAAGACGAACCATGGTGGCCAAAGATGCAATCAATTCAAGACCTAATAGAAAGTTGTACAATCATCATATGGATCTCTTCAGCTCTTCATGCAGCAGTTAACTTCGGACAATACCCGTACGGGGGTTTCTCTCCGAACCGACCATCGACCAGTCGTCGACTGCTTCCGGAAAAGGGCACGCGTGAATACAAAGAGCTGGAGTCGAACCCCGAGAAGGCGTTCTTGAGAACGATAACTTCACAGTTGCAGGCTCTTGTGGGTGTGTCAGTTATTGAGATATTGTCAAGGCATTCTTCTGATGAGGTGTATTTGGGACAGAGGAGTAACCCTGAATGGACTTTGGATAAGGAGGCTTTGGAGGCTTTTGAGAGGTTTGGGGAGAAGCTAAGGGACATTGAAGGGAGGATTGGTGGGAGAAATAAGGATCCAGAGCTGAAGAACCGAGTGGGGCCTGTGGAGATGCCTTATACTTTGCTGTTTCCTACTAGCTCGGAAGGGCTCACTGGGAGAGGGATTCCTAATAGCATTTCCATTTGATTTACTTTCATTGCATCACTTTCAGCTCATGGAGTGACTAATAAGTAGTGCAAGCAATGGCATTTATGCATGTTTTAATGGGGGTTTTTGTTTTCTTTTGTGTTTATTTGTATTGATGAACTTTGTGGAAGGATTGATGGTTTTTAATAAAGAATTGGTTTGGGATTTTAAGGTCTGAAGAGTATGTATAACTGTGGTCGTGTTGGTAAGTTTGCAGATGTTGATTTCGTGAATAATGATCTTGTTAACGATGAGATCCCACATTGATTAGAAAGAGAGGAACGAGTGTCACCGAAGACTCTCACATTGGTTGGAGAAGCCCAAAAATTCAAAATAAGACAATGTCTGCTTGCAAATAGTGTACTTGAGTTGTTCATTCGCAAAAAAAAAATCCTATAAAATCACAATCCTCGATCTTACAATTATCCTATTTGATAAAAGACTAGAAGTCTCTTTCCACATCAATCTAACAAAACAATTTGCATCTCATAATTACACGTTGAATCTCGTGATATCGAGTAGGAATGATTTTCATCACAATTTCTAAAATTTTAAATTTTAATATTACTATAGTATTCTACAATTAAAAATATATATAATACAAAATTACATCAGAGCAAATCATTACGCAACAAACATGGTCAACGAGCCAAAATGAACAATATTTGCTAGCAGTGAACTTGAGATATTGCAAATGGTATCAGAGTCAGAGTCAGACACCCAAAGAGGACATTGGTCCCAAGGAAGTGGATTGTGAGATCCCACATTGGTTGGAGAGGAAAACAAAGTATTTCATTATAATGGTGGGTAAACATCTCCCTAGTAGACGTGTTTTAAAACCGTGAGACTGACGGCGACATGTAACGGGTCAAAGCGGACAAATATCAGCTATCAGTAGCCTTAGGCTGTTATGAATATCTTGAACCCCATTTAACTAATGAGAAGAAATCTATCTCCACTCTCTTCCCATTCTCGGTTCAAACAAAATTTCCTATCCTGTTTGGGTCCGTTTAAACGGGATTTCCTACCTTGTTTGGGGTAGGTCCTCAAAGTTTCCCCATCCATCCTTGAATTGACCTCTCTAATACTATGAATATATACACTAAGCAGTCAAGTACTAATGCTCATGGTTAGGCGGTGGATCAATGATTAAAAAGAACCCATAAATAAACCACAAAGATGAATGTTCATAATCTTTCTAATCCACAAACATAAAAGTTAATTACAACGAAAATTATTTCTTTACTGTCATCAGAATAGCCAAAGTGGCATTCGAAAGCAAAGGAAATCAGACCTGCTTGATCAACATTAAGAACATGCACTCAAACAGACCGCCTACATCCGTTCACCAAGCGATCAAGTTTAGTCAGAATTTGCTATGAAACACCAAAAAAGGCAGGAAAATTTATACCATTTTCATGATCATGATCATGTTCATGTTCATGTTCATCAATGAATTCAAGCATCATGTTGCTGTCTTCAATTCTGGAGAAATGTCAGTAGTGGCATAAACAGGATGAAGAACGTGTCCTTCCTTCGGTATAATGTGCACCCACTTACGTCCGCTCAGCTTGTGCTTTTCGAACTTCACACAACCTTCTTTCAAAGCAAACAGAGTGTGATCTTTCCCTATTCCAACATAATCTCCAGGATGAAAACGAGTGCCCCGTTGACGAACAATAATGTTACCAGGAATAACTCTCTGTATCCAATCCACAAGGATTAACTCTCCATAACAATGTTCATAACAAAACAATTTCAAATTCAATCAAATTTCATTACACCAAGATTCTAGCCACTCACCTCGCCACCAAATTTCTTCACCCCAAGATTCTTAGGCTTCGAGTCTCGTCCATTTTTGGTCGATCCAGCGGACTTCTTTGTAGCCCAGCGTCTGAATAATAAGCTTAATCCACCCGCAGATCCATCTAAATCTCAAATAAACAAACATTGTAATCATCGAATATACAGACGGAGTAACATTTCAAGCAGAAGTTGATCTAGATGAACAATCCTTACCACTAAAACTGCTATAGACAGGAACATTGGTAACCAGATCCTTGACATTCAGTCGCTTGCAAAAGGTATTCGCGATATTGAGCATGATTGAGAAACGATCGGAGAGTGACGGCTGGCGACGGCGATGATCGGAACGGAGACGGAGAACAGAAGGAGATCGAACAATGGTGGGGCAGCTGTTGAAGGAAAAATTTTAGGGTTAGGATTTTCTTTTCGTTTTAAATTGGGCTGATGGGCCTTTTATTAAAATTTATTTTTGTGTTCTAATGGGCTATTGGGCTTTTTGCTTCAAAATTAGCTTATTTGATGGGCTTTTTATGCTTAGCCCATTATTATATAATTTTTTTAAAAAAAGCTAAATTATAAAAAATACATTTGACCATTGGATAGATAGAAACACTATCGAGATATTGAGGGTATATAAGTAATTATCCTAAATATTTTGTTATTAGGATTGGACGAAGGTTTTACATGAAGTTAACCCTTCGAATCGATTTTTTAGGAAGTCGTCGTCCTCGTTAGTTGAGCCATTTTGGTGCATTCTTGGTTTGATAGAAACACTTTCGGGCTTTAAACTCACCACTAGTGCCTCGCACTGTCCGATGACGGGCTTCAATACCATTTATAACAGTCCAAACCCACCGCTAGCATATATCCATTTTGGCCCGTTGCATATCGCTGTCCGTCTCACAGTTTTAAAATGCATCTGTTAGGGAGAAGTTTTCACACTCTTATAAGGAATGTTTCATTTCGCTCTTCAACCACTCACATGTGACCGAATGAGTATTAAGTATTGTTTATGATTAAATTTACCCTAACCTATTCACTTATAATGTTATATAATTTCTTAGTAGAAAATATAACTCTTAGCTACCTAGCTTAGCCTATATGTGTGAGTTCTCTTGTTTGTTACAATAACATCCTCAAAGCTAGAGAATAAACTCGAGTTTATCTTATATTAAACTTTTCATTGATCTGAGTTGATTCCTTTGATTAAATTTTGACATTGATTCTTGAACTTTAAAATTTTAATTTTGTTTTAAGTTCTTAAATTTTTAAAATTGCCCTTTAAACAAGAAAGAAAAAAAGATTGGGTAGAGACATTATGAGAAAATAAACATAATTTTTAACCCAAAAAAAATGGTAAATCAAAAATATTAAATAAGTCTTAATAAGTTAGTTGTGGATTAGAGATCCTTTTAAGATCTTTGAAAATTTTTACAAATAAACTTAACTTAACGAAAAAAATTTATAACGAAAATGCAATAGATCAGTGATTGGATTCATATCATCCACAGTTTTACAAATCATTATAAAATACATGAGTTACTCTACTCGTCCTCAACTAGTTTTGAGATGAATAACTTGTTCATGTATCTAATATGATATTAAAACTCATGAAGCCCAACCGTGTATTCAATAAAATATATATATATATATATTTAGGATTCCACATTCGATAGATGAAGAGACTCATGAGTTATTCCACTCCTTGCCAATTCATTTTGAAACGAAATATCGTATTCATCTAATATTAGTTTGTGAGATCACCATTGATTAGAGAGAGGAACGAAACATTCTTTATAAGATTGTGAAAACCTCTCCCTAACAGAAGTGTGAAACTGATGACGATACGTAACAGGCCAAAATGAACAATATCTGCTAATGATGGGGGCTTGGGCTGTTAGAGATGGAATCAGAGCCACGAGACAATGTGACAGCGAGGATGTTGGGCCCCAAAAGAGGTGGATTTTGAGATCTCACATTGGTTGGAGAGTGGAACAAAATAAGGATGTGGAAATCTTTCCCTAAGAGACGCGTTTTAAAAACCATGAAACTGGTGGCGATATGTAACGAGCCAAAGCAAATAGTATCCATTAATAGTAGGCTTAGGCTGTTACATACATGGTCACGGTTAAAAGATGCCTAAAAAATTCTAGATATCTCTAACATGATTTGGAATCACATTTGCTATCATATTGATATGCATCTAATTCAACAGCCTATCATATGAATTACAACATAAATATGTCCAAAACATGACCCAAGTTCAACCTTCTGGATTGTCATATATTCTCTCCAAGTAATGAAATATACAGAATTTGATCAAAAGCAAGGGAAAAAATGTGTATGAATCTATCATAATCACACATAGAAAATAAACAAATAGATAAAATATTGAAGAAAAATAAAATCCCAGCTCTTCATGTTCTATCCCTTCCTAATATTAACCTCACATGATTGCATGTGGGACACCCAAATACCCACTTTTCAGAGACTCACATGATAAATAAATAATGTAATAAATTTCAAGCAAAATAATAATAATAATCAAACCCAATAGAGAATGAAGAACAGATGGATGCGTTTTGGGTTTTAACTCTAAAATCACAACACACCATGTGATCATTGCTTTGACCCATCAACTACTTTTCTTTGACCATTCAATCAAGTTAATGTCTCTCCTAATCCTCATATTCTTCAAACTCACTCTATCCATCGAGATCAGATATGACGGTTTTATAATAATCACTCAACCTATCATTAATGATCACGATATGATGACTTCATAATAATCACTCCAACCTATTATCCATGATCACAATATGACGGCCTCATAATAATCGGTTTGTATTTCATAATGTAAACTATTGATTATAAATTTAACCTATCGAGATCACAATATGACGGTCTTATAATAATCATGATCACGATATGACAGGCTCATAATAATCACTCAACCTATCATCAATGATCACGATATGACGGTCTCATAATAATCACTCACCCTATCGTCAATGATCACGATATGACAGCCTCATAATAATCGATCAGAATTTCATAACATGAACTATTGATTATAAATTTAAAATATTTCTAATAGCACTCAACGATAAAATGTTAACAGCAACGTGTCCGACTCACCAAATAATTTATCAACCAAAACCCTATCTAACAGCACTCAACGATAAAACGTTAACAACAATGTGTCCGACTCACCAAATAATTTCTCAATCAAAACCCTAAACGACAGCACTCAACGATAAAACGTCAACAACAATGTGTCCGACTCACCAAATAATTTCTCAACCAAAACCCTATCTAACAGCACTCAACGATAAAACGTTAACAACCATGTGTCTGACTAACCAAATAGTTTCTCAACCAAAACCCTATTAAACTGCACTCAATGATAAATCGTTAACAGCGACGTGTCCAACTCATCAAATAATATCTCAACCAAAACCCTGTTTATCTAAATGTCTTTAAAAATGGAGTTTCTTATAGAATTCCTTGCCATTTTTGGGATGTTAGGACTTCACAGTGAAGTTCAAGTACAATGAAAGGCACAGCCATTAGAGAAGCTAAAAAGAAAGAACTTTGCTGGATGAATAGGAGGGGAAATGGTGCAAGTAACAAAAGAACAGAGGGAAAGAAAAGGTTGAGGTATAGATCCCTTCTCTTCTAATAAGAACAAAAATGGGCAAATAATTGCATGTTTCCCCCTTCTGAATGAAAAAAGTGGGAAATTAAAGCCCTTCTTCTGCAGATACCAACAATTTAAAAGGGAAAAAACAAAGAATTTTGAAACAAAGCATTTGATCTATTTGTAGAATTTGAGGTGGGAGTATGAGACACATACCTTCCACGTCATAAACAGCTAGCAAACTGTCTCCTTTCCATTATTTCCTTCCACTTCCCCAGATTGAATGGATGCCTCTGTTTGTCTCTCTCTCTCTAACACATAGAAAAGAGAAGATCATATATATATATATATAATAGAGCAGCAGCAGCCACAGCAGCAGCATTCAGCACAGTACACAAAGAAGTGAGTCCAAAGCAAAGAAAACGATAGATCTTTACAGTAGAAAAGGCTTGAAATTACTAAATTTTACAGAGAGATGAAAGAGCATCATTTTTAACACTTGCCCATGTCTGTAATATCAAATATTATCCCCTAAATGGGCACAAACTCCGCCACCCATCTTAAATTCATCGATTAGACCGCCGTAATTCAAAAATTTGGTTGGGATAGTCTAAGCCCACTGTTAACAAATATTGTCTGTTTTGGTTCGTTAGGTATTGTCGTCAATCTCACGGTTTTTAAAACGCGTCTACTAGGGAGAGGTTTCCACACCTTTATAACGAATGTTTTGTTCCCCTCTCCAACCGATGTGGGATCTCACAATCTACTCTCTTGGGGACCTAGAGTCCTCGCTGACACACCGCCCGGTATCTGGCTCTGATACCATTTGTAACAACTCAAGCCCACCGTTAGTAGATGTTGTTTGCTTTGAGCTTTCTCTTTCTCGGGCTTCTCCTCAAAATTTTAAAATGCGTCTACAAGAGAGAGGTTTCCACACCCTTATAAGGAATGTTTCGCTTCCCTTTCCAACCGAGGTAAAATCTCACGTGGGTTGTTAGATTTGTTAGATTTAAGGTACTTGCTTTTTCTTTGATATCAAGGGTGAAAACCTATCAGCCACACCATAGAGGCCTCACTTAAGAATTTCTCGCCTCCAAAACCCACTAATAAAAAGGCCAAAATGGCTTAATTGGGAGTAGAAGATGATCATTGAACAGTCTCTACCACCCACAAGCATCATGAAATCTCAATCATATGTTATTCAAGTATACCATATAATGCCCCATTAGAATCCCACTCTTCTACATCTCTTTCTCGCATTTCAACCCAACTATCACTCTCACAGGCATTTTCACAAACACCTTGCCCGCAGCCCCATCTGACCTCACATTAAATGGAAGAGAAATGGAATCCATCAAAGAAGGAAGGTTCAGGAAGTAGTTACCACCATTCTTCGTCGTTCATGAGGAGTGGCTCGACCTCCAAATCGCCATTGTTGCGATGTTCTTCACAGACAAGCTTCCCAGCTTCCAATTCCAAGAGCCCCCACGATCTCCCTCGAAGTTACTCGCAGAAGAGCTCTTCTTCCGTAGGACGAAAGTACAGCAGCTTGGCCAAGGAACAAAAGGCCCGATTCTACATCATGAGACGCTGCGTTGCAATGCTCGTCTGTTGGCACAAACACGGCGATTCGTAAGCAAAACAAAAACAAAAAAGATTTTCCGCCGCTTCAGAGATTAGATTTCTTCCCCTCCTTCACCCGATTCAGATCTTGAGATCCTTTGAGAAATTGATGTAAATTTTTCCGCAACCCCATCGAGAAGAAGGTATGAACTCTGTTCTCTTCGATTCAAATTGTAATTACATTAATGAGTTGATGAACTAAATGCAATCCGCTTAGATAACATCAATCGATCCCCTCCTGAATTTCTTACGAGATTTCCTTTGTTGTTTTTGTTTTCTTTTTCTTAATCCATAATTATATTGTTCTAAATCCTTTTTCAATTGGAAGAATTAGATTGATTAGAATTTTCCGATTCATACATGTAATTCTTTAAGAGAAAATTAATAGAATTTATGTTTAAAATATATTTTGTTTTTTCATCGGATATTTAAATGCTTTGTTTCAAGAAAGAATATTTTAGTTTTTTTTTCTTCCATTTTTAATAATAACTTAAATTTATTTGTTCTATTAAGTAACAAAATGTAACTAATATTTAAAAGTAAAAATGTAAATTTATTAATTTAAATTTTATTTTTATAATTTTTTATAAATATATATTTACATCCATATTTTTTTATTTACATTTTCGTCAAACTTTTCTTTTTTAAAAAGAAGTAATTTTTAAAAATATTTTTTTAACTTTTAAATTTTCCAAATATGACAAAAAAAAATTGAAAACTGAAAATTTATTTTTAGTTAATTTCTAAAAATGTGAATTATATATCAAATCAAATATATTAATTATATATCTTATGAAGTACATATATTCATAGATCTAAGTATACCAATATTCATATTGGAGTATATCAATGTTATTGATTCCTTCAATAATATAACAAATCGAGTATATTAATTGTGACACCCGAATAAAGAGGGGTACATAAATGAACCGATACCATATCTGAATGAGAACGATTCTGAATATAGGATGACTTAAAAAGACTTAAAGGAAATGAAAGTTACTACATATACCTACAAGGTGCACTTCTTTCTCGATGGCTCAATAACATATACTTCATGGCTAAGCGTGCTTTGCTCGAAGCAATTTTATGACGAGCAGCCTCCCAAGAATTTTTCTAGGATGCATGTGAGTGAGAATTATCTTCCCTCTTAGAAGCGAGGAGCAAGTAACATGATTGTTTTGCAGGAATGCAAGAGAATGTCGAAGCCAACACGTGTCGAATATGAATTCTAAATACTGGGTATGGATTGTTACATTAATAGTAGAGCGTTTCACATTTAAAAACTAGAACTTTATTAGAAATGGATGAATATAAGATCCAAAGTTGATAATTAGGGTAGTAAAACGCATATTAAGTTAGTAATTAAGCCATCACAATTGATGTCTCCAAAGCAATCTTTCCAGAAAGCCTTCTGTTCTTCATCTTCTCATCCACTTCCCACAGCTCTGGCAATGCTTCTCTTATATTATGAATGCTTTCCAATGCATAATCCACTCCATTTCCTCTGTTTGATGATCCAACCTGCAAAACCCATTTCTTTGATTCTTAAATTTCTGTTTGGATTCCGAGAAAATTCTCCAATTTTCTCACTTTCCATGATTCTGCTCGAGAAAATGAGTATGAACTCACCAGCACTGTGTGGAGGCCAATGGATTTCCCTGTCTTTACGTTGCGGATGCTATCATCAAAGAAGAGCTGCAAAACCCATATCATTCAAATCTCTTGTTTTACATTGAGAAAATGGGGTTAAAGGAAAGTTTCTTACTGTTCTTTTGGGGTCAATGTTGGCTATCTTGAGTGCTGATTCAAATGCATTTGGAGACGGTTTGCAGAGAATCGGTGTGGCGGGGAGCGGCGGAGGAGTGTCGTTGTCGACATCGACGTCCCCGATCGAGGTTTTCGAATCGGATTCAGAGCCATCGTCAGAGGAGTTGAGAGTCTCAAAGCATATGATCCTATCAAAACAACCCTCCAAACCAAGCCTATTTAGAACTTTAGCAACATGAACATCATCCGCGTTCGAGAAGATCTGTTTCATAGCCAAAACAACTTGTTAGGAATCACGGATGATATTGTCCACTTTAAGCATAAACTCTGGTGACTTTGTTTTGGGCTTTTCCATGATCATTCCCTAAATTAGCCAACGTGAGACTCCCTCTCAACAATCCTCTTATCGAACAAAGTATACCATAGAGCCTCCCCTGAGGTCTATGTAGCCCTCGAATAGCCTCCCCTTAATCAAGGCTCGACTCCTTTCTCTGGAGCCCTCGAACAAAGTACACCCTTTGTTCGACACTTGAGTCACTTTTGACTACACCTTCAAGACTCACATCCCCTGAGGTCTATGGAGGCCTCGAATAGCCTCCCCTTAATCGAGGCTCGACTCCTTTCTCTGGAGCCCTCGAACAAAGTACACTTTTTGTTCGACACATGAGTCATTTTTTACTATACCTTCGAGACTCACAACTTCTTTGTTCGACATTTGAGGATTCTATTGACATGACTAAATTAAGGGCATGACTCTGATACCATGTTAGGAATCACGACCCTCCACAATGGTGTGATATTGTCCACTTTGAACATAAGCTCTCATGGTTTGCTTTGGGCTTCTCCAAAAAGCCTAATAACATGTTAAACTCGCTCACTACGTATATAAATCTCAAATTCGATCGACTCGGAAGGAAAGTTCTTACAACTTTGCGAATCGGCAAACTAAGCAAGAGAGCTCGGAGAACAGGATCGCGCTTGAGGTTATGATATGGTAATCGTCCATGAACAAAGCTGCAAAAGAAGAATCAGTAACAATTTGATCCAAAACGAGAAGAGAAAGAGAAACAAAAAGAGGATATGAGTACCTGTGATAATGATCATTGTCAAACTCATAGCCAATAGCCTAAAAAACAACACAAAAAGTTTGAAACTTTCAAACAAATTTCAACTGGATTTGTGTCAATATGCATAAATTCAAAGCTTAAAGATTAAACCTTAAGGCCAGCCATGGATGTCCCATAATTCCTGTACAGAAACTGGTTCATCTCAGCAACTCCATCTTTCTCTATCCCAAGCTGTTGAACCATGTACTCTGTTAAAAACAACGAAGAACATGAGAATGTTGAGAATTGTTGGAAGAGAGTCTCACGTCAGCTAATTAAGGGGTTGATCATGGGTTTATAAGTAAAGAATACATCTCTATTGATACGAGGCCTTTTGGGAAGCCCAAAGCAAACCCACGAGAGTTTATGCTCAAAGTGAACAATATCATACCATTGTAAAGAGTCGTGATTCCTAACATGGTATCAGAGTGATACCCTTAACTTAGCCATGTCAATAGAATCATCAAATATCAAACAAAGAATTGTGAGTCTCGAAGGTGTAGTCAAAAAGTGACTCAAGTGTCGAACAAAAGATGTACTTGGTTCGAGGGCACCAGAAAAGGAGTCGAGTCTCGATTAAGGGGAGGTTGTTCGAGGGCTCCATAAGCCTCAGGGGAGGCTCTATGATGTACTTTGTTCGAGGAGAGTATAAGTAAGGAATACATCTCCATTGGTATGAAGCCTTTTGGGGAAGCCCAAAGCAAACCCACAAAAGCTTATGCTCAAAGTAGACAATATCATACCATTCTGGAGATTCATGATTCCTAACATGGTATTATAGTCATACCCTTAACTTAGCCATGTCAATAGAATCCTCAAATATCAAACAAAAAAGTTATGAGCCTCGAAGGTGTAGTCGAAAAAAGGGTATACTTTGTTCAAAAACTCCAGAGAAAGAGTCGAGCCTCGATTAAGGGGAGGCTATTCGAGAGCTCCATAGGCTTTGGAGGAGGCTCTATGGTGTACTTTGTTCGAGGGAGAGAGACCGACAATACGTACCTTCAATGTTTTTGGTGCATTGTTTTGACAAACCAGAAGTAAGAGGGTAAAGGGTATCATCAACATCTGCCAAATTAGAAGAACATAAACATATTTAAGCTGAAATCTAAGCTTTTAGTGTCGTAATTATAGGGTTTTTGAAGCTATGGGGCTTACCAAAAAGAAGACACTCATATTTTTGGGGTCGAGATTGATGAGATTGCTGGTTTTTGCATTCCATTTTGAGCCTTAAAAAGGGTTCAAAACCACCAAAGAAAGAGAGAAAAGGACCAAAAATGGCCTAAAAAAGGGTTCAAAACCACCAAAAATGGGTGCAAAATGGATAGATGAATGAAAGAAGAGAGGAAATGGGTGAGTATAAATAGGGAAATTTGGTAGGAGAAATTGTGAGGAAAGGTCATTGGAAGACAATTCCATTGCTTAGAATGATCCAAATTCTAGAAAATGGGGCCCAATCCCCACCCACCCTTTGATTGTATATAACCAAATAAACATCACCATCTTTCTTTTTGACTCAGCAAATCAACATCCTCGCGTTAATCACACCGTCTTTTTTAATAAAATAATTCGATTCATTTCGGTCTCTGAACTTTTAAGATCACACCGTTCTTGAAAAAGTATCGCTCTTTGAGATCCCAGCGAGGAAGCTGGGTCCCGAACATGGTGAATTTTGAGATCCCACATCGATTGAAGAAAGGAACGAAACATTCTTTATAAGCGTGTGAAAACCTCTTCCTAGCAGACGCGTTTTAAAAATATTGAGAGGAAGTCTAAAGAGGTGGTGACTTTGGCTGTTACACGCTCTGATACCACTTGTAACACTCTATACCTACAATTCATATCGAAATTTAGAATCTTGATTCAGTACTTGATGGTCCCAGTATTCACTTTCATCCTGAGCAACATAATCATGGATCCTTTTAGCATGTTTTGTCTTCGGTCATATTTTTTAGAAAAAATTAATCGAAAGTCACTGAACATAGAATTGCTTCAAGCAAAACACGCTTAATTTTGGAGTTTCTATGATTCGACCACCGAAAAACAAGGTACACATTCAACATGCTTAGCTTTGAGTAATTTTACGTTGGGTAATTTCTAGAAAGTATGTCAGCGAGAAGAAAATATGTTAAAAGAACTGTGTTGGTTTGTGAGGATAGTCTTCAATCTTAGAAGCATTTCAAGACAAAAAGGTAATTCTCGAGATCATCAGGTACCGAATTTAGATTCTAAATTCTGGGTATGAAACGTTACATTATATAAAAACGATTTTCAAGTCATACGAGATTAGAGACCGAAATACGAACATTTTAAGGCCTTGGATGCCCTTTCACCATCAATCAATAAATACAAAATATTATATCATAGGAAAGATCATATTATATTATCTTTATCATGAAAGTGAAATATGGGATTTTTTTAATACCCAAAACCTAACTTACAATAGACAAACATCCTTCAAGACAAAATGATTGATCCAAGTGTTCAAGTTTAGTAGTTAAAATATATAATTATTTTGTTAAAAGAATACCCTTCTTACACTTGTCATTACATGGGAGTTTTGTTTTTTTGAAAAATATATAATAAAACATAAACTATTACGAGCTATTTCGAGGAATTAAGTGCCATATTTTGAATGCACGAGATGTTGTCGAAGGAAATGCATCGTGTTGAGACTGAACTTAGGGGGCGATCAACCTACAGAGTGTAAGAATAACAGATTAACGATTGGAACGCCTATAGACTAGATTGGATGAAATTGTTTGATACTTGAACAACACGTTCTCTGTGACCATATTTGGTTTAGTATCCCTTAGGTTAGATCAGAGCATCGCTTTAATTTCACGTTTTATATTTTTCTGCTGTGTTGATGTTAAAATAAATTTATTATAAACAGTCAAGTCTATGACATTATTTATAATATATATATACATATTAAATATGTCATGTATACAGTGACGTCTCTATTTTTTTTTAAAAAAATAAGATTAATTCTATATATTTATATAATATTAACGAAATAAAATAATTTAAAATTAGGTATGTGAATAATAATAAATTAATGAGATTTAAAGGAAGGCTTAGTCATATTAATTAAAATAATAGAGGGGCTGGTACAATTATTGAAATTACATGACGTGGCAAAATGTTAATGGATGTTATTTTCCTTAATTTTCATATTCTAGAACTAAGTGTAATTTCTTTGACTCTTATCTGTTTCTTTTTATAAATAAATGCGTTTCTCTCCTTGTTATATTAATTACGGCTTGGTGTCAGACTCTAATATTATTTGTAACAGTCTAAATCCACTGTTAACAGATATTGTCTGTTAAGTATCGTCGTCAACCTCACGGTTTTAAAACGCGATTGTTAGAAAGGGTTTCCACAGCCTTATAAGAAATGTTTCGTTCTCTCTCCAACTAATGTGGGATCTCACACCTCCAATCGTATATATATGTAAATATGGTAAATAATTTAGCTATCGATTATAATTATATTGTAAATAAAAACTTATTTTTAAAATTAACTATATACTTTGTTTTAGTTTGATTCAATCCAATCTAATTTTAGAGAAATTCATGACCATAAAATTTATATTTATTTGAACTTAAATAAGTTCATAACTCAACTGGATTTGGATTGGGTTGATCGAGTTTTTCGAATCATCACGTATTTTGAATTTCTTCATACTAAAATAGACTACTAAAAGTGTTACATCTCACATTGGTTGGAGAGTGAAATGAAACATTTCTTATAATAGTGTGAAAACCTCTCTCTAATATACGTGATTTAAAACGGTGAAAGCAAACAATATCTACGAACTGAGCTTGGGTCGTTAAAGTTTAAAAGTACAAAGATCAAAATAGAATGATGTTTGAAAATTGAAGGACCAAAACTAAAATTTAGGAACTAGAACCGAACAAACTTGAAAGTTCGAGGACCCAAATGAAATTTAAACCTGATAATAATTATTAGACGATGTTCGGGACACATGGCTAAATATCGACATGTCTGTTGTTTTAATAACCTAGAATCATAAGTCACATGTTTTTGTTGGAAAGGAATTGGTCTTTTTTTAGTGGTTTGAAACCTCAATGGGTCAATTATTAGGTTCTCCCAATAAATAATAAATAAATGATAAATATTGAGTCTTTATTTGATTCTTATTCATAGTTTGCCTTTTTTTCCCTTTTTCATTCCATTCTTTCAAGCTCTCATTTTTAAACCAAAAGGAGGCTTTTGTCTTCTTGAATTTTCTTGTGTTCATACTTCAAAACATTCCCATTACCCTTCTCTCACCTCTTCGTTTCGGTTTCTCTCTCCTTTCGATACTATTTTGAACGCTTGAACGCTAGCAGCCTCGACCACCGATAGATGACTGTCTTCTTTTTGGTAAAGTCGTATAGTTTTCGAGTTCTCAACATCGGCTTGGCTTAGATCAGCTGAACCCGTTTGATAACTATTTTTGTAACGACCCTAGATTTTCTATAACCTAAGGTCGTTGTACACATATCATAAACATTTAATGCAAAATTAACTCTATTGATTCTTTATAATAACATCAACATTTAAACGTGTTTGTTTCTATTTCTTTTCTTCTTATTGTTAGTTCATTAGAATGAAAATGAAGTTTTTTTTTTGTTTTTTTTTATTAACAAATGAAGCAACTTTTTGTAACGCAATGAATTAATTACTTCAATTAATACCGTTGAATAAAAAGTGAAAATTTGATATTAAATCTTGTTAGAATAGATTATTGAGCTATTGAAAATTAGCGGAACATCCGTTACACTAAATTTGTGGAGTTCGATCAATTTTAACGTCAATTTTTTAATTTCATCAAATTAAATATTTACGGCAGATAAATGTTGCAATTTTAACTATAATAAAATTTTCTTACTTTAAATATTAATGTAATGTTCTTTTCATGCGTTTAATGGATTAAAAACCGACATTAGAGCTAAATTGTTTAAATTGTTTTTGTTGATTTTAAAAATTAATAGTTAATTTATGCACTAATCATTTTTTGTGCAAAGTTTTTATAATTTAAATTAATGAATTTATAAAAATAAATTATAATTTTTTTTTTGTTGAAATATTACTATAGGTAAATTTAATGAAATTGAAATTTTATGATCCAAATTAATACCACTTGAGGTAAAAAAATTTATAATATTTAAAAAATATAATTGTTGTTGAGTTAAAAAGTTCAAAGACAAATTTTTTAAGTTAAATTAATAAAAAAAATCATTTTTAAAAGTTTGAATAATATTTTTTAATTAAAAAAATACGCTAAATTAATTTTTAAAGATATTTTTTAAACAAAATAATTTATTTTTAAAGAAGTGTTCTTGACATTTTTTGACCGTCATTTAATAGTATTTTTGAAACAACAAATTAATAATTTCCATTAAAAAATAACGATAAGAGTATTATTGATATTTTTTTTAAAACAAGACTGTACTTTTTACACAAATTATTAATGATTTCTATTAAAAAAAATAATGATATGGGTTGAATTTTCTTTTACTACGGATATTTTTGAATTTCTTTTAAAAATATAAAGACATTATCTCTATTTTTAAAGTGGAAAGGTATTTTTTAAATCGAACTCAAAATTTAGAGATATTTTTATTAATTTAGCTAAAATTATTAGGCGTTAGAATTAATTAATTAATTATTTATTTATTTTACCAAGACATCCAATTTAAAGTCTACCCAAATAAGTGATCGGGAGTGATTTTAGATTTGTTGAAAAAATAGAAATTAAATTTGAACACCGACCAAAAATAGATTAAAACAAATAGTATTTAAACCATTTATTTACAGACTCCAAATTTCAAATTTGTTGCCTCTTATAGACGTTGCTGATTCCCGAAGGAAAGCGTCCGCCGGCAGCGGCGCCGACCACCGCAGAACCCTGCATTCATTGCGGCGGAGCGTTGTAATTGTCGTACTGTATTGTAATTAATGTGGCTTTGATTTCACTCACTTCCTCGACGACTGTTCATCAAAAGGCGTGAAGAGAATTGAGGACGTGTCTGTACCTTATAAGCCCACGATATCTGATTGCATCGCTCCAGATTTTTTAGTTCCAATAACTTTTCGTGCGTTTCAATTGATTTACCTTATTCAGGCGAATTTCTTCACAGGCGGATCGAGTTTGATTATTGTGAGTATCGGATTCATTGTATTCGTTCATTGTTTCGCACCATTTCCTGAATACTTTGCTGGATCTCGGCTGTTTCATTAGTTGTTTCGTTTTACCATTTTTCTTGTTTAATTTCCTAATCGGTCTGAGCTTGGTTGGATCTAAATCGCTTGATTGATGAAATGATATTTGTTTGTGATTCTTTTTGAGGACTTTCTTTAGTTTGAGATCTATTTGATCTTTGATTTTAGGCATTGCAGATTAAGCATTTTGAGATTTGTCGGTTGTTGAAGTGTACCTGGAAATGGAGAATGGTGATCAGTTCAAGCAGTTTTCTGATGCTAAATATGAATGTCTTCTCTTCGGTATTACATTTTGGACTTTTAATCTTTTCTTTTCCTTTTCAATTTCAAAGTCAGAACGAATAGTTTTTATAGCAAATAATTTATGTGTTTACTTTCAGATCTAGATGACACCCTTTATCCTTTTAATTCTGGTTTGTCAAAGGAAGTCTCCAAGAACATTCAAGGTTAGTTGGAAATTCCTTTCTCCTTTACCCTCTGGATTCAAGAACATTTGGGGCTGATAGAGTTTAGGACTATGTGGCTCTTCATATTTCTATGATGTTCTTCATTCTTATGTGAATTGGCATGGGACTATGGAGTTTAGGTTATTTTTCTTGTTGTTTTATGGAATTGGATGAATTTTATTACTTTTTCTTGTAGAATTTATGATTCAAAAGTTAGGACTGGAGGAGAATGTGCCTGAATTGTGCATTTCCTTGTACAAGATTTATGGGACAACACTGGCTGGTCTTAGAGTAAGTTAAAACATCATAGCCTTTTGCTTGATCTTTCTTCATAATGATTGGATTCTGTGTCATTGTCGTTTTTTCGTGATTGCAGGCTATCGGTTATGACTTCGACTACGACGATTTCCATAGGTAGCAACCTTTTGATCTTCATTAGTGTGTATGTTTGAGAATTTTGAGTTATATTCATAATTTGTTCTTCTGTTCTGCAGTTTTGCTCATGGAAGGTTGCCTTATGATAGGCTCAAGCCTGACCCTGTATTGAGGAACCTTCTTCATAGCTTACCGATTCGAAAACTTGTAAGTAGCTTTATCGACATTCGTTACATGATTCGATGTCTTCTCGTGTTTCACAAAACAATTTGGTCGTTACCCTTTCTTTTCGACTTGTGAGCTCAGCTATTCACCAATGGTGATATGGCCCATGCTACTAGAGCGCTGCAGAGACTTGGGTTAGAGGACTGCTTTGAAGGGATTTTATGCTTTGAGACTTTGAATCCTAATAAGGAAACAGTTGTTGATGAGGCAGCAGGGTCTGAAGTTTTTGATATCAATCAGTTTATGAGCAGTCTAAACTCTGATATTGATCTGCCGAAGACACCAATCATCTGCAAACCATTTGAAGAGGCATATAAGCAAGTTTTTGAGATCGCCAATATCAACCCGCAAAAAACTGTAAGTGAAGAACAGATTAGAATTAACTTTAAATGAGCTTTTCAAACACTTTGTGTAACGGCCCAAGCCCACCTAGCAGAGTCCTCTTTGGGCTTTCCCTCTCGGGCTTTCCTTAAGGTTTTTAAAATGCCTCTATTAGGGAGAATCCCTAACCCTTGTATCGAATGTTTCATTCTCCTCCTCATCCGATGTAGGATTGTAACGGCCCAAGTCCACCGCTAACATATGGGTTTTCTCTTTTGGGCTTTCCTTCAAGGTTTTTAAAACGTGTCTACGAGAAAGTTTTCCACACACTAATGTTTCGTTCTCCTCCCCAACCGATGTGGGATTGTAACGTTCCAAACCTACTGCTAGCAGATATTGTCTTCTTTGGGCTTTCTCTTTCGGGTTTTCCCTCAAGATTTTTAAAATGCCTCTACTAGGGTATGCCAAAAATCATTCGTTTTAAGAGCCTAATACACTAGCCAAGAATGAACTTGAGCCTTGTAACTTTCAAAGCTTGCTACCTGACCATCAAGAACATTGCTACCTGACCACAATACTACATCCTTTCTACTGTCTTGTCTGCAGTTGTTCTTTGACGATAGCGTTCGTAATCTACAAGCCGGGAAGTCGGTGGGCCTTCATACAGTACTGGTAAGTGCCAATACGCCATTTCTTGTTCTTCAAAGCTTGCTGAACTGTTTAACATTCTGACCTTATCATGAATTCAGATTGGTAGTTCACAACAAACAAATGGGGTGGATCACGCGTTCGAGAGCATCCATAATATCAGGGAAGGATTGCCCGAGCTTTGGGACGCCATGGAGAAGCTCGAAAACGTTTCGTACTCCGAAAAGGTAGCTATTGAGACTTCAGTTAGAGCTTAATTAGTGTTTATGATCTTAAGTTGTACTATGATGATGATACTTGATAGTGCAAAACCCTTGGCAACTGCAATGAATGCTGGTTAATAGAACATCTTTCCTTTTGGATTCCTGTTGATCATAGTTCTTTTTGCTTTTAGATTTTCCAACCTATCATAAGAACGCTTTTAACCTAAGCATAGTTCCAAGTGATCGAGTTTTTTAAACACCCCAATAATCTCATAAATTGACTATGACATAAACCAAAAATTGAAGAAAAAACTAGAAATCAGACATTACCCAAATGAAAGACCTTATCCGCACTAAGGTCGTCTATAAATGCTTGTTCATGTCTTCAATACGAAACCATACTAATCCATGGTAGCTCGGGTAATCGTTGGATATACATTCGAACAATCGGCATGCTTCGTAATCGTTGGAGACATGTTGAGGGAGAAAAGGATAGGCAAATTTATATACAAAATTCCAACAATAATCAAGCTACATAATAATACATAACTAGCATACAACTTCAAAAAGGAATGATCCAAATCTTGCAAAGCTTGGCCTCTTAGGCGACTACCCAACACGATAACGCGTAGATGATCCGACCCTTCCACCCTTGCAACATCCACGACCCGTCCTGATCGATCACGAAGTCTTGGTGGTATTCTGTCTTCACTATCTTCTCCACATTCTTCAGCAGATCCTGGTCTAATGGTACTTGCTTGAACCCGGCCCTCGTGTTCCTTACTTGCCATTGCTTGTATGTCTCTGGCCTTTCAACTCTCTCGAGCCCCTCGCACGCTATCACGTTCACGATGTCTCTTCCTAGGATTTCCTTCTCACATAGATGCCTCTCCGGGATATCTCGAGGCATCGTCGCTTCGTACATGTCGAACATCGATGAGTAGTGAAACAATGCCTCCTTAAACCTTGTGTTGAAGAAAGGAGTGTTGAATGAGCCATTGATCACTTCATGAATGAACAGATCTGGGTTGATTTTCCTTATCAACTTCAGAACCCTGTCTCGTGGACTGTTCGCAACCACGGTTTCGTCGGGTACGTTCTTAAGTCGGAACAGACAAGTCACAATAGTCAGCTCGTCTCGATCCACATTGAGATCCTCGTATTTAACCGTTTCCCATTTCTGAGCCAAGACCTTGTATTCAAATGGCACATTGAATCTCTTGCAGTAATGTGCAAGGCGACGACCAGTCTGCTCAACCCGTTCAGCAGGGCGAAACCCCGGCTGGGGAAGCTCGATCCCCGTGATTCGAACCTTGGGAGGTCCACCAGGTCGACGAGAGAGCCGCTGAATCAAACAAGGCCATTGGAGACCATACAGAATACCAAAATCAATGATATGCAGCGTTGTTTCTTTCTCAGCTAGCTTCATAATTGTTCGATTCGCATAGAAATACGACATACGCCGAAACGGGCACGCCTTAATGAACATCTGAAATGCTTTCAGAATCTCAGCAGCAGAGGTTTCATTACTTGCAAATGGCATATACAGAGGCGTCCCGGCCGCAAGCCGAGTCTCGAGACCCTTAGCAAAGTAATGAGCTAATCTCTGATTTCCATCCCCAGATGGACTAGAATGCTGCCTGATCTGATTCAACAGCTCATTAGCAGTTCTTTGATCATAATTCGAAATAGCTTGAGCACATTGTGTTAACAATGTCCACAAATCCACAACTCCCACACTATTATCTTGCTTCTTAGATCGAGTTTTCTTCCCTTTCCTTCTCCGCCCTCTCGAGTTCTTATTCACTTCGGTCTCCGACGATTCATCCGAACCGCACGGCGACCGCCGACTCTCGCCCCGACACAACAGAACCTCATCAAACAAATCAGACAGTGAATTATCATCAGCAAAAGTAGCTGACTGCTTACTACTTCTCAGCTCCCCATCACTCTCCTCCTCCCTCTGTCGGTTTTTCTTGTCTCTCAACGACCCACTAATCCTAGAAACATCCAAATCCTTAAAAGGAACAGACATACTCAAATCATTATCCAAATCAATTGTCCCAAATGTTCCATTAACAGGAAGAAACTTACTAGCTTCCTCAACTCCTTGCCTAAAATGCCCAATATATTGCATCCCAACAAACGAATCATGACCCACAACACAATTTTCAGACAATCCAAGAACAGAGGAGTTACCTAGAGCTTCATCGCAGCTGAAATCCTGAGCTGAATCGCCATTTCCTGTCGGAGAAGGAGGATATTTCTGGCCAAGAACATCATAAAAAGATTTCTCCGCAGCTTGAAGAGCCAAGCAATCAAGAAGCATACAGGGCTTTGTTTTAAGATCCTCTCCTTCATCCATCAGCATCTCTGTGATGTATTTCAGCATCGTATTCGAGGTGTCTTGGCTGTCCGGCGAGTCTCCCTCGGAGCTGGACGGCGACATCGACGACGGCGATGATGAATTATTACTGATTTGCTGCTGATTTTGCTGTGGCTTCGCCGGAATCTGGAGGGGATCGACGATTTCGCGATTGATTTTGAATATCCCATTAGAGAGTTGGGGATTGAAGTGAAAATTGTTGAAGGAATTGGGAAAATCGTCGAGGATATTATCCATAAAATTAAAAGGGTCAGAAGATTAAGATGAGAAATGAAAGACCCAGAAAAAATTAGAAGCAAATCTGAAGAGAAATCGGTGGAAATTTGGAAATATGAACACGGATTGGGTGTTTGTAGGGTATTTAAGAGTCAGCGGCCAAGTGTCGGGCGATTCCTGACGGCGACGAGGGTTCTAGGAAGCCTCAGTTTGTTTTTGTTTTCTTTTTTTTCTTAGAACCAAAAGAATAAAAAATTGAGAATAATTTTTATTTATTTATTTGGTTCTTGATCCCCAAGTTATCTTGACCAAAAAGGAAAGAAAATTATATACGAGGAAAAGTCAATTGGTAATAATATTGAATTCGAGTTGGTTGGGTTAGTGATTTGAGCAATCCGAATAGATTTTACAGCTCAACTCAACCTTCTATTTTCGAGTTAGACGGTGGATTATTATTTTTTAACTATTTAAAACATTACTTATCTATCGTACATGTTATATTAATAACTAAAATCTCTTAAAATTCAAATATTAAATATTTACCCGTTGGAATACATCACTAATTTAGTTACATAAATTAAATATTATTAATCTTTTTGGATTGTAACTTTATTTTCGGGTTGTTCTGGTTGGTCAAGTTGACTGGACAAAAAAAGTCAACCACAAACGGAACCAAATTTGAGTTTCCAAAAATTCAACCAAACCCAAATTAAAAACAAATTAATTCAACCCAATCTAACTTATTATCTAAAAACAATGCTAGATTTGTAAATATTTTTTTTTTCTATTTATTACATTTTCATTTCTATCCAAAATTATATGTTAAAATTAATATTTTATTGATATTTCTACATAATTTTTTTTAAAAAATAGAGATTTCCACGTTGATATTATTAGGAAATAAATGTTATTGTTTTTCTTTTTTCCTTTTTTTAAAATTGTTTTGACAGTTAATTGGAAAGAGAGTATGGGCACATGGATTCAACTAAAATTGTACAATTATTATCCTATTGGTTGCACGTCCTCATGTTTAATATATATATATATATATTTATTTATTTAATTTAATGGTCAAAAAAATAATTTTAAAAAATTACATATTAAGTCATGGAATAAACATTAAAAAAATAAAATAATATATCAACTAATATCACTCGTCACATATTGAATAGAAAAAACATGAAAATTTTCGTGTTAGTATGTGCGGTCGAAGTTTAGGTGACATGTCAAAGTTCGAGGGGTAGGATGGTCATTTGCGAGGAGGGGATGTTGTCTCTAATTTTCCTCTCGGGAATTGGTTGGTGGGTTTGAAGATTCACCATCGAAAATTTTTGTGTAGCTTTAAATTGAATGACTTTTCTAGTTTCACTAACTTTAGCTAGCCACGATCGAACCGAACTCTCACCTCGTTGGACTGCAACTCATTTGGAGGCTCTTAGTGTTTCCTCTCATGAAGAGGTAAACGAGTATAACAAGAAAACAAAAAAATTATAAATATAGGCCATTTAATTTTGAGCTCGTATTAGTTTACTATTTTATGTCACCTTTATTTGTCTTATCGTACAAATTAACATTTATTAATTTGATTAATATATTATTTTAACGTTAATCTAAACGTGACTAATCTATACAAGTCAAAAATTTAATATGAAGGTGGTTGGATGGGTTTGATTTTTTTGGTATACTTTTAAGGATTTTTTAAAAGTGGATCCCACACTTTTTAATATTTTTGGTCAAATATTTATATTTATTATAGAAGATGATAATCTAAAAAAATATATATTTTAACCAATTAAATTATAAATAAATTAGAGCGATTTACGATTTATCGTAAAGTTAAAAGCTCTATAATTATTTAACATCTCATACTCCAGATTTGGAATCTGAATTTCGCTTAACTGTATAGTTCCTATGATTGAGTTACTGAAGACGAAAGTGCACCTTGTTGATATATGTAGTAACTTTCATTTACTTTAAACATTTTTTTACTCATTCTATCATCAAAATCGCTCTCATTTACATGAGCTCCTCCTTTATTCGAGTGTCACATGCCCACTAGCTTCCATCTTGGTTTGTCACCGAACCACACATCTTACTGGGAGAGGTATCACTGTAGTACCATTTGTAACGCTCCATGCCCAAGATTCAGAATTCAGATTCAGTACCTAATACCCCCGACATTCCCCTATGACATGGTTACATTACTTACTCCTCACTTCTAAGAGTGAAATGATGTTTTACATATTTTTTAATATAAATTATTTATGGAAAATTTTGTAATGGAGGAAGAACAAGGGACGAAAAAAGTTTCTCCATCTATAAGCCATCGTGCGAATATCTCTATCTAATCGAAGTCAAAAAGTCAAAAGAAGTCAAAAAGTCAAAAAATGGACCTTTTGAGAGAAAGTAGATTACTTTTTTTTTTAATTTGGTTTGAAAATAGGTTCATCTCACTGTTCAGGTGAGAATCATATAAGAATATCCGACATGTCGGTTTAATATTCAAAATTATTTAATTAAAATTTGGTTTAATAATTCATTTTTGTGTTTCTTAGAGATTAAGATTTTAGATTTACAAGATTAGCCTCGGAATTTACATATTTATATTTATTAAAATTTTTAACTTTTAAAAGTGTCTCCTATAAATATAAATATAAATTTTATATCTAATAGATTTGCATTCGTGAATTTAAAAATTTTAAAAGCTTATAGACTAAATTTATCGCTCTTTTTTTTTTGCGGATCCGACAAGCTAAAATTCTTTCTTCGCTTGAGTGATTGTATTAGAATATCTTATAATAATTAATTATGGAATATATGTTAGATATCCGTAATCAGTCAATATTTCTCTTTTATGATTTGATTAGTAGTATATTTTATTTTATTCTCAAGATTTAGTTAGTTTATATTTTCCTTATTTGTAGGTATTAGTTGGTAGTTTGTATCTTATTTAAACGTTATGAATATCAATGAAGAATACACACCTTCGATCCCAATTCTATTTCTCATTCTTAATATGGTATCAGAGCACCGATCTTGGTATTCCTAATACCCCTTGGTATTCGAGTCCAAGGTCCAAGGGGGAGTATTAAACCTAAAGCCAAACCCTAACTCAATTAGTGAAGCCTTTACAACCACCGATCATTCATCGTGATAAGTCCAATCGAGTATCACAACAACCACAACTTCCTGCTCTCAACAGCTTCCAAACAATCGTCATTGCTTCCGAACCTTAAGCAACCATTACTAGTCCTCATGTCACAAATTACAGTCCCCGACTAGTCCATACATCACCGCAAGTCGCAAGTCTGTGAGCCTAGCATTACCACTACTATCGCAATAGTCCCACTACTATCGCAATAGTCGCAAGTCTCTTATTGAGCACCGCAAATCATCAATATTTTTTCATCTCAACAATAAAATCAAGAACATATTTATTATCAAGATGTTTGTGGCGAGCTATCCAGATTCCATCATCAACAGGTAGCCTCCTAATCTTAATCTAGTGAATTGGCTACAGATATTCTCAATCATTCTACTAGATCGAGAACTGTGGTTGGCAAACTGTTCTCGATCATCCAATATCAAGAATACGTTATAAGCATCTTCAAATTTCTCACCAAGCTCAAAGGTGGCATATTCAAGATGTTTGTATTTTCTTTCACAACCTCTCAAGTGATCCAAAGCACCGATCTTGGTGTTATTATTCAACTTCAAAACTTCGGATGTTTATTTAACACATCCTTAATATATTCATCACTCTGATCAGCTAGGGTATTCACTTGTTCCAATCAAATTAAATGGAACAAATTACCAATCCTGGAGTAAATCATTTATGCATGGACCAATAAGTGATCAGGGAGGATATTCACTTGTTCCAATCAAATTAAATGGGACAAATTACCAATCCTCGAGTAAATTATTGCGGTTTATTTCTAGGTAAATTTAATTATTTCTTGCAAGATCATCAACAAATACTTGGTTTTGCATCTTCCGGTCAAATTCAATAATTTATTGGAAGTCTACAAAGCAAACCAATGTGTCCAGATCATCAGCAAATACTTGTTTAGAGTTAACTTGACGGATATTTTCACTACTGGGAAGACAAAAGTGTTATTGACCTACACTCTCTTCTCAAAGACAAGTTGAGTGTTATTGACCTACACTCTCTTCTCAAAGACAAGTTGAGTGTTATTGACCTACACTCTCTTCTCAAAGACAAGTTGAGTGTTATTGACCTACACTCTCTTCTCAAAGACAAGTTGAGTGTTATTGACCTACACTCTCTTCTCAAAGACAAGTTGAGTGTTATTGACCTACACTCTCTTCTCAAAGACAAGTTGAGTGTTATTGACCTACACTCTCTTCTCAAAGACAAGTTGAGTGTTATTGACCTACACTCTCTTCTCAAAGACAAGTTGAGTGTTATTGACCTACACTCTCTTCTCAAAGACAAGTTGAGTGTTATTGACCTACACTCTCTTCTCAAAGACAAGTTGAGTGTTATTGACCTACACTCTCTTCTCAAAGACAAGTTGAGTGTTATTGACCTACACTCTCTTCTCAAAGACAAGTTGAGTGTTATTGACCTACACTCTCTTCTCAAAGACAAGTTGAGTGTTATTGACCTACACTCTCTTCTCAAAGACAAGTTGAGTGTTATTGACCTACACTCTCTTCTCAAAGACAAGTCGGGTGTTATTGACCTACACTCGTAAAGTCAAGTCGGGTGTTATTGACCTACACTCGTAAAGTCAAGTCGGGTGTTATTGACCTACACTCGTAAAGTCAAGTCGGGTGTTATTGACCTACACTCGTAAAGTCAAGTCGGGTGTTATTGACCTACACTCGTAAAGGCAAGTCGGGTGTTATTGACCTACACTCGTAAAGGCAAGTCGGGTGTTATTGACCTACACTCGTAAAGGCAAGTCGGGTGTTATTGACCTACACTCGTAAAGGCAAGTCGGGTGTTATTGACCTACACTCGTAAAGGCAAGTCGGGTGTTATTGACCTACACTCGTAAAGGCAAGTCGGGTGTTATTGACCTACACTCGTAAAGGCAAGTCGGGTGTTATTGACCTACACTCGTAAAGGCAAGTCGGGTGTTATTGACCTACACTCGTAAAGGCAAGTCGGGTGTTATTGACCAACACTCGTAAAGACAAGTATTAGAATATCTTATAATAATTAATTATGGAATATATCTTAGATATCCGTAATCAATTAATATTTCTTCTTTTATGAAGATATCCGTAATCAATTAATATTTCTTCTTTTATGATTTGATTAGTAGTATATTTTATTTTATTCTCAAGATTTAGTTAGTTTATATTTTCCTTATTTGTAGGTATTAGTTGGTAGTTTGTATCCTATTTAAACGTTATGAATATCAATGAAGAATACACACCTTCGATCCCAATTCTATTTCTCATTCTTAACAGATTGCTTGAATTAAGCCTGATTTACTCGTTTTGAGTCCTGATTTTCAGTCCTTGGATGATCTTTCGGGTCTTAATACAATGGATCCTATAGATCTTTCTCATGCTCTTCCAAAAGAATGCTCTTCCAAAAGAAGTATATGGAAATGACTTGTAATGGACTTATGCGATGAAGAATGATTTGCTCGAGAAAATATTTTGTGCTTATGTAAATGGAGTCGCTTCAATTTTTCAAGACTCGGGAAGGAGATTTTCCTACAAAAGATGAAAAGTGTTTTTGCTTCAAATGAGATGACTTGTGTACTTCCTTTGAGCCTCGTATACACAAAAAGTTTACCCGCTCTTCAGTGTGGAGTCCGTAAATGACCTAGTATGGATACGGAGAGTTCATGCCTCGATAAAAATTCGGATGGATAGATGTGTCGGATGTCTCGATGAGATGAGCGGTACATAATTACAAGCAAAGAACCTAGGGTCCCGAATTTGACTAAGAATTTATTTTTTAGATTTTTTTTCAAATTACATTTGGTGTTTTATAATTAAAATAGCTAAATAAGTACAAAAAAAAAAAAATAATAAATAACAATATTTATTAAAGAGTTTAAAATAATAATAAATTAATTAATTAAAACATCCAACTTCAAAAAGTTTTAATAATATCCTTTAAACTTAAAAAAAAATTCATAAATATCTTTTAAATTTTAAAAAATACATTTATGGATAATACTATATTTAAAAAATACTCATAAAATTTAAAAAAAAAATTATTATTATATTATTTATTTATAGGGTTGGGTGCTAAACACTTTGAAATTAATTTGAATAAAATAATTAGTCTTTTTCTTTTTCAATTCCTACTCCATCATAGTCTCAACATACAAAATTAAATGTCCCAATACAATGAATTCAACCATTCATCTTTATCTTTCTTTTTCTTTTTCTTTTTTTAATCTTAAATTTATAAAATGAATAATATTGTATTTTCTTAAATTAGGTTATATTAAATTTGTTCACATTTTAATTCGATTATTTTAATTTTTTATAACATAAATAATTATATTATAAATTCAATCCATCTATAAAAATTAAATTGTTATAAATTTTAAAGTACGCAGACTAAATTGTTACGTTGGAATAGAAATTTTGGGTTGGTTGAATTAGCTATCCAAGCAACCCGAATAGAATCCACAACTCAACCCGACCCTCTATTTTTGGGTTACATTGTCGGGTTGTTCTTTTTTAAAAAAAAACAAAAACTTTTTCCGCAATACATACTATGTTAATAAATAAAATTTCATAAAATTCAAATATCAAACATTCACGAGTCACGATGCATAACTGACATCGGCTACAAACATCAAATATTCTTAATCTTAGTAATAAGTTTAAAAGTAGGGCAGGGTTAGCTTAAATTTTAACTCTATTTTCATGTTGGACGAGTTAAAAATGTTAACCCGTGAATCAACAATCCAAGTCAACCTAAAATAAAAATTTTAACCCAATTTGAGTTAGCCGAATTATCGAGTCAAATGAACACGTCTATTGCTACGTAGTTAAATTATGAAAATGAATATAAATGTAAAATTTTAAATAGTAATTATATAAAAGAAAAATGGAAATGATTAAAAATAATGTTTCAACTTTTTGAATCAAATTGAACGGTGAGAATCGAATGCTCAAAAGTTTGGTATAATTTTTTTTAAACTTTAAAATGTACGAATTAATTAAAATAAAGTATATTTAATTATTTAAATAAAAGCTGTGGAACAACGACTTTTCTGACAAATCATTAAACTCCACGTGACGATGAGATAAGCAACAAGATCACTGCTGGAGCTCACCCGCGCTTTCGCTGACGGTGACTTTAGCAAAATTCATAAAAGAAAATATTAATAATTTGAACTAAATAAACTATATAATATATATTAAATTAAAATCTTTTATTATTCAATTTTTCATTTTTTTAGTTCAAGACTTTAATTCAACAATATTTTTAAATTGTTAAAAATTTCAATAATAGATTTTGAACTTTAAAAAAAAAAATCCATATTATTATTTTGGAGGTGTTAAATTAGTTAGATTTATCTTATTAAATATGATAATTATTCAAGTTGAAGGTTTAAATTAATAAAATCCTGAGACTCGTTTAGAATTTAAAGATAAAAATTTATTTTTTAAAAAATATTATAACGAGCAAAAGTGGGTGATATCTACTAGCGGTGGGTTTTGGCTGTTACAAATGGTTTTAGAGCCAGTCCCCGGGAGGTGTGCCAGCGAGGACGTTGGCACCCAAAGGAGTGGATTGTGAGATCTCACACCGGTTGAAGAGGAGAATGAAACACCTATTATAAGGGTGTGAAAACTTTTCCCTAGTAGATTCATTTTAAAACAGTGAAGCTAACAGCGATACGTAACGGGCCAAAACAGACAATATCTACTTCTCGTTACTTAAGAGTGAAGACTATCCCACATCGAATACAAGTCGGTATATCTTATCCTCAGTCACATGCATAATAGGAAAATTCCTTGGACCCAATATAGAATTAATCCAAGTAAAACACGTTTAACCATAAAGTTTTGAAAAATGACTTGGATACAAAAGTTATACTTCTACCACAGATGAATAGATTGTAACTAACGAACTTAAGACAAAACCCTAACTAACTAGCTCCTCACGTGGTTATTAACTCACTCCTACTAGAAGAGATCCCGAAGGAAAATCCATGAACGTTGTTGGATCCGTAGGCTCATTAGAGACCACTTAACACAGAACATCAAAACTCTTATCAACATTTGCGCTACAAGACGAGACAAACGCTCAAAACGATTCGAAATACCGTGCATGAAATAAAAATATTGGTTTCCATAACTCAATAATTAAAATAATAGTTTTAGAAAAATCATTTATAGTTTTGTTTTGTTGATCAAAAGTATAAACACTCCTTAGGGAAAAAAAAAATTAAATAAAAATAATCTAGGAGCCTCCGAAAAATGGGAACACACCTGTCATATCATCAAGAAGTTTAAATAGTTATTTATGACGTGGCTCGAATATTTATTTATGACGTGAGATTATAATAACGTTGAATTATTTTTTAAATTACACGTATATATTAATTAAAATAAGATTCAAAGGCATTTTTTTAATTTCAAATTAAAATGGTATAATTTTATTATTTGATTATAATCTACAACTATACTTGACTTTGTATTTTAAACTCTATAAATATTAAACTAATAAAAATATCAAATATAAATGAATTTATAATATAATATTTTTTAATCCAACCCCACACGACCGTCATATTATTATTTTTAGTATAAATTATTAATATAAAATATCATTTTGGTCCTTATATTTTAAGTTTTATTTTATTTTAGCTCATGTAATTTTAATAAATTTTAATTTTAGTCCTTCAAAGTGAAATTTTATAAATTAGTTAAATAATAATAATAATTTTCATCACGAAAATACACTATTTAAAAATATATTTAAAATTCAAAATTGTAAAAGCTATTGAAGATGAATAATAAAATAAAATTTATTAAAAACACAAATATTTAGAAGGACTAAAATATAAAATAATATTTGAATGTTGATAATTAAATTAAAAATAATGCATTAGTTTGGATGTTTGAAGTCAAGAGGTTGATTGAAGAGGGAATTTTTTAATTTAAAATTAAGATTTTGGTAGATTTTTTCATATTTTTTTAATAAACTTTTTTTATACTAAAATTTAAAAAATATAATAATCCACCAATAATGTGGAAAGTGCAAAAGCATAATGAATATTGTAATAGTGGCACTTTATTGGAATTAAATTCTTTTATTTTATTTTATTTTCTATTTTCCTTTTTGGTTTTTGGAATTAACTCCATCCAATTTGTTAAGTGGGTTGAATTATATTATTATTTTTTAAATAAATCATTTATTTATAATAGGGCCGCTAAAAAAAAATTTAAAATAATTAAAAGTTATTATATGTACCAACAAGGTGCACCTTCATTTCTAGTGGCTCAAACTGTGTTTTGCTTACAATTCTATGTTGAGTGATTTCCTAGGAATTTTCCTAAGATATATGTGAGTGGAGACAAAACATGTTACAAGAACTCGTGTTGGTCTGTAGGGACCATGTCTCAGGGGATGCAAGAGAGTTTCGAGACCCTTAGGTGTCTAATATGAATTCTAAATTGAGAAATTTTATATAGTAAATTTAGGTTTAAATGAGTGTCACTTGATAGTCAATTTTGGTGGGTGGAGGGAACATAATCAAATCAAATTCCAATTTTTTTTAATTTTTTAGATCCAATTATTATGAATAATTATTACATTAATCATTTTTAATTATAAAAAGTAATGATGGTCAATTATGACTTGTGTTCGTGACGATCCTGCTTTTTTCTTTAAAAAAATAAAAACGTTACTGTATAAAAGCATTTTATCTGAAAATTTGTTATTGATTTAATTACTCATAAACTTGCAACTAGTGGATGGAATAAGATCTAACAGAGTTTAAACGGAAAACGTTATGATGTTATCTTAACGATGAAAAACGTGGCTAAATTACGGAGTAAGTTATCTATGGATTTGTTCCATGACTTTCTCAGCAAACGTCGTCGACCGTGTATGAGTTCTTTATATTTACTTGAAAATGTTAAACAATGGATGAATTTTACAGGACTGTTTTTGGGCTTACTTTCTTTTAGGGTAGGGTTGGATGTGTAATACTTCTCTACACATGGTTCACGCACATGCACGTAGTCCTAGTAGATAGACTCGTTAACGTACACCATAGGCTTGGCTAAGGGCTAGTGCAGGCTCATACTGCTAAAATGAACGAAAATAAAGGAACGTGAATAATATCATAGTGTATACGTCTATGCATAACATGTTAGGGAAGTAATTCAGGAGCATATGAAAATATGCATGAGATCCCGCATTTAATTAATATACCCCTTATGATAACGTACATTCATAAACCGAATTTCTCGTATTCTTAAGACTCCGAGTCCCTAAGAGTCGAGCTTCGAGAGGAGTAAATGACATGTTCTCCTTTTCTCAAGAGTCGAGGTTCAGATCCGTATATTTCACTTTGTCGTGTTCTTAAAAAAATACAATTGATTAACGAGGGAATGATTTTCGATCCAATCTCCAAATTATTAAGCCTTAATCATTATGGAAACACATGGCTCATAAAAATGGTTTATTCAAACACAACCAAAATCTGGGAATTTGTTAAAATAAAACATACTTTTTCAGTTTCTAGGTAATCATAATTATGTTGGTTGTCCTTATTATTATTTATTTATTTGAACTTTTAAACACAATATTCTATTTTATTTTATTTTATTTTACCCATTTGCATGATTGATGCAAGCTTTAATCATTTAATCATTTTATCATTTTATTATTAAATATGTCTTATAATGTCCCTAACTTAAACTTATTAGAAAAAAAATTGAAATTTTTGAGATACTATTTAACATTTTTAAAGTTTAGAGGTCTATTAGACATAAATATAAAAGTTAGTTATTTTAGATTACTCCCTTGTCATGATGCTAAGTCCTTCAAGCCTCCAAACCGGAGCACCCTACTAACCTAACAGCCTCAAGCCCTACAATTTTTTTCTGAAGGACTAACACGCCTCGACTTGAGATTTGAAAATTCAAATGAAAGAGTTGCATGTTATTGTGACGTGATCGTAGCTTTCATGCATGCTTCTCAATCCGTGATCATGTCTTTCATGCTCTCGAGTCGGGGGCCTTTTTTAGCTTTATTTTGTCGTGTTGCTATAATATAAGGTGCAGTCATTCCGAAGTAGTAATATCATGGTATAAAGCTCGTCCTGGATAGATTTCAAACCAAATTATTTGATCAATCAACCCCTAAAAGTCTTCAATATTTATAAAATTGTTTGATTATAACATGGAAATAAATAGGAATTAAAGAAAGGGAAAAGAAATGAATTCCGTAAGCAAGCTCTTATTCCAACAATGATTTATACAAGTTGCCAAAAGAGCCTCTCCCTGCAGGAAGGAAAAGAACCAACTATGGACACACAGACCCACCAAATATAACATAACATATACTCCATTGCTTCATAATCACCCTTTTCTTATCATTAATTTTTACAACACATCTCTTTAAACCCCAACCCCTCCCCCAAACAAGAACAAGAAAACAAGAAAACAGTAGCCACAAAGACCTTTCAAAAGAGTAAACTATATATATATAGTGTATATATATATGCGGATGTTATATATTACCAGCCAACCCATTACCCCCAACTTTGCTGGGTTTTTTTGTTCATCGGAGTCGTCTCTGGCTGCCGCTTCAGCTGGTACTTAGCTTGCTGCTTCGACCAGTAAGCGTGCGCAGACAAGACTCGGTCCAAAAGCTCCTGAGGCACAGGCTCTCCCCGTCTTTGTTGAGGGGATATCCTCGCCGTGTGCACCAGTGTTTTCCATTTGTCCTGAATTCACAGCCAAATCCCTCTAGTTTTTAACCAGCCCTTCACTCTGTTTTTGCTTTGTTTCATATCTAATTTATCGAATGGGGCTTTCGAAACGAAACAAAGGAGAGGTTCCATACCTTCAGATCCACATAAGTTCTATGCTTTGCATTGTCAAACGCGCGGAGTTTAACATCTCGCCACCTACAGAATAATAAATATCAGTCATGTAAACGTTTTCACGGTTGATCATACTTCAGTCGTGCGCGTTGGGCTCCGATTGTTCCTTGCTTCTGGATTAATAGATTTTATATTTGGAGACATTCCTTGCTTGCTAATAACAAAATATATACCTTCCTGTACCAAGTTTCTCAACAGCTTGAACCAATGCCTCCACCTCAGCAACGGAGAAGGGTCTGCGAATTCGTCGCTGTGCAACCTCAGACCGCTTAGATTTTCGATGCATGGGAACTACAGTAAGTGCCTCCACTGTCATTGCTGGCACATTGACCAGCGCTTTAGAGTCTGTTGTGCTCTTGTGATTTGACGTATTGGTAGGAGAGGGTGCCGAATCATGGTCACTCTCGATGAAATGGCCTAATGAGTCTCCGTGAGGCTCGGGCAACACATTGCTACTGCCTGGATGATCTGCAGAAGCATCCGGTGAATACCTGAAAATCACAGTATTCAATCACTTTCCACAACTTTTTTTTACCTCTTCGACTATTCTCATGAGACAACTGTCTGATCCTACTATTCAACTTTCACGCATCACAACGGGACGACTACTTAACCCTACTAAATTGATTGTCAAGAAAACTGGAAAGATATTATATCCTAAGTAGGACTAGTCACCATGGTTTGAATGTGTTCCCTTCATGCCTTTTACTATTTACATAGGCCCTTATAACAGCAGAGCAGAAATGATACAGAGACACATTTTCTTGGAAACCAGAAACAAAGAATATACCTAATGATCAGATTGATAAGCTTCAACTTGCAGGTTCATCAGCTTTATAATATGAAAACTACTAAAATACACATTTATCGAAAAACACCGGGCGACATATTCTGTTTACCTAGTTAGAGGTTCGGGGGCATCACATGGAAGAATACAAGGAGAATCTTCTTGACACAATGCAAGAGGAGTTCGTGAAGGATTAGGCTCAAGGGCAAACCCCAATGAATCAAGCTGGTTGTCATGAGAAATTCCAGTTTGAAATAAAGTTTTATTGTCATCTCTAACCTTCTTCCCCTGAAGAAGAACACCGACCCGTATTCCACCGCCAAGTACAGCAGTTACTGCTTCCATCACGGTCCTCTACAGAACAGTTTAAGCAAGATCAGAATACATTAAAAAAATCATGGTTCCCAAAAATCACAGGTGTATATCGATATCTCCGCTAACTCGAGAACTTTAAATGAGAAAAAACGGACACAAAATCTTTGTAACATTTCCCCTTTCAGACTTTGCAAGATAACAATGTAGATTAAAACTATATCATACTATGTCTACAACCAATTTACAGTTGATGCAAAGTCGAAGCGTTTTCATACCTTCAATGAACCAACAGTTGCAGTCTCTGAAATTTCAATAAAGAGCTCTGGCACCCTAAAAGATTTTATCCTAATTTTCACTGTGAGAAAAAGATAAAAATCTTCATGTATAATCCACGAGCAAGTCGAAATAATAAGCCAAGACAATTCAGTGCAGTAAATCCATCAGAAGTTCTCATACCATGAGAATCTTTGGATGGGAAAGATTTGTGATGGCCATGACCAGATGCAGAACATGATCTCCCTGCATGGGGACAACATTCAGTAATAAATCTCAAGCACAAAAAGGTATCATTTGCTATTTTAAAAGCAGTAATAAAGGCATCCCTTTAAAGAACGTACCTGAGGTATCAGAATTGAATACCTTCCCAGTTGAATCGGAAAGACCCTCTGAATTAATTCCACCGTCCGAATTTGACACTGAGCTACTACAGTCAAAGAATTTCCTCTTTTTAAAAGGAATATTCATTTGAGATTTCTGGCGTCTGCAACTGTCGTGAGAGCTCTTACTCCGAAACATAGACTTCCACATGCCATCTAGAACCAAGAAAACAATCTATTTGAAAATGAACCAAACCTGCGTAAAAACACACCCAATGCAACAAATAGTGTCATAAAGCAGGTTACTTACCAGTCTTAGAAAGTGATTCGTCCCTGCATCTTGGAACTACTTTCCAAGATTTGGAAGCTGATACTTTCTTTATTCGTCGGTCTCTACTACTAGGTACTGTCCTGAAGGACTTTATTGAGGAAACTGGGTGAGTGCACCCAGAAGAGTTTTCGTCGTCATCTCTATCAACTAATTTTACATTATTCTGAGTTGCAAAAGAAGAGTTCTGAATGATCTGTTTGTCCTGAGTCATCTTGCCACAACTATTCGAATTTCCGGACACATGAGCTTTCTGGTCCCATATAACAGGATCCTCTCTCTTGCACGAGTCATACTGATCCTGAGCTCCAGTAAGCACCTCTTCAGTTTTATGCAACTCATATTTTACTATAACTTTACTTTTACCATCCAATTCACAGTTATCAGACTCCTTGCTTCTGGGGGAGCCTACATGTACCTCGCTAGCTAAATTTCCCATTTCGTTCTTGCTCTTGTCAAAATTTGTTACTACAGAAACTAATTGTGGTGGTGAATCTTCATCATGCTGTGGAAGACAACCATTTAAATCACATTTTTTATCGTGACCTGATAAAACGAGCTCTGAGACAAAGCCCTGGTCGCAACTGCCTCGATCAGAAGGCTCGACCTTGAGCAAACTGTTTGCATCCAATTCTTTGTTCATAACTGCATACTTATCTTTTTCGGTTGATGTATCAGTAGTAGTCGTAGTAGGACCATCTGTCCCATGCAACAACTTGTCAGCAACAGTGGCCAACAAATCAAATGCCCGCATTTGACTACCTTCAGTGCCCTTTCTACATAAACTTCTCTTCTGAAATAATTAGAAAATCATTCAAATTCATCATAATCGAATGAAGCTGAAGACAGATCTCTAAGTAATTTGGAACGAAGGCCAAGAATGATAGAGGACTTGTACCCTGGCCGATCTGGTAGCTCGAGGCATTGTTGGCACTTGGTAGCCATGGAACCCATAATCTAACCTCTTCTGAAGCACCATATTTTAGAAGTCATAGCACAAATATGAACAGTACAAAGAGATCTAGCACGTTTCAACGCACTTCTATGTTGTGAATAATTTGATCACAAGGTCACAGCAAAGATTAACTCCTGGGGAGGAAAAAGAGATGATTCAGATTACTATATCCTGTGTATTGATTTAGAACATCAAACCACATAAACTAATATAGTAACATTGAAAGAAGAACCCCAGAGGAGCCAAAGGATCCAATACCCGATCCAAACTAAAACTAATATAATTCATCTTTTCGATCCGATAGGTATCGAAAAGAGGAATTATGTTTCAACGTTCAACAACCGGTGAAAACAAAAGTCTGAGGCATTTCCAGGCCTCAAAATCACAATTCCAAGGGTTCTATTCAAACAAACCAAACCCATTCACGCACACAAACACTAGCACATACAGGGAGCAATGGCCAAGAACTTGAAGTTTCAACAGAGGCTGATGATGATCTAACTAAAACCCAAATTCAGCGAGAAGTTCCAGAAAGGGAAAAACCCCATGCAATACAATATTAATCGAGCTTCAGAAATAAGGTGGCATGCAAGCATAATAAATTACAAACCAAACCCAACCCAGAAATATTTTTGGATAAAAAATTAAGGTAGATATCGAGTTAACCGAAGAAACTAAAAATTAATAAATTAACAACAAAACGCAACAAAACCCTTGAGTAGTTGATCGAAGATGAAGAGAAACATAAATCCATGAGAAATAAGAAGGAATCTGCAAAGAGCTGAAACTTGATCGAAATTCAAGAACTCGAAATAGAAAAAATGGTAAGATTCTCGATCGTCCGCAAAATTCAAAAGATAATTGGTGCAGAATCTGAGATCGAATCTCTGAAGGAACAAATTGAATAGCCAAAAACACGCAGAAGGAAAAGGAATCCGCTAAGGACTCCAAAACAACTAAAGCAAAACAGAGAAGAAGAAACAAGAACAATCAAATAAGACGAACAAAAGCATAAACCCAGTCGAGTGTGATCATCATCAGATATTAGAAGATGAGCGAGCGGAAACCGAAAATTGCCAACAAACAACAATTGAGAAGCGAAATTGTTGGTTAAATCTTCGAATCCCGGTCCCAAATCCCAAGGTTTTTGTCTAAAATCCAAATGCACTGTTCTGAAAAACCCATCCATCCATTACAAACGATGAAGGAGAGAATTATCGAAACAGAAATGGATGAGAGAATTATGGCTCACCGGAACAAAACGATTGGCTTCCAAATTTCAAATCCTCATCACCGGAAAACAAAATTCCGGCAAAACACCGCCACTTTCAAGCCAAAAAGAGATCTGTAAATTACACATGAACAAGAAATCCAAGAACAAAACAAGGATTGGCTTTGATTCACCACATTCTCTCATTCTCTATCCCATTCTTTTTCGCTTAATAAACCATAAAAATTTCGAACACAAAACCAAAACAAGTTTTAAAAATTTTGATTCTCTCTGTAAAAATAAAATTAAAAAAATAAAATTCCGATCGCCAAAACCCTCTGAAACCCACCAAAACACATCTGCTTAAACCCCAGCTATCTTATACCATTGACCTCCCTCACCGGTCCTATCGGTAAGTACCCCTCAGTTTACCGGCTATAACCGGTGACTAAAACCACCTAAAGACCGGTTCTTGTCTACCAGATGAACCCACCATGTAATGTAAATATCCTTCAGATTTTGACACGTGGCGTTAAGTTAAATCTTGTGGCTGCCTGCGGTCCGCACGATCGAGAAAAACGTTGAGTCACAAAAAGGATCACTTATTATTTTTTTTAATTATTTTTCTTTTAACTTTCTCTTTTTTTTTCATTTATTTATTTATTTATGGTTATTTAAATAATAAATAATAAAACTTAGGAGATGTCAATTTTGAATGGGGTTTCCACCAAATAGCCCATGTAAATATTTTCTTTCTAATTTATAAAATTCTTTAATTTTAAATTTTATTTTATTTTATTACAAATAAAAAATATTAATTAATTAAATAACCTGCCTCGAAAACTGGGTCATTTATCTAAGAGTCAACAATTACAAGGTGAATGATCAAACCATTGTAATTAACGTATTAAATTATAAATTTATCTACTGTTTAAAAATTAAATTATAATTTAATTCGTATTTAAATTTAATAGTTGACTTAAATAGTATAGAAATAAAAAAATTATCTCGTAATTCATTTTAAATGTTAAAAAAAATTGTAAGAAATTTATAACACAAATAATGCATGGACATATAAACATAAAGGAATATAATCTCAGTTATTTATTTTATAGATATGTTATTTATTTGTATTAATGTAATTAGATTTTTTGTGTGTGTGTGTGTGTGTCAAACATAGTCCAAATTTAATATTTAATAAAAGAATCATATCCAAAATCAAAATAATAAAAGTGTAAGGACTAAAGGATTAAATAAAAAGATACATAAAATAATAAATCAGTTTTTATTTTTTATTATTATTATTCTTCTTTTTTTTTACGTAACAGATACGGACAAGAGTTGGAGCACGTGGCGAACATACCTATTCGACAAACAGTTTTTTGCGAGGAGATTAAGATCGAACGGTGAAGCTTGTCCGAGATCCATAAAATCGAACGGCTGTGAGATGGTTTTGGTAGGGTTAATTTGGTAATTTAACTGATCGTTAGGTCAGAAGTGTAATTATCCCAATAAGCATGTTCTGAAGTAATTTATTGTTGTTGGCGCGTGGTTCACCCGCATCAAGTCGCGTGGGATATGTGTCTCAATCCTACGTGACAAAAGCCCCATCTCTTATTGGATACTTTTTGTTTGGTATTATATTTTCTTTAAAATAAAATCTTCAAATTTAAAAATTAAAATATATAGCTTGAATTAAATTAACTATATTATTATTATTTTTTCATGGTATTGTCCCGACCTTTCAATTCACTAAATTTAATTTAGTTTCAATTTTCCCACATATTTTTTTATTCATGTGAAATAATTAAATATTTTTTTTATTTATATAGTAGATTTTTTAAAATTAAAAAGTATTAAATAGGCTTCTAAAATTAATTTATGATATTTTATGATTTATAAGCCACCCAACTCATAAAACCACGGGCTTTACCTAACTCCCAATCCTACCCTATTTTATTATGAAATTTAAGAATATTTGACATTTGTAACCGAAGTTAGTGATGTGTTTTAACTTATGAATGCTCGATATTTGAACTTTATAAAATTTTAATTTTTATAGATAAGTATGATTTTTTTAAATAATTAAAAAAAAATTGAAAATCCAACTCAAAATTAGAGGGTTGGATTCCATTGTGAATTTTATTTAAGTTGCTCTGGTCACCAAACCCAACCAACTTGTTTAAGCCGTAAATTACTTTCACGTGTAATTTAAACTATACCAAATTAAAATTTGGGAGATTATAATTGCAAATTAACCTAAAAATGAAAGAGAAGTAAATTAAGAATTTGATCCCAATTAAGAGATGACGGCGTCGACTACTACTGCAGTCGCAGAATTAACGGCGTTAAAGTGACGGGACAGATAACTCGGAGGGCCACAAACAATTTGACAGTTAAAATGTTTTTTTTTTTTTTCTTCAAATAATAATAAAAAAAATAAAAAACATTTTTCGGTGTCGTTTCAAAGCCATGAAAGAAGAGAAAACAAAGGGCAAAAATAAAATCACCTAGTAGGAGGAAAAAACAAGGCATTTAGGTGTTTGTCGCGACACGTGGCGGTAATGCAGTGACTTTCTTTCACCTATGTCACCTACCACCAGGTTACGTTAAAACTTAAAATCGTCTCTCAAATACTAAATCTACGGTGCTGCTTCAGCCAAATATTATGACTATTTTTTTTTACTTTTAATTCAATTAATATAAATTTTAAAAGGTTTTTATTTTTGTTTACCTTGTACCACAATTTTGAATTTAAAATTTTAAAAATGAAAATTTATATTTAAATTTTTCTAACACTAAATAACTATATTTATTTACCTTATTATCGGTATTTAACTAAATCATTTTAAATTAGTGATCATCGTCACGAAAATCTCGAACCCGACAATCGAAACTAAGAAAAAAAAGCAATGTCGTTCTCAACAATGATAAGGAAAAAATAGTTTTAAAATTTTGATATCTACTCAAATATCAACTCACCCGTTTACATGTCTAGATCACAACATTAATACCTGTATATGCACATGTATATATATAACCATTCAACTATGCTAACTTTAGGTTATAACTATTTAATTGTTGAGCTTTGACCACTACTAGCACAGCCAAACACTCGAGCGCCACCATTGTTGTTATCATCATTGATTTTCCATTGACGACCACCGTCGATCATCACTCCTACTAGTGACTTTCACTACCGCCATCACCACCGTCGATTATCACCGCTGCCATCCTCCATGACCACTGCTACCACCACGATCAGTAACCATCCGAAAAAAATGACTTTATTTTTCATTGAAAAGAAAAAAACAATTAAATTAATTTTGTTTGAAACCTCAAATTCATGAAAATGAAATGAAAATGCAAATGAATTAAATTCCAAAGATGGAAAGCATCAATTTTCTAAAGATGGAATATTTGAGTTTCCATTTATTTATTTATTTATTTATTTTTGGAAGTGATAAATATTAGATTCCATTCCCATCAATTCATTGAATATGGAAGTAACTTTGACGCTAGCTAGAATATATGTGAATTAAAAAATAATAAATAATAAAATGAAAACGAAGGTTGAAAATATATATTTTTTTTAGCTTTACCTCTGTAATGAATTAGAAATTTAATTATTAAATAAAGTAATTAATTTTTCTCGACATATTTATAAGATTAAAATGTCAATATCGTAAATATAACTTATGTTTTTGTCGGGTAGGCCCCGCTTCATCTTAAAACTATGGGCAGGGTCCGACTCTACCTAAACCCAATCACCTATATTTGGCTATCAAAAATTTGTAAATAAAGAGTTTAGCTATTTATTTTATAATTTTAAAAATATATATATATATAAAAAATGCTTTAAATGTGAGACTATGGTTTAAATTAATATTATGATAGGTTCTAAAAAAATGAATTATATTACCATATAAAAGTTTTAAAATTAAAAAATTATATAATAATTCTATTTTAAAAAATTGAGTTTATATTATTTAGAATTTTAAATTTTTAGAACACTTGTTTTTATAATTAAAAGAATATTTAACATTTATTTTTTTAGATTATAAAACTTAAATTCATAATTATAATTTTTTAAATCTTACTATAATAGAAAAAATAACCTTTTATTTTAGAATTTTGATTAAAATCTAATAATATTCATTTTAATATAATTCATTTAACTTTTTTTTAAAAATTATAACACACAATTTTTTAACATTGTAGAGATAAAAGTAAATTTTATAATTAATTTGTAACTTAAAAAGTATCATTATTGAAATTATCCAAAAAATTTTTTTTTTTAATAAATGGCGAATCAATATTATGAATTAATATCCATATAAATTAAAAAGTTAAAAAACTAATATCGTTTTAAAACCGTGGTACTAACAACGATATATAACGGGTAAAAGTGAACCATATCTACTAGTGGTGGCATTGGGCTATAACAAATGGTATCAGAGGCAGATACCAGACGGTGTGTCAACGCAGACACCGAGCCCCAAGAGGGTGAATTGTGAGATCCCACATCGGTTGAAAAGGAGAACGAAACATTTATTATAAGGGTGTGGAAACCTCTCCCTAGTAAATGCGTTTTAAAACTGTGAGTTTGACAGCAATACGTAACGAGCCAAAGCGAACAATATCTACTAGCAGTGGGCTTGGGCCGTTACATTCCATGACTTTATCAAAGTGATTCCTCCAAAAACATTTAAGAGGTACTTATAATTCATTAAAAAATTTCTCGGTCGTTCGGTCGTTCTAATAAGAATCATGATGGATCAGCAGCAACATAAGAAAGATCAAACTTGTATCACTTGTAATCAATCATTCTAAAGCCAAACCACATAAATTATAAGTTATATCACCAAGAACAAAACATTGGTAGAATGTTGTAGGATTGATCAAGCAACGGGCAAAGATTGATAAAAAGTTACAAAATGTAAAGCTCTATGTATATAAACAATCAACAGACAACTATGATATCAAATGGCTGAAAAATCTTACCAACTAACTGAAGAATCCAAGCGAACAAGACATAGAGGAGAGCCCTTAATGTGTTGACAAGTTTCCGTATTGCCACGGGTTGAATTCGATCGATTTAACGTCAACCTTGTCGTTGCTGCTCGAACCAGAACTATCGATGTCAGCTCGATGTTTGGCGTATAAACCGTTATATTGGTAAATTTCCAAGTCGCCCCATGGAGTGGATGTAACCTCTTCGGTTAGATCAAACCATCTCGGCACGAAACTCTGTCCGTTCGCCTCTCGAGTTCGCTTTTCAGCTCTTTGCCTCTCTTCCAAACTGACCATAGAAAAAAAAAACATATGAATCTGTATTGATTGCAGATTTAAGAAAGGATTGGAAAGATTTGAGGAACGAACCTGCTCTTTTCCGACCCTGCTTTCGATAGATCACCCTTCTCTAAAGCATATCTATCAGGGCGCAACCGGGAGTCCGATGCCAACAACTTCTTAGGGGCGGTATCGAAACTATTGATCTTATGTGCAAAATGTGTATACTGAAATTTGTCGTTTTCGGGTGTTTTAGCCACGTGCCAAACCTACAGAACAAAGACCAAAAACGGTACGGTACGACGCAAAAGATACGCTTAGATAACAGAAACAACCCACAAGGTTCAATACTCCTATATTCGACAACAAATATTACCTCTTTCAGTTCTGTATTTGGAAGAGGCTCCCCTTCCATATCACAAGGTTGGTAACTCATGGATTCATTCCATTTCCCTGTCATCAAGATTTTAGGTTCCTCCGCCGTGTTATAAACATAACCGTCCACTTCATAACGACCAGCACTGTGACCAAAAATAACGGTTAACAGTAAGATGGAAAGTGACATTAATAAGGTTCTACCTATACGATCTAGATCTCACTCGGTTGAAATAATTTTAAATGAAATCATATTTTCGAGCCTCTCAAAGTACATAAATTTGGACATAAAAATGTAAATAATGTATCTTTATCTACCATTCTAGAATTACTTTAAACAAAACTTTAGTAGTTATCCATATGAGAGAAGAGATTTGAAGGAAGAGAGAGGCGGATGTGTGAGATCTCATAACGTAAACAATATATCGATTGGAGAGAGGAACGAGTGCCAGCGAGGACGCTGGGTCCCGAAGGGGGTGGATTGTGAGATCCCACATCGGTTAGAGAGGGGACTGAAGCATTCTTTACAAGGATGTGGAAACCTCTCCCTAGCGGTGGATTGTGAGATCCCACATCTGTTAGAGAGGGGACTGAAACATTCTTTAGAAGGGTGTGAAAACCTCTCCCTAGCAGACGCGTTTTAAAAACCTTGAGAGGAAGCCAAAAGGGAAAGTCCAAAGAGGACAATATAAAGGGGGTGGATTGTGAGATCCCACGTCAATTAGAGAGGGGACCGAAACATTCTTTATAAGGGTGTGGAAACCTCTCCCTAAAAAACGCGTTTTAAAAACCTTGAGGGGAAGCCCGAAGTGAAAACACAAAGATGACAATATCTACTAGCGGTGGGCTTGGGCTGTTACAAAATGGATAAGGTAAACCATAAACTAAGAACACAGTAAGAGCAGCCAGATCTCTCAGAATCAAACACAAATTAATGCTATTTTTTCAATTATAACGCTATGTACCTATAAGGATCACCATTAGTACAGAATTCATAGGAAAAGATTCATACCCAAACCATCCGCATGGTTGAAAATATAGCACAACTTTATCACCCGTTGTTAAGTTGGTCATTATCATCTCTCCGGGTGAATCAACCCATGTCCTTCCAAATATCAAGTTGTTAACTTTAGTGAGCGGTGGCACCAACTCTAATACTACGCCATCTCGTTTTAAAGTCACCCGTGTTCTGCAAAGGTCGAAACCATATCACCATTATCGCTTAATCTAGCATTATCAAACAAAATAAACAAAGCTATTAATGATGGCAATTGGACTGCAAAAGCCTACGAATCGGACAAAGTGAAAAGAAACGTCAAAATTTCCAAGTAAATATCGACTTGACAGTGATTGCCGATGAAAGTGGCTAATATCGAACTTTCAGGTGTGTGCATCTCAACAGATTGTATGCATAACCATTTAATTCTATAACAATTTGCATCACGAAACGAATAAAATATGCATTTGAAGCAAGTGAATCAAAGTTCGAACCTATGATCATAAGGGTATGTAAGTTTATAAGTTATAACTTGCTCCTTTGACGTTTCGGGGCGAGATCAATAACCAATGAGCTGAAGGGGATAGAAAGGGAGTGGAAAGTAGAACTTTTACCTTCCCACGGGATAGACATCCAACGAGTTCCCTAAAAACTTAGTTTTCAACTTTGAAGTCACATCATAAATAAAATGCTCGTTTTCGGCATGCCCGGCACTCATTGGGGGATGATGGCTCACCTGAAAACATTGTTTGGCATAATATTATGCATAAACAAAATCGAATCGAATTAGAACATGAAGAAGAGAAAAAAGATCTTTGAAATTCACCTGCTCTGAAAGAAATGAGACCCCATTATGATTAGTCAATTCATAAGTCTCTCCAAGGATAGGATTAAAAGGCTTCCAGGTTCTTTGAAAAGCATAATACACTGATATAGCCCATGATGCTGTAACAAGTGAAAAGAAAAAACTTCATCTTCAACAAGAAAAAACGCCTCGATCGGCCTTTAAGCCAAACTAAGATTTTCGTACTTACACGCATACACTAACCGCATATAAGGATCCTCACATTCATCAGCCAGATCCAACAAGTGGGAGTATTCCATTAACTGTAGTAAATATTCAACTATTAACGCCATGATACAAAGGAAAAAGTTCAAACGAGAAAGAGAAACGAACCTCAGCCATTTTCTGAAGCATTGTCATAGGCTCAAAAATGATTACAGGAAGAGTGACCATTGATGTGACATCCGAACCAATGTACTTGTGCATCATCTTCCAGTAACTTTCACGATCCTATTACCCGAAAAAACTTTTTAATAATTTTATGGATAACATACAAGAGGAAGAAGAATAGAAGACAAAACTCCTCGCTTCCAAGATGAAGAAAGAGCCTTCCACACTCGCGGTAGAGTAAATAAGAAACATTTCTGTTTTCACATTAAAAAGGTTTTGTGTACTGGGTTTACGGGAACCCGAGCCTAACTTCACAGAGAAAGATCAGCCCTTGACCGAATCGTATTATATCCTTATTTTCTCTTCTTGACCGAATCGTATTACATCGTTGACTTCCCCACTAAGCACTAATGTAATGACTTAAGCCCACCGCTAGTAGATATTATCCTCTTTGAGCTTTCCCTTCTAGGCTTCCTCTCAAGGTTTTTAAAACGCATCTACTAGGGAGAGGCTTCCACACCCTTATAAGGAATGATTCATTCCCCTCTCCAACCGATGTGGGATCTCACAATCCACCCCCTTTGGGGGCCAGCGTCCTCGCTGGCACACCGCCCGGTGTCTGGCTCTAATACCATTTGTAACAGTTCAAGTCCACCACTAGGAGATATTGTCCTTTTTAGGCTTTCCCTTCTCGGCTTCCCCTCAAGGTTTTAAGACGCGTCTACTATGGAGAGGGTCTAACCCTACTCTGACTAGTGCCTCACACCGTCCGGTGATTGGCTCTGATACCATTTGTAATGGCCCAAACCCACTGTTGGCAGATATTGTCCTCTTTGGGTTTTTCCTTCCAGGCTTCCTCTCAAGGTTTTTAAAACGCATCTACTAGGGAGAAGTTTCCACATCCTTATAAGGAATGTTTCGTTCCCCTCTCCAACCAATGTGGGATCTCACAATTAATTAGTTTGAGATGAAAAAAAGGGAAAACTAGATACAAAGCAAGCAAAGATAAGAGGTAAGAGCATAAATGAGAAAAACCTCTTGTTTCCATCTTCCTTTGTGAGCTTCCTCTTCTGCATCTTCTTTGCCTCCTTCAGGATTTATAACTTCTACCCCTTCATAACCAAGAAACCTGAGGGCAAAGAGACGCATGGTAATCATGAGTTAAACTCCTAACATTGATACAACCTTTGTATTAATAATAACAGTTTCATAACTTCGAGTTCAGCTAACAAAACGAGAGAAAACAAAGCTTTGATGAGTACTCCAACAAAAATCATCAACGAACCGTTTTACATCACATGTAAACTCTAACCCCTAAGCATTTGAATCCACATATATGATGCTATCTTATGCAACAAAAAAACGCTTTCAAAGATTCTAAGACACCAGACGAAACAAAAAAAGTGCAGCGACCACGACGCGATTCAGGCTTGAAACGATAATATTGGAAAATGAAACAAGCCATCTGGTTTCAATGGCTCTGGAAAACATTTCTCCTAGTTATGAGCACAAGAACACTGTCATGAATTGAAGTGACGTGCTTATCTACATCCTATTTACTTATCAATAAACTAAAACTCACAGTATGCAGATATTCAGCAGAAAAGAAACTTTACTGATCTTTCAAAATCTCAACCATGGATCCGTACGAGATCAAGCTCATAAACTTCAATAAGCAAGAACTAGTTCAAAACAACGACGCCGATGAAACAATTCTACAAAAAGGAAAATGAAACAAGTTTTGTACAAATCTAAGGTTGTCTATAAATCAGCCCGACAGGAGAACATTAGAGCAAATAATTCAAACAAAAGGAGCAATAGAACCAGAACAGCTTCAAAAACCCCAAAAAAGTGGATACCAATGTCAGAAGTACGAAAATCAAAGTACCCATTGACAGATCGGTGCATGGCATTGCTAAGCTTGGAGATTCCAGAAGTCATGGCAGCAAAGAAGCCCCCCTTACTCTCATTCTTCTCATGGGTACCCATTGTTCTTCCCACTTAGAATAAACACACTACTTCTGCAAATCAGAAACGCCTGCAAAACAATCAAATCCCACAAGAAGAGATTGAAAAAAGGGAATTAGGGTTTAATGATCGTGAAGAAGAAATGGGGTTTAGAGAGGAAATTTGGGATCGGAGAAGGGCGGAAGGGATAGATCTCCGATTGAGAAAAAGGGGAGAAAAAGGGGGAAATTTGGAAATACAATGGCGGTTTAATGGGTTTTGCCAATGCTAATTAAACGAATTGGCGTCTAGAATTGGAGTCAATCCGAGGGAAAATTACCAGAAAATGACGGCTGCCCTCTTTGTCTTCTCTTTCAACTGGTTGCCTCCGCTGGCCCTCCAATGCCGTCCACGCGGCTTTCAGCGAAGTCCATTTTATTACACTTTTGCCCCCACTCTCAAAACACCATTTCTTTTTAAGATTTCATGCTTACCCTTCAAACATAATTAAACGACTTACTTACGATATATATTCTCGACCAAAATATTAAATATTCAAATTTTTTACCCTAAAAGTTACGTAGACTCGTACTCTTAAACTCATGAGATAGCCAATTTGAATATAATTCAACTCGTTAAGACATGTACAATTAGTCAAGATGAGAGAAAAAAAACTTTGAAGATGGTCGATTCAAATATTATTTGGCATTTAAGTAAAAGATGTATACATGAATGAATCGAGACAACATTCTACTGAGAGTGATTTATTAGTCTGTTACGTATCGTCGTCAGCCGCCTCACAGTTTTAAAACGCGTCTACTAGGGAGAGGTTTCCACACCCTTGTAAAGAAGAGTTTGTTTCCCTCTTCGACTAATGTGGGATCTCATAATCCACCCCCTTTAGGGGTCAGCGTCATCGCTGGCATAGTGCATGGTGTCCAGCTTTGATATCATTTGTAACAGCTCAAACCCTCCGTTAGCAGATATTGTCTGGCTTTGGTCCGTTATTCATCGTTGTCAGTCTCACGGTTTTAATTTTCCCTCTCCAACCGATGTGGGATCTCACAATCCACCCCCTTAAGGCCCAGCGTTCTCACTGGCACATCGCCCGATGTTTGGCTCTAATACCATTTGTAACAGCCCAAGCCCACCGCTAACAAATGTTGTCCGCTTTAACCCATTACGTATTGCCATCAGCCTCACGGTTCTAAAACGCATCTATTAGAAAGAGGTTTCCACACCCTTATAAGGAATATTTCGTTCTCCACTCCAACCGATGCAGTATCTCACAATCCACTCCCTTGGGGACCCAGCGTCTACACTGGCACACCACTGTGCCTAGTGTCTGCCTCTGATACCATTTGTAACAGCCTAAACCCACCGCTAGTAGATATTGTCCGCTTTGGCTCATTACGTATCACCGTCAGCCTCACGCTTTTAAAACAGTCTACTAAGGAGAAGTTTCCACACCCTTATAAAAAATGTTTCATTCCCCTCTCTAACCAATGTCGGATCTCACAGCGACATGACAAACAATAGGAGTTCAAGTAAAACAAAGAAAAAGAGAAAATGCATCATATCTAAACACGTTCATCCAACGTTAATTTCCCCCGTCTATCTTGTAATAAACTCTACGAATTCAATAGAGACGATACCAGAAACATAAGAGCCATGACCTGAATTCGATCTTTTAACTACTCGTTTTCATGATTGTAGAGCTATAAAAATGAGCCCTTAAAAAGAATGAATACAACATTGTAGGCTGGCCATGTGCACCAAACATGGTTTGAGCCAAACATGGTTTGAGCCAAACATGTGCATCATTGAGAAGAGTATTGCTTGGCATTTGGATTCCATCTCTTAGCATCTAATGCCCACTTTCATAGCACTACCTTTTTAATTACAACTTTTTCCACCTCAATTGTGGTGTCATGGGGCCAATAGCATAAGAGATATTATTCTTTGACTTCCGACCGATCTTATTCTACGAATTAAAATCTCGTTCGATAATTATTTAAGTGATTTTTGAAAATTTGAAGGGTAGGCTCGAGAGAATCGAAAAATAAAGAATTGAATGAAAATAGAATTATGTTTCATATTTTTTAGATATGTGTTTAATAACATATTTGTAAAATGGATTCTAATTTAAAAAATTATTCCAAATGTGTTTTATTTAGATATTAAGTTAAATAAAAATTATTATTAATTGATCTATGAATACGTTTTTTTGTTATATTTTCTTTTGTATAATTATTATTTACCGTATCATATAGTTTATAATATATTTATTTTTTTTTCTTTTGAACAAACAAAAATATGGCGGAGAGAGAAACTATTTTCGAGTGTTGGCTAATACGTGTCAAAATCATCAAATTTAAACATTCCTTACAATAATGTTGATTCAGTTTTTTCTCTGCGTGCTTCAAATGACCCAATTAGGGTTTCTAGCTTAAGCTCATATATGCAATGTTATAGACTCTTTTTCTTCGAATTTTAAGCCCTAGTACTGATTCCTGGTCGTCGAAGATACCCCAACATTAAACAAACAAAAATATGGTTGAAAGCGAAACCATTTTCAAGTGTTGGACTACCGATCATACGTGTCAAAATCATCAAATTTAAACATTTCTCACCAGAGATATGATTGTAAAAAAAAAAATAAAGGAACTACTATCAATTATGTTTGTGAACTCGTACAACAATAATAAAAACAACTCTTGGTCGGAGAAAATTTGGACCCATTGAACCCATTGGACATTTCTTTCGTTGTTGCAAACGCTAAATATTTTTAATATTCATAACAAATTCTAAAATAAAATAGGATTGGATTGTAAACCCTATTTTCAAGTAGCCAGGTTAGCTCGACCAAAAAAGTTTTTTAACCCACGAACCAAACTGAATTTTTTATTTTCACCCAATCCAACCCCCAATTTGAGTTAGGTGAATCGGGTTATTTTGGTCATCGAGTCATATGAACACCCTTAACAAACCAGACGCTATGTCCGTAATGGTACAAGATTTTCAAGATTTTAAACTCTACGAAATCTAATCGATCAAACCAGACGAAATGTTCTAAAACCATGTAAACACAATAATACAAAGAAAGCATAAAGCTTAAAAAAGAACACAGAAATTTCACAACGAAATTACAACACTATTTTATAACAACACTATTTTATAGTAAATGAAAAAGTGACATTTCCTATTGACTTCGAGCATAAATTTCATTTAAGCTCGATTGAGCATGTTTAGCTTGGTGTTCATCTCGTGGGCTTCTAACGTGGTCTCTTCGGTCACCTAATATTCACGTACTTACCCAAGACGTCCTACGACCTCCTTCATGAGCTTATCTTTTAGACGTGACATGGTTACACTCCAACAATACTCCAACAATTCTCAAAATCCTTGGCATCTTCTCAGCATACTCTCCACTGGGTATCTCGAATTTGCCCCCAAAATTTCGATCCCGGATCAGTTGGCATGAAGGACAGGAAATCGACCAAAGTGAATACTCAATTGCAGCATCAGAACGGTCACTTGCCGACGCTCAAACTGGCTAAATTGTTGGGTCCAGAGACATCATGGGATAAGGTTTTCATAAACTTAGCTAGATTATCAAAACTACAGGCAGCAGCTAACTTGAATTGTAATCACCTAGCAGGCGCTATGTCTGTAATGGAACAACTACAAGACCTCATTGCAAGCAAATCAAGACTGAAAAAGAATCATGTCACTACATATAGACAAGTTGCTCCTACAGCAATCTTTGTTGCCTGCTTTTACCTCTTACAAGGTAGATACGCCCATAAACCCATCGTCGACCTAGTCTCGAACTCGATTTCTGCACAATACCCATCCCCGATTAACCATCTGTCTCTTCAGAATAGTTCTTTTTATTGCCCCAAACAATCCCATTATGAACTTAAGACAGGCCAAGCCAAAAATTGGAGGTAAAAGGCAAAATGGAAATAGATAAGGATAATCGTTTCATATGATGTGCACCGAGCCTGATCAACAGGGCATATGAATCATGTATATGACTAGCAATTTCAGGTATGAACTCCCTTCCCCTCTCTCTTTAGGAGAAAGGGGCAATGTTCAGAAAAATGCAAAATGGATAATTGCATGATGATCATTTTCAGCTTTAGCGTGGTTTGAAACAAAAGCGAAGTAAATTACCTCGAACTTGATACGGAATTCCAACAAGCATTCGCAGACATGACAGTCTGATCTATGAGGAGAGACATTGGCACGATCCGATCTCACAAATGCAAACACCTGAACGAGAAAATAATTTAAACACATAAAAATATGTCGTAAGGACTCTTTTTCCCTTTGACATAAGGATCATACTAGAAAGAAACTAGTGTTCATCCATGAATTATGGCAATGGATTCACAAGCCATTCAAAACAATAGTGTCTCGCAAATGTTATTGATAGATTAACATACTTCTTCTCCACAATTTGGGCATGCTCCTTTCAGTGCCACCAAATCATTTCTCCATAAGCCCTGAAGTACTCCCACTGCAGCCATAGCCAAAAGACAGTAAATATAAGCAAGCAGAAGCTTGAATATGAGAGCCATAAGTCCATAACAATTAGTGAAAAATTGAACTTCTACTAAGATTTCGATCGAATCACAAAATCAACGAGCAACAGTTTTACCAGAAGCTGAAGCAATTGGGTAGCCAATCAGAGACCCGAATCCGATGAAGAGGATGGCATTTATAGCTGAAAGAAATTCAAATGCAGATCCTTGGCTGTTATAGGAAAGTCCTAAACTGAGTGGATCCTTGAAAACTAAGTCAGCCGTGCAGATTAAGGGAACAAGACATGCTGAACAGCCAAGTGCGAGGAACACCAACCATATGCCTGCTAATGCAAGAACCTGTGATAGATCCTCCTGCCCTACATTCATGTCATTGAATATTCAAATGAAGCAAGCAAAAAGAGAAGACAAGAGAGCAAAATGATTTCATAGTGCAAACAAATTGTAACAGCTCAAGCCCACTACTAGAAAATATTGTCCTCTTTGGGCTTTCTCTTTTGAGCTTTCACTCAAGGTTTTTAAAACGCAGTCTACTAGGGAGAGGTTTCTATACCCTTATAAAGGGTGTTTCATTCTCCTCCCCAACCGATGTGGGATCTCACAATCCACTCCCCCCCCTCCTTCGGGGCCAGCATCCTCGCTGGCACTCGTTCCTTTCTCCAATCGTTGTGGGACCCCCACCAAATCCACCCCCCTTCGGGGCTCAGCCTCTTCGCTGGCACATCGCCTCATGTCCACCCCCTTCGGGGCTCAGCATCTTTGCTGGCACATCGCCTGATGTCTGCCTCTAATACCATTTGTAACGGCCCAAGCCCACCGCTAGCGGATATTGTCCTCTTTGGGCTTCCGCTCAAGATTTTTAAAACACGTCTCCTAGGGAGAGGTATCCAAACCCTTATAAAGGGTGTTTCGTTCTCCTCCCCAACCGATGTGGATCTCACACAAATCAATCGAACGTTCGTGCCCAAACAAAAACATATTTATATCAAATTAAAACAATCAAAGACTTCATTTATAGGGTTGAATATGAATTTAAGCAATTGTAAGCTACATTCCTGCCTTTCGTTCTTTTTACAAAATTAAACAGATGAAGCATAAGAACCAGATTTCAGTGGCCCTAGCAGAAGAAAAAAAGAAATGAGAAGGAGAATCACCTCAGCATCCGCATACGTCGATTGCCGTCGAAGACTACAACGAGGATATTTGACCACAGATTTGGAACCATACCGCCTCAATTTCAACTGATTCAATCAAGAACAGAGTAAGAAAACAATCAAAATTTGTGGAGAATTTCATTTCCCTTAGCGAGATTACCTCAACTCTATCGAACATATCATCAAGGATCAACGGTTGACCATTATAATATGCATCCCTAGCCTAAAACAACCACCACCACGACAAGAACACAAGTCAAAGAGGGAGACGAGAGAGAGAGAGAGAGATTAGAGAGAGATTGAAAGGCGTAGTACACCGGAACCTGAAGATAGAGAGCTTCAAGGGTTTGTTGACTGGCGGTGTCGATGGGGCCGACGAAGATGCAAGAGGGGCCTTGAGGGAGGTCGTTGGAGGAGGAAAGGGCGCTCTTGGCGGAGAATCGAGGAAGATGAAAGGGGGCGGCGGTGCGAATTGTTCTGGCGAGGTCGGAGACGGTAGATTTGATGAGATGGCGAGAGAAGGAGGTGCATGTGCCGGCCATGGACGGTGGTCGGGAACATGAGGTGGAGATAATTGAAGGTTGAGAGAATTTATGGTGGCAATGCCTTTCTGGTTCTCCCAACTTCAGAATCCGTCTTCTTCTTGATTTTTTCAGTTCTTTCCCTCCACGCAGGTTACCTTTTCCAGTACCGACATGTCGTCTTGGTGATTAGCAGGCTTCAAAACTAATGGGCCTTGGTTACCCAGTGGCCCGAACCTGGCTCATCTAAGCCCATGCTCTTTCGTCCGTATTTTCTTTTTAAAGTTATATAATTTAATATTGATAAAAATATCTTTAAAATATTGATGCCAATAAATTTAATTCCCCATCCCCATCCAATTTCTGGCTCTGCCCTGTTCAGTATAAATATATATAAAAATAAAAATGGGAAACAAAAATGCACACAAATTCCCTAGAACCTCACAAATTCCTCGCTCCTAATGCTCGCAAATACCCTACGAGGAACCTGGTGCCCACAAACTCCCTAGATCCTCACAAGTTCTTCACTCCCCACAAAACAAACTCCCTACGAGGAATCTGATCCCCACAAATTCTCCACGGGGAATCTCCACCTCGATCTCCATAAAAATAAATGAAAATTGTCACATAGATGGTCCGTCCCACCCCATGACATCTCTCCGTTAAAGAGCTAGTTTGGTTCTTTTTTGTTAATATCATTGAAACTAAAAGGCCCAAATATATATTTTTTTTGTTAATACACTAATACTACCACCTCCAGAAATTTCAACACAAGAGGTTGAAAATGGAAGAATGCTCTAATACATACTTGATATCATCCCAGAATAACAATATTTAAGCCTAAGAGTTGGGAGATCAAATTGTTTTACCATTACAGACTGCTAAAACATTAAGAAACATCTTGAGTTGACTTCACAAACTTGATGCACCATTAGTGTGTTAACTCCCAGTCCCTAATAACAAATAATCATAAATAAAAAAAACAATTATTAAATTTACTTGGAAAATAAAAACACTATAAAACATTAAAAGTGTGGGTCATACCTAGTGATGTCTTGAAACTTCTGTGGTGGTCCTGTTCATATGTTGCCTTGCATGAGACCATTTCGTCGTAAAATCGAAACTACCTTGGTCATTTGAGCCTCTAATATTGAAAGTCTAGTATCTACATTCTGATCCATACGAGCCTCGTTACGAATATTACGATGCGAGATAGACCTGAACACTTGAGTCGATGTAGGTTGTAATCTCATGCCACAAACACGTCCAGGATTCTTGTATATACAGTACGGTGAATCACCATTCGTATGTGCAGCAGTCAGATTATTGGATTGCATGAAACCATTTTGTTCCAAAATTGAGAGCATATTGGCCATTTTCAACTCTAATATCGAAAGTCTAGCATCTACGTTTTCGTAATCTTCCATATTGGCCTCGTTATGAATCTCAATCTCGGTAAATTGACGTGGTGTAGACTTGAACACTATGGTGGGGGTGGGTCCTAACTTCATGCCACGAACACGTCCTTTACCCATAGAACCGTAGGCCAGTAGAGTGACTAACCTAGAAACGATATCGACAAAAGAAAATAAATGTAGCAGTTAGCATTTAGTCCCAAATACATCTAGAATAATTGAAATACAACTATTGTTTTTGTTAACTTTAAGTGGAGAAGAGGAAACTTTGCATAGGCTAATGGAATCAAACAATGCCACTTTATTAGTAGTAACACACATTCCTCGAGCAATCTGTCTATTCTTCGACATTGTCATTCCCACAATTTGGTACTATCACCTAGCCCAAAGCCCACTGCTAGCAGATATCCTCTTTGAGTTTTCCCTTTCGGACATCCCCTCAAGGTTTTTAAAACACGTCTGTTAGGGTGAGGTTTCCACACCCTTATAAACAATGTTTCGTTCTCCTCTCCAACCAATGTGGGATCTAACACTAAGTCTTAACAAGTTTTGTAATTGTAAACCAAAATTTGGCCCCACCCCGTGTTTTCATGTGTGTTTTCATGTTCTTGTCGGAGGTGGGTTAGTGTCTTGAGTTTCCTAAGTATATGCTAAACTGTCTAGTCCAATGCCCATATAGTATCGAAGAAAAACACCTGTTATCACTACTGATCTCTTATTTTTCTCAAGCTAAATATTACAGAAGGTAGCAAGAAAAACAGTCAGCCAAAGAGCCATTCCTATAACTCAAAACGGCTGAAGCCATCCATTTCCTTCATTGTGTATCTGTTACTTAGGCCGCTTAGGCCACTTTCCACACTTTTTCTTTTATGTCCATGAGTATTTGAGCTAGAACACCCTTGACTATTCTCAAGAGACAACTATTTGACCATGCTACATTGGGTTAAACTGGTTGGATATTAAATCCTGGATATGGTGTCACCATAGTTTGAACTAATTCTCTCTAAATTCTTTACTATTACTTTCACATCTCTCTCCATCTTTAGATATCTAGAGAGAGATAGAGATCCACCTCTGGAGCAGCCGCGACACGAAATACCTCCTAGGCATAGGGGAGATCGGAGCAAGAGGGAACGCCAAGACGGAAAATTCTAGGGAAAGTGATACCGAAAGTCCCCTTCTCCTTCAGAGGTTGTTCAATCATACCCACACGACCTTCTTTGAGATTCACTCGAAAAGATATTTCAATGCTATTAGTAACCTGTTTTAGATTTATCTTCTAAAATTTCATACGCTAGCAGAGGACCACAATCTTATGCTAGACTATTTCAAAACAGCCCTAGATAGCTGTTAGGTGACTAAAGAAAAAGAAAATGAAAAGGAAACCAGCTTGGTTCCTAAGTATAGGTGCAGCAGATTGATTGAATTCTATTGTAATAGCAAGAAGGGCATGGGCTAATATATGTTTAGCATAATATATGCCAATTAACGTAAATATCAGCACCAAAATAGCCCTTCCAGCTCCCAACGTCTGCCTTTAAGATGTTTAATTAATAATTGAGAATGAAACGATATCACATTCACAATGTTAGAGAATAAACCATACTCCCAGAAGAAAACAAGACATTAAAATAAAAATTTCCAACAGCCATTGCTAAAGAAATGTCGATTCAGTCTCTATAAGATCAAGTTCTCCAGTAAAAAGGTTTCCAATAAATCCCACATAGAGACAGGAAAAAACAACAGCATACACAGAACATTCATGCAAGGATCATTAAAGTCATAAAAAAGAAAACCATGCCAATACACCAATCTCTAATACCAGGCTTCTTTTCTTCCTGTAAAGGCCCCACTAGAGATCTTTTTAAATATTGTTATAAGAGAAAAACACGCAAAAGCTGGCTGTTGAAATCAAAGCTGGTGCTGAAATCAAATATAAAGCCGAGAGAGCTCCATTACATGAAAGGATTAAAGTTTCCCGATCTCGAAAAAGGTGACGATATGGGTTTTTTTGTGTGCAGATTCTGAGAAATGGAGCTCAGAAGAACAGAGGCATAAATAGCACAAACAGTAAGAAGAAGAAGATGAAGAAAAACCTAAGGAGAAGAGAGAAGATACCTGAGATGGAGGAAGTTGCAGAGAGGATTTGAGAGGAAGTTACGGAGGGTTCGAGGCGCCGAGGGTTTGGCGAGCGGGAGAATGAAAAAGACGGTTTATTATCATTATTATTATTATTATTATTATTATTATTATTATTATTATATATTTATTTTTATTTATACAAATTTTGAAGAAACGGCCGAGATCACTCCATAAATAGCTAACCGTTACAATTGTGCCAATCATTTTAAACTTTAACTTAAAAATAAGATTAAATTAATAAAATATTTTCAATTTTAAACTCATCTTTTCAAATAGTTAATTTTGGGAGGAGACCGTTAATATTTCATTTAAAAAATACATTCCAGGCTTTTAAAAAAAACTTTTTTCTGTAAGGTCAAGGGATTAATGTGCAATCCTTACCACTTCTAAGATTTCAACCAATTCTAGTAAATTGCATTTAAGCTCTATCAAGTTCGATTGGGTTGTAACTCATTTTAGAACAAGGTTCCGACCGAATCTTACTTCTAATCTTTGATCTTAATAATCTAATTTCAGCTTTATCTTTGGGTTGGATCTTTGGATATCTTTGGGTTGGATCTTTGGGTTTATCCAAATTTTGTATAAGGAGGTGTTAATTTCTTTAAAAATTCCAGAGTTCGTTTCAACAAAATCTTGGATCATAGGGTTGAGTTGAGATAACAATTACCTTATTAGAAAAGAAGGAAACAAAAGGACAAACGAGGTGAGGCTAAGACATATGTTGCCATATACAACTACCCTTATCAAGTTTGAATCCATTTTTGCATAATACGTTATAGTTAAGTGAGCGGGAGCAGGACTAACTAAGCAAGTGAGACACTGCTTTGTTATTTACTCGTTCGGTAGGCTTCCTTGCTAAGGTTGACAAAGTCTCATATCCCGATATCAAACGAAAACAAAAGTGTTTATTTTTTTTAATTTAGCTATAAATTCAAATGTGTTCTTCAGTAAAAAAATGAAAACCACTTCTCGAAAATAACAATTATAAGTTTCAAAAACTAAAAACTAAAAACTCAATGGTTATCAAACGGAGTTAAAACGTTCATACTTGATTTAATATAAACAATAAAAGACTAGTTGTTGAATGAAGACATGATTAAATGTGTCATATACACTTTGGTCATAAAACTATGACAGGAAGAGCTCTATCAAGTCTCCACACATTATACCTTACCTAAGTCAACTGCAGAGCTGAGAACATATCTGTTGTGCCTCAGACGAGCTACTGTTGGCTAACGAATACGAGCCGCTTCGTCCGTTGCTTAGGCACGTCACGTTCAGCTGATTCCCCAACTGACTCGTCTGCACGAATGTTACAAAGTTTAGAAACGCCATGCTTCGTAGGGGGGTGTGTGGGTCTTAGAACAGAAGTTATTCTGAAAATAGTGGTTTTAAGTAGACGGTAACACTAATACATTTTCAATGGGGACCAAACAGCCTGGCCCACAAGTTTCAGGAAAAGAGATCATATTCAATCTAATCTATAAATGACTCGACCCAATCTGATGTTGACTAATGTTGGACATGAGAGTTTAGGTGTGAAATCTCACATTGGTTGGAGAGGGGAACGAAACATTCCTTATAAGGGTTCTCCCTAGTAGACGCGTTTCAGAACCGTGAGACTGATGGTAATACGTAATGGGTTAAAGTAGACAATATCGGTTAGCAGTAGGCTTGGGTTGTTACAAATTGTATCAAAGCCAGACCCCAGGCGATGTGCCAGTGAGGACACTGGCTCCCAAGGGGGTGGATTGTGAGATCTCACATTAGTTGGAGAAGGGAACGAAGCATTCCATACAAGGGTGCAAAAACCTTATAAGAGTGTGGAAACATCTCCCTAATAGATCTGTTTTAAAACCGTGAGGCTGACGGCGATACGTAATAGGCCAAAGCGGACAATATCTGCTAGTGGTGGGCTTGGGCTGTTACAAATGGTATCAGAGCCAAACACTGGGCGATGTGTCAACGAGGATGCTGGACCCCCAAGGGGAGTGGATTGTGAGATCCCACATTGGTTAGAGGGGAATGAAACATTCCTTATAAGGGTGAGTAAACCTCTCCCTAATAGACGCATTTTAAAACCGTGAAGCTAACGGCGATACGTAACGAGCCAAAACGGACAATAACTACTAGCGGTGGGCTTGGGCTGTTACATTATGCAACATACCATTTCGTGAAGATACGTAGAGGTTGTGGTATACTAGGATTTTGAACTGATTTGAGGCAAGAGAAGTATAGTTAGTTACCTCACAAGAGAATTTCTGCGAGTTACAGCTCCATTTCGACGTCGGAATGCAGCTCAAATAATGGCACCACGAGCACCGATCATTCAAATTTTCCCCTCTAAAGAGAAAGACCAAACCAACCGCGAACCTGTCGACTCCAAGATGTCAGTAATATCCATGGTGGGCAACAAATTCTATATGAACGTAGGGATGAACTTGAAGAAAACAAGTATACAGATTCATCAGCTCAAACAGGAACTTCAAAAACTACGAACTAAAAGATAAGGATTTACCCAGCAATCAGTATCAAGAGAGATGCAATCCATAGCACATACTGATATGGCTTATATTTAGCTTTTGAAGTGGAACTATGTCGACGAGGTGCATTTCGTTGGCTAACCCACCCAAACTGAGGACGAACCAAAAACACGAACCCAAGAAGAAAGCCTGAGATAAACCCTCCAATATGAGCAAAATTATCGACATGAGGAAGCACGCCCACGGCCAAATTGATTACGATGATGAAAACGAGAGTCAACAAGGCTGCAAGCTTCATCACAGATTCTGAGTCAGTCACTAGACAATGCATAGACAGTCAAGTCAACTTTCTATTTTGAACTTCCTTTACCTTATTTTCATATATCGTCCAATTCGTAAGAAGCTCCGACAACATGCCTCCTAGGAGACCAAAAAGAGCACCCGACGCACCTACCGAGATACCCGACTGAATAAACAGAGCCGACAACAAACTGCCTCCAAACCCAGATACAATATACAGCATCCCAATTCGAACTACAAATCAGAAAAGAAAATCATCACATAATGCAGTCAATATAATCACATTGATGATCGTCTCAAATATGTTTGCTAAACAAAAATTTAAATTCCATATGATCTCAACCTCAACCGGATTAAGGGTCATTAGCCTTTCTAAAACGTGTTCTTGTAGATCAATAACTTGGGGGTGGAGATCAAACCATCTTCCTTTGAGAATGTAAAGGGTGTCTAACTCAGTGAACTATGCTAAGATCGACGAAATGAAAACACGTGCCTCCAAACCCAGATACAATATACAGCATCCCAATTCGAACTATGAATCATAAAAGAAAATTATCACATCATGACGTTGATGATCGTCTCAAATATGTTCGCTAAACAAAAATTTAAACTCCAAATGATCTCAACCGGATTGAGGGTCATTAGCCTTTCTAAAACGTGTTCGTTTTAGATCAATAACTTCGGGGTGGGGATCAAACCATCGACCTTTGAGAATATAAAGCGTGTCTAACTCAGTGAACTATGCTCAGATCAATGACAAAATGAAAACATGTGCTATCCAAATGAACGCTATACTTTTAAAGATGGGTGCATACCGAAACCGAATTCTTGCTCAAGGCGAATTCCAATGCAAACAAGACTCAACATGTTAGCAAGTATATGGAAGACCCCTGCATGTAGCCATAAACAAGAGATCAATCTCCATGGCTGGTGCCCATAAACCACTTTATCAATTTCCAGAGCACCCATCTTTTCTAATCTGAAATTTTGAGATTGAATCAAGTAAGAAACAAGAACTTAGGTTCAATTAAGCAATGATCATCTCAAATTTACATTCAAACGAATCACCATCTCAAGAACTTGTTCTTCAATGATCATCAGATAATCAGAACATAACAAGAATTTCTAATGAAACAGTCGATTAATTTGAAAAACCAACAAAAACCCAGTGGAATTGATAGAAACTCACGTTGAAGGAGAAGGGCCGAGAAGGGGATTCTCTTTAAGGGGCTGAAACGAGAACCTGCCCAGAAACGTACCAATGCAAGAGGCAGAGTTTTTAGGGCAATCGTTAACGTACATAGTAATCGAAAACAGAACGGAATTGGCAACGACAAACACCGGCACCAGCCATGGAATCCACTTCTTAAACGACCGGAACTGGCCGAATCCGGTCGAGGGAGTCCTCGACGGTCGTGATCTGGCGGCCGCCGCAGAAGGTTCTACCGCCGGATCTCCATGACGGGAATGGACCTTGATTTCGATGTTGGCGGCGGGTTTATCCCTCGCCATTTACAAGGTTTGATTAGAAAGATCAAATTCTAGAAATGGAGGAACCCCATTTTGGGGGAAATTGGAGAATCGATAGAACCAATGGGATTTGAAATTAAGAACAAGAAATTTGAGAGGATTGGTGGGTTTTCAGTTTTATATCGGCTTGATTTGGAGGGAATAGGAAGCCGAAAGCGTCGAAATCAATCTCTTTTCATGAACATTTTTGGCCTAATTAACGCGAAATCAACATTTAGATTTAACTTTCACTCAAAAAATAAATAAATAAAACAGAAACTTTCTGGTGGATCTCATCTGTCACTTTCTCTGCACGCTTTTGAATCATCTTAAATAGTCCAACTTTAACGTGACTTAACTTCTGGTTTTTAGTTAACTTATCAACCGTAATTTCAAGTCTTCCATGCTCACTTATAAACCCGTAAAAATGTTTCGTTCTCCTCTCCACCGATGTCGTATCTCACTATTCACCTCCTTTTGAAATCCTGCGTCCTTGTTGGCACTCGTTTGTGGGATCTTACAATCCACCACCTTTCGAGACCGTTCTCCTCTCCACCGATGTCGTATCTCACTATTCACCTCCTTTTGAAATCCTGCGTCCTTGTTGGCACTCGTTTGTGGGATCTTACAATCCACCACCTTTCGAGACCCAACGTTCTCGCTGTCACTCGTTCCCTTCTCCAATCGATGTGGGATCTCACAATTCACCCCCTTTCCGGGGCTCACTGTCCTCACTCACACACCGCTCAATGTCTACCTCTGATACCATTTGTAACAGTCCAAGCCCACCGCTAGCAGATATTGTCCGCTTCGACCCGTTACGTATCGCCGTCAGCTTCACGGTTTTAAAACGCGTCTACTAGAGAGAGTTTTCAACACTATTATAAAGAATGGTTTGTTCCCCTCTCCAATCGATGTGGGATCTCACACTTTCACACTTTGAACTTTGGCATTAAAATTTGGAAGAAAAAAAATATGTTTAGGGTTTAGTTTGATAAAATTGAAAGTATAGGGTGGAATTTTGGAAAAATTATAAAATATAGAGAGTTGGTTTGGAAAAAGTAAGTTTGTTGGGGTCATCTTTGTATATCCTATTCCAACTACCAATGCAATGTCGTTGGAATATGCCTTACTTAAAGGACCAAAAGAGAAATGCTTTCTTTTGTTGGATGGCTTTTAAAACACCAACCAACCCCTTAATCTTTTTGTTTAAGCTAATATAAACACTCTTAAAAAAAAATTAATAATATGGACCTGACGGATTGAAATTGACTAAAATCGAGTTTGGTCAAACCAACTATCTATATTAAAATAATAATAGAAGTTATGTTGCACGTGGTCGAAACACGACAAGAGAAAGTGTGAGAAGTCAAAGACCATGACGAGAGAGAGAGAGAGGCCATGTCGTAGACAACAAAAGCAATGTCCCAATCCACATCCCTTGGAGGCCAGCGTTGTCGCTGGCACACTGCCTCATGCCTAGCTCTGATACCATTTGTATCAATCCAAACCCACCGCTAGTAGATATTGTTCACTTTGGCCCGTTATGCATCGTCGTCAGCCTCAGTTTTAAAATGCGTCTTAATGATAGGTTTCACACCCTTATAAAGAATGTTTCGTTCTCCTCTCCAACTAATGTGAGATCTCACAAAAGGTTAATGGTACATCAATTTTTCCGCTATCACCTCCTAATTTACCACTACTCATAATTTACAATAACGTTTTGTAATCAGTAGACGCTAGGGAAGAAAGGATTAAAGATTTACGGTGTAAATATGAGATATTACAGTGCTCGAGAAACTCTCAATGTTGCGGGAGTAAAAGAAACATCAAGAATGATATTTTACCGCGTAGATTTTCATATCTATGGTCTAGATCACTTCCTCACGTAACCATTTTGACCCCAATAGTTAAAAGGAAACACCACTTTGTTGTGTAACCATCTTGTCTTGAATAGTTGTTACAAAGGACAAAATAGGAATTTAAAAATTTTTTACTGGGCCATTCTTGTTTCGGGCCTCAGATCCATAATCGGCCCGGCCCAGTTGTCAGCCCAAAACTTCATTCTCAATAGGGTTAAGAAGCATTTTGAAAAATAACAAAAGATCTTTAATATTATAAAATTGGCAAAATAATATACTAAAAATACTATAATTTAATTTAGTAAATGTCTATAATACCCTAATCATAAAAAGTGACTGATACCTATAATTTCAAATAATTTATTTAAATAACTATCCAATTAAATCTCATAAATTTATTAGGAAAGAATATTCAAATTATAAAAGAATATTAAAAGACATTTATATATATATATATATATATTAACAAATATATTTATTTTAAAAAATTAATGGCTAATTTTTTAGTATAATTTTATTAAAAAATCTAAAATAGTAAAAAAATATAATATAATACCTATATTTTAAACACCCAGAAATGGTTTCGCTTCTGAGCCATTTTTGGATCATTTTCCACCTCGGAACCACACGGGTACCATTAGCAATTTTAGACAAACCTATTTCCAATTCGCCGGAGATAACTAAAGCCAAAACATATTAAAAACTAGCGACAAAAAATGCCAAAAAGGTCAATTTTTTGGATAATCAATTTCTCGAACACATTCTCGGGTCACTGAATCTATCACCTATACAAAACAGAACCGACCCAACTCAATTAATTTTGTTAGGTCATCTCGGATCTTTTGAACACCCCTTAGTCAATATTAACGGTATCTGTAATTTTTGTTTTAATTCAATAATTATAATTAAAATAAATGTTTTTATTCAATTCATTTATTGTCTTAAATAGGGGAGGAGGAAAATTTTATTTTTATGGCTCATATTTATTTTCACGTTTTAAAGAGGGGAGGAAATTTTTGGTAAGTGAAATTAATTTCTTTCTCCAACTAAGTTATGAATAAAGACTCATAATTGTTACCAAACTAATTATATAAATTCATTAATGTCCAAAATTTATTATTATTATTGTCGTTCAAAATTTTCATCATTTTTCAAAAAATTGGTACATACCAACATTATCAAAGTTATTATCTATATCAATAACGTGTATATTTCTTTTCCACGAAAAATCATGATTTAACTATACAAGATCATGATTTAACCCGAAATTTGTTGATAAATGGTAGATTATGGCTACAAGAGAGGAAGGTACACCTACAAATGTCTATGGGGCGGAGCGGTTTCCATCCTCGCCACCTGTTTCATTTTTCATTTATTTCTATCGGGATTAGAGAGAGATTTCAACTCTAAACATTACAAACTACCTTGATCCAACTCTAGAGTGCTATGGTTATTGATTCAGAATGCAACGATCAATCAGGTCGGAAAAGCCTTTGCAGAGGTAAAAAACACTTGTAAAGAAATTTTAATCATCGAACATGTTTGGTAGAACCAATTCTTCGCTAATTTGTTTAAATTTAATTTTCAACTTGTTCGTATTTATATTTATTTATTTATTAAAATTGGTGAGTAAATTTAAAATGGATATAAAATGGTAAAAAGTCAATTTACAGAAAAAGAAAAAATCACAGTGCAACCATGTGGCGATCAGGGGCCGTGAGGTCAGGCTGGTCCGCATACAGGTAATTATTTCTCAGCTAGTATGCCACGTGGGGGAATTTCATTTGTTCATATGTATTAGCTGTCTGAAACTGAGACGAGCACATGGGGGCTGAAGTTGGCTTGGACGTGTGGAAGTGACGCGCCCCTAGGCTCCAGTGTAAACCACGCCCCTTTCGCTTTACCTATCTGCCCCGCCTACTACTCTCTTCCCTTTCTGCGCGTGCCCTGCACTTGCTTCTATTTTCATCCACAAGTTCTCTTTTCTTTTTTTTTTATCATTATTTTATTATTTTCCCATTTGGAAAATAGTCTTATTAATTGATTAACAAAATTTTAAACTTTTTTAAAAAATAAATGTAAACAGTTTGCTGAATTCCAAGCTCGTTAGCTTATGTTCGCCTTTACTATTACTAGTTGGTCTTTCTCCTTGGGTCAGCCATGTGAACGGACTAGGGAAGACCTCTTAGCTGCTCTCTCGAGATTTAGACCTAACTTGGCTTCGAATGGTGTGAGACGATACTACATTGGTTGGAAAGGAAAACGAAATATTCTTTGTAAGGGTGTGGAAACCTTTCCCTAACAGACACGTTTTTAAATCATGAGGCTGACGGCAATACGTAACGAGGCAAAACGAACAATATTTGCTAGCGATGAGCGTTGACTGTTACAAATGGTATTAGAGCCAGACACCATGCAGTGTGCCAGCGAGAACGTTAGGCCTCCAAGGGACTGGATTATGAGATTCCATATTGGTTGGAGAGGAGAATGAAGCATTCCTTATAAATGTGTGGAAACCTCTTCCTAGTAGATGCGTTTTAAAACCGTTATGTTGAAGGCGACACCTAACGGGTTAAAGCGGGCAATATTTGCTTGCGGTGAGCTTTGATGTTACAAATGATATCAGAGTTAGACACTATGCAGTGTACCAACGAGGACGCTGGGCATCCAATGGTTGGAGAGAGGAACGTAACATTCTTTCTAAAAGTATGAAAACCTCTTCCTAATAGACGTGATTTAAAACTGTGAGGCTGACGACGATACGTAACAAGGCAAAACGAACAATATTTACTAGCGGTGAGCTTTGGGCGTTACAAATGGTATCAAAGCCAAACACAATGCGGTGTGCCAGCGAGGACGCTGGACCCCTAAGAGGGATGAATTATGAGATCTCATATTGGTCGGAGAGAGTAACGAAACATTTTTTATAAAGATGTGAAAACCTTTATCTAGTAGACGTGTTTTAAAACTGTAAAACTGACGGCGATACGTAACAAGACAAAGTGGATAACGAGATCTCATATTGGGTGGACTTGAGTTGTTACAAATTGTACTAACTTATCGACTTTTCGATGTTCACATCACAACTCCAATCACAAACTTGACTTCTTAGTTCGAGTTAGACAACGTGCAATCAAATACTCTCGGAATATTTTGACGTAAAAGGAGATTGGAATTATGGGAGAAACATGAAAACACATAGAATCTTTGCAAATTGTTGAGGAAAACGAGAATGTTTCGCACCATAAAGGGAAAGAGCCAAGGCGTGCGTGCTTGTCTATGTCTTCTAATCCTTTGTTTTGGTTTGCATGTGTTCCAAATAGGGCATAGAATCCAATGTCAACACTGCCTTTGACTTTATGCCACGTGGCGCCTGCGAGGATCTGCGGGTCTATGAAGATAGATGCATGTGCAGGTGACGTGTCACTTGCTTGGGCTTCATAGGGATAAGAGTTTCGGATTTCGTGCGGTCGGAGTACGGATTTAGATAATGTTCTCCACCGACGATTATACTTTCTTCTGTGGGCCCCTCTTCCAGCTCATACCCCAAAAATCCCGTCGCCACAATTTTTATTAAATAATTTTTACAATAAATTGTCAATTTGTTTTTTTTTCATTTTAAAATTATCAAAATTAGTTTATATTTTGTTTTAAAAAAAACTAAATTAATAAAATTAATTTTTAACTCTCCATTTATTTTAAAAATATTTTTAAACTTTTAAAATTTTCCATAATATTTTTAAATTTTGTTTTAAAAAAATTTGAAAATGACTCATAAAATTTTTTAAAAAGTTAAAAAAATATATTATTATCGTTAGATTTGGAAAGATTTTCGAGACTTTCAAGACTTTAGTCATTAACCCTACATTTTTTAGGGCTAATTTAAATTAAATGCATTCAAACATAACCGGTCTCTTATTCTAATGGTTTTGCGTTATGTCGAGGGACAAAAAGTCATGTACCTAAGTTATTTTCTTAAATTGCTTTTATGAAAATAAAATCTTAGCTAACTTTTTATGAAATATTTGTCGTTACAATTATTATTTTAAAATTTCATGTAATTTATAAAAATAAATCAATTTTACGCCATATATTTACTATATAGTTTTATTTTTAATTAACTTTTATTTAACGTTGTTTTCAGCTCATATATATGGATATAAATAACTATAAAATTTTACTTATAAATTAATATTGAAGTAATTTTGCAGAAAAAAAAATTCAGAAAACAGTTTAAATTAGGAAGGATATTTAATTTAAATTATGTTAGAAAAATAAATTATTTCCATGAAAAATAAAAAATACGGCAGCTAATTAATGTTATTGTGTATTACCAAAAAAAAGGCAAAATAAATAATTGATTTTCTGGTTCCAATTATTCCCCAACCCCAACTACTGCATTGTCTGTTGGAGTAACAGGTTTTTATCCTCTGTGGAACGCCACACAACTTTTATTGTGTACCTTCCTTGTGAGCCCCATTCTTATCCTCCTTCTTCCTTGGCCCCACCTAATTCCCTTCCATCCCAGCCGTCCATTTCGCCCCCATCACCTTTTCCACTTTTCTTTTTCCAGCTTTTTCCACCTTCTCGTTTTTTTTTGTTTCTTCAAATAAAATTATAAAAAAAAATTTAATTATTATTTTTGTAATACTAACCTAAAATTTTGAATTGGTTAAGCAACTCGAAATAGAGTTCACAATATAACCCAATTGGTACGGTTGTCGGGTTATTTTTTATATTATTTTAAAAAATATACTTATCCACGATGTATGTTACATTAATAACTAATATTTATAAATCACAATGTATCGTTACAAATGTCAATTTTTTTTATTTTTTTGTAATAATTTAAATTTTTTTATTGAATTAGATTGTAATATTATTTTTAGGTTAGTCGGGTCAAATGTCAGCTTGCAAAGACCTGATTTTTTCAGTTTTCCAAAAATAAATCATGATTTATTATATTATTCAATATTTATCTTCGTGAATTAATTTGCTTTATTATATTAAAAATATATTGCAATTTTAACTATTTAAAATTAGTAAGGCAGTTAGCAGAAATTGATAAAACAACTATTTAAAATTATTGATGAAAATAGGTAAAAAGAGGAAAAAAAAAGAGAGAAGGTTAAAATGGTAAAGGACCAAGAACAATACTTACCCTGTGTGACAAAGCGCGTTGACACGTAAGAGAGAGAACGTGGAAGCTTGACCATATATAGCTGGATTCCATTTCATATCATATTTACAAATATTATTGAAAACTATTTATTTTTTTTCACATTATATATATATATATATATATATTCACTATTTTTTCGACAATTTAAGCAATTTTATATAAAGAAAATAGCATATTATTGGTGTATTTTTAAATTATTTATCTAAAATTAAAATATTAAGATAAATATGATAACACTAATTTTGTCATTTTGAAAATTAGTTAGACCTGTTCTATTGTCACGACTCTAAGCTTTTGGATTGATGTTCCACTTATGATTATCTTACCTAATATAATTTAACAAAAAATGTGATATTTGAACGCTTTGAAACTCAATTTTTGTAGTACATCATTATGTAACAAATATATCGTAGTTCTTAGCGTTCATATATGTAGTTCCCATGAAAGATTTAAATCGCTACAAATATCGAATTAATCTATTGTATTGAAGTTAAAATATTAATTAGATAAAAAAAAATTTAAGGCTAAATTAATAAAAATATATTTTTTTTCTTAGCCCACTAACAATCGATATTGTACTCTTAGGCTTATCCTCAATGTTTTTAACCACACCACTATAAAAGGTGTTTCATTCTACGTGAGATCTCACATCCTCGCTTGCACTCGTTCCTTTCTTCAATTGATCTGAGACCCCCACTAAATTCACCTCCTTCGAGCCCAGCGTCCTTGCTGGCACACCGTCTCGTGTCCACCCTCTTCGGGGCTTAGCCTTCTCGCTGGCATATCACCCAGTGTCTGACTCTGACACCATTTGTAACTCCCCAAGCCCACTACTAGTAGATATTGTCTTCTTTGAGCTTACCCTCAAGATTTTTAGAACGTGTATGCTAGGGAGAGGTTTTCACACCTTTACAAAAAAAATATTGTTCAACTTTCAATAATCTTTCAAAAATAATATTACCTTAAAATTGGAAGGAAATTGTCAGTAATTTTATATGCTTAAAAAATACACTTAATTTTTTTAAAAAAATTATTAATACCCATGATTTTTTTTTTAAGAAAAGTTAAAATGTTTTGAGGTAAAAATAAAAAAATAAAACAAAAAGTTTGTAGAACTGTTTTCACACACAGACACATAAAAGATTCGACATTAAATGAGGGGCCTAATTGTAAATTCACACAAAGGACCTCCCCGTCCTCCTCCTCCGTTAAGTACTCCTCCCATTCCCTCTTCCAGATTGAACCAAAAAAATGGCTAAACCCGCCGTTCTCCTATGCCTTGTGTCTCTCATCTCAGCAATGTGGACGGCCGCTGCTAGAATTCCCGGCGCCTACTCCGGTGGCCCATGGCAGACCGCTCACGCCACCTTCTACGGCGGTTCCGACGCATCCGGCACAATGGGTAGGCTCCAAAATTGAAAGAAACAAAGAAATGGGTTATGAGATTTGGGCTTTTGATTTTGGTTGTATAGTTTACTATTATCATATTTAATCTTTTATTATAGACAAATATCTAGATATTTGACTTCCGGCTTACATAGATATCATATTTATATTCTCATTGGGTCTATGTGCTCAGGTGGGGCTTGTGGGTATGGGAATTTGTACAGCCAAGGGTACGGGGTGAACACCGCGGCGCTGAGTACGGCGCTGTTCAACAATGGGCTGAGCTGTGGCGCGTGTTTCGAGATCAAATGTGCGAATGACCCGAGATGGTGCCATTCGGGTAGCCCGTCGATTGTCATTACAGCAACCAACTTCTGCCCGCCGAACTTTGCTCTGCCCAGTGACAATGGCGGCTGGTGTAACCCTCCTCGCCCGCATTTTGACTTGGCCATGCCTATGTTTCTCAAGATCGCTGAATATCGCGCCGGTATCGTCCCCGTCGCCTTCCGCCGGTCAGCCTCTTTCTTTCTCTGCCTTCTATTTCTTTAAATTACAAGTTTACCCCTTCTTTAATTTAATTTATTTAACTTTAAAAAAAAAAAATGTAGATCTTTTAAAAACAAAAATTACCAGTTGGTTTATTTAAAATAAAATTCATTTTTATATTTAAATTCATCAATCAATTTTAACCATAATAAAAATGTTTTTAAATTTATTGATATTAAACATTGGGAATTTCGAATTAAATTTCAATGGAAAATTCAAGAATAATATTGTTTAAATTAAAAAAAAAAACATTTACCCTAATTTGTAACAAAAAGAATTTAAATAATGCGAATAAAATAATAAAATATATAAATTGGGTGGAAATACAAACAATTGACAAATGTATACGAATTATCCATATTTCGGGTACCATATACACGATTTTCTTTTCTTCCTCCTTTTTAATTTGTAAATTTATATATTAATCGAAACTTTAAAATTTTACAAATTATCAATTAATTAATTTTAATGACTTATGTATAAATTGATATTTTTAGTAAAGATAAAGTAGGTATCGTACGTAATTCTCTTGTTGATGATTAGAACTTGATTCAATGTTCGTTTGAACTTCTTGTGAGGGCGCATGAGAAATTGGAATTTGATCAATCAATTATAGGAGGTTTTTAGTCTAAGTGTGGCTCTGGACGACGACAACTACAGTTTATAGCACATTACTCGTAATAGAATAGTAAAGAAAGAGATTAAAATAATATATTATAGGGGTTGAGTTTTGTTCGGAAACACAAACTCGTGTATGTGGTTACACGAGTTCGAAACCCTAGTACACGAATTTCGTGGCACCGCCTGGTAGATATTGCATAAGCACAATCTCGTGTACGTGGTTACCCGCATTCGAAACCCTAGTACACGAATTTCGTGGCACCACATGGTCCATTTAGTTGGTCGTGTACATGGGACACGAGTTAGCACAATCGTGGTTTATGTATGCGAGTTAGCTACCCTACTTTTTATGGTACCCTTGCAACTATCATATATATATATATATATATATAATAAAATTAACTTTTTAAATTACGCAGAGTGGCATGCCGGAAGCAAGGGGGGATCCGGTTCACAATCCACGGGTTCAGGTTCTTCAACTTGGTTTTAATCACGAACGTTGCGGGTGCAGGGGATATCGTGAAGGTGAGCGTGAAAGGCACGCGAACCGGGTGGATGAGCATGAGCCGAAACTGGGGTCAAAACTGGCAGTCAAACGCCGTGTTGGTGGGCCAGGCACTGTCTTTTAGAGTCACAGGCAGTGACAGACGGACATCCACCACGTACAACGTGGCGCCAGCTGATTGGCAGTTTGGCCAGACCTTCATCGGAAAGAATTTTAGGGTTTGAAACGAGGACAGACCAATAAGAGTGAAGAGTTGGGATTTGACGTGGCGTGAAGTGATTGGAGTATTCTTGAGTGTGAAGTAAATATATGACGTGGAAGAAGGCTGGGGAGGCTGAACAAAAGTGTGGTCCACAGTCCAACATGATATAATATATTTATTTTTATAATTAATGTGTTCCCAAGCATTTTTATTTAACAACAAAATGAATTATGTATTTTAGCTACTTTTTATATACTAGATTAATTGCTAATTTAAGCCCTTCCTAGGGATATCCACCCGTTAAATTGGATCGAAAAAATATTTTGGATAAATCAAAATTTTGAGTTAATCAGGTGGGTGACTCGAGCAACCTGAATAGAGTTCACAATGCAACTCAACTCAATCGATTGGATAAAGTTCGATTACTGGGTTGTATTTGAATTATTTAAAAAAAGTTATATTATATATTAATAACTAAAATATTATAAAACTTAAATATCAAACAATCACTGTCTCAGCATCACTAATATCCGTTACCAATATCAAATATTCTTAATTTTTATATAATTTTAAAAAGGTAGGGTTGATTTGTAACCCTATTTTTGAGTTCGTGGGATAAAAAATCTAATTAAACATAACCTTTAAGGTTTGGATTAGGTAATCTAAATTTGTCAGGTTTTCGGGTCATTTGAATATCCCTACTTGTTTTTTTTTTAAAATTAACATATAAAGCACTAACGTGATTGGGTAGGTAGTCTCAGGTGATTCGGTTCTCATGTCATTTGAATATATCTGCGGATTATTTTTTTTTTTAATTTTGGAATTAATATATAAAGTATAATTAATATTTATTCATTTTTAGAGAGTAAAACAATTACTCCAAAACCAATTTGACAGTTTAATTGATTTAAAATTTAATTTTATTCACTTTGAGTTCCATAGTTTTTTTAAAAGATATTATAAAACATATTAATAATGCAACTTTATTGGCTAGAAATGCCTTAAAAGCATAAAAAAAGTTAACATTATTTATTGAAACCACTCATTAATTAAAAGTAACATTATTTATAATATAATGTTATAGTAATTCATTTATAAATGAGTTATACTCAATAATTAGTTGTCCCTATTATTTTTTTTATTAATAATGGTATTTGAAAGTGAAGGAATTGGAATCCTAAGTTCTTTAAATAGCTATGCTAAAATTAAAAATAAAAGAAGCAAGAAATAGCCTATAAAATTCTAAATAAATATAATCCCTATTATTATTACTAAATAAGTATTAAAAAAGAAAAAAAAGGAAAATTTAAAAGCCCAGTGTGATTTAATGACCCAAAAAACTCAATCAATTCAATTCAACATATTCCACCTGGACAACTTAGTTATTTACATTTTTGCTTACGATACAATTTAAATTTTAATTAAATATTTAAAAATAAATAAACAAATGTTTTACGAACTAAACATGTTATTTTTATTATAAATAAAAAATTTGAATAAATGACTCTGAACCATCTGAATCAATCCAATTCAAAAAATTTATAGTTGGGTTGGGTTAGATACATTAATTAACAAAGATCGTTTGAGTTAAAAGAAATTACGGGCTATGTCTAAAAAATGTTCAAACTCGACCAGATCCAACCTACAAAGACCGATCGGTAATTAGCACTAACTATATATTGTTTTTCTTTGAATGGCATGAAAATTTAGGCATAGGGTTGAAATAAATATAAATAGGTAGAGTGACAAATTAATTTACCCTATTAATTCAATCACATGAATGTCACATCAAGCCAGCAAACCACATGGGTGGGGAGAACCAATTGTTAAAGCCTACAAATTTTATTTTAATTTTTCACTTCTGTTTGGGGAATGAAGGGCCTTTGGATTCTCAAAGACAAATCAAGCAAAACTACAAGAAGGGCTTTGGATACCAACCCAAACTATTTTGAGATGTTGAGAGTGGAAATGGGTTCAAACAAAATGGGAATTTTGAATCCATTTGAGTGATAGTTCATATCTACTTATAGTGGGACAACTCAAATTGATAACGACCGGTTGGTTGGTGTTAGATGATCCATTATGAATTTGAATCTTTTCACGAGTGAGAAATAAGTTAACTAAAAATTGTTTTTGGTCTCTAAACTTTTATAAGAGATCTCCAAACTGTACTGTATAACAATTCTCAGGTAGTCTATGTACCACTTTTGACTTAGTAATAATTTATTCCTAATTCTCTTAGACTTCGTTTGATATAAATACATTAAAAGAGTAAAACTTATCTTTCTAATAGGGTTGGTTTGGACTTAGCTTCTTCAATTTGATTGTTTGACTGTATAGGCATATTGGAAACCATTTGGCAAGTCAAGGGAGAAGGGAAGGGCGGGCAGAGCCTTGCAGTAGGAGAGTTTTCGTCGCTGGAACAGGCTCAAACAGGACTGAAACGAGGAGGAATTCCATACTCCAATCTTACTAGGGATCCCTAGGGTGAGAGGGACACCTTCGGTCCAATACCACTCAGAAGTATAAGCTGCGGGCTTCCGAGAGTTATGGTTTTAAAAGTATCAATTTTGACAAACTCATTCATATAATTTGATTAGATCTCATGAGTCAACTTTATCCACTTGAAACAAAGTGAAAAAGAAAATAAATTTGACATAGTTATCCAAAACAATCTATTAACATAGTTACCAAAAAATTATCTATATAGAAAACAATTTATGAAGTTTGACTAAATTATAGAGTCTAAGCGGAAACCTCTAAATTATAGAGAATAAGTTGAAACCTCTGATGTTACACAAATTTTTTTTTTTTTTTTTAAGGTTCCAGTTTAAATCTCTACCTCATTTATTGTATTAACAAAAAAACGAAAGAGAAGAAAAAATCATTTCCTTCTAATAGTTCACCTAAATCAGAAGCTGGGCTCAATTATGAAGTAATTAGAAAGGAAAACTTACCAATATGGAAATCTGGAGCGCTTGCCTTCAGGCTCTCCTTCTTTTGTGCAGTTTCCATTGCTTCAATATATGAGCTGCTCCTTCCTTCAATGTCGCTTTTCTTCCCTCTTTAAAGTTCCACAGCTCCAAAACTGTATATCTACCACTTGGGTTATATTCGTTCATTTCCATCAAGGCTGTAACAACAGCCTTGCAAACTTCATCTCCATACTCATTCTTCAAATTCTTTAACATCTCATCATTTTCATCAATAATTTCCTGAACAAACATCCATGGTTGTTTGAGAATGATAACATCAAACAAACGCAAATCCACTCCTTTCCCAATCAACTATAATTTCCACGACTATCTCGTCAAATAATTTCTTCAATAGGTAGAATTTATAATGTGGGAAACTGTTATCGAACAAAGAGAAAAATTGTTATCGAACATGGTCTATATGTGTAACGGTCCAAACCCACCGTTAGCAGATATTGTCTTGCTACATATCGTTGTTAGCCTCATGGTTTTAAAATGCATTTGTTAGGGAGAGGTTTCCACACCCTTATAAGAAATGCTCGTTCCCCTCTCCAACCAATGTGGGATCTCACAATCTACCCCTCTTGGGGGCCAACGTCTTCACTGGCACACCACCCAGTATCTAGCTCTGATACCATTTGTACTCGTTCCCTCTCCAACTCACACAATGTCTCATTTTCAAATTCCATCCCATTTGAATATATGTCGGCGGGTGACTGACCCTCTTAAAACCCAATTATGAGAACACGCCGAAAGGAAAAACCACAACAGGGAATAAACGTAACGTTTAAATGCATACCTTAGCTTGTCCTCCATCGTCCTCTATAATCCTGAAGGGATGCCAGCTAGGGTCACGAAGCTTGTCCTCCCATTCTGAGCACAACTCTACTGCTTTCTCATCTGCTTCTTCCTTGGCATACTTCAACTTTGTGGCTGTGCAGAATGGTTTGCTGTCAAGATCCCCCATTCTCTTGACACCAATAAAGGCTCTGGTCGACGAACCGCCATACACCTGAATTAAATTACAAGGGATGAAGGCATTATCCAAAAGTCAGCTTCGATATTGCCAATGTAATTCGACCTTTTTAAAGTCAATGTATTTCACTAGGAACAAATAAGAGATCATTAGGAAAATTCAAAATTTCAGGTAAATACATGAATCAATTCTTTGCGCGCATCTTGAACTTCATCATTGGTTCTACGCTCTTTGATGATGAGGTTTTGATTGATGTTTTGGAAGTATTCAAATTCTTCTTCCTTCTCAATCAAATCTTGTTGAATCTGGTCCATTATTTTCTTAGCATCATCATCTCCATCCTCACCCATATGTTTCATTACTTCGAACGAACCCTTCAGCCTCTCAATTTCCAACTCTAATGCTTGTCTTGCATCAAGCTTCTGTTCCAGCTCTATGATCTTTTTGTGAAGCTTTTCCTTCTCTTTCTGCAATAAGAAGTAACTATAAGCACCCAATTCATCGCAAATTAGTCTAAATTACCACACAAAAAAGCATGTTATTTATATCTATGAGTGTTCCAGCTCGCTTATGCCTCTACCGATCTCACAAAATAACCAACCGACCATATAACATTTGGTAAAAAACAATAAAAACAAAAAACAAAAATTTAAATCTGAAGATTTTTTTTTAACAATATTAATATTTTACCAACTGAAACCAAATAAGAAAGAACCTAAATCTTATATGGAAACCTTCAAAACATACGAAATGAGCAGAACCAAAAGGAGGTCCAGGCTGGCCAGAATCAGCATGCAAAAAACAAAATTTGCACGAAAAGTAACTACTGAGATCCTTGGACCAAATTGTTCTTCCAATTGAAGATTTTCAAACCTGAATGAAACTAAAGAGTGAACAACATTTACTTGGGAAAAAGAATCAAATCAAAATAGATGAATTCTTAAGGACTGAGAACCATTCTAAAGAACTTAGAATCCCAACCATTACTGGAGCATCTTATCTACATTTACTTACCAAAAAGACCTTTGTTTTAAAGAATACGAATATCTACAATCAAAGGCATGATGGAGGCAAAGAAAGACCATAAAAAATAATAAATATGATACACACTTGTTGTTCCCCTGCTAGAAGCAAGACTTCATCTTCTGCCTTCATTTGCTCCAAAGTGGCCCTTTCATTCTGACAAAAACAAAAGCTCACATTAGAAAATTAAAACCTTTTGTTCCCCGTCAAGAAAACATATTCTTTAGACTCTCAACAGGAGTATCTAGTCTACAAAGGGATCAATTACTAGCCGTAATTTAAACACTTCAAAATGGAAAACACAATGGAGGATACACTGTTTTCTTCAACATAAGGTACTTGGTAGAAATTTATACAGCTAGAAGCCTGATGTAGCGCAATATGGAAAGCTAGCAATATTAGATACAAGTCTGTTGCATTAAAAATTATGAAATGGTAGCAGGTCTTCAAATATCAAGCAAAATTTCAAATTTACAGCCTGTCCTTATGAGTCCATGTTACAGATTCTCCTACAAGAAACACATCTTTGAAGGGTAAAAGCTCTAGAACTCGAGGATGCCAAAAATAATAATTTTAAAACTTCTCAAGATGAAACAAGGCAGAAGTATAAGTACCATTTTCTTCTCCTGATACAACTTTCTTCTCTCATTATCGTTTTGAGCCTCACGATCAAGCAGTTGATGCTCACGTTGCTGAAGTTCCTTCTTCTGATCTGTTAATTGTAGTTTAACCTTTTCATGTTCCGAGACAATATGTTTGAAATGATCCCGTGCATCCTGCTGCATTCTTTTAATTTCTAGAGAGGCGAAATAAAGAGAAAGTAAGCTACGGAAAGATAGAATGACCAAGAAGCCAATTTTTGTGCGCATAATCACACTATCATCTACTAAGAAAATGCAATCTTACTGTCATTGTAAATTTTAACCGCTTCGTCCATCTGTTCCATCATATTATTTAAGGATGCATTAGTCTCTAGAACTTTGTGAGTGATCTCCTTAAGATGTAGATTTTTATTTTCCAGTGTATTGGTCAAGTTTGAGACAAGCCTTAATGCTTTACTGTTATCCTCAGCCTCTTTACCCAATACAGTTTTCAAGTCCCCATTCTTCCGCAGATAATCCCCAAATACGCTTTTTGAGTTGTAGTCATCATCCCTTGCCACCCAACCATACAATTTCTTTCCCCGGTCTCTTAAAACATTATAGTTCTTCTTCCCATGATGGTCAACTTCAAAGCTATTTTCAAACATTAAGGCATTTCTAAAACCATCCCAATCCTTGTTAAATTCTACAACTGCATATCCAGAATGACCAAAGCGGTTCCACAGAGGATGAACCTTCAAAGGGTTAAAACCTTGTCTCATAAATTCATCTCTAAGTTTGGAACCACTTTCCCCAACATGTCGTCCAGCATGTATCTCAGTTTGTATGTTTGCTACAATAGCCATCCAAGGCCAGACAAACAACTGATCACGATCATAACACTGCTCCTTGCGGATAGGTTGAGGTTGATCCAATGGAAGAAAGGGGTTCCGAACTTCGAGTTGATCCTTCGGTTGAGGTTGATTACGATCATAATACTTCTCCTTGTGAACAGGTTGAGGTTGATCATGATCATAACGCTCCTCCTTGCGAACAAATTGAGGTCGATCACGATCGTAATGCTGCTCCTTGCAGACAGATTGAGGTCGATCACAATCATAATGCTGCTCCTTGTGGACAAGTTGAGGTTGATCCTCTGGAAGAAAGGGGTTCCGAACTTCGAGTTGATCCTTCGGTTGAGGTTGATCACGATCATAATACTGCTCTTTGTGAACAGGTTGAGGTTGATCATGATCATGACTCTCCTCCTTGCGAACAGACTGAGGTTGATCATGATCATGACTCTCCTCCTTGCGAACAGATTGAGGTTGATCATGATCATGACTCTCCTCCTTGCGAACAGATTGAGGTTGATCATGATCATGACTCTCCTCCTTGCGAACAGATTGAGGTTGATCACGATCGTAGTGCTGCTCCTTGTGAACAGATTGAGGTCGATCACGATCATAATGCTGCTCCTTTTGGACAAGTTGAGGTTGATCCTCTGGAAGAAAGTGGTTCCGAACTTCAAGTTGATCCTTCAGTTGAGGTTGATCACGATCATAATACTGTTCCTTGTGAACAGGTTGAGGTTGATCATGATCATAACGCTCCTCCTTGCAAACAGATTGAGGTCGATCACGTTCGTAATGCTGCTCCGTGCGGACAAATTGAGGTCGACCACGATCATAATACTGCTCCTTGTGGACAAGTTGAGGTTGATCCTCGGGAAGAAAGCGGTTCCGAACTTTGAGTTGATCCTTTGGTTGAGGTTGATCACGATCATAATACTGTTCCTTGTGAACAGGTTGAGGTTGATCATGATCATAATGCTCCTCTTTGCGAACAGATTGAGGTCGATCACGATCATAATGCTGCTCCTTGCGGACAGATTGAGGTCGATCGCGATCATAATGCTGCTCCTTGTGGACAAGTTGAGGTTGTTTGCGATCATAGCGTTTCTCCTTGCAGACAGTTTGAGGTCGATCACAATCATAACGCTGCTCCTTGCAGATAGGTTGAGATTGATCACGATCATAACACTGCTCTTTGTGGACAGGTTGAGGCTGATCACGGTCATCACGCTTCTCCTTGAGGACAGGCTGAGGTTGATCTTCAAGACAGCAATACTTATTCATATACCTCTCCAAAGCCAAGTGTTTTGCCCTTTCCTTTATGGTCCAGCTCTGTGAGCTTCTCCCTGCACCAGAAGCATGTCGGAGAAGCTCCTTAAATTGGAAGTCCTCCTTTCCACTCCTCCCATGGCAGAATGGACATCTATACATAGAACCAGAAGCTTTAATTCTTATGAGACCTTGCTTCAGATCTGCATAATAGAAGTCTTGATACTTCTTCAAACTATCAGTCTCAGATTCCTTTTTAGAGCCAACAGACATCTTGAACCTAGAAAATCACATAAGGTTAGTTTATGTAACTGGTAAGCCACAATAATGGTAGTCAAATACTGTGAGCAAAAAAATTTGAGGATTCAAGAAGTTGCAAGATTAGATTCACAGGATAACCAAAAACTATAAGGAAACACGAGCAAGTTGAGAACTTAATTTCATCTGGAATCAATTTGAAAGTAAACTAAAGTTACCAATTAGAAACCCATATCATGGGATAAGGGAATCCACATAAAAATATAGGAGTTGACTTCTTAACTCCATGTTTTTTTATATCAACTAGAGTTTGATCTAGCTTGTTACTTCTTCATTTGGTTGTCAAAAAAACTCGTAGGGCATTAAATCCCAGGCAGTGACTTGAACTCATCCCTTTAAGCCCTTATCATTTACATCGGCCAAGCTGTAGGTCCACCTATGCTGGCTGACTTCTTAACTCAACTAACCTTGAGTCAAACACTTTTCTTAAGCCTCAAAGGAAAATGGAGGCTTTGAAGGTGCGAGACAACATGCAAACAAATTCAGGTTCTCCATAGAAAAACTCAATATGATCGCACTCCAAATCACAACGAAACAATGCAGCTACTTTCTAAATATTTGGTTCCTTCAATTCATCTTACAAAATTCTTGTAATTGCAACTGCAGAGAAAAGAAAGTGGCAGGATCCACACTCAATTTGGACTTGAAAATCTCTTTAAAACAGGGGAAAAAAAGAATTAAAAACCAGTGGACATGGAAGATATTAAAATAAATACACGTCCCAAGTTCCATTCGCACACATTTCCAACAGCAAAATAGAGAATCAACACTAACACAAGGCCATCAATGGATAGAGCACAACGAAAAATCCACAATTCTATGCTCTTTAAGTCATAAAAACACCGATGAAAAGAATAAGAAAGAAACGACATGAACTCCGAGCATTCTTCTACCACCATTCACTAATATTCCAATCAACAAAAACAGAACGACTACACAAAACAGAGAGGCGTCGAAGGATAAATAAGCTCTACAATCTACATTCAAATTGCAGCACGTAGATACTAAATCCACTCATGTCGTATTGTCATACCGGTGGAGCGTCGAAAGAGACGCAGACAAAATGAGGAGAGGAGTCGACGGAAAGAGAACAATGATGGTAACAACAGAGAATTTCCGGCGATTCTCCGGTGGTTCAGATGGCGGAGGGAAGCACTGAGAAGGCCATAACTGAGGAAAATTCTGCTTTCTGAGAAGAGGAGAGAGAGAGAGAAAGAGAGACGGTTGGAGGAGGAGGGTTTTCTTGTGAAGAAGGCAAGAAGGATCTCTGATTCTGCAGACCATGGTCCCCCTTGACCTGTTCCCGGCCCAGCCACGTGGCACAATCAAATCTTTCTTTATTATTTTCAATTCGTTCATTAAAAATAATTGTTAATATTATATAAATTATAAAATAAAAAATAAATTTGATATTGTCAAACATTATATGACGTCACGTGATTTTTTTTCTTTTCTTTTATTTTCCTTTTTTAACTTGGAATAATAATATCTTATATGTTTATATTCTAAAATAAGAATGAAATTAATGGTAAATTTATGGATTGTTTTAGTTTATAAAACATATTCGGAATGGAGGTTGGGCTCGATTTCCTTTTCGAGTAAATGCTAACAGATATGGGATCTCATAGCCCACGCCAGCTTCCTCGCCGGCACACCGCTTGGTGTCTGGCTCTAATACCATAACATCCCTAATCCTATTGTCCTCTTAGGCTTTCTATTAGGGTTTCCCCTCAAGGTTTTTAAAACACATCTAATTATGGAAATGTTTCCACACCCTTATAAGAAATGTTTCGTTCCCTCTCCAACCGACGTGAGACCTCACAAAGACGAGAAGGAAAAGGCGTTGTCATTGAGATCGACGAAGCAATAGAAATCCAGACCTGCTCAGATAATCATTTGTGCCATTTAACCCTTCATTTTGGCAACAAAGAACTCATCTTTGACGATTTCTCAATCTTTCTTTGTCGGGAGTAAAATGAGATACTAACCCGACGCATAGTGTAACTCATAAGAGCATAACAAACAGACTCAGTAACACAGATCTCACCAGACACAAATCTGAACAAAAAGAAGAAGAAAAGCATTACAAAACTGAAGCACAAAATAGCTATACCCATCACAGCAGCAATGTAATTATGCATTAGTGGAAATAAGAACACTATACAATCGCTCGAGGATGTATAAAACCTCGGATTCTTCCCTCCTCCGTTTCCGATCACCTCGACGGGTTTTCGATAGGCTTTCGGAGACCTGAACTTACGTAAAGAGAGGTGATGCTGATGGTCTAGGATAAGCAGTGACTTCCTTGTGTACATTGCCCTTCTCTGTGTTTTGCTTGCAGCTCTTGGACCTTCTATTCCCAGTAGCTCCAGTTCCTTTGGAATCCTGGAGATTGTTCAACGTCGTAACAATTTCGTCCATACTCGGCCTGAACTTCGGTTCTGCAGATAGGCAACGTGATGCAAGGATTGCTACTCGAAAAGCTGATTCCATTGAGTAATTCCGTTCGATGCGAGTGTCAAGCAACCGATAGGTCTTGCGTTTATTAGCAAGGAACGGTTTCGCCCATTCGACCAAATTCTGTTCTCCCGGTGGTCGGTTTTTGTCGATTGCTCTTCGACCAGATAACATCTCCAATAATACAACCCCAAAACTATACAGATCACTCTTTGCACTAAGATGACCTAAACAGTGGGATGAAATAAGAGATCAACATAAGAGATCATAGAACAAGCACATCAATGCAATCATTAGCTGAGTATTACCTGTGGCTAGATACTCAGGGGCTGCATATCCATACGTCCCCATAACTCGAGTCGAGACGTGGCTTTTGTCGCCCGTAGGACCATCCTTGGCCAGCCCGAAATCAGAGAGCTTCGCATTATAGTTCTGTAACATCATAAAATGGACAGGTGAGATCCCACATATCTGCTAGCGGTGAGCTTGAACTGTTACCAGACTCTTCAGAAAGACATAAAAAAACTGAAATTCTGCTACACTGTAACGACGACTCACCGTGTCGAGGAGTATATTCGATGTCTTGAAATCACGGTAGATCACTTTGTTTTCATCATTGTGAAGGAAAGCCAGTCCCTTCGCAGCACCGAGCGCGATTTTCAAACGAAGGCTCCAAGAAAGAGGTTGAAAATACAGCCCTCCTGAGAGAGTAAACGCTACAATAATAAACAAAAGAATCGAGCCTCTTCGTTTAATCAATGAAGGTGACGAAGAACTTACGTTTAAACAAATGATTCTCCAAACTGCCTCGGGGAAGGAATTCATACACCAGCAACCGATGTTCGTCTTCGAAACAATAGCCTATCAGCTTCACTAGATGCGGATGGCGGAGTTGTCCCAGAAAATTGACTTCAGCCTACAGAATTGAACAAACTAAAGCTAAATGGATTGATTCATGATATAGCTTAGAGCTTAGAAAAGAACATGAACTTACTAGCCACTCCTTGTGGCCTTGGTGGCCATCTACATTCAACCTTTTCACTGCCACAACCATGCCAGATCCTGGCTTGGCAGCTGAAAATGAATGTTCATCGATCCAGCCTTTATAAACCGAGCCGAACCCGCCTTCCCCCAACAAGCTATCAGGGCGGAAATTCCTCGTGGCGAGTTTAAGTTCTGAAAAACTAAAGCTTTTCAGATTTGAGGACTGCAGAATTTCATCCTCACTCCGAGGGATTGATATTGATGAGAACTTGCTGTTGCTGCTTGAACTAGAGAGATCATTTGCTTCCCTGCTAACGCCGTTTAAGTTTCCTCCTGCATAACTTAACCGTAAGATATCTATACCTGAGCTAAAACTACGTACAATTTCGTGTTAGGAACCACGAACGCCCACAGTACAATTTCGTGTTAGGAACCACGAACGCCCACAATGGTATAATATTGTCCACTTTGAGCATAAGCTCTCGTGGCTTTGCTTTTGGTTTCCCCAAAAGACATCATACCAATGGAGATGTATTCCTTACTGATCAACCCCCTTAATTAGCCAACGTGGGACTCCCACCCAACAATCCTCCCCTCGAACAAAGTACACTATAGAGCCTCCCCTGAGGCCTATGGAGCCCTCGAACAACCTCCCCTTAATCGAGGCTCAACTCATTCTCTGGAGCCCTCGAACAAAGTACACCCTTTGTTCGACTACACTTTCGAGGCTCAAAACTTATTTGTTTGACATTTGAGGATTCTATTCACATGGCTAAATTAAGGGCATGACTCTGATACCATGTTACGAATCACGACCCTCCACAATGGTATGATATTGTCCACTTTGAGCATAAGCTCTCGTGGCTTTGCATTTGGTTTCCCCAAAAGGCCTCATACCAAATACCAATGGAGATGTATTCCTTACTTATAAACCCACGATAACCCCTTAATTAGCCAACGTGGGACTCCCTTCCAACAATCCCAAACATTTCGAGTATCAAGAGCAAAGAAATGAGTAAATAAAGGGAATGATATTCATTTCAATGGCTTCAGAGCTCTACCTGCACTGCATGTGCTAACCGCTTTAATTCTGGCGCTTAAGCAAACCCCCATGGAAACTGGCTCAAAATCTCACAGCCTGACCAGTTTATCACCAAATTCAGCGGCTTACAGCAAGAAATTCGAGCAATAAGTTGAAGAATCACAAATCCAGACAGATGGGTAGCGCTCAAAACGAGTAAAAACCCTCCACAAACACTTTAAATGCAAACCCAGATTCAGAATTCAAGTTCTTAGAGCATAAACAAGAACAAAAACGGGAAGAACACAAAGAATCCCCAAAACCCAATGATCAGAAGAGGGAGTAAATTCGATTACCAGTTTGTTCCAGAGACTCAGAGCCCATGGAACTAGCCCAAAATCTCACAGAATTCAGCGGCTTACAGCAAGAAATTCGAGCAATAAGTTGAAGAATCACAAGTTTAGAGAGATGGGTATTGCTCAAAACGAGTAAAAATCCTCCACAAACACTTGGAATGCAAACCCAGATTCAGAATCCCCAAAACAAGAACAAAAACGGGAAGAACACGAAAATCCCCAAAACCCAATGATCAGAGGAGGGAGTAAAATCGATTACCAGTTTGTTCGCTCCAGAGACGCAGAGCCCGCCAAGAATCGGAGCTGAGGAGACAGATATAGGAAATGGAAAGAAACATTCAAAAGGGTGGAATCGAATTGCGACGGAATCTTTGAAAATTTATTAGAGAAGGAGTTGAGGGACTACTTTGACTGGGAAAATTGAGGAAAATTTGTTGGATAGTGAGAAAGAATAAAGAATGAAGCAGTGGGAGAGTTGAAGGTGGAGAAACTTGCAACAATGGCGGTCACAGGTCAGTCATCGGCCCCACATTCTCCACCCATGGAATTGACGACATCACTGATCATTCATCACTGCAATGCTCTGACTTTGCCATTATCTAATAACCGTGTGTTCTGTTTTGTAATTTAGTATAAGATATTTATTTTAAATAACTAAATGATTTAAATTACAAATTAATTTTTTTTAATCAAAGTTTAAGAAAAATAACGAATAAATTAATAAAAATATGTTTTGAATGTGTAATTCATAAATTATTTAAAAAATTAATAATATTTTTAGAGAAAAATTTACCAAAGAAAAATTCTAATTAATTTTAGATAAAAACTATTAATACTTGATTTGACCCATTACGTATCGTCGTTAGTCTCACGATTTTAAAACGCGTATGCTAGGACACTTATAAGAAATGATTCATTTCCCAACTGATGTCGGATCTCACAATAGCTTCTTCTTGTAGTGGGTATTTGAAGAGTATTGAGAGGTTATAGACTTATTAATGATGGTCACAACTTTTTTTCCGTAAACATTTGAACGATCGTGTGATAAATTGCATCTGAGTCATTTAATCAAATCTCGATCAAGTTCGATCATGGAGTGACTCAATTTAGAACAATCAGTGATTGTTAGGCGGCCGACCAAGTACCAACATTTATAAGCACAGCATATCCAATAATTGAAAAGGGTATTCAAAATCAGCTTTGTGGTTTCTTCAGCAGCCTCTAGTTTTATGGGTGTAAGGAATTATTGATTGCTTCCAAACTATTCATCTTTATGAACCTCAAATCAAATTTGGTTGGGTCCCCTTTAGCTCGATTTTCGGATCGTAACGTGTATCAATTGGGCCCTTTCAGTTTGAGCTTTTTGGTAAAGAATTAGCTCTAAATGAAAGACGTGAATAATACGGCTAAAATGCAATCTAAATCTAGTTTAGCTGATTTAGATATATACCTCCGACTCAAGAGGTAAGAGGTTCGAGTTCTTGAACTATGTGGTGTTAAACTGACGACTTGTGAAATCTCATATTGGTTGGAGAGAGGAACGGCACATTCCCTATAAGGGTGTGGTATTAGAGCCAAACATTAAACGGTGTGCTAGCGAGGACGCTGGTGTCACAACCATATTATGAAGAGAGTAGGTTGTGACCCTCACGGTGCGACAAGCAAGGGGGCGTCCCTCAAGAGACGCCCATCCGGCCGTAGGCGGGCCAATAAAGAAGAATGCCATGATGCGATCGAGGAGGACGATGCATCATCCAACACACCACCACGCTAAGTGGGCACTATAAAGACAAGCTGAGACATAAGCAAGACAAAGACATTAGAATAGACATGAGGGACAAAGATAGGCTTGTTGAAGGGCCGGGTAGGGCCCCGGGCCTTAACCTCGAAAGTCGGGGTTCCGGAAGGAATTTGGTCATGCGGTTCGGGAGTTAAGTCCGTCCATATGAAATATGAATGCTCGCCAAATTTGATGTCAATCGGACATCGGACGGACAATGCACGACACCGTATGACCGCTCACAAAAATCATGTCTACTCCTGGTAGATTGAAAATGGCTCAGAATGTACTATAGGGGGTACCATGGTGTTAGCTCTCCACCACCCCTGGGCCCTGTGGCCTAAGTGAGCTACCCTGTGGCACATACGTGTGTCACAGTGTGGGCGAGCGTGTCGAGACGAGTGTCTCGGGCGACTTCCTTTGAAATGGGTTTTTCAAGGACAGTACCGGGCGGCACGGGTGTGCCGGTATTGCGCCCCAGCCCGCGTGTCGGAGGTTGCTACATACACCCGCTATCCAGTACGGTATTCGTAAATGACTCGGCATGGACACGTGAGGGCCTATGCCTCGATATAGCCCGGATGGATGGATGTTCGGGAAGTCCCGATGAGATGAAAGACACGCGGGCCCATTCTCGATGACATGACCGAGCGAGTCATGATGGCCGACAACATCCCGAGACTCGGGATGGCGTCAAGACATATGGACCCTGTCGATGGGGATCGAGATGACTAGACAAGATGCGACGTTGTATTGAGAGACCTTGGCCCGAGTAGAGGCAAGGTCGAGCCGGATGACTTGGCCTAGTGTAGGGGCAAGTCGGTTGTGTCGCAGACGATTGAACATGCACGCGCAGGCGGCCTGTGTGGTTGGACAAGCTTGGATTCCGCACAAGCGATGTCCGATGGGCGAAGACAAACATCGCCTAAGGTCCGACGAAGCCACAAAGCCGGGGCGAAAAATATATATGGGGCTTAATTCCCCTTAAGGCTGGTCGTGGGCGTGTCAGGATCACGACGCCGCACGGTAAAAAATGTAGGACCGTGACGTGTATCAATTATTGATTGCTTCCAAACTATTCATCTTTATGAACCTCAAATCAAATTTGGTTGGGTCCCCTTTAGCTCGATTTTCGGATCGTAACGTGTATCAATTGGGCCCTTTCAGTTTGAGCTTTTTGGTAAAGAATTAGCTCTAAATGAAAGACGTGAATAATACGGCTAAAATGCAATCTAAATCTAGTTTAGCTGATTTAGATATATACCTCCGACTCAAGAGGTAAGAGGTTCGAGTTCTTGAACTATGTGGTGTTAAACTGACGACTTGTGAAATCTCATATTGGTTGGAGAGAGGAACGACACATTCCCTATAAGGGTGTGGTATCAGAGCCAAACACTAAACGGTGTGCTAGCGAGGACGCTGGCTCCCAAGGGGGTGGATTGTGAGATCCCACATTGGTTAGAGAGGGGAACGGAACATTCTTTATAGTGGAAACCTCTCTCTAGTAGACGCGTTTTAAACCTTAAGGAGAAGGTCGGAAGGGAAAGCCCAAAGATGACAATATCTACTAGCGGTGAGTTTGGGCTGTTACAAATGGTATTAGAGCTAGACACTAAACGATTTGCTAGCGAGGACGCTGGCTCCCAAGGAGGTGGATTAATGTAATATTTGAAAATAATGGGATGAAAAAATCATAATCATAAATGGACATATTTGGATTAGGAATAACATTTAATGCAAAACAATAGGTGTCTCATATGGTTGGATGGATGATGTAACACAAACATATGGGACAAAAATTCTTGTTTCAAAAACATATACTTATAATAATTGGGGGAATTTATTATGTCCATAAATATCTTTGTCTCATCCTTCCTACAAAACAAATTATAACATATTTTATATAGTTGCTCTTTAATTATTATTATTATTATTACGCTAAATTATTAATAATAAAAAATAAAGTGAACTATTAATCTCAAAAATACCTTTAAGTAATACTTAAAATTTTTAAAAAATAATTTTAAAAAATAATTTTCTATTTTCAAAAGTTTGTTAATATTTTTTTAACTTTTTTTTAAAAAAAATTTAAAATGCTCTTACCACTAGTACCACATTTCAAAAGTAACATTAAAAAGTTTGGAGATAATTTATGAGGTATCGATAGACCGACCCGTAAAAAGAAATTTAAACTTTTTTTATATATATATATAAATGTAGAAGGTGTTTTTTAAACATAGTACTTACGGTAAAAATATTTTTAAATTTTTTTAACAAAATTGAAGGGCGTTAACGAAACTTTTTAAGGTTTAAGGGTATTTTTAAAATATCATTAAAAATTTAAGGGTATTTTTAAAATATTCTTTTCATTCTCGATCACTAATAGTATACCTTCAGGTCCTGATACATCTTTGTTCTATCGAGGTGCACTATATAAGGAGATTCATGGGCCTTTTTAGTACTTTCCTCTTGATCACCTCACCGTCGGGGACAAATAAGTGATCATGCCAAAGTAAGACCTTCGTATGATGGCTATGAGATCCTATCTACCTGATCTACGTCATCTAGTTGCCAAATTTGTAACAACCCGCCCAGGATTCGGATCAAGATTCAAAATTTGGATGACCCCAACACTCTCCTGCATTCCCTACTACATGGTCACGTTACCTACTCCTCACTTCTTAAAAGTGAAGGTTATTCCCACAGACCAACACGAACCCTTCAAACATAATTTGTCCTCACTCACATGCATTTTAAGAAAAAATTCTAGAAGGTAACCTAACATGGAATTGCTCAAAGTAAAGCACGTTTAATCATGAAGTTCTTATGATTGAGCCACCGAAAAGGAAGGTGCATCTTATTCGTATAAGTGGTGACTTTAACTTTTTTTTAAGCCTCTTATCTTTAAGATCCCTCTAATTTCATTCATATACCTTTCTTTTTATTTGGATTTATCCGAGATTAGATCTAGAAGAATTGAATTATTTTTAATATTAAATTACTCGATAGTTGACTAATTAGACTTCTTTTTTTCAAATATAATTTATTGGATTTGACTAATTTTTTATAAATACATTTTCCAATATTTGCAAATAGCATTAAATAATTATAAATAAATAAATAAATAAAAAAACAGACAAACAAAGCATACCTAACGTTATTGATAAGGTTTCAAGCAGGACAAAAGTCAACATAAGTGGTCTTTTCCATCCCCCACCCACCAAAAGAAAAACAAAATACAAAAATTATTTATTTAATTATATTATTATTATTATTATTATTATTATTATTATTATTTGAAGTTTTGGGTATTTTCCTCAAATAATCATTAATTGGTTGAAAAAAAAGTAATACTTATTTAAAACCCTTTTCCCCTTTTTTCCCCTTTATTTCTACTTTTATATTGCCTTTTGCTTTTATTTTGGACAGAAATAAGCATTAATATTGAAATTTTATTTTGATTGAAACACGTTAATCCATAATTAAAAAAAGCGTTCTTGATGGTTTAATTTGAAATTCCTTTTAAAAAAAAAAATCATTCACGCTACCTTCGTTTCTATGTGACAGACATATTTCAATTAAACTTAATTCATATATTTTTAATAAACATTAAAAGAGTAAAAAATAACGCTGGTAAGATTGTTTTGGGTTGTGATAAATCGAGAGATAATTACCCTTTTGAACGAGTAAAAATGAATCAACCTCCATACTGTATGTCGAAATTAAGTGAAAAGGTAAAAACAAATTATTGGAATATATTACCATTTTCAATATATATTGAAAAATAGATAAATAAATAAATATATTCTGAAAGGGTCAAAAAGTTTAGATTATTGAAATGAAAATAAAAGGACCAATTTAGGTGATTGAGTTGGAGATTATGACAATGGCCAAAAAGATTGACCAACTCTGTTGACATTTTGTATGAAGTGAATTAATGGTATATATTATATAGTAGGTTTTACCTAACATATTTATAAGTAAAATTATATTTGTCAAAATAGAAAATTTTATTTTGTTTTAATCTATGTTTGGTCCTTGGAGTGGACGGTTGATCGGAAACAATAGGCCGAACATGCTTATCTAAGGCAAAAACACTGCAAAATGAGTGGCTCTTTTAGGTGGGTTGTTGTGTGACAACATTATAGAGAAAGCGACAATTTTTGTATAAACATGTCATGGTCTCAATACCCTTACGAGGGAGTGATAAGTTTTCACGCGCTCTTCTAAGTGGGTTACTAGGTGACTACACTATAGAGAAAGCGACAGTTTTGTGTAATATGTCATGGTCTCAACGCCCTTACAAGGGAGTGATAAGTTTTCATACGCTTATCTAGGTAAGTTGTGTGATAACATTATAGAGTAAGCGACAGTTTCGTGTAACATGTCAGAGTCTCAATGCCCTTACGAGAGAGTGGCAAGTTTTCATGCGCTCTTTTAGTGGCTAAGAGCGAGTGGTTTTTCTAGGTGGGCTGCTATGTGAAAACATTATAGAGTAAGCGACAACTTCGCGAAACATGTCATGGCCCAACGTCTTTACGAGGGAGTGATAAGTTTTCACGCGCTCTTTTAGGTGGGCTGCGAACGAGTGGTTCTTCTAGATTGGCTATTGTGTGACAACATTATAGAGTAAGCGACAACTTCATTAACATGTCATCGCCTCAACACCTTTACAAGGAAGTGATAAGTTTTCATGCGCTCTTCTAGGTTGGTGGGCTATTGTGTGATAACACTATAAAGAAAACGATAGTTTCGTGTAACATGTCATGGTTTCAACGCCCTTACGAATGTGTGATAAGTTTTCACATGCTCTTTTAGATGGGCTGAGAGCGAGTGGCTCTTCTAGGTGGGTTGCTGTGTGACAAGCGACAACTTCGTGTAACATGTCATGGTCTCAACGTCTTACGAGGGAGTGATAAGTATTCAAGCACTCTAGGTCCACCTAGCACGCCGTTAAGAAGATTGGCCACAATCTGAGTAACACCTCTAATATTAAATTTTTTTGATCCATTAATTTAAAGTAAATCATAGAATTGATGAAGTACCAACTAATAAATGATCAAACCACAATACTTGGAGACAAATTAACTCAACTCTTAAAAGGAATGTTACCTTAATTAAGAGTATTAATTACACCCTTAATTAAGAGTTTAGGATTTTTTTTTTTTAAAAAAAAGGGATTAATTTACAAACCATGAAATAATTTACCTAAACATTACCATTAAAACCAACATCAATATTATCACCACAAAATTATGAACTTTGAATCATAAAACAAATACAGATCGATATCAAAATGAAGAGCAATACCATAAGAACCAAAATGAAATAGCCCCTCGTTCAAATACATTTGATTCAGAATGAACTCAGCCGCCCCTCGTCTACACAAATTGATCACTTCTTCACAGTCTGATAGATTCATGTTTTTTTCTAACCAAATCTGGTTTTCACAACACTTACCCCTCAACCTCACATGCTCCATCCAAAAAAAAGACCAAAAGAATTGGAGATAGGAAGCCACTAGAGGGAGGGAGGATGGTTCTTGCCTGAATGGGTATCCCAAACAGTGTCCAAAAGGGATGAAATTGCCTTCAAACTTCAAACTTTTGATCGGCCGAGGAGTTTAAATGCTGCTACCCATTCGCGTTTAGTAGATTCGGGTACTTTCTCGTTGTTGATGAACGGCGTCCAAGCCTCCTTAGAAGGGTCTGTGAGAACCCACTCGACCTTTTCAGGCACATTGAAGAAATCAAAGTTTAGAGGAGCAGATTTAGCATTGTTGGAAGATTTCTTGTTCTTGGGTTCTTCGGGGCCGTCAGCAGACTGCAGTTGTAAATCGAAGCGAAAAAATGTATGAGAAGATCTGAATATCTTATTGGGTGCAAAAGAAGGAATGTTAGCTTCCGACTCACCGTCCCATTACCATCTAACGATTTCTTCCGTTTCTTTAATGTTCCTGTTTCCAGAAAGTAAAGAACCTCAATCTTAGACCGGAATCGACGACCTGAAACTGGGTCAAAGTAGTACTGCAAGAAACATGGGGATGGATTAGATTCCTTTGACATTCTCTACCGTTTGTTTGTTTAATAAATATGTAAAGAAGGATAATAAGAAAGGGGAATCTCAAGAAATAAATGGGCCCAAGCATGCTCCCAACTAATTCAACATGACATGAAAAAAAAACACTCAATTCAAACGACACTCGAACTCGTAGTCAATCATTAAATGCTAAATGGTACTTGTGATCGTACTTAATTGCTTGCATTTGTTTGGTCTATCAACAATGTCAATGTGCTTTTAAACAGAGCTATTTATGAATACAAAGTTAAGGTATAATCCATCTCAAGCATGACTCTTAGAGAAGCATCATATATCAAGCACCAAGCGATAGTCACATATCCTATGAGCTGCACAATTCCAACAAGAGTCCAAGTATCGAGTCAAGAGCTATTCACCCTCATGCACAGAGAGGTCCCATATTGGTTGGAGAGGGGAACGAAGCATTCCTTATAAGGGTGTGGAAACCTCTCCCTAGCAGAAGCGTTTTAAAACCGTGAGGCTGACGGCAATACGTAACAGGCCAAAGAGGACAATATCTGCTAGCGGTAAGCTTGGGCTATTACAAATGGTATCAGAGCCAGACACCGAGCGGTGTGCCAGTTAGGATGTTGGGCCCAAAGGGGGTGGATTGTGAGATCCCACATTGGTTGGAGAGGGGAACGAAACATTCCTTATAAGGATGTGGAAACTTCTCCCTAGCAGACGCGTTTTAAAATCGTGAGGCTGACGGCGATACGTAACGGGCCAAAGCAGACAATATCTGCTAACGGTGGACTTGGGCAGTAACAAATACTATCCTACAATTTGATCCTCATCATTTATGAACAGGCTATAAACACAACAGTGGAGGTTTTTGTTATTCTTTTTCCAATGATAATCTCCATCCTAATCAACCAAGCTCTGTTATGCTAATTTGATTTCATATAAATGGCAAGTAGCTAGAGCACCAAAATCCAAAGAAGCAACTGAGTCTATATCGAAGTTCGTCGAGGCTTTATCGCCATCCAGAGAAAATAACTATGAAAGTTCGATATCGTAACTGCATGACAGAATTGCTTGGATTGTCAGATGAACTCACTCAAATGCATGGGCATACTTAAATACTATACCAAATAAAGGAGCAATGAATTCCCTAAACAAATTCAGAGAGGGAGGAAATGAATTCCTGTAGTTTACTTGTTCCTACGGTTCAAAATTCCCAATCAGGTAACTAAAACTGCAATCCCCATCAATATGACAGAGAATTTAGGTAGTGATCCATTTTTCGGATGATCACATACAGTTCTTTTTTCCCATAATTGATGAGAGAACAATCGACAAGGGAATGCTACTACAACCAATCCCTTGAAGCAAAAACAAAAGATCATTTTCAGTAAGCAATGATAATTTCTTCTAATTAGTTCATGTTTTCATCCGAAAAATCATTCCCGACTGGTAGAAAATTCTAAACCAGGAGTCCAACGGCTAGAGTAGAAGAAAAATAACTCCAGCGACGGTAAAGCCCTGTTCTACCATCGGGCATTAATTTGCATAGAGAAGTTCAGTAACCTGAGCCATGGAACAGAATACTACTTGCATGGTCGAACAATTACCAAAACTTACTCATCTCCACTTTGAACACGATATTCCAAAACTCAAGAACGCCAGTCAAGAAAAGGAACTCAAAATTCAACATCGAAATGATACTAGTCAAAAGAGAAGGAATCAATTCACCTTATCGACTGTTCCAGCTGTAGCACCAGAGGTGCGAACTCTATCTTCCATAATCCAGCCCGGCGGCAACCAATTAGGCTTCTCGGACGAAGCGGATTTCGGAGACGCATCGGTCCCTCTGGAGCCCGAGAGCTTCTTAGTTGCAGGAGAATCTTCATTTCCAGCGTTGAGAGGGTCAGCGCGGAATGGAGATCGGAGAGTGGAAGAGGTCTCCGCCTTCTTGCGATGATTCAGGTCAAGATCTCGGGCGTGGTTAGGGGAAGAAGGAAGGGTTCCACATCGGGCGGCGGAGGAGTCGATGAAGGAGCCGGCGTCGAGGAGAGGGTCCGGCGGGAGGTGGTTGGAGAAAGGCAAGTTGAATCGGGTCGGATCTCGGCGGGGCCAGTCGGAGTCCGATAACGAAGTTCCGAAAGCAGACATGTGGGTCGGGGCTTTGCAAGACGAAGAGGAAGAAGCAAACAGGGAAAGTGAACGTTAGAAGACGGGGGGATTATTTATTGCGGCTCCCACTTTTATTATGGGCCTGGCCCAACTTCAACGTTACAAAATTCAAAATTCCTCATTGGGCCTAAAGCCCGTTTACTTTATTTATTTGATAACAGCCCAAATATTTAGTCATCAATGGGCCGTTAATGGGCCCAAAAGAATCGCTAGATGCGTGGGGCCCACCTCTCTTCTTCCTCTCTCTCTCTTAGAAAAACCGCCACTTTTCTTTTACTTCTCTCCCATTTTATAATGGCCTGGCCCAATTTCAACATTACAAAACTTCAAATTTCATCATTGGGCCTCAAGCCCATTTACCTTTTATTTACTTGATATTAGCCCAGATTTAGTCATCAATGGGCCGATGATGGGCCGAAGAGAATCCCGAGATCTGTGGGGCCCACCTCTCTTCATCCTTTCTCTTTCTCTCGAAACAATTCAAAAACCGCCACTTTTCTTTTACTTCTCTCCGTTTTATTATGGGCCTGGCCCAACTTCAACGTTACAAAGATTCATAATTCATAATTGGGGCTTCAAAGCCTAATAGGCCGCTGAAGGGCCCAAGCGAATCCCGAGATGCGTGGGGGCCACCTCTCTTCTTCCTTGATTCATAAACCGCCACTCTGTAACTTCTTCACTGTCCTCCACCATTTCCACTTTTCACTCTCCCATGGCTTCCTCTCCATATTTCCCTCTCCTCCTCAGCCTCTTCTCTCTCTTCTTCCGACTTATCTCCTCCGCCTATTCCATCGGCGTCAACTACGGCACGGTTGCAGACAACCTCCCTCCGCCGTCCCAGGTCGCTGCCTTCCTCAAATCCCAAACCTCCATCGATCGCATCAAGATCTTCGACGCCAACCCCGATATCCTTCGTGCCTTCGCCGGCACCGGCATCGCCCTCACCATTTCCGTCGTTAACGGTGACATTCCGACCCTCGCCAACCTCCCCGCCGCTCAGTCTTGGGTCGCCATTAACGTTCTTCCGTTTTACCCCAACACTCTGATCAACTACATCGCCGTCGGGAATGAGATTCTCGCCACCTCCGACAAGAATCTCATAGCGCTTATGCTCCCAGCGATGAAGGCTTTACATTCCGCTCTGAGGCTCGCGAATATCTCTGATATCAAGGTTTCAACCCCTCATTCGTTGGGCATTTCGTCGGCGTCGGAGCCGCCGAGTACCGGGCGGTTCCGCCGGGGGTACGACCGTGTCATATTTGCTCCCATCCTCGAGTTTCACCGTCGGACGAAGTCGCCGTTCATGGTGAATCCGTACCCTTTCTTTGGTTTCAGACCGGCGACGCTGGACTTCGCGCTGTTCAAGCCCAACGCCGGGGTTTTTGACAACGTCACTGGGATGCACTACACGAACATGTTCGACGCGCAGCTGGATGCGGTTTACTCGGCGATGAAGAAGCTCGGTTACGGCGACGTGGACATCCTGGTGGCGGAGACTGGTTGGCCTTCCGCCGGCGACCCAAATCAACCCGGCGTGAGCTTGGAGAACGCCATTTCGTACAACCGGAACCTCGTTAAGCTTGTCAACTCCGGTAATGGAACGCCATTGATGCCGAACAAAACCTTCGAAACTTACGTCTTCGCTCTTTTCAACGAGAATCTCAAACCGTCAGCTTCTGAGAGGAACTACGGCCTTTTCAAACCCGATCTAACTCCGGTCTACGACGTCGGCATCCTCCTGAACCAACCGGTAAATCGCTTCTCCTTATAAAAAAAATCCCTTACAGCATTCGCCGGACTGAGGTCCGAATACGGCGGGGGCATTCTAGTAAATGTACATCAAGTACACGCGTAGTAAACAGAACGTCATTGGTCATGTACACGTGTTGATTCCTAATTGGTTTATGGCTCTACCTGTAAGCTTGTTGTTTTGCCAACCAATTAAAAATCGACGCGTATGAGTCGTAGCAAGCCATCTGTCTAAGAACGCAAAAGCCACGTGTTCTTTTTCTGTTCGGACGGAATTACCTTCCATTTTATTCTTTTTATCATGGCAATATAGTCAATTTGCTTTTCTTTTCTTTCTTTTCTATTTTTTTTTATTTTTTTATGATATCCGGACGATCTTGACCGTTATTTTTATGTAACAGTCAATGGGGCCCACGTCTCCGAACGCACAGGCACCAGAACCGTCGGATGTGGGGAGGAAGTGGTGCGTGCCGAAAACGGACGTGTCAGATGAAGCGTTGCAGAAGAATATTGACTACGTGTGTAGCAGCGGAGTGGAGTGTGGGCCCATAGAAGCCGGCGGGGCCTGCTACAATCCCAATACAGTCCGGTCACATGCTTCGTACGCCATGAACGCTTACTTTCAGTCCGCCGGCGGCCATGATTTCAACTGCGACTTTAACAACACCGCCCTCCTCACCGCCACCGACCCCAGTAAGATTTTCTTCTTCTTCTTCTTCTCTTTAAATTCCGGTTAAAATTTCAATGGAATTTACAGGTTATGAGACCTGCAGCTACCCGTTCGATGAAGAAAAGTTAACGGAAAAATCGGCGGCAATGACCAGTAGGATGATCGGGGCGGTGGCGCTCGCATGTATTGCGGTGGTTGCTGTGGCGGTGTTTTATTAATTTGAAACCAAGGTGAGATTTGGTGTTTTTTTTTTATAATTTACATACAAAACTCAATTAATGTAAAAGCTTGAAGGAGTTGAATAACATTGAAAAATATTCCCTCTACGCTTAATTTTCACGGCGAATCTCACACAGCGGTGGGCAAAAATGGCCGGAATTCTCAATCACTCCATGCATATCGCGCAGCTCCAATCGTCACGGCGGCGGCCGGGGATTCTTCTTCTGTCTGCCGCCGTGCTCCTCGCGAGTTATTGTTTGATTCCGAGTCGTGAACTCTGGTTTGGATCTGTCGGCGGCGTTGAAGGTAAAAATAATGAAAAATGAACATAAACGCAATCATTAGAGCACAAACCACCGCCACCAACATGAAGCCGATTGCGATTGTTATCTTCATCGTCAGTTGAAACATTCTGGTTTGGCCGTGTTGCAGATTCCGGCAGCGGCGGAGGAGATGGGGAAGACGGGGAAGATGATGAAGATTTGATTGATTTTCAATGATTTTATGCAAAAAAAAAACAAAAAGGGAATCGGAAAGTTTCATTTGGAATAAATGTGTTTATACATTAAAAAGAATTGGGCATAATAGAATTGGAATATGATTAAAAAGAATTGGAATATGATTCCCATCGGCGTTGAAAGTCGTACGGCGGTCTGAGAACCTTCCAAAATCTGGAATTTTCAAACGTTTTTTCTTTATAAATTTGAAAAAATAATTAATCGATTCGTAAAAATTTATAAATTATTTCTTAAAGAAACACAGTAAATATAATATTTTTTAAAAAAACAGTTGAAGAATTAATTATCTAAAAGTGACTTTAGAGCGATCAAATAAGAAAAATTTATGAACAGCTTTTGAATATGTGGGCCCAAATTAATTTTTTTAATGTTTTTTTTAAATAAGATATTTGAAAGAGATTCAAAATATATTTTTTTAAATATTATTGAATATAAACATTGTTTTGAATTTAATTTTCATTTAGTCATATTCCTCCTCTTTATACTGTATTTCTACCTTGCCGGATTCAATGGCGAAAGAACCTGCGATTCCGACGACGGAGAGATTCCGGCGACTGTGGAAGTTAAAGCGCCGGTTTTCAGTTACGTCGGAGAGGGCGACGAAAAAGAATGCGTGATTTGCCTTGGCGGGATTCAAGAAGGGGAGAAGTGTAGAAAGATAAGCTCGTGCGTTCACGTGTTTCATAAGGATTGTATTGACCGCTGGTTTACGGTTGACCGCCGCTGCCCACTTTGCCGGACCTCCGTTTGTGTGGTTGTTGATCGTGGTGGATACGGCAGCTTCTTCTTCTCCGTCATCCACCCCATCGGAGAGGAATCTTTATGAATTTTTTTATTTCTCAACTAATATAGTTGTCAAATTTGTGTTTAAATAAATTGTTTTAATATTTTTATTGTATCTGGATTTTATTTAAAACATTAATAAATATAATATTTTAGATTAGAAAATTGTTAAAATATGTATAATAAATATTATTATAAAATATATGAAAACTAAACGATTTCCATCTAAAGTTCGTTGGAGCAATGGAAAGCTACAAATTCATAAAAATCGAGAGTCAAAACCCAAACTCCGGCATCTTCTATCTCCGCCTCTACTGTCGATCACACCACAACGCCTTTACAAGTCCTTTCGAAATTAGATAAAAAAAAAAAAAAAAAAACTTCAGCTAAGGCGAACCTAATAAGTAGCCTTACTCTGGTTAGAAATTGATGTTGTACGACGACACTTGTCAAATTTATTTAATTTTAACGCTTACTTATTTCATATATTTCGTTGTGTCATTTTAAAAATACTTTGAACACGTAAGTCTATAACAATATTTTAAGATGAAATTTATGTTTTATGATAAAGTTTAAACGTTTATTTTCGTAGAAAAAATGATTATGTTATGATGACGGTAGCAACTCTAGACAAGTAAAATAGGGTTGTTACAAATTTATTTGTAATTAGTTTTAAATATATATTATATTTTAAAATTTATTTATTTATTTTCAAAATATTGATCTTCTTTTTATTTTTAAAAAATGAGATATTATTTTTTTTCTAAATATTTTTCATAAATGGGATAATAAATAAGGATATAAATACCCTTAAATACGAATTTATAAGTATATATGTTAGTAAATTATATTATTACATAATTACATAACTACCCTTATCGATACTGGGCCTGGGGTGGGCCCACAAGATGGGCTCTGGTTATGAAAGAAGCCCAATAGAAGACCTCTGATGAATGCTAAGAATCTCTTTCGTATCACTAAAAACAAATGAAAAAGATCAGAAAAATTTCTCAGAATCTTTCCGGCGGCCGTAAAAACCAGAGGCGGCAATCCCCTCGATAGGCTATAACAACCATGTCTCCGCCCCCTCCACCGGAGTTATCCATCGACGTTCTATCAACTGTGGATCTCGACTTCCTAAATTTCGCCGGACTGTTCATTCTAGCGGTGACGATCGTGTACTTCATTTACACCTATTACGAACATAAATACTGGAATCGAAGCCGAGATATCGAAGGCGGAAGGCCGCCGGCGATAGTAGCTCAACCTCCGACTACGGCGGCGGTAGGATCTTCTGGAGAGGATCGACGATTAGCGACGGCGGTGATTTCGACGAGGCTGTTTCAGTACGGAGAGCGAGGAATGGTAGGGAAAAATGCGGATTGTTCGATTTGCTTAGATGAATTCGTAGAAGGTGAGATTTGTCGAATGCTTCCAAAATGCAAACACGTTTTTCATCGATTTTGCATCGATCAATGGCTTCCTAATGAACGCCATTGTCCTCTCTGTCGTTCCCCTGTTCATGTTCGTTTCATTTTTGCTCATCCGTCTTGAAACATTCTTTTATTTATTTGCGATTTAGATTTTTTTTTTGTTCGTAATTGTGTATAATTTTTATTTGTTCATTGTTCATCATTAGCCTGTTTTGAATCGAAACGAACTGTTTGAGTTTTGACCATCATGATTTTGAAATATCAAAACTAATTGATTTGTTAGTTCTAGAGAATCATAGTTTGTTTGTGTTGTAGTTGTTTATGGATCCACTTTATTGACTCATTCTTTTCAAATTTTTGGTGCTGAAAATTAGTTTACTCTCTAAATCCATTTAATCGCTCATATTATCTTATCTTATTTTGATTCGATTTTCATTAATATTGCATCAGTATTATCCACAATTATCTGATTAATTTGATCATAGTTCGATGAAAAATGCACCAATTATTATCTCAAATCAAATGATTAAAGATATAATTAAGATTAGGATGTACACTGGTTGGATTGAGTTAATGTTAGAAAAATCTTTTGGATTAACTCAAAAATATTGAAAACAGGAACAATCCAAATAGAGTTCACAGCTCAACCCAACCCAACCTTCTATTTTTTTTAATTATTTTAAAAAAATTGTAGTTATCCATATTAAATAAAATAAAAATCTTGTATAGTTCAAATATTAAATAATATTTAAAACTCATAATAACGCATCACTAACACAATAGGATAACATAGGGTTTGGTCGAGTTGTAATCTATTTTCAAGTTGGTCTGTTTGAATCAACAAAAAAAAAATCAAATCTAATCCAACCTAATCCTTATGATTTCGGGGTTTGATAATCTCGATTTATTAGGTTATCGAGTCATATGAACACCTCTAATTGAATCCTAAAAGCCAAAGATAATTCTAATAAAATCAAATTACTTTAATATATAACCTAATTTGGATATCGAAAGAACTTGTAAGATTAGGGCAAGGGAATTTATCCATTTTTAATGTGAAAATATTTATTTTTAGATAAGTTAAATTTGAAGTTTTTATTTTATTATTATTATTTTTGGAATAAAGTTAATTTTATTAAATCAGAAATTAAATTTGAAAAGATCTGTTTAGGAAAATGAAAACACCAAATTTAAATAAAATTAGGTGTGTATCTATGATAATAAATTGGATTAAAATGCCCTTCCACCAAAATTAAATAATAATTAAACCGATAATTAAAATAAATCAAAAACAAAATCTGAAGAAATCAATAAGAAAGTTAATTCTCAAAACTAAAATAAACACCAAAATTTTAAAAAATTAATTCTCAAAATTTAATTAATTTTTTTTTTTCATATTTATATTTCTCATTAGGTATTACTTATGCTCGAAAGAACAACAATAATTATATTATTAAATATTTCAGCTAAAGGCCTCTCCAAATAATTTGAAACAAAACCATAACTTGTGAGGAAGGTCATGAACGAAGTCGAGGACGAGAAGGGATGGCGCATTGAAGCTGATATCAGACACGAACATGTAAACCCATAGTCGAATATTTGAATGGGGTGTTTCCAAATTCGGATTCCGAATCTTGATCCAAATCTTATGCATGGAGTGATATGATATCAACCCAAGGGAAAGTATGGAACGGATTACCTTGATGATCAAGATCAAGAGTAAAGAAATTTCGTTTCTAAACTCGTGATTCGAATCACTCCACAAGTGGTTTGATCAATACCACTTGAATGACTCAAGCATGCAAGTTCTAAACACAATAATTTGCAAAGAAAAACTTAGCTCTCAACAAAGCTTAAGTAGAAATTCTATTCTTAATTCTAAAGATGTCTCTCATCAAAGAAAAGAAGCTTTATATAGCCTTTACAACCTTAACCTATGTGATACATAACTCCCAAATTAAATGGGCTAGTAAATGAGAAATACCCATAACCTCCCTATTAAAATGGCTAGTTAATGGTGGAATATGGTAACCTGTGTGGGTTACAATATAACCTTAACTCCTATATTTAAAACTAATGACCAACAAATATTTAAATTATAATTAAATAGTGCAATGAATGAAATGTGCTTATTAGTCATATCTAGACTAATATCATAAATTCAGTTGGGTTCATTAAATGCAACTTAAAGTGCATTTAATTCATCTCTTTCTTGAAGCTCAACTTTGCACAACACATAAGGGAGGTCTCCAACGTCTTCTAGAATTTCCTTTGATGAGCTCACCATAGCTTGAATATAAGTGTATAAGGTTTGTTGTAGCTTCTTGGCTCTCATCCTTGTAATTGGACCTTCAGGTATGGAAATTCCTTGGTCGTGGTTCATATCATGGAGTGTTACAGTTTTCCAAATGTTAAATATCATTATAATATTAGAAAATTCAAGCACTAAAATTTGTTCCCGAGACTAAATAACCGCTGTGAGATCTCACATTGGTTTGGGAGGGGAACAAAGCATTCCTTATAAGAGTGTGGAAGCCTCTCTCTAGTAAACGCGTTTTAAAACCTTGATGAGAAACTCAAAAGGAAAAGTTCGAAGAGAACAATATATGCTACCGGTGGGCTTGAGGTATTACAAATGGTATCAGAGCCAAACACTAGACGGTGTGTTAGCGATGACACTAGACCCCCAAGGAGGTGGATTGTGAGATCCCACATTGATTGGAGAGGGGAGACAATATCTGTTAGCGGTGGGACGAAACATTCTTTATGAGAGTGTGGAAACCTTGAGGAGTACACAAGGGAAAGCCCAACAACGACAACGAGAACAATATCTACTAGCGGGGCTCCAGAAGCCCAAATACGACAATATCTGCTAGCGGTGGGACGAAACATTATGAGAGTGTGGAAACCTTAGTGTTTTAAAACCTTGAGGAGTACACAAGGGAAAGCCCAACAAACCCATCTACTAGCGTGGGCTCCAGAAGCTCAAAGAAAATAATATCTGCTAGCGGTAGGACGAAACATTCTTTATGAAGGTGTAGAAACCTTAGTGTTTTAAAACTTTGAGAAGAAGTACACAAGGGAAAGCCCAACAAAGATAATATCTGGGCTCCAATAAGAATAATATCTATTAGCAGTGGGCTTGGGAGATACCATCACAAATTTCAAAAAATCATATCTTATCTTAAAACATAAAAATTCAATTCCAAATCCTAAAAGGATTTCAAATTCCCACATAAGATTTATATATAACAAGTAAATCAATCAATCCATGTTCTTCCTTCTCCGCCGATTTCTTCCACATTCCCAAATCTGCCGCCGCCTCCGACGGCGTTTATGAGTCCCAATATGTTCCACCAGCTGATGGGTCTCATAGTATTGAGCGCCATTGCTATCATTGTGTTCTTGCCGATCCTCATGTTTCGTTGCTATCACTACCGCCTCATGCTCTATCAAACTAGAGCCCTCGATGTTGAGCAAACAATCCAACCAAACCATGCAACACGACTCTTTGCTAGTTTTCGGGCCGAGATTATGCGGCAACAGCAGTCGATAGAAGCGGCGCCTCCTCGACCAAACACGGCGGAGGAAGAAGCCGCCTCCATTGTCACGAAGGTCACTTACAAAGACATCAAGACGACGGAGGAAGTCGATTCCGATGACTGCTGTGCCATCTGCATTGAAGGGTTTGAAGAGGAAGAGATTTGTGGAGTTGTTGATCGTTGTGATCATTGTTTCCATAAGGTTTGTATCGATCAGTGGCTGAGGGTCGAGAGTCGTTGTCCTTTGTGTCGCTGTTTGGTTCGTGTTGTATCGGAAAATAATAATTAGTAATTTGTTAAACCCTAATTATCATTTTAAAAGTTGATTCTTCGATGAAAAATAATGACCAAACCAAGACCAAATTACTTACTTCTCGACCAAGAGTTTCACCATCTCGATCAGAAACTTGTTTGTTTTATCCCGTTCAATTAGTTTAGGAGCAATTTACGACTAAAGTGCAAGATATTATTTTACTATTTATATAAATATATTAGTTTTAGTTTTATTTTATTTCAAAATTCTTTTTCAACTATTTTTTTTCTAAACAATGCTAGTGATTTATTAAAATTGAGCGGTAAATCTTAATTTAATATTTTAAAATAAATAAATATATATATATTTTTTAACCAAATTTTGATATATGATCGGAATAATCTAAGCAAACTCCATTCAAATATTTTATTGTTAGATTGAATTGAGTTCGTTATTTAATAAAAATTATTTGAATCGAAAAAAATCTCGAACACCCATATCCAAGAATATATCTACCCTAGATTTATGGATTTGACGTTTAGTTTGGTTTCAATTTCAAATTTAATCAATTATAAATTTGTTAGTGTCGTTGACTCGTTTCTCTAATGCTCATGTGAATTGATAGCTTATGAATATAAATTAACCAATTGAACAATGCTCGGGTTAAGTTATACTAAACTATGCTCGTTTTAAGTATTTCTCCCATCCAACTTTTTACGTAAGACGTAAACTTCTTTTGCTTTTTTTTTTTTTTTTAATTATTAAATGTACTCGCCCCAACTATCGATATCCTTAGAAAACACGTTTCGAGAGGACAGTTTCACATAGCTTGCTCATACTTCGAGATAAGCATAGATGAGTGGGAGTAAAACCTTACATTTGTATCACAATTTTTGAGAGATTATTAGGTTTGATGTAGAGATGTCTACGGGCGAGGATGTAGAACCTATCGTCTATTTCATTCTCGATCCCAACAAAAAATTTCATTTATTTTTGCGGAGATGGAAACAAAGATTCCTGGTCGGATATTTTTCAATGGTGAAACAAGATCGATTAGAGCGAGTCTTCACAATACCCCAACCTCGCAAGTAACGTAGACGTCTCTAGTCTAGTTTGATGTGGAGCCGAACACGAAGGCGCCATCTTTTATGATGGAACCCCTCAAAGACATCAACGGACCCACCAAGGCCAATTTGGGCCAACTTGGTCTGTGTCCTTCGCTTCTACGGCTGCAACTCTTCCCGGAAGAATTTTTTTGTGCTCATTTTCCCACTCAATTCAATATATATTTTTAAAATTATTTAGGTTCGTTCGTTTTAAAAGAACTCGTGAACCAATTCAATCCATTAAATTTTGATTTATTTGAACCAAATCTAATCAAAATAAGTTCATAACTCAAGATTGAGTTGATCGCGTTTTTCAGGTCATGGTATATTTACCGTTAATATTATTATTTTTTTATTCTTTTTAAGTTTTTAATTATTATTTATTTCTCATTCAATACTTTTTATCTTTCATTTTTTTACCACAAACTGAACGAAGTCCCATAGGTTAAGAAAGGAATATTTGTGAAATCACTAAAGCAAGGAATCTTCCTTTAATTTTTATTTCTTATTTTAATCTTTTAAAATTTTGAACCTAATTTTTATTTAATCTTATATTCAAGAGATTAGAGTTAAAATATGCTCACTTATATATATATTTTTTAATTTTTTTTAAACGTGTGACTAAAGGCTCTTAGATTTGAGTTTTAAACTTCAAAATTTTAAATAAATTATTAGATTTTTTAATTTTGTGTCTACTACCTAATAATACCCGAAAACTTATTTAATAATTAAAAATTTAAAAATTTATAAGAAATTTTGTAAAGTTTAAGAATTAAATAAATATAAATTTAAAAGTGGAGAAATTAAACTTCAAGATTAAAGAGGATAAAGGCGTCCATACAAGAATTATATTATTTATTCTTGTCCTAGCTCAATTTCTCGTCTCAACCCGAACTGATTTTTCTCTATTAGCTCAATGGGGCTAGAGACAAGAATTATATCATTTGTTGTTATCCTAGCTTAATTTCTCGTTTGGACCTGAGCTAATTTTTCCCAATTAGCTAAATGGGGCCAAAGACGAAAACTATATTATTTATTCTTGTCCTCGCTAAATTTCACGTCTCTACCCGATCTCCACAAAAATAAATAGAGAATTTCGTAGAGGATTGAAAAAGGGCATTCTCGGTCCACGCTCTACCTCGTGAACATCTCTAGCTACGCCCAAATCATACATAAACCAAATTAAAAAAAAAATTAAGACTAAAAATAAAGTTAAAAAACTATATATATATATATATATATATATATATATATATATATATATATTTTGTCTAGATGTAATTTTAAATAAATAAAAAAATAAAAGTGGAATACTAAAATTGTAATTGAAGGAAAGATATGGACGGCTGAAAATGGTAATGGGATGAGGAAACATCCAACGGCCAAGAGTGGCGGGGTCGGAGGTGTCGCCTCGGGCCACGCAACAAAAAGGCCAAATCAACGGTGAAAAGAAGAAAAATCCAAATTCAAGTACAAAATCACTCCCAACAAAATCAAACCATCTGGAGCGGCAAATTCCTCGTCCTGTAGCTTCAAGGATCCATTCAGCGCCATCCTCCACATTCAATCCTCTCGCTCTCACACAGTCTGTAGAACAAGACCATGCCTCGCACCGGCTTCGTCGGTTCCTTATCCACGCCCAAGGTCGACGTCGTCATCGACATGGGCAACCCCTTCCTCAACCTCACCGTTGATGGCTTCTTGAAGATCGGATCCGTATGTCTCTCTTTGTTTTTCTGATTTTTTTCTTTCTGTTCTTCGTTTGCTCCGTCTATAATCTAAATGCGTTCTGTTCTGTTTCTTCTTTCTAGGTCGCGGCTACCCGAGCGGCTGCCGAGGATGCGTATCATGTCGTTAGAAAAGGTTTTGGTTGATGCGTATCATGTCGTTATAAATTGGTTTCCTCCTTTCTACAGTGATTTATGGCGTTGTTTTGTTTTTTGCAGGAACGATTTCTAGTCACAATTTTGAAAATACGGTTAGTGTCTCTTGCTTCGTGTCTCAACTTGTGGAGTCTGGTTGTTTATGGCTTTTGATTGCTGAAATTTTCGTTCTGAGAATGTTCATCAAGTGCATAGTTAGGAATCAGATCTCTAATGTGTAGAATGTTTTTGTTTTCCTTTGTTGTGGTAGTTTCTGTTGAGAAGTCTCAATACGAGTTACATTTCAAGCTTATGGAACTTTTTGTTCAAGTATGTTTCATGTTTGAACTGAAATTTGGAACTCTCATTGCTAAAAAATCTCGGAAACTTTACAAAATGATCATGCTGTTCGGTAAAAATAATGTTAAATCACCTCCAAATAGATTCTTTATGGTTTTTTGATCTATTCTGAACCAGAAACGAAACATATTGAAGCTTGAAATTGTTGTTACCTGCTGCCTTATTCCGCTAATAAATTTTAGCTTCTATTGCAGTTGAAGAAAATGTGTAAAGAAGGTGCATACTGGGGTAAGTATAGATCACATTACTCCTCAATGAAGTACTTAGCTTACTGGATGAGTTTCAGCATCTGTATACCTCAGCCAATTTGATAAGATTTTGCTTTTGGTTCATTGTTCTTGGAAATTAAGCTTATGAGATCATAAAATCTGGCTACAATTTCAGAAACAATGGTGATTTTTTATTTGAAAAGATGGGTAAAGGATTTTTTTTTTCTGTTTGAACGCAGGAACCGTGTCCGGAGTTTACGTCGGTATGGAGTATGGGGTAGAAAGGATTCGCGGCAGAAGAGATTGGGTATGTTTTGCCATAAATTCAAAGTCATCCTTTAAATCAAGTTCAAGTAATTCTGTTAGATTTTGCTTCCAGTTCTCTGTGTTTATTTGGGAATATTTTCGAAGTTCTGTTTGATTTTCTGCCTCTCATCACTGTTCTTGATTGTTGATTCACCTTGTAGAATGTATTGATCCTAGATTGGAAAAGAAAAATCAAACAACCCAGAACCAAAATTTCTCAAGATCCTACATGTATTACCAATGTTACTTACAATAGTCCTCTGATTAAAATGATTATATCTTTACAACAAGAGAATCAATGTTTCTTTCTGGTTGTAGAACTGGGGCGTTAGTTGTCTGTATTATTTCAAACAAGAAGTCCTGTCTGGAGTATGTATTGTCTCAGCCTAAGCCCACCACTAGCAGATATTGTAATGCCCTAGAACACGAGTGATGCCATTGATTATGTTAAGTTGAGTTCCTTCCGAACGAGTGCCAGTGAGGACCCTGGGTCTTGAAGGGGGTGGATTGTGAGAGAATGAAGCATTCTTTATAAGGGTGTGGAAACCTCTCCCTTGCATATGCATTTTAAAACCTTGAGGGGAAGCCCAAAGAGGACAAATATCTGCTAACGGTGGGCTTGGGCTGTTACATGTAGTCTGCCGAATTATTTCAAGAAGCTATGGTTTCTAATTGGGCATATCACCAATAGGTTGTTTGTCTTGCGATCTAAATGTTTGAGCTTGTTTCAGAAAAATGCAATGATTGGAGGTGCTTTGACGGGGGCTATGGTATCGGCAGCGAGCAACAGCAACCGGGACAAAATTGTTATCGATGCAATTACAGGAGGGGCTGTTGCGACTGCAGCAGAGTTCATAAACTACCTTACTTAAGCGCCAAGGTTTTCGGGCACTTTCATGTCCCTTGAGAAGAAGGTATGGTGATTGAAGATGATGGAATCATGTCCAGTCTATTCAAACCTTTTCAGTTTTTTGCAGAATAACCAGCTTCGTATGATGAATAGTCTCTTGTAGAGTTGCAGCCTTAAAACATGAAGGAAAAGAGAAGAGGGTAATAGAAATATCTTCTTTCTTCATCAATTAGAGCCACATGTGTTGTTGAGGCTGTAATCGCAGCTATAGTTTAATGTTTTAAGGAACAAATTTATTGGTTAAACTTTTAAGAAAGTGATGTTCTTTCTTTTCTATGTGAATCTATGATGCTAATTGTCTTAATCGCATTCTTGCGGCAGCGGGATAACGATTGTGCGACACTTGTTCTAACTCAACGAACAAGTCAGTCGTAAAAGATTTGAATTGCGGATGTTGTTGACGTATGTTTGAGCCTTGAGTCACGTTTGAAAGAAATGTTTTGAAAAATGTGAGTGAAGAAATACGTTAAAAATAATTTGATAACATAGAACTCGGGTAAAAGGGGTTTGAAACGGGCTTGTTGATTCAGTGAGCTTGTTTTGATTTTACTCTTTCAACAATATCCCGCAAATCTTACGACCCATATAATATAGGTTTGACTTCGTAACTTCAAGTTATTCAAAACCAATCTTGATATATAAAACAACAAGCCAACCACAGCCCACAACAAAGCACTTACAATATTCTTCACACTAGATTTCAAGCAGCCATCATAGACTCAAACAAAGTGCAAAAAAGAAGCAAAAACAGGTAAACTTTGCACATATTGATTCATAACTTTATTCCATTTCACAAGCTTTGTGTTCAGGGGCTTCATCCATCTAGCTCGCTCATCAGCAGCAGCCACACCCGTCACACGAGCAGCTGCTGTCGCAGCAGTCGCACCCGTCGTTCCTGCACACGATATCAAACAAAAAACATTTATTACCGTCCTATTTTCATCCATATTTTAACGCATAACTATTTACGTACATGTTGATCAGGGAGGTGGTCTCTTTGACAGTCCTGTAAAGATCAAAAACAAAGAAGAGGACGATTATATATTTGAATCACGAAGCGACGAACACAATCGCCTTCTCAAGTTAAGATTTTCACATTTTTTCTCTCGAACTTGCTCGTTCAAAGTTATATGAACAAAAGACTACGCATATAAAACGCTAAAACGTAAAATTGTGCTCGTTCTACCGTCGAGCACGGTTAAAAAAATAGAGAGAGCTCTACCCAGAGAGGCAATTGCAGCTATCTCCACAGGAGCAATTATCATCACATTTGCAGCCAGAAGCCATTGTTTTTCTGGTTTTTGAGTATCAAAATTTTCCTGTTTATATAGAGCTCTTGAGGACCCAATTGGTGGTGATTATCCACCGTACACGTGGACGGTTCCTACCTACACTTCGTTATCTCCTATGAACCTCTTTGTTTAATTTAAATAACTCCCAAAGTCATAAGATGGAAACCCTCTCCATTATTTAATTCATATTCTTAATTATTATCTGTTATAAAAATGAATTAACACCTCATCATACCAAACACGACCAGCATATTTTGTCCTCATTCACATGCATTTTAGAAAAATTCGTCACCAAACATATAATTACTCCAAACAAATCACGCTTGATTATGGAGTTTCTATGATTGAGCCACCGAAAAAAAGGTGCAGCGTATTGGTGTAGGTAGTAACTTTCATTTCTCCGATAAGTATTTTTTAGTCATCCGATTCTCAAGATTACTCACTCGAAAGTGATTTTTGTTCATTCATGTACCACTTTTACTCGGGTGTCACATAAATATTTTTTATTATGAATTTTTAAATTTGTATTTATTTGATTTATAAGTCTATTCAATTTTTTTTTTTAAAATTTAATATTATAATTATTTTTTAGACATAAAATTTCTTTTATATTATTTAATCACATAATTCTTAAAAAAAAATTTAAAAAAATCTATTAAATATAAAATTGAAAGTGGTTCATAGACAAATCGATACAAACTTACAAATTTATAATTTAATTAAATTATATGGTTGGGTGTCGATGTTGTGTTGACTTGGTCTTTCTATTTTTAAAATTTTTAGATTTATGGCAATTTAAGTTATTAATCACAGTGGTCCCTACTACTACCAAATATTAAATTTATTAGATTTATTTGAATGATGATCATTATAGTTTAATAAGCCGTACCCTTTACTACCAGTTTCATCTGTTTGGAAGCGTTTAAGGTCAGTAAGATTAACTTTTAGTTAGTTTAAATTAGTTGGAGTCAAGTTTAAATTAGTTTATGCTAAATTAGGTGAGCCAATTCGCATAACATTGCTTTATTCTCTAGTATCGATTGGTTGGAAGAATTGTTTTATGTATGATGACACGTGTCTATTGATCTTGCATATGTCATATGTGTGATATGTTTAATGTCTAATGATATGATATGCATTGCTTTATGATACGCCAAGATATGTTAAATAACATTGTATCGGGATACTTCCCATTTATTATGAGTACGGACGCATACACTATTAGACTAAAATACCCATCATGCTTGACATGGTGCACGGCGGTCGTTGTACCTCTGGGTGTCCGGCTACAACCCAGAGGAGATAGCTCGACTAGCAGGCCCAGCGAGTGTGCAAGCCCGCCTGGTGGGTCCACACTCGCACGTAAGAGAATACGATTTTAAATGATATGTCTCATTCATTTTGCATGTGTTTGCATTCCCTAACCTCAATAGTGTACGATTCAAAAAATTTTGACCTTCTCGTCGAGAACGTAAATGTTTTAGCTAGTTGAGCTATGTTTAAATTAGAAACGAATGTTAAGAGTGCTCTATAGAAGAATAAGTAACGAGAGTAAACAAACTCGCACACTAAACAGAGATTTAGCTCGTCCCACAACTTCAAACTATAAAAACTAAATTCATAAACGGATTAAGAGACAAAAAAACGAGAGAACAGAAGTTAAAAAAACACGAACGCTACTACACAAAACAAATATTCATATAAAACGTAAATTCAAACACACTTAGAAACTTTGATCATGATATGATATGAACCCCAAAAGCCCACCCACAACAAAGCAACATCACACACTTCACTTCACACTACACATTTCAAGAGAGCCATAGAAAACCCCATTCCATATAGGCTTACAGTTCTCTACTTCGTCTTCATCAAACAAAGAACAAGAAAAAGAACACCAAATTCTGTTTATTCTATGAATAAGAAGCTTTGTTGTTGTAGTTTGGGCATTTTGTTCACTTAGCAGTTGCATGGGTCACATGAGCAGCTACTCCCACAGCTGCACCCATCCCTGCATGGTTTATTGTTTGTAAGTTCAATTTCTTGATGATATTAGGGTGTTTCTGAAAGAAAGGTACTCAAAATTGTTACTTACTTCTTCAAGATGGTGGCTGTGATGGTTCTGCAAAGATTACGAAAACGTTTTAATGAAAAATATCGTATATACATACACGTAAAGATTATGTAAACTGAATCTTAACGAAAGGGCTAAACTGATGGTTTTAATTGATACGATTATGTGAGATCCCACCTCGGTTGGAGAGTTGAACGAAGCATTTCTTATAAGGTGGGGAAACTTCTCCGTACGCGTTGGAGAGAGAAACGAAGCATTTTTATAAGGGTATGGAAACCTCTCTCCAACTCTAAAGTTAAGGGAACACGTTTTAGATAGACCGTTAAGACTGTCCATCGGATTGGGTAAAGATATGTTTTTTAGAACAAATTTGTTGGCTAGTTGACTAGGGTAATTCGAGTTTTTTAGTTCATGATCGAATCATCGGTATTTGGGATGATAATTAGTATCTTCGCTACGCTCGAACTAGCAATAATTCGAGTTATTTGTTCAAACCCAGTTCGACCTATGTAAATGTAAGCGAGGTGATCGAGTTTTTCAATCCGTGTTTCCAAAGTTAGTGATAACATCCTCCTAAAAAATCGACCGTTTACCGAATCGGGTAAGGATATTTCTTTTAGAACAAATTCATTGGTTGTCTGGTAAGGGTAAAAATCAAGTTCTTTTAGTTCATGGTCGAAGCATCGATATTTAGGATGGTGGGTATGTTAGCTACGCTCGAACGGACGACAATTCAAGTTATTTGTTGAAACCCTACTCGAAAAAGAAAGTAAATTTGGTAAGAGAGGAAGAGAGATACCCAGATTGACAGTTGCAGCTGTCTCCACAGGAGCAATTAGCACCACAATTGCAGCCCGAACCCATTTCTGTTTCTCAAACTTCGAATCAAATTTTATTTCCAAAGCTGTGGAATGGAACTTGCTGTGTGTTTTGAGTCTACGTCTCCTTCTCTACTTATAGGATCTTCTGGCCCAAAATCATTCAATCTCCACCCTACACGTGTACGCCTCTCCCTCGTGATGTCAGCCTCTGTATCCTTAAAAGTCTAGATAAATAATTTTAATTACGTCTATTTTCATAACCATACATTTATAAAGAGCGATAAAAATGAGAAATTATCATAGTAATTGTCATAAAACTTTGTTTTTATTTTTTATTTTAAAATTACATGCTAATATTTAAAAAATCAAAATAAAATTATATATATTTTTAGTCCACAAATTAAATGATTTCATTTAGATGGTTGACAAAAATAAAATAAAATTGATAAATTCAATATATGGGAAACGGCATGAATTTGGCCCTCCACCATACATAAATATCCACGTCAACATTTTATCATAAATATATATATATATATATATAGTTTGTGTGCACGTCAAATTAATTTCGACATTTCATTCATTATTTTATCTTTTTGTCGACCGAAGAAAGTTTCAACTTTAATTAAAGATGTCTATTTAATTTATAAGGTCGAGTCTCGTGGGAGCTTATTTCCGAGAGAGATTATATTCCTTATTCCCGTCTCAGCCTCATTCTATTTTTATTTATATATATATTTTATTTATTTAGTAATATTAAAATTTTAAAAATAACTTAGAATATTATATTACATTTTTGTTAATAAAATATTATTAAACTTATAATTTTTTAATAGAAGTTCTAGATTTCGTAAGATTATATATATATATATATAAATCTTGTACTTTACTTTTTATAAAAGAAACCCATTTATATATTTTTTTTATACAATTTAAAATTTTTAGTCAAATTCAAAATTATAAAAAAAAACAAAGTCTAATTAAGGTTTAAAAATATTTTTTTTATAGAATAAAATTTTAATTAATAGGTTTTGGGCAAGAAATCAATATTTATTAATTCTATAGTAAATAATTTTCTTTGGTAAAAATGATAAGAATTGGTTGAACTTCTGGATTCTTCTAATATTACATATATATATATATATATATATTAAATTCAACTTGCATTATTTATTTTATTTCATGTTTTTAAACTTATCCTAAAATGAAATTTGGCTCCTTAATGAAAAATAATAATAATATCCTAAGGAGACGGCATGGAATTTATATATCGATCAACGAGATTGGAAAATGACATTCCTTTTATTTAATAGATTGTCCATAAATGCAAAATAAGAATAAAATTAAATATTTTTATTAGGTAAATAAACCCCAAATTAATGAGAATTAAGGTCTAAAATAACTTCTCTTGAAAAATAAATATCGATTTATGTTCAAAATATTTGACGTATACTTGAAATGGATTCCTCGTCTTTGAATCAAACTGTTGAGTTGTTTTAAAACGATTGATTTTTTGTTTTTTAGGTTTCAAAAGTTTTCATTTTTACTTGCATATTCAGCTCTGGTTTTTTCGATCTACTCAATTGGTCAATGAAACTTTTTTAACGGCATGCCTCTAAGAATCTCGGGTACTCTCAACTTCATGATTGTATTTTAGGTTGAGTACAACATCCTTATGAATCTATTCCTCATGTTAGGTGTAGTCGGTGTATTCGACGACTCCCTATACATGGTTCCTTGATAACTTATAGTTTGCTCAGGAAAATCGTAGAAAATGATTTTACTACGTCTAAGTTTTCATTAAAATGAAGAAGAAAATTGACGTGTCAGTGACCGTAAAATAGTAGTGCATGAGACATATATCAATAGATTCTTTTAAGGACCTCATCACGTGAGTGCCTTTTTAAGGCCCAAACAAAAATAGGATTAAATAAGCCACAAGGATAGGCTCAAAAAAGAGTCCAAAGTGCAAGTAATTTGAAGGCCTTCCTAACTTGGGGCCTCTTGGATTGGTGTGGCTTTCTTGTGCCTTAAGTGACTCTTTGGCTCGTAATGTTCGAGTATTTTTATAAATTTAGCCTTTTAGGTTTTAATAATTTTTAATTATACCCGTGAGATTCCACGTCTGTTAGAGAGAGGAACGAAGCATTTCTTATAAGGATGTGGAAATCTCTCCCTAGTAGACACGTTTTAAGACCGTAAGACTGATGGTCATATGTAATGGGCTAAAGCGGACAATATTTGCTAGGAGTGGGCTTGAGCTGTTACAAATCGTATCAGAGCAAGACACTAGGCGGTGTGTCTAGATTGTGAGGTCCATATCGGTTGAAGAAGCCTCGGTAAGGCTAACTGTGAAATCTCACATCGGTTGGAGAGGGGAATGAAACATTTCTTATAAGAGTGTGGAAACCTCGGTAAGGCTATCGACGTTGCATAACGGGCCAAAACGATAAAATCTGCTATAGGTGGATTTCAGCTGTCACAATACCCTTATCGTCGGTACTTAATCAAACTCTATTTCGAATTTGTATTTTGTGTGGATCATTCAGTAGACATCAATACTACACCCATACTTGAAGCACTTGCATCACATTCAACTTTAGAAAAAACTTTGTCCAACAACATGGAATCTGTAACGCTCCCATAAATATGATAATGTCTATTGGATCTACCCCGAACACGATAGGGAGGGAGTAGGAAGAGATTCTCTTGTAATCTCGGCTTTGACGTGTTACGTATTGCCGTCAGCCTCATGATTTTAAAACTAGGGAGAATTTACCACACACTTATAAGGAATGTTTCGTTCCCTTCTCAACCGATGTGAGATCCACTGCTAGTAGATATTGTCTACTTTGGCCCATTACGTATTGTCTGCTAGCCTCATAGCTTTACAACGTGTAAGCTAGAGAGAGGTTTCCATACCCTTGTAAGGAATGCTTCATTCCCCCTCCAACCAATGTGGAATCTCACAATCCACCCCTTGGAAGCCCATCGTCGTTGATGGCACCTCACCTAGTGTCTATCTCTGATATCATTTGTAACAGTCCAAGCCCACCTCTAGCCGATATTGTCTGCTTTTGCCCATTACGTATCGTCGTCAGCCTCATGATTTTACAATTCATCAACTAGGGAGAGATTTCTACACACTAAAAGTACAAAACTCGTTTATTGTAAATATATATTTTTTGAAGTGTAATATTAAAATTTAAAATTTTAAAAATTATATTGAAAAAAAAAGGAAGAAATATTAATGAGAGGGATATATTAAATATATAAAAAAAAAAAAAAACAAATATCCGCATCGTCATTGATAGTCCGCCACCACACGCTCTCACTCCCCAAGCCTTCAGCTTCGTTTGTCTGAAAAGCTCTTCCCCATTACCCTTCACGTCTTCTCTTCTCTCAGTCTTCCTCTTCACAGCAGGGAAAATGGGCACTCACATTTCCCATTTTGCCCCTACTCTTTTCCTCTATTTCCTCCTACTGTCCTCTCCTCCTTCCCCAATCCTTGCCCTAAACATCTCCTCCCTCCTCTCCTCCTTCCCCGACCTCTCCCATTTCGCCGCCCTTCTCTCCGCCTCCTCCATTCTCTCAGATCTCAACCACCGCACCTCCCTCACTCTCCTCGCCGTCCCCAACTCCTACCTCGACGCCTCCTCCGATCTCACCCGCCGCATCCCTCCATCCTCCCTCGCCGATCTCCTCCGCTACCACGTCCTCCTCCAATACCTCTCCCCTTACGACCTCCGCCACATCTCCCCTTCCGGCAAGCTCGTCACCACTCTCTTCCAAACCACCGGCCGCGCCACCAGCGATTTCGGCTCCCTCAACATCACTCGCAACCCTCTCGACGGCACAGTCTCGCTCCACTCCCCTGTTCCTTTCTCCTCCTCCAATGCTACTGTTCTCACTCTACTCAAGAATCTTCCCTACAATGTCAGTATCTTCGCCGTTAATGCTCTCCTTGTCCCCTACGGATTTGATCTCATGGCCTCCGAGACTCGCCCGCCGTTGGGCTTGAATATCACTAGGGCTTTGATCGATGGTCATAATTTTAATGTCGCTGCCTCCATGCTCTCTGCTTCTGGTGTCGTTGAGGAGTTTGAGGCCGATGAAGGCGGCGCTGGGATTACGCTTTTTGTTCCCACTGACACGGCGTTTTCCGACCTTCCGGGGACGGTGAGCCTCCAGTCTCTGTCGGCGGATAAGAAGGCGGTTGTGTTGAAATTTCACGTGCTTCATTCTTATTACCCTCTTGGATCTTTGGAATCCATTGTGAACCCTGTACAGCCGACTCTCGCCACCGAGGACATGGGCGCCGGCAGCTTCACGCTCAACATTTCGCGAGTGAATGGCTCGGTTGGGATTAATACAGGGATTGTTCAAGCATCGGTGACTCAGACGGTCATCGATCAGAATCCGGTCGCTATTTTTGGGGTTTCGGAGGTGTTATTACCGAGGGAGATTTTCGGGAATAGTCCGATGATGACAACCCAGCCTGGAAATGAAATTGTGTCCAGTGCTCAGCCGCCGGATTCAATGGCTATGTCGCCGGAATCCACTGGACCGCCATTGCATCTTTCATCTCCACCTGGGTATGGTGAGGAAATCCGATCTGTCGCCGTCGCTAATGGCGGGCTGAATTTCTTCATTGCTCTCTGTAGTTGTTGTATAGCATTGTATTTGATTCAGTAGTATAATATTTGATTGATTTTTCCCCGTGATAATTGCTTTCATGTTGCGGGTCTTCTTCTTCTTCTTTCTCCCATTTTATTAGCAAGCCAATTTTCCTGTTCCTGCAACTGTTCTGTTGATTTCCATGGCTGTTTCTGGTGTAAATTAAAGGAGTTGATAATGATTTTGGGGATCTGGGTTTGTTTCAGTTTTGGATTTGCAGAATTCTTAGAAGCAAAAATGGTGGAAGAACAGGGGATTTCCTTTCCTATGGCACAGATCCTTTCTTCCAAAACAGATCAGGTTTTGTTTGTTTGGTTGCTGCGATTTCATGGCTCTAATCTGTTCAACCAATCTCCAGAGATGAGCTCAGGTAATTTTCATTCATGTTTCGATTTAGAACCAGGTTCAGTACTGGATGACGTGCCATATGATTGATTTTAATGAAATTGCTATTAAGATCCAAGTTTATCTCCATAAATCAACCGTCTTTTTTTAAAAAAATTCTAATAATTCAAGCAAGTTGTAGGAAATTTAAGTCAGCCCGAGTCAGTCATATACTCTCCTTTTAAGATGATGTATACTAGTTGAGTTGGGTCGGAGGAATTTTTTTTTAGATCAACTCAAAAATTTAGGTTCTATTCCGTTGGTTATTCAGGGTTAAGTTGTTAAGTGTTCTGTTCAATTCGATTGGTGATTTAGGGTCGAGTCATTAGGTATTCTGTTCGGTTCGGTTGGTGCTTCAGGGTTGAGTCGTTAGGTGTTCTGTTCGGTTCGGTTGGTGATTCAAGTTGAGTCGTTAGGTGTTCTGTTCAGTTTAGTTGGTGATTCAAGGTTGAGTCATTAGGTGTTCGGTTCGGTCGGTGATTCAGGGTTGAGTCGTTAGGTGTTCTATTTAGTTCGGTTGGTGATTTAGGGTTGAGTCATTAGATGTTCTGTTTAGTTCGGTTGGTGATTCAGGGTTGAGCCGTACGTGTTCTGTTTAGTTCGGTAGATGATTCAGGGTTGAGTCGTTAGGTGTTCTGTTCGGTTCGATTGGTGATTCAGAGTTGAGTCGTTTGGTTGTTCGTTTTTGGCTAAATTGATAAAAATATTCTTAAACTTTACCCTCTATATAAAAAATATCCCTAAATTGTTAAAAATTTCAATAATATATTTGAAACTTAAAAATAAAAAATAAAAAATATCAAAAATATTTATAATATTGATAATAATTTAATAATAGGGTTTAGGGTTGGATTGCAATTGAAAATTTTGATTTTATCCAATCAAAATTTAGAAAAATAAATAAATTTGGAAAATGTAAATTTAAATGTCACATTGATTCAACAACTTGTAAATTTATTGAGCTTAGAGTCATTAATATTGAAATTCTGATTCTCTATTTTTAGCATACATAAATTAATTTAATTTATTTACTTATAATAAATATAAATTTCAAAATAGCCTACGAAATGTCTCATCACATGAACTAATGTCTATTCAATCACACGTGAATGGCCCCACCATAACCTAAAGTGGATGACAGCATGATATTATCTGCCATCTGGGCTCATCTTTACGGACGGTTCTGATTTAACCCAACTTGACGTTTTATTCTCTTTGACCTCACAAGATCAACGGTCAAGATCTAACCAAATATTATTAGAATTTTATATAAATAAAATGTTTTAAATAATTTTATTACATTATTTAAGTTTTCAACCATTTACCTTCATGGAAGTCTAGCGTTTTCGCTGGCATGTCGGTATCTAGCTCTAATATAATTTATAATAATTCAAGCTCATCACTAGATATTGTCCGCTTTGGCTCGTTATGTATCATCGTCAGTTTTATGATTTTAAAATGCGTTTATTAGAGAGAGATTTCACACCTTTATAACGAATGTTTGATTCTCCCCTCCACCCAATGCAGGATCTCACAAAATTAACTTTTAAAATGATAATTATTACCTTATCTACCAAATTATGTTACGATTAACGTGCTGCGTAGGGTATGTTAGCTTTGTTGTGTTGCGTTTTTTAACAAAATTTTTTAATTTTCTATTAGCTAGAATTCTAAAATATATATAAAATATATTTTTAAATTTATTATTATTATTATTAGCACTAAATTTCACATCTATAGATCAACTTTGTGTCGTTATTTGTCTTTGCCTTTACATGAATAATCAATGAGTGGCTTCACTATTCAGATTGAAAAATGTAACCATGTGCAACATGTTTCATGGCTAATGGAACCTAGTTTTTTTGCTAATGGAACATAGTACTTCTTTCACGGTTCACACACGTCCGTATCAACCCATTAGGTGTCCTCGTTAACGTACCCTATAGGCTCGACTATGGGCTAGTGCACACTCACGCTATAAAAAATCAATAGAAAAGAAAGAAGCACATATAATAATGTGGTGTATGCGTCCATATGTAACATACTGAAAAAGTAATTTATGCTAGTGTGACATATAATATGCATGATATCCTGCATTAAGAATTACGTATCAATCAATTTATCCAACCTACCTCTTAGGCATTCCAAAAGTAACCTCACTTACTTCTTTGGTCGAAGTTGATGTTCCTAAGTTTTCCTTAGCTGATTGTCCCTTAAGCCAACTTAGGCAACTGAACTCAAGCTGGGCCAGATATTTGGAATGAAATATTCTTTTTACATTGAAACGAACCGACTTGAACGATATAAGTTGAGGAACACTATTTTTAAATTTTGAATTTTGAATTAAACCCATTACGTAGAATATATATTATAATCGAGTTCAGTTCGTGTGGATCAATTCATAAACATTTCATGACTTTCATATCTTTTTATGAACCGGTTCGTGCAGTTTCAGTCAGTTACTCGACTCAGGTTGCTATATTTGGGTTCCGTACCATTGTTTTGGACTCTCTCCAACCATTTTGACATTTTCAAAAGTATTTGAGGTCTGTATAACCATTATTTGGTCGATTTAAGTTATTTGTGATCCATAAATATATTTAATTGATATCGTTGGATGAATTGAATCGTATATTATGTCCTAATTCGATGTCGTGAGTCTACATAGGTCAAATTGGATTTAAAGGAGTCGTTCTAGGCTAGTTCCAAAAATAGTTAGTAACCCTGACCTAGGCTAAATAAGTAAGTAACTTTACTGTTGTTTGGTTGGATAACTTGACTATTGCATGAATGACGCGTGCCTTATGGCCTTTGCACGTGTAGTGATTTTATGATTGCTTAATGTATATGATGTTATGTTTATGCTATGTTTCAAAGTATGCCATGAACATGTTATGTTATGAGATTATATTATGTTATTGACGTTGTATGATGTAGGAACCTCCTTACATCATGCCATGTAAGATATATAATACGTTCACTCACTCCCTATGAGATATTAGAAAGTCATGTATGTTGATTATGGAATATAGGACAAGTGTTATGTATGCATGTCTCATAGGACATTACGTTATAAAAAGAATGGAGACATCACTTGGATCATACGTATATGACATTAATTGATGATATGAGACCTCATGCATTTTGTATGTCATATGCATCATGATATCCTCGTCATGATGAGTATGGACACATACATTACGATATCTATGTTTCACCATGATATTATGCAGACTCATTTCCCTCCATGATTCCGACAACGTGAACATGGGCTAGCTAAAGAGCAAGCTAAAGAGTACGTATATGGTCACTTCGTGGGTCCACGCATGCGTGCGTAGGCGTGTATAAAAAAGTAATCCACATGAAATATTTTTATGAAAAGATACGTCCCACCTTAAGACCATAAATCCATTGAATATTTAGTTTTATTGTTTTTTTTTAATTTTTTAATTTTTGAAGAAAAATGGAAATAGGAAAACATGGCGGAAGTCAAAACAGGCAATAATGGAGGGGGGCATCATGAGAATATAGTTGACTAAATAAATGGTAAAATTGGTAATTTAAAAAGAAATGGGGGACCAAAAGGAAAAGAAAAGGGAATGGATAACAAAGTATTGTGGTCCTTCAATCTTTGAAGCTATCAATTTTGCCCCTAACATGAGGTGAAATCCAACCCAATCCAAGTGGGTCCCTCCCTTTTAACTAACCCCTAATCCACCTTCGTCCCTCCTTTATGGTATTTTGTTTTTTTGTACATTTATTTTTTAAATAGTATACTCCAAAAATGGAAACCGAACCTTTTTAATTTTTCGACTGAAATCGTTTATTTACACTGAAATTGTCTCGAATCACGTTTGAGAGAAATACTTTAGAAAACGTGAGCGAGAAAATACATTGAAAACAATTTTAAATAAATTAATGTTATAAGCTAAGAGCGAGTGAACAACAACAACTTTAATAACATATAACTCGAGTAGGAAGAATTGATAGCTAGTAACATACCCCTATAGTACATTTTAGGGCATTTTATCCCTCACAGAGGTAAACATGATTTTGTGTGACCGGTCATACACCCCCGTATTGACACAACAGGAAATAGTAAAAGTTCATCTAACATGAAATAGACATGAAATAGTCATGCATTTGAATGAGAGTGATCTTAAGGATATGAAACTATGGTTCTTCCTTTCATTTACTCAATTCTAAGAACTCCAAAGTTAATCATGTATAAGGGTATCTTATCTTTGTCTAAAAAGTAAGTAGCACGTGGCTTGAGTATTTAAAAATACTAAGTAAGTAGCCCCTCTGTTGGAGTCGAGAAATGCAAACACAAGTAATCATGGTGTGACCTATCTTTTCATAAAAACATCATGGTCTTCGACTCTACTTTCTAGTTCAGGATGAGTTGGATTTGTAGTACTTTCATACACACGACCCACGCCGCGCACATGGGCTCACTAGGCGGGCTCGTATACGTAGCTCTAGGTTTGGTTGGTCAAGCTAGTACAAGCTCACGCTACTAGACGCCATAGAGAGAAAGGTCCTACATAATATCATAGCGAATATACACGATTTTCTAATGCACATGTATGAGATCCTATAGCATCAAACATCGTATATACTTATAACGCTAGTCATACCTCTATTCTTTTCTTGACATAGCAACATGATCCTTTTCATATTATTCATGATTAATATACATGGTTTTCTAATGTCTCATAGGCATAAGGCATACTTATTAACATAGTTTACATGGTGTGGCACATGAAGGTTCATGCATCATACAACATCGATAACATAATCATATCATGGTATAACTGATAAGAGATAGCATAACTTGTACGCAACATAACATATATCATAGCATAAACATAACATAGTACATGTCAAACAATCATACAACACGACATGTGCAAGGGCCACAGGACATGTGTCTTCATACAACAAACAAGTCATCCAATAAAGCCACTTACTAAGAAAGCCAACCGAGACCATATTCGAATGAGAACAATCCTGAGGATATGATGACTAAGAAAGACTTAAAAGAAATGAAAGTTACTACCTATACCAACAAGGTGCACCTTTTTTTTTGGTGGCTCAATCTTAGGAACTTCATACTTAAGCGTGCTTTGCCTGCAGCAATTCTGTGAGATCTCACGTCGGTTGTGGAGGAGAACGAAACATTTTTTATAAGGGTGTGGAAACCTCTCCCTAGCATACACTTTTTAGAAACTTTGAGGGAAAGTCCGAAATGGAAAGCCCAAAGAAGACAATATTTGCTAGCGGTGGGCTTGGGCTGTCACAAATTCTATTGTGTGACGACTTGGACAAAGTATGCTGAAATGACTCGTATTGATATGTGAATAGTCTTCTTTCTTAGAAGCGAGAAGTAGGTAACGTGACCATGTAGATCAATTCAACCGCCTTAAACATATTATCGACTTGAAATTCCTCGACCCTTCTTATTAAACTAAAATAAAAGACTTATTTGAATCAAAACCAAATAAATTAAACAAACAAAAAGAAAGTTAGCAATTTGTGAGTAAATGGTAAGGTTAGATGTGAGGGTGAGCGTGCATGGGGGCAATGATCATAGCAGTCGATGTTGTCCAGTCTCCGACAGTGGATGAACAAGAGTATATTTCTGATACACTGCGCCCCTTTTTTAATATTACCCATCGAACCATCCAACCACGAAACCAATCTTTGTTGTTTTGCTTTTCTACCCTTTAAGTTTTGCTATTTAACAAAGGCCACCACCTTTTAAATTAGCAATTTTTCCCGACAACCCTGCACCAAAACACGACACATACATACATGCATGTTTTGAAATCGTATGATGTTTTATTTCTCTGTGGTGAACCACGTGGATGTATGCATCAAAGTTCGTAGATTGCTAGCCTATACCAAATTTCATGCTTTGTTGAAGGCTGACTAGTTGGAGAAGGAGAGAGAAAAAGAACTTAGGTAATGGTAGAGAGAGAGAAGAACAATCGTAGAGATGTCCACCGAGCGTGGATGAGAAAACTTGTCGGTCTCGATCTCCTCCTCCTATTCATTCTTCTATCTCTGCAAAAATGTTCATTTATTTTCGTGGAAATTGGAGTAGGAATTATTAAGAGAGTTTTCAGTATGAGAGCATGAATTGTAAGGAAATATCTTTTTGTTTATTAGTAAGGAAATATATATACGGTCTGAGTAAGGATTGGAGTTGAGGTTGGGGACTGAGAATGTAATATTGTCTTCGGCCCCGTTTACCTAATAGAAGAAATCTTTCTCCGCTCCCTCTCTTATTTTTTGTCTAAACGGAATTCTACTTCGTTTGGGACAGGTCTTAGAAGAAATCTCTCTTTGCTATCTCTCTCATTTTTTGTCTAAACGGAATTTTACCTCGTTTGGGACAGATCTCAGAAGAAATCTCTCTCGGCTTCGTCTCTCATTTTTTGTCAAAACGGAATTCTACCATGTTTGGGACAGATCTTATAAGAAATCTCTTTCCGCTCTCTCTCTCATTATTTGTCTAAACGGAATTCTACTCCGTTTGGAACACGTCTTATAAGAAATCTCTCTTCGCTACCTCTCTCATTTTTTGTCTAAACAGAATTCTACCCCATTTGGGACAGGTCTTAGAAGAAATCTTTCTCTGCTTCCTCTCTCATTTTTTGTCAAAATGGAATTCTACCCTGTTTGGGACAGGTTTTAGAAGAAATCTCTCTCCGCTCCCTCTCTCATTCTTTGTCTAAACGGAATTCTACCCTGTTTGGGACAGGTTTTAGAAGAAATCTCTCTCCGCTCCCTCTCTCATTCTTTGTCTAAACGGAATTCTATCCCGTTTGGGACAAATCTTCGAAGAAATCTCTCTCTGCTCCCTCTCTCATTCTTTGTCTAAACGAAATTCTTTGCCCCGTTTGGAACATGTGGTCGTAGACCTCAACTTCATACGCTAAATAGACATTTCTAAACAAACATAAACGAAAGTCGAGAACCAAACACGTGGAAGTGTAGATTTGTTGCATTGGATCCTTCGCCCAAGTGCACAATTTGAAAGGCTTTCTCTCTTTTTCTCTCTCCACTGGGAACACCTTGAGAGCTAAGATCCGAAGCGTTGAAAATCACAAGACAAAGAGGAAAGACATGTAGTGGCTTTCATAATTATCTATCCCTTACTTTTCAAATCCTATAATTCTTATTATAAATCTTACATGCATGTATTATGGGTCTCTCAAAATGATGTAAACGCCATGGAATTCACTTTTCTTCTCACATATGTAAATCCCAAACAAGAAGAAGAGAAATCAATTGAAGACGACGACAATGGGTTCAAAACTCCGACCTCTTTGGAACACAAAATCCCGACCAGTCTCCGGTGTCCAACGGCGCCGAGGAAACCGAAACCTCGGCCGTTGATGAAGCGGAAGGCGGCGGCGGAACGACAGCGTTTGTTGCTAGATCTTTCAAGTGAGATTCAGTGTTTGTTTCCGGCTGATTTTCTTGTAGGTCTCGGCGGTAAGATCAAAAGGGTTAGACAAGAAAGAAATGTACTCTTCTAATTCTTCTCTGTTTGGATATGATCTTTCCTCCTCCGGCCGTCTTCTCCGGCAGCGGCGAGGTGTAACTTGTTAAGCTCATTCTTAACCTAATATCATAACAAAATTACAGACAGTTTTCTTGTTCTTTTTTGAGTTCTAATTTGTGACAACAATGTCTTGTCTCAATTATTTTTCTAAAATATTATTATTGTAATTAAAGTATTAAAAAAAAGCAATTAATTAGAAGGAAAAAAAATCTTTAGGCTTAGTGGGCTTTCTAAACCCATCTTTCAAACAAGGATTGGGCTTAGAGAGCCCATTCCACTCTAAGCTCCTCAATTTTGAGGTTTGGACAATAAAGTGTTACACGTGGTACTTTTCCTAGTAACATCGGAAAAGTTGGTGGACATATAACAGGCAAGTAAAGGAGGAGATACATGAATGAATCGAGATCGTATCCGAATGATAGCGATCTTGATGATATGATAGTTAAGAAAAGACTTTAAAAAAAATGAAAGTTACTCCTTACACCAACAAGGTACAGTTTCTTTCTTCCGTGACTCAATCATAAAAACTAAAAAATAAATGTATTTTGTTTTGAGTAATCCTATATTGGGTGACATCTTGTTTTTTTTATAAAAAAGAAAAGATATGTGAATAAAGATAAAACACGGTGAAAAACTCGTATCAAACTCGCGTAATAGATATAAAATTAAAATTTTAAGATTTCATCAAATATATATTTTAATTTTATATCTATTAAAATAATTGGTTGTTTATAATAATAACTAAAAAATTAAATTGAGAATGGGCGAGCTCCAATGGCGGCGGATCACTTGTACCGTTTTCGTGGGGCTCACTCCGACGACGGTGGATATAAAATTGCTTTCATTTCTCAACTCCCATAATACGACGCCGTTAATACACGTCGACCATGTGCCGCAGTTTTCGTTCCACTGGGACCCACTTTTATTTCCCTCATTATTTTTTTTAAATTAAATAATAAATAATGCTGTGGCCCCCACCTCCGGTCCCGCAACCTAATATATATATATATATATTTATTTTTTTTATATCCCGTGAACGTTTTAATTTTGCCAAATATTCTCCATTTTTCATTTTCATTGAAAAACCATATTTTAATCAAAGCTTATCTTATAGATATATAAGATAAATCCGTGACATCCAAATAAAATATTCAAATAAAATATAGATATATAAATGAACTGAGACCACGTCTAAATTAGAGCGATAATGAGATATAATATAACTAAAAAAGACTTAAAAAATTAATTTAATTTTAATAAATTTATTATTGGAGAAACTAAATTATTATAAATTATAAATATAAAGAATAAATTGTTGTTTATTAAAATTGAATTACTAAATTATTACTCCCATTTGAGTGTGTGGTCATTATATAATAAACCAAATATATTTGACATATTATTTTAAGTATAAATATAATCCAGCGTAATTTAAATTTAAATTTGATATTTTTTAATTAAAAATCCAATTGAAGAATAAAATTGATTTTTTTTAAATAAAAAAGAGCCATTATTTAATAATTATACATTAAAATAATGGCCCACCGTCGCCATCCTCTGATTCGGGTATTTGCGTCGGACGGCGTGTACTCAGCGGTGGTGGTGGAAAGCGGCTTAGGAGAGATTGCAAAGTGAGTCAAGCCGACGGCTGAATCAGCTTATGAGTGTCCGTTCAGATTTGGCCACATGTCGTTGTCAGATTAGCCTGATTCACGGTCAATTTTCTACTACCCGCTATCCACCTCTCCACGTGGACCCCGTTTTCTGTTCGGGTGTGGTCCACCACAAGGAACCAAACTGCGGTTTGGTTCAAAATTTTATTTATGATGGAGAAAATAAAATGTCGAAGTATTTTCAACCATTTTATTATATTATTTAATTTTATATAATTAATTATTGTTAATTCTTTTATTTTTATTAATTCAAATTATTAAAATATTTTTAACTAATTAAAATATAATTTAGTTTTTATTAAATTTTAGGTTTTTAGTTTATTTGGTAATAAATCTTAATAATTGTCTTCAAATAAATAAATGATTTCAATAGAATTATATAAATTTTTAATTGCCTATATTTTAATAATTAAATTTTATATATAATTAAGATATACTTATAAATTTTATACCATTATAATAATTTATTAATAAAATAAAAAAAGAATTCAAAAAATATTTATGTATAAAATAATTATTACAATATAATAATTAATTAATTTTTATTAATTATAGTTTATTATTATCAAGAATTAATTAATTATACTTCAACACATCTAATTGAAAAAAGAAATTCAAATTATTATTTTATGTCAAATGTGTGACGCTCGAGTAAAGGAAGGGTATTTGAATGAACGGATACCACATCTGAATGAAAGCAGTTATGAAAATAGGATGACTAAGAAATGTTTAAAAGAATTGAAAGTTATTGCCTATAACAACAAAGTGTAATTTTCTTAGGATGCATGTGAGTGAAGACAAAATATGGTGAAATGACTCGTATTAGTTTGTGGTGATAGTTTTCACTCTTAGAATCGAGAAGTAAGAAATGTCACCATATCACAGGGGAATGTTGGGGTCATCATTACGTATACTGACAATGCATACCTTCCGTCTTGATGGCTCAATCATAAGACTCCATAGTTAAGCATGATTTGTTTTGAGGAATTCTATGTTGGGTGACCTCCTAGGAATTTTTCTCGAATGCATGTGAGTGAGAACAAAACAAGGAGTAAGAAACATGACCATGTTGCAAGGGAATGTCTGGGGCCATCAAGTGTTAAATTTGGATTTTGAATCTTGGGAACATGACCATGTTGTAAGGGCCATCGGGTGTTAAGTTTTGACTCTTAAATGGAATTTTTAATCAATATTATCACCCACCTTATCCTATTTTCATGTTATCATTTATTTTCCACATGATCGCTTTGTTTGAGAGCTTAAATTCTCAAATATGGACATCTTCGCTATTTCAACACTATGTCCAGTGTATTTCTTTATGCCAATTTCTCTACCCGACATAATAGCTTAACTGAAACGTTATGTAATTCGAACCACTCACTATTAAAAGGTTGAACTCAAAGCTCCATGACAAATAACACGTCTCTTTCGAATAGTTTGTTAAGAAATATAAAAAAGCAACAAGAAGAGAAGCTTGAAGATATTGTAATGTCGGTTGAGAGTGTTCATAAGAAAAATAATTATAAGAGAGTTTCACGTATAAAAATAAGCTAAATTAATAAAAATATCTTTAAACTTTGCACCGTCTTAAAAATATCAACTTTCAAAAGTTTCAATAATACTCTTCAATTTTTTAAAAAGTTACAAAATACTCGACTGTTAGTTTAAACCGTTAACATTTTGTCACGTTTTAAGTTTCAAAAATACCCTTCAACTTTCAAATATGTTTAAAAATACTGAAAATTTCTACCAAGATTTTATTTATTTATTTATTTATTTTTAGTTTGAGGGTGTATTTTTTTTTATTAATTTAGTGAATTAAATTAAAATGAAAAGGTAAGTGGGACAATACAATGTTGAGCATTGTTGGCAAAGGCACAGCCACGAACCAACCGTATCTATTCGCGCTTTTGGGTGAGGGCTACGCGTATTCATGGCTGTGTCCAGCTCAAATATTATATTATATATTATATTATATTATCTTTATTATTATTAAATAAATAACATAAATAAATAAATAATATAAAGGCTATTGGAATTAAGAAAGTTTGTTAGGTGCGTTTCAAGCACTATGATTAATAATGATTCCCTTTCTCTTTTGCATATCATCTCTATCCTATCTTTCAAAATACCTTTCTTTTTATATATATATTTTAAATATATTTTTTTTACTAATTATTAATCAGATTGATAAAATATTTATAAAAAAGTTTTCGTGAGGACCCAAATTGATACATTTCCGTTTTTTACTTACTATTTTGAAAATATTTTCTGAAAAGATTCACTTTAGTATTGACCATTGATCCATGTAAATACTTTTTGTAGGGAGGATAGTTCAAGAACCGTCATGACGCCCGCATTAACCTCCCGGTGTGAACTAAAGATATAGAACCTATAATATCTTGACTAAGTAATACCATTCTATGCTCCGAGATCGTTAACCAATATCGACTGGGTTGGTTGTCACAATAGCAGCGGTCTGAAAGATTGTTAGCTAAATTCTATTCTAAATTCCTTAGTATTTGATTAATCATTAATTATTAGACTAATCTATCATTTTAAACTCTTTAAAATAAAATTAAAAAATTATCTTAAATTCAAATTCCATTAGAAAAGAATAAGGATAAAATTAAATTCAAAATTTAAAGTATTTAATTAGAGACCAATTAAGAAAGTAATTTTTAATCAGGAAACCCTAATTCGAAAAATTGTGGCTAAAACATTTACTTAGATTACGACTTTTAGTCAAACATTCTACTTTCAAAATATTTATAAAAAGTTAAAAATAATATTTTATAATTATTTTTTATAATTTAGAGAAAAAAAATGGAAAAGTTAAAAAGACGGACGACGGGTTGGAGAGCCAAGCCGAATGAGCCGAGTATAAACAGGCACGTCAGCAGAACAGAGACGCCGTCAAATCCTCCGCAGTTAGGTGTCGTTACACTTAACGGCAAAAGTAACGGAAACGGCAGAATTTAACGTCTCAAAATCCAGCCCTGCAGTCCCACACAAACACGCCCTTCTTCTACCTTCTAAGCTCTCCCTCTCTCTCAGCCGCGCCAGAAACGTTAAAGCAAAATCTCCTTTTCACAGCACTGTTCATCATCATCATCACCATCACCATCACCATCTCTTTCTCTATCTGTAATGGAGACTTCTCGGACTTGCCATTCCTAGCGTATCTGCTGAAGCTACTAGCAGAGAGCTTGAAAATCTCCGTTGTAGTTAGATTTCGGCAGATCTTTTGCTGTTTGGAGTTGAGCTTTACGGCGAGATCTGATTGGGAGAGTTTTTGTGGTATGGAGGAAGAAAACGGCGCTCTGATTCAGAGCCTGATTGATGTAGTGAACGAGATTGCTTGGATCTCGGATTTTAGGCATACTGTCAAGAAGCAGTACTGCAATTTGTCCAGGAGATTGAAGCTTTTGATCCCAATGTTCGAAGAGATTAGGGATAGCAAAGAGCCAGTCCCCGAGGATACTCTCAAGGCTCTCGTATTGTTGAAAGAAGCTCTCGAATCGGCTAAGAAGTTGCTCAGATTTGGAAGCGAGGGGAGCAAGATTTTCCTGGTGAGTTTGCGTTTTATGTGTTGTCTTTATTTCTTTCAGTCATAAATTCTTTGCGTGTGTGTATCGGTTCTGGAATCGCATATCTTGAGCTGTTTGTCTGTTCTCCTTCTTTATCTTTTTAATAAGATTGCTTCTCGCAATCCTGTATCTTCTTGTAATATTCTCTTCTCCTAATTCCTTTGATCGAGGAAAGCGAGGGAACATTGGCTCCCTTCATTCCAGAATTGTGTATTTGTTGGATTGATTTAGTAGAAAATCGTTGTTCTTGTCGTCGGGCTATCGTGTATATAGGTCAATAACATTTTCGATGCAAATTCAAACATTGAAAAACGCAGTAAAATATATCTGTTAGTTCAGTCCGGATTTTTGTGTGCTAGGAATGAAAGATTTAGAAGACAGGAATTCAGTTGACGTTTCTATTTTTGCATAATATTTACATCATTATGAAACGGCAGAGATATAAATCTTCAAATTCCGTGTGCTTGTCAATTTGGCAAGTAATTGAGTTACAAAAATTTACCATTTTATTGTTTCCACTTGCAGATGACCTTTTCCAATAGATGTTCTTTCTATAATTAAACTTTATTTGTATTCCTGTCTATAATTCAACTACTTCCGTTTTAAATCCAATTTCAAATGAGCAAGATAAGCTTAATTGGTTTCATCCATCAGGCATATAAATCTGATTGAAATTTTATCGTCACAACAAAACAACTACTTCCAACTTTTAGTCAGATGATGCATCAAGGTTCTATAGCTAATTCCAATCAAAAGGAAGGAGCATCTGAAGCATTAAGGATATATGTTAGCATATCTTCTTTTAATCAAACTTCATTTTGTTATCCATTCTAGGCCATAGAGAGGGAGCAAATTATGAACAAATTTCATGAGGTAACCGCCCGGTTGGAACAAGCTTTGGAAGGAATAGCCTACGATAAACTTGATATATCAGATGAAGTTAAAGAGCAGGTAAGAAATAAAATTATATCATCTTACTTTGAATTTACAGTCTCTAGGCACGGTACCTGCATGTTAGATGATAACACTAGCTCGGTTCGATAGACTATCATTTCAGGATGACATTCGACTTGTATATGCAATAAGCCAACCTATTTTCAGAACATCTGCAACATCTTTATATTGATTTCTTTAAGTGTTGTTCAATGAAATTATTGTTTTAGTTATAATTTCAACTCGTAAAACTATTGCTCAACTTTTAATAAACATTAATATCTAACTGCTGAGCTATGAACGAGTTGACATTGTTTTCTAACAAAGGAAATGATGTTGCCTGAGGGCTGAGAAATATAAACTCTCATGGGAAAACCCCTCGTTCAAGTCGGGATTGTTGTCTTTGTATATTTATAGTTTTTCGTTTTTTCTGTCGAAGTTTTCAATTAATATAATTATTCACCCTTTCAGTTAGAAGGCCTGATCCAATTTTTTTTCGATTTTTTCATGTCTTACTGTGAATTTTGTGCTGATGCCAAAAGTTAGAAATAACTTTGTGTTACCTATAGTGATATGACCTCCCGGATGGTTATGATGAATATGGCAATAATTAAAACTTCAGAACTTGAACGCATCTTCAAAAACATTTTTGATCCAGATGAAATATATGCAATACTAAACTAGTTTAACTTATATAAAGGTTACAAAGGACGTGGACGAACCTTTGTGGTTATTAGATCTTCCTTTGTGTTCATCTCTACTAGATATTTGATAACGTTTAGAAGCCTGCAATTAATATTTTCAAATAATTATGTACGCATCTACAATCCTGTATGTAGGTCGAGCTTGTTCTTGCTCAGTTCAGAAGAGCCAAAGGCAGGGCCGATGTTCCCGACTCCGAGTTATTGGATGATATCTCTGCTCTTTATAACACGAGCAATGATTCTTCTCTAGATCAAGATCGCCTGAGGAGACTGTCCGAAAAATTACAGTTATTAGGAATATCCGATCTTACACAAGAGTCAATAGCTTTGCATGAGATGGTTACTGCTACTGAAGGAGATCCAGGTCAGAGCATTGAGAGGATGGCAGGGCTGCTGAAGAAAATAAAAGATTTCGTGCAAACGGAGAATCTCGAAGTGGATGATCCTGGTAGAGAAAAGAGTTCTCCAGCAAGTTGTAGTGGGCAAATATCTAATGAGAAAAATAACAAGGCCCCAATTATACCAGATGATTTTCGCTGCCCCATATCCCTGGAGTTGATGAGAGATCCTGTCATTGTCTCAACTGGACAGGTACTTCAGCAGTAGTCTTTCTCGTTGATATCAAATAGTTTCCACGTTACATTTTTCGCCTTCACTTTACTTATCAGCGGCTCTAGTTATTTCCATGACATTCTCATGTTTTCAGATACGAATAGATAGGTAAAAAACAATATAAGATTGAGATATTTTAGGTGCATGGTGTCACGATCATGCTCGTCTAGGACTTGTTGCCCGTAAAAATGCGATTGTGAGACATAGCATCCTGAAGTTGGAGCCGATTATGTTTCAACTTTCATCCTCGTGCTGGAGTAGTTTTAATGCTTAGTTTCAGATAGGATTACGTACTTTATTGCAAGTCTATGAGAAAGTGTTGCTTGCTGATTTGCCATATTAGTGTTGAGGATTGTTGGGAGGGAGTCCTACATTGGCTAATTTATGGAATGATCATGGGTTTATAAGTAAGGAATACATCTCCATTGATATAAGGCCTTTTGGGGAAGCTCAAAGCAAAGTTATGAGAGCTTATGCTCAAAGTGGACAATATTATACCATCGTGGAGATTCATGAATCCTAACAATTATTCATGCTTAGATCTTTTTACTGAAATATGTGACATGTTAAGCCTTTTATATTTTTCTGATGCCTTAGCAGCCGTTGCTCTAGTGCTGATTATGTATTTAATGCAAAAACAAAAATTTTCTTTGCTGTAGACCTATGAACGTTCCTGCATTGAGAAGTGGCTTGAATCCGGGCACGGGACGTGTCCAAAGACACAACAGAAACTTTCAAGCACTACTCTTACACCAAATTATGTGTTGCGTAGCCTTATAGCCCAGTGGTGCGAGGCTAATGGTATCGAACCACCAAAACGACCCAGTAGTGCTCGACCGTGTAGAAGCTCGTCCTCTTGCTCACCTGCTGAACGCACAAAGATTGATATTCTTCTTTGCAAACTTGCATCTGGTAATCCTGAAGATCAACGATCTGCAGCTGGTGAGATCCGACTTCTTGCGAAACGGAACGCAGACAATCGCGTTGCTATAGCTGAGGCTGGTGCAATACCTCTCCTTGTTGGCCTTCTTTCAACTCCGGACTCCCGTGTTCAAGAGCATGCTGTGACAGCACTTCTTAACCTCTCTATATGTGAGGACAACAAGGGAAGCATCATTTCCTCCGGGGCAGTTCCTGGTATCGTTCTCGTTCTCAAGAAGGGGAGCATGGAAGCCCGGGAGAATGCTGCAGCCACTCTTTTCAGCCTTTCAGTTGTGGATGAAAATAAAGTTCGAATCGGTGCCTCCGGAGCTATCCCGCCGCTCGTCACGCTGCTCAGTGAAGGCACACAAAGGGGTAAGAAAGATGCTGCAACTGCTCTTTTCAACTTGTGCATCTACCAAGGAAACAAGGGAAAGGCAGTAAGAGCTGGCGTTGTTCCAACATTGATGCAGCTTCTCACCGAACCCGGAACAGGAATGGTGGATGAAGCCTTAGCCATCTTAGCAATACTCGCCAGCCATTCCGAAGGGAAAGCTACCATTGGATCTGCAAAGGCAGTACCGGTTTTGGTCGATGTTATCGGTACAGGATCACCCAGGAACAGAGAGAATGCAGCTGCAGTTCTCGTGCACCTATGCTCGGGAGACGAGCAACACCTAGTAGAGGCCAGGGATCTTGGAGTGATAAGTTCATTGATAGATTTGGCACGCAATGGCACAGATAGAGGAAAGCGAAAGGCTTCTCAGTTGCTTGAGCGAATGAACCGACTCTTCGAGCACGCGGAGGAGATTCGAGTGCTTCGGTTGCAAGCACCGGAGTCCCGACCTCAAAACCAGCCATCACAATCAACCTCCACCACGGAAGTCGTGGGTAGCTGAGAGGAGACTTGATGTTGCTGGTTTCCGGGCTTGGTTTCTTTTGTTCATTTTAAATGTGTAATGAAAAGAGGCATGTTTGCTTCTTCGCAAAGGGAAGGTGGAAGATCACCTGCCTAATCTGTAAGTTATTATCATAATTTTATAATTTTTGTTTAGTTTTGTGTCGGGTTGAAAGAAGACCATATCCTGAGGAGTTTCTAAAGGGTAAGGAGATTTCTCCTGTGGACAAAGGGCAAAGAATCTAAAACCTGCCAATGTATGAATAATGATACATCCTCAAATTTTTTTAAGAGGAAATTTTATAGAAAATTGATTGAATCTCATACTAGCATATCCAACTATCATTGAACAATTTTATATATTAGTTATTAATTTATACATTTTATTTGTTTGTTGAGATGTTAAGTCATTTTGAAAATTTATTTTAACCTATGTGGAATTTTTTTTTAATATTGCACGAGTATAATTCAAATAGAGTTGTTTTGACTGTCGAACAACCTAAATAGAGTTTACAATTCAATAGAATCCAACCTTTATTTTTGGGTTGGGAAGGGTTGAGTTGTCGGATTATCTACTTATCTAGGATGTTATATGAAAAACTAAAATCTTATAAAGCTGAATATCAAACATTTACGAGCAACAATGCATCATAACATTAATTACAAAGTCAAGTATTCTTAATTTTTATAATAATCTTAAAAGTAGGGTAAGTTGGGTTGTAACCCTATTTTTTAACAATCCCGAAGAGGAACATTATAGCCCCCTTAGATATGAGTATACCGGGATCATATCCTGTGCCCTAGTGAGCGCCGATGAATTTGTTAATCGAGAATTACAAACTTTCAATGAGGTTAGAAATAGTGAAAATAAAGATATGTGGTGAGCCACAATAAAAAAAGAGTATTATCTCGTTACGAATCAAACTTAGGTTCTAGTTTACAAACGGTAAGAGTCCAAGCTCACCGCTAGCAGACATATTGTCCTTGTTGGGTTTTACCTTTCGGGTTTCTCTTCAAGGTTTTTAAAACCTGTCTACTACGGAGAGATTTCCACACCCTTATAAATAATGCTTCGTTTCCCTCTTCAACTGATGTGAGATTGCACAATCCACCCTTCTTCGGGGCTCAATATTTTCGCTGGTACTCGTTTCAAGAGTTGGAAAAATGGAGATGGGTTTAGAATATCTAAGCCCATGGTTATTCGTATTGTGAGTGGCAAGGAGATGATCTAAATGAGAATGAGCCAAGAGCCATGAACAGTTCTGTTTATGTTCGTGTTGGGTAAAAAGTAGAAAAGGGAAGGAAGAAAATGTTGGTAAGATGGTTGGCAATGGTGCAGGGAAGATGCTGAGACACAGCGAAGGGGGCTGTGCAGCTTTGTTATGGCTATCAGTTTTGCCCCTTCTCAACATCCTACTGCTACCCATCTGCCACACTCATGTGCATTCATCCACAAAATTTCTCCCACTCCATTCCCTTGTCTCTCTCCCATAATTCACTTCCAATCCCTCCATTCTATCCTCTTTTAACAGTTTATTTGGATTGATTTAGGAGTCTACTTGGATCGAGTTGAATTTGGTTTAGGAAATCTTTTGGATCAACCCGATATTTCGAATTAGTTGAATTGGTGAACCGAGCAACCTGAATAGTATTCACATCCCAACTCAACCTAACTCAACTTAAGGGTTTTTTTGAATTGGTTTTATAAGTATTAGGAGTCTAAATGGGTTAGGTTGAGTTGAGTTTGGTCGAGAAATTTTTTTGGACCAACTCGAAATTTCGAGTTAGTTAGATTAAAGAATCGATCAACCTGGATAGTGTTCACAATCCAACTCAAGCCAACCCATTGATTAGATTGACTTAAGTTATCGGGTTTTTTTCTGAAATTATTTTTAAAAAAATACTTACCTATAATACATGTTACGTTAATAACTAAAATATTATAAAACTCAAATATCAGACATTTACAAGTCACAATGAATCACTAACATCATTACAAATGTTAAATATTCTTAATTTTCGTAATAATTTTAAAAGTAGGGTTTTTCCTATTTTCGGGTTGATCAGGTTGGCCCGATAAATGTTAACTCTCGAATTGACCCGAATTTTCCGTTTTCAAAAAGTTCAACCAAAAATAAAAAAGAAAATCTAACCCAACCCAACAAGGTTTGAGTTAAGTAGTCTGAGTTGGTCTGATTATCAGGTCATATGAACACTCCTAATAAATGTTTACGACACATTTCTTAAGCATTTAGAAACTCAATCCAAACCAATCCTAAAATCTTATTTAGTTTCTCAAATTTTCTAAATTTTTTTGTTTTAATTTTTGAACTAAGTTCATTGGACATTTAAATATATTAAAAAAAAAAACAGACAAGAAAACAAAGAAACTCATAGGTAAAATTAGTGTTTATGAATTTTGTTTCAAAATAATCTAATGACTATAGAACCAATCTTAATTTTCAAACTAGCTCGAATTGGAGCTATTACCTCAATTAATATTGTAATTCATAGATAAAACTTGTGTTGTATCGAGATCGAACATTTACAAGCCAACATCCACACAGTGGAAATGACATCTTACATGATCACGTACACTTTTAAAGCATTGGAGAAGTCATTTCAAATAGATTCGTAATCATATCATATTATGTAATTAGTGAAAACGAATGACTTTCCACCACCGACATTTTCAAATTCTAGAGATTTGGTTCAGGTATCACCTAATCGATCATTCGATATCATATTAGGTAATTAGTGAAGCCAGTGACTTTCCACGACCACGACCGACAATTTTCAAAATTATCGAGATTTTGATCAAGTACTACCTAATCGATCATTCAAATCGGTGAATACTCGCTAACCCTCTTACTCACTTCCTTTAAACTTTTTCACTCTTAAAAAAAAAAGATTTTTTAGATCAAAACTGTGAGATCTCATCTTGATTGAAGATGAGAACGAGTACCTACAAGGATGTTGGGTCCCGAAGGGCGTGGATTGTGAGATCCCACCTCCCTAGCATACGTGTTTTAAAACCGTAAAGCTGAGAACTATATGTGACGTGGCACATATCTATTGAGAGATGGAATTATTGAGCATTCAAATGAACAAAACACACATGCATGAGTGGGCAGCCAGATAATCAAAGGAGAATAATTGTGTCGAAGCCATGAGAGATTGATTGAAAAGAGGGGGAGTGGGGACCAAGGGGAGTGACGTGGCACTAAGAATAACCAACAGGGAGCATCTGAGTAAAGATGATTGAAAATTGATTGTCCCCCATCATATGGCTTTGGGAGGCCCATCTCCTGCCTTCCCTCCACGCTACCGCCTCTCTTCCAATTCTGTTCATAACTATTTGATTTTTGAAATTTAAGTCGGTGATCGAAATCGAGAATGTAATTTTCATTTTCAGACTCCTTTGATTAATAGGGAGAAACTTCTCTCCATTTATGAGATCTCCATCGGTTGGAGAGGAAAACAAAACATTGTTTATAAGAGTATGGAAACCTCTCCCCAGCAGACACGTTTTTAAATCGTGAGGCTGAAGACGATACGTAATAGACAATATCTACTAGTGGTGGGCTTAAACTGTTACAAATGGATCAGACCCAGAAACCGAGCCGTGTGCTAGCGAAGATGCTGGCCCCAAGAGGGGTGGTTTGTGAAATCTCATATGAGTGGGAGAGAGAGGAACAAAATATTCTCTACTAGAGGTGGGCTTGGACTGTTACACCGCTTCATCCTCACTTTTCGTTTAAACAAGAATTCTCCGCATCATCTAAAGTGGCTTCTCCCGAGCCTTGAAAATATACGTTTAAAGTGAGTGACCAAATACCAAGTTCATTGATGTTATTGTGATTATCTTAATGTTCTTAAGACCATAGTTATGTTTAAAAAACACCTACTTTCTTTATAAGTTTGAGGATGTTAAGGAAGATGTGTGTCTTGCAAACCTCTTCTTCCAATTGGTTTAGTCGAATACAAAATCCATACAACAATTTTAAACAAATTTGTATATAAATATAACAATATTAATTTTTCAGACATGATCCAAAACAACACTAATGCTCATACATAAATCACATGAATCAAGATAATTCAGGTACCAATATGAGGGATGAACCAAATGAATCAAATAGATTCATGAATCGAAATAGGGAATATGCAAAAAAAAGATTCAGGAATCCAAGTATTTATGAACCAAATCTTCATCACAATTCTCGGTCGGGTGACTTCTTGAAATTTTTTCCTAGTATACATGTGAGTGAGAACAAAACATATTAGAATGACTCGTGTTGGTTTGTGAGGATAGTGTTCACCATGTCGCAGGGGATGCAGGAACATGTTCGGACCATCAGATGTCAAATTCATATTCCAAATTCTAGCCATGGGGCGTTACAATAAGAACTATCTGATAACTATTTAAAGATAGTTTCTACCTAAACATTTTTTGAACAGACGCATCATGATGAAGAAACCGACACCATTTTTTTTTTGTTACTTCAAAAGACCTCTAATCAAACAATATACAGATAATTTCACCTATATATCTCGATGACGAGATGATTTGAAGTCTCAATCTCGATAATAAAACAAATAAGAAACACAAAAAATCAGTCAAAAAGTGTTGAATTCCAAAGTAATATGATTGTATCATTGAAGATGAAAAGAGGCCAAAGACCCATAGACTTAATAGTGAAAAAGTTACCAAAAAAAAAAGAGGCTCATAATTATGTTTGAATGCATTTGGCCTTTTCTTGATTTTATTCAAAATCTAAAGTTTAAAAAAAAATGCAATTTGGTCAAATATTTTAAGTAAATAAAACGCCAACCATGTGTGAAAAAGAAGTTCAAATCATACACGTTTGTTATATACATATATTTTTATATAATCTTCGTACGACTGTTAGTCGTAGCGTACTTTTAGTGTATCCAAAATCTTGCGGGAGAAACTTGTTGATCACAAGGGCAACAACTCGCATAACTTCAACCCAATTTGCGTGTAGCATGTTTCGACAAATTTCTGCAAGATATTGATTCTTTCTTTCGGCTACACCATTTTGTTGTGGTGTATTGACACATGTCAACTGATGACGTAACCCGCAATTGTGTAGATATTGATCGAGCTCTTCTGACATGTATTCTCTACCATTATCTAAGCGTAGGTAATGAATTTTCATTCCTACTTCTCCTTCGATCAATGTCTTGAATTCTTGAAATTTTGAGAATGTGTAATATTCTTCTTTCATGAAAAAAATTCACACATATCTCGAGTAGTCATCAATGAACGTCACTATGTATCACATCCCGTTGATTGATGTTTGTTTGACTGATCTGAACAAATCAAAGTGAACTAACTCTAATGGTTTCTTTGCTTTGAAATTTGACTCTCTGTAAGGTAATTGGTGAGCTCTATCATACTGACATCAAGTGCAAATAATATCTATCTCTGTAAGGTAATTGGTGAGCTATACTTCTCCTTTGATCAATGTCGACATGTCCTAACTTTGCATGTCATAGATCTGCTATCTCATTCTTTTAAGTCTTATCTACATAGGCAGACTCTGCAGATAGCACATAAATGGACTCTACTCTTCGCCCTTCCATCGTTGACTTTCCTAATATCTTAACATGTTCATAAACTTTCACATCTTTTGGCCTAAACAAGATATAGTTTATCGATGTTATTAGTTGTGACACTAACAACAAGTTCTTTTTTAATACCCGGTACATGATAAACATTATGTAGTGACACCATGTCAGATTTGTTATTAGGCACGATTGTCTTATTGCCGATATGAGCAATTGATAACTACGTCTTGTTGGTTGTGCGTACCACACAACTTCCTTTGTACTTTTTCTTGTCTCACAATTTCCTTTCATCGTTAGTCATGTGGTTTGAGCGTCCTGAATCAACAGCCCAGTCATTCTCATAATCGATATGCTCTTCCACTATTGCCATGAGTATTTACTCATCTTCTTCTAAGACACATAGTACCTTTACATCCCATTCATCCTCTATCTCCTTTTTTTGGAGGTTGCCACATTGTTTTTAACGGATTTTCTCTTAGACCAACAATCCTTGTACTTGTGGCCAATCTTTCAAACTCTATAAGTGATGGTTGAGCAAGCTAACCTTGTACCTTCCATATTCTGGTCACAACCTATGGATGATGATTCTCTTTTTTCGAACTTCTCTAATAATGAACTCCAAATCTAGTTCAGTAATCTCCCGATGTGTTAACAATAAGGATGGTGTTGAATTGAATGGCTTCCATGTGAGTCCCACATAAAAGCTCTCTGAAACTAATCAGAGTTTTGAGGCAAAGCCCTCAATTATGTGCCTTTCATTACGTACCTCTTGAACCCCACCACCAAACCCCTAATTGCTACATATTGCCAATTCCTTTTTACATCACAAATCATAGTAATTGGTATCCATTTTCACAACTATTTTGTAACCGTTTAAGTTCATTCGTTTTAGTTTGTTGCGTATCATCGTCAGTTTTACGATTTTATAATGCATCTGTTAGGGAGAGGTTTCTACAACTTTATAAGAATGTTTCGTTTTCCTCTCTAACCGATGTGTGATCTCACAATCCATCCTCATAGGAGTCAGTGTTCTCGCCGGCACACCATTCGGTGTGCCAACAGATATTGTCTAGTTTTGTCCATTATATATCGTTGTCAGCCTCACGATTTTAAAACGGTATGTTAGGGAGAGATTTCTACGCTCTTATAACGAAGGTACTTTTTTTAATTTTAAAAAAATTTATTAATACCTTTTTAAAAGTAAAAATTAAAAAAAAAAAATCTTACCATTAGTACTATATTTATAAAACATCCATTAAAAAGTAACATTTTTTAAAACAAAATTAAAGTTCTTATGTCACTAACCGTTCTACTCATGGGGTAATTTCAAAACATTTGAAACACTTTTAAATGTTCAATGGTATCTTTTGAAATAAAACGTCAATAATTTCCATCTAAAATTAACAGTAAAAGTATTTTTAAAACTTTTTCAAAAGTTCGAAAGGGATTACCGAAAACTTTTGAAAGTTTAGAAATATTTTTGAGACAAAATACAAAGCTGAATGGAGACTAAATTTAAAAATGAAAAAGAACTTTAAAGTTATAAAAATATTTTATGCATTAACATTATTAAATGCATGAGATGAGAGGCACTTTATTCCCCTTCACCCTTTTGATCTTATTAGCCCACACAATGAGTGCATAGCTCAAAGCTTATAAGCTAAGTAAGCTAAGTAAGCTCCTTCCACTAAAACCCTAAAAATACAATAAAACAAAAAGATAAAGAAGAGAAGGAAAGGAATAAGAGACCAAAGTTCATCAAAAGCTTCCTCTCCATACCTTTAATTCTCTTCTTCCTTTTCTCTTTTACCTTCGCCTCTGCTTTCGATTCTCCGAACGCATCAAATTCCGCTTTATAAAAGCATAAAACATCGCTCCTTCCATGGATTTCTCCTCTCTTCCACTCTTTTTAGATCCTCCTCCCAATTCCCTTCAGGTTAGGGTTTTGTGTTCTTTTCCTTCTTCCCCTTGAATATCCCTCATATCTCAACTTTTTCTTTATTGGGTTTTTTTGCAGCCATCAAATCATGTCGGTGGCGGTGGAGTTAGCTCGATCCGACGCGGTTCCATGGCTGATCGAGCTCGGTTGGCTAACGTACCTCTACCGGAGATGGCGCTCAAGTGTCCTAGATGTGATTCGACCAACACCAAATTTTGTTACTTTAATAACTATAGTCTCTCTCAACCGCGCCATTTTTGTAAGGCTTGTCGTCGATATTGGACTCGTGGTGGTGCGCTTCGGAACGTACCGGTTGGAGGCGGTTGTCGTCGGAATAAGAAGATTAAAACTCGACGCTCGAAGTCTCCGGTAGCTCGGAATGAAACTCAGCTCAATGTTATTGGTGATTTACAGCCTCAACATCCTCCCCTTTCATTCAACAATTTTCCTCAATATGGAACAATGAATCTAGGGTTGAATTTCAATGATATTGGAAACGATGCTCTTCAGAATCATCAATGGCGCAGTTTCATGAACTTTCCTATCTCAGGTGGCTTAGAAACCCCAACCGGATGGTACCCAACAAATTCAAGCCTAATACCAAATTCAAGAGCGACCCAATTGCCTTTAGGGAAGATTGAAGATACCCCAAGTGCTGAATTTGTTGAAATCCTCAAATTTGGGTATCAATAATTGTGATAAGCAATGGAAATGGGTGCACAGATCTTTCAGCTGATATCAGTTCTTCTTCAAGTGGCGCCTCCCACGGCTTTGTAGTAAGTTTCATTGATATATATCAACTTACCAAGATTTAAATGGTCAAGTGATTTGACAAATGATTAAAAGAGAAAAGGCATCACTTGATCAGTTAAATCTTTTATTAAGCTACTTAGGCTTTATAGATGTTAATCATAACAAAATATTGTTTTTTTTTCCCTTTCAATTTCTTTTGAGAATATGTGTGATTATGATCTACTTATGTTTGTTAAGGTACTGAAATCGATCGAGTTGAATCTAAATGGAAGAATGTTTTTTTGTTTTGTGTATAAAATGGATTGAGTATTCAAGCACACTATGTTGAAGTGATACATACTTTCCATAGATCTAAGCTCAATTCTTACATATTGTGAGATTCCATATTGGTTGAAGAGGAGAATGAAACATTCTTTATAAGGGTATGGAAACCTCTCCCTAGTAGACGCGTTTTAAAATCGTGAGACTGACGGTGATATGTAGCGGGCAGTAGACAATATCTACTAGTGGTGAGCTTGAGGCTGTTACAAATGGTATCAGAGCCAAACACTGGGTCGTGTGCCAGCGAGGACGCTGAGTCTCCAAGGGGGGTGGATTGTGAGATCCCACATCGGTTGGAGAGGGGAACGAAACATTCCTTATAAGGGTGTGGAAAACTCTCCCTAGTAGGCGCGTTTTAAGATCGTGAGGCTAACAACGATACGTAACGGGCTAAAGCGGACAATATCTACCGGCAGTGAGCTTGAGCTATTACAAATGATATCATAGCCAGACATTGGGCGGTGTGCCAACGAGAATGTTGGGCCCCAAGGAGGTGGATTGTAAGATCCCACATCGGTTAGAGAGGGAAACAAAACATTCCTTATAAGGGTGTGAAAATCTCTCTCTAGTATACGCGTTTTAAAACTGTGAGGCTGACGACGATACGTAACAGACTAAAGCGGGCAATATCTGAACTTGGGTTGTAACACATATATTGGCTAAGTTTTATCCACCATAAGTATTCTTTATGAAATCTATAAACCCTAATTTACCTCCAAAATTTTAAGAGAAAAACGTCATCATAAACAAAGATGGAGACAGAGATTTCAACCTTCAATCTCAACAAAAATAAGTAAAAATAAGTAAACTTTTGGATCCATCGATAATTTAACACGGTATCAGAACATCAGATCTCGTGTCAAAACCCTAAAACATAATTTACTCCTACCGTATTCATATGGTTTATGTGAGTATAATAAGGATTGAACAAAGCTACCCACAATGGGAATTTGAGACAGAAAATTTCAGTACATTATTCTCAAAGACACATCTTTTAATGCAGCTCTGATTTTGAAGAGAAAACTGTTGACCTGATTTGACACCTACAAGTCCTTTCAACGTCATCGCTTATTATTGGTGTCTTGGTCTTCAAATTGTTTGATACAAAAAAGAAAGTGGTGCGAGTGATGAAGCTTTAACAGGTAATGGTGTTCCTACCCACATGCTGGATTTTTCTTTTACTGATTGGTTCATATTTTTCGTCAAAACGTCAAGACATGTGTGTGTGCGCATGTGTGTAGAAAAAAACAAGACAGAGTTAGAACAATGATATTGTCGTAATATGTGTACGGGTACGGATGTCATGAAGACAGCAATCTTAAGAAAACGCCAAGAACCAAACTAAAAAAACCAAGAACATAACATTTTTCTAGAAGTTTTGTTTCTTGTTTTTTTGGTTGAATCTTGTGTAAAGATCCAAACTACTTGGAGTAGTTACTCTTTTTAGCTCATTTTAAAGTTAATGAGAGACGGAAACTTCTCTAGGATTAATTCGAAATCTATGCCGGATATTCAATATTAGATAACTATGAAGTTTCGTCTCAATGAGAACTTGTTAAAATTAGATAAGTATCAAGTTTCATCTTTTCAAGATGGTGTTTCTTTGGGTTCATCATGCTTCGGGTTGAATCTTTTTTTATTTCATTGAATACCTGTTTGGCCTTTATAGACGGAGTTCGTGAATCTAAGAAATATTGAGAATTCTGGATCTCTCTCGATTCGAAAATCCAGGATTTGAATTGATGGTCGTTCATTAATTAAGTCATCATAAGTTGCATTGATTTATACTAAAGATTTCACTTTAACTGGAATTTGATTATTCACCATGTACGAGGATCCCCGTTGATGTAACAACAAGAAAAGAAGAGTTTGGAGAGAGCGAAGCCAAGGGGAAGGAGCAAAGCTATTTTACCGAGTTCTCTCAGGGAGAGGAAAGAAAAGAGAAGAGACTGATAAGGAGAGTAGTTCAGTCTCATTCATCTTGAGTCTTTCCTTCCTTAATGAGCGGAACACTTTCTATTGATCTGACAATAAAAGATTGTTAAATTAGGTCAAGAATCAAAGGTAGAGAGAGAACAAAATGGAATCAATAGCCTTAAATAAACATATGGTTCTAACGACCGCTAAAGAAATACCTCATATATCTTATTAAGAATAGGAAACCTTTTCATATTTTCGATATGAGATTCTCAACATTCAAAATATTTCCTTCTACAATCGAAGCAAGTAGTCTTTACATCAATGACATTACATGAATTCAAAGTCATCTTCATCTCTTATAGATTTCTTATACTGTGAGCTCCCATATCGATTGGAGAGAGAAACGAGTGCTAGCGAGGACGCTGGTCTCAAATGGGATGTATTGTGAGATCCCATATCGATTGAAGAGATCAACGAGTGCCAGCGAGGACGCTGGACCTTGAAGAGAGGTGGATTGTGAGTTCGCACAGCAGCTAGAGAGGGGAACAAAACATTTTTTATAAGGGTGTGGAAACTTCTCCTTAGCCGACACGTTTAAAAACCTTGAGCGATACTCAAAAAGTAAAGCTTAAAAAGAACAATATCGGCTAGCGGTGGATTTGAGTTGTTACATATGTCATGTCAAATCATTAACCAACTCAAAAACTTAAATTATGGGTTATGATAAATTTACTTATACCATTTCAATACATATCTATCTATCTATATATATATATATATATATACACACATAGATATAAAGCTGTTGTTGTTGAAGTAATGAAATGAATGCAGAAAAGAAAGGTCTCTAGCTATCAGTTTGGTTTAGTGCAATTCAATCAAAGCTATGGGGAAAGTAATGATCCATATAACTTTCACACAAACCAAGAGAGGAGAGATTGTAAAGATGTGTGTGGAAATGGGTGACAGAGAAAAGAAAGGGAAGAGGGAAAGACATAAAAGAAGAGTGGTTGCTGTTGTGGGTACGTACGAACACCAGCAATCAAAGGTGGGCGCACAATTCCACACCTCTCTTTCTCTGCTCTTCTACCTCCCCACCCACATGCCCCCTTTCTTTTCCTCCCATACATATCAATTCCTACCGTATAGATTAAGCCCACCTACGTCGATTAGATATGACTCATGATCGAAATATATCGAAACAAATAAATGAAATAAAAAGAACAACTTGAGGAGAGAGATTCTTTGAACGGAACAACCTTAAGCACCTATACTTTTCAGTTCTCTTTTGTTGTTGTGAATAGAGCATGAATCTGATGAGTATTTATAATTGAGAAATCTAAACTTTCTCCTCAAGTTAAAAATCACTAACAATCTTAGTGAGTGAGTGAATTACTAAACTTAGTCCATAATTAGAAAACTGCTAATGATTGTCATAAAGTTGCTCCATGAGCTAGTACCTTGTTCTATTAGCTCCCAAAATCTTTGTTTCAATAGGTTGAATGAAAAAAATTAATCAGTTATATCCCCACCTAGCTAATTGATCGAGGGAAAAGTTTCCATGCTACCGAAACTTTAGAGTTCGTGAGACCTGAGTAAAGGAGAAGTAGATGAATAAACCGAGATAACATCCGAATGAAAGTGATCTAGAAGATAGCATAGCTAAGAAATGCTTATAAGAATTGAAAGATACTATCTATACCAACAGAGGTACATCTTCTTTTTCAGTAGCTTATAAAGTAATTTTGTATTGGTTGACATCTTAGAAATTTTCTAGAATGCATGTGCTCGAGGATAAAACATTATGAAAGGATCTGTATTGGTTCGTGGGAATAATTTATACTCTTAAAAGCAAAAAGTAAGTACTATGGCTATGTCATGGAAAAAGTCGGATCTAAATTTTGGGTATGTTATAAATTGCATTCATATTCATTTACATAAGTGGGTGATTTTTGGTTGTTAGTGAGTTATTCAAAGCCTCTCTCTTTCTTTATAAGTGCAACTTGTTGAGGTCCGACAGGGACACTGTTAAATCTATGAACACCCACTTAAAGCTATGCCTTTTTATTTATTTATATTATATGGTTTTTATTATTATTATGAACGTAACGTTTCACATCTAAGTGGGTATGAATAATGAGGTGATAAAATATAAAAACGAATCTCCATGGGACCTTCTATTTTGGATTCGTGGACGTCATCATAACATATCGAAAATCATTTTGCCCTACCTGAGTTGAATATTAAGATTATATGAGCAAATGCGTTAACCAAAATGTGTTAGTGTGCGTAATGAGACTTTCAAAATTAAAGAGGTTACTCGTGTAAGAAGGTTGTTGGAAGATAGGAAATGCCAAGATTCGATTCATCCATATTGTTTTTGGGTTGTGGTTAGCTCGTGTCGTGAGAAATTTGATCCGAGTCCTATAAATTCAAATTTTAAAAGTTAAATTAGGGGTGTTTAAATGGCTTGAGAAGTTGACCAATTTGAACTGTTCATAGATTTTTTCCGATTTGGGTTAGGTTGAATTTTTTAAAAATCGAAAACTCTGGTCGGTTCCTGAGTTGATATTTTTCTAGTGAGGTTAACTCGACCAACCTAAAAATAGGGTTACAACTCAATTCTACCCTACCACACTTTTAAGATTGTTATGAAAACTAAGAATATTTGACATTTGTAATCGATATTAATGATGAGGTGTAACGCGTGAATGTTTGATATTTGAGTTTTATGAGATTTTAATTATTAATATATCATTTAAAACTGTATTCTCTTAGACGGAGGCTTGCGACATGTTTATTATGGAAGTTATTGCTTCTTCCTCTCCTCAACTCGATAATGCAGTTTCACTCCTTCACCTCAGTAGTACCCTTCAGACTCGAGAATGGATCTCAATTATTTCCTGTTTGTGAGTGAGAAGAAAATTGAGTGTCATTACCGATATTTTTGTTTCTTTGTTCCGAAAAGAGCTGTTTTTAAGTAGGTAAAGAGTTGATACCGAGAGTTTCAAAATCTATAGATAACCTTAAAAACACGAAAAAATGCACGGTCTAAAATTGAGAGGTTTTAGTGTATAGAAGAAATATAATTATGTTAACGACTACATTTTGTGCACTTTATCAATTCACTAATTGAAGGTAGGAGATAATGCATTATTATCAATTTCTATATCACTTCCATTATAATAGTTAAAATATGACTAATTGAACCATAAGATTTTAAATTAAGTCAATAAATAACATTAAGTGCATGAGTAGATGGATAACAATGGTCTAACTTGATAATTAAAGGATTAAATTCTAATTATTATTTTTTTTTTGTTAAAATATAAATCATAGAATATAGGGGCATATATAGGAATCAACTCCAAATTTCGGGTTGGTTGGATTGGTGACCGAATGATCCAAATGAACTTTACAATCAAACCGAACCCTCTTATTTTTAGGTTGGGCTGGGTCATCCGTTGTTTTTTTTGGGGTTGATCAAGTTTACCTAACCAATGAAATTTCAACCTGAAAATCGATTGTATAGTCCAAATTGTTCGGGTCAACTCGTAAATCGATTGTATAGTTTGAATTGTTCGAGTCAACCTGTAAATCGATTGTATAGTCTGAATTGTTCGAGTCAACCCGTAAATCGATTGTATAATCTGAATTGTTCAAGTCAACTCATATATCGATTGTATAGTTCGAATTATTTGGATCAATCCGTCTACGATTGTATAGTCTGAATTGTTCGGGTCAATCCGTAAATCGATTGTATAGTCTGAATTGTTCGAGTATCCCCTCCTATAAAGGTAAATATTAAATAATGGTTGGAGGGCAACAAACTTTCGGCGGGCGAATCGCGTGATATAAACAATGACATTTCTTGTCGTTTGGGTAATCGATCAATTCAAACTTTCACAACTAATTTCATTTTTTTTCTCACTTTTCCTTTATGTCCTTTTAAATATCAACTAATTATTCTATTTTTCAAAGTAGTTTATTTAAAATAATAAATAATAAATAATAAATAAATAAATGACAAAATCATATTCAATTTCTTTAAAAAAATAAATTTTTATTTATTTTCAATTATACTTGTTTGCTAATAATATTTTCGTAAATTTCTCACTTTCTTTATTTAAAAAAAAATCAAGTTTATAAAACGTTTTTAAAAAATAGGTGACAAAGCAAGAAAATTATATGTAAAATGAATCTTAATAAGTTTAATTTTAAAAAAAGAAAAATTAAAAATAATTATTTTTACGTGTGCTAGGTTGTTTGAATTAAATTACACCAAACCAAGCTATTATTATTGGAAATTACTTCATATTATTCAATTCTAAATGCATTATTGAGCAGAGATTTAAAAAAGAAAATATTAGGACTCAAAATGAAAATATTCTATTATAAATGAAATTATAAAATAATTTAATTAAAAGTTGTATAGAATTATTAAAGACGTATTGCTACTATACATTTAATAATTTACCTTGAGTTTGTTAATGGAAAGCGTTTGAAATTCAAGAGGCGAACAAATAAGAGAAGAACCTGAGAAGAGCTTGAGGAGAAATAATGTGTCTTCCGTTGGGAGGAGAACGAAGCATTCTTCACAAGGATGTGAAAACTTCTTCATATCATACATGTTTTAATAACCTTAAGTATAAATTTGAAGGAAAACTCAAAGAGGATAATATCTGCTAGAAGTGGGCTTAGGCTGTTACAAATGCTATCAGAGCTAGACACGGGGTGATGCTCCAGCGAGGAGACTAAGCTCCGAATGGGGTGGACATGAGACAGTGTGCTACCAAGTACGCTGGGCTCCAAAGGGAGTGGATTGAGGGGTCCCACATTGATTGGAGAAGAGAACGAGTGTCAGCGAGGACGCTGGCCCCAAAGGGATGGATTGTGAAATCTCAATTATGGAGAATAACGAAACATTTTTTATAAGGATGTGGAAACCCTTGAGGAAAATCTTAAAGGGTCGGGAGAGCCCAAAGCGAGGACGATGTGGAAACCCTTGAGGGAAAACTCGAAAGGGTCGGGGGAGAGCTCAAAGCGAGGACAATGTCGAAATACTTGAGGGAAAACCCGAAAGGGTTGGGAGAGCCCAAAGCGAGGACGATGCGGAAATCCGTGAGGGAAACTCAAAAGGGTCAGAAGAACCCAAAGTGAGAACAATATTTGCTATCGGTGGGCTTGGACTATTCGATTATTATTTTTGGTTCTTGTTTGGGCTTCTTCCATTAGCCTTCTGCACAGTTTCTCCTCTGCATCTCTAAGAAATTTGAACTTTGGAGGAGGCGAAGATTCAAACAGGGGATTGAACCCAAGCAGTTTGTACGAGTCTAAACAGCTCAGAGGAGGAGGAGAAGCCTTCAATGGTGGAGACGCCATGGGAGTGAAATATGGAGTTTCGATTGCTGTAATAATGTCACTCAACCTTCTGGTTCTTGATTCTTCTGATTCCAAATCTTCGTTTGATTCTTCGTTGATTGTGAACAGAAATCTCGGTTGCCCTGCCAGATTGTAAATCCCCATCAGCTCTTCTTCTTGTTCTTGTTCTTGTTCGTCGGCAAGCTCAAGGTCGAATCCAGGGCGGATCTCAGGTGGGTTTCTGGTGGATTTAGTATGGCCGCCGTCGCCGTCGCCGTCGCCGTCTTCAACCTGTGCAGTATTGATTATTTTCTTCTTCCGGCATAGAAGATAGTAAAGCTCTGCAATTATGCCCATGAAGAGGAACCCCAAAACTACGGCTAACCCAATATTCAGGCAGCTGAAAGATGCCATTCTGAGCTTGGAAATTGCATCTCCTCCGATGGAAAAAAGCTCGGGAAATTGGTGACTGACAGAGACGGCAGAGGAAGGAAGACGACAACTACTTTATTTTTCACTAAATATCTACTTTATTTCTATTAACTAATTTCAAACAATTTAATTCATTGTAATTAAATTAGCTTTTATTAATTTTATGTCATTATTAAAAATAATTTAAAAAATTATATCATAATTATTTTTCATTAATTAATCAAAAATTAATGTAACTTAAAGAAAATTTGAGGGTAAAGTTGTAAAATATCAATGTGTCTCGTGAAATTTCTATGATTGAACCAATGAAAAGAAAGGTGTAACTTATTTGTGTAAATAGTCTTTTATTTTTTTTTCAAGTATTTTTTAGTCATTCTATCATCACAATTACTCTCATTTGAATATGATATTGGTTCATTCATATGCTACTAATTTACTCGGGTGTTACAAGTCAAGTTAAGGGGAATGTCATGCCTACATAGAAGAACCACGGTTCGTTGTCGTTGGAATTACTATTCTCATTAACAGTATTTTAACGAACCTACAAACAATATAGTTCGACCCACATTGATTATTTTGAACTAGCAACTAATCCCATCATTGACATATTGAATCTCAAATATCCTTAATCGTGTCACTTATCATCGACCTATACAAGCTCGATTAGGAGGTAGACTATTCTTCAAAATGAAAGAACAAGGTGTTGATTTGATCAAATGTTTTTCGTCCAACAACTACTGATTCCTTACCTGTTATTTTGAGTTAGTTTACGTACACCTTCGTTATTTTCACAAAACGTGTATCTTTTGTAGGAAAAATAATAGCAAAGAAACATGATATTTAGAAGCAGAAGACAAATAGTTTATGATTGGTGTAAGACAAAAACTAAAGCAACATGTTCAGTTCATATGAAGATAGATCAGAAGTATCTACACAAAATCAAACTAACTTGGTAGCGATAATGTCAATAATGAGCAAGAATTGGTGTATTTAAATCATAGCTCTCGTACCTCAATACGAACTTTCATGGTGCGTCGTGCCTCTACTCACGAAATGGCGTCAAGTCGATATTAAAACGCTGCTTACCCTTGCTCACTCGCTGAGGAAAGAAAAATAATCTTGGTAAATTTTGATAAACATGTATGAGAAAATTGGTATAGATCCTTGGCTAGTACGTCGACTAAACAGTACCGGTAGCCACAAGCATTAATACTGTAACAGTCCAAGCCCACTGCTAGCAGATATTGTCCGTTTTGGCCTGTTACGTGTTGCAGTCAGCCTCACAGTTTTAAAACGTGTCTACTAAGGAGAGGTTTCCACATACTTATAAGGAATGTTTCGTTCCCCTGTTCCCCTCTCCAACCAATGTGGGATTTCACAATCCACCCCCATTAGGGGCCTAGCGTCCTCGCTGGCACACTGCGGTGTCTGGCTCTGCTACCATTTGTAACAGCCCAAGCCCATTGCTAGTAGATATTGTTCACTTTGGCCAGTTATGTATCGCCATCAACCTCACGGTTTTAAAATGCATCTACTAGAGAAAGGTTTCCACATTCTTATAAGAAATGTTTCGTTCCCCTCTCCAACTGATATGGGATTTCACAATCCACTCCTTTGGGTGCCCAGCGTCCTCGTTGGCACACCGCCCGGTGTCTGGCTCTGATACCATTTGTAACAGCCCAACCCCACCGCTAGCAAAAATTGCCCACTTTGGTCCGTTACGTATCGCCGTCAGCCTCATAGTTTTAAAACGCGTTTGTTAGAAAGAGGTTTCCACATCCTTATAAGGAATGTTTCGTTCCCTTCTCCAACTGATGTGGGATTTCACAAATACACAGATTAAATGGAGTAAAGAAGACGACGACACATCGTGTTCAGTCAACTTCAATTCAATCTAAAGGGTCATGTCTAACCAGTCACCAGAAATGGCTCAGCAAAATATGAAAGAAATCTAAGTGAACTTACTGCAATTGCCACAAGCTCTTCCAGCAATTCCTCCAAATGACGCAAAGGCTAATCAGAGAAGGGAATATTCATTGAAAGGTTCAGCAAATAATCTCTTAAAAGATCTCATTTTATAAATGAAACTCAAACCCATTTAAGAAGAACTCACCCACTGTGTTGGACCATCAACTGGAGCGTTCATAGGGTCATCATGCACCTTCAAACCATAAGGAAACTCTTGAGACAGTTGAATTACCCATATAACACGAAGTATTGATATATTTAAATTTACGGTAACCCATAAAAGTTTCAATTTTTTGGTTCATTGGTGACGTAACACGGTATCAAGGGAGGTCCTACGTTCGAACCCTTGTAAATATCATTTTCTCCCTAATTAATATTCATTTCATTGATATAATTAAATTTACCATAACTCTCGACTTTTTACAATCATTTTATTTGTGTAACAACCCAAGCTCACCGCTAGCAGATATTGTCCTCTTTGGGCTTTCCCTTTTGGGCTTCCTCTCAAGGTTTTAAAACGCTACTGCTAGGGAGAGGTTTCCACACCCTTATAAGGAATGTTTCGTTCCCCTCTCCAACCGATGTGGGATCTCCCAATTTGTCACCCAAAGTTTAATCTACTACGAATTCAAACACGTACTCTTACATATACTGATCACATGAACGAGCAAAAGATATTCAAACACCATAATAGAATAAACACAAAAGTCTAAAGAGAAACAGACAAGGATCAGAAAAATATGAATACCTCCATGAATATCCCATCTACTCCAACAGCCACTGCTGTCCTCGCAATGCACGGTATTAATTCACGTAGGCCACCACTAGCAACACCTCCATCACCCAACTTCAAAGAGATAAAACACTAATATTAACCTCCTAAATTCAAATATTCACTGAAAATATGTTATCAGGAGATATCAAGAAACAAAATTTAGAACTAAAATACCATTCGAACGAGCTAACGAGGAAAATGATTGAGTATTGAATTATTAAGTCCCCGTTTGATAATGATTTCGTTTTTAGTTTTCTTCTTTCGAAATTTACGCTTGTTTAATTATGGCTTCACCTTTATTACGAAATACTTGAACTCGTAGTCATATTCTAAGCACATGGTTTGAGCGACGTGAATCAAACAACATAGAAAACAAGTCGATGTGTTACACGTCTCGTCTTGTTCTATGAAACTGTCGAATTCGTAAAACATGAATACAATATTAGACATACCTGTCTCCCGGCAGGTTGTTGCAATGAATGGGTAATGTCAGCAACCTGAAGTGAAAGCATTTAGCAGATTACTTTAGCCCCGACAAGACCGATGCACGTCCAAAATGGATTATATATGAACAAATCCCCTTCTCCCAGCACCCCAAATTTTATGCAAAATAAAATGAAATATGATCTTGAAGAACAAAGTTTTGAATATGTAAAGAGCTATTCTTTTCCTGAACAGAAAAACTCAACATAGAGAAGCAAAAGTTGCAGGATCAAACAACTTACAACAGGGCAGTTTGCCTCTCTCATCCACTCGAGGTTCCGAGGATCAACGATTAAGTCATCTATAAACCAAATCATACTTATTATAAGATGAACTAAACGAGACGAGAAATAAGTCAATGTTGGTTGATTGAAAAAATTCTTTTTTTTTGTAACTGCCCAAGCCCACCACTAGTAGATATTGTCCGCTTTGGCCCGTTACGTATCGTCGTCAGCCTCACGGTTTTAAAACGCGTCTATTAGGGAGAGGTTTCCACTCCCTTATAAGGAATGCTCGTTCCCCTCTCCAACTGATGTGGGATCTCACAATCCACCTCCCTTGAAGGCCCAACGTCCTCGTTGGCACACTGCCTAGTATCTAGCTATGATACCATTTGTAACAGCCCAAACCCACCGTTAGCAGATATTGTCCGCTTTGGCCTGTTACGTATCACCGTCAACCTCATGGTTTTAAAACGCGTCTATTAGAGAGAGGTTTCCCCACCCTTATAAGGAATGCTCGTTCCCCTCTCCAACCGATGTAGGATCTCACAATCCACCTCCCTTGAGGGCCCAACATCCTCACTAGCATACTACCCGGTGTCTGGCTATGATACCATTTGTAACACCCTAAACCCACCGCTAGCAGATATTATCCACTTTGGCCCGTTACGTATCGCCGTCAACCTCACAGTTTTAAAACGCGTCTATTAGGGAGAGGTTTCCACACACTTATAAGAAATGTTTCGTTCCTCTCTCCAACCAACGTGGGATCTCACACTTCCGCTTTAAATACCAAAGATATTCTTTGAGCCCTAAAATTTTTAACCCATAAGCACTTGCTACACAAATTGATCGATCTATGTTTGATACAAATTAAGAAAATTTTAAGCATACAGACAATAATTTGAAGCAAATGCAAGCTTCTCTTCAGCCAAACAACCACAAGAAAAAATGATAAACAGGAACTCCAGGGAGAAAATCCAGTAACTTACTATATCCAAACATAGTTCCTCTCTCACAAACCATCACATTTGAATTTCCAGCCATTCTGATCTTTTCAGCTGAATTTTTCATTACCTGAAGAAATGGATATTCGGAAAATGAAAAAACAATACTACATAGTATCGAATGGCTCGAAAACATTTTTAAAAAATGAAACAACTAAGAAAACATTAATTTTTCAAGTTACAAGAATTCACTCACAGAAGGAGCACAAAACTGGCCTTTCTTAATATTTATAATTCTCCCAGTCTTGGCGGCTGCAACTAGAAGATCAGTCTGTTATGGTGAAAATGAGATGAGTAATTAAGACTCTTAACTTCAAGTAAGCCAAACTCATCAACAAATATTAAATTACCTGTCGACACAAAAACGCGGGAATCTGAATAATATCTGCAACTTTGCCAACGGCTTCGCACTGTAACAGATGATACGTTAAAAGTTGCACACTGAACGATTTAAAAGTTCCACATTCACGCACTAATTCTTAGTTCACACGCGCAACGGAAGTTCCATCAGTGACTTGAAGGAACATCGATCGGAACATTACGAGTAAGAATTCAGATCTTAGGATGTTCCAAACGTGGTTGGATCTAACAAGACATTGTTTAGACTTTTAACAAATGACCATACAAACATAGTGTTTATGTGTCTGTGAAGTAAACGAAATAAAATACCTGTATGGTTTCGTGCACATCAGTCACTATGGGTATATCATATGCTAATTTAACCTTTTCAAGTATCTGCAACGATGGAGAAAACAAAAGATTTTGTAAGTATGCAAAATTGCTTGATAAGTAGCACGGAATCAAAAGAAAAGCCAATGCAATGAACTCAAGGAATACACAAAAGATATATGAAGATTTGGCGAAACACTAACAAATAAATATATGAATTTGTGACATCGGTTGGAGAGGAGAACGAAACATTCTTTATAAGGTTGTGGAAACCTCCCCCTAGCAGACGTGTTTTAAAAACCTTGAGGGGAAGCCCTAAAGGGGAAGCCCAAAGAGGACAATATCTGCTAGCGGTGGGCTTGAGCTATTACAAATGGTATCAGAGCCAGACATTGGGCGATATGCCAGCAAGGAGGCTGAGCTCCGAAGGGGGGTGGACACGAGGCGGTGTGTCGGCAAGGACGCTAGGCCCCGAAGGGAGTGGATTGGGGGGTCCCACATCGATTGGAGAAGGGAACGAGTGCCAGTGAGGACGCTGGGCCCCGAAGAAGGGTGGATTGTGAGATCCCACATCGGTTGGGGAGGAGAACGGAACATTCTTTATAAGGATGTGGAAACCTCCCCTAGCAGACGCGTTTTAAAACCTTGAAGGGAAGCCCGGAAGTGAAAGCCCATAAAAGACAATATCTAATAGCGGTGGGCTTGGGTTCATGAAAGGTGTAACTATGTCTATACATGGCCGTGCAATTCACAAAGGGACATATGCATGTGGAGGAACATGCACCACCATGATTCAAACATCAAACAAGTAAATCATTACAAACCTTCAGGCCTTCATCCATGCCTGGACCACGAAAGGATTTTGCAGATGTACGGTTAGCTTTATCAAAGCTCGACTTGAAAACCAGTGGCAAACCAAACCTGCCAGATAACATATAAAAAACAGTGCAATGTGAATCCTTGGTCACCAACAAATCAAGGATGCCATGAAATTATTGGCTCCATAAACTTACCTTCTGTATCAAACTATGAGATATCTAATATTTTCTTTCATCATTTAATGCTATATGATGGAATAAGTACAATTTTTGCACAATCTTATTCTTGCAATTTGGAATAAAGAACCTAAGACTCGAAGAATCTCGATACATACTTCGACGATATATTCTTGATGTGCTTAGCCATCCTAAATATATGCTCCTCCGATTCGATCACATTTGGACCAGCCAATAGGAAAAAGGGTTCAGCAGCCTGCCAAATTAATACAATCATCATGTAAAACGCATACAGAGATTAATGGCTGATCTATAAAACAAATTGTCACGAAAACGAAATGGTTCAAACCTGGAGCTGGTTGAAAAGCAGCGAAGATTCCATGGTGTTTACTTCGGTGCAATTCAAGACTTACAGAGAATTAATTCAGGATGTCTTGTGCTGTAACAAATGACCATCCGGTTAAATTTGGATATTGCAAAAGTGAAGTTAAACGCACATAGAATGCCATAATGAGAGAAATCTTGAACACAAACACACACAAAAGAAGAGGCGGATTCAGTATGCATCACAAATTCTTGCTAATCCAATAGATCTTAAATTTTTCAATAACTATTTTCAATTTCCTACGACAAAAATCTGATGGCAAGCATAATCTGCAGGAACAAGGACAGTGATTCGATTTTCGCTTGAAATGTTGTTGAATTCTTGTTTGTTTCTTGGGAAAATGCCTTCCAAATTCATGTTTTTCAAGATAAAGATCTAAAAACATGTTCATCTTCAAGAAATTGTTGGCGTTCTGAACCCCCCAATGAAAACCCACTAATCATTTTAGCTAAAAAGAAGAACCCAGATGAAAATTCAGTGAAAAGAAGAACATAACCAAATGAACTGAACAAACCAAACCCGATTTCTAAAAGATTAAACACAAAAGCCATAAGGAAAGAGCTACATTACATAGGCTTCTCAGAGATTTGGATCAGGATCAATAGCTGGAAAAGTATGAACATTAATTTTACCTTCTCACATGGGATCAAGTGAGTGATTTGTATGAGAGATTTAGAATACGAAAATGAGCAAAAAGAAAAAGGGAAAAATCCAAAGTTCCGGCCAGAAGAAGAATTCCTAAAGTAAATGAGAGGGCAATGGATATGGGAAGTCGAGAAAAATGAAGAAATGGTTAATTACCTTGGAAGATGGGGTAATGGGCTAATGGCGATCAGGCAGTGGAGGAGGGGACAACGATGGACTGTAAGAGAGCTGGGAGAGACGGTAGAGAGAGAGAGAGGGGAATAAAAATAAAACTAAATTAACAAAAATACCCCAAAATTTTTTATTTTCACTTAAAATACCCTTAAATTTAAGAAAAATGTCTCAAAAAAATAAGTTTTTGAATTAAAACCATTCGTTTTTAATAATATTTCAAAACTACCCTTAATCTTTAAATCTTTAAAAGTTTCATTCATAATATCTTCTTAACTCATATCTTGTTAACGTTAATATATAGACGAAAACGATACACTTCATAGATTATCTTCAAATTTTTTAATATTACTTTTAAAAATTAATGCGTATTTTTTAAATATAGTATTAATGGTAAAAATATTTCTTCAAATTTTTTAATATTACTTTTGAAAATTAATGCGTATTTTTTAAATATAGTATTAATGGTAAAAATATTTTTGAAGTTATTGTCTGCTCTGACCAGTTACGTATCGTCATCCGTCTCACGATTTTAAAACGCGTCTACTAGGGAGAGGTTTTCACATTCTCTATCAAGAATGTTTTGTGGGATCTCACAATCCACCCCTTCTTTGGGGCCAACGTCTTCGCTGACACTCGTTCCCTTCTCCAATCGATGTGGGACCCCTCAATTCACCCCCTTCGGGGCCAGCGCCTTGTGTCCACACCCTTCGCCCTTCGGGGCTCAGCCTCTTCGCTGGCACATCACTCATCGTCGGGCTCTGATTCTATTTGTAATAGCCCAAGTCCACCGCTAGCCGATATTATCATCTTTTAGCTCTCCTTTTCAGGCTTCTTTTCAAGGTTTTTAAAACGCGTCTGCTAGGGGGAGGTTTCTACACCTTTATAAAGAATGTTTCGTTCTCTCCCACAACCGACGTGGGATCTCACATAATCTATTGTCATTCCTCGGGTTAAGAATTTACTCAATAGGATCATATTCCATCTTTTGTTAAGCAGCCCATTGTAAATAGGTATGTGAGGAAAAGTAAAAAGGTGAAATATGATAATGATATTTGATAATAGAAAAGCAGTTGAGGAATACAGTTTTATCTTTTGAATACAGAAACAAACGCCTGCTTTGATCATTCCCTTGATGGAGGCCGATGATTCCCCTCTGGATTTGGCACCGATGGCCTTTTATAACCTCTCTTCTCTGTTGCCTGCTTTCAGTCATCACACAAATCAAACACTTTGGGGTATGAATTCTGTGCACGTTATTAAAGGGCACTATCGTTTAGAGCGAATGATGATGATGAAAATAAATGTGAGATCCCACGAGCCAAAGTTGACAATATTTGCTAGCAGTGAGCTTGAGCTGTTACAAATGGTATCCGAGCCAGACCAGACACCGGACGATGTGCCAGCAAGGAGGTTGAGCCCTGAAGGTTGGTGGAAACGAGGCGGTGTACCAACAAGGACGCTGGGCCTTGAAGGGGGTGGATTGAGGGGTTCCACATCGATTGGAGAAGGGAAAGAGTGCCAGCGAGGACGCTAGGCACTGAAAGGGGGTGGATTGTAAGATCCCACATTAGTTAGGGGTTTTAAAACCATGAGGCTGAGACGATACGTAACGATCCAAAGTGGACAATATCTGTTAGTAGTGGTCTTGGGCATTTACAAATGGTATAGAGCTAGACATCGGGCGATGTGCCAGCAAGGAGATTGAGCCCTGAAGGGGGTGGGCACGAGGCGGCGTGCCGGCAAGGACGCTGGGCATCTAAGGGGGTGGATTGAGGGGTCTCACATCGATTGGAGAAAGGAACTAGTGACAGCAAGGACACTGGGCCCTAAAAGGGGTGAATTGTGAGATATCTCACATTGGATGGGAAGGAGAACGAAGCAAGGGTGTGAAAACCTTTCTCTAGCAAACACGTTTCAAAAATCTTAAAGAGAAGTCCAAAAAGAAAAGTCTAAAAAGAATCATATCTGCTAGCGATGGGTTTGAACGGTTAAAATGAAAATAAAATGGATATAAGAAATATAGATAATACCTTTGAAAAGGAATGGTTGACAATTTATAGAGAATCCAATGCCACCATCATCATTTGTGTAATTAAGAAACTCTATTAGAGCTTAAGTAGTAGTGTTTTCTCGACCCCGACATATGTCTAGAAGTGAAGTGATTTTCTTATACAATCATTTTAATGTTTGGGTTTATGACACTTCAAATTAGATTTTCAAAATTGATACCGAAGGGTTAAGGAGACGTGATTTTAGGAGACGTGATTTTTGGAGTGTTTTTTAGAACATCAGAAAAGTGGTTTTAATCCTTTCAAAATCACTCTCAAACATGCTCATAGAGCTAGCTGATTCTGATTTAGTCAAGGGCGAGTAATATTTCGTCAAGGGTTGGAGAGTTCGATCACCGTCCAAAGTGGATGAGATGTTCTACGAAATGAATTCAACAATGACTCGATTTTGCAAGCTAATAATTTTTGTTAAATGTAGGGAAGTAGAAAGAGGGAGAGAACACAAAAAAAAATTACTAAGGTTTCCTCCAATAGAAGTGGTTACTAAATGTAACCGTCCAAGGTCACTCTTAGCATATAGATATTGTCTGCTTTGGCCCGTTACATATTGTCATCAGCCTCATGGAATACAAAAAATGCTTATGTTAGGAAGAGGTTTTCATACCCTTATGAAAAATGTTTCGTTCTCCCCTACAATCAGTATCGCATTAGTCGAGTAATTTGGGGATATGCTCTTATAGGGTAGTTTATCCCATAGGATCTCTCACCAGGGTGGTCTTCTCTGGAAAAAGGTTGAAAGAGTTACCTAATGCGTTGTTATCTATCATCTAGGAGAGAGCATGACCTTCGTATCCATGGTGCTAACTTGAGCTTTCGAAGTGATTTGTCAGGCGGTTCGGTCTAATATATTTCTTTGTCGTTATCAGTTATTCGAGCCTTCCAATGAGGAGATTCATGTATGCTCTTGGGATCTAAGGTATTTTTATTAATTTAACGTTGATTTTTTTTTTTTAATTGAAAAAAAAAATGGCAGTGAAGGTGACAATAAAATTAAAAAAGAAATTAAATTATACGGTCAAGGCGGGCAGTTTAGTGAATGGTGGAAGGGACCGGGTGGCGTCCAACTCAGCGTAAATCAGCGCCGATCTCTGTGCTCTACGGCAGTTGCATCGGATTCTCTGTTCATTTAGGTTCTCAAAATTATTTTCCCTCCATTTTCCTCATTTATCGCCAACACAATTTTATATATTTTTTATTTAGTAAAATATTTAATTCATTAAATTTTGATAACCCTAACCATTTATTTAACTTTTAATTTCGTGGCCATTAAATTAAGGTGCACGTGAACTTTGTTTATGCTTTTCGTATTAATCTTAAATTAATACAAAGTTGATAATTTTAATTTCTAATGAACTTTTAGATGAATATATTTTTATGTAAGTTTAATGATATATAAAACATTTATGGATGAATTAAAAAAAAAAAAAGAATATTCCTATGACAGAAGAGAAGAAGATTGAGTTGGATTGAACTATAAAGTCTATTTAAATTGTTCGAATCACTAACCCAACTAATCTGAAATTTTAGGTTGGTTTAAAAGATTTTTCAACTCTATTCAATCCCGTTTGTGTTTACTTCTATAAAAAAAATTGTTTAATAATTTAATTATCATCAATAATATTGTCAATTAGTTTAGTTCAAATTGTTAATAAAATTAACTAAATTTGAGACATTTTCTTGCTGAAAAAGTGAATTTAAATGAGTTTGATAAAGAACGAAAATTGATTTTTTTTTTTTGTCTACGTACAAAGATTTCCTCTTTAATACATCATCAATTGGTTCTAGTTACTCGTAGATTTCGCTGTAGATTCAAATGTTTATAACTTTCTCATTTCCACATAGTTTTCAATGATTCTTGTATCAATGGATTCAACCTAAAGAGAGCTACAATTTTGCTGAAGGGGGCAAATTTCAAGTCTAGAACACGAGATACAAACGAAATAAAGTGAGTGGTGGAAAGGACACGCGGGAGGCTATAGGTTGAAGGTTAACCGTCTTATTGGACTGGTCGAATTCAATCAAACCGGTACACACGTCATGGTCATGCCTTAAGGACCTCCCTCTCCAACTACGTATCCATTAAGAAGTTTCTATACTCTTGTAAGAATGATTCGTTCTCTTTCTCCAACCGACCTGAGATCTTATATAACATTTATAAATTATGTCGAATAGTCAAAACGAATGAATTATTCGAATAGTTTTAAAATATATATTGGAATTTGGAGGAATATACCATGCATGAACAGAACTACTTTTTAAAAAGCAAAAGCTTACACAGAGTTTAAAGAAACCATAAACATACAACAATGATACCCAAAAGCTTATTGTTAACACGAAACAACGACACGTCGACAATGTCAAGTGGCAGGAGAATGCTCACGTGGCAGCTTCATGTAAGCAAGGTTGAATCAATGGCAGAAAATAACCTTAAGCTCACGTGGCGCGGCGCACTCATGCATCAGCGACGGAGTGTCATGAGCGTAGGTGAAAGCGGAAGGACAAGCGTGCTTGAAAAACAGTGAAAACGACGACGGTTTGCAAGTATGTGGACTGTTGTAATGCCCTCTGCAGCAGAGCTGGTCTTTATTGAAGGCCTCACAGCCGCTCTTGCAGGCTATCACTTGGCCGTAGCGGTGCGGCGCGTGGAGTTGTAGCTCGCTTGGGCAGGTCTTGAGGAGGTTGGCTTGGCAGCCGACCACCGGGCAGACACCGTGGCCTTCGTGTGGGGTTATGGTTAGTGGGATGTTGAAGCCGTCGACTAGGCTGACGCCGTATGAGGAGAAGTCCTTGTGGCCGTGGTGGAGGCTGAACTGGGCTAGGGTCGCTGGGGTTTTGCCGCCGGCACCGTTGCATTCTAGCTTCCCGCCGCAGTCGCCGGTCAGGCAGGTTAAATGGTGGTGGTCACCGACGCAGCCGGTTCGAGCCCAGATACGGCCGGACCAGTGGTGGTAGGGAGCAGGGAAGGAGCGGTGGGAGAGGGAGGGGAGGAAGAAGCCGCCGCGCTCCGGGACTAGGTGGCCGGCATTGGGCTGGATGGCGGGCCAGATGGGGTACGGGCAGTTGTTGACGAGGGTCAGAGTGAGGCCTCTGCCCGGAAATGTGGCTTCGGAGAGAGAAACGACGGCGAAGAAAGCGAGGAGGAGAGAGAAAGATGAGGAGGACGCCATTGATGAGGAAATGAGAGCTCTGAGAGATGATGTGAAGGAAGGGAGAAGGGTTTGGTTAGGGTTTTATAGGGGGAAGAGAAAAGGTGTGTTGGGTGATGTGGAAAGACCATATTGCCCTTTTAATCTGTGTGTATGACGTGGATGGATTTGATTGGATGTATTTTTGGTGGGCTCATATGAGAAAATTGTATTTGACAATAGGTTCAAAATAAACGACCAACCTAACCTCGATAAATAAAATACGAATGAAACCCTCAATTTTTCTTTTTCCTTTATTTATTATTATTATTAATTTATAAATTAAATTTGGCATTTAAAAATATTTTTCAACTTTTAATAATTTCTATAATACCGTTGAACTATAAATTATTTAAAAAATATTCAAATAGACATAGAGTTGTTAATAATATTTTATTTAATTAGGGAATGATATTATTATTATTATTATTATTATTATTATTTGGTAATTGGATTTTCTCTTTTCTCCTTCCTTTTCCTATGTTTTAAAAAAAATGAAAATGTGACATTTTAAAAGCAGAATTAATATAAAATATAAATAAAGTTTATTTTATTTGGTCTTGAAAATTCTAATGGCTAAATAGTAGAAAAATATAAAATGGTCAAACTTCGATCTTCCATGGGTTTTGAATGATGAAGTGGCAAAAGAGAAGACAAAAAAAAAAGAAAAAAAAAAGTAATAGTAATAATGATAATTTTTTTTTTAATAATAATGGAATACCAAAATAAGAGTTGGAATGTTTTTAAAATTTAATTTAATTATTGTTAAACCACTCTCTTTAAATAATAAATATATCCCACTATTTATTCATATAACATTTATTTTTTTTATTGTCGATCATTTATTTATATAACATTTATTTTTTTATTGTCGATCATTTACTTAAGATTTATATTCAAATAAATTGTTTATGTTGTTTCACGTCATTCATTTAATTTTTTTTTAATAAGTAAAATATTAGTTTATATAACGTTTATTTATTTATTGTCGAATATTTACTTAAGATTTACCACTCAATTTTAATATATATTTTGATTTCGTAAAATTACAAATATTTAAAAAATAAATAATTACAAATAATTATGAAATTACAAATAATACATAAATAAACATATATATACATACATATAAAGTTTACGCACTGCTAAAATAAGTTATATATATATATATATATATATATATATAAAAGTTCACGTTCGACTCCTCATATTACGTTAATAGACCCACATGTTAGATTGGAATTTTATGTTGTTTCTTTCTGCGTGAGATGATGTCGGGGATAGAAGGGAATGTGTCGAAGTGACAAACAATAATACTATAACTCAATTTTGGTTTTTCTCTCCATGAGATGAGCTGAAAGCATTGGACTGATAGATAAGAGAATGGAAGAGGCCTAAAAAAGCAATTGGGCGCAATACATACAATGTAGACTCCATTAGATACCTATCAATTTCTTTCGGATAGATAAAAAATAGATAGAAATAGGAGATTTCTCCTTATTATGGATCCCCTCTCGAGACATTCATTGAATCCTGAACGTTCATACATACTCGTCTTTGAACTTAAAGGTCATATATCTAAGCTTAATTAGACTAGGTGTGGAACTAGGTAGTTCCTTGTTTAACCAACTAAGATGCGTATGTGAGATTAACATAATAGACTCATCGTCTATAGAGGCTAGTTGATGACTCTTTAGTAACTCTTTCATAGTAACCTAATAACATCATGACTACGATGGGAGACGCCTCGTGTCGGAACCAACTACGATACATATGTGAGTCAATTCATAATAGACTGCTCGCTACTAGAGGTTAGTTGACAACCCTTTAGTAGTCCATTATAGTAACCTCATAACTCGAGGAGGCATAGAAATGAACATAATATGCAGGGAACAACAATTAATACTATAGATGGTTAAACATGTTCACACCCAATTCCTACTTAAAAACTTATATGTCATGTTATAATATTTCATTCATAGTTAGTTCACGAAAATTCTACCTAATTCCTACTTAAAAACTTATATGTCATGTTATAATATTTCATTCATAGTTAGTTCACGAAAACTCTGGTCAAGCGCTATCAAAGAAAATCAAACCAAATTGGTTGAACCGAATGGTCAAAACCCTAATAGAGAGGAACGACAAACATGTCTTCAGTGCAATTTCTTCTGGCAACGTGGGTGGCTTTCTACGATGGTGACTGGGGTAGACCCGATGACGTTGCTCGTGATTCTGTCATGAACTACAAGATACAACTTGATGAGCCGTGACGCAGTGACGAAAATTTTATAGAGGTGAGATAGAGAGTGAACAACAAAATTTCAATTGTGAAATGAGATCGACGACGATAGAACTCTTAGAAAGACAGTGGAAGATGAGAAACCCCAAGGTGGTCGTTAACAGAACTAAAATTGAAGGCGAACGTAGCTTTCTTGAATAAACGACATGCAAATTAAGAAACGAAGGAAAACAAAAGCGAAATTGGACTCAAACAAGCGATATCAAATGAATCAACATTCGACGAACAACAAATGGACAAAGCACAGGAGGAAAAGGTTGGGAGTTATGAGACAGTCGACAATGATGTTGAATTTATATCCGTGTTGTCAACGAGCGGTCACCGGTCGTCATTGTCGATAATCGTTCAATTATTATTATTTTTTGGCACTATATTTTAATAATAAGTATTTAAATAAAATAGTCCAAAACTAATTTAGGAAGGTAGCAACTTTTGAGATGGTAAGATAAGATACAATGGGCTCCCTTCCAATATATCAACGGTTCTTATTAACCCAAATCCCGTGCAGAAAGACCACAGTCGTTCGGCCCCTCGGAACAACATGGGAATCACGTTGATTAAAATCCTGTGCGGTACTCACACTGTTCATATATAAACAGATCTCTAAATCACATACGTGGCATCCTACGATTGGAGGGAATATCAAGTTCCCATGCATTTACCCGTGTGTGATTATTATTATTATTATTATTATTAATTTTTTAATTTTCCTTTACAGTCCACATTCCGTAAACTCCTCGTCTATATAAATAGCGTGAAGTCACAGCATGTATAGACTCTCTCTGTTATTTTCCTTTTCCTCCGCCCTCCGCAATCGAGGAGCACGCAGGGCTCGCCGAATCGAACGATTTAATCTCCCATGGCTGTTTCTCAAGCAAGTCTTCTCCTTCAGAAGCAGCTTAAAGGTATATTTTTATTTACTTTGATTCGATTCTTTCTTTTTCCGATTCTGTTAATCATCGAGTCGTAGGGTTTATTTCGATGCGTTCTTTTGAACTGTTGTCTGGCTACTCTCTTTTGTGTTTTTCAGATCTCTGCAAGAACCCTGTCGATGGATTCTCCGCCGGTCTGGTGGATGAGAGCAATATATTTGAATGGAGCGTTACGATTATTGGTCCCCCTGATACGCTTTAGTATGTTTTTACACTGCTTCAATTTTCCATTCCTTGTTTTGGTTTAAATTTAGGGTTGATATTGGTTTTTATGGCCAGGTAATATGGTTGATCTTGAATCAAATGGTTTAGGTGTTGATTTGCCTTATTTCTCTTGTTACATATGGGTTTTAGTCTAATTATTGTTCCTTTGCGTTCTTTGTTATTCTTATTGATTCTTACGTTCTATCATTGTGGAAAGGAAATTCCCCTCAATTCCAATTGCGAATGTTTGGTTATTATTGTGTTTTGCCAGTCTTGATCATTTGAAGTTAGTTTGGCTGTTTTTGTATTGGTTAATATCTGAATGTGAATCTAATGAGAATTCTTGTTATAATAATCTAATTGCAGCGAGGGGGGTTTCTTTAACGCCATTATGAGTTTTCCATCAAATTATCCAAATAGTGCTCCGTCCGTGAAGTTTACTTCAGAGATTTGGCATCCTAATGGTCTGTTACTCTTGTTATTATATTATTTGGTATTCTCTTTCTTCTAATTGAAGTATTTGAGATTGAAGTTATTTCTTGAATTGTAGTCTATCCTGATGGGCGTGTCTGTATTTCAATCCTTCATCCTCCTGGTGATGATCCTAATGGCTATGAGCTTGCTAGTGAGCGTTGGACCCCTGTTCATACGGTATCTATTATTTTATATCAATTTTTTAATATTTAAAAATGTTTTGATTTTCATACATCAGTGAAACTCTTTCTTCAAAAAAAGAAACAAAGAGAAAAAAAGAAAATGTTTCTTTTGATTTTGTCATTATCATCCTCTTGGTAAAATGGGTTTAAAAGTTTAAATTTGAAGTTATGGATGCCCGTTATTCTCTATTTACTTTGTACTTTGGCAAGAGCGTGTAGAGCCACTTGTATAAAATGGATGATGACTGGTGAGGAAGGTTTATTAAACAATTTAATATTAGTATAGAGTTCCATCATTCACAAGATTTGAACACAAGAATATCCCCTAAGAAGCACAAATATGAGATAGGTACACGACACAAATTCGGTGACATGTCATCTTTTTTTAAAAATCTAGGATATGGACATGACAATGACACATTTATTAAACTAGGTCTAATTTTTATACAAGAAAGAAGTTAAAAGTCAATCAGTTTATGCATTTATATGCCTACAAAATAAGTTGGATATATTTCACTCTTTAAATTTTTCTAAGTCCAAGTGTTAGATACATGTCTAACAAATATTGGACCTATGTTGACTTTGTACAATTAGTGTCTAGTACGTCCATTGTGTTAACAAGTGTCCAATAGCCAAACTAAAGTATCCATGCTTCTTAGAATTTCACCCTTGAATACTCGAGGCAAAAGCAATATTAGACTCTTGAATAATATGACCACCTCGTGTTGGACCTAGAGATCAATTGGGCGAGGTAAATAAAGGGCTTATAGGGGATCAATTCAAGCCATAGTAACCACCTATGTAGGATTTAATATCCTATGAGCTGCCTTTATATTTAGACATAGAGACTTTCTTCCCTGCAATGTTCATTATTCTTCTTTTTTGAGCCTTCTCACAATTAGAGCAAATGATGTGGTGTAGACACTTTGTTTTCCTTGGGGTTTCGTAAATATTAATGAAGACTCGTTGTTATTGGTGTAGGTTGAAAGCATAGTTTTGAGTATTATATCAATGCTATCGAGCCCCAATGATGAATCACCTGCGAATGTCGAAGCTGCTGTAAGTGATTGTGTTCCTGCTTGTTTCCAACTTTTGTTCTATCTATGCTTCATATATGGCTACATGCATATTTGTTTTTGTTTTGAGTATTTTACATGGGATTGCATTATGTCTTTATATTAGCTGAATTAAAGAAATCACCTGCAGGATTGAAATATGCATTATACTCTTCTTTTGTGTACATGGATATCACATCAAAGTTAATGTTTTCCTTAAACCTGTAGAAATGTTAATGTACATGTATATCACCGCTAAAACAGTTGACATTGTTATTCGTATATGGGGCCCTCTACCTGTAGAAATGTTAAATATGGTTTGAGCATTTAAAAATACCCTATAAGTGACCTCATTGTTAGGGTCAGAAAATGCAATCACATGCAACATGGTTCATAGTAGGTCCTACTTTTTTGTGATTGTTTTCTTGAGTTCTGCTTTCTTTTTCGGGTAGGGTTGGATGCTTAGTATTTCTCTATACATGGTTCATGCACACACTTATGAACCCATTAGGTGGGCTCGTATACGTACCCCTTAAACCTGATTAGGGGCTAGTGCATGCTCATGCTGGTGGAAGCTAATGGAAAGAAAAGAGCGCATCATATCATGTTGTACACGTACATATAGAACATACTCAGAAAGTAACTTGTGCCAGTGACATACAAACATGCATGAGGTCTTGCAATTTAAATAATGGTACATGGTTATGACGCACATCATTCATTCATACTTTTCATGACATATTCTTCATATGAGACAAACATACATGTGCATGTTCTACATTCGTACTTATCGTACATGGCTCATCAAGTGTCTCATAGAGCATAACATGAACATAGTTTCATAGCATATATGGATTAACATATTGGAAGTATATGCATCATAGATAATTTATAAGAATATTATAATACAAGAATTAACACATAGATAAGTCACATAGTACGTGCTAATCATATGTAAGTAGATGTTTTTCAAGAGGTTTGGTTTTGAAGTTAACTTCGTACTTGCTTCCTCTTCTTTTTTTTTCTCTCTCTTCTCCTTTCTTCTTCCTTTTTTTCTTCTTGTTATTTTCAAAATTGGTGTGACTAGAGATAAAGAAGGATGATATGGAGATGGAGAAATAAGGAGAGGGATGAGTTGGGATGATGGAAATGTTTGGTTTAGGAGATCATTTATAGGGTAAAGGAGAAGAAGAAGTGGAGGAAATGGGGAGAAGTGGTCGAGAGGTTGAGGGATTTGAGGGAGTTGGGTTGAGATTTTTAATGGAAGGGTATAAAACTATTTTTTTTTTTTGTTGCTATTAAAATACATATCCAAAAGAAATTTTTGTTTTCGATAGTACCTTATACTTGGAATACTCAAGGTACTTCTCCATCATTTCATCCTCTTGTTCCTATGTAGCTTTTTCCATTTGATGGTTTTGCTATAGTACCTTGACAAATGCTATCTCTTTGGTACGTAGGATCTTTATCTCTTGGGTTTAAATTTATACGGTCTCGTAATCTTCGACATGGGTTGGGCTAGTCATAATTAAGGAATGTAGTCTAGTCCACCCTTTTAAAGTATAAATTTCTTGTAGTTGGTCTAGCCCCGTATGGAGATATTAAATTTTAAGTTCCCTTGATTTGGTGGGATCATGTAGCATCGTTCAAATGTTTTGGGGTTGACTTAGTAAATTGTAATATCCTTAGAAAATGATTAGTATGAGTACTAAAATGACATGAGGAGGTTAGTGTTCTACCCTTTGTTATGAAAGTAATATGAGAAGTTTAGTGTTCTATTAGTCTTCAGTAAGCGGTGGGCACCTAGTTGGATTTTGACACTGCTTGTCACGAACAAATAGTCTCAATGTTTGACTCAAAGTTCAAAAGACATGTTATGTTACGTGCTTGTGTAATAGTTTTCAAGCTACCATTGGCATGACACTGTTCGAGGCTCGTATGGGTAACAATTTAGGTCTCTGATATGCTGGGACAAAGTAGGTGAATGTGAATGGTTGAGGCTAGAGTTGGTCCACGCCACCAAAGAGAATGTACAAAAGATTAGAACGAGGATGCGTATGACCCAAAGTAGATAGAAAAGTTATGCCGATATGAAGCGTAGAACTTGGAGTTTGAGATAGGCAACAAGGTATTCCTGAAGGTGGCACCGATGAAGGGCATTTTGAGATTTAGATGTAAGAGCAAGTTGAGCTCACGCTACATCAGACCTTTTGAGGTGTTCGATTACTATTGGGGACAAAAGTTTTTTTTTAGATGTAACAAAAAAAAAAAAAAAAAAAAAAAAACATAGTAATCTCCCACTTTCCCCTTAAAAATCTCAACCCTTTAACTCAACTCCCTCAACCTCTCAACTTGTTCTTTCCATTCCAGGAATTTAGTGACTTAGGCCTACAAGTTATTGAACTTCTTGTTGGAACACCTTCAAGCTTAGTTGGATAATTGTAGGATATATGATTATCACCTACTATGTGGTTTATACATGCTAATTCTTGTATTATGGTATTTCTATGAATTTTCTATGATGCATGCACTTCTGAGTCTATTGATTCGTTTATGCTATGAAACTATGTTGACATTATATCATATGAGACACTTGATGAACCATGTATGCTATGTCACATACATTTATGTATGTCTCATATAAAGGTTATGTCAAGAAAAGTATGCAAGTATGAATCATAAAAATGTACCATGATTTAAAATGTGGTATCTCATGCATGTTGTATGTCACAAGCATGAGTACTTCTCCAACATGTTTCGTATGGATGCGTACACCATAATATGATACACGCTCCTTTCTATTGGTTTTCGGTAGCATGAGTGTGTATTAGCCTATGGTCAACTTAAGGGGTACGTATACGAGCTGCCTAATGGGTTCATGTGTGCATGCGTGAACTACGTGTAGAGAAATATTATGCATCAAACCTTATATGAAAAAGAAAGTAGATCCTAAGGAATAGTCATGAAAAGTAGGTCCCACCATGAATCATGGTGCATTTGTTTGCATTTTCCGACTAGGTCACTTGGTGGTTATTTTAAATACTCAAACCACGTTTAACATTTTACAGCTAAAAAACAAGGGTTCCATATGCGGACAACGGTATCAGATGAGAAGGTTATGGAACCCATACCAGATAGTTTTTATGCATTTAAGTTGTAGACTCCATGTTGAAGAAGGATCTGAGCATTTTATCTCAAAACTTTGATAGGTGTTATTTTTTATTTTCAACCATGCTATTATTATTTTCCATGTATGTAATAAGTTCATGACAATGTTTAAATTAAACTATTTTTAAATGATTTTCTACCCATAGTAGTTATGGCATGTATGTAATAGTTGTCTTATTTTAAAGGAAAAAGTAGGGTCGTTACATGTTTCACCCACCTGGTGGTGTTGACTGAGAGTTGTGTTGGATATAGGTTGATGTCATGTTCTAAGTCGAATTGGGTTTGATTATATGGATATGGGATCTTCTAAAAAGCTCTTGAATATCTCTAGTTTTTTTCTTGTCCCAGTTTGTTAAATGCTTTATAGGCGATGGGCTTGGACACCTATTTTTGGGAGGATTGTTGGGTGAGGGAAAACCCCTTCGCTGGTTGAGTATTAAGTTACAATTTGTGGCGTCTGTTTTGTTGGCTTGGAGTGAGTCTTTTTTTTGTTTTGGGGTTTGGCTGCCTTTCATGGATAGGCAGTCGTTGAAGGTTTCTACTTTAATCTTTCTGTCGAGGGATTCTTATGTCATGGGGCAGGAGGGATTCTTCGTATCATGGATGACCCCTTGCTTTTCGGAGTTTTTTCCTTTCCTTTTCTTTTCTAGTTTCCTCTCCCATGTTTTTAAGTGTTTCCTCTCTATTCCTCACTTCCCCGTCAACCCCTTCATTTTCCTTCTTTGGAAGTTAAGATCTGTAAGAAGGTAAAGTTCTTTGCCTAATAGGTCTTGTAGGGGGAAGTTCATTCTTCAGGCCATGTGCAGAGAAACTCTTCCGTTTATTGGAGAGCCCTAGTGGCGCTCTCTTAGAGTTGCATCAAAGGACCTTGACCATATCCTTGAGAGTTACTAGATCGGTTGATTCCGTCCAGGCTCTTAGACGCCTTTGTAATTTCTATGGTTGTGGAGCATGAATTGCAGCGATATGAGGGAGAGGTTTTGTTGGATCCTCTTTTTAGAGGGAAAGAGAGGGTGAGACAACTGGGGGGAGTTGTTGAAGATTATTAGGTTTAGTGCCACGATTTGGGTATTGGCGGGTATAAGGCCTTTTGTCATTCTTTTGGATTGAGCTCCTTCTTTTCTTTAACAGCGTATAAGAAGTCGTATTGAATCCTTGATCTTATTGGGTCATCTGTCATGTTTTGTCTGAATTTGATTCAAGGAATTGTTTGACTAAACACACTATGGTTGATTATCCATGCTGTATTTGTGGGTTTATGTATGTTTAACTATGGTCAATGATTTAAATGAAAACTTTAGGCTGCATATAGGTCGCAATATCTGTCCAATTGTTTAAGTTTTTGGGTTGTTAAAGTTATTTAAGATGGAATGTGTGTGTTGGTGCAGAAGGAATGGAGGGACAGGAGGGAAGATTTCAAGAAAAAGGTAAGCCGCTGCGTGAGGAAGTCACAGGAAATGTTATGAGGAGGAAGAAGCAGCAGCAGCAGCAGGCAAGTTCTTTGGCTTTGTCTCTTCTGCTTTTTGTGGCAGTGAGTGTTTAAATTTTACATTTGCCCTAAGTAAGGGGGACTTCACCTGTTTCACTTGGTGCCAGTGGGTCTTGTTGTAGAACGAACGTCGTCCATAGAGCTGTCACCCTCCTCATATTTTTACTCTGTTTTTCTTTCTTTCTTTCTTTCTTTAGTTATAATTTTTATTTTGCTCTCTTCTTCTCCTCTCTGCATTTTTAATAGTAAGCATTAGAATGATTTGTATAACAAAAGCATCTTGTTTAATGCTTTTTGTTTTGTTAAAAGAAGGCAAAAAAAAAAAGAAAAAAAAAAAAAGAAGAAGAGAACCTTGTCTGCCTAATGACTGATTCAGCTTCGATATTGATGGTGCCGTATACACTTCTAAGCATAAGCCTTGTGGTTGATAAGATAAAAAGTCTTCTGGTTATGATTGTAGATTTCCAAATGTAATAATAATGAAAAAAAAAGTGTTGGATTTTGGATTTGAACCCTCCAAGGGATTGTTCTTTTTGGGGATTCTAATAGTTATATACATAGCATAGCATTTGGACTTCTTTGTCTTGGCCGAGTACAAACTAGTGTGTTTCGTAATATTGGTTAGATAAGGACTGGTTAGATAAGGACTTGTGTTTGTGTATTTTAAGTTAATTGAACTATGCTGTGGTTGACTTTGATTCATGATTTTAAAATGGAGGGTTTGGGTTAGGTTGGATTTTGCTCTTGCTATTCAGTATGGTATTTGTAAATAACATGACATTAGTATGGGAGGGCTAATGCCTCGATAGAACCCAGATGGATGGATGTTCGAGATATCTCGATGTTAAAAACGACATGTGAGTCTGTTTTCGATGACACGATCGAGTAAACTATGATGATCGGCAACACCCCATGACTTGGGATGATGTCAAGACATGAGAGCCATGTTAATTGGGAACCAAGATGATGTTGATGATTGCGATGTTGCTTTGGGAGATCTTGGCCTCAGGAGAAGCAAGGTTGAGGCGAATGACTTGGTCTAGTGTAGAAGCAAGTCGGTTGAGAAATTTGTATGATCAAACATTCTACTTTTACCCAAATGTTCAAATTTCTCGAGAGAGATATCTATAAATTATGACAATAAACCTACTAACTAGTTCTCAAAATGATAAAGTCTCGGGATAGATTAGAAGGTAAGTATATTATTAAATCATATCGTTTCTTTTAAATCAACCCTTTACACCCTTTTGTACAACATGAATCTTAGACATGATTTCATTGAAATCAACATGGCTTGAAGGATTCTCCCATTGAATCAACTCTCTAATTCCCTTCTCAATTTCTTCAACCTCCTTCATCAAACAGTTCAAACAAAAAGCCAAAGCACTTAAGCTCACAATTGCTTCACTTTCACCTCTCTGCTCAACAATCTCCACTGAATGCTTCAGAAATGAACAAACCATCTTTTCCTTAGCCATTTTCTCCACCCTTTGTGGCTCTCCCATCTCAACATCCCCAAACCCATCCTTCTTCTGTGCTTCCTTCTCAAGCTTCTTCAATGACTCCAATGAACACACATCCACACAACATCTCACCAACCCACCAACCCGTTCCTTATAATCCTCGACATCTTCCTCTAAATCTTCGCCGATTTTCCCCCACGACAACGAATGATTCTGTCGAATTTCGAGCATCGAACGACAAATGAAAGCAAACAAATCAACCGTTTTCGACAAAGATTTGAACAACTTTCCATGTAAACCACTCTGAAATGGCAAAAACCAAAAGTTTGGTTCCATCCCAGCTTCATCAATCAGCTGCTTCAGCTCACCGACATGAACTCCCAAATCTTTGGAGCTTTTCTCCAATTCTTCCCCTTGAAAACTCAATGAATCAATGCATTTTTGAAGAGCTTGTAAAGTGGAAGTGAGCTGAATTTTAGCTAATCTAGAAGCTCTGGTCGGATGTAAAATGATATCAACAATGATTGAACATGATACTCCAATGATTGTCTCCACGATTCTAGCAAAGGCGAGATCTTTAGGAGAGCCGTAATTTGTTCTTCCCAAAATGATGACAGCTCCAATAATCGCGGAGACTCCCCCAGCTGGGCCATACATTTTGCTTCTTTGAAGAAAGCTTGTGAAAACAAAGCATGGAACAAGGCAAAGAAGCCTCCCCAATAAAAGCTTCTCAAAAACAACGAAGCTCAAAAGGCCATAAACAGAGCCCACCACGGTTCCTTGCAGCTTCACATTAGCTACCTTGAAAGTGGCCTCTCGAGTGCAAGAAATGCTAACAGCCACTCCCAAACTTGCCCAAAATCCATTCTTTTTGCTATACATTAATCCCAAAAACACCGCCATTCCCAACGAAACAGCCGATTTTAGCGCTGCCATTAGTCTCTGGCAGCTCAAAATCGGCCGTTTTTTTTCTTGTTTTTGTTTTTGTTCTTGGGATTTCTTCGGTTTTTGAGGGTCTTTTTGGGATTTTTCGAGGAGGAGTTTCATGCAGAATATGAAGAACAGGGAGGGAAGATTGTTGATTTGAATGGATTGGGCATTGTTGATTGGATACTCATCTGGGTTTGAATTGGGGAAGGTATGCACTGAATCAAGGTGTGGAAAGGCATTGGCTTGGTTTAAAGCTTGGGTTATGTGCTTTTCCAAGGCGTTTACGCCATTTTTGAGTGCTTCATTATGAATTGGATATGAAGGAATGGTTGATAAAGCTAATTCCATTCCCCTTATGGGCCTTTCCAAATCCTCTAATCTTTGGCTGCTGCTTAGCCATCCCAATTGGCATATTTTCAGTGGTATCCACTCCCACTTCATGCTTTCCTGTCGTCGAAATTACAAATTTTAGTCTCTCGATTTTCGAATTTTTATCAAATAAGTTCTTAAACGCTAATAAATTCATAAACTTTCGATGATGTTTATGTCGGGTAGGTCATTAAACTATACAACGTGTATGATGAATCCATAAAGTTTTGATTTTTATATCTCTACTCGACACAAAAAGTTTTGATTTTTGTATCTCACACGTCCTTGAACATTTTCGATTTTTATTTTTGCTTAATAAATCGTAAGTTTTTGAACCTTTAATGATCTACTCGACACAAAAATTTAATTTTTTATGTCATAAATTTGTTTAATTTAAAAAATGGTTGAATATTTTAGGTACAAAATTAAAATTCAAAAAATGACCGAGCATATTAGCTATTTTAAAAATTTAAGGATCTATTTTAAATTTTAATTTATTTTAAATGTGGAATTAATTTTCTATTATTGACATTTAGATACTTATATTTTTAATAATTGTTGTAATTATTATTCTAATGATATTGTTTTATTTGCAAAAAATCAGAATAATAATGCTTACTTGGTATTGTTTTATGGGCCGCAGGAGTTTGGTTGCTGACGTGGACAATAGTGAGGCTTTAGAAATGGACCCTACTGCCACTGTGTCACTGTCAGCAAGAAGTGCTTTCACCAATAGCCTTAACCGCTCTGCCACGTTGTCCACCATTGCTTCGCTCTTCTTTTTCACCTTCACATTTATATTATTATTATTATTTTTTTAACTTATTACAAAATTTTCAAAAAAAATCATTATTTTATAACGTGTTGCAAAATGACATCACAAATAGAAACTCACTTTCATTTTCATTGATAAGTTGATCTGTCGTGTTTATAATTATAGTTCGTACGTCTTATAGCAAAATAAAAAAAAAATAATAAAAATTATTAAAAAAGAACGGATATGAAGATTTGAACCTTCGATCTCGAGAAAAGTGACATCGTACATGGAAACTAGCTTTGATTTTCGTTGATAAGTTATCGATTTTGTGTTAATTACAGCTTATATGTCAAAAAAATTTCATAAAAACTATCTTTAAAAAAAAAGAAAAAGGATTAGGTATAAAGATTTGAACCTTCGATCGAGAAAAATGTTATCGTACATTAAAACTAGCTTTGATTTTCATTGATAAGTTATCTAGCTTCCGTAAAATTATAGCTTATACGTCGAATTTTTTTTATAAAAACAATTTAAAAAAAAAAATTAAGAATAGGTATGAAAATTTGAACTTTTAACATCGAGAAAAACAACCTACGTACTGAAATTTTCATAAAAATTATTTTTATTACATATTTAGTGTAATACAATCAAAATCAGAAAATTTGAACTTCTGACCTCTTGTTAAAAGGAATATATGTTAAATTACTATTGAGCTATGCTCGGGTTAAGAAGTTACCAGAAGAGAAGCAAGACGGGGAAAGGGAAGGAGGGTGGCGACGACACTGGCGAAGACGCCCATGGCGGTCGAAGCGGCGACTTGAACAGGGTGCATGAGTGGCTGAGTATGAGCGCCGCCGATGAAACCCACCACATAAATAATCACAATCTGACCCAAGGCAATCCGTTTAGCCAACACATGGGTGGAGCTCGGCAGCACCACCACAACCGAAGCCAGCGCCACAGTCAAAGCAATCGTCTCGTACGAGAATTTCGTCGGTCCGATGAACCAAAACACCGCCATGGCCGGACACACTGTCTGCACCGTCGCGTACACCGCCAGCCAGCACCCACGAATGGCATCGCCCACCGTGGCGTTCGTCACTATCAGGATGGCAGTCACGTAAGAGAATGCTGGAAACGTCACAACTCGGCATAGAGAAGCCGGGCCGTACACGGTGGCTCCGGCAATTATAGCGCAAGCCACCGCCGTGCGACAACCGGCGGCAAGGCACGTCAGCCACAACGAGGCCATTATAAAGACAGTGGCAGTGATGTAATTTTGGAGTTTAAGGTTTGAGGCCGAATAAGGAAAGGGTTTAGATGGGTTTAAGTAATGAATGGGAAAGGCTGTGGGTTACGTTATTGGAACCCATGTGGCCCTACGTTTTATTATTTATTTATTTATTATTTAAAAATGTTCACAATTGTGGTGGCTCTCAATTTTGCTGCCCATTAATTTAACACAATTTTTTCTCTCTTTCTTACGTACTTCCTTTTCGTCCTCCTTTTCGTCCTTGCTCCAGTCTTTATATAATTTGGATTATCGAACTCAAACCATAAAATTTGGGTCGGTTTGCGGGTTGAATTTTTTTGTAAGGTCCGTAACAGTCCAAACCTACCGCTAATAGATATTATCCGTTTCGGCCTATTACGTATTGCCGTCAGTCTCATGATTTTAAAATTCATCTGTTAGGATATGTTTCCACACTTTTATAAAGAATGCTTCATTCCCTCCTTAACTGATGTGAGATCTCACAATTCACCCAATTTCGAGGGCTAGCGTTCTCGTTGACACTCATTCCTCTCTCCAATCGACGTGGGATTTCACAAGGTCAATTCGACCAACCTGAAATTAAGGTTACAACCCAATTTAACCCTACCTTACTTTTAAGATTATTATGAAGATTAATAATATTTTACATTTGTAATCGATGTTAGTGATGCGTTATGACTTATGAATGTCCATAGCATAGGAAGTTGTGGCTCAATCTATCTTTCTGTCCAAAATGAACGCCCAGCGGGTAAGCTCCTTTTTATTTATTATTAATGGTATAGGTGGAGAAAACTCGAAAACTATGGTTCTAAAAAGCATATTTGAATTTATTTTGAGATTTTAGTTACTAATGTAACATATATGGTGGAAAAGTAGAATTTTTTAAATAATAATAAAAAAGAACAACCTGATAACTCAACCTAATCGAACCTGAAAATAGAAGGTTGGGTTTGATTGAATTATGAAATCTATTCAAAATGCTCGGGTCACGAACCTAACAAACTCGAAATTTTAGATTGACTCAAAATATTTCATCAACTCAACCCATCTCCGTGCTTACTGTTTGCAATTGAGGGTAAAGAAGAAACCATATTATACTATATTATATTATATTATATTATACCATATTATATATTTTTATGCATAATGCTTTTACCTAACTAATATATGGAAAATAATAAATTATTATATGGTTTGATTTTGATAACGACACTCCAAACTTTAGATTATGTATGATTAAAAATGATATATAGTTAGAGGATGGATGAGGTTGTCCTTTGGGTAAATGAGTGGTTACATACTTTCTCATGATTTTATTTTTTAATGGTAAAAATAATATGTTTTTTGTTTTTTATATTTTATTTTTTTAAAATTCTAAAAATTATATATTTATTTTTTATTTTCTAAATGAGACATATATAACGCAAATGGTTAGGCCTATATTAAAAGTAGCTTTCAAAAAAGTGTTTTAAAAAAAATAAATAAATTAATTAAAATCACTGTTTTTAAAAAATATTCACCCATTAATTACTCTCTCAAACATATTTTAAAGGATTAAAATTATATATTATAGAAGAAATAATTCATTTAAATCTTTATTTTAATTAACTAACAAAATGATGATGTTTCTTAGATTTGAATTAATATAAATTCTCTTTTTTTTTTATGCCATTGATATGACTCGACCCACTAAAACACGAAAATCAGAATATATTAGAAAATGGATTTCTCATTAAATGCACTTGAAAAAAAATAATTTGACACTTAAGCGAGTGGTTGGGGAAAAACTCTCTATTTTTATCAAATGACCCGACCTTCCTCGACTCTTCTACCATGTGGGCCCTCTTTTCCACCTATGTTATGCTCTCGAGCGTAAGTCTATCATGCTTTGTGCTTGCGACATTTTCGCCGTTTATACTGGTAGTGTCATTCTCTCCACTAGCTGTATGGGGAAGTTGTCTTTCGTTGAAATCCCTCTTTATTGACTTTATGGGAAAATCGCCTCTCGTTTAAATCTCTATCTATTGATTGTATGGGAAAGTTGCCCGTCGTTCAAATCCTTCACTACTAGTTGTATGGATGAGTTGCCCTACGTTGAAATCCGCTATTATTGAAAAAAAATATTATTATAAATGATGATTGAATTATATATTAGGAACAAAATTGAAAAATGACATAAATGTTTAGAGACTAATAAATAATATATTAGGCTTCTACAAATTCTCTCTTACCCTAAGATCCCACGATAGTTGGAGAGGGAAACAAAATATTTCTTATAAGAGCGTGGAAACCTTTATGTAGTAGACACGTTTTTAAATCGTGAGACTGACGGCGATACATAACATGTCAAAGTGGACAATATTTGCTAACAGTGGGCTTGGACTATTACAAATGGTATCAGAGTCAGTCACGGACGGTACGAGACACTGGTCGGAGTAGGGCTAGACCTTCTCCATAATAGACGCGTTTTAAAACCATGAAGATGATGACGATACGTAACGAAACAAAATGAACAATATCTATCAGGTGGGCTTTGGTTGTTATACGTCTTATTTTAACACACATTTTTTTCCTTAAATTTATATATTTATATACATTTTTTCTTACCAATTTCTCACAACATTCTAATCTTACCCAATAAAATATTGTATTGGAGATGAGTACAAGTAAGAAATTCATGTATAATAATTTATTTATATAGTCTAAAGAATTTGACGCATAAATCCTAACAATCTTAACCTATCTTAAAAATTTTCAAAAGTTCCATAATTATCATGATTCTACCTATAGATAAGCTCCCATTACATAATTCTATTCCAAATAAAATTAGTGTTATGAAAAGAAGCACTCGGTTCAGAAAACAATTTTGTAACGCACCATGTTTAGAATTTGAAATCTGAATTCGGCACCTATATGTCTCGACATTCTTCTGCATCTCTTGCGACATGGTCACATTACTTACTTTTCACTTTTAAGAGTGAAGACTATTCCCATATATTAATACAGGTTTTTTCAACATGTTTTGTCCTCACTCACATGTAGAAAAATTCTGAAAAAATCACTCAATATTGAATTGGTCAAAGTAAAACCGGCTTAAATTTGAAGTTTTTATGATTTAGTCACTGAAAAGAATAATTCACTTTGTTAGTATTGATAATAAATTTTAATTTTTTAAAGTGTTTCTTAGCCATTCTATCCTTAGGATCGCTCTCCCCATTTTTTACTCGAGTGTCACAATTTTTATGTTATTATAAAGTTTTTATTGAATTCCTTCTTTATATGTTGTCCTACTATAATAATCTAACTTAGTTTATAATGACGTTGATAAACATAACGCTAGTGTTCGATGAACATTCTTAAACGATATTATTTGCTGCATAAGTTGTGAAATGATTGGAGTAATTCTTCATCCACATCTCATATGTTAGTGGCGGGGTCTCATTCGTCATGTGTCGGGTTTCATTCTCAATAAGTAAAGCAACCATGAACCCATACCCTTGATTCCCACATTGAGCCTCGGGCCGAAAAACCAAAGGTTGCTGTTTGTTCGAGATAAGCCAACATATACATAGGCTCCACGAACAGAAACCAACTCAACATTAAAATTTAAAGATTTGAAAGTATAAGGACTATATTGTTATTTTTACTGAAGTTGAGGACGAAAAAGTCTTTTTCAACCTAAATTATAGGAATCTTTAATATTTGATTAGTCCCGTGTCTTTTTTAATTAAACTTATTATTTTTAATTTTATTTTTCTATAATTAATTCATCATTAACGTGGATTATTAATTACGTATAACATCTTAATCAGGTAGGTAATAAATAAATAATCAGCTTATAATTAGTGAAAAAGTAATCAGTATTTAATTAGAGAGCGACCCCTTCTCTTGGAATTTGATTTGTTTTAGCATGAAATAATATAGTTTAATTTAATATTTATTAATTTTTTAAATAGAAAAATATTAATTAAAATGTCTTCCACAATGGGTTGGTGGATTAAAATAGTAATATGTACACTGTAAAATCCATTACCTTTGTTTGTGACTTAGTGCCATTCAACTTTCTCTTTAATTCTACAAAATTAGGTCAACCTTATCATTCTTTTGGCAAGTTTTTAATTTTTTAATTTTTGTTTTTAATTTTTAAAATTTCAGCCACTAAAGACATGATAGCTGTCTTACGAGCGGACGCTGACATAGAACAACTTTCTTTAATTTGTTTTAGATAATATCTTAGAGACGATCACGTGGATTTGCCTGATGTCATACATATATATATTGCAAATATATTGACTTGCACGAACAAAAAGATGGCTTTACGATTTGAGATCAAGATACGAATAAAACCAACTACAAAGGTTATAAGAAAAGGACAATAAGAAACTAATGGATGCACCAAAAAAGATTTCAAGTAATACGTACGATTCATGGGAATAGAACCTAAAGGGTAGAACTCACATGAGCTCTCTCGTTAGACCTAATGACCTAACAACCTGACAAATTACTTGGGGGTATAATGTGACACCCGAGTAAAGGAAGAGTATATGAATGAACCGAGACCACATATGAATTAGAGCGATCTTGAGGATAGCATGACTAAGAAAGACTTAAAAGAAATAACAAGGTGTACCTTTCTTTTACGTGGCTCAATCATAGGAACTCAATGGTTAAACGTGCTTTACTTTCAATTTTATGTCTAATAAAACATTAAAAAAATTAGGGGTTAAATTTGTAATTTTACAAATTCAGGAACCAAATGCCCCATGCCCTAGATTCAAAATTCGGATTTGGTACCCGATGACTCAGTCACGTTACTCATTTCTCGCTTTTAAAGAGTGAAAACTATTCCCACAGACTTAACCATGAAGTTCCTATGATTGAGTCACCGAAAAGAAAAATGTACTTTGTTGATATAGATAATAACTTTAATTTCATTTTAAGTCTTTCTTAGTCGTCATATCCTCAGTATCACTCTAATTCAACAAATTTTTTATACTCAATTTTTTTTTCCAAATGAACGATATCAAAATATGATCTAAACGTAATTAAAAAACATTACCGTATTATAATTTTTTTTATGAAAAATAAAAAATATATTTTATGTTATGGTAACTTTTGTGAATAACGAATATACAAGGACTGGAAAGTGAATAAATAAAATAGGTAGAAACAGTGAAAGGAGAAGAAGTGTGTTGTTAGTTGTTTAGATACTAATCCGCAAACTTTGGACTTTAATACTGAATTAATTTAGGTGATGGAAGAAAGGAGAATTAATAATAATAATAATAATTAATTAGTAAATTAATCAATAATTAAAAAGATGATTATTGGGTTAAAGTTGAGTACAAAAATGGTTTGCATGGGGAGGAAGCTTAGTTATGGAAGTCCTTGTTGGAATTTGTTGAAATGGAATCCCTTTAGATTTCCACTAACACTTAACTTTTCCCCTCCTTGTCGTTGCTCTTTCGAAACATCTTTGGGTCAAATTGTGTACGCGGAGGATCAAAATTGTTCCCACTCTCACAACCACAGATATTTTCATATCTAGTATTCGGATCACGATTTACCTGATAGTTCTCCTGATAGTTCTCGGCATCCACTGCAACATGCCCACCATGTCCATTCTATTTACCTGTTGTTTGTACGAGTGAAGATTATGCCTATAAATCAACACGGGTTCTTAAGAAAATTTTCAGAAGGTCGTTCAACATATGATTGTTCCAAGCTAAACGTGCTTAACTTTTGAAATCGTGTTCGACCCCTGATGGTTATGACATTTCCTTGCATCCACTGAAACATGCCCCTTTTATTTACTTGACGTTTCTAAGAATGAAGATTATACCTACAAACCAACAAAGGTTATGAATAAAATTTTTAGAAGTTCGTTCAACATATGATTGTTCTAAGCTAAATATGTTGAGCTTTTGAAATTGTATCAGACATTTAATGACTCTGATGTTTTCCTGCCTCCATTGCGACATGACCATTTTACTTCTTCGTTGTTTCTAAGAATATCTATACCTAAAAACCAATACAGCATGGTTTGAAAATTTGTAGAAGGTTATCCGACATGTGATTGTTCCAAGTTAAACATTCTTAACTTTTGAATTTTTATAATTGAGTTATCGAAAAATGAAGTTACACCTTATTGATATGTAATAATTTTAAATTTTTTAATCATCATATCAAATCGCTCTCAGTCATATAGATGTGACATAAAATTTAAAATCAAATCATGATATATAATTAATCATTTAATTGAAAATAGTATTTGAGAAAGGCAGGTGACGTCCAAAGACAACACTTAAATTAAAACATTTAAAAGTAAGAGATTTTTTGGAAAACGGTGTGCAAAAACAAAACGTGGCTTCCTTAGCCATACAAGGTGAGATCTTATGTAATAATAAAGTTTAATAAGTTAGGTCTTTCCACTATTTATTAATATCATCACATTTTCATAGTCTTTTATTGTTCGTTTTTGTGCTTTGGTTTGTGATATGAACAAAGATATCTCAATTATATAATATAAATGTCAAGAAAAAAATAAAAAAAATGTTCAAATTATCATAAGATAAACTCAATTCGCAAACAATGATATGACTCTAAGATATTTGATCAACAAAATAATTTAAATCTTGTTTTCCCTTACGGTGATTTTTTTAAAAATTATTTTGGAGCTTTTTGATATTTTAGATCTGAATGTCTTGTTCTTCAACAAAGTTGTTAGATCAAAATTTTCGGAGTTTTATATCAGTTGAGATGAAATCATCTTAATTGGAGAGTTTTAGCATTTACGCTCTAGGGGTTTGTTGTATTGTCGGTAAGTCTCAAATGAAGTTCAACTGCATAATGAAGTACTAGAAAATTGGGTTGTCAATGCTCAATACGAAGCGCACTGAGTGGAAGCCCAAATTGGCCCATAGTGGAAGCCCAAATCGGCTATAATGGAAGCCCAAACCGGTCCATAGTGGAAGCCCAAATCGGCTCATAGTGGAAGCTGAAATTGGCCCATAGTGGAAGCACAACGGCCCATAGTGGAAGTTCAAATAGGCCCATAGTAAAAGCCCAAATTGGCCGAGGTTCAAATAGATCCATAGTAGAAGCCCAAATCGGCCCATAGTGGAAGCCCAAATAGGCCCATAGTGGAAGACCATGTAGGCCCATAGTTGAAGACCAAGTAGGCCCATAGTGGAAGGCCAAGTTGGCTCATAGTGGAAGCCCAAGTTTAACCATAATGGAAGCCCCAGTTGGCCCATAGGTGGAAGCCCAAGTCGGCCCATAGGTGGAAGCCCAAATCGTCCAATTGTGGAAGACAAATTGGCCCATGTGGAAGCCCAAATCGGCCCATAAGTGGAAGCCCAAGTCGGCCCATAGTGAAAGCCCAACAAGGCCCATAGGTGGAAGCCCAAATCGGTCCATATGTGGAAGCCCAAGTCGGCCCATAAAGGAAGCCCAAGTCGGCTCATAGTGAAAGCCCAACAAGGCCCATATGTGGAAGCCCAAGTAGGCCCATAAAGGAAGCCCAAGTCGGTTCATAGTGAAAGCCCAAGTCGGCCCATAGGTGGCAGCCCAAGTCGGCCCATAAAGGAAGCCCAAGTCGGCTCATAGTGAAAGCCCAACAAGGCCCATAGGTGGAAGCCCAAGTCGGTCCATAAACGAAGACCAAGTCGGCCCATAAAGGAAGGATAACTCGGCCCATAGGTGGAAGGCAAACTCGGCCCATAGGTGGAAACCCAAGACGGCCCATATGTGGAAGCCCAAATCGGCCCATACGTGCAAGCCCAAAGAGGCCCATTTGTGGAAGCCCAAGTCGGCCCATAGTGAAAGCCCAACGCAGCCCATAGATGGAAGCACATGACGGCCCATTGTGGAAGCCCAAGTAGGCCCATATGTGGAAGCCCAAGTCGGCCCATTGTGGAACCCAAGTCGGCCCATTGTGGAAGCCCAAGTCAGCCCATAAAGGGAACCAAAGCCGGCCCATAAAGAAAGCCCAAGCCGGCCCATAAAGGAAGCCAAACACGGCCCATTGTGGAAGCCCAAGTCGGCCCATAGTGAAAGCCCAACGCGGCCCATAAAGAAAGCCCAACTCGGCCCATACGTGGAAGTCCAAATCGGCCCATACGTGGAAGCCCAAATCGGCCCATAAGTGCAAGCCCAAATTGGCTCATTGTTGCCCAAAGCGACCCATAGTGGAAGCCCAAGTCCGCGCATAGGTGGAAGCCCAAGTCACCCATTGGTGGAAGCCCAAGTCGGCCCATAGGTGGAAGCCCAAGTCGGCCCATAGTGGAAACCCAACTCGGCCCATTGTGGAAGCCCAAGTCGGCCCATAGTGGAAGCCCAAGTCGGCCCATAGTGAAAGCCCAATGGCGCCTATAGGTGGAAGCCCAAGTCGGCCCATAAAGGAAACCCAAGTCGCCCCATAAAGGAAAGCCCAAGTCGGCCCATAGTGAAAGCCCAATGCCGCCCATTATGGAAGCCCAAGTCGGCCCATTGTGGAAGCCCAAGTCGGCCCATAGTGGAAGCCCAAGTCGGCCCATACGTGGAAGCCCAAATCGGCCCATAAGTGCAAGCCCAAGTCGGCCCATAGTGAAAGCCCAACGCGGCCCATTGTGGAAGCCCAACTCGGCCCATTGTGGAAGCCCAAATCGACCCATACGTGGAAGCCCAAATCGGCCTATTGTTGCCGAAATCGGCCCACAGTGGAAGCCCAAGTCGGCCCATAGTGAAAGCCCAACGCGGCCCATAGTGGAAGCCCAAGTCGGCCAATAGTGAAAGCCCAATGCCGCCGATAGGTGGAAGCCCAAGTCGGTCCATAAAGGAAAGCCAAGTCGGCCCATAAAGGAAAGCCCATGTCGGCCCATTGTGGAAGTCCAAGTCGGCCCATTGTGGAAGCCCAAGTCGGCCCATAGTGAAAGCCCAATGCCGTCCATTGTGGAAGCCCAAGTCGGCCCATTGTTGAAGCCCAAGGCGGCCCATAGTGGAAGCCCAAGTCGGCCCATACGTGGAAGCCCAAATCGGGCCATAAGTGCAAGCCCATGTCGGCCCATTGTTGGCCAAAGCGGCCCATGGTGGAAGCCGAAGTCGGCCCATACTGAAAGCCCAACGCGGCCCATTGTGAAAGCCCAACTCGGCCCATTGTGGAAGCCCAAATCGACCCATACGTGGAAGCCCAAATCGGCCTATTGTTGCCTAAATCGGCCCACAGTGGAAGCCTAAGTCGGCCCATAGTGAAAGCCCAACGCGGCCCATAGGTGGAAGGCCAACGCGGCCCATAGTGGAAGCCCAAGTCGACCCATAAAGGAAAGCCCAAGTCGGCCCATTGTGGAAGTCCAAGTCGGCCCATAGTGAAAGCCCAATTCCGTCCATTGTGGAAGCCCAAGTCGGCCCATTGTGGAAGCCCAAGTCGGCCCATACGTGGAGGCCCAAATCGGGCCATAAGTGCAAGCCCATGTCGGCCCATTGTTGCCCAAAGCGGCCCATGGTGGAAGCCCAAGTCGGCCCATACTGAAAGCCCAACGCGGCCCATTGTGGAAGCCCAAATCGACCCATACGTGGAAGCCCAAATCGGCCTATTGTTGCCTAAATCGGCCCACAGTGGAAGCCCAAGTCGGCCCATAGTGAAAGCCCAACGCGGCCCATAGGTGGAAGGCCAACGCGGCCCATAGTGGAAGCCCAAGTCGGCACATAGTGAAAGCCCAATGCCGCCGATAGGTGGAAGCCCAAGTCGGCCCATAAAGGAAAGCCCAAGTCGGCCCATTGTGGAAGTCCAAGTCGGCCCATAGTGAAAGCCCAATTCCGTCCATTGTGGAAGCCCAAGTCGGCCCATTGTGGAAGCCCAAGGCGGCCCATAGTGGAAGCCCAAGTCGGCCCATACGTGGAGGCCCAAATCGGGCCATAAGTGCAAGCCCATGTCGGCCCATTGTTGCCCAAAGCGGCCCATGGTGGAAGCCCAAGTCGGCCCATAGTAAAAGCCCAACGCGGCCCATTGTGGAAGCCCAACTCGGCCCATTGTGGAAGCCCAAATCGACCCATACGTGGAAGCCCAACTCGGCCTATTGTTTCCTAAATCGTCCCATAGTGGAAGCCCAAGTCGGCCCATAGTGAAAGCCCAAGGCGGCCCATAGGTGGAAGCCCAAGTCGGCCCATATGTCGAAGCCCAAATCGGCCCATAAGTGCAAGCCCAAATCGGCCCATTGTTGCCCAAGGCGGCCCATAGTGGAAGCCCAAGTCGGCCCATACGTGGAGGCCCAAATCGGGCCATAAGTGCAAGCCCATGTCGGCCCATTGTTGCCCAAAGCGGCCCATGGTGGAAGCCCAAGTCGGCCCATACTGAAAGCCCAACGCGGCCCATTGTGGAAGCCCAACTCGGCCCATTGTGGAAGCCCAAATCGACCAATACGTGGAAGCCCAAATCGGCCTATTGTTGCCTAAATCGGCCCACAGTGGAAGCCCAAGTCGGCCCATAGTGAAAGCCCAACGCGGCCCATAGGTGGAAGGCCAACGCGGCCCATAGTGGAAGCCCAAGTCGGCACATAGTGAAAGCCCAATGCCGCCGATAGGTGGAAGCCCAAGTCGGCCCATAAAGGAAAGCCCAAGTCGGCCCATTGTGGAAGTCCAAGTCGGCCCATAGTGAAAGCCCAATTCCGTCCATTGTGGAAGCCCAAGTTGGCCCATTGTAGAAGCCCAAGGCGGCCCATAGTGGAAGCCCAAGTCGGCCCATACGTGGAGGCCCAAATCGGGCCATAAGTGCAAGCCCATGTCGGCCCATTGTTGCCCAAAGCGGCCCATGGTGGAAGCCCAAGTCGGCCCATAGTAAAAGCCCAACGCGGCCCATTGTGGAAGCCCAACTCGGCCCATTGTGGAAGCCCAAATCGACCCATACGTGGAAGCCCAACTCGGCCTATTGTTTCCTAAATCGTCCCATAGTGGAACCCCAAGTCGGCCCATAGTGAAAGCCCAAGGCGGCCCATAGTTGGAAGCCCAAGTCGGCCCATATGTCGAAGCCCAAATCGGCCCATAAGTGCAAGCCCAAATCGGCCCATTGTTGCCCAAAGCGGCCCATAGTGGAAGCCCAAGTCGGCCCATTGTGGAAGCCCAAGTCGGCCCATACGTGGAAGCCCAAATCGGCCCATTGTTGCCCAAATCGGCCCATAGTGGAAGCCCAAGTCGGCCCATTGTGGTAGCCCAAGTCGGCGGATACGTGGAGGCCCAAATCGGCCCATACGTGGAAGCCCAAATCTGCCCATATGTGCAAGCCCAACTCGGCCCATAGGTGGAATCCCAAGTCGGCCCGTAGTGGAATCCTAGCTGGGCCCATAAGTGTAAGCCCAAATCGGCCGTAGGTTGAAGCCCAAGTAGGCCCATAGTGGAAGCCCAGTTTGCCCATAATGGAATGCCAAGTCGGCCCGTAGGCGGAAGCCCTACTCAGCCCATTGTGGAAGCCCAAATCGGCCCATACGTGGAGGCCCAAATCGGCCCATACGTGGAAGCCCAAATCCGCCATAAGTGCATGCCTCAATCGGCCCATTGTGGCCCAAAGCCGCTCACTGTGGAAGCCCAAGTGGGCCCATAGTGAAAGCCCAACTCGGCCCATAGGTGGAAGCCATGTCGGCCCATAAAGAAAGCCCAAAGCTGGCGCATAGTAGAAGCCCAACTCGGCCCATACGTGGAAGCCCCAGTCGCCCCATAGTGGAAGCCTAGCTGGGCCCATAAGTGTTAGCCCAAATCGGCCGTTGGTGGAAGCCCATGTAGGCCCTTAGTGGAAGCCCAGTTGGCCCATAATGGAATGCCAAGTCGGTGCGTAGGCGGAAGCCCAAATCAGCCCATAGGTGGAAGCCCAAATCGGCCCATAAGTGGAAGCCCAAATCGGCCCATAGGTGGAAGCCCAAATCGGCCCATAGTGGATGCTTAAATCGGCCCATTGTTTAAGCCTAACACGGCCCATCGTGGAAGCCCAAGTCGGCCCAATGTGGAAGATCAAGTCGGCCCATAGCGGAAGCCCAACTCGGCGCATTGGTGGAAGCCCAAATCGGCCCTTAATGGAAGCCCAAATCGGACATAGTGGAAGCACGAGTCGGTCCATAATGGAAGCCCACGTCGGCCCTTTGTGGAAGCCCAATTCGGCCACAGTGGAAGCCTAATTTGGCCCATAGTGGAAGCCCAAATAGGCCCATAGGTGGAAGCCCAAGTCGGCCATAGGTGGAAGCCCAAGTCGCCCTATTGTGGAAGGCCGAGTCGCCCTATCGTGGAAGCCCAAGTCGGCCCATTTCCGGAAGCCCAAGTAGGCCCATTGTTGAAGCCCATGTCTGTCCATAGTGGAAGCCCAACCGGCCCTTAGGTGGAAGCCCATCTCGGCCTATAGGTGGAAGCCCAACTCGGCCTATAGTGGAAGCCCATGTCGTTTTACAAAAATACTATTTTGTTAAACGACTTGGGCTTCCACTATTTGAAAATAGTCACCATAAATTAACTAGAAAATTTTAAAAACAAGAAAATAACAAAAAATGCAGATAATGTAAATAAAAAAATATGAAGAATAATAGTAACTTAAAATATTTAAATAAAGGTATAGTGCCCTAAATCGGAGATAGCCCTAACTCTGATTCAGTCTCGTTCTCTCTAACGATCATCCCTCCGGCAGTGGCTTCCTGGTGGGCGGCGGCGGCTGTTGCCTCTCTCACGAGCATCCACCTCAACGGCGGCGGCCGTACATTATTATCCAGTTAGCAGCAGCTCCTTTGAGACTTCCATAAATCTCTCTCTCTAAAACCTGACAGTTTGTGGACATCATGGCTAGAGTTTTGGTTCAACCGACAAATTTTCCTGGTTTGATTGGTGGAAGAAGGTGTCCGCCTTCAAAAGTATCAGGTAATGTAAGAGGGGCTGTGAAAATGATGTCGACTGTCCATGCGCCTTGTTCGAGGATAAGAAGCTTCTCTGGACTTAGGGGCCTTAATTCTTTGGATGACATGTTGAGAAATGGGCAAGATTTCTATTCGAAGATGGCCATTGCAATCTCTTCCAGGGGAGGAAAGGCTAGCAGATGTGTTCCAAAAGCCATGTTTGAGCGATTCACTGAAAAGGCAATTAAGGTAATTATGCTTGCCCAGGAGGAAGCGAGGCGGCTTGGTCACAATTTTGTTGGCACTGAGCAGATCCTTTTGGGTCTTATTGGGGAAGGCACTGGTATTGCTGCTAAGGTTCTTAAATCTTTGGGAATTAATCTTAAAGAAGCACGCGTGGAGGTGGAGAAGATAATTGGTCGGGGCAGTGGTTTTGTTGCTGTAGAAATTCCATTCACTCCTCGTGCAAAGCGTGTTTTGGAACTTTCTCTTGAGGAAGCTCGCCAACTTGGTAATCTTAAACATGTTTGAATTTTCTTTGGATAACAGAGAATGCTTGATAAGAAAAAAAACAATATTGTTTTCTCCGAAATTGTGTCCCAGAGCCCGGTGATGAAGCACTAATAATCTTTCTCTGCAGTTTTGGATGTGGCTTGATACAATGTATTTATGTTGGCTATAGAAATATAAGTCCATGCTCTATTATATGGACCTTATCTTATGTGTATCTTAAGTGTGCTTTACGTTGTTGTATTGTTGCGAAACTTACATGAATTTCCTGCATTTTCAGGCCACAATTATATTGGATCAGAGCACTTGCTTCTGGGACTACTTCGTGAAGGGGAGGGTGTTGCAGCTCGTGTTCTTGAAAATTTAGGTGCTGATCCCTCTAACATTCGGACTCAGGCAAGAATTTCGTCCCGACAATATCAATTTAGTTTATTTGAGGCAAATATTTTAACTTTAACCTAATAATTTACAAATTGAGTGAATAGGTTATTCGAATGGTGGGTGAGAGCGCAGAGGCTGTTGGTGCTGGTGTTGGAGGAGGGACCAATGGGAACAAGATGCCTACCCTGGAAGAGTATGGGACAAACTTAACTAAGCTGGCAGAAGAGGTGCTTTGGAAATATATTTTCAGTGACACCTGACAAGGAGTTTTTTATTCTGTGGAAACACAGGTTCTAATTTCAGTTTCTTGCCTCTGTAGGGTAAACTAGATCCTGTTGTTGGTAGGCAGCCGCAAATAGAACGTGTAACCCAAATTCTCGGTCGGCGAACAAAGAATAATCCTTGCCTCATTGGTGAACCTGGTGTTGGGAAAACGGCCATTGCTGAAGGTCTGGCTCAAAGGATTGCTAATGGGGATGTTCCTGAAACGATAGAAGGGAAGAAGGTTAGAATTTGTTTTTACAATAACTGGCCGCTTTTCAGGAACTCAAGAACATATCTCCTTGTTGCTTGTTGAACAATCAATCCAACCATAATTATAATTAAGCAGTACGCTGTACCTTGTTATGCTGAAAAGTCTCAGATACTCTGTAGGCTATTTCTGCGAGTCAGCAAGCTCTGGCAATTGTTCTTCTGAGACAAATCAAGGAATTATTTTGTTTGTCAAACCCATTCTACACCGTTGTTTGAAGTTTGACCTAGTAGGCTATTTTTCTCCATTATGTTTGTGGGGCATTTGTTATTGAAATAGTTATTTAAAATTTTCCGTTGTGCAGGTTATAACCTTGGATATGGGCCTTCTTGTAGCTGGCACAAAGTATCGTGGGGAGTTTGAGGAAAGACTAAAGAAACTGATGGAGGAAATAAAACAAAGTGATGACATTATCCTTTTTATTGATGAGGTGCACACATTAATTGGCGCAGGGGCTGCAGAAGGAGCTATTGATGCAGCAAACATATTAAAGCCTGCCCTTGCAAGGGGTGAACTGCAGGTAATCTTGAGACCCTATAATTCACTATAATAAAGCCTAAACAACTAAAGAGGCCATGGTGGAGGAAACGCCCACCAAAGAAAGCTATTGTATGAAGACCTTCCACTCTAGTTAATAAAAGAAAAAACTGGATTGTTATCTAACATTATTTTGTGATAAGAGACCCTACACTCCCCAAAGAAGAAGGCCAAAACAACTTAGAGGCTGGGGCAGAGGAAACCCCAGAAAAGAAAGATATTGGATGAAAACCCTCCACTCTAGGATAGTTAAAAATAAAATGTGGGCAATGAACAATGTTTTCTTATATATATATATATATATATTGTGAGAGACGCTTCAACATGAGGTTATCTAATGAACAAGATAAAAAAAACTACATATGAATTTCTGTTTCTCGTTACAAGTTTATGGTTTCTTTAAAACTGTATGAGCCACAAAAATTCTCTAATGGCGCAGTTTTAAAGATCTGTAGCTTTTCTTTTCAACCAACTAGTAGTTTTACTTTGGAGTCTAACTTGAGTAACTAAGCTTCTGTAGGCAAGGGATCACCAAAAAAACTTGTCCTTCTTTAGCACTTGAATTTTGTAAACTAGATGCCCAAGGACGAGCTTCAATTTCTGAGGGAGTAGTTTGGAGCTTCAAGTCTAAGAACTGGAGCTATCAAGGGTCCATGTCATCATATCTTTGTTAGAACGAAAACTAGTCACCTGGATCTTGTCTCTATTTTTATCAACCAAGTTGTATTGTAAGGAGGATTCTTCTCAATGAAGAGATATCTGTCATGACAAAAAGTAACGAAAAGGTACTATAGTTGCAAAATATAGGATAACAAATGTTTATATAGTTTTTAACCATTCTAGCTGGTATTTTTCAATCATTGTAATCCTTATAATGTTTCTAGTGTCGTTACACATCTCAATTCTTTCTCCCTGTGCTACCTAAATAAATTATCCGGTTCTCTATTTTTTACAGTGCATTGGAGCTACAACCTTGGATGAATACAGAAAGCACATTGAGAAAGACCCAGCCTTAGAAAGACGATTTCAGCCAGTCAAAGTGCCAGAGCCATCTGTGGATGAAACCATACAGATTTTGAAAGGCCTGAGAGAGCGCTATGAGATCCACCACAAACTTCGTTACACAGATGAAGCATTAGAGGCTGCTGCGCAGCTGTCATACCAGTACATCAGGTATGTTATCGTTGCCTTGAAAGATAATATTTAGCTAAGTGGAAAGAAAAGCTCTGTGGTGTTTAACCTCCATTTATTTTACCTCCTAATAGACCGTTTTGGTTGGATAATATTTGATAACATTGAAGTCCATGTATTTGAGTGGATTATGTAAGCATGATAACGTGTTTGAGGTTATTGCCTTGACATTTTTATGTGTTATGATAATAATGATGTGTAGTTGAGAGATTGCCTTGTAATATCTGTGCTTCGGAATAATTAGTTAAGATTGTAGTTGATTTTCATAATTAGTTTGTGAAAGGTGTGTTTTGATGGGTATCTGTAAATTTCAGTGATCGATTCTTGCCTGATAAGGCAATTGACTTGATTGATGAAGCAGGTTCCCGAGTTCGCCTTCGTCATGCTCAGGTCTGTTCTCATCATCCTTGGAACTTCTCCAATCCTGGTGTTTTTCTACACGATTTTGCTACATTTTTAATGTTATTTGCAGCTACCTGAGGAAGCTAAGGAGCTGGAGAAAGAGCTCAGGCAGATTACGAAGGAGAAGAATGAGGCCGTTAGGAGTCAAGATTTTGAGAAGGTAATTTTGTTCTCTTTTATTTTTCTCCCCTGTTATTTGCAATGTTTTACAGTTAAGCTTCCTGAAACTGCATGTTGGTGTTCTTTCTCTGGGTTTTTCTATGAATGATCAAGTGGTTGCAATATTTAAATTTTAGTATTTCCATGCCATTTTGAAGTTGATTCAGCTCTAGCAAAGGAACTTAAAGTGAATTCTTACTTTAAACAGGCTGGAGAATTGCGTGATAGAGAAATGGAACTGAAGACTAAGATCTCTGCTCTCATAGATAAAGGCAAGGAGATGAGCAAGGCGGAAAGTGAGGCAGGAGACGTAGGTGCTGTTGTGACTGAAGTTGATATTCAGCATATTGTCGCTTCCTGGACTGGCATTCCTGTCGATAAAGTATCCGCTGATGAATCTGACCGCCTCCTCAAAATGGAAGAGACCCTCCATACGAGGGTCATTGGTCAAGATGAAGCAGTTAAAGCCATCAGCCGTGCCATACGCAGAGCTCGTGTTGGACTCAAGAATCCCAATCGTCCCATTGCAAGCTTTATATTTTCTGGGCCAACTGGTGTTGGTAAATCCGAGTTAGCAAAATCATTGGCTACTTACTACTTCGGCTCTGAAGAAGCAATGATTCGTCTCGACATGAGTGAATTCATGGAAAGACATACCGTCTCCAAGCTCATTGGTTCACCCCCTGGTTATGTTGGTTACACAGAGGGTGGTCAATTAACCGAGGCTGTTCGTCGCCGTCCATACACAGTGGTTCTCTTCGATGAGATTGAAAAGGCTCATCCTGATGTGTTCAACATGATGCTTCAAATTCTGGAGGATGGAAGGTTGACAGATAGCAAGGGCAGAACTGTAGACTTCAAGAATACACTTTTGATTATGACATCAAACGTGGGAAGCAGTGTAATTGAGAAGGGAGGTCGCAGAATAGGGTTCGACCTCGACTACGACGAGAAGGACAGTAGCTATAACCGTATCAAGAGCTTGGTGACAGAGGAGCTGAAACAATACTTCAGGCCTGAGTTCTTGAATAGGTTGGACGAGATGATCGTGTTCCGTCAGCTCACAAAACTGGAGGTGAAGGAGATTTCGGATATAATGCTGAAGGAGGTGTTCAATAGGTTAAAATCCAAGGAAATCGAGCTTCAAGTGACGGAGAGATTCAGGGATAGGGTAGTCGAGGAAGGATATAACCCAAGCTACGGTGCGAGGCCATTGAGAAGGGCAATCATGAGACTTTTGGAGGACAGCATGGCTGAGAAGATGCTGGCAAGGGAGATCAAGGAGGGGGACTCTGTAATTGTGGATGTTGATTCAGATGGAAACGTGACAGTGCTGAACGGCAGCAGTGGAGCTGCTACACCTGAGGCTTTGGCGGATGCTTTGGTTTGATAGAGATGAGAACAACAATCATATTATTTACAAGGTACGAATTGAAATGCATTTTCATCTTATTTATTGGCTTGTTCTTGTATAGTCTGTTTCTATCTGGATGAATGGGTCAGCTGGTGTTATTGGATTTGGAACTGCGTAGTGGATCTTTCTAAGTTAGATTTGAGTAATGAATGCCTATTTTCCACTACGAGGATTGGCAGGACTTTGAGAACTTTGTTGTATGAATAAAATTATTAATGCCTTTTACAGTTCATCCAGATTGCATTCTCCATTGAATAAGTTTTTTTTTTTTTTGGTCTTATAACTGATCTGCCACTGATCTTATTACTTGAACAAGTACTTTTTTTTTTGCTTGATTAAAAGAAGCTTATACTAAAGTGTTTGGTGCGATGTAATGAAACGAAAGTGCACACTCGGTTCAAGTTTTGTTGAGTTAGGAACCGAGAGAGAATTTTGGGCAATGAATTTCGGTTCACTATGTTAAAGAGCTTAAGAAAGTTTAGTGCAGTACAGAAGTTACTAGTGCACCTTCTTTGGCTTGGATAATTCTTTTGTTTATGAAAAAAAATGTTTAATCAAAGAGAGTTTTGTACAAAAGTTCACTTCTTTGCCCGTTGAGTTTAAAATTCCAGTTATGTTGAGTTTAAAAGGCAGCTTGGTTTTGAGCTTTGTTGTGTCTAGAACAAAAAAATTTATGTCAGAGAATCTGAGGCGATCTATGAACCAAAATTGCATCATTTTTTTTTTTATCAATCAAGGCTTTTTTGAGTCTGAAAACAAACATTTGCTACAAGAGAGCTTGACACCATGTATGAACATTTGCTACAAAAGTTTTATGTCAAAGAAACTGTCTTAATGTACCTATTCTTTGAGTTTTGTTGAGTTTTGTTGAATTTGAAGCCAAAAGTTTACCTTGGAGAGTTTGGTGCTATGTCCGGACTAAAAGTGTTCAGCTTTGACTTAATTTGAATTGTTTCAGGTATGAAACTAAAGGTTCATGTCAAAGAAACTTTTGAATTGATGTACGAACCATAAGTGAAGCTTTCTCTAGTATTGTTACTCTAGCATCGTAATGAAAAGGAAGTGTAGAACCATAACCCGACTCCAACATGAAAACTTGTAAAGGAAAAAGTATTTATGGGAATACGTGACAATGCAATTGAATTGCATCATTACACCCCTTTGTTTTACTTTTCCTTTGGAAACAATGGTTTACTCTCTTTCGTCTATTTTATTAGACCCCTTTGTTTTACTTTTCCTCCGGAAACAATGGTTTATTTTCTTTCATCTTTCGTCTATTTTATTAGGTAGACTTGGATGAAAGAGTATAGCAACTAGCTTCTTTTGTCTTAACGACTTTACCTTTGGTCGACTTTTACTACGTATCTAACATTTGAGACTATCAGTCCAATAGGTTAAGTGAACATTTCTATTTGAAAATCGTCACTAGTTCATTTTCCTCTACATTTTCTTCCACACTCACTTTGTCATCGCTTGTATTGTTTAGATCTTCCACTTCTACCTCATCCTCCATCTCTTCCTCAATCAAATCACCATAGTTCAAGAGGACGTTCATTTCTTCATTTCTTGCTTTTGCCCATATTTCATACTCTTTAAATTTCATCTCTTATATATGAGCAGTTGGACACTTCAACCACGCTTTTAAACTTCCACCAACTAAATGTTGTGTTACTCGAGAAATACCAAACTCAGTGATCTTTCTTCAAACCATACATTTCTGAATGTTTTCTCGACTTCTCCCATCCCTCTAAATTAAATGGATGATTAAACTAACAAATGAAGAAGAAAAAGAAAACAACAATAATATAAGCTTGTATTCAGTGATTCTTCCTCAAAACACACAGTTCTTCCATTTTTAATTTGTATTGCAGTTGAATCCTTCCCTCGTACACATCACAAATTCCTCATCTTAACATCAAAAATATTTCAAATAAGAAAGTCTCCTGAAATTCTGTTTCAAGCTTAGAAATAATCATAAGGTAAAAATCTAGAAATTAACAAAAGGTTACTCAAAGGAATAAAAAGCCAATTAAAAAGGGCTAGATGTCATACATGAAGCAGAGACTTTGTTCCTAACCGGTGTGAAGACAATATTTTTACAAGCTCTGATTAACACTTCTCGAAGGATTTAAAGTTTCCTCCACATGTTGATTATACCATCTACAATTGACTTAATGCGTCCTCCCCACGGTTTTGAATCACTTGTTGAAGGCTGAACCAAATCCATTGTCCTATTGTTAATGTTCTCCCTGGAAAATAGAAGAATTGCAGGAACGTTTCAGTTATTTCATAATAAGCAGCCATGAAAACTTTTAAGTAAAACATGGAAATGGGCATGTGAAGAACCCCAAGGTGAAAAACATCAGCAACATGATTGGCACATCTTAAGGAGACCAAAAGGAGAAGGTGTTTGTGGAGTACCCATCTAATCCAATATGGATAACAGTACCTGTTTTTAGAAATAGTTCTCAGGTCCATGTTCATGATTCTTAGATACAAGTATTAATTATTATTCTAATTATTGGAAGCTTAACGGTGAATTGAGCATATAAAATACAAAAATTTGTAACTTAATGCAACAATAATTAAGTAATTATATTTCAAAACAGAACATGAATCATCAAAATATAAAGATTCCTTTTTTTACTTGTACAGCTAAAGGGTATTGCAAACCTGTCTATTTCAGGAGAACTATGAACTTGTTGCTCCTTACAATTTGGGTCTTCATGCTTCAGCTCTTCCGATGAAGAACTACTTTCAAGCTGAACATCAGAAACCACATCTCGTTCATTTTTTAATACGTGGCTATCAGTACAAACATGTTCAGAAATGTCCAACTCTTTATTATCATTATCTGGTTTCTTATGAGAAGAAGAAATAACTTCATCGGAGTCGTCCAAAAGATTGGTTCTCAATGGAACGCCAGAATGGCTAACCTGTGTACAATTACAAAAATCAATTAACAAACATAACACAGAAGGCCGCCTCAACCAGTGTCAACATTTATGATCGAATATAAAGAATGTTAGAAGTCTCTTTAAAATTGATGTTATATAGTTGTGTGAGAAAGGAGACAGTTTATATCATTTCTAAATTCGGTACTAAAGTAAAATGAAAACTGTGATACTTAATTCAAAAAAGTGAATTTCTTGATAAGATTATCCTCAAAAGAAAATATAAATTTGATCCAGTAACTCCCTCATTTCATCGCTAATTCCTACAAACATATAAATTAATATATATGTGTGTAGTTTCGTACTTCCAATGAAATGAGTTCATAATAAATAAAAAAATCCAATCATTTTTTTGATAGAGTAACATGTTCAATCATAACCTTATTTTCCATCTTTTGAAGTATATCAATTTGGTTAAAAAAACAAGACAGGCTAGCGACGGAATTTCAACATGCAAATGACGAGATAGCATCTAGGTGTCCCATTGCAAAAAAATTTATACATGCTGTGGCACCAGTAACGAAGTGAATCCACCTATAAGGTCCTGAATTATATCAAAACGTAAGCTTACAACTTTCTTAAGAGAGCCCTGTAAACTTCATCACCAAATTCAGTGCAAATACTTGTTTTGACAAAAATAAGACTTACAAGAGTTGCAAGCTTAGCATCATCATTAGCAGACAAGTTCTTCTCAGCACAAGAGGACTTTTGCCAATCGGATGCTGCTTTCAAATATTTGCCAACAACATTAGGGTTCTCTGCATCATGAACGATCATTGAATGGGAATACTTGTAGAACTAAAAGCAACAGTCTACTCAATATATTAAAAGATCACGGTGGCCTTGAGCATTAAAAAAGAGGAAAATTTTGAGATAATGAGATAAACTTCACAAAAAAAAAAAGAAAGTATATATATCTATACACATCGATCAAAGTCATAAAAATGTAATCCATTACGCAACATTATATATAAATAATAGTATAGAAAGAAAAAATCAAGTCTCAATGATCTTTTTCTTAAATAAATATTCAAATGGTTATTGATAGAATCAGTAAGCCTCCAATTTAAGTTTTTTTTTTTTTCCTTTTGGTAAAAGAACTTGCTTTTCATTGAGAAAAAAATTGAAGAATACATGGACATACAAAAAAGAAAAGCCTACGAAAAGGGGTTCAGTCAAGAGAAATAAGGCTCAACAAATAGTTACCGAAGAGTCACAAGAAACAAAGGTCCAAAGAGAAATAGAGAATCCAACCGGGGACCAAACATGGATATTGGAGCTCTCACGGCCTCTGAAGATTCTATTGTTTCTCTCTCCCCAAATCCCCCACAGTATAGCACACACCCCAACCTGCCACAAAAATCACTTTTCATCACAAAAAGGCAAGTGGAGGAAAAGCTTATCCAACAACTTCCTGCAACTTCGATTGGTGACAAAACTAAAACCGAATACTTGAAAGAAACTGCTCCACACAACACGAGCAAAATCACAGCTTCACATGATATGCTCTAGGTCCTCAACTCCCTTCTTGCAAAAATACAACAAAGTAGCCCAACCACTAAAGACCTACCCAAAATCTGATTCAAGATGTTAACTCTTCCATGCAACCCTTGCCACAAGAAGAACTGAAAAAAATAGAACCCCCACTAAGGATGGGTTGGATAATCATTGGAAGAAAGAGCTACAGGGAAAATCTTTTGAAGGACACAAGTTCAAAAGGCAAGAATCTCTACCCCAGGTTTAAAGCGAAAAGAGGAGAAGCACGAAAGTAGAGTTGAGAAGTCTGATGCTTACTTATTGGTCAACGAACATCGAGCACACAAGGAAGGAGACGATGATAAGTCTGACTGACCAAGGATTGAAACAACTGAGTGGTTCCTCAGAGAAGATAAGGGATATAAACAAGGTACAAGGAGTAGAGGGGCCTATACCCCAACCACTTGTCCTCCCAACAATAGGTATCCACCCATCCTCAAAATCATTATGAAGAAATTGTGAAAGCGAAGGAATATTTGCTACCATCACTTTCCACAGGTTTTTGAAAGTGTCTTTTAAACCCACACCAATCCACTCAAAGAGGTGGGACTTGTATTTCTTAACAATAACCTTGTGCCATAAGATATCAACTTCATGATAGAATTGCCACAACCATTTAGAGCAAGCTAGTGTTTCTCATTCTCACATTACCAATACCTCAACCCCCTTAAGTCCAAGGGCCTAGAAACCACCTCCCAATGCACCAGGTGCAACCCTTCCCTTCTTCTAGCTCCTATCATAAGAAATCTCTCCTAAGCTTCTCCATCTCCTTTCCAATCAAACTTGGAACTCTAAGAAGAGATAAAGTAGAAATACCAATTGGTTGGAGAAGAGAACGAAACACCTTTTATAAGGGTGTGGAAACCTTTCCCTAGCAGACGCATTTTAAAAACCTTGAGGAGAAGCCCGCTGCTAGCGGTGGGCCTGGGCCGTTACAAATAGTATCAGAGCCAGACACCGGGCGATGTGCCAGCGAGGAGGCTGTTCCCCGAAGGGGGTAGACACGAGGTGGTGTGCCAGTAAGGATGCTGGCCCCGAGGGGAGTGGATTTGGTGGGGGTCCCACATCGACTGGAGAAAGGAACGAGTGTCAGCGAGGACGCTGGGCCCTGAAGGGGGGTGTATTATGATATCCCACATTGGTTGGAGAGGAAAACGAAACACCCTTTATAAGGGTGAGGAAACCTTTCCCTAGCAGACTCGTTTTAAAAACCTTGAGGGGAAGCCCGAAAGGGAAAGCCCAAAGAGGACAATATCTGCTAGCGGTGGGCATGGGCCGTTACATTCCCAATGACAGGGTCCCAAAAGAAATGACCTCTAGGGGAGTGGCATATGGGAAAACCTAAGTAGGATGAAAGGAAAACCCCAACATCAAAACCCACAAAGCTAGATCACCTCTCGAGTACAATTAATGCCCAAAATTTGTCATTTACCTCCATTAATCTTAAGGCTCGAGATAATCTAAAAAAAGCCAGAATATGATTGAGCTTAAGAAAGGAATCCTTTTTACCATAGCAAAAGAAGACTATCAACAGCGAACTAGAGATGAGAGGTGAACCTTGTCCTTTCCAACTTGAAAGCTTAACAATATTACCTTCCACCCCTTTTAAGATCATCCTTCTCAAAATGTCAACCACCAAAAGAAATATAAACGGAGATAGGGTGTCACCTTGTCTAATTCCTCTAGAGGCACAAGTTCAACCCCTTGGATTCCCATTGACCAAAATGGAACACAAGTTCTACCCCTTGGATTCCCATTGACCAAAATAGAACAGTTGACATTCCTGAGGCAAGTCCCTATCCAAGCTCTCCATTTGGAACCAAATCCCTTCTTCATCATTATCTTGTCTACAAACTCCCACATGCTTCAAAAAGTTATGCAAATTTCCGTAGCACTGAGGAAGGAGGATTAGGAATCTCATTTTCACATTCTTGAAATAATGATATTAGATATTCAGCAAAAGATTCTTCAACCACTCTCATGCCCTCTAAAGAATTTGTTGTTTCTCTTGCCCTAGCGCCCTCACAAAATAGCACACATCCTAGCTTGCCACAAAACCCACCTTTTATTATGAAAGGGCATATGGAAAATAATCTCCTCAACCGACTCCTTGCAACTCTAAGAGTCAACAAAGCTAAAACCGAACACCTCAAAGAAATCATGCAAGATCGCACGAGCAAAATCATAGCACAAGATGTGATCCAAGTCCTCTGCCACCCTCCTATAAAGAATAGGGCAAAGCAACCCAACCACCAAAGAACTCTAGCTAAGATCTAATCCAAGGTGTTATTTCTTCCATGTAAAACCTACCACATGAAGAACTTCACCTTCTTGGAAATTCTCACCTTCCAACCCGAGGAGAAAATAGAACCACCCACCGAGGAGGGCTTGGAAAAGCACTGGAAGAATGAGCTATGAGAAAAACCTTTGGATGGACATGGAGTCCAAAGGTAGACATTCGACTTAAAGAGAAAAGAGGAAAGCGAGGATAAAATAGCCAAGACATTCGATGTTTGCCTATGGTCAATGGATGCCAGAGACCCAAGGAAGGAGAATGTGGAAAATTTACCTAATTAAGGATCGATACTACCGAATGGTTCTTGAAAAAGGTCAGTGGTATAAACAAAGCTATACGGAGCAGATGAGTCTATCCCCAACCACTTGTCCTCCAAAAATAAGTATCTTGTTCATCCCCCACCACATTATAAATTAACTGAGAAAGAAAAGGAAGATTCGTCGCAATTGTTTTCCACGGGTGTTGGAAATGGCTTTTAACTCCTCACTAGTCAATTCAATGGGATGGGGCTCGTACTTGCTACCAATAACCTTGTGCCAAAACGTATTGGGTTCAAAACAACATCACCACAACTATTTAGCCAACAAGACTGTGTTTCTCGTCCTAAAATTACCAATGCCTAAACTCTCCTGGTCCAAAGGCCAAGAGACCACCTCCCATCTCACCAGATGTAAAACCTTTCCCTCTTCCACCCCCTCCCATAAGAAATCTCTCGGGAGTTTCTCCATCTCTTTTTCAATCGAACTTAAGACTCCAAAATGAGACAAAAAAGTAAATAGAATGTGGTAAGCTGATGGAGGCGTGAGTCTCTCGTGATCTAAAGAAGGCAAGAAACAAAAAGCCAAAAAAAAAAAAAAGATTCTCACTCTTAGAGCCTAAAACCCTTCTAAAAACCAAGAATACTTCTGGTAAAATTTACACCTTCAGCTAAACTTCCATTACCTTTGATTTCTGTTTCTTGAAACGACTTTTTACTTTTACTCTTTAAGGATGACATCGTGGATTCATTTTGAAGCTCCTGAAGAATTTTCCTAATAATATAAAACGAGCCACCTACTTCTTTCTTAGTATCTGATATCGAAGGGAATTTCCCAGAATTTGATGCCTTGTACCTGCAGAAGGAATAATCAAGTATTGAACCACCAAAATACAATTACCAAGAAAGTATTAGATGCAATTTAACAAACTTGTTCACCTGCAGACAACAAAAAAAAAAAAAAGCCAAATAGAAATAAATACATTATTTCTTCAATAAAAAGAAGCTTGCAACTGAGGATGCATTAAAACTTTCAAAAGCTATCGAATTACTCCCATGTGATCAGTGAGCAAAGTACAATATTGAAAGATGGAACATTCTGTGATCAGGGTAAAAGAATATGATATTAAAAAGAAAACGGAACAATTAACATAAACAAATAAGCAGGAAAAAGTTTCATTTATTCGTTATTTTTCTCAGGTTGCATTATGAGTATGAGCAATGAATATCTTTCTAGGAACACATGCCAATTCCTTTAGGTAACCAGTAGTAGTAAACGCAATACACATTCTTGTTAATGGTCATGATAGATGCTCTTAATGTTAAAGGAATTACTAAAGAGAAAAGGAGTGAATTTCAAATGAATTACTAAAGAGAAAAGGAGTGAATTTCAAATGAGGATAAAACAAGAAAATACTTGTCTACAAAAGATTCGACCATTGCTCGCCGATCTTCTTTAGGGACTTTTTTACGGTCCTTCTCGGGACGGGGTACATCTGAAGCAACAGACGCTGCATATGATCTTCCACGCCACCATGCATTTGGGCTAGGTACAAAATTGTCGACCTCTTTCCGACTGAACGCTGCAAAACGATGAAGATTAATCAAGCCCTAATAGACACTGAAATGAAAACCGAATAATTCCATTCAAATCAAAGCCGGAAATTGAACTAGCTTCAGGTCATCAAAGAGAGAGCGGGAGAGGGTTTATACCCGATTTTATGCCGGAAATAGAGTGCTGGAAAGAACAGTTGGAGTGGATTCCTCTTCCAGCAAGAAGCTTAATCCTCATTTTCACCATAGATTGTGGTTCCTCAGTCCATCGGAATAGGAAGAAGAAGCAGAGGGGAGTGGAGGAGGGAAGAAGGCCCTCCTCAGGGTTTTAGGGTACTCTTCCGCTTTTGAACGTAAAATATCAAAACATTTATTTATTTATTTATTGAATATTTAATTAAAATTTGTAATTTAATTTCAATAAATAAAATTAACTTTGTTAAAAATTATTTTTAATAACATAAAAAATAATTATATCCTAAGTAAAAATGTATATTTTAAAATTGATAATAAATTGTAAAACATTTTTTTTCTTTTGTTATTTTTAATTCTTTTTTCTTCTATTTTTCTTTTTATTTTTATCACTTCTTCCTCATTTCTTATTCTTCTTCTCTTCTTATTATATACATTTTTATTTAGTTTTTGTATAATTAATTCTTTTATTGGACTCTAGGAAAAGTTTATATAATTTTATTAAATTTAATTTTGAAGATATTATTAACATTGATGGTTACATAAGCTCAAAAACTTAAAATTTAAAAAATATTATTCATAATATACTTATAATGTAATGAAATTAAAATAAAATTTAAAGAATATTATTTAGGAATGAAATTAAAATACTTTTATTGTTTAACATAATTAAAATTTAAACGATATTATTTATAACTACTTAGGAATGAAATTAAAATAAATTTTAATTAATTTAACTATTTTAATCATTTAACACAATAAAAATAAAATAACTAACAACAATAAAATGGTTAAAAGTAAAATAGGAACCAAATAGGAATATTATTTATTTTTCTGAATACAATAATAAAAGATAATTATTCGGTTCCCGAACGTCTTATTATCAGACAACATAGTTCAATAGCAAAATTACATCACAATATAACTTATAACATAGTCTAACTTGTATGATAGTATAAGTCAAATAATCATAAAACATGACACGTGTAGGGGCCACCGAGCACGCCTCATTCATACGACATATAGTCGTCCAACCAAGTCAACATTAAAGTCACTTACTTAGTTGGCCTAAATCAAAAGTCTCACAATCATAATTTAGAATTCTACTATGAAAATGGGCTCATACTGACCTCAAACGTCTCTGAAAATGTAAAAAACAACTCTTAAAGAGTAAAGAATGGTAGGAAAGAGTTTGAATATATCAAACTCAAGCCAAATCAACCGAAAAGCCGAGCTAGAACCCTCAGAATATGGATTCTCTAATTGACTCCGAATTGCCAAGGTGGTATGAAATCGACCCATTGCCGTGAGTAAGAAGGGACCTCCCTTTTATATTAGAGCCCAACACCCAACTTTCTCAATTGAATGGACGTGGAACAACCTTTGTTATTTTTATTTTATTTTTTATTTTATTTTCTAATTTTAGGTTGTTACACCGCACTTGTCATATTTTTTTGTGATTAATGTACATGACTTACTAATATTTCATAGACATAAAGTTAATATGTTAACGTAGTTTACATGACATGGCATGTGAAGGTTCATACATCATACAATATCGATATCACATTATGGTTCCATAATATAGCATAATCATATGATAGTATAAATTGTATCATCAAACAATAATAAAACATGACATGTGTAGGAGCTGCAGAAAACGTGTCATTCATACAACAAACAAGTCATCCAACCTAGTTAAGAATAAAGTTATTTGCTTGGTTGGCCTAAGTCGAAGTTACTATGCTCACTTGATACTAGCTTAAAATGGCTCATTGAAATCTAATTCCAGGTACAAAGTCCACAATCATAAATTAGAATTATATTATGAAAATTGGTTCACCTAATTTGTACAAAATTTAGCTCAAATTAATTTAAATTAGCTACAAAGTGGTTATACTGACCTTAAACACCTTCAAAATTGTAAAAAATGCTTCCCAAAGAGTCATAAAATGTAATTCTAAAAAGCATAAAATGTCCACTACCTCTTTTTCAAGCTATAACATAACTTCTCTATCAATGACACGTTGGCATAGTCTATTAAAGTATGAACATAGCCTATATATTGCATGCCTTGGATCTTTCGGGAGCAAGCCTCTAAGCACCGCAGATAAAAGTTGTTGCATCAATACATGAAAATCATGAGACTTCATTCCCATCACTTTGCAATATTGTAATGATACACACTTTGAAATGTTGGAATTGTATCCATCACGCAACTTTAGATTATACAACCTTGAACAAAATAATTTCTTCTCAAATTTTGACAATGTATGTGGACCAGGAGGTAGGTAAGTTCGACCACCTCGCTCTTTTGGATATAGGTCAGGCCGAATTTTCAAAAGTTGTAAATCTTTTCTTGCATTAATTCCATCTTTCGACTTTCTATTTATATCTAATAATGTACCTACAATACTCTCACATACATTCTTTTCTACTCGCATGACATTCAAGTTGTGGTGTATTGGTAATTCCTACACAATAAATTACAGACTTGAGCTAGATCAACTGCCCTCGAAAGGGTTCAAAAATATCAAATCCAGGTCGAATCAGTCGAGAGACAGAGCTGAAGCCATCAGAACATGGATTCTCCGACTGGCTCTGAATCGCCAAGGTAGGATGAAAAGATCAGCCGCCCTCGAAAGGGTTTGAAAATATCAAACTTGAGTCGAATCAGCCGAGAGGCAGAGCTGAAGCCGTCAAGATATGGATTCTTCGACTGGCTCCAAATCTATGATGAAAAGAAACAATTGTTGTGACTTAGTAATCTAAAGGACCTCCCTTTTTATGTTAGAGTTCATCTCCCCACTTTCTCAGTCTAATGGATGTGTGATAAATTTTTTTTTTTTAATGTTCGGTTGTTACATTTGCTTTCTCCATTAAGTACTTCATCTCTTGATAATATTCAACAACATTTTTTTATCCCTGCCTCAAACTTGCAATTTAGTTGTTATCTTATAACACTCGTTCTTCTATTTGTTGTATTCTTCTTTCTTGTCTATCTTCCCTCGTCTCATTTCCATCGTGCATTGAATTGCTTGAAGAATAGTCAATAATGAGCTTAGTTACTCGATAAATAACTCTTAGATCTAATTTAAATTTTGTAATGGCTCATCGATTTCAAAGTCAGAATTAGATTAATCAAAGCTAATCCAATGAATGGATTAAACTTCAAACATAATGCAAGATTTGAAAAAGAACTCATACCAAAGTGAGTTTCGTTTAGAAATCCTGCATAGTTTTTTGGCTCATCGTACCATTTTTCAAGTATCAACTTTTTTCGATGTCATCTAACGTGCTGAAATAACATTATAAAGAAATTTATGTGCAATTAGCTCATTTCAAAGATGCAATGCAAAATCCTCTTGAATTTTCTTGATCTTATTTTCTGTAATAGTTTCTTCGAGTACGAACAATGGATCAAATATTGGATTTGCATTAGATACATTAAGTTAGCAAGAAGGCACAGGCAGTAATGTTGTCACTGATTCAAGACGTTTCTTCTTCAAATATGCACAAGAAAAAGGAGGTTGATGGTTCTTAACTATGTTTTGATTTGAATGAATATCTTTCGAGTGGATGATTCATTAAGATGATCCTCCTCACCTTGTCTCTTTCTTCTAGGCTCTCAAGGCCTTTCTATCATATTACAAAATGCACATGGAAAAGGTTGTTTAATAGGTATCTCATTAGTAGTAAGGAGAGTAAGTAGCTCGAGATCATTTCGAGGGGACCGGCTAGATCAAGACTAGGAGATAATCCCAGGATGAGAAGAAATTGAATCCATACACTCGATCCATTGCTTCTACCCCTCCCCGATGTAGTCAGCCCGAGACTTGGACTCGGATTCCAGCCATTGTAGTTTAGATACAGCCTTAATGGTAAGGGATCTTCAAATCTCCCATCCTTTCAATCATATTTCAATCATATTACAGGAACGTGAGTTGTAGTTGCCAAATTGTGGAGCTAAATTTAATAAAATACATTCTTGGTTAATTCCTCTACCCATAATTTAGATTAGAAGTCGGAATCATAATTTGACATCTAATGACCTCGACATTTCCCTTCATTTAGAGACATGATCCCTTCGTCTCTTATCACACCCCAAGACTAATCCTTTCCGTTTTTTTTTCTTAACCATCCTGTCCCAGAATCACTCTCATTCATATAACTTTGATTTATTTTCATACCCTTTCCTTTACTCAAACGTCACAATCAAGGAACTGGTTGTCGAAACTGACCCTTCGCTTTCTTCTTTTTCTGCACAACTCGGGTTCTCTAATTATCCAATTTGGTTGAACGCAATTTAATAAATTCATTTATTTTGTTGCTAAAAATTTTAAAACATAAGGTACTTTCCTAAAGGAAATCATTTTCTACCATAAGATTTGACTCAAGAAAAAAGGCATCTATTCGATAAGCACAAAAGATACATACATAAAAGATGATGAACATGTCATTTCAGGTTAAATATTAAATACAATTTAATGAGTAACACTATTTATTAAATTATTGTACTTTTTCAAAAATATCTTACAATATATCTTTTTATATTTTTATTTTTATTTCAAACCCTCCATGAGCTTCCCATAAACATAGTATTAATTTTGGGCAACATTTTCATTAGCAATACATGTTCTTGTTTCAACCAATATAATGATTAGAAAATCAGGTCATGACAGATTGAACGCATTTTCGATCAAATAAGTTGATAATTCAATTTAAACGGTACGAGTTATGTTAAAATATTATCACTCGCCTAATTAGGTCAAGCCCAATAATTGTATGAATCAATTGTGTACGTACAAATAAATATCTACATATTTTAGGAATAAAGATATGTACATAGTTTAAGAAAATGATTTAGATATTTTAGGAATAAATTGTTTAACCTCGGTTATAAATACCCTTCACTCTACTAAGAAATCCCGAGAACCTCAAGCAAAGTAAAGTGTAGTAGTATTCTACAGAATGTTTTGTAATCTTTTCTCGATTGGTCTTAATAAAGAGTGCGAGTGTTTCTTACGAAGAGTTGTGTTCAACACAAGCTAGATTAGATTGATCGAGTTCTTCACGTCATCGACATTTTATCAATATTTTCATAAAAAATTCTATAAAATTGAGATCTCGAAGCTCGAATTGGTGTGACATTTAGATTAGTTCGGCTCAACCCAAACAAATTTTAGGTAAACTCATGAGTCAACACCCAAACTCATTCTCGTTTGTAATAAATTTGATCGTCTTATAATTGGTGTTGTTTGTTTTTAATTTTCATAAAATTTATCATATTTTATTTTATTACAATTTATTTGTTTTTATCTTGTCTTTTTAGTCACGGTTCGACATTCGAAATCTCGAAAATGAAGTCGTGCCAGATTGAACTCATAAAACTTTCATTTATTCAAATCCAACCCAACTTAAACGGTACGAGTTAGATTAGATTGATCGAGTTCTTCATGTTATCGACATTTTATAATGAACAATTCAATAAAATTGAGATCTCGAAACTCGAACCGATGTGTCATTTAAAACTTTGGTTAAGAAGGAGGAAAAGTTGGATGGGTGTTTATAAGGAAACCCTAGCTGTCAAAGAGTAAATTTGAGTACCACATAGAAGTGGGTTTCTTAATTGAGTAGGTGATGTTCATAATGGCTGTTTTAAAATCTACTTTTTCCACCATTTTCTTCTTTTGTTCCTCACATTTAATGCACACCACCATTCCCAATTTTAAAGCCCCATTTCTTTTTGTAACACCAACCAACTAATTTCAATTAATATCAAACATTATGATATCATAATAAATATCACATTTACAAATTGAGTTGTCAACTTTGCTCCTTCTTCTGTGGGTCGAGTTGGATCGGGTCGAGACATTTTTTAGCCTCAACTCAATTGTTCATAATTGTATATTTTCAACCCAAACAACCCTCGTTAAATAATGAATCCAACTCAACTCAACCTGTGAAATCTCACATCGGTTGGGGAGTAGAACGAAACATTCTTTATAAGGGTGTGAAAACCTCTCTCTAATAGACACGTTTTAAAACCTTGAGTGGAAGTTCAAAGGGAAAGTCCAAAGAGGACAATATCGGCTAACGGTGGACTTGGGACGTTACAACCCCACATCGGTTGGGAGGAGAACGAAACATTTTTTATAAAGGTGTGGAAACCTTTCACTAGCAAACGTGTTTTAAAAACCTTGAGTGGAAGCTCGAAAGGAAAAATCTAAAAAGAACGCTAGCGGTGGGCTTGAGCCTTTACCGATCGTTTAGATCATTTATTTAAATTTTATTTTTAAGACTTATCGGAGAATAAATAGTCAAAAGTAATTATGAAATTAAATAAATACATGTATATAATTGTATCCTAACAAAAATATATATTTTAAATAATAAATTGGAGTTTGTGAGATCTCACATTGGGTAGGGGAACAAAAATTACTTTAAGAGTGTGAAAATCTCCCCCTAGTAGACGCGTTTTAAAACTGTGAGCCAGACGGCCATACATAACAGACCAAAGCAAATAATATTTGCTAGCGGTGGAATTTGACTATTACAGAGTTGGTTCAATTTAACTCAATTTAGTTTTACGGGAACCATAAATCTATTTAATCTATAAAGTTTTCATTTATTTGAATTTAATCCTACCCAAATAAGTTCATAACGGTATAAAATCGAATAAATTTTCTAGACGTATGGGTTTCTTGCACAACAAGTATCCAAAGGACCACTAAAAAAAAGTTTAAAAAAATTGAAAGGTAATATCTATACGAATAATGTGCATCTTCTTTTTTGGTGTCTCAATTATAAGAACTTCACGATTACACGTGTTTTGCCTGAAGAAATTCTGGAAGGACCTTATGTTGGTCTATGGGAGGACGGAGCGGGGAATATATAAAGTGACCACGTCACGGAGGATGCATGAGAAAATCGAAGCCATTAGATGCTGAGTTCGAATTTAACTATTTTAAATGGAAATAAGTTAAAATAGTCGTAAGTCATTAATAGATGGTCGAAATTGATTCAAATACGAAATTTTAGAGTTGAAATCGATACACATTAGTGATTGATATAACTCTCGATCTCATTATTTAATTATGATATTAACAATATTTTAATATTTAAATTTAAAATATTGAAATAAAATAAAATCTATCTTTGCACCACTCCTCAATTATTCATCACAAATGCTTTAGTTTCAGCTTTTTGTAGGGTATACCTACGCAATAACTCTTTCTTGTTGGACAAGAGTCCTGCCCTAAGGTTCTCAAAATTAATTATTTATTTATTTGAAGTATTTATTTTTAATGTGATAATAGAGAAGCTACTTTTTTTATAGGAAAAAATCATTTTGTCACTAAAAAAAATCTAGCTAAGAAATTCTTTTTTTTTTTTTTTTTTTTTTTTTTTTTTAATTTGGTTCTTAGTAGTTTTTAATCTACCTTCATGTAGCTATATATTAGTTCTTAGCAAATTCTAAAATTTCAATTTATTAAGATTTTATATATCTTCGATTTGGTCACAAGGGTCGATTCAGTTGGTTTCTTCGATCATTTTGCGAACGTAGTAGACAAGGGTTGGTGTGCGATGGCCTGTTAGGCTGAGAACACGAGCGAGCCTGGACTCCCGAGCTTGCCTAGCTTCGGAGATGAGGTTGTCGTTCAGGTTTGCTGTCTACTGAAGCTCCATTCAGATTTCGATTCAAAATCTAAGCTTGAGGTCTAGACCTGAGTTAGAAAATTATCCATAATCCATCTTTTTGCAATTTCTCTCATCCAGCCGACTTTTGGCCCATTTTTACGATAGATTCGTGCTGACATTTCCTAGACCACCACAAACAACATTTGTAGTTTTTCTAATGCTAAATCGAGAAAAATTTGGTGAAATTTGAATGAGTTAACACCAAAAAGAGGGTTAGACCTTAGAATAGCTCGAGATATTTCTCCATCATCTCCTTCTCCTGTTCCCACGTGGCTTCTTCTGCTTGATGGTTTTGACATAGTACCTTGACAAAGGCTATTTCTCTGATGTGCAAAGTTTTCACCTCACACCCTAAAATTCTTACTAATCTCTCTTCATAACTCAAGTCTTCATCTATATGTAGAAGTTTGTAATCTATCATGTGGGTCAAATCGGTCAAATACTTACGAAGCATAGATACGTGGAATACATTATACACGCAAAGAGAGACGATGGTAGGGCTAATCTGTATATTACTGGTCCAATCTAGTATAGGACGTCGAAAGATTCGATAAAGCGTGGATTCAACTTGTCTTTCCGTCTGAACCTCAAGATGCCTTTTATTGAACCCACCTTCAAGAATACATTGTCTCCTACCTCAAATTCCAAGTTCTTGCGCCTCACGTCATTGCAACTCTTTTGTCTACTTTGAGTTATGCGCATCCTCGTTATGATCTTTTACATAACCTTATTGGTTGCTTGAACTAACTCTAGTCCCAACAGTTTTCGATCACCTACCTTGTCCAAGAACGTCGGGAACTACACCATTTTTCGTATAAGACTTCAAAGGGTGACATACCAATAGTTGCGTGAAAGTTTTTGTTGCAAGCGAACTCCATGAGATGCAACTAAGAGTCACAACTACTTACAAAATCTAACACGTAGACACGTAGCATGTTTTCCAAAATTTGGTTCAAACGTTCGGTATAACCATCTGTCTCTAGGTAGAAAGTAGTATTGAAGTCGAAGTAAGTACCCAACACTATTTGGAGGTCGTACCAGAAGGCTGGCGTAAAACATGGGTCTTGATCTGACACAATCGACACTAGAACTTCGTGTAGTCTAACAATCTCTCTTGTACAATTATACCCAATTATCCACCGCATATGTAGTCTTACCAAATAGGAAATGTGTCTACTTGGTCACTCTGTCAACGATCATCCATATCACTATATAACATTTCAACGTCTTGAGGAGGCCTATGACAAAATCCATGGCTATATTCTCCCACTTTCATTCTAGTACGCTCAAGGGCTGCAACAACCATGTTGTCCTTTGTCTAGGCGCCTTCACCTGCAACATACAAAGTACTTGATTACAAACTCCACGATATCTTTTTTCATACTGCACCACTAGAAATATGGTCTCAGGTCCTTGTACATCTTAGTACTGTCCGGTTCATACCATTTATATGATAAAATATATAACTATACATAATATAAAGTATATCGCTTTGTTACGTAAATTATGCATATACAAACTATTACATTTGTATCATTTTATAAAATAATTTATCATATGAAAATTTTATTGTATATCAAAATGATAATTATCGCAAAAGTCCCCGTTTATTACTTTATTTGATGTCAATTGCTTAACTAAGAATATACGCGTAACTTTTATGAATTCTGTTTTTATTAAAATATATGGAAATGAAAACTGGGTTAAGTTAGATTCTTTTTCGATTTTGATTGGGTTGAATTAATGGAAAACCAAAAAATTAGTTCACTGTAGGTTGATATTTTTTTGGTGGAGACAACCCTACCATTCCGAAAATACTGTTACAACTCAACCCTACACTACTTTCAAGAAGATTAAGAATATTTAACGTTAGTAACCAATAGTAGTGATACATTATGACCTGTAAATTTCATGAGATTTTTGTTATTAATATAGTATGTACGGTGGATGATTAGAATTTCTTCAAAAAACCCGACAACCCAACCCAACTCGAGAATAGAGGGATGGGTTGTAAACTCTATTCGGGGTGTTTGGGTCACCAAATCAACAAATCTGAAATTTCAGCTCGTCCAAAAGATTTTTTCAATCTAATCCAACTCAATCTCTATACCCTTAATTTCTTTTTTTAAGTCATTTTCTTTTTGTGAAGGTCGAGAATGGTCAAAGGTCAAAACTGCCGATGAATTGGACTTTGGATTTGTGGGGTGCATCATTGACTTGTGTAAATTAGACTTTTGTACCATTGGTAGTTGAGCATTGACTTTTGCAATAATTTTTCATTTATTACACAGTTATTACATACGGCGTTAGTTGATAATTTGGAGGATTCAATTATAATTTTATTTTATGATGTTTATAAAAATACAATACAAATATAAAATTAATTGGTCAATTGAAAATGAACCCAATTTTTAAAAATCATTTTACAATTTTTTTTTCTCATATTTACCCTAATAAATATTCTTCTAATAATAATAATAATTTTTTTTATAGCAATCTATTATTTTATTACTGTGAGATCGCATATCAGTTGGAGAAAGAAACGAAACATTGGAAACCTCTCCTTAACAGACGCGTTTTAAAACCGTGAGATTGACGGCGATACATAATTAGGTAAAGTGAAAAGTATTTGTTAGCAATGATGTTAGACGGTTACAATTAGTATCAAATCTCGGTTTTGAGTGGTGTACCTAACAAACTAAAACAAACAATATTTGCTGATGGTATTGACTTATTATTTGATAATACATTTTAGTGAGTTATAATATATCAGATTCCCGACCTTCTCTAATAAACAACATTAATAAGCTTCGATATCGGTTTCCAGACCACTATGATCTTAGTAAACAACAAATGAATAACATTTTCATTTTAACTATAAGGTTTTTCTATTCTTGGTAAGTAAACAGGGCCCTTATCGTCTTTTCACTATTGTTTTTCCTTTTTAAGAAAGAAAACAAAAATATATATTAGTATTGTCATTTTCTCTTCAATAATATTTATTCATACTTGTGATGTCTTTTTACAAATTTATTTTTATCTCAAGGATATTTTTTAAACCTTTTAAAAGTTTATTTTTAAAATAAATCTATTTTTTATTTTTTTAAAAATTTAAAGATATATTTTTTTAGACAAAGTACTTAATATTTATTTATTTTATTAATTTTTTAAAACCAAATTTATGTAGAAAATATTTGAACTGCAAGAGTCTTAACAATATCATCTAAATTAATTGAAAATAACTTTTTTATTTTATTTTATATATATATATAAAAGAAAATCCAATCTCTTGAATTTTATATATATTTGAACTGCACATGGTCTTTATTCTCAACCTTGTGTTCGTTTGCCTTTTTGAATTCAATAACGCGAGCTTCAAATATTCGAATTTATGATCTTTTGGTCGATAATATGTATCTGAACTAGTTGAGTTAAATTGTAACGACCGTACACTCAAAATTTTAATTAAGATTCAGAATGTGGGCTCAAGAAATAACCTAATTTAGAGTTACTCCAAACAAAACACACTTGAGAATGCGATGGAACCACTTAAAAATGTGTATTGTGTTGGTATGGTAATAACTTTCGATTTTTTAAAGACTTTCTTAGTCATCTTATCTCCATGATCGCTTTGATCTGGATGTGGTCATGATTTATTCATGTACCCCTCATTTATTCGAGTGTCACATAAATTCTAAAAAAATATTTTTGAATTTTGCACTTTGTTTAAAAAATACCCTTACACTTTTAAAACTTTCATTAATATTATTAAAATTGATTATCCCGACATTCCCCGTGCATCCCCTGTGACATGGTCACTTTACTTACAAACCAATACGAGTCCATCCAACATGTTTTGTCCCCACTCACATGCATAGTAGAAAAATTCTCAAACTATGGAGTTCCTATGATTGAGCTACTGAAAAAAAAAAAAAAAAGTACATTTTATTGGTATAAGTAGTAACTTTCAATTCTTTTAAACATTCTTAGTGATCCTACCCTCAGGATCCCTCTATTGGGATGTGGTCTCAGTTCATTTATGTATCCCTCATTTACTTAAGTGTCACATATCCAACAACTTCTGCCTTAGTTCGTTCCCGAACCACATCTTACTAGGAGAGGTACCACTCTAATACCATTTGTAACAACCCAACCTAAGATTCGGATTCGACACTTTATGGCCTTGACATTTCCCTGCATCCCCTCCGACATGGTCACATTACTTACGTCTCCCTAACTTTGCCATCTCCTCCATGTCCGTTTTGACCATCTACTCCTTATATAAAAAAGAAAAAATAAATAATAGAAATCTAATGAGCACTATTTACTCCTAATAAAGCTTTAAAACTCAAAAGTACATTCATATTCAACTCATACTTAATGGCAGCTACCCAAATTATTAAAATAATATTTCACGCCACCCAAATACATTTTCATACAATAAATTCTAATCATATATAATAAAATTTACCATAATCCATCCGCTTGAATTCTTTATTGGTGATTGAACATCGTAATATCATTTTATGACCGATAAAATTTTTAAAGTTACAAGAAATTTTTTAATTCATTGGTGATTTACTTTCGTGCTTAAAACATATATTGTAAAAGAAATCTACTTATTCTCCGAGAAAAGAAGTTCACGACTTGTAGGCTTTCTATCTCCGCGCGATATTACTCTGTCAGGCTTTTGCTCATTGCGAAAAAAACTCTTCATTGCTGCTTCCTGTAGGAGTTTTCGGGTGTAGCGGATCATTCTCTTGGACCAGTTACAAATCATTACCTTGGTAAGCTATTACCTCACCAATTAGCTAATTATACGCAAACCCCTCCTTGGATTTAATCCTCCTTTTGCTCCTCAACATGTGGAGTATACAATCTTTTCCAACTATTTTTCCCTCCTGAGGGTAGGTATTTACTTGTTACTCGCTCTGTAACAGCCCAAGCCTACTGCTAGTAGATATTGTCCATTTTGGTCCATTACTTATCGTCGTCAACCTCACAATTTTAAAACGCATATGTTATGGAGAAATTTCCACACCCTTATAAGGAATGTTTCGTTTCCCTCTCCAACCGATGTGAGATCTCACACACTCGTTTGCCATCGATAACGCCACTTCTCATTCGACTTGCATGTGTCAAGCATGCCACTAACATTCATCGTGAACTAGGGATCGATCTCTTCATGAAATTCATAGTTCCATTACTTATAACTTTCTTATCAGGTGACAAAGTAAATTCAAAATTGTCATTCATGCGATTAATGTCTACCTAGAGTTCGCTCCCACAAATATAGCCATTCCAATACCTAACCGAAAAAGTTTTAAATCAACAAAAAGCTTTTGGATTCATCCATAATTTACATTTGTATAGAGTTAAAAACACCCCACGTCTATATTTTCAAGCATTTAATGGTATACAATATCCTTTCAAACTAAAGAACTCTTAAAAAAAAAAAGGAAAAATTGAAGAACTTGGCAATTTGCATTCATATACGCGTTAAGCCAGCCAGCCAGCTGCTCCCTTGCTATAAGTGCTCCTCTTTTCTTCCACACCCATTGCTCCATTTCAGTTCCCAAAATCTCTCTCTCTCCCAATCTTTCTCTCTCTCATCATGGAGCCATTGGTGTTACTCTACGCAATTCCATTACTGTTGTTGGCACTAAAATTATGGAACCATTTCGATTCCAAAAGGGACCAACAATGCTACATTTTGGACTACCAATGCTTCAAACCCACCGACGATAGAATGCTTGGCACTGAGCTCTGCCGTGACCTTATGAGACGCGCCAAAAATCTCGGCCTTGAAGAGCTCAAATTCCTCCTCAAAGCCGTCGTCAACTCCGGCATTGGCGAGCAAACCTACGGCCCTAGAGTCATCTTCTCCGGCAAAGAACAACGCCCTTCTCTCCTTGATAGCATCTCCGAAGTTGAAGAATTTTTCCATGACTCTCTTCAAAAGCTCTTCCAAAAATCCGGTGTTTCCCCTTCTCAAATCGATGTCCTTGTCGTCAACGTCTCCATGCTCTCCACTTCCCCGTCGCTCGCTTCCCATATCGTCAATCGGTAAATTTATCATACACTTTTCGATCTAATATTCATAACCTTAGACCAAGTTTTATGGTTTAATAGTAAGATTGTCAGTGATTCTTAACTCAAGAAGAAAGTTTAGGAAGCTAGTTAGTACTTTTTCCACTATAAATACTTTCCCGTTTCGTTTCTCGAATCGTCAATCGATAAATTTACCGTAAACTATCAACTTAACCTTTTCGATCTAATATTCGTAACGGGGTAGTAGTTGTCAAATTATGGATCAAGTTTTGTGTTTCAATTAGTAAAATTGCCAGTGATTTTTAACTTGAAGAGACAGTTTAAGAAGCTAGTTAGTGTTTTCTCCCCTATAAATACTCGTGAGATGTATGTTTTTTTTTCACAATAAATCACGACAAAGAGAATTGAAAAGCTAGGTGCTTACGTTTTCTTTGCTCCAAAAGATCTCTCTCCTCAAATTGTTACCGGTGATTTTGTTTACAGGTATAAGATGAGAGAAGACATAAAAGTGTTCAATCTAAGCGGAATGGGATGCAGTGCGAGCTTAATCTCTGTGGACGTTGTAAGGAGAATGTTCAAGTCATACAAGAACTCATACGCCATTGTTGTCACCTCCGAGTCCCTCACTCCAAACTGGTACTCCGGTAACGATCGATCCATGATTCTGTCCAACTGTCTGTTCCGATCCGGGGGCGCCGCCATACTTTTGACCAACAAAAGGGATTTGAGACACAAATCCATGTTTAAGCTCAAGTGTCTTGTTCGAACTCACCATGGAGCTCTCGACGAGTCCTATGATTGTTGCTATCAGAAAGAAGACGACCAAGGCAACCTAGGTAAACAAATAATACATATGAGCCTCTCCTTGATAATGTTTTTTTTTTTTTATAATTAAATTAACCCATCTTATTTATTACTTTATAATTATTGATATTGAGGTGACCCACAACGTGACTAGCAGATCTTATGATTATTAGGGTATGCACCTTTTTGAATCTATATCGAGAATTAAATTGTAACGGTCTTACTCAATAATTTTTGTAGGGTATGCACCGTTGAGGATATTTAACGTTAAATATAGTTTACCATATGTATCATATTTGACTTTTTATTATACGCAAATATTTTTGTATAATGGAAGCTAGCTTCTATTACCGTTTATCATAAGTATCATATTTGACCATTTATTACCGGCAAATAGTCTCCGTTCATATTTGACTTTTTATTATAGGCAAATATCTTATATCCATTTATTACCTTTTTCATTTATTTTCTAATTTATTTGATTCGGTAAATGATTGTAAATAGAGAACTTTCATGCGGATCTCTAAAACTAGATCGCGCTTCATTCAATAATTTTTTAGTTTTTTTTTTCATTTACTAACTCTTTTCATTTCTTTAAGGTTTCCATTTGGGGAAGAGCCTCCCGAGGGCGGCTACGAGAGCATTCACGGACAATCTAAGAGAAATCTCTCCCAAAATCCTCCCAATAACGGAGATATTCCGACTAACAATCCTAACAATAATACACAAAATCTCATCGGCGAGCTCCTCGAAGCCGCGGTGGGCAAAGCCAACGGCGAACTTCCGAAGCGGGGCGGAGCATTTCTGCCTACACACGGGAGGAAAAGCAGTGATAGACGGGGTAGGAAAGAGCCTAAGCCTAACGGAGCAAGACCTCGAGCCAGCAAGAATGACCCTTCACCGATTCGGGAACACGTCAGCGAGTAGCCTATGGTACGTTTTGGGGTACATGGAGGGGAAGAAGAGGCTGAAGAAGGGAGATAGGGTGTTGATGATAAGCTTTGGGGCAGGGTTTAAATGCAATAGTTGCTTGTGGGAAGTGATGACAGAGTTGGGTGGTCGGAAGGGTAATGTATGGGAAGATTGCATTAATGCCTATCCGCCTGTGACTTTGGCTAACCCTTTCATGGAAAGGTTTGGTTGGATTCAGAAGGAAGATGCAACTTCATTCAAGTCACTTTGACTCTCAAAAAAAAAAAAAAAAAAAAATTGCTATTATTATTTTTTAAAGGAAAAAGTGTTTCATTTGTTGAGATTTTTCTTATAGGTTATTGGAAATGCTATTTAATTTTAATTTATATGGGTTGAAATTTTATTTTATTTATAATGTATTTATGTCTATCGTTTTTTTATAAGAAGTTCGAGCTCTTTATGAGTCACGTTAAAAAAAATTAAAAAAAAGTTCTTACTGTCAATTTATGAAGGATACTGTAAATCTATGATATTGTTTAATGAATATTTATTTTATTTCTCGTCTCTAAAATTTTTCAAATGTTTCATTTTTTTTATATATAAAAAATTTAAATAAAAAGGAGGAACTCTCTTCACGAGAAGCATGTTCAAATATAAATATAATAAATTTCAACTCCCTAATAGACAATTTATTTGCAAGTTCGTTCTTTTTAAATTTAAGATAAATTTAAAGAAATTGACTATTAAAAATGTAGATAAATGATTTATGTTCATATATTAATAATAAATAAAATTTAATTTTTTTAAAAAAACTTATATATAGCGTTGAAAGTTTGTTCATATATTAATAGTAAAAATATTTTTTCGTTAATATATTTTTATTAATTTAAAAAATTTAAATATTAAAAAGAAAAAAAAGGAAAGCATTAATGGGTGAGTTCAGTAACTCTCTCGCCATTCCCTCTCATTAGTACGGTTAACCTAACCTCCACCAAACTTTAATTTCTCTTTATCTCTGTCCCCCATAACTTTCATAGACGTGACAATCTTAGCCCACTGCTTATAAATATTGTTCGGCCAAGATGTAACCACTTACGTCCACTACTAGTAGATATTGTCCGTCCATTTTGGTCCGTTATGTATCGTCGTCAGCTTTACGGTTTTAAAACGCATCTAGTAGGGAGAGGTTTCTATACTCAAGGAATGCTTGGTTCTCCTCGTTGGCACACCGCCTGATGTTTGGTTCTGATACCATTTGTAATTGCTCAAGCCTACCGATAACAAATCTTGTCCGTTTTGACCTGATAAGTAAGCCTCACGATTTTAAAACGCATCTATTAGGGAGAAGTTTTCACATTTTTATAAGGAATGTTTTGTTCTCATTTAAAACCAACGTAGGATCTTACAATCAACTTAAAAGACTGTCTAAGAAGTCGATAATAGTTCCTGACTTATTACACGCCTCCTCATAAATTACAAGACATGAATAATAAGTAAATCGAATAATGTGTGTGAAAATATCTTACATAGCTTTTTCGAGAACAACAAAAACTTTAGGTCGCTCCATAACACAAGTCTAACAGACTCTCTAGCCACCTAGCTACCACACGCTATCATCATCAGCCGACATCTTGGGTTCTATCGACTAGAAAAAAAGAGTAACACGAATGAATATAATATATTCAATAAACAACGCATTTATAAATTTAAAATAAACATTATTCACTTAAAATTTACATAGATGATATAAGACGGAATATAAGACAAAAATGATGACAGAAGACTCATTCTTCTTTATGTTTTGATTTTCATTCTCATTCTCTCGTCCACAATTCATTTTGATTCATTCACTAAAGGGAATGAATTATAAGAGTTGAATGAACCCAACGTGTCGCATTTGTTCTGTTTTCTCATTTTCTTGTTTTTAGGGGTGTACAATGAATACGAAAATCTGAATCGATCCAACCCGAATTATAAGAGTTGAGTTAGATTAGACAAATTTTGGGTTGGGTTGATTTGAGTTTTTAAGAAACTAAGCGGGTTGGATCGGGTTCGGATTCATTAGACTTAAGTTCGGGTTGACCTAATTTTGTTATAAATGGAATCCTTCCACTTCGCGCGTCCTTCCTTTCCTTCTAGCTTCTCTAAATCTATAGTTCTCTTCTTTCGATTTTCTCTTTTGCATCCACCTTCCACACTAAGTTCGGAGTACATGGATGCCGAAATTTTCATGTAAAAGTAGAGAGTGATCGAAAGAGTATTGAAATTTTCACATTACACAAAAAGGAAGGCGAAAGAATAGAAAATTAAAATGATTTGAGAATTATTGTTAGCATGTTACAATTCTTACCCATTGTTGTCAGGATTATATTGATAAAAATTTTGTTTATTGGAATGATTATGAATTAATTTGCATTTGTTTGTGAACTTTTAATATCTTCCTATTTAAGATTATATTAAATAAAGGATAAATAATAAAAAAATTTGGGTTCATTTAAAAATTATCTCAGTCCAACCCAACTCGACCTAAAATTTATAGTTCACCTAATACTTGGATTTATAGTTCAAACGTGTAAATTTGTAAGTTCTCGAAAGTTTAAACATATATGTTAAAACAATGGTGCAAAAATGAAATTGGGAATGGGGAATGAATTCCTTAGTCAACGGATAAATTTCCCGATTTTGGAATTCTTTTAAAAAATTAAACGAGATAGATCTCGTTAAGAATTGTCACGAAGATTTGATACATGAATCTCTTGGATCCACAAATTTTTTTGTTAACTCCCCACTCTCATTCATGAATGAAGCACGTGCTCAAAAAACTGAGGAACGGTCGATGTTTTTCCAAAATCGCTTTTGAGGAATGATCGAGCTTGATGGTTTATAATAGAATCTCGAAAAAACGGAGTGTATAAAACAGTAAAAAAGTGCTCAAAATCAAAACCCTATTAAAAAAAAAATTGTTCAAAACCCAAAATCAATATTAATAGTCATACTATGACACTTGAGTAAAAAAATGGTACATGAATGAATCGATACTCCATCTGAACGACAACCATCCTGATGATAGGATGACTAAGAAATATTTAAAGGAAACGAAAGTTATTACCTATAACGATAAGATCCACCTTCCTCTCAAGTGGCTCAATTAGATGCATGTGAGTGAAAACAAATCATGCTCAAAAGATTTGTGTTGGTCTGTGGAGATAGTCTTCACTCTTAAGAGTGAGAAGTAGTCACAGAAAAATGTTGGAACCACTGGGTACCGAATCTGGATTTCGAATTCTAATCCAAATTCTGAACATGGGTCGTTACAATTATACTAATTCTGAAAATGATGCATTATTAATTTCAAAACAAAATTCGAACATAAATAATCTAAATTAATACATTTATGAATATTTGAAAATTTTATTGATTTAACTTCAAATTTTTAGAATTACACTAATTATTGTATTAAAAAATATTATTACTAAATTAAATGATAAAATGATAAAATTATAGTTATCAGATAAGCATGACTATCTTTGACTTAAAATTATTGTCATTAAATTAAACGATAAAGTTAGAGCTGTCATGATAAGTATAACTAAGTTTGGTAGGTACAAAATTCAAATCCTACCTGGCATAATTTTAACAATAATTAATAATAATAATAACTAAAAAAAATGTAAAAAAATCCTGATTTATTTATTTTTGGTGGCGGTCATAATGACACATGGAATTATGAGGCCAACCAGCCAATGGCTTCAAATCAGCAATAAATGGAATCATTTTCACGTGCATGCATTAATTATTATTATTTTTTCTTTTTTGCTTTTCATCTGCATTTAAATTTTAAATTTTGACTATATTTTTTAGGGATAAATTAATAAAAATACTCTAAAAAAAATATTATTAAATTTTTAAAAGTTTCAATAATATAATAAATTTTGATTAAAAAAATACACTTATCAGAATTTTAGATGAAAATCGCTATTAATTATTTCAAAAATAAGGATTTAAAAAAAAAACGCTATTTAACTTTCGAAAGGGTTAAAAAATGTACTTAAACTTTTCAAAAGTTTCGTTAATACTCTTATACTTTTGAAAAAAAAAACTTCAAAAAATACGTGTAACGACCCTAATTTTCTAGTAATATAAAGTTGCTACTACATGCCGGACATGACTGTAAAGTACGACCTCTATACATCTATATCATAATAAGTTTGTGAATTATGCTTACATAATTCTCGTACATCCTATAATCCATAGCATAGTTTTCATGGCATGGTCAAAGGAGATTTATGCATCATAGATTAACAATTTCATAACAGATTTATACAACATGGTATGATCACAAAAGAACAAAGTTTTATAACATGGCGTTACACTCCCTTCCTTTCTGCTCTTTATCGTGTCACTTCACCTTCAGTGACTTTGTATGGTGACGACATTTGTTTCGACATCCTGACTCTGATACCAAATGTCGGATTTGACCCACGATTAAGATATGTCGAAGCAATAAACAGAGGCAAAGGAAAAATTTGAGGTAATCTTAAACACTTGGCTTTTCAATTCTCTTTTGTTGTTGTGAAAAGAACATACTTCTCTTGAGTATTTATAGTGGAGAAAGTACGAACTTGCTTCCTAAACTTTCTCCTCAAGTTATGAACCGCTACTAACAATCTTCTTAATTAAAGCACAAAACTTGGTTCATAATTTGGCAACTACTACCAATTCTCCTATAGTCGACTAACAGTTCTTCTACCAATTCTCCTATAGTTACTCAGTTAGTAACTTATTTTACTAAGTCGACTAACCGTTCTTTTAAGGTTACTCCATAAGTTACTAACTTGTTCTACTCCGTCTACTAACAAGTAAGTTGTTCAATTAGCTATGTTTTCTCCAGCAAAAGATGCCATCTATGAAAATTTCAAGATTTGAAGAGACTGCAATACGTACTCTTTTTCCAAGTTTTCAAACTTAGATAGCCATCAAATGGTTCAATAAGAGGCTCCCATGCCTCTAATTGTGTGTTAAAAGTCGATGCAACAATTGAAGAAATCAGCTCTCCATTGATTGCTTCCAGTGAACCATGTGTCGCCAATCGGCCCGATGGTATTTTGTGATCAACGCGTGCAAGAAAGGTGCATGTCGGGATGGTCTCGAGCGATAAAAAAGTCTATGCAGCAATTGAAGAAATCAACTTCATTGCTTTCAGTGAACCATGGGTCGCCAATCGGCACATCGTATTTTGTGATCAACGCATGCAAGGAAGGTGCATGCCGCGATGACTTCAAGCTATAACTATCCGTTACATATTAGATAGAATTGAATATCTATAACTATCTACCATATATATATTTACTATATATAGCTTTACCATATATAACTTTTTATTATACATCATTGTTTTAACTCCTTACCTAACAAAAATATGATATCTGTCCACGACACTATCCACTAATCACCTCGTCATGCGTAGTTTGTATTCTGGTTATGATCTAAAAAATTTAAAAGAAAATGTGACGTATTAAAAATATTCTATACGTAATTCTACTATTCGAGTTAGACTATACAATCACATACAGCATGAATTACATGATATAATTTGTTCTGTATATGTTTTATTATGGCCATTGAGTGAACCGTTAATCTTATATTAAAAAAAATATGTATTTAAGAACGTATTAAATATATATTTTTTTTTTTTGAAAGTTGAAACTTGTAATTTATTTATACTTGTAATTTAACTTTTATATCGAAAAGAATATATATTTTAATTTGTTTTCAATGGATATTAGAGAACTTACCATACATAAAATGGATATTAGGGGTTATAAATGGAACGATTATAATACCAACTCATGTCATCTTCCTCCATCAAAAAGCTCATGGAAGGAACAAGAAGTGTGAAGATAATTGAGATCGGTAAAGTAGCTCCTCCGCCGCCGGAGGCATCAAGTGCGGCGGCTGTACCGTCGTCTCTTCCTCTCACCTACTTCGACCTGTTATGGCTGAGGTTTCAGCCAGTCCAACGCCTTTTCTTCTACGAGTTACCTTCTAATGATATATCTTTTGTTGACGAAATTGTTCCGAAACTCAAAACCTCTCTCTCTCTCGCTCTTTGCCATTATCTTCCTCTGGCTGGCAACCTCGTTTGGCTTCGACAGTCTGAGTTTCCGACCATCGAGTTTGTCGACGGGGACGGCGTTTCTCTGACGGTAGCCGAGTCCGACGCTGACTTTTACCAACTTTCCGGCAATGGGTTCCGTGAGGCTTCTGAGTTTCATCCTCTTGTCCCCCTCTTGCCAGATTCTCATGATCGTGCTGCAGCAATTGCTATCCAGGTTCTTAGCTCAAAAAACTTCGGTAGCTAGTATGATATTGTCACGAACTTAGGTTCACAATAGTACGATATTGTCCACAATGGCTTCCCCAAAAGGCCTCATACCCGTGAAGATGTATTCTTTACTTATAAACCTATGATCATTCCCTAAATTAACGAATCTAGGACTCCCTCCCAACAATCCTTAATAATCCTTCCCTCGAACAAATTACACTATGGAGTCTCCCCTTAATTGAGGCTCGACTCCGTCTCTAGAGTCCTCGAACAAAGTACACCCTTTGTTCGACACTTGAGTCACTTTTGACAACACCTTCGAGGCTCGACTCCGTTTCTAGAGTCCTCGAACAAAGTACACCCTTTGTTTGACATTTGAAGATTCTATTGACATAACCAAGTTAACGGCATGACTCTGATACAATGTTAGGAATCACAAACCTCTACAATGGTATGATATTGTCAACTTTGAGCATAACCTCTCATGGTTTTGCTTTGTACATCTCCAAAAGGCCTCGTACGATTCCTTACTTCTAAATCCATGATCATTCCCTAAATTAGCCAATGTTAGACTCCTTGAGAGTTAAATTCATTTGGTAGATACATGTATTAGATTATTCATATATTACCATGAATATAGTACATGTATCAAGTAGATTCGTTATTTAATATTTAGTACATGCATGTCCATAAACGATGTTCCAAAAGGTCTATACAATGTAAAAATTTATTATCAACTTTTAAATAGATTACATCTCTTTCTCCAAAATCTTTGTCCAGACAAAGAACTTAGAATGCATAATATACTTAATACATTCACGAAAACTTAAAATGAGAAAAAATCGTTACGATACATTTAATCAATCATTTATATTCTTAACAGGTTACCAGATTTCCAAATAAAGGATTTTCCATTGGAATATCCAGTCATCATGCAATTCTAGATGGAAAAACCTCAACTTCATTTATCAAATCATGGGCTCAAATTTGCATGGACGAATCATGTGTTCCAATCACCGAGCTGATGCCAGACTATAACAGATCGATTATTGATGATCCAAAAGATCTTGCAAAAATTTATACAAACGCATGGCTGAAACTAGACGGACCCGACAACAGGAGCTTGAACCTTAAATTATCCAAAACAAAACCTGGTTTAATCCGAAGCACTTTTGAGTTCACAAACCAAAACTTGCAAAAGCTAAAGCAATGGGTTTTGAAGAAGAATGATGAGCAAATATCTTCATTTGTAGTGGCAACGGCTTATCTTTGTGTATGTACAGCCAAGTTGGAGGGTTTAAGAGATGGAAAATTATTGTTCACATTTTCTGCTGATGGTCGATCTCGTTTAAAGCCGCCAGTGTCTTTGAATTACTTTGGAAATTGTTGGAATAGTTGTGTTGTTTTTATTGAAAGAATTGAGCTTTTGGGTGAAAATGGCATAGCTTTGGCTTGTGAACAGATCTCCAAAGCTATTAAAAATTTAGAAGTTGGAGGAGGTTTAGAGGGGTTAGAAAATTATGGGACAATTGTGAGTGAAGTGACCAATGATTATTCTAAAGGAATAGCTATTACCCTTGCTGGGTCACCTAGATTTAGAGTTTACAGTGCAGATTTTGGGTGGGGAAAGCCAATTAAGGTGGAATTAGTGTCAGCTGAATCACCATTAGTGTTTTCTTTGACTGATAGCAGAAATAGCGATGTGGGAATGGAGATTGGAGTGGTTAAAGAGAGAGATCAAATGGAAGCTTTTGCTGCTCTGTTTAATGAAGGTTTTGAAGCTCTTTGAACTCATTGGAGTCGATCCAAATGTGTTATCTATTGACATAGGTCGATGTGTTTTGAAACAGAGTTGTTTTTGCGTAAAATAAGATCACTATCACTAGTGCATGTATGTCATGATTATTGTGTACGAAAAATCATTAAAGATTATTTATCTTAAACATTGTCATGGACTTGTTTTTACTTGAAAAAGTGTGAGGGTAGGTTAAGTAGTTAAAACTACTTCATAAGTGACCCTACTATTGGAGTGTGAGAATGCAATTACATGTATTATGGTTCATGGTGAGACCTGCTTTTTGTGACTATTACTCCGACTCTACTTTCTTTTTTAGATTGGGTTGGATGCATAATAGTTCTCTACACATGGTTCATGCATTCTTGGATAAACCAACTAGGCAAGTTCTTATACATATCCACTAAGTCAGACTATGGACTAGTGCACACTCGAGTTATTGGAAATTCACAGAAGTGTAATAACCTAAAATTTTGGAAAAAAGCAAGGGAGAAGGAAAATGTCCCACCTTGCTTAAAGTTGAGAAGTGAAGGGTTGACCTCCACTATGGAAGAGAGGTCACTTCATTTTAGCATCCTACTTGAATGATTTGAAACCAGTTGGAGAATAAATTTTTTGACAGCTCAAGACCGATACTTTGGCTGATTCGGCTAGGGTTTGATACGCTCAAACTCTTTCCTCCTAGTTTCAATTCTTCGGAAGCGTTTAAAGTTAGCGTGACTACATTTTAGTTAGTTAAAATTTTTAAGTCAAGTTTAAAGTATTTATGCATCATTAGCGTTAGCTTGTTTAAATTATTTTATGCAAAACTAGGTGTGTCAATTCCCATAATAGAATTTTAATTTATGATGTTGGACTCCTTAGACATAATTAAATTTTAGAGAGCAGCGTGAAGCTAGCATCAAAGGGTCGGAGTAGTTTCGGCCTAGGCCAATCAAATAAGTGGCGCTACCGTCGGTTAGGTTATAATTATATGTTGAAAGATGACACGTGTCTGTGGCTTCGCACGTGTCATATGCTCGTATATGCAAATTAGTATGAAATGATATGTGTATGAGATGATACGTGAACGTTATGTTGTATGTGATGAATTGATATGTTTACAATATGATATGTTAAGATATGATATGTTTGAAGGCATGCTCGGGTTATATTATGTGATTGTTATGATATATGATATGATATGTGCATGATGTGAATTGATACGTTCAAAGGCAACATAAGTTTATGATATGACATATGTGCAACATGAATGATATGTCATATGATTGACATGCAAATGAAAAATTGGCATAATGTACAACCCCGATATACGCATGGAAAGCTATGATAAAAATGTTATAATATGAAGGAAGACGTTAGCGGGGTTGTAATACATGATAATGGAAAAGGAAAAATGTTGGGATCTCATGCATTATTGTGTGTTCATGCATCGGGAGATACCTCTTCTCCTTTTACGATCGTACGGATGCATACACTACGAGGAAGGGCAACGATTATTATGTTTACTATAATGCTGCCATGACGGTTGTTATTCCTAATGGGTGTCCGGCATCAACAACTACCAGAGAATGCTCGCCCGTCAGAAAGGGGTCGAGGAGGTGTGCAAACCGACTGGTGGGTCCATACTCGCACGTGTAGGCCGTGTGTAAAAAATAAAGTAAACATCCAATTGCCCGCTTAGAATAGCCGTCGTAGGAAAATAGACTAATATTACAGGTCTCACTCAGGATTTGTATGTGCTTGCATTTAACTTCGATGGGGTCGCTTACTGAGTATTTCTTAAAATACTCAAGCCGTGTGCTACTTTTATTTTTCAGGTAAAAGCAAGGCTCCTCAGTACGACTGACGGTGGCATCGCAATCTAAGAGACTGTGGCACATGCATAGGATAGTTGCATTTATTTCCTTAGACTTGGGTTAGAATAGGATGTTTTTTAATTTTAATGTTGATTTATTTCATTTATTATTTCTTTGTGTCATTTTAAAGATGTTTTCGAAACACGTAAGTTCATGATGTTTTAAGATGAAGTTTATGTTTTATAATAAAGTTTCGAATGATTATTTTCATACAAAGTGATTACGTTATGATGACGGTAGCAACCCTAGGTAAGTAGAAATCTAGGGTCGTTACAAGAACCGTAACCAGTACTCATGACATACAATATGCATAAAGTCTTGCATTTAAAATTATGATACATGGTCATAATGCTCATCATAATTACATACCTTTCATGACATGAATTTCTAATAAACAATACATGCACCGTGACATATCATTTGTAATAATTGTAAATCACATACCATTTAAAATTACATTAACAACCGTACATTTTATATAATGATCATTTGTAATAATTGCAAAGTAGGTTGTGTGAATAGTGTTATCAATCACATACCATTTAAAATTACATTAACAACCTTACATTTTTATAATAATAAATAATATAAATTACAAAAAACATAATCTAAATTATTATTAATACCTATTACGAGACTTTAGGTCATAAATCTCAACCCGACTTGCCTATAATGATTATACCAATAAACACAACTTATCATACAAGACATAAAAGCGCAACTCTAACTCTATAGTGAATTGTTAATAAATGAAAAATTGATTAATCAAAGAGTTTAATTAATTAATTTTAAGATTTCATTGTTCATAATAATATTAAAATAATCGATTTTTTTTAAGTGTTTAAATTAATACTTAATATATGATATATAAAGAGAAAATATATTTAATTTTAAGTATTGAAATTAAATAATTAATATATTACATGTATTAAAGACAAAAATATACAAATTAGTATTTAATATATTAGATATATTTAAGATAACCGGAGAAATATATAATTGTGATTAGGGTTAAGAACGAGGAGTCAAAATGACAATTTTACCCCTCAATTGAATTAATGGAGTTTTTATCCATTTATACTATTTTCTTGATTTTATTGGATTTTTCTTTAAAAAAAGAAAATTCTATCAATAAAATTCCAAAAGTTGGGGTTTTAAAGGTAAAAAAAAGTTGGCAAAATATGTGTGTTACGAGTTGAGTCATTAATTTACAAGCCATTTTTGTCTGTCTTAAAAGTTGGCAAAATATGTCGTCTTCCTCCTTCTCAGAAGTCAAGGAAGGAATAAGAAGCATGAAAACAAGCACTAACCCAATTCATCATGAATTATAAGTAAAGAACCCAACTTTCAAATTTTCTCCAAAAACCTACTTTTGCTTTCCAATGGATGACCTTCCATCTCTGAAGATAATTGAGATCTGTAAAGTGGCTCCTCCGCTGCCGGAGGCGTCACGTGCGGCGGCTGTGCCCTCGTCTCTTCCTCTCACCTACTTCGACATGTTATGGCTGAGGTTCCATCCAATCCAACGCCTTTTCTTTTACGAGTTACCGTCTAATGATATATCTTTTATTGACGAAATTGTTCCGAAGCTCAAAACCTCTCTTTCTCTTACTCTTCGCCATTATCTTCCTCTGGCTGGCAACCTCGTTTGGCTTCCACACTCCGATGTTCCGACCATCGAGTTTGTCGATGGGGATGGCGTTTCTCTGACGGTGGCTGAGTCGGGAGCTGACTTTTACCAACTTTCCGGCAATGGGTTCCGGGAAGTTTCTGAATTTCATCCTCTTGTCCCCCAATTGCCTGTTTCTCATGATCGTGCTGCAGTGATTGCCGTTCAGGTTCTTATCTCTAAAACTTAAGTAGCTGAGGAATCACGAATTTACGCGATGGTATGATATTGTCAAAACCTCTCGTGGCTTTGATTTTAGTTGTCCCAAAGACCTTCATTCCAATAGTGATGTATTCCTTATTTATAAACTCATTATCATTCCCTAAATTAGTCAACGTGGGACTCCGTCCCAACAATCCTCAACAATCCCACATCGTCGGAGAGGGAACGAAGCATTCTTTATAAGGGTGTGAAAACCTCTCCCTACCAGACGCGTTTTAAAACCTTGAGGGGAAGCACGTAAGGGAAAGCCCAAATAGAACAATATTTGTTAGCGGTGAGCTTGGGCCATTACAAATGAGGTAGATTGGGGGGTCTCACATCGATTGGAGAAGGAAACGAGTGCCAGCGAGGATATTGGGGCCCGAACTGGGGTGGATTGTGAGATCCCACATCGGTTGGAGAGAGGAACGAAGCATCTTTATAAGAGTGTGGAAACCTCTCCCCAGCAGACACGTTTTAAAAACGTTAAGGGAAAACTCGAAAGGGAAAACCTAAAGAGAACAATATCCATTAGTGGTTGGCTTGGACCGTCACAAAGGGGTGTGGATTGGGGGGTCCCACATCGATTGGAGAAGGGAACGAGTGTCAGCGAACACGCTAGGCCCCGAAGGGGGTAGATTGTGAGATCCCACATCGTGGTGAGGAGAACTAAGCATTATTTATAAGGGTGTAGAAACCTCTCCCTAGCAGACGCGTTTTAAAAATCTTGAGGAGAAGCTCGAAAGGGAAAGCCTTCATAGCTGACGTGTTTTAAAAACCCCGAGGGAAAAAGAGAAAGCCTCCATAGCAGACGTGTTTTAAAAATCGTGAAAGGAAAGAGGATAATATATGCTAGTGCTAGTGGTGGGGTGTATAACATATATTAAACACAAAATTGAAAAGTTTAGAAATTAAACTTGTAATTTAATATATATATATATATATATTTCTTAATCTCTATTATTTAAAAGTTTTGATTTAGTTCTTTATATTTTAATTTTAGCCCTTCACATTTGGGTTAAAATGGACTAATGATTAATTTACCATACTTGATATGCTTAAAATCAGAAACTTTATGGAAGTTTAAATTTTCTACTTTGTTTCTATTTTAAAAAATTAGTTCAAAACTTTGACTAATTTAAAAATTACTCCATTAAAGATAAGAATGTATATTTAATTAATGATTTAAATTCTTAATACAGGTCACCATATTTCAAAACAAAGGGTTTTCGATTGGAATAACAAATCACCATGCAGTTCTAGATGGAAGAATCTCAACTTCATTTATCAAATCATGGGCTCAACTTTGCATGGACGAATCATGTGTTCCAATTGCCAACCTGATGCCATTCTATGACAGGTCGGTTATTGATGATCCAAAAGGCCTTGCAAAAATCTATGCAAGCGCATGGCTGAACCAAGACGGACCCGACAACAGGAGCTTGAACCTTAAATTACCCAAAACTAAACCTGGTTTAGTCCGAAGCACTTTTGAGTTCACGCACCAAAACCTGGAAAAGCTAAAGAAATGGGTTTTGAAGAAGAATGATGAGCAAATATCTTCATTTGTAGTGGCAACGGCTTATCTTTGTGTATGTACAGCCAAGTTGGAGGGTTTAAGAGATGGAAAATTGTGGTTTGGATTTGCTGCCGATGCTACGTCTCGTTTAAAGCCACCGGTGCCTTTGAATTACTTTGGAAATTGCGTGGCTGGTGGTATTGTTTCCATTGAAAGAGTTGAGGTTTTGGGTGAAAATGGAATAGCTTTGGCTTGTGAACAGATCTTAAAAGGTGTTAAAAGTTTAGAGGGAGGAGGTTTAGAGGGGGCAGAAAATTATGGGACAGTTATGAGTGAATTGACCAATGATTATTCTAAAGAACAAGCCATTTCCCTTGCTGGGTCACCTAGATTTGGAGTTTACAGTGCAGATTTTGGGTGGGGAAAGGCAATGAAGGTGGAAATAGTGTCAGCTGAATCACCATTAGTGTTTTCTTTGACTGATAGCAGACATAGCGATGTGGGAATGGAGATTGGAGTGGTTAAAGAGAGAGATCAAATGGAAGCTTTTGCTGCTCTGTTTAATGAAGGTTTTGAAGCTCTTTGAAATCATTGAAGTCGATCCAAATGTGTTATCAATTCACATCTTTATTAGAATAAATGTATTTTGAAACTTATTTCATGTACTCTCATATTCTTGAGGTTTATGCTCTAAATTAATGCATTATTTTGTTTCCATTTTAATGTCATCCATTATATACCAAATTTAAAGTTGTTCTGTAGGTAGTTGACATTGGAAGAATCATGTTCAAGTAACAACTTAAAGGATTTATAGAATATGGATAATAATGAGTGTCTTATCCGAGTAATATTATTGGTATGACCTACTTTGTAATTTGTTACAAATGATTTAATCGAAATTGTTCATGTGAAACCATGTGAGTGAGGGTCACATGGTTTCATAGGTCACATTTTGACTTTTTCTCTTTTTATAGTTTTTAACGTTGGACATGCCCCAAGATCGAAATATATTGAAATTCTGAACTAGAGAATAACTTTGAAAGGAGAGCGTTTTTGTATAGAGGAACTTTTTCAATTCTATTTGTTGTCGTTAGGAGAACATACATCTATTTATAGTAGAGAAAACACTGACTAGTTTCCTAAACTTTCTTATCAAGTTAAAAACTACTAACAATTCTTAATCAAAGCACTAAACTTAGTCCATAATTCAACAATTACTAACAATTTTACTCAGGTTGCTCCATAAGTTAGTAACTTATTCTACGAATTTTGCTAACAATTCTCCTAAAGTTAACCCATAAGTTACTAACTTATTCTACTCATTCAAGTTTACTAGCTCACAATCTCCCCCCTAAACTTGACTTTGTTCAAGATTCTCAACTCCCAACAACTTCTGCATCTCTGCAAACTTAACCCTTGCTAGGGCCTTGGTTAGAATATCCGTTGCTCTCTAGTGCATACAAACTCCACAATGATTTGTCTCTTCTCGACACACTCATGGATGAAGTGGAAGCGAGTGTCAATGTGTTTGTTGAATCTATCAAATACTCAGGTCATCAACGTACAAATCAACTTGTACCAGTGACGATCAAGTCACGCCAACTATGAGTGTTTCAGCTCCACTGTTTCTTGTATACATTGTTTGTTCTTGTGAGAACTTTATGAAATTTAGACTCTTTAAGCACTTGTCCGGACGTATGTTCGACGCCCTCGGTGCTTGCCATAAAACGTGAAGGGCCTTTGACAACTTGTACACTTTGTGCTCTTCGGTTTTGATGACGAACCCTTCACGTTAGGCAACATATATTTCTTGAGTTGACGAACCATTTAGGAAGGCTGAATGACATCCAAGTGATGAACCTCCCACCCGTGTTGAGTTGCGAGGGCAAGAATAAACCTTACAGTGTCTAGTCTAGCCACATGCGCGAAAACCTCCTCAAAATCAACTCCTTGTCGTTGCACATATCCCTTTGCCACGAGTCTTGCTTTATGCTTGATGAAATTTCCTTCCCTATTCTTCTTAAACTTAAACTCCCACTTCAAACCGATAGACTTGTGTCCGGGCAGTAAGTTAGTTAGTGCCCACGTCTTGCTCTTCTCAATGGCTGCAAGCTCTTTTTGCATGGCCTCTTGCCACATCGTCTCAGTTGCTGTCTAATGGTAAGTTGTCGACTCATTAGCTGCGAGCAACACTAACTCGTTAGGATCCAATTCTTCTTCAAGTGTATCCGCATGAATTTCAACAAGAGAACAAAACTTCTTTGGTTCATTCTCTGTTGTGGATCCTCCTATGCTCTCGCCTGAGCTTTCTTGTTCTAGAGAGTTCATCACGCCTTTCAGTGTCACCAGTGATGACATGTGTGGACTTGGTGTCGACGTGGGTGCACTTTCAAGGTCTGTTGCGTCTTCCTCTTCTTCCAGGGCAGTGAACTCTGTAACAATCTGCTTGTTATTGCCAACGCTACATCCATCTCACTTCTTCTCTTCTTCGAATACGGCATCTCTACTTACATGAATTTTCTCATGTTGGAGATCATACAACCTATGTGCCTTGGTCTCATCCTCGATGCCAACTTCTTTTTGATATAGGATTTTGCAATCTTAACATGTGTTGTACAATCGAAGACTCTTAGGTACTCGAAATGAGGTGTCTTACCGAACCATGTTTCGTAGAGGGTGCGAGTGTCCAACTTCTTTGTCGGTAAAAGGTTTAGAAGATAAACCGCATGTTGTATTGTCTCGCCCCAGAAAATGGTTGGAACTTGCACGATCTTGAGTAAGCTTCTTGTAGTGTTCATTATAGTGCGGTTTCTTCGCTCAACCACACCGTTTTGTTGTGGAGCATATGATGTGGTGAGTTGATGCTTGATACCTTCCTCTACGCAAAATTTTGAGAAGTTCTAGGATAACAACTCGCCACCTCAGTTGGTGCACAAGGTTTTCAGCTTGTGATCAGATCCATTTTTAACGAGTCTTTTTTAATTCTTGACGCACATAATGTCTCTCATTTTTATTTAAGCATGTACACCCACATCTAATGACTATAATCGTCAACAAGTAAGAAAAAAAATACTTGTTACCAATAATTAATGATGGGGTGATCGAGCCACACAAATTTGCTTGAACCAGTTGCAGTGATCGCACAACACGAAAACTGGTATAAGCTGGGAACAGTGGAACGATGGAATTTGGGCAAAAATCTCTTTATCGAGCTGAGAAACCGATTTTCAAGCCCCGGAGCCTAGTCGAAGTCGAAGCCGAGCCGAGCCCACTGAGTTGCGTAAGTTGAACAAGTCGTTGGCCTCGCCAGAATTCTCACGACTTTTCTGAAGACCGATTTTTTTTTTTGTGTGTGGCCGTTGTACAAGTTTAAATTATTTATGCAAAATTAGACTTCTAGTTTAAATTATTAGGAGTAAATTTAAATTATTAATAGTAAGTTTAAATTATTAGGATTAAGTTTAAATTATTTTATGCAAAATTAGGTGAGCTAATTCCGATGGTAGAATTCTAATTTATGATTGGTGTACTGGTAGAATTAAATTTTAGAGAGTAGCATTAAGATAGCATCAAAGAATTTTAGTAGCTTTAGGTCAACCAAGTAAGTGGCCTTATTATTGGCTCGATCGGAAGACTTACCTTATGTATGACGACATGTGTTAGTGGCCCTTGCATGTGTCATTTATGCTTTATGTTACATGATGATGTAATGATGTTGTATGATGATATGACGGTGTTATATGATGATATGGTGATGTTATATGATGATGTGATGATGTTACATGATGATGTGATGATGTTACATGATGATGTGATGTTGTTATATGATGATGTGATGATGATATGATGATATGAGATGATGACATGGTGATGTATATGATGATATGAGATGATGACATGATATGATGACATGATGATGATGATATATGATAACATGATGATGTAAGATGCATGATGATGAGATAACTTAATATGATGATATTTCATATTAAGATGATGTGCATGTATTAAATGTCATGATGCATTATGATGACTAGTTTTCTAAGACACAACCCTAATTGAGGTTAACGATGATAAACGTATGAAGGTCAATGCATGCATGTTACCTAGGGTAATGTGTGAATGATGTATAAGGTTGTCATAAGAATGATTTAAAGATGAAAACTATAAGGATCTCATGCATATTGTGTATTCATATACATCGGGTTATTTCCCCATTTATGATGATGAGTATAGACACGTCCACTATAATGATGATGATCATCATGCCTCGCATGATACTCGGGGGTTTATTGACCTCCGAACATCCGGCTACGGACAACTAGCTCGACTATGATGGGTCCAAGGGGGTGCGAATCGTCTAGGGACTCACGTTCGCATGTGTTGGTTGTGTGTGAGGAAGTACTACACATCCAATTTTGTCTGGACTGGAGGCCACATCTACAATGGTTTTAATGATAGATCCCTAAGTATGAGTTGCATGTGTTTGTATTCCCTGACCCCAATAGTGGGGTCACTTGCAGAGTATTTCTTAAAATACTCAAGCAATGTGCTACCTCTATTTCAGGTAAAGTCTAGGCATCCCCGTACAACTGACGAACACATCGCAAGTAAAGACCATGACACATGCATAAGATAATTGGTATTTCATTTCTTAGACTTTAGTTTAGATTAGTATAGAGTGTTTTTACTTTTAATGTTTGTTTGTTTGATTTAGCATTTTGTTATGTTATTTTAAAGATGTTTTCAAACGTGTAAGTTCTTAATAGTGTTTTATGATGAAGTTTTCAATGTTTATTTCTGCATAAGAGAGTATGTTATGATGACGGTAGTGACTTTAGGTTAGTAGAAATCTAAGGTCGTTACAATAAGTCTCACTACGTTGCATGCGTTTGCATTTCCTGGCCTCAATAGTGGGGTTACTATAGTTCTTAAAATATTGTAGTCACATGCTACTCTTAGTTCTTAAAATATTTAAGTCACATGCTACTCTTATCTGAGGTTACTCGACAAAGGAAAAGCTTGATCCTAGCGAATATCAGATGCTTAGCTCGACAGAAGAAAAACTTGATCCTAGCGAATATCAGATGCTTAGCTCCGCACAACATAAGGATTGACACGCTTTTGGAAAAAAGGCGAGTTGCCCCTACTTAAACAAAAGGGCCAAATTCGGGGGCTCCTGTGACTCAGCATGGGAGAAGGGAGCGGAACGGCACATTTTCGTGTTCAGAGCATTGTCCGATTTAAGAGGCATGCAACAATAAAACAACTTTCTATCATAGTTGCAAGAGTTCATATATTATGTACTTGAAAACAGCCTGTCTTGATGGGACCTTGTGATTTCTCACGTCCTATCTACACACGCGTTTGTCTCGTTTTGAGTGCTAGGACCAATGAAATCCGAATAATTTTACATGTAATTTAACTTTTCACATAACTTTTCCATGAACGTGAGAGAACTTACCAATATATAAATGGAACGATTATAGAGAGCAAGCACATGTACCCACTCATACAATAATGTTTTTCTAATATTGGTTCATATTATAATACTAAAGAAGGACAGATAAAACTCATTTGGGTACCTCACATTTAATATATAATTGTAAACATAACAAAGTGGCCTTGATTTTTGATTTACACGCCATTTCTCTCTTATAAATTGGCGAAGTCTTGTCACCTTCCTCCTTGTCAAAACTCATGGAAGGAACAAGAAGTGTGAAGATAATTGAGATCTCTAAAGTGGCTCCTCCGCCGCCGGAGGCATCACGTGCGGCGGCTGTGCCGACGTCTCTTCCTCTCACCTTCTTCGACCTGTTTTGGCTGAGGTTCCATCCAATCCAACGCCTTTTCTTCTACGAGTTACCTTCTAATGATATATCTTTTATTGACGAAATTGTTCCGAAGCTCAAAACCTCTCTCTCTCTCATTCTTCGCCATTATCTTCCTCTGGCTGGCAACCTCGTCTGGCTTCCACACTCCGACGTTCCAACCATCGAGTTTGTCGACGGGGACGGCGTTTCTCTGACGGTAGCCGAGTCCGGAGCTGACTTTTACCAACTTTCCGGCAATGGGTTCCGTGAAGCTTCTAAATTTCATCCTCTTGTCCCCCAATTGCCTGCTTCTCATGATCGTGCTGCAGTGATTGCCGTTCAGGTTCTTAGCTCAAAAACTTGAGTACCTAAACAATGTTTGGGTTATTTTCTACTTTTATTTTTTCTTTCATTTTTTTTTACTTATAACATTCACCTTGATAGACTAACTTGAAAAGTTAAAAATATAAACTACTAAATTAGAAATTTTTTAAAAATTTAAAACGTATACTTAATCTATGATACATTGAATTAATAATTTAAATTCTTAATACAGGTCACCAAATTTCAAAATAAAGGGTTTTCCATTGGAATACCAATCATCATGCAATTCTAGATGGAAGAATCTCAACTTCATTCATCAAATCATGGGCTCAAATTTGCATGGACGAATCATCTGTTCCAATCGCCAAGCTAATGCCATTCTATGACAGATCGGTTATTGATGATCCAAAAGGTCTTGCCAAAATCTATGCTAGCGCATGGCTAAACCAAGATGGACCCGACAACAGGAGCTTGAACCTTAAATTACCCAAAACTAATCCTAGTTTAATCCGAAGCACTTTCGAGTTCACAAACCAAAACCTGCAGAAGCTAAAGCAATGGGTTTTGAAGAAGAATGATGTGCAGATGTCTTCATTTGTAGTGGCAACGGCTTATCTTTGTGTATGTACAGCCAAGTTGGAGGGTTTAAGCGATGCTAAATTGTGGTTTGGATTTTCTGCTGATGCTACGTCTCGTTTAAAACCGCCATTGCCATTGAATTACTTGGGAAATTGTTTGATTGGTGGTATTATTCCCTTTGAAAGAGTTGAGCTTTTGGGTGAAAATGGAATAGCTTTGGCTTGTGAACAGATCTTGAAAGCTATTAAAAATTTAGAAGGAGGAGGTTCAGAGGGGGGAGAAAAGTATGGGACAATTATGAGCGAATTGACCAATGATTATTCTAAAGCACAAGGCATTTCCCTTGCTGGGTCACATAGATTTGGAGTTTACAATGCAGATTTTGGGTGGGGAAAGCCAAATAAGGTGGAAACAGTGTCAGCTGAATCACCATTAGTGTTTTCTTTGAGTGATAGCAGAAATAGCGATGTGGGAATGGAGATTGGAGTGGTTAAAGAGAGAGACCAAATGGAAACTTTTGCTGCTCTGTTTAATGATGGTTTTGAAGCTCTTTAAAATCATTGAAGTTAGATCCAAATGTGTTATCAATTCACATCTTTATTAGAATAAATGGATTTTAAGACTTATTTTATGTACTCGTATGGTTGAGGTTTGTGCTCTAAATTAATGCATTATTTTGTTTGCATTTTAATGCCATCCATTATATTATATTTAAAGTTTCTAGTGTAATGTTGAGCGGTATGTGGTTGATATTGGAAGAATCACGTTCAAGTAATAACGTAAAGGGTCAGAAGACTTGCCTTAAAAAGAATTAAATTTTAGAGAGCAGCGCTAAGCTAGCATCAAAGAGTTGTAGTAGCTTCAGCCTAGGTCAACCAAGTAACTGATTTTATTATTGACACGATTGGAAGACTTGTCTTATGTATGACGACATGTGCCTAGTGGCCCTTGCACGTGTCATTTATGGTTTAAGTTACATGATGATGTAATGATGTTGTATGATGATATGGTGATGTTATATGATGATGTGGTGATGTTATATGATGATGTGGGATAATGACATGGTGATGGCATGATATGATGACAAAATGATGATGATGATGCATGATAAAATGATGATATAAGATGCATGATGATGAGATAACTTAATATGATGATATTCCATATTAAGATGATGTGCATGTATTAAATGCCATGATGCATTATGATGACGAGTTTTCTAAGACACAACCCTAATTGATGTTAAAGATGATGAACGTATGAAGGTCAATGCATGCATGTTACGTAGGGTAATGTGTGAATGATGTATAGGGTTGTGTCATAAGAATGATTTAAAGATAAAAATTATAGGTATCTCATGCATATTGTGTGTTCATATACATTGGGTTACTTTCCCATTTATGATGATGAGTACGGACGCGTACACTATGATGATGATGATCATGCCTCGCATGAGACTCGGGGGTTTACCGACCTCCGGGCATCCGGCTACGGACAACTAACCCGACTATGATGGGTTCAGGGGGGTGCGAACTGTCTAGGGACTCACGCTCGCACATGTTGGTTGTGTGTGGTGAAGTACTACACATCCAATTTTGTCCAGACTGGAGGCCACATCTATGATGATTTTAATGATAGGTTCCTAAGCATGATTTGCATATGTTTGCATTCCCTAACCCCAATAGTGGAGTTAATTACTTAATATTTCTTAAAATACTCAATCCATGTGCTACCTCTATTCCAGGTAAAGGCAAAACATCATTGCACAACTGACGAACGCATTGCAAGTAAAGACCATGACACATGCATAAGATAGTGATATTTCATTTCTTAGACTTTAGGTTAGTACATAGTGTTTTTACTTTTAATGTTTGTTTGTTTGATTTAGTATTTCATTATGTTCTTTTAATGACAGTGTTTTATGATGAAGTTTTAAATGTTTATTTCCACATAAGAAAGTATGTTATGACGATGGTAGTGACTTGAAGTTAGTAGAAATCTAGGGTCGTTACAATAAGTCTCACCACGTTGCATGTGTTTGCATTTCCTAACCCCAACAGTGGGGTTACTAAGTAGTTTTTAAAATATTCAAGTCAAGTACTACTCTTATTTTTTAGGTAAAGATAATGCACCCCTATACGAATGACGTTGTCGCGATGAAGGCCATGGGACTAGTGTTAGAGTAGTTGCATTATGTAGCCCTTAGGTTAGATCAGGATTTTATTTTATTATTTTCTTTATTTTATTTAAATTTCACATTATTTATTTTGAGTTGTTTTGTTTCAAAGCTTTTATTACGAACGTTTAAGTTTATGACACTGTTTACTTGATTTCTATAATGAATATTCTGCATGATAGTGACGACCTTATTTTCAATAGAAAAGTCGGATCATTACAATAGTCATTCGCCAAAATCATGTCTAAACTCGGCAAGTCTAAAATGCCCCAAAATGAACTATAGAGGGGTGTGACTAGTAGCTAATTCTTCCTCCCTAGGTTAGACGCTATCAAAATTGGGTTGTTGATTTGCTTAATTAGCCTATAACATTGCTTTCTTAAATCGATTTTCCAAACGCTTTCTAAAACTTTCTTTGTCCGATTTTCTAAAACATTTTCTCAAGAACTGGGCTAGAGACTTGAATATATGTCACCTATGCCGATGGTGATCAAAATTTCAGTTAGTTGACTTATTTGAGAGAGAGACTAAATGTCACCCCATCGCGTGACGAGTTCTAACAAAGTGCGATTATGACCCTGTCTAGTGTCTTAACCTATCCTACCAATTTTAAAATTCTTAAACTACTCAACATACAAAATAAAAAATTTAGAATTCTATTACAAATAAAATACTATTTTTGTTTTTTTATGGTCAATAAAGAGCATAGCAAGGATATGGTACCCACTTATACAATGACCTTTCTTATTATAATAGTAAAGAAAGTCAGAGAAAGCAAATTTGTGCACCCGACAATAATTTCATAAGCTCAAACCAACTTGTGTCGGCTGATACGAGGAGAGCTTGATTTACACGTCATTTCTCTCTCTCTCTCTCTTATAAATTGGCTAAGTCATGTCATTTTCGTCCAAACTAAGGAACAAGAACTCCGAACATGATATAAGGAATAGTTAGAAAAGTAGGTCCTGCCATAAACTATGCTACGTAACACTTAAATCTTGAGGAGAAATTGAATACTCGAATTTTTGTTTTGAAATTGAAATTTCAAAATTTTATTGAGAGTTGTAGATGCTGAATTTTAAAACGATTTAGAAAATAGAAATGTTTCTAGTAATATGGAGAACCAAACAAAAATAAAATAGTATGGTAGAAAAAATCAGAAAATATTGGTCAAAGTTAATTGATGAGGCATTGGATAGATCACGTGCAAATAAGACAAAGGGTTAGGGTTTGAGAGGAAAAAGAAGATCAAAATAGGAAAAATCGAACCAATCTACCGATAGAAGGTCGAATTTGACTGAGAGTTCTTCATAAGAAATTCTCATCAGCGCGAGGAGATTCATTATGAGTGCTTGATTCATTCGATTCCTTCGAGAAACGAGGAAGAATGAAATGTTAGTTTTTGAGTTTTAGATCTTAGGTTTCCCTCAAGATCCGCGAGTATTTGATGGAATTAGCCTCTTGAATTTTAGTATGTTGTTCTAGGTGAGTTTTCACATATTTTTCGTGAAGGAATTTGATGTCGAATCATGTCAGAAGAAAGAAGTCTAAAAAGCATCCAAGAACGGTAAGAACGTTAATTTTAACCAATTTTAGACTTGAATATCTTTGTCTGTGGTTAACTAAAAACTATAAGAAAAATACGTTCATGTAGAAAAATTAAAACTCTATAACTTTCATGAAGAAATCGAGTTGAAACAAATTTTGTAGGAAAAGTTATCAGAAAATTTATCGAAATCTGAAATTTGTAGTACATTTTAAGACGTTTCTAATCTTTTTGGAGTAGACATCATTTTGACGAGTAGTCATACAGCTAGCTCTATGGAGCATCTGTAACATATTCGATTGACACCAAATTTCGTGAGCTTTCATCTTTCATATAGATGAATTTAACTCCAAAGCCACATGTCGCAACACATATCGAAACTCTAAATTTTGAGGTTATGACTAGAGGCCCTACCCAGCCCTCTTCGAGTTGACACTCGTGTCACCTCGTTTTCTCCAACGTTGCTTATGCCTCAACTTTGCTTTGATGCACTTTCTTCTTGGTGTGTTGGATGATGCATCGTCCTCCTCTATCGCATCATGACACTTATCTGTCTCAACTCTCAGTGACCGGATGCATGTCACTTGAGAGTTGCCATCTTGTTTGTTTACATGTGAGGGTCGCAACCTACTTGTCTTCTTAGTGAGGTTGTGAGATGTTATTTCTCTACCCGTTTGGTCCCCATTCGATTGTTTTTCGTCTTGATTTTGATACTCAACTTATTATGACTTAATTAGGACGTACGAGAGAAATTTCAGTAATTCTGAAGCTTCTAACATGTAAAAAAGCTAGCTCGGGAAGATACTTGTCATCTAGGTAAGTAAACACATGGACTAGGCAAGTAATACTTGTACGTATCGCTAGGACGTGCTAACATGCGAGCATTCCTTACCTAAGGTGGTTAGAAAATGCATGTTAAGGACTAAAAAACGACGTTTTTGGATGAGTATGTATTGTACGTATGTTATGATAAAATCACCGTTATGCCCCTAGGTTGAGATTTCCTAGAAGCATGTTGTTTTATGTATAATGCAAAGCTAGAAAGAGAATATGCATGACTAAAATACGAGTTGGGTAATATGGATGAGTATGTTATACATAAGGTAAGAAATTACTAAAATGACCCTATGATGAGATTTGTGATGAATGCTATTTTATATAATTTCCGCTTTGTTAGAAAGGAGGATAGACTATTGGTGATATGATAAGGAATCACTACAAGGGGAGTAAGAATCGGATTACCTTGTTGATCGAATATCTCAAGACAAGAACATTGTTTGAGATTCGAATCACTCCACAAGCAAGATCGATCATGTATAGCTTGAATGATTCTTGATCAAATATCTCAAAGCAAGAACACTTGTTTGAGATTCGAATCACTCCACAAGCAAGATTGATCATGTCTAGCTTGAATGATTCTACATGCAACCTAAACTACATAGAATTGCAAAGAAATTTAGTCATTGGCTAAAGAAAGCACAAATGCTTCTTTTACTATATTTTCCAAGTCTCCTTACAATTACAACATACATGGCTTTATATAGCATCAAAATGAAACTATTAAAGGCATTCCAAGAGTGGTAACATTCATACTTTATGGTCATAATTAACAATTAGGTAATTGTAACCTAAAGTAAATAAAATGTCTTAAATTATATTAATGAAATACAATAACTCTAAATTACTCTAAATTGTAACCTACCCAAAATTTATAACAATAAAACTTCTTCTTCAATGTGGCATGAATTGAAATATCTTTTTGATAATTTCAACAACATTTTCTTCACATCTTCATTGAAGTATATTGTATGATTGATGTCTCTTGGTTCATATCAATTGGGTTCTGTGCTTCGAGTGATTGAGGGATAGTATCTCCCCGTTGAACTTATTTTCTTTTATGTTTGCATGAAATAATATGTTATAGCTCCAAGTGTCAGATTATGTGTTCTCCCTATAGATTGTGTTTATCTACACAGAGTTAGGACATAGAGTTAGGTTAGCTAGACGATGACCTGGGTCAGAACGTCTCCAGTAGACTAAATACCTTAGAATTGTGAGGGACAGTTGGAGGATTTAGACCATAGTGTTCCTAGACTAAGAAAGACTCGAGGAGTCAGAACAGAACAACTCGAAGCTAGAGTCGATGAGGCAAAGTGCAACCCGACCAAGTATCCCATGGAAACAAAGTTACAACTCGAAAAAGTTGTTGAAGAAAGCTTGGTGAATTCCACAAATTATAGACGCTTCATCGAAAGTCTGAGGTACTTAACTCATACTCGTCCAAACCTTTCCTATGTTGTTGGAATGATGAGTAGGTACATGGAAAAGCCTACTATGATGCATCATCGAGCGATTAAGCACATTCTTCGCTATGTGAAGCAAACAACATGCTACACGCTGAAGTATCAAAGAGGGCGAGGTCCTGAAGAACTAATCGATTTCACTGATAGTGACTTAGCTAGAGACATTGACGATAGACAAAACATCGTAAGAATGGCGTTTTATCTGAATGAAAATATGATTTCTTGGCATTCTAAGAAGCAGCAAACTTTGACACTCTCTTTCTATGAGGCCGAGTTCATAGAAGCAAATGCGGCATCGTGACAAGTATTATGGCTGAGAAATTTGTTGAGTGAAGTGATTGGAAGTGAACCAATGTCGGTAATTCTCTACGTTAATAACAAATCTATGATTGCATTGATGAAGAATCCGGTATTTCACGGACTCAGCAAACACATTGGCACTCGCTTCCACTTCAACCGTGCGTGTATGGAGAAGAGATAGATCGTTGTGGAGTTCATATGCACCAGAGAGCAACATACAGATATTCTCACCAAGGTTCTAGCAATGGTTAAGTTTGCTGAGATGCGGGAGTTACTCGGAATGAAGTGTAGCACCCGAGTATAAATAAATAAATAAATAAATAAATAAATAAATAAAATAAAATAAAATAAAAACGGTTAAGGCCAACATAGGGGCAAAAGGGTCATTTTGCCCCTATTCGGGTCTTGTTGGTTGGGTCATAATCAGAAAAAGAAAAAAAAGAAGAGAAGGGAGAGAAAGAGGAGAAACAAGAGAGAAAGGAGGTTAGGGTTTCGAGGTTGAGAGAGAAGATCCGAGCAAGAACAGACGCTGGAGATCTGAGAATCCTCGACCTAGACCTTCAGTAGCCGAGGAAAGGTGCTTTCACGAGCCGCATCTTCCTATTTCATCAAAAACGTCCAAGAAACTTAAGGTTAGTCCGCGAATATCTAGATCGAGATGTGTATCGAGAATTTCGTGTGTTAGTGGCGTTTTTTAGTGACTCTCGGACCTTTAACCTTAGGAGTGTGATCTTCTCAAGTTTTGGAGTGAAAGCAGCCAAGATCTGCATTCGAATCGGAGTTTTCGGAAAACGCGATTTCCGGTAAGAACTCGTGTTTTTCTCCAAATTCGAACTTGAATAATAAGACCTGTGAATACCAGAAAAATATAGGAAAATATATTAAAGAAATAGAATATCAGATCTACAATTTTCGTGAAGAAAACTTGTTGATTCGGATTACGGATTGGAACATATAAAAATCGAAAGAAAATGGATCGAAAATGCGAAAAGCTCACATTCTGGAAAATTTGGAAAAACGCAGGAGGAGAGAGAAAACGCCGCCACGCGTCGGCCGGCGTACGGAGGAGCGCGGCAGGACCGACGGGCGACACGTGGTCACCACGGACTAGAGAAGCGCATCAGGCTCGCGCAACCGGGTCGGCCAGGGTTCGAACCGTCAGACCGAACCGAACCGGGCGCTGGCCCGCGATTGCGCGGGAAGCCGCGCGGAGAATCCCTCCATGGCGCGTGGGCGCGCGTGAGTCACCGTTTTTTCTTCCGTTCGACCTCCGTTTGCTTGTTTTTCGTCCCGATTTCGATTCTGATCCTATTTTTATGTGAATTAGGACCTATCAAGTAAATTCTAGAATTTTTGGAACCTTTTCCGGCAGATAATTCGAGCTTGGGAAGGCACGCGTCAACCATGTAAGTAGCCATTTGGATTCCCACGAGCAGTACTTGTAGGAACCGCTTGGAATAGACATGCATGCTATCGTACCCGTAAGCTTAGCTAGCCGAACCTAGCATATTAGTATGGAAAGCATGGAAAGGAAATAAATGTGGAAATCTATGGCTTTTAGATACGAGCGATTATGTAATCTGTGCAGATTGAGATCTGATTATGTATGTATGCATGAGGAGGATGGGAAAACTTGTGAAATCTGCGCTCCGGGTGAAGATGGACGTTATCTTCCCGTTGAGCATGTTTGTGATATTGCATGAACTGTTTCGTGTTATCTCGTATGCATGATGTGATTGCTTGTGTTATCTTTATTGTTGAATAGGAAGAAATTATGAGTTTAGATTAGGGTGCTTGTGACTGAGTAGGCTAGACGAGTCTCTAGATTGGGAGACCTCTAGAATACCGTGCATTTAGACCGCATAACGAGTACCAGTGGATTCAGAACCTAGAATTCCAAACCCGATAGGTTTGTGAGACCTTGCACGAGAATCCTAGAGATGTATGAATCCAAGTCTAAGCCACCAAGTTCCACCCTAGGAAGAATGGTAGGACACCACGGTAACTGTTGGTAGCCGCCCGAGTTGAGCAGTGTGAACAGTGTCATCAGAACCTCCACTTTCCTCTCTCCTCCGATACCGTACCGTCGAGGCAGAGCTCCGGTACGGAGATCGTTGAGCCTGGCAGATCCGGAAAGGGAAGTGTGACAGGTGCCCAAACCTAGTGGTGATAGCTAAGGAGTCTTCTGAACAGGACACTTGGGCCGTAGAAACCCGTCTCTGAGCGGGGGACGTGGAACCACTAGGATGACTTAGTAGCTGACCGGCACACAGGGGGTCGCTCCCCAAATTTAGTGGATGTATGGTCCCGTGTGAGGGTTGTCAGCTAACCTCCATGGATGATGTTCAGAGATAGTCATGTATTCAGATCTAGCCATACGATCCCTTCAGATTACTTATGAGGTCGCGCCTCACCTCAGGACACTGAACATTCCACAGCTTGAGTTGGGCAGATCTCTTAGGATACAGAGTAGAGAGTTGCAGCTTAGATCGCTCTCCTTAGAATCCCGAGAAAGACCGTGGATACCTACCAAGATAAGGATGTGTAAAGAGCCTACAAGTAGGTTGCTTACTGAGTATATTTTTATACTCACCCCTTTCTCCCCTTTTTTTTTTTTCAGGTACCAGTCGATACGGGGAGGTTTTCGAGAGCTGCACTGTCACAGAGGGGTGTCGTTCCGGAGCGTCAGCCCCTTGTCGGTCTTTTAGAGTCCTTTGTCCGTTTTCATACCTGGAGTATTTTGTATTTCATTTTATATTTGTAACATTTGACTTTGAATTTATATTTAATTTTGGTGTCCTTGATTTCCTTTTCTTGTTTTTAAATTTTGTCGGATTTTTACCTTCTATTGTATTTTCTTTTGAATTTTTATTTGTTTTTCGATTTCGTCCTTTTTAATCACGATTCGATTTTTCGAAGCCTCGAAAATCGGGTCGTGACATGAAGAATCTCCAACAAAGTAAAACTTAGGGAGATTATGAGACAATAAACTTAACTTAGTAAAAGAAATTACTAACTTATGAATCCATTTGCGGAAAATGGTCGTAGTTGTCAAATCATAAAGAAAGGGAAGTGATTTATTTAGAAAAATTATTAGTAGTTTTTAACTTAAGCAGAAAGCTTAGAAAATTTGTTAGTGCTTTATTCGTTATAAATACTTATTAGATGTATACTCTATTCACAACAACAAAGAGAATTGAAAAGTAGAGTGCTTAAGAATTTTTTGTTCCAAGAAACTCTCGATCTCAAGTCGTTATTTCTGTTATCTTGGTATATTTCGATTGTAGGTCATGTCAATTTGTTTTCATATCGCACATGTACCCACTCATACATTTATGTGTTTCTATTATTGGTTCATTTATAGTACTAAAGAGGAGGAAGAGCAAACTCATTTGGATACCTCACGTTTAATACAAAATTGTGAGCATAATTTTGTAATATGAAACCGACACTTGTGCAATTCATTTACTTTCTTCCTTGTCGGTCAATACAAAGAGGCCTTGATTTACACGCCATTTCTCTCTCTCTCTCTCTTATAAATCGGCAAAGTCCTGTCATCTTCCTCATCACTAATATCATATCTCCAAAATCCTACTTTCGAATGGATGACCTTCCATCTCTGAAGATAATTGAGATCTGTAAAGTGGGCCCTCCGCTGCCGGAGGCGTCACGTGTGGCGGCTGTGCCCTCGTCTCTTCCTCTCACCTTCTTCGACCTGTTATGGCTAAGGTTCCATCCAATCCAGCGCCTTTTTTTCTACGAGTTACCGTCTAATGATATATCTTTTATTGACGAAATTGTTGCGAAGCTCAAAAGCTCTCTTTCTCTTACTCTTCGCCATTATCTTCCTCTGGCTGGCAACCTCGTCTGGCTTCCACACTCCGACGTTCCGACCATCGAGTTTGTCGACGGGGACGGCGTTTCTCTGACGGTGGCTGAGTCCGGAGCTGACTTTTACCAACTTTCCGGCAATGGGTTCCGGGAAGTTTCTGAATTTCATCCTCTTGTCCCCCACTTGCCTGCTTCTCATGATCGTGCTGCAGTGATTGCTGTTCAGGTTCTTAGCTCCAAAACTTAAGTAGCTAACAATGATTGGTTTTTCTTATTTAATTATTGAAGTATGAGTTTAATCTTTAATAACTCTTTCAATTTATTATTATTTTTATTTGATGTTCCTTTATGATGGTGATTAATATGTTTTTAAATTCTTACTTTTATATATTAAATTCAATTGTATATAGAATAAATCAATTAATTTTAAAAAATTGAGGAATTAATTAGGTATTTTCAAAAGTTCAAATGTGAGATCCCAAGTTGGTTAGAACGGTATTAGAGCCAAACATTAGGCGGTGTGCCAGCGAGGAGGCTGAGCCTCGAAGGAGGGTGGACATTAAGCGAGGTGTCAGTGAGGATGTTGGGTCCCAAATGGGAGTGGATTGGGGAGTCTCACATTGATTAGAGAGGGGAACGAGTGCCAGCGAGGACGTTGGACCCAGAAGGTGGATGGATTGGAGATCCCACATCGATTAGAGAGGGGAACGAGTGCTAGCGAGGACGCTAGGCATCAAAGGGGGTGGATTGTGAGATCCCACATTAGTTGGAGATGGGAACAAAACATTTTTTATAAGGGGTAGAAATATCTCCCTAGCAGACGCGTTTTAAAATATTGAGGAGATGTACGTAAGAAAAAGCCCTGAGAGAACAATATCTATTAGCAAGTGGGTTTGGGCCGTTACAAGGGGGTGTGGATTAGGGGTCCCATATCGATTGGAGAAGGGAACGAGTGTCCGCGAGGACGCTGGGTTTCAGGGGGGAATGTGAGATTCCACATCGGTTGGGGAGGAAAACGAAACATTCTTTTTATAAGGGTGTGAAAACCTCTCACTGGCAGACACGTTTTAAAAACTTTGAGAGAAGCCCAAAAGTAAAACCTCAAAGACGACGAGCGTTTTAAAAACGTTGAGGAGAAGTCTAAAAGTGAAACCTAAAGAGCCTTTTACCATACTATGCTTAAAAACGTTTCAAATTTCTTCTTAATATTTATTTTAAGAAATTAGTTGAAATTTTTAGCTTATTCGATAAGGACTAAATTAAAAAGTACTCTATTAAAGATAAAAATGTATATTTAATTAATCATTAAAATTCTTAATGCAGGTCACCATATTTCAAAACAAAGGGTTTTCCATTGGAATAACCAATCACCATGCAGCTCTAGATGGAAGAACCTCAACTTCATTTATCAAATCATGGGCTCAACTTTGCATGGACGAATCATGTGTTCCAATCGCCAACCTAATGCCATTCTATGACAGGTCGGTTATTGATGATCCAAAAGGCCTTGCAAAAATCTATGCAAGCGCATGGCTGAACCAAGACGGACCCGACAACAGGAGCTTGAACCTTAAATTACCCAAAACTAAACCTGGTTTAGTCCGAAGCACTTTTGAGTTCACGCACCAAAACCTGGAAAAGCTAAAGAAATGGGTTTTGAAGAAGAATGATGAGCAAATATCTTCATTTGTAGTGGCAACGGCTTATCTTTGTGTATGTACAGCCAAGTTGGATGGTTTAAGCGATGGAAATTTGTTGTTCGTATTTGCTGCTGATGCTACGTCTCGTTTAAAGCCGCCAGTGCCATTGAATTACTTTGGAAATTGTTTGGTTGGTGGTATTGTTTCCATTGAAAGAGTTGAGCTTTTGGGTGAAAATGGAATAGCTTTGGCATGTGAAGAGATCTCGAAAGCTATTAAGAATTTAGGAGGAGGAGCTTTAAAGGGGGCAGAAAATTATGGGACACTTATGAGTGAAATGACCAATGATTATTCTAAAGCACAAGCCATTTCCCTTGCTGGCTCGCCTAGATTTGGAGTTTATAGTGCAGATTTTGGGTGGGGAAAGGCAATGAAGGTGGAAATAGTGTCGGCTGAATCACCATTAGTGTTTTCTTTGACTGAGAGCAAAAATAGCGATGTGGGAATGGAGATTGGAGTGGTTAAAGAGAGAGATCAAATGGAAACTTTTGTTGCTCTGTTCAATGAAGGTTTTGAAGCTCTTTGAATCATTTGAGTCGAATCAAATGTGTTATCAATGGTGGATGTATTTTAAGGTTTATTTTAATATTTTGTTTGCATTTTTATATCATCCCGTACGTGGTCGACGTACAGAAGATTATGTTTGAGTAATAATCTTATTGATATGACCTAATTTATAATTGTTACACATGATTTAATTGAAATTGTTCTTGTGAAGATATGTGAGACTTTGCTATACAATGAGTTTGTATAAGATTCAACTACGAAATATTTAATTTCTCTTTATAAATCTATTAATTGAGAAGATCGATATTTCACAAGATGATCATATGTGACACAATCTTAGTCATAAGTGAATTATGAACTCCTACTTATGAGGGGTTGTTCTTTGATTTGCGTGAGAGTTGGAAACATAATTTTAGGGGATGAAATTCATTTCTTCCTATATAGAAAAGTAAATAAATAGTTTCTTTTAAGAGTTGATTTCAAAATTGGAATACTAGTGTCTCACTCTTACATTGGCCTGAGAGGAACTTAGTTTATGGTTCGATCATAAATAAATTATTCATTTGAGAATAAGTGGTACATAAGTTATAAGATATCATTATAGGGATTTTTTTTTTTTGTTTTGTATTTGTTTTTTATGAATGTAAAATAAAAATATATTATTAATTTCTTCCTATATAGAATAAAGTGGTTAATTTAAGAAAATTTAAATAATATTTTAATTATTTTATTGCATTTTTATATAAGTTTTTTATCAAATAATAATATTATTTAATATATAATTTTTAATATTTTTTAATATTTTTGATTTAATTTAAATTAAAATTGAATTTTATTTTAGTGGACATAATTTTTAAATTATTATAAATTATAAAAATAAATATAATGTATATATTTTTTTATATAAAATATTCATTATAGGGATATATAAAAATATGATTTATTTATATTAAATTTTAAGGATAATTTATATTAGTTAATAATTTTAATTATTTTGTTATTTAAATATTATATTATTAATATTATATGATATTAAATATTATAATTTTAGTTAAAATTAGTTTTATTTTAGTTATAATACTATTTTGTATTTTATGATTTTTATTATTTAATGGATTTGTTTATAACAATTAATATTTTTAAAATATTTTTTAATATAATATGATGTAAATATTATATTAAAATAAATTAATATTTATATTTTTAAATAGTTTATTTATTATAATATAAAATTTATTATTTATGAAAATTTGATTTTTAATATATTTATTAATTTTTAGATTTAAATTGGTTTTATAAAAATGATATTTTAAATATATAATTGTATTTTAATTTAGATTATTTAAATAATATTATTTATTATTTTATATTATATCCCAATTAAGTATTAGTGTGGTGTTTTAATAAAATTGATTAATAAAATTATATATTTTATTTTTAATATATAAAATTAAAGATAAATTAAAAGTATTTTATTTTTTTAAAAATTTATTAAAAAATATAATTTATAAGATTAAATTTATATAATTTTTATTAAAAATAATTATTTTAAAACTATTATTAAATATATTAAAAATATTATTTTATTATAATTTTATTAGATTTAAAATAGACTTTTGATCCAACTATAATTTTAAAAAACTCATAAATTAACAACTAATGACTATATCAATGGACACAACTTGTGCTGCAAGACGTAAGAGTAAACTTCAATGTATGTAGTTGTAATACCTGGTTTAAAAAAACACAAAAAAAGCGTGTGGTACGACTTGACGCCGACATCGGGTACAAGAAGGTAGACGGCAAAATACAGCTCCCCACCCAATTTTTCGAGGTTAAAATCTGAGTTGAGGAAGTTGGGGAGGTGATTTAAGAGATGTAGGAGCAGAAGGAGGAGGGAAACATGCGAGATTTTGGGATGAAGTCGCTAGAGAAGTTGGAGTTTAACCCACGTGCGCCGAAGAGTAAACCCCCTAGATCTGTTGGGATTCAGCACGAGTTGGGACGCGATTTTGAAGAAGGTGCAAGAGATTGAAGAGGAAGGAATCGATAGCGTCGGTCATGGTAATGTTTTGTGGGTTTTCCAAAAACTTCCTCAACTTATATCTATCTTGAAGTCAACCAAATGTCGCGATTCTTGTCCCTATTGGTTCCATTTGACAAGATCTATGAGATTTATGAAGAAGCCAAACGTGGAGGAGGCTAGTATTGGCGGGTTGGTTGAAGGAATAAGGAGCCGAGAGAAAGGGGCAGTCGCGCAACAGATCGTGTGGAGACTACTGTGAAGTTTATTAGTTAGCCTCCTGTAATAATGAGACTGTCACGAGAGGCAGGAGTCCACAGTTGTGCCTTACAAGTTTTCTATGATTATTGTTCATGAATGTGAGTTAGGCGTCAACTAACCCCTAATCGTAAATCTGACTCGATTGTGAGGGATCCACCTTGCCTCCGTCGAAGGAAGGCAGTTTATGCCTCTGGAAATCTTTCAGGTAACGGGGCTCCATGGTCATAGTCCCTTAATCTCTGGTCCCTTACACTGTTGTCTGATTAGCCAAAGAGTGTCTGCATCATTTGGGTCATCAGAGCCTGATTTTTCATTGAGTTCAACATGAATACCTGTAATACATCTAGCGTGGGCATGGTTAACGGCTGGCTGGGAGGAACTTCCGTACTAGTGGTTGGCACCGAAGGGACCTCCTCGGAAAAGGGAGCAGTAGGGTCTATATCAAGCAAGTTTTGGGCCTTTTCCCTTTTCGAGGATTTTTAGTTATTGATGCCGTTCTCTCGCTAGTTTGGGGTGTGTCGCTAACCTCCTCTTGAGATTCAGGTTGTTTCACTTTAGGTGTTGGAACACGGGTGTCATGAACGACTTTTCTTCTTCCTCTTCTGAGTCCGGGCCTGACATAGGGTCCGCGCCTCTTTGGTGTCATTATCTATCAACAGAAGAAGAAAAAAAATTGCGGTTACAATTCATGCATAGCGCATCCTCCCGTAAATACGTAATTATAACACAACAGAAAGTCATGGTATATTCACTAAACACTATCTTGACTTTTGTTTCCTTATTTCAAACCCGTGAGAACATCTGATCGCGAGTGGCACGTGTTTGATGGGCGTGGTCACAGAGGATACGACTCTCTATCCTAAATGTCAACAGGATTTATAACCTGGTGCTCTCATACTAATCTGTCACCGCCCAAGCCCACCGCTAGCAGATATTGTCCTCTTTGGACTTTCCCTTTCAGGCTCCCCCAAGGATTTTAAAACGCGTCTGCTAGGGAGAGGTTTCCACATAGGGGTAGACACGAGGCGGTGTGTAACAAGGACGCTGGGCCCTAAAGGAGGTGGATTTGGTGGGGGTCTCACATCGATTGGAGAAAGGAATGAGTGCCAGCGAGGATGTTGGGCCCTGAAGGGGGTGGATTGTGATATCCCATATCGGTTGTGAAAACCTCTCTCTAGCATACGCATTTTAAAATCCTTGAGAGGAAGCCCGAAAGGGAAAGCCAAAGAGGATAATACCCGGTAGCGGTGGGCTTGAGCAGTTACACAATTTGAGCATGAAATGAGTTGGTTTGTTGTATGTAAGAGAACGTTAAATGTTTTGATCCGAGATAACATATGTGGAAATGTTATTATGTATATTACTATAACACGTACGTACTGTCTTATGAACTGAAATTCATGACTAGGTATTCATGTTTAGATCGCTATGTTATGTCTCTATTTCATATGTTATGATGTATGCGGTTATCCGAGGATGATCAGGGGTTCGCCAGCTAACCCCTAATCGTGAACCTAACTCGATTGGCTGTCGTAGGATTACTGTGAATTTTGCCAGTTAGTTTCCTGCAGTGAGTCTGCCATGACCGGCAGAGGTCTACATTTGTACCTTATGAGTTGGTTATGATTACTGTTCATGCATTTGATTTATGGGGTTATACGGGGACGGTAGGGGTTCACTAACTAGCCCCTCATTGTAAACCTGACTCGATTGTCAGGGGTCCGGATAACCATATAACTAGCATATGATGTTTTATGATATATGATTTGTGCAGTGGGGATTATTAAGAAGTTTGCCCGTTAGCTTCCCTTTAGTGAACCTATTTGTATCGAGGTTGCGCCTCGAAGATCTAGAGATATGATGATGATGAGAGACTACAAAAACGACTAAAGGACCGAATGCATTAACCAAGATTAATAAAACTCAATAACGAACGGCAAGCCTCAATAGAAGGCTAACACTCAAGTCAATAAAGTTTTTCGTTTTTTCATTTCATGTTTCACCATTTATCTTTTATTCGGTCAAAATAGAAAAAAAAAACACAAAAGAGTAGAAGCTACTTAAAAGATAACACTCGAATAAGAATAAGAGATCAGAGATGGTGAGTAATCAAAATTAGAGCAGCAGCTAGGATATTTTCTCGTTGTTTAGCTTTTCTCAACAATAGCATTTTTACGTCGTTGCTCCGCTACCTACTCGGGATGCTCACCAAAGTTATTTACTTGTCATGAAGTGTTTTTAAGAACGCAAACTATCTCCATAGACCAACATATATTTTTTTAGCTTATTTTGTCTTTACTCACATACTTCTTAAGAAAATTTCAAGAGGTCACCTAACGTAACATTGTTCCAAACTAAACATGCTTAAGTTTGGAATCTCATGATTGATCCACCAAAAGTAGATAACGTGATTTTTAGAGATAGTTTTCACTCTTAGAAGCAATTCAATCAAGTAAATAATGTGATCATATCATTGAAGATGCAAGGGATTGTCGAGACCATCCAGTGCCAAATTTGGATTCTAAATCCTGGTCCGAATTCTAAGTATGAGATTACATCTTAGGAGGCATGTGAGTGAAGAAAAAACATACTAAAAGAAAGCGTGTTGGTTTGTGTGGATAGTTTTCACTCATATGAGTAAGCAATTCAAGACAAGTTGGTAATGTGTCGCAGTGGATGTTGGGAATTCCAAATCCTGGTCCAAATCTTTAACATAGGACACCATTTGAAATTTCCAAAAAGTTTCCTTCCCATTTTTATTTCTTAAATATTATTCTAAACATAAAAATCAAAAGATTTTATTTAATAAGAGTTGTTCGGGTTAAAGAATTTTATGATCCAAATTACTAAATTGCATTGATGTTCGATGTCCAGAGGCTGCTATCATATCATGACTTTGTATTGTAAGTCTTCTATCACCCGTTTAGAGTATATTTAAGGTAGAGAATGAGGAAGAAATTAGAAAAAGATTATTCTCCATTATATAAATGAAGCCAAGAGACGAAGATTATATTCCTCATCCCTACTCTTTTACATATAAAAATAAATATACATCTTTTATATTATAAATTATAATATATCTATTTTTTTTAAAGTATATTGTTACTTATATATTACAAAATTTAGGGTATTAATACTATGGTGGTAACACTTAAATTACATATTAGGTTCGAATTTTTTTTTTTATTAAGACTATATTGTAATATTAAATTTTGATTTATTAAAACGGTCTAAAAGTTGGTGACGAGATGATATTTTAATATATTTATTACTTATTTTTATTTTTAGTGAGGAAGTGGTTTTTTTTTTGGTTTAATCACTTAAACTTTACCTAATCGACACAAAATCCAATTGAAATCTAGTATTCAATGGTTGAATCTCTTTGGTCGGCCAACAATAATGGTCGACAACGGTTTCTTGCATTTTTTCTTCGGTGTTACATATGCACTCTATAATAATTGTATTCATTGATATAATTATTGATATAATTATTATAAGTGAGTCGATATTTTATGAATTATTTGTAGTTAAAGCTGGGTCAAAATATATTTAACCTCTATAATGGCAATTTTTATCTTAACTATCACCACTTATCCTCTAACGAATAATTTCGTTTATGATTGAATCATAAAATTAAGTCCCTCTCGAACTAGTGAGAGTGTGGAGTCCCCCTGTTCAAGTCCCGAAACTCAGCACTTGGGAAACTATAAAAGTTATTGTCACTCATGTCAATCAAACGACAAACCTTATAAGTAAGAGTTCATAATTCACTTAGAATTAAGATTGAGTCGCATAAGATAGAAATATTAATTTTCTCAATTAACACATTGTATAAGATATCCAACTCACACGCTTTCACATGAACGATTTGAATCAAATCATTTATAATAGTTATAAAGTAAGTCGTACCAATAGAAGACATCAAATTTTATCCATATACTATATACTGCATTTAGGTTATTATTTGAACATGATCATCTCATCTCATACGTAAATCGCATACTGTTTAAGATTATACTAATAACTTCTGATTTATTATATAATAGATAATATTAAATTATTAATAAAATTATTAAAGTTAAATACTTAATTACAGAGTGTAATTAGGTAACAACTCATACAATAATTATTTCTATTAGTAGTTCCTAAGTCTACAAGGATAGAACTTTAATATTGTAAATACAACTTTATTAACACTAACTTTAAAGTCATATATATAACGGCCATTTTTGTGACTTTCTCTTATCAAAACTCAAGGAATCGGTTTCCAATGGATGATCTTCCATCTGTGAAGATAATTGAGATCTGTAAAGTGGCTCCGCCGCCGCCGGAGGCGTCACGTGCGGTGGCTGTGTCGTCGTCTCTTCCTCTCACCTTCTTCGACGTGTTATGGCTGAGGTTCCATCCAATCCAACGCCTTTTCTTCTACGAGTTACCATCTAATGATATATCTTTTATTGACGAAATTGTTCCGAAGCTCAAAACCTCTCTTTCTCTTACTCTTCGCCATTATCTTCCTCTGGCTGGCAACCTCGTTTGGCTTCCACACTCCGATGTTCCGACCATCGAGTTTGTCGATGGGGATGGCGTTTCTCTGACGGTGGCTGAGTCGGGAGCTGACTTTTACCAACTTTCCGGCAATGGGTTCCGGGAAGTTTCTGAATTTCATCCTCTTGTCCCCCAATTGCCTGTTTCTCATGATCGTGCTGCAGTGATTGCCGTTCAGGTTCTTAGCTCCTGGATTTTTTTAAAAGAAAATTAAATTAAAAGGTTAATCTTTTAATAAGTTTTTCAATTTTTTATTGGGTTTTTTTAAAATGTATTTACCCTAGCGTGCATGCTGTCGTCCACCGTACATGATGTCTTTGTTTTCTCTTCCACCGCCATCTCCACATCACTAGTCTTCCAACTGCCTCGTTCCCATCCTTCCCTAATCGTTCTTTTACTGATTCCCTCCGTGTCCCACTGATACTAGCAATCAGTTCATCCTCTTAGCCGACAAAGCTATGATACTGTTTGGTAGTAATCACTCATGTGCATCAACGTGTTCCCTGGCTCGGTAGTCCTCTCTGCCATGACGTTATCTACACTATACAGCGGTGTCATGGGATTTCGTGACCGTTCGTCTTCCTCTTCATTCCCTCTCATTTTTTGATGTGTCTGAGTTTTGTGTTTTATGTGGGCAGAACAAGGTAGTTGGACTTAGTGATAGGGGGACGGGCATGTCCTTGGGGGAGGTTGTCCGAGAATTCCGGGGTTGCCAGCGATTGATTTTTTTTTTAACTGTTACCACTTAAAAGTTATAATATAAAGGACTAAATTGAAACTTTTCAAATAATATAGGGATTAAATTGAAAAAAAAAAGTCTACTAAATATTTAGTTAACCAATTTTGATATATTGAATTGATGATTTGAATTCTTAATACAGGTCACCATATTTCAGAACAAAGGGTTTTCCATTGGAATAACCAATCATCATGCAATTCTAGATGGAAGAACCTCAACTTCATTCATCAAATCATGGGCTCAAATTTGCATGGACGAATCATCTGTTCCAATCCCCAAGCTAATCCCATTCTATGACAGGTCCATTATTGATGATCCAAAAGGTCTTGCCAAAATCTATGCAAGCGCATGGCTAAACCAAGACGGACCCAACAACAGGAGCTTGAACCTTAAACTACCCAAAACTAAACCTAGTTTAATCCGAAGCACTTTCGAGTTCACACACCAAAACTTGGAAAAGCTAAAGCAATGGGTTTTGAAGAAGAATGATGAGCAAATGTCTTCATTTGTAGTGGCAACGGCTTATCTTTGTGTATATACAGCCAAGTTGGATGGTTTAAGCGATGGAAATTTGTTGTTCGTATTTGCTGCTGATGCTAGGTCTCGTTTGAAGCCACCGGTGCCTTTGAATTACTTTGGAAATTGCGTGGTTGGTAGATTTCTTTCCTTTGAAAGAATTGAGCTTTTGGGCGAAAATGGCATAGCTTTGGCTTGTGAACAGATCTCCAAAGCTATTAAGAATTTAGAAGAAGGAGCTTTAAAGGGAGCAGAAAATTTGGGAACAATGATGAGTGAAGTGACCAATGATTATTCCAAATCACAAGCCATTTCCCTTGCTGGGTCGCCTAGATTTGGAGTTTATAGTGCAGATTTTGGGTGGGGAAAGGCAATGAAGATGGAAATAGTGTCAGCTGAATCACCATTAGTGTTTTCTTTGAGTGATAGCAGAAAAAGCGATGTGGGAATGGAGATTGGAGTGGTTAAAGAGAGAGATCAAATGGAAACTTTTGCTGCTCTCTTTAATGAAGGTTTTGATGCTCTTTGAAATCATTGGAGTCGATCCAAATGTGTTCGTGTTAGGTTAAAATACTATTTTGATCGTTGATGTATTTTGGGACTTATTTTCTTGTTTATTTTCAATAAATCTTAAAATTATTTTTCTTTATCATGATCTGGTACTATCTGTTTTGGCTCGTTACGTATTGTTGTCAGCTCAGTTTCACGGTTTTAAAACGCGTCTACTAGAGAGAGATTTCCACACCCTTATAAGAAATGTTTCATTCCTCTCTCGTCGTTAGCTTCACAACGTCTACTAGAGAGAGATTTTCACACCCTTATAAGGAATGTTTCGTTCCTCCCCCAACCAATGTGAAATCTCAAAATCCAGTCCGTTGGGGACGCTTGGTAATCTGGCTCTGATACCATTTCTAGCCATCCAAGCCTATCCCTAGTAGATATTGTCTGCTTTGATCCGTTACGTATCACCGCTAGCCTCACAATTTTAAAACGCGTCTACTAGAGAGAGATTTCCACACTCTTATAAAGAATACTTCGTTCCCCTCTCCAACCAATGTGAGATCTCAGAATTCACTCTCTTGGGGATGCTCGGTAACCTGATACCATTTCTAGAAGCCTAAGCCTACCGCTAGCGGATATTGTCCGCTTTGGCCCATTACATATCGCCGCTAACCTCACGGTTTGAAAATGCGTCCACTAGAGAGAGATTTCCACACCAATATAAGGAATGTTTCGTTCCCTTCTCTAACTATTGTTGGACCTCACAATAATGATAATGTTATTTTTTTAAGTCGTAACGTTATTACCAATCAAATAGCCAATATTAAGAAAGACTTTTGAATTAGCTACAAAATCACTCTCATCTACGAAAATCAAAGAACATTCTCTTACGGTCTTGAGTTCATAATTATCTCAAGATTGAAAAGCATATTCTGTATGATCATCTAGTAAAATATTTATTTTCTCAATTACTAAATTTATAAAAATAAAATAAAATATTTTGTGGTTGTCTTATACAAACTAATTATATATGAACATGATTTGCATTAAATCATTTATAACTTTTATGAAACGAACTATATCAATAATGTTAAGGATAAGAAATGTAGTCTTATTCATATACTATAGACTCTTTATATTATTTCTTAGATATGTTCCTTTTGTGGATAGTGTCCAGTCTTATTCATTTACGTATCTAATTCTTTTTATGGATAGTGTGTCTATAAAAATAGTTATTAGTGTGGTAAGTTGTGATGAAGATGTATTGTCATAACTCTCATTTAGTTCATAATCCTTAATGGTTCATATTCTCATTTATTTTGGTTATTAACTCTCATTTAGTTCATAACTCTCTTGGTTCAATTCTCATTTATTTTGGTTATTAACTCTCATTTAGTTCATAACTCTTTTGGTTCATATTCTCATTTATTTTAGTTATTAACTCTCATTTAGTTCATATTCTCATTTATTTGGTTGATGTATGAAAATTAGTATTGCTATGCCTATATAAAAGCTTGTTTAGTATTGTTTTGAGATGTGGAGCCATTGTCATTATGTATTTGCGTAGAGGCAATTGGGAGGAACTTTGTTAGAGAGATTTTGTAGGGTGAGAGATACACTTGTAAACACTTTTGTTATAGTGATTGACTACCACTCGTGGATGTATGAAGATTTTTTTCTCTCTGAACCACGTAAATCATTGTGTCTCTTTGTTTAATTTCTATTTGTGGGTGTGTGAGTGCAATCGATCTTCCTTCCGCTACAACAATTAGGTATCATAGTATTTTTTGTTGTGGCATTAGAGTACAATAAGTGGTATTAGAGTATTGAAGGTTATGCCATTACAGCACAACATGTGATATCATAGCAGTGAAGGTTGTGGCATAGGGGTGCAGTAAGTAGTATCAAAGTATTGAAAGTTGTGGCATTACAACACAATAAGTGGTATCAAAGCATTGAAGGTTGAGGCATTACGACCTAACATCTAGAAATAGAGCATTCTTGCGTAGTTAAAGAAGTTTGGTCCAGTTCCTCGCAAACTTAGGAAGAAAATGCACGAAAAGATTACCCTATCTATCCTTTTTCGCTCCGCCCCTCATATATTAAATACTCTATTTTGTAAGGTAAATAAATTATGAACGGAAGTCATTGTAAATACTGTGTAAGTTATACTTTATACTTTATTCTCCTGTTTTCATTGCGATTTCCACAATCTCGAGACTAAAAAAACTCTTTCCGAAGTTCTAATACTATCCCCGACCCTCATAAGTAGTAAATCTTGCATTTAGGTTTGAATTCCCAGTTTTTTCTCATAAAAATCGTGCCCAAATTTTTTATCGAAAAAGTTGGAAGCGACTTCTCAATGCTAGGTACTTGTAAGTATGTTGACTCGGAATCACAAGATAAGTAGACGTAACTGATCATTCCTCCGTTTTTTTAATCTTTGTCGCTCTATATTTATTAGTGTTGTTTATCATTAAAACGACCTATAAATTAAGAACGTGAAAATTGATATTTTTTCTTAGGTCAATTTTCGAATGACTATAATACTAGAATATAGGGATCAAATTAATATTTAAATTAAAAAAAAAAAAAAAACAAGAAATGTATTTTAAATTAATTAGAAATATTTAAGACATTGAATGAGTATATCCCAATCCCAAATACGTAGCTTACCGGAGAAAACAAAATTCAATTTCAATTCCTTTGTCGAAGTCCACTTGTTTTCGGGTTTGGCTCTGTTTCTGGTGCGCTCTGTGATCCCAAAGGCAAAATGGACGCTGAATTGTTAGAACTTCAGCGACAGTTCGAATTTGCGCAACAAGCGAAATCAAGCATTCGATTATCGGAAAGAAATGTTGTTGAATTGGTCCAAAAGCTTCAAGAGCTTCGTATCCTTGATTTCGAGCTCCTCCACACCGTCACCGGCAAAGAATATATCACTCCTGTATGACTATATTTCTCTAATCGCACTAATTTTCTTCTACCATTTACTGGTTAATCGCTTAATGCAAACAATTTTATTGCGGATATATCTGATTCTGTTCAACTGATGAATGTAATTGAAATTTTCTTAGCTGCTTGGTTTGTTTTTGCTCTCTCTCCGCAAGAGGCTTACTTCTTGAAGTGAAGGTTATATGCGAATATTTACTTAGGATATTATTTGGTTTTGAACCATGTGTTTTGTTGGAATGGCAAAATTCAATCACTTATGCAATTTCCTTTAGCTGGAAGGAGAAATTGTTGTACCGAAATTTCAGTTCATATTGGCCTGCAACTTCTTTTGTTCTAATGCATTCTAGTACAATAGGAGCACCTACGGCGTGAAATATTGGCTGAGATTGAGAAGTTAGGACGCATTTCTTTGATAGATCTTGCGGATAATATTGGTGTGGATCTATACTATATCGAGAAGCAAGCTGAACAGATTATATCTGATGATCCACGGCTTATGTTGATTCAAGGGGAAATAATATCTCAATCTTATTGGGATTCTGCGGCGGAAGAAATAAATGAGCGGCTTCAGGAATCTAGTCAAATTGCTTTGGCTGAAATTGCTGCAGAGTTGCAAGTTGGTTCAGAATTGCTTGCATCCATGTTGGTTCAACGGCTTGGGACCCTGGTAATTTGTGCTCACCTATCATGATCAGCCAATTTTAGGATAAGAAGGAAAATATTTCACTGTGGTTTTGTGGATTTAGGTAAAAGGTAGGCTTGAAGGTGGTCAGCTATATACCCCAGCATATGTTGCTCGGGTTTCTGCCATGGTTCGCGGTGCCACCAGAGCTATTACTGTTCCTACAAATTTAACTGTAATATGGAGCTCTTTACAGCAATTATTGCTAGGAATTGATGGAGCTAGTGGTATAGCTGTTGATGGTTCCTTTTTCCAGTCCCTTTTTAATGGACTTGTTAAGGAAAATGAAGTTCTTGGATCACTTCGCGCAGGTGTTCATTGGACACCAAAGGTATGTAATGTTTAACCTTCAAAAAATGTGTACATTTGCAATTTTTTTTTTATTGAATGCTTATTTGCAGTTGAGTTATCTTCATATTTTATCATGAGTAAACCATGTGCTAGCTGATTGCTGCTGATCATTGTAGTTATATTTAACTATAATAAGGAAAAAAAATAAAATAGTTGGTGAAGAAGGAGACGAAAAAGAAAGAAACTGGGTTTGTAAGAGAATAGATACGGCAGTAGTCATATAGATTTTTTTGTTCCTCTTATTTTTGAAAATATAATGTTGTTGTTTGGTTAATGTGAAATTATAATGCAGATATTTTCCATTGCTCAAAAAGAATGCATAGATTCGTTCTTCTCACAGGTATGGAACTCTTATTATTCTACTGTATTTATGTTGTGAAATTATGAATACGGATTTCTTTCTCATTTCTATAATTAATTTTGTGTATCAATATCATTTGAAAGGAATCATAGATTTCCTATATCATACTATTAAATATGAAGCGAAGATTTGATTTTCATCCATGCTTCTATATTAACTTATTTTATTACTCTTTATATGTTTGTCGTTCTTAATAATAAAACACATGCACAGAGATTTTATATAAATATGGTCAGTAAGTGCCTAAACTTATATTGTGAGATCTCACATCGGTTTGAGAGGAGAACGAAACATTTCTTATAAGGGTATGAAAACTTCTTCCTAGCAGACGCGTTTTAAAACTGTAAGGCTGACGATGATACGTAACGGGCCAAAGCGAACAATATCTGCTAGTAGTGGGCTTGGGCTGCTGCAAATGGTATCAAAGCCAGACATTGGGCGGTGTGCCAGCGAGGACGCTGGACCTCCAAGGGGTGGATTGTGAGATCTCACATCGGTTTGAGAGGAGAACTAAACATTCCTTTTAAGGGTGTGGAAACCTCTCCCCAGCAGATGCGTTTTAAAATCGTGAGGCTAACGAAAATACGTAAGGGGCAAAAGCGGACAATATCTGCTAGCTATGGGCTTGGGCTGTTACATATATATCACATAATATAGAATAATATAGATTCTATGTAAGATATATACATATATTATAGTCTAGTATTGTAATGTTGTTTAGATTTTAGATAAAAATATAGGTTCTTTTATCTAAACTCTAAACAAGTTCCGTTCCGTTCCTTTAATTACTACATTTCAATCTAATCTTGTTTAGCATCCTACTCTTGTTTAGATGGAATGTAGTACTTATGTATTAGGTGAGTTCTTATTAATATTTTGTCTTCATTTTTTCGCCCTCCACCTCCACACACACACACACACACACACACAAAGTCTGTATATAACGTGAATCCATGATCTCTTCATCTCTTATCTAAAAACAGAAAAGGCACAGCATCTCATTTTATTCTAGAGCCTATTGGTTGCACTTTTGCAACAATTAATTGTGGCTATAACCGAAAACTTGGAGAAGTTTGGACTTAGGAGAGCGTTGGAAAATATTTTTCCTCAGTAATAATATGTGCTCACTTATGTTATTTCTATAATTTAATACAGAATTCCATCATTAACTATGAGTTTCTGCGAAAACTTGGGATTCCCAACCCCATTCAGTTCTTGCAGGTATTTTGTTTCTTTTATCTCGAGTTTTCACTTTAAAATATTGGAATCTGTCCTTACATCATAAACTTATGGTAGAGATGTTGCTTCATTCTAGTCCAGATATCCTGATGGCATTCCTTTAAGTACTACATTCATTCACCCTTCAATAATTGAAATGTTGGATTCTACTGTTGAGGATATCCTTGAGCGTGGTAGCTGGTAAGAGTTATCTTTTGTAATATAGTTAATTTGTCTTTCATATTTGTTGTTCATAAATATTTGGAAGATGGAACTTATTCCATTTTAAAATATTATTTAGACCTGTAAATACCCAGGGGCTGAATGGAACTTGGTAGGAATGTTTTACAATAGATTTTCCTTTATTCACAAACCTTTCTTAAATGTTTAATTTACCTTTTATGTGAACAATTATTTGCATGTTTTAATATCAATATTCAGTATAACGTTTGCAATGCTTTCCCTGCACTTAATTTCTAATGGTGCAGGACCAATTCTCTTCTTGTTCTTCCTTCATCATTTGAGCCCCAGGATGCATCTAAAATTTTGTTATCTTGCCCATCTGTTCAGGTAGCTCTAAAGGTGAGTATAATTGCGAAGTTGTGCTATTGCTCATTTAATGACATGGGGAACTGAAAAATTATTATGTTTCTTTTTCTTTGCAGTGTAATAAAGCTTTCATATTTGGTGATTCATTTATATTCAGCAATATTTTTATCAAGGTATGGTTTTTTCTTTTAAAATTTTGTTGTCCTTCAGTTTCATAAAAAGAATCTAGGATTCCTTCCGTCTGATGAAGCATGGACACTTTGTTTTCGCCAGGGTGTTTGTCTGGCATGTGTCTGACACCCTAATAAACGTGCTTGAAAGAAGTACTTATTTTTCTAATTTTGGACACAGCTTGGACATGACTCTCAAAAATATTTAACCTTAAAATTAGAAAAAAAAAAAAAAAAAAAAAAAAAGGTTAAGATCCTTATATATTGATCAATCCAAAAGTATTAGGAGGACATCTTCATCCTGTAGTCTTAGCCAACTAAATTCTGTAATATCTTTTAAACATGTTCCCAACATGTCCATGTCCTACTTTTTAAGAAATTGACGTGTCGCCTTGTCCTTGTGTCATGTCCCATGTCCATGTCTGTGCTTCTCAGCTTCCTTCTTCTTGTGAATTTGAGTTGTAATTATTACTAGATGGTAGTTGTGTACTAGTTTACTATCTGTCTGCTAGTCTTGCCAGGTTTGATAGTTTATACCATGGTGGAAAAGTTCCTGGGGAGTTTGGAGTGGGAGGGGGAGCAAGGTTGTGGTTTTACATGATAAATTGGGAGGTTGTTTGTTGAATAGACTCTATGACCATTTTGAATGTCTTGAGCGTTGCATTGTACATGTAGTCATCAGACTTTGATTTGACCTATACTCTCTCCTTTGCCTCTTATCTCTCTCCTGTGCAAATTAAGGAGTTTGGATTTGTAGCCATATCCCAGAATTATGTGAAACTTGTGGTCTAATTTCCAAGATGATGGATAAATAAATGACTCATAAGAAGTAAATCATACGGAACATTTAAAGAACTCTGGAACCTAGTTCCACTCTTTAAATTAATTGTTTAAATTGGTATGTTAAACAATCTTGTACCTGCATAAACCAGGATCTCTATGATCGCATGGAGAAGGAAATGGAGACCATGAATGTCCCAGGATCTGCTACTGCCAATTTTTCTGGAGATTCACTGAGCATTAGTAAACTTGGGAATGATCCAAGCATGTCTGCTGAGTCAATTGAACCGGGAAATGATAGTGGTAAAATTGGAGAGATCATGGAGAAAAAGTCAAAGAAAAAGAAAGGTAAATCAACTGGAAATACTCAAACTATAGCTGCTGAAGGTGCTCTGGATGACCAGGAATCTTCAACGAAATCCAAGAAAAACCAGAGGAAAGCTAAGGCTACAACGTCTGTGCAAGTGGCAGAGACTAAAGCAGGGGGTAAAAAGGAATCAGTTAAAACAAAAGAGAGCAATATTAATTACCCTACCGAAGAATGGGTTATTGAGAAGCTCAAGACACTGATACCTGATCTTGAGGAACATGGTTTGAAACTTGTTTTTAATGAAATTCAAAATTTTATAGTATTTTGCATCCATTTTAGTCCTTATTCTGGCATACTAAATTGTATTAGGCATAGATGATCCTGCAACAATCCTCCAACCTTTGGTAAATCATCTCAGACCTATGCTGAACAATTCGTGGCGGGAGAGAAGAAAGACATTATTTACAGAAAATGCAGAGAAAATGAAGCGCTTACTTGATAGTACACAGCAGAAACTTGACGAGGTAAATATAGTTCTATTGCCCTATGTTGGTGGCATCATATGAATATTTGATTTCAACATTGCTCTCATTCTGTTTTGAATGGGTAATAAGTTTGAGAAGTTTATGATATATTATTGAAAACATACGCAGAAGAAACTGTATGCTAAGCTTGCATATTTCCATGCAGTCTTCCATAAATTTGCAGCTGTATGAAAAAGCCTTAGATTTATTTGAAGATGACCAGTCAATCTCTGTAAGTAAAACGTTTGGTAAATAATTTTTACAGAGATGTGAATGTGAATTGGGTATAACCACAAAAGAGATATTGGTAATGCTTTTACAGGTCGTTTTGCACCGGCATTTGTTAAGAACGTCAGCTGCACCAATTGTGGATATGCATTTTCATAACTTGGTAAAATTATAGATATTTCTCTTCAATACTTAAATTGAATCCGGAGAATGAGATAATAATTAATGTTTTATTAGTGCTATGGATTTCTAATGTAGGATTTGTACAATAAGTTGAAGAACGGAATTGAAGTTGCAGAAATGCAGAATTCTGTACCAGTCTCACTCAGTACTTGCGAGAGAACTACAATTGTACGGGAAAAAAACCTTTAGATGAATCATGTTATGACCATTCGCAAAAAAAAAAAAAAGAAAAAAAAAAGAAAAAAAGAAAAAAAAAAGAAAAAAAGAAAAAAAGACAAATTATCATGGTTTTTTCTTTCTTTTGAAACTTCTAAAACACTTGGCTTGTTTTCAAGAAATGATATGTTCACAGTCGTAATTATGTACCTGTGCATTTTAGGCTAAGAGCTTTCCTGGATCTCTGTCAAATAAGGCTGTCACCGTAGCTGAAGCTTTGGAAGGGAAGGTAAGTGATTGATTGCCAAGAAGATAGTGCTTGTTGTGGCATGTATATCATCATCATTATTTTTTTTTTAACAAAAAACCTGTTGTAGAGAATGATTTTCGATTGCCTTTTTACTTTGGAAAATTGTGTGGCAGATCATTTATCATATTTCTGCTTCAACATGGTCAATCTCTCTCTGTCTTTTTGTTTTTCCATTCTTCAAAGTTATTTCAAGTTAGGGTTAGTGCAATTAAAAATATTAGTTAATGTTGTTTTTAAAATAATTTGATGCAGACAATAGTCCTTTGGGAGTTGGTTTTTTCTATGCCCCTTGTATTCTTTCACTTTTACTCAACGGAAATTTGGTTTCTCATCAAAGAATACAGAAGCATAAATTGTTGCAGAGTTTTCTAGAATATAAGTTTTATTTTTGTTAAGGCATCTGAATTTAAGTCCTAATTTCTTGATAGATTGATGCCAAAGTGCTGATCTTCCTTTTTCTTTTCTTTGTCCCATCTTGTCTTATCTTCTGTTTTTAGATTTTAACAGCCGCCTGCCAAGGTCTCCGAACTCTCAAATGGATCATTAAATTTCAACAATTTTCTTTTGTTGTCTAACATCGCAATCACTTTTTTCATCTAATTTTTGTGTTTGTTAGAGAACAATGAGATACTATATCTTCTCTTTGTTATTTTTTAAGAATTTATATCAGTTCTTAAACTTCATTTTCAATCCGGCCCATTCACTTTTTTGTATTTGATTTAATTGGAAAACTTCATTTAGTGCATAAACTGAATATTCGGTAACTTAAGTTGAATTTTATATTTTGTGGCTTTTAAAAAATGGATATATTTTACAACATATTTCTATTATATGTTAAGACTTTCAATCAACGAGTTTTTTTTCAAGTTTCTTCCAGAAGCACTAAAGCTTGATTTATTTATTGTTAAATTTGCCAGAATGTCTGGTTTTTTGTAATCAAATTTGACCGTTCTGAATAGTATTGATTCCAGTTACTATGGTCGTAATTGTAGATATAGCTTATCTGTTTAGTGCAACTTCTCTTGAAGAAGCTGGTTTATCTGTATTCTAGCATCTGATTGCTAATAATTGGAAGGACAATGCATGTGAATGTTATGACTCAGAATTTTAGTGTTCTATGTAACAGCGGGTGGAGACCTTCATGCATGCACTGGGGGATTTAGTAGAAGAGAGGTAGCCTTTCTAGTTATTTAGTATTCACCTCTCAGAACGCAAGTCATTATCACACTGGGCTGAGCATATGAATCTGCATTTGTTTCAGTGGAATGATCTCGAAAAAGCTTGACAAGAAATTGGAGAGGACTCTTCTGCATTCATATCGTAAGGTAAGATTTTATAAGATTGTATTCTGATTTTATGGTTTCAAAGTTTGAAACTTTTGGACTTGCATTTACTACGAGATTTTGTCATTTTCTCATATGTTTTTCCCAAACGTGCAACAGTGATTCTCAATTAACTGGGACTTCAAATTTTAGTTTAGGAAAGAAGTCAATATTAAGGAAAGATTATTACACCTTGCAAATCTAGTACTATAACAATAACAAAGAGAATCTCTTAAACAGCCAAGCTAAGAAATTCACCTGTACAATATTCATAATAAAGTTGTTAAAATGTGTTATTATCCAACACTCATCCTCAAGCTAGTAAAGGAATGTTTTCCATTCCCATTGATAACCAAGTTCGAAAGCTTGTGTCTGGAAAACCACTCGACTTAAAGTGCAAGTCCATTAGTTTGTTGTTGGATGGACTTTCTCAACATTAGTTTCTTGTTTAGGTCGCTATTGTTGCTGCCCTGCTAAGTCCATGGCTGGTCGGAAATATGAAACACCTCCAACTAATAGTTCTTCATAATTTTCTAGTTTCAATATTTATAACCATTATGTACATGGTTATGCATGCTGCGAAGCATTAAATTGAGAGTTGTCAAGGTTCTTGCTTTTCTAGATCCAATCACTATTTTTTTTCTTCTTTTTTTTGTTTTTAAATGGTCAGGATTTGACATCTCAAGTTTCTGCTGAAATGGATCCAATTGCTCTTCTACCAAAAGTTGTTTCCCTTCTCTACGTACAGGTTAGTGAAGCTTGACTATAAAATGAATTAAACTCATTGAACCCGCACCTTAATCTCTCTTGTTCTTGGCTTGTTGATCTGGGTTTCTTTTGATAGATTCATCATAAAGCTCTTCAAGCTCCTGGAAGGGCGATCTCTGTTGCTATTTCTCGATTGAAGGTATGTTTTTTCACAAAACTTGATAAAAGAAAGATGATAATTAAATTTTGTGGCCTGATTAGTGGAATAGCCAGGTGTTTTTTATTTTATTTTATCTTTTATCAGAGTAACTGCTTGTGTAGCAAATGAAGTTGCACATCAGTATAGTGCTCATATGTTCATTAGGTAAACAACTTAGAGTCCCATGTAGAATCGAGAGAATTTCCTGTATACATGGAGGCCGAAATGTCACTATTTTTATCTATTGATGCTATTGGTCTTTGCTGCAAGAACTATCGTTTTCAGAAACTAGTGATAGGGCTAAGAAAACCAAATTTTTATGTTCTAAAATGGAGAATAAGTTGATTTAACTCCTGGAATTACACGAGGTGGATCTAACTTGGTTGGTTCAACCAAAGCTCCTTGGAGAATACTTTGGTTAGGAGTCATGCTGTTCGAGTTAATTCGTGAAGCAAAATATTGTCCACCCCTTTTTGGGATTATACATGTTCCCAGGAGCTTCTCCTTTTTCGCGTATCCACTATTCCTAATAACCCAGTGGCTAGTGTGTGGAACTCTGAAAATCAAGCTTGGAACCTTGGGCTTCTACTTCATCTTAATGCAGCGGAAATTTCTGAATGGCTCACTCTCTCTCATCATTTATCTTTAACTACTTTAAATTCGGTTAGGGACTTTTGGAGTTGCCCTCCTGATCCATCCAAATTCCTTACAGCCAAATCAGTGATGGGAAGAGTTGCTTCAGATTAGGGGGAGGGAGAACAATCCTTCGTTTAAAGTGATTTCGAAGGACAATTATCCTACGAAAATTGAATCGTTTTTATGAGAGCCGAGTCATGACGGCACAAACACAGTGGATTGTTTCCAAAACGCTTGCTTTATTTTTCTCTGTCCATTGCCACCTCTTTAGTACTTCCTGATTTGCTCATAAGTACTGGGACATTATTCAGTTCATACAAAATTCAGCTTATTCAGATTGCCAATGCAAAGTTTTTGTTTTGTAAATATATATTTATGTTCAGTTCATACGTGCTGTTGACTCATGAAACCTGCCATTCCCCTTTTTCATAGGCTGGGTTGATCTGTCACCATGCGTAGATTAGATCATTAATTTCATTTAGGATTGCTGAGGCTTCCCCTCTGAAGTTATGTGCTAATTTTCAGGATAAACTGGATGAGTCAGCGTACAAGATCTTATCAGATTACCAATCTGCAACAGTGACTCTTCTGTCACTTATTTCAGCTGCTGTCGGTGATGTAAGTGAAATTTTCCTTCTCAAATTAGTGTTTAGCATTTTGATCCAGGATGTCTAGACTTGAGCAAAGAGAACAAGAAATTGTCATTCTGAACTAGGAAGATTGAAGTCTTTAGATTTACTAATGTGTTTTTTATCCAACGTGTAGTAAACTCCTCCAATTCCAGCTCTAGCTACATACATAATAGTCAAATAAGTGTTAGAGGTCTATGATTCTTTGTTTATTTTATTTTACCGCGCACAGGTTATGACCAAAAATTGGATAAAGTCAAACCATACCCATAAAAAAAAAACAAAGAAAGAAAGAAAAGAAAATTACTATGGTGACCCCTTTTATTACTTTCACAGAACTCAAACTTCCATTTCAAATCTGTTATTTTACTCGCGGCGTGCTTTGAAAATAATATTAAGATTCAATTATCTTCCTTTTCAGTTTATCTTTTTTCATATTCCCATAATTTCCAAGCCCACCTCTAGTGATATTGTCTCTTTGGGCTTTTTCTTTCGGGCTTCCCCTCAAGGTTTTTAAAGCACGTCTGCTAGGGAGAGGTTTCCACACCCTTATAAAGAATGCTTCGTTCTCCTCTTCAACCGATGTGGGATCTCACATTTCTTTTAATCTGGTGTTAGAACGAACTTATTTGCTAAAGAAACCACTAACAAATGTTTCTGTACGTGTAATTTTTCAGGAAGACGACTGTTCATCCGACAGAATATTGACCAAAAGGGAGTTCCTGGAGAGTCAAATCCCAGCACTTAAAGGGCTAGTTTTATCTGCATAATTAGATCAGGTATGGCGCTGGTCTAATTTTGTTAATTTGATAGACTAATAGGTGATCATATTTTTAGTTTTCACACTTGGACCTGATATTATAGTGAAGCTATTTTCTTCAGATTAATCGTTGATTGTAATAGAATGCCAAAAATTTCTGTGTTTTGGGGGGCAATTAGCAGTTTAGCACAGGTAAACTTTCATGTGAATAAACAGATTTCTGTGTTTTGGGGCAATTCCCAGTTATCTTTTAACTATTTTTATTAGGAACGAAAAAATAAAAAACAGTTTATGTCTCTAAACTTTAGAGTTGTATCAACTAAAATTTTGAACTAATAATTGTATCACTATAAACTCTGAACTTTCGTAATTATTCCAAATGTTGGATTAATTGATTTTGAAAGGAAGTCTATTGTGAGACGAAGTAGGAGGTTAAGTTCTATTGCTTTGAGCTGCTGATTAATAGAAATGGTCCAAAACTGAAGGGAAATTGAAAGAAAATATAGAGCTAGCTTGTTAGAAAGTTAAGAAAACTAGCCAAGTTCTTGATGATTAAGAGGATGAATTGAGGAGATCTTTTACGGCTTTTATTACTTGAGCAATGGGTAAGAGCTCCATGGAGTCAACTTTGGAAAAGGTAACCGAAGATGAAATCTGAAAACGCATGCTTAGGAAGAGGAGGAAGATGACGTGAGTGTACACGCATAGGCAAATGGTGGCCACACATGGGGGCGTGTGGGGCAGGTTCGTTTCATTCCGTTCGACCTCTGTTTATTTGTTTTTCAATTTAATTTCAATATCATTCCTAATTTTTATTACTTTAGGTGATGTGTCACAATCTCTAGCAATATCATCCATTTGGCCCGATACGTAACGTCGTTAGCTTTATAATTCTAAAACGCGTCTGTTAAGGAAAGTTTTCCACACCCTTATAAGAAATGTTTCGTTTCTCTCTCCAACTGATGTGGGATCTCACAATTGGTATCAAAGTCAGACACCGGGCGGTGTGTCAACGAGGACACTAGGCTCCTAAAGGGGATGGATTGTAAGATCCCACATCGGTTGGAGAGAGGAACGAAACATTCTTTACAAGGGTGTAGAAACTTCTCCCTAGTAGACTCGTTTTAAAACTGTGAGCCTAACAGTGCTACATAACGAGCCAAAATAAACATCTGCTAGCGGTGTGTTTAAGCTGTTTATCATTACCATATGTTTAAGCTGTTTATCTGCTAGCGGAGTGTTTGGTTTGATTTAATAGTCATAATTGAAAGCTGCGTTTGAGAGCATGTGTATATACATAGCTTTTTTTCAACTGTCTTTTTTTTTTTTTTTCAAAGCTCCAATTTTCATTACATGAGAAATCAGAAGGTTTAAAATCAACATCAACCAAGTTAATACACATTTAAAATCTTTCCCTCTACTTCTAGGTTGTTAACTTACGTGGACCGACAATCTCGTGACCGTCAACAACAATGCAAAGTCAATCGGGAGATAAATTTGATCAACTAATTGTTGTAAAATTACTTGCCTCATTTCTACACATAGTCAATCCAGAGATAAACCTGATTACCATCGAAACCTTCACCCTAATGCACTTAGTAAGTGTTCTAAGTTAAACTTGATTGAAACAAGCACATCGATGGGTCATCCCGTTTGAAAATAAATATGAAAAAATCAGAGAAAAAAAGAATCAATGGAAAATATAAACCGTAAAACTCTATTAGAAACCAGTTTTATTTATTTATTTATTTTTAAGATCAACAATTATAACAATAGGAAATAATCACCGACCAACTTTATATATATAATTAACTTATAAATTATATGTGTAGCATTATGGACTTCTTACACGTGGTCTAAAGGAATTATATTAGAGGTACACGTGGCAGATTTTCGTACAATTATTGGTCTCAATAATTCAATTTAAATAAATGGAGGCCGGCGTCCGTTTTTTAAATTTTGTGTGTCATAAATTAAGTTGACTTAAAAAAATAATTGGGGTTTCAATTTATTTTTAAAAAAAATATAATTATTAAAGTAAAATTTTTTAATTTTAAATTTTTCTTTGCTATGTATTTTACTTTTAAGTCGACAACATAAAGAGATTGCAATTTATTTATTTATCGTAATTTTTTAAAAGATAATTCTTTAAGTAATATATTTTAATTTATAAGTTTTCTTTCTTTATTGATCTAATGGAATTCAATATTGTATTTTTTAAATAACAAATTATAAATCCTTTTAATTGTTTTTTTTTAAACTTTCATTTCTTTTAACTTATATTTTTTTCTTGTAAGAATAGTAAAAAAGTAAATGAAAAAAAAAAATCAATAAATTTGAAATACTTTTAAAATGAATAATGACCACAAAGATTCCAATTATTCATTGACTTAATATTAATATTATGTTCATTAAAAATTATAAAAGAAAACACACCATACTATATAATCTTGTCACATCAATTTCTATATCAAATGAGTCAATATAGATAATTGACATTAAATATACTCTTCATCTTTTTTAAATGGCATGGATTTGTAATCTTTTTTTATATTTATATAAAAATGGAGCTATGAGAAGAATATTTATTTTTCTATTTTGTTTAGACATTTTTTATTTATAAATTCTTATTTTTTTTTCGTTTGGGACTTGATTGACACTTCTCAATCTTGGTCCTCACGTGGCCGTCACTTGAGGGTCGCCTCTTATTGGTCTTGACGTGTGAGGTTCACAACCTACTTTCTCTCAGTGAGATTGTGACACTCTCCCCCACTTTCTCTCAGTGAGGAGGCACAATCGTATCGCCGATTGTGATAGAGAGCTTAAACCATGCCTCCCCTTATAACACATTTTGAGGCATATCCAATCCTTCTCAAGTAGACATCTTTTTGGCGAACGGGCATATGGCCTCGTGCATAGTCCGTTAAGTATCCGTTTGACACAAAATTTGGTGAGGTTTCATATCGACAGATTTAGTTCCAATCGCATGCTGGAACTCATATAGAAATTCTGACTTCTAAGGTTATGGTCCAGAACCCTACCTAGCCCTCTTCGACCTTGTCTTTCGACACTCGTGTCGCCTCGTTCTCTCGAACTTTGTGTATGCCTCGACTTAGCTTCAATGCACACTCTTGGTGTGTTAGATGATACACTGTCCTCCTCGATCGCATCATGTCTCTTCGAACTTAAGTGTCCATGGAGAGAGTTATAAGTCGAATAGATGCAATTGATGTCAATAGGACGTGACTATATAGGTGTATTCATTCTCGTATAAGTGTGATCTATGCAACTGACTAGGTGGAATGGATACACATCAAAAGTAATGTTATCTACCCTTTTTCTCTTATGCTTTCAAAAGTTATTTACATTCCACGTTACATTAGTTATTACAAGTTAAAGTAAAAGATCGTGAATATAAATACATAAATGAATCAATTTTTACCATAAACTTTAAGGGAGTATCAATTAAAATCTAAACTAAAAATGATATTAATTTAAAGCCAAAATTTTATAAACGAATCAATTTAAACTCTCTCTGATAACAATAGAACATTAATTCTCACCGTTAGTTCATAACGGTGTTAAAACGTTACACGACAATCTCAATTAATTAAAATATTATTCATTAAACCTCTAATTTTATTGAACTTTTAACAAAAATAAAACATAAAACATAGGAAAACATTACAACAAGACAAATATATACATTAACAAGACAGATAATTAATTGTTACAAGTTTTTATTCATTTTTCATACAAAAAAAAAAAAAAAAAAAAAAAAACCAAAGAAAAAACAAACAACGTTTGATTTCACAAATTCACTTACGACCGTCAACTTTCGCCACGCAACAAAGCAACCGCCGGAACATGGAGAGCAAGGCGCCGGAAGAAGCCTTTGCAGCGGCGGCCCTCACGATGGCGAAACAGCGGCTCCTCCTTCCGCCGCCGCGGATCTCCGCCGGCCTCCGTCGCCGCTTGAGCTTCCCAAGGCAGGTCTGTGTTGTACTCTCATGGACGGCGGTGTCCTCCCTGGAGAAGGTGTAGCTCCTCAAGTACATTTGCCGGCGAGAGATCCCGTCCGCCGCTCTCAGCCGTGGCCGACGGGGCTCTGCAGACCCATCCTCCTCCTCCGGCCACCGATGCAAGCTGAAGTACGTTGGCCGGCCGGCGGGGATAATACAGGCGTCGTTGATGCATTCGGATATGCAGACGGAGGACATCGGCGGTGAAGGAATTCCGGCGATTAGAGATGTTTGAGATGGAAATGAAAAATGGGGAAATGGGATTAAAGAGAGATGAGAGTTTAAGTCTGTTTTATATTCTTTTCTATTGTTAAGAAATATGGATTGATTATTTATTTATTTTGTTGAATTACATTTTTGTCCCTCTACATATATTTAATTTTGAAGCTAATATGTAATTCTCAATTTGATTTTTATGAAATGCTTGGTTTCTATCTTGAACGGATGTCAGATCTCAAAATTCATCCCTTGAGGGTCTAGTGTTCTCGCTGACACACCACCCGGTGTCTAGCTCTATACCATTTGTAGCCGCCCAAGTCCATCGCTAGCCGATATTGTACTATTTGGGCTTTCTATTCCCGGCTTCCTCTCAAAGTTTTTAAAATGCGTCTGTTAGGAGAGAAGTTTCCACACTCTTATAAAGAATACTTCGTTTCTCTCTCCAACCGATATCGGATCTCACACATCTAAGCCAATTAAAGTCTCGACGATGAGAGAAAAAAACGTGAACAGTACATATATCTCCTATGTTGTCACCAACATAAATAGAGCATCTATAGTGAAAGTAGTAATGAAATCTCTTAAGGATAATTGAACTTTCTAACCTCTAACCTCTATGATAGTGTTTTTATTGGCTAGCGGGCTCATTCTTCCTCTTTACCTTTCTTTTGTAATGTTTATGTGATGTCCCACATTGATTGGGGAGGAGAACAAATCACTCAGGGTGTGGAAACCTTACCCTAGCAGACGCGTTTTAAAGCTTTAAGGGGAAGCCCGAAAGGGATCAGACAAGCCCAAAGAGGACAATATCTGCTACCGGTGGATCTGGGTCGTTACAGTTCACATCTACGTATCTCTTGGCGTTGATGTCGTTGGTATCATTGTCGAGGCAACAATCGAAGATCTTTTAGGAGAGTAAGACATTTGGAATATAATGTATGTGGCAATGAAATTGTTGTGTACGTTTGTGAGATCCCACAGTGATACGTAACGAGCAAAAGTGGACAGTATCTACTAGTGGTGGGCTTGAGCTGTTACAAATGATATCAAAGTCAGATACCGGACAATATGCTAGTGAGAACGTTGGGCCCCCAAGGGGGTGCATCTCACATCAGTTGGAGAGGAGAATGATGGATGGTGTGAGATCCCACATTGGTTGGAGAGGAAAATGATAGATTGTGAGATTTCACATCGGTTGGAAAGAAAAATGATTGATTGTGAGATCTCACATTGATTTTCCCACATTAGCTAATTTAGGGAATGATTTTGGGAAAGCCCAAAGCAAAGCTATGAAAGCTTATGCTCAAAATGGAAGTGAACAATATCATATCAATTTGGAGAGTCGTGATTTCTAACATGGTATAAGAATCATGTCTTTAACTTAGTCATGTCGAACAAAGAAGTTGTGAGCCTCGAAGGGGTAGTCAAGTGTCGAACAAATTGTATATTTTGTTCGATGAATTAGTTCATAACTTTAGGTATTACATTTTTGTTGACTGTCGACATTTCTATCGATATTTACACATTTATCGGTTTACCATTTACGTGAGGAGTAAATCGACATTTTTATTACATCGTTAAAAAAACCCACCGATATTTCAAGCTTATAAGGGATGAAGAATTAAGGGAGGATCCCATGAGTGGCTCAATTGATTTGTATCCAAGTTGAAGGAAGCTTCGGTTGTGTGCACATGTTGGCAGATATTGGGCGGCTTTTAAGGCTTAGCTTGTAAGTTTGTATGTCAATGGATGCCCTCAATTATTTGAGCTTAATAATTAGGCCAACAATAGAAAGTGTAACACTAGCGGAACGAAATAATAATAAGTTCAAAGTAACGAAAACGTCCGGATCTAACTTAAGATTCACAATTTAAACATAAACGCAATTATCCTAGATTCGATTCTATGACCTCACTAATGGTGTCTTACCTTTCCTTAAAAAAGAAGTAGCACATGACTTGAATATTTACAAATATTTAGTAAGCACAAGCAATCATGGTGGGACCTATCTTTTCATAAAAACACTATGACATGACTTTGAGCTCGGCTGTCTTGCTTTTGTAGGGTTGGATGTGTAGTACTTTCCTGTACATGGGCCACGCACCAACACATGGACCTACCAGACAGGCTCATATACGTACCCTCTAGGCCTGGCTCATCAGGCTAGTGCACGCTCATGCTACTGAATGCCACGGAGGAAAAGGGCCTACATAATATCATGACGAACATAGATATTTTAAGGTATGCATTCGTACTAAACATAACAGAGAAGTATCCTGATGCACATGTCATACCAAATGCATGAGGTCCTATAACATTAAAACATGGCATAAATTCATGACGATAGTCATACCTCAATTATTTTAATTGACATAGCAGATTCTTGTCATATTGTTCATGATTAACATACATGGTTTTCTAATGTCTCATAGGCATAGGGCGTAAGTATTAACATAGTTCACATGACGTGTTACATGGAGGTTCATGTATCAAGTAACAACGATAACATAACAGAACATAGTTCTATGACATAGATTAATTTTCGATTTGGTTCCTCCCGTTTAGGTTGTATTTCTATTTTATCCTTAAAATTTTACAAATAACAATTTAGTTCATGATTGTTGATAATAGTTCTAAATTATTCCAAAGTTTGACTTTTTGTGAGATTCAACGTTGGTGGGAGAAGAGAATGAAGTATTATTTATAAGAGTGTGAAAACCTCTCAGACTCGTTTTAAAAACTTTGAGGGGAAGTCCTTGAAAGGAAAGTCTAAAGACGGAAATATCTACTAGCGGTGGACTTGAACTGTTATAAATGGTATCAGAATCATGCATTGGGCGATGTGCCAACAGGGATACTGGCCTCTCAAAGCCTCTCCCTAGTAGACACGTTTTAAAAACCGTAAGAGAAAGCAGATGATATGGTATATTGAGCGTTTTCTCTCTCTTACTAGTTGAGTGATTTGTTCGAAATCTCAAATGAATGCATTTTGGTTCAACTTTAAAACTACTAGATCTGAAACAAATATTCTAGATTTAGGGTCGTTGAAGTTAGTGCGAGGTTGACTATAGCTGCATTTACTTTATCAGTGGAAGCAGATCAGATAGCTCAATAAGTTTGTTTCGTGCCTCGTGCATTTATCTTAACAATAAACTACCACGTGAATTTGCGCTATTAAAACTAAAATTGAGAGCTTAATTTATAATTCAACAAACAAAATATTGTGGAGGAGACCATAAAAAAAGGTGTGTTCTTGAGTAATATTAAAAGTCAAAAGTTGTCACATTTAGTGGTGGCAGAAGATAATGCATTTTCCAAACCAAACGACCAAAAAAAGAAAGCTGATGCTGAAAGAGACATAGACGATAGTGGTGGTTCCACATCTTTGGATGTTTCTATTCCCACTAATTCAACTCACCTTCCGAATTCTCACTAAAATTTAGAATTTCGACGGTCGGGTATTCTCCTATAATATGACCATGTTACTTATTTGATTTGAACTTGATATTCTCTTCAATATAACTATGATACCTACATGAACCCGATATTCTCTAGCAACACGACTACAATACCTACTTAAACTCGTTATTATCCAATAACATGACTACAATACCTACTTGATTTGAACTACTCCTAAGAGTGAAGACTATCCAGACAAACGAACACAAGTTTTTTATAGTATGTTTTGTCTTTGCTGACATGCTTTTTAGGAGATTCCTAAGAGGTCATTTAACATATAATTGCTCGTCAAACATTCAGATTTTAGAGTTTTATAATTGGGTTATTGAAAAGTATGGTACATCTTATTGGTATAAGTTACGACTATCAATTCTTTTAAGTATTTATTAATTATCATATGGTCATAATTACTCTCATTCGAATATGGTCTTTATTCATTCATGTACCCATGGTTTACTCGGACATCACAATCTTAAATATATACCTACTTATTAGGAAATGAATGACAAGATGTTCTCTCGATCCCATATGGGTAAACACAGCTCAATGGTGAGTATTTCGAGTAAAAAACTATTAAGGTTCTATGTCAATCGGGTGAATTTTTTTTTTTTTTTTGGACTCTTCTTAGTAAAATGTCTATTGGGTGATTTTAACGGCCCACCTCAAAGAATAGAGTACATGTCAATTATTATCATGTTTCGTTGTTATAAAATGTCCTCGTTACATGTCGAAAAGAGTAGCATAGGTAAGTATAAAAATACTTAATAAATAGTTCAACTTGTACGACGGTAGAACATATTAATACAAAGTCATCTTATATGTTACCTCATTCACATATCTTCACATGAACGATTGATCAAATATTTTGTAACTTTTCAGAACATAATATATTAATAATATTGTCAAAATAAGACATAACCTGCCATGTTCATATATTGTAGACTAATTTACTCCTTGAACGTAAACTTCCCATAAATCATAGATTACACGAAACGGGTAATGAATATTGTGAGTAAAAATAGTAAAATAAACATTTTATAAATAATAAAAGACTGTTTATATGAGATCATATATTGGTTGGAGAGAGGAACGAAACATTTATGTGTAGAAACTTCTCACTAGTAGACGCGTTTTAAATTCGTGAAACGGACGACAATACGTAACGGGCAAAAACGGATAATATTTGCTAGCGGTGGACTTGAAACACCGAACATACCACCAAAACTGACAATATTTGCTAGCGGTGAGTATAGACAGTCCACTTTGCAATCGCCATTCAACTTTGTCACAAACGTAATTAGAGATGGCGAAGCGTTTCCACATCTCCATATTAATTAAGAATTTATTTGAAAGACTTTTGAGTTGTTCAAACTAGACTCGTTCTTCATTTTTTTCAATTTAAAGTCTAAAATCTATATGCAATTTCAAATGAACGTAAAGGGTTTTTAGGTGTCCACTAAAAATTAAATTAAATTAAAATAAATTATTAGTATAAACTTAAAAATATAATTTGTCTCGTTCTTTTATGTGTCGGAGATTTAATACGAATTGTGACGATTTAATTTTCGAGATTTTTGAATTTTGAACAGTGATGAAAAAGACAAGACAACAATAAACAAATGAAAATGCAAATAAAAATAGTAAAAATATGGTAAAATTTCGAGCGTTTTAAAGGTATATAACAACATAGTCAAAATTCAAAATCTAAGACGACAACAATGCAATATAAATGCTATTCAAGTTATATACAAACGGGGAACAAGAGCGTAATACAAATTGAACTGATGCCTTGAGTCGACACCCCTCTAATGACAGCGTAGCTCTTGAGCAATCCTTGCCTTGACCGGTACTTGAAAAAAAAAAGGGTGAGTATATAAATACTCCGTAAACAACCTACTAATAGGCTCTCATCACATCCAATTCCTACTAGGTTTCAATGAGTTTTTCTTAGGCTCTAGGAATTCAAGCCTATTCCTACAACTATCTGAGCTTCTGTGTAGCTCCCAAAGTTCAGAACGGTTTCCTTACATGTCGCAAACCCAGTCAGTCTTCATCATGAATCATCGACCTGTGTAGCCCCTAGTCACCTTATAGGGCCGGTTTAGGACATCGCAACGTCTGTCTTGACCCATTCCCACACTCAATAGAAGCATTCCTCTTGACAACTACCCGTGTATTTCTAAGTCTCTCTCCGAGATTGGTTTACAAAGTCGTGGCATCAACCTTGACAGCTACTCATGTAGTCCTAAGTCTCTTTTTGAGACCGATTTATAAAGTCATAACATCAGTCTTGGACCCGTTTCTACACTCAATAGAAGTATTCACCTTAAGCCATCTCCTTATATAGTCCCTAGTCTCTTCCAAGACCAGTTTATAGAGTTGTGAAGTCAGCCTTGACCCGTTTCTACACTCAATAGAAGTACTCATCTTGAGCTAACTACTCATGTAGTCGAACCGATTTAACGAAATCACAACATCAACCTTGTTCTGACCCTACACTTAAATAATAACATAAGTGGTCTCAAGGTTTAGTTTTGTTTCCTTAATCATACCTAGATGTGGAAGAGGTTTACTAGATTCTCAGGGGAGTTTAGACACTTTAGTTCACATCTCATATTTTCAAGACATTCGAGGTTAGCTCCTTGAGGCTAATCCAATTTCTAGGTGCACTCAAGTCTAAACGGATAGTCGCTCACTATCCTAAAGTGCTTGGTCTACTAAAAACAGGAGTGTTTGAAATTTTCTATAGATTCTTGATGGAAAAGGGGGATTCAAGTGCCCCTCAAGTCAATGACCATTTTGTGTCTCGGTTGACTTTTAAAATATTTTCTTTTATATTTTTATTAAGTTATTGGGACTACCAACCATTTTTCTCTATTACAGCGTCTTGAAATTAGTCTCTAAGACTCTCAATAAAATCTCGTAAGGTCAAACTCAAAATGAAAATTTGAGAAAATTAATTCTCGTTGGAAATCGAGTGTTACATGAGTGCACCGAAAAAGAACAGTAGCTGGATTAGGGATACATCAAAGAGCTAGTCTGTCTTAGATGTCTTCGATGCCCGTGCAAAAAAGTAGAAGCAAAATCCGATAGATTGTAAAACAATATTAATGAAATTAAACAATTATCAATAAATAAGAAAAAAAAGAACAACGTCAAAGTCAATTAGACTTTAAAAGAGTTCTTTTTTTTTTTGTAAAATTAATTTTTATACATTTAAGAGGTGAAGATTATGATAATGTAGAAATTTGTGCCAAAAATGTAAAAAAAAAAGAACAAAAAAAGGAATTAGAAAAGAACACGTGTGAAACGATGCCGTTTTAGTTTTTCTTGTAATTCCTTCTTTCCTTCTCCTTGTCTTGTACCAACACGACATCTATGTAATCTTTGGCCATTCCACTTTGCCTTGCAAGCAATAACTCCTTTTCCATCATCTTACCTAATTTTAGGCCCGGGTAAATTTGAACATAATTTAGTAGATAAAATATTTAATTTTAGGCCTATGTTAGTCCTAAGCCTAACTACGGACTAACATAGGCTCGCACCGGCAAAAACTAAAGAACACGAATCATATTATAGATTACGCGTCTATACAAAATATACTGGGGAAGTATCTTGTGCTCATGACATACACCAGACATGAAATCTCATATCTTAAATAATGGTACATGGTTATGATACACATCATACTTCCATACTTTTCATGACTGGCCGGTGGAGATCGAGTTGGGCTAGGTGAACAGGCTAGTTGCTGATGAAGCTAGATCATGGGTCGTCCGGGTTGGTTCTACATTTTGGGCTAAGTGTGAGCTGATGGGCTGTGAATCAGGTACTGTTGAGAATGTTGGACGCGTGCACAGGTAACTAAAGCAGGCTGGACGAAGTTGGACTGTGCCATATGCATGTGAACCGACTAGACGGAGTTGTGGGCTCGAGCCGACATTGGATTGGGTCGTACGCTGCATGCTTGATTCCAAGCTTGTGGTTCGGGTGATTGGGTCACTGAGGCTAAGGTTCAAAGTTTGGTTCGATTTCTGAACCTGATGCCTATATTTGAAGCTAATTCATGACCGAGTTTCTTCTCTAATTTATCTTCTTTCACTTCTACGATTCTCTCCTTGTTTGTTCCTATATTCAATTGACTTTGAGCCACTTTTGAGTCGCTTCTTGGTTTCTTTTTTATAGTGGATTCGTGACGGGATCTTCCTAGAAAACATAAGATATTTGAGTATTTTCTTCCTTAATAAGAATTGAAAAAAAATATATAACACGACTACAATGAAAGGGAGGGATCGGACTTAATAGATGATGAATTCAATTTTTAATTTTTAATTTTTTAATTTAATTTTAACTATTATTTCATTTTAATGCCCATCCACGAGTTTACTAATACAAAATATAATCTAACTAATATTAATTATTAATATTCTAATTATTTTGGTAATTACATTAAAAAAAAATTAATTCTCAATATTAGTTAAATGTAAAGATCATTTATTTATTTTTATTTGATATGATTAATTAATTGTTTTTATATATATATATATATAGAAAATAAACTATTATAAAAGGTAAGAAAGTAAGATTTTGTGAAGCAATATTTAATAATCAAAATACAAATTCGAAAAATAATTATTTTTGTGGAGACCATAAATCTGTGAGGATCGAGTTCTCAATTTATTTATTTATTTTAAATAATTATTTTAAAATTTTCATATTTTAATATAACTTTTATTAAAAAATTATAAAAAATCTAATAAATCAATATACTTTATAAGTAAACAATACGTTATACCGACATAATTTTTAAAAATTCATATTTTAATATTATAACATAAACTTTAACCATTAAAAAAATCTACCCATAAATTTAATTATTCAATTAAAATTTTAAAATTAATTAATTTATTAATGTTATTTACTTTCTCTACATTTTCGGAGAATCCGTTACCCATTCGAAGTAGATTCTTATATAGCCGAACTCGGGAGTAAAATGAACATTTCTAAAATTAAGATCTCGATTTAAATTCGATTAAAGTATAGGGGCATAATAGCAAAGTTCCTTTTCCAAATCCCAAGTTTGGTATTCCGAAGAGAAACAAGTACGAAGCTTCGTGCCACTTATTTTAATAACGATAAAATGAATTCCATGCGGAATCCAGTTTTTCTTATCGTGTACCTTCACACCACACATCACTCACAACACCATCAGATTTCAACACGTGGCAGAATATGATCGGATATCTGTTCGTTGTTAATACTACCGGATGCAGGAGATTATGCTGTTGAATCGCTCCTTATTTAACCTATTATCAGTTCCGTTCCACGGTTTGTTGTTGTCCAGTTCGTCGTCACTGGAAGCGTCACGTTGGTTTTGATTCTCTCTCTCTACGCTCTCATTCAGTCTATTCCAGTTTAGAGGGAGAAGCGGAAGCCATTGCTCGTTAAAGATCCTGGAATTTTGGTACCTATGCTATGTGGTTTTGAGAGAAATGATTGGGTTGAGTGTTGATTTTGATTTTTTTTTCAATCGATTCTCTTTGATTTGATGTTTTCATCCTGTTTGCTTGTCGAGGAGGTTTGGAGACGCGAGGATATTGTTGTTTCTTACGGATCTGTTTGAATTTGAACGATTTTGCTTAATTCTTCAATTTGGCTTGTGTAGGATAATCGCAGTGGGTGCTTTTTTTGTTTTGTTTCATTTTTGTGTTAGTGATTGATTCTTACTCGCGTATCGTGAATTCTTAGTGGATTAAACTGAAACTCGAGTGTTTGATTTCGTAGTTTTGGGGCTTTTGTTATATAATTTTGTTTTTCGGTTGTTGTGCGTTGGATTTTGTCTAAATTACCCTCTTCTTCTTCTTCTTCGTGATTTGCAGGAGAAATTGATTTTTCTATTGGATTTCTGTATCCGTCCAACCTGTTTGCTAATCTAAATGGGTAGAGGGGGGGAAAACTACGGGAAGAAAGACATTTTTGCTGCTACATCTTCGAAGAAAGAAACGTACCCTGCCTGGGCAAGGGAAGTTCAAGAATGCGTAGAGAAGTACCAAGTGAATCCAGATCTCGGATTATCTTCTGAAGAGGTCGAAAACAAGAGAAAGATCTATGGTTTCAATGAATTGGAGAAGCATGAAGGTACCTCAATCTTGAAACTTATTTTGGAACAATTTAATGACACACTAGTTAGGATTCTATTAGCTGCAGCAGTTGTATCTTTTGTTCTTGCGTGGTATGATGGCGAGGAAGGAGGTGAGATGGAGATCACCGCATTTGTGGAGCCTCTAGTTATTTTCTTGATACTGATCGTCAATGCCATTGTTGGCATTTGGCAAGAGAACAATGCTGAGAAAGCATTGGAAGCCCTTAAAGAAATTCAGTCTGAACAGGCTTTAGTAATACGAAATGGTAAACGAGTTTCGATTGTTGCAAAAGATCTTGTTCCCGGTGATATAGTAGAACTCAGAGTTGGGGATAAGGTGCCTGCTGACATGAGAGTATTGCGTTTAATCAGCTCAACTTTTCGGGTTGAGCAAGGTTCCTTGACAGGCGAGAGTGAAGCGGTGAGCAAGACTGCTAAGGCAGTGCCAGAAGATAGCGATATACAAGGGAAAAAGTGTATGGTTTTTGCAGGGACAACAGTTGTCAATGGAAATTGTATTTGCGTTGTTACCCAAATAGGAATGAACACTGAACTAGGACAGGTGCATGCTCAGATACAAGAAGCATCCCAGAGTGAAGATGATACGCCATTGAAGAAAAAGTTGAATGAGTTTGGAGAGCTTCTAACAGCAATAATTGGAGTGATCTGTGCTCTAGTTTGGCTTATTAATGTCAAATACTTCCTAACTTGGGAATATGTTGATGGGTGGCCTGCAAATTTCAAGTTCTCATTTGAGAAATGTACATATTACTTTGAGATTGCTGTGGCATTGGCTGTAGCTGCAATTCCAGAAGGTTTGCCTGCTGTCATAACAACATGCTTGGCACTTGGCACTCGGAAGATGGCTCAAAAGAATGCCCTTGTTCGGAAGCTGCCCAGTGTTGAAACACTTGGCTGTACAACTGTGATATGTTCTGACAAGACCGGTACTCTAACAACTAATCAGATGGCTGTGGCGAAAATTGTGGCTCTTGGTTCTCGTGTTGGCACTCTGCGAGCTTTTGATGTGGAGGGGACTACATATGATCCTTTAGATGGAAAGATAATTGGTTGGCTTGGAGGTCAACTGGATGCTAATCTGCAAATGTTGGCAAAGATCGCTGCTGTCTGTAACGATGCAGGTGTTGAAAAATCTGGCCATCATTTTGTTGCAAATGGAATGCCTACTGAAGCAGCATTGAAGGTGGGTGACCGAATAATCTCATGATCTTTTGATGTAATGATTTTATGTCACTTTTTGACTTTTACGACTGAAAATCCCCTGCCAGATTGGACAAAATAATAGTTTGCTAAACACATGGCCAAAGATGAAAGCTGTAAAGACTAGGAAACTAGAAGTCTTCCTTAAGTGACCACTGATAGATTTGTTTTCATAATATTAGTGAAGGGGATGTTGTTGTAGCCCGTAATGTTTGATAAGTTTCTTTTTGCTAGTTCTATTGATCTGCATGCTGATAAAGTAAGAAGGAACATGGTTGAGATACTTAGTAATGATGCTGAAAATGAAGGCAAGGGTAAATGCCAACAAATTAACGTGTCGTGCATCTTATGTAGCTTTGTTACTGATGCATCTCATGTTTAGGTTCTTGTGGAGAAGATGGGGCTTCCTGAAGGATATGACTCCAGTTCAGCTGACATTAATGGGGATGTCCTGCGTAAGTTCTTGACTGTTATTATTGCCTCATTTTCTTTCTTATGGATCTTTATGCTGACATGTTTTTGACATGGGAATGTGATTAACAAGGATGCTGCCACGCTTGGAATAAGAACGAGCAACGCATTGCTACTCTAGAGTTTGACCGAGACCGTAAATCCATGGGAGTTATTACAACTTCTAGCTCAGGGAAGAAATCATTACTCGTGAAGGTATCTTCTGATAAGCTCATTATTTATGTTTTATTTCGTGATAAATTTTATTTTCATTGCTACTTTTCTATATTCTTTTGCTGACTTTGCTAAAAATACATTTCTTTCTTATTATTTTCTTTACTGCTTATTTCTTTCCCATTTATCTTCTAATTGTGACATGTTAATTATCATTGTTTAAGATGATGCTTGACTGAACTGTGGCAGGGTGCTGTTGAAAATCTTTTGGATCGGAGTTCATTTATTCAACTGCTTGATGGAACTATAGTGAAGTTGGACTCAGATTCGAAGAGATACCTCTTAGATTATTTGCGTGAGATGTCATCAAGTGCATTAAGGTGTTTAGGTTTTGCATACAAGGAAGATCTTCCAGAATTTTCCTCTTATAATAACGGTGATGAAGAACATCCAGCACATCAGCTTCTACTTGACCCGTCCAAATACTCTACAATCGAAAGTAATCTTATCTTTGCGGGCTTTGTTGGGTTAAGGGTGAGTCGCTCGGTGTCTATGCCTATTTTGTAACTGTAAGCAGTAATGTGAATTGTTATTATTTGTATAATTGTTCAATTGACTTATGTTCATGTCGCCATTTGTTTTGCTAGGATCCTCCTCGAAAAGAGGTTCATCAAGCAATTGAAGACTGCAAAGCTGCTGGTATTCGTGTCATGGTTATCACAGGGGACAACCAGAATACAGCTGAAGCTATATGTCGAGAAATAGGCGTATTTGGAAAACATGAAGCTATAAGTTCCAGAAGTTTAACTGGAAAAGAGTTCATGGCAATGAATCGAGAGGGTCAAAAACTTCATTTAAGACAAGAGGGAGGACTTCTTTTCTCAAGGGCTGAACCAAGACATAAACAAGAGATAGTGAGATTGCTCAAGGAAGACGGTGAAGTTGTTGCAATGACCGGTGATGGAGTCAATGATGCGCCTGCCTTGAAGCTGGCTGATATCGGGATTGCGATGGGCATTGCTGGGACAGAGGTACTTCGAAATAAGTTGTTGGACGTGTTATACATTCATGTTTACAATTATGAAGTACCACTGATCATATTTAAACGGGTTTTCGTCTGCGCTCGAATGGAATTTATTTTTCCAGGTTGCAAAGGAAGCCTCCGACATGGTTCTTGCAGATGACAATTTTAGTACAATAGTTGCAGCAGTTGGTGAAGGCAGATCCATTTACGACAATATGAAGGCTTTTATCAGGTTTTTTGTCTACTTGAGCTAGCATTCATCCATTTTCGTTGATAATATTCTGGTCATTGGACATAGTTGTTGGTCATTTGTGTTACTGCCATCAAATATGAATATCTCGAGCAACCGTGCACGATTTCAGTAATGTTTAAACGGTTTAACTGATTGTAGGTACATGATTTCCTCAAATATTGGTGAAGTTGCATCTATATTTTTGACAGCAGCACTGGGTATCCCGGAAGGGATGATCCCTGTTCAGCTTCTCTGGGTTAATCTGGTTACAGACGGACCCCCAGCAACTGCGTTGGGATTTAATCCACCTGATAATGATATAATGAAGAAACCGCCAAGAAAGAGCGACGACCCGTTGATCACAGCCTGGATTTTGTTCCGCTATTTGGTATTTTTTGCACCCCTTCGCTTCCTTTAAGTAACTATATAACTTCCTAATCAGATGAAAATCTAACTTCCTAGCTTCATTTGATGCTCAGGTGATTGGACTTTACGTAGGGGTAGCAACTGTAGGAGTATTTATTATTTGGTATACACATGCATCATTCTTAGGCATCGACCTGTCTGGAGATGGCCACAGTCTGGTCTCTTACTCTCAGCTCGCTAACTGGGGTCAGTGCTCATCTTGGGAAGGGTTTTCGGTGTCGCCCTTCACAGCTGGGGATGAAGTCTTCAGCTTTGATTCGGATCCATGCGATTACTTTCGGTCGGGCAAGATCAAAGCATCAACCCTGTCACTCTCCGTGTTGGTAGCCATAGAGATGTTCAATTCCCTCAATGCCCTCTCCGAGGATGGAAGCTTGTTGACAATGCCCCCTTGGGTTAACCCTTGGCTCCTCCTCGCCATGTCTGTTTCATTCGGCTTGCATTTCTTGATTCTGTATGTGCCATTCCTCGCCAAGATCTTTGGCATCGTCCCGCTGTCGTTGAACGAATGGCTCTTGGTTCTGGCGGTGGCATTGCCCGTGATCATAATTGACGAGATTCTGAAACTCGTGGGAAGGCTTACAAGTGGGTTGAGGACTTCTCGCCCGAGCAGATCGTCGAAGCAGAAATCGGAGTAAGAGTGGAAAGTAGAGTTGTTGTTGATGTTTTTCTGATAAAGTTAAATGAGAAATGGGTGAGTCTAGTTTTGGTACTCAGCATTTCTTTAACTCAACAATATTTTTGAAGGAAGCTGGCAGAGTATATTACTGTGGAAACAGTATAATACTTCGAACATCTTTTAGTTCTCTAATTTTAGTGAATATTATTGAAGGATATGGTTCTTTGTTGCTTAATTCAACTGAACTTCATTCTTTTATCATTCGCACTGGCTCTTGCTAGCCTCATTACTAGAATTTCTTTAAACATCTCAAAACGGTGATTGACTCTAATACTATTTGATATAGTTACAAATGGTACCAAAGTTGGACACTGAACGGTGTGCCAGCATGGAAGTTGGGCACCCCGTAAGGGTGTGAAAGTCTCTCCTATAGACGTGTTTTAAAAACTTTGAGGGGAAGTCTGAAAGAAAAAGACTAAATAAGACAATATTTATTAGCGGATTTGAACTATTGCATGGTCACTCAAGTTTAAGAAGAAATACTTTTTGTACTTCAAATTTAAATTATATTAAAGACAACAACAACAAAATCTAATTTGAAGGCAAACACGAGGAAGAGACAACCAATGATGCAAGACAATGCATCTAGAGACGATGACAATCGACAAGAGCAAAAACAAAGATTGTCTCGATAGATCAAGTCAAGAAAGTGACACGGCTACAATCGTATTTATGAAAGTAGCCAAGCCGAGCTCAACTTCTATAGCCATCAAGCTGGTGGGTCATTTTTTTTTTTTTTTTTTTCTCTTTTGACCGTCACTGTACAAATAGTTGTGAATATCATCGGTTTGGCCCCAAGCTTGAGGCTTAGCATAATTTTTTTTTGTGGAACGTCGCTATTTTACTTTATATCCCTCTCCAAGTGGGTTGAATTGTCGATCAATTTCCCAAAAGCCAAAAAATTGAACCAAACCATACCACTTTTATATCATCATATGCAGTGGAAGGCTACCTCCATTACCCACATACTTGGACTAACATAAACAACTCTAGGTTGCTAACCTAGGACTCGGTGGAAGAATTCTTGTTTAAATGAAAAATAAGGGAGAGAACAAAAAAATATTTCTTGATTAGCTAAATGAGGTTGGGAATGAGGATTATATTTCTCATCCTCAATCCGCTCCGTCTCACTCGATTTTCAGATCCCACATCGATTAGAGAAAAGAATAAACATTTTTATAAGGGTGTGAAAACTTCTTACTAGCAGACACGTTTTAAAAACCTTGAGGGAAAGTCTAAAGAGAACAATATCGTCTAACGGTGGTTCTTGACTGTTACAAAAATTAAGGTACACTATGTTGTCCTATTGAAATTTGAGCTTTTACCTATTATATTTAACATTATATTATATTTTTGTTTCTAAAATTTTATTGAATTACATTTACTTAATAAGAATTATATTAAAAAATTGTTCGAAGTGAATATCTTTTTTAAAAGAAAATATAAAACTGGAAAAAAAATCCGTGGAGAACTCAATCACGGCAAATTTCGAGTAGAGAATCCATATCGTGGTCTATACAAAAATAAATAAATAAATTTGTAGGGATGAAGATCGAAGGAAGGAAGCAATTCTCACATAAGGAAATTTTATAGTTTACCGACTATTTACCTCTCGTAATAAATTTCTAGGTTAATAAATTTTGAATGTTTGAACTATTCGTCAAATATCTTTTTCTACTTCAACAACTCTGAGGTGAATGAGTCATTCATCGACTTTTAAGATAATAACCGGTGTCTCCACCCCAATAATCTATCTATACAAATGATCTAGGCTTGATCGCAGATTCTACCGTAGCTCTCGTGCTAGTTCGACATTAAAAGCACGATAGCTCGAGATATCTAAAAGATTTTCATTTCATTGAACTATTAAATACACAATTAAAAATAGAAGGTTCGAGAAAGAAGTGGATCGAGTATAAATACTATTGCGGTGAGTTAGGCCATGAAAATGAAAGGGCACTTCAATTTTGTTTTTGTCAAATAATACAAAGAATTAGGCAAAAAAAAAAAAAAAAAAAAAAAGTTAATATTTCAAAGTCTTTGAAGATATATTCATCACCACTTTCTTTTCATTCATATCCTTTTTTTTTCCTTTTTTAAAATTTATTTTCCACTAATTATATATAATAATTGCAAATTAAATTTATTTATTTTACTTATTTTGCAAATCATACTCTATTTTTAAAAAAGTCGGGTAAATATCTCGATATTTTACCGAATTTGCAAAGTTTACCATTTTTGTCCATTCATTTTAAGAAAAATAATATATATGGTGTCATTTAATAGGTAATATATTCATAATAATATGTATCATTAAGAATCGCTTTTAAAATAAGGTAATGAAGAAAATTGAATTAAACTAAGAAAAAAAAACATTCTAAATTGATTATACGACTCAAAATAATATAATATTTACACGTTTTGGAATCTCATCAAAATATTAAAATCATCGTAAAAAATTTACATACAGTCTTACATCAAAATATTCATAAAATAGTTTTAAAAAAATGAAAAGAAAAAAAAAAAAGGAAAGTAAGTCTAGAATCAAACTCTAATCTACCTTTGTCCTAAATGCACGTGCCAGGTAGACTCAAAACTATCTTTAAAATATATATATATATATATATTATGTGTGAGTATACGAGTACTCAGTAAATAGTAGAGATGTTCGTTTAATTTGTGGGGCGGAGGCCCCATAGGACCCATTGAAAATGGGGCAGAGATTCCCCATTTAGACAGGAAATGAGGAGTGAGTGGGCAGAGATTCCCCATATTGACCGTTCAATACTGTTTTTCTAAGATTTGAAAATCATGTTATCGAATTTTGTTTTTATAACGTAGATGTAGATTAATTTATATTTTGTTTATTATTGTAGGTGAAATTATTTGATCAACAAATAATAATTTATAAAATGGTGATTCAATTCCAATTTGTACTAACCGGAGGGGATTAACGCCCATTAATAGTTTATATTTGACAATGAGACAGTATCCTTTTATAAGAATAATAATAGAGAAAAATTATCTGTGAGAACTTTTTACTGCTAAAATAAATGAAAAATTTTACGAGATGAGGACAGCAAAGACTTCTCCATTCCTACCCCACCCGTCAGACATCTCTTGTAAATAGCCTCACTTGTCGTGGACATCTCTAAGCTCACTCATATACCTTCCTCAACCAACGAATTCGACCAAATAATATATGTTTAACGGAGAGTTTACATAATTTCTTCTAAAAAAAGCTTCAAATATTTAAAAATTAAAACAAATATTTTGATAGTTTTATAATCAATGTTACAAATATATACGTTCGTATGATAGTTCATTCAACGGTAGACTTTAATTTACAAAGTTGGATGACATAAAAGAAGAAAAAAAAATGTTCTTATCATCTTAAAGATCGATCGCTCAATTTTCTTTCTTTTGTTTAATTCAATAATTGTCGGACTTAGGTTAGAACGATGTTTTCTTTTTAGTAATTTTTAATGTAGAATTGGGAGGGTATAAATGTAAATAGCAAAAATCAAGGAATAAAATTAACAGAGTAGGAATCAAGAAAGGTGATCCATGAGCCATCGTCTTGGCCGTCTTCCTCCGCCGTGGCATTGTCGTAGTAGCTCCATGTCTCTGTCGGCGAGCTGGTCGAGTTACTATTCTCAACTTCTTCATTTCTCGCAAACCTCCCTCTTATTCGCCTTCTACTATCTGCCAATGTCTTCCTACATTCATACTACCAAATTCCCGAGCATTAACGAGTGATAATTTTCAACCCATAATTGAACTAACCAGAGATAATTTAATATAATATAACACAAAAAGGTTAAACATATTCTTGCATTCATATTACCAAATTTTAAAAGGTGTTAAATAAGACAAGTTTGACACAAATTTGAAAAATTACAGATTTATAACACAAGAGCTCAAGTCCACCGCTAGTAGATGTTGTCCGTTTTATCCCGTTAAGTATTGCCGTCAACTCACGATTTTAAAACGCATCTACTACGGAGAGATTTTCACATCGATGAGAGATCTCACGTATAAGATACAAGATTAGATTATTTTAAAGTTCATTAACCCATTAGACACAGGTATGTTCGCGAGAGATTGAACTTTAATTAAATAAAAAAAAATGGTAAAGTATTTTAATTTTTTAAACAACTTTACTAAAGAACAAAAATAAAGAACACTGGTGGTAGCTACACATGAATAGTAATCCTATCCACAATCATTTTTAAGTCCACCAATATTATACAATTATTTTAGATCAATTTTCTCCTGGGTTCTTCTTTTTCTAAATTATGTTCATTTTTTGGATAATTAATTAAAATAAGTGGAATAAATAATAAAAGATAAATACCTTAATTTTCTTATTAAAATTCCTCTTACTTCTCTTCGTTATATACTTCTCGATTCTTTGTCTTTTCTCTTCGGGACTATATCGACAAGCTTTGGTACTCATTCCTTCTATTATCAAACTGCTTTCACTCGAGCTTGTCGTTTCTGTTCTTCCCTGTCATCTTGTGGGTTAGATTGAGTTGAGTTGAATTGAAATATTTTTCATACTCGACTTGCTCGGGTAATAAATTTTCTTACTAAACAATGAACCTAATCCAACTCTACTATAAATATTTTAGGGTTGGGTTGGTTTGTATAGATATGAGACATATAACTCACCTGCAAATCACTGGAGCTGTAAGCCCTTCTTATCAGACATTCCGCGTCGAACAACGATGAAATCTGAATGCTTGGTCCATGGCTCACACTCCGATGAGGCTGTGACGTCGGAGACCCGTAGCTACTACACGGTCCACTACTACAGCTATAACTGAGCTCCGAGGGTAAGAGCCTCGGTGACTCTAGCATCGGGGCCAGCTCGCTCATGAGGAGCTGGCTATATGGTAGGAGCGAGGAGAAGGAGGAGGAATGGGAAGATATGAAATGAGGGAACGATGCAAGAAGTGGTGGTGACACGGCGAGGTCGGGGGCGGGGAGGTGGCAGAGAGAGGCTTCGACGGTGGCGGAGGAGAAGCCGTGCATGGTGAGGTGGCGGAGGAGGAGGGAGGAGAGAGAGGAGAGTTTGATTTGTGGAATGAAAGGAAGGGATGGAGATAGAAGGGGTTAAGTAGGATGGGAGAGAGAAAGAGAGATGACGTGGATGCTGACGTAATCAGTTGGAGAGAGCGTTGACCATTTCTTCGAGAATCCAATAATATAACAATCTCTCTTCCCAATTCCTAACTAAAGTTGGTTTCATTCACAATCTTTTTGACTTAAAAAAAAAAAAAAAAAAAAAGATCTTTCTCTCTCTCTAGAATTTTTTTTATAAAAGAGAATTTTCTCTCTCTAAACGTTTTTATTGTGATGAGTCTCTTTGTTGGCTCTTAAAAAAATATCAATATCTCTATCCCTTTCAATATAACTTAAAGAGGTTCTTACTTCCCCATTCTTTTGGCATCCCAATTTGTTCAAAACGGTCCAACTACATCGACTCAACATCATGCACGAATAAAATCTAACACAACCGTTAACCTGATTGTTCTCTGTTGTTTTAGGAAGATATCGTCACGAATCCACTGTCAGTGGTTGAGAATGTTAGACGAACACGACTCTCCACAATGATATGATATTGTCCACTTTGAGCATAAGCTCTCATGACTTTGCTTTGGACTTCCCCAAAAGGCCTCATATCAATGGAGATGTATTCATTACTTATAAACTCATGATCATTCCCTAAACTTAACCGATGTGGGACTTTCATCCAACAGAGAAACGATCAAAAAGTGGGCAATATTGGCTAGAAAGAGGAGAAAGGAAGATGAAAAATCATATAAAGAAAACAAAGAAAGAAACTAGGTTCAAAATTAGCTTCGATCCAAGTCTTAGGTTCGAAAATTGAACCACAACCTTGGGAGCGTAATCACTCGAGCCTTAGATTTGGAACCGAACTAGCATCACCAGCCCAGGCATGCTTGCAGACCAATCCACGAACTAGCCCAGCATGTGCTTCAGTCTGCTCCTACAACATCGACTCAAATGCGTGTGCCTTCGGTCGACCACACAAAGGCCTAGACGAGTGTCATGATGTGATCGAGGAGAACGATGTATCATCTAACACACTATACAAAGTGGGCATTCAGGAGAAGACGAGGCATAAGTAAGTGAAGGGCAACGAGTAGACAAGAGTGTCAAAGATAGACTTGTTAAAGAGTTGAGTAGGGACTGGGGCCTTAACCTCAAAAGTCAGAGATTCGGAGGGAATTTGGGCATGTGGTTCAGGAGTCAAGTCCGTCCATATGAAATATAAATGCTCACCAATGCTCCACAATACCGTATGACTGTTTGCCAAAATGACGTTTACCGAAGGAGTATTAAAAATGACTCAAAATGTACTATAGGAGGAGGCATGGTGTCATCTCTTCACCACCCTCGGGCCCTATGGCCTAAGCGAGCTACCATGTGACACATGTGTGTGTCACAGTGAGGGCGAGTGTTATGAGACGAGTGTCTTGAGTGACTTCCTTTGAAATGGGTCTTTCAAGAACAGTACCGAGCGCCACGGGTGTGCCGGTAATGCACCCTAGCCCGAGTATCAGAAGTTGGATTTTGCACCCGCTATTCGGTATGGAATTCGTAAATGACATAGCATGGGCACGAGAGGGCCAATGCCTCGATTGAACTCGGATGGATGGATGTTCGAAATGTCCCGAGATTATGAATGACATGTGGACTCGTTCTTGATGGCATAACATATGGACCATGTTAATTGGGAACCAAGATGAGATGATGGGATGCGACGTTGCACACAAGAGACCTTGATCCCGAGTAAAGACAAGATCGAGCCGTATGACTTAGCCTAGTGTAAGTGTAGAGGCAAGTCGGTTGTGTCGTAGATGAATGAACATGCACGTGCAGGCGACGTGTATAGCCGGACAAGTTTAGATTCCTCACAAGTAATGTTCAGTGAGCAAAGACAAACCTCGCCGAATGTCAGATGAAGGCAAAAAATGAATATGGGGTTTGAGTTCCCCTTAAGGCTGGTTGTGAGTGTGTCAAGATCATAACGTTGCACGATTGAAAAAGTACGACCGTGACACCTGACATACGCTGTAACGCCTCATGTCTAGGATTTGGATCATGATTCGAAATCTGGATTCGATATTTGATGGCCCCAACATTTTCTTACGACATGATCACGTTACCTACTTCTCACTTCTTAAGTGTGAAAACTATCCTCACATGCCAACACGAGTCCTTCCAGCATGTTTTGCCCTAATTCACATGCATCCCAGAAAACTTCATAAGAGGTCATCCAACATAGAATTGCTCCAAGTAAAGCATGCTTAACCATGAAGTTCTTATGATTGAACCACCGAAAAGGAAGGTGCACCTTATTAGTAGAGGTAGTGACTTTCATAAGAGGTCATCCAACATAGAATTGCTCCAAGTAAAACACGTTTAACCATGAAGGTTGATCCTATTCATCTAGTTGGTCATTTTTGTTTTACCATCTTTTTGACAAGTTAGAGATGTTCAAGAACATTGACTTAAAACGTTGTAAAAAGTCTACGATAGCGTTTTTTCTAAAAACTTACATAAGTCTTGCACTTAAAAAAAGCTTTATACACGTGCGAAAGTGTGCATGACCTACTTTAAAAAGAAATTCGAGAACTAATAAATAACATTTATAAATTATAAAGATAAGATTATTTTTTATAAAATTTTGAAAGAGAAAAGTAGAAAGTGGTTTTTGAAGTGATATAGGTGATTTTGATGGGCCTACTTAGTGAGTTGGGGAAAGATGCTGTTTGAAGGTCCCCTCCCAATCTCTTTGCACCTCATTGCCCATTTGCATAATATAATTGATATCAATTCATTTTAAACCCTATATTCAAATGGATAATCATCATGATTTGATATTTCAAGTCGAGCATCCAAACTTCTAAAACCTTACACTTCCTCACTACCACATGTTAACATCTTAGTCGTAAATATGTTCATTACTTAAACACTCGTTTTATGTTATTCGAGAAGGCTTTATGTGGTTTAACTCTTATTGTTACAGATACGTACTATCTTGGAGTTAAATGAGTATTTGGAGAGTACCGGGAGGAGAATGAAGTATTTTTTTTATAAGAGTCTCGAAACTTCTCTCTTGCACACGCTTTTTAAAAACCTTAAGGGAAAACTCAAAAGGGAAAGCTCAAATAGTACCTGCTAGCGGTGGGCTTGAGTCGTTACAAATGGTATTAGAGCCAAACACGGGGCGATGTGTCAGCGAGGAGGTTGCGCCCCGAACGGGAGTGGACACGAAGCGGTGTGTCAGCAAGGACGCTGGGCCCTGAAGGGGGGTGGATTGGGGGTCCCACATCGATTGGAGAAAGGAACGAGTGTCAACGAGGATGCTGGACCCCGAAGGGAGTGGATTGTGAGATCTCACATTGGTTGAGGAGAAGAACGAAACATTCTTTATGAGGGTGTTGATTGGGAAGGAGAATGAAGCATTCTTTATGAGGGTGTGGAAACCTCTCCTTAGTAGACTCGTTTTAAAAACCTTGAGGAGAAACCCAAAAGGAAAAGCCCGAAGAGGACAATATAGTGGTGGGCTTGAGCCGTTACAAAAGATCTTTTCACTCACTCATCATACTCAAAGTCGAAGTCACGACCAACATGACTATAGATGTGACTGTTATCTAAGAGTTCTTCTATCGTTCAAGAGCATGGAAAAAACATGTAACAACTTGCCTGGATCTCGTATTTCCCATGCATTATAGATTTTTATCCTATATAACTAAAAAAAGAAAAAAGAAAAGAAAAAAAACGGGTTTGGGAGTGACAAAAATACACTTCTCCAAAAACATCATTTTTTACAAAAGTATAACATAATATAAAGTTGTTTTTTTTGTACCTAAACACGTATTTTACGACCTTTAAAATAGGAGTTTGAAACATAGCATTCCTTACTTAACTAAACGAATTAGAAAATTCTAAAGTACTTGTAAAGGAGGATTTCATTAACGTTTTCATTATGAGTATTAAATGATCAAATTCTTCACTTAAAAACATTTTTTTTTCCAAAATTCTTCACCTAAAACTAAGGCTTATGATTGAAGTATGTGAGGGTCACATGGGGATATGTATTAAACTAATAGGGAAGTGGTGGTGGTGGGGCAAATCCTGTCTTTGTTTTTGGTTATCAGAAGCAAAAGGGCGGTAAGATTTGACATCATCAATAGCATATTCATACTCATGTTCATGTTCATACTCATGTTCATGGTGGTAAGTGGAATACAATATTAATTTAACAATGGAACTACCTAGCTAAGCTAGCCCTATTACAAGGCAAAATCAATGAATTAATGGGAAAGGGCCCCTCTCAAAGTTGTATGCCTAAAAAATAATAATTATCCTACTATTTCCACTCCTCATTTGACCCAATCCTACACGTTTATGTGGCGATTTTTGTATCACAAGTTTTGATTTCTAGGGGTTTGTAAGTTCTATAAACTCGAGTTTTACTTGCTTTCCACTGTAATCGACTATAATCGAATGAGAGTGGATAAGAGGTTTGTGTGATTGACGTGAGGAAAACAAAGAAAAAAGCCTCACTTGTTTATGTGGCCATTTATGTTGTTTTTGTTTCAAAAGATTGAATATAATCAATTGATGCACATAATCAAGTTCGATATTCAACCCGTGCTTGATCTAACATCCTACTTCAAAAAAAAAAAAAAAAGCCTCACATTTACCTTAAGATTCAATGTGGACTATTAAGACCACCAACATGAACAAGAGTGAAAAGTACGTATATATGTTGGTGGAAATTTAATTACCTTTTTTATGGCAGCACAAGGGAGCCTCACGAAACGTTGGAAACTCCAATAGTGAAAGAACGGTAGCTATCAAAGTCAATGGAAAACGATGGAAGAAAGTGAAACTCTACTACATTTGGGTTAATGGGAACCTCAAAAACTTTGACGCCGTTAAACTCAGCTCCGGTGTATTCTATAAACACATGCACCGACGCCATCACAATGTGCGACAGAAGCTGTAGAAGAAAAAGTACTTACAGAAGACACGAGTTAAGCTTTTGATTTTGTGTCTTAGACCAGCCATCAAACGAGAGCTAAGCTCATGATTTTATGTCTAATAAGCTTGCAAGAAAAAAGCTCGAGAATGCTTAAAAATAATCATTTCACTACCTGAGAGAAGAGAATATAGTTTAGTAAATCAATTAGGCATTGAAATTTGGTCACTTTTTTGCTAATCTAATCGTGAGAAGCAAAGGCATGGCATTTGAAGGTCCATACAACATGTAATAATAATGGCATATTGAACCAGATATTCCAAATAATCTCACAATATCTTCTAAGTATTCATTACATGTTTATAATATTCAAAATTAACCTAGAACAGCGTATATTGCTTGAAATGATATCATCTTTTATGATAATATAAATCATTTTCATGATATAATATCAATATTAACCCCCTCAAATTCCAAACTCATATTTATATCACTGGCTTACCATAAAGTTCCCATTTTTTACCAAATGAGAAAGTGAAAGTTCTAATGTAACTTCATAATGTGATACTATTTTGTTTTGCAGCATGTGCTTTGCCATCATGGCTTGCACCTTTGTTGTCCATAAATTCAGACCTTAGGGCATGTTCTTTTCAGATCAGAAGACCCTATAAATTTCTTTGTCCTTGCAAAACAAATCATTGTTAATGTAAAGAAAAAAAAACATACCAATGTCAATATTTGCTTAATGACTCAAATACTCAAGTCGATGCCTAGGAAGAGTACACGGAAGAAACGATAGAAACTCAATTGTCAACGACAAGTTCCCGCTCCTTCTATCATTAGAAATCTAAATTGATTGTTCAATAGTAGAAATTCAACATCCATCGTATTAACATACCTTGTAATAGAAATAAATGTGGGAATCGGGATTCTTAACAATTACAATATTGACAAACCTTTAATGAAGGTAAAGGTAAAAATATATTTTGATGCTTTTGGAGTAAAAGGATTGCTCCAAATTTTACCCATATAAGATTTGAAGCTATGATGCTAGCAACTAATTGCTCTATTAATAAGCTTCCAAGAAACAATGGGTTTAATTAAGATTCTTGAATCAAATAAGAATATACAAGTCATTTATCCCCCAAATATAGTGATACTAATGGCCATAGGACAATTATAAGTGATAACAAAATTGGGAATGGTTTTTTCAGTAGATGAATCCAATATCCAGAATATTTTCTACTTTCACAATGTAATAAATTATTGCTGACTCATCCTCAGAACAAGAGGAAAGTTTTAGATCAAGTACGATTACAATCAATCAGGTTATTTTTTGCTTATACGCTGCAATAATGAATGAAGTTCTCAGATGATATAGAAGTGGTAGATGTACATGAAAATATAAAATGGCCTTATTATCAGAAGCAACCAAGTGATAAACATACTCATCATACCTTCAGGTTTGATAACTACTTCTATGCCTTATAGGAAGGAAGCTTTGAGGTTATTATTGTTTCACCATGAAAGAACTTTTACAACTACACCCACCAACGGCACTTGGATTTGTACTCACCTGCACGTAATACAAGAATTCAACTTCTGCAATACTACTTATTCTATTATGATGGCTTGTCGTTTACTGCTCAAGGGTACATCACTTTATTTTTGTTAGATTATAGATGATGCTTAGAGGGAAAATGTGAGATCCCACATCGGTTGGGGAAGAGAATGAAACACCGAAGGGTGTGGAAACCTCTCCCTAGGAGACGCGTTTTAAAAACCTTGAGGGGTAGCCTGAAAGGGAAAGCCCAAAGAGGACAATATCTGCTAGTGGTGGGCTTGGGCTGTTACAAATGGTATCAGAGACAGACACCGGGCGATGTGCCAGCGAGGAGGCTGAGCCCTGAAGGGGGTGGACACGAGGCGGTGTGCTAGCAAGGACGCTGGGCTCAAAGGGGGTGGATTGGGGGGTCCCACATTGATTGGAGAAGGGAACGAGTGCCAGCGAGGACGTTGGACCTCGAAGGGGGGTGGATTGTGAGATCCCACATCAGTTGGGGAGGAGAACGAAACACCCTGTATAAGGGTGTGGAACCTCTCCCTAGCAAATGCGTTTTAAAATCTTGAGGGAAAGCCTGAAAGGGAAAGCCCAAAGAGGACAATATCTGCTTAGACTGTTACATAAGAAAATTCCTAGAAATTCTACGGTATCTACTTCCTTTGTTCACACAGTAAATTTTCCTTTCTATGTTATACCCCTATAGTTCACATATATTCAAAGGTAAAATGGAGAATGCCAACTCCAACAGTTAGAAGTCGAGGCGCATACATATGGGGAAGGAGAGATGAGAGTGAACATGGTGTGTCTTTTCAGGTAGGGATCTACGGTGTGGAGTGTTTCCCAGCCCAGGGCTGAAAGATTAGCATCTCTCAGTATATTTCTCAACGTAAATAATACTCTGGACACCAAGCAGTAATTATGAAGGGAAAGAGATTCTGTAAACGGCATGATGCAACAGTCAAATGATAGATATTCTAAGTATGACATTAATGGAAGTTGGTTTTTCAGTATTTAAATTTCTTTATCATGACTCCATTGATTGAGTAGATGTCATAGAACTATAATTTGCAACGGTCCACACACTGGTATGAAAATAATAAACAAATCTAAGAAAAAGTGGTGAGACAGCAATAATGAGAGATAAGTTTCACTTACAACAAAAGCAGAACGAATGAGCTCCTCAACATAATCAATTGTTGCTCCTTTTACAAAATCGTATGAGATATTATCGACAACCAATCGAACTCCCTCCTTCTCATACACCCTGCATATATGAAAAGAGAGAAGAGTAAAAAAATTTAGGAAGTAAAATCAAACCAGGTGACAGCCTTTAAGTGGATAATAATTGTTGAACCTATCATCAGGATTGGTTTTGTCATCCAAATCGAAAACATATTGAAATCCAGAACATCCCCCATTTTCTACACTCAAGCGAAGCATCTTTTCTTCCTTCGGCGCTTGCAATTCTTTCATTCTCTGCAAGGTATGTCAAGAGTAAGCAAAAGAGTAAATCAAAACCGTTCTATGAACCCCCAATATAGGCTGAAGTGGTAATAAGAGAAATGCTCAAAATTCAAATGCTTTACTCAAATTTCAAGAATCCAAAGGGCACAACAATGGATTAGCATCCTAAACCCAGAAACTATAGTCCCAAATGGTGCACAATAAGAGAATAATCCAAAATCAAGAACTAAAACTAGAGGATGACAGTGAAATGGATGAAGAATTCCTAAGCCATACCATATGGTACATGTACAAAAAAGGATAACATTATATGTATAGAATACCCGAATGCAATTATCAGTCAAGTGAATGGTATCAATAGGCTCAGATGAAGATGGAGATGGAGATGCCAACAAAGAAGATGCTTCTTGATGAGCTGAAACAGAAGAGCTAAGAAGCCTCTGATTCTCTCGGATACGTGCCACCAAGAATGGTGTTAACCGCTGAAGTAGCAATCTAGGGGCCATGCCTTTTCTCTCTCCTCTCAAATTTTGATCCTTATCTGCCCAAAAATCCATGTGATAATGGCATTAACATGACTAATGAGGAAAATGCTTATCATAATTTACTTGATATCACATAGATGTAACATTCAATATGATAAGAGGAAAAGATAAAAAAAATTATAGAAATTGAAGCCTTCAGGAGTTGTATAAAATTACAGTTTCCCAAGAAACTCCCCAAAATCCTAACAGGTTACAATATGATTCATCAATTAAGATTATCAAAATATGGGATAACCAAATCAACATTTAATATACAAGTTAATTAGAAGAAGAGAAACCCACCCATATCCCACACAAATAACTACAATTGGTCATTCAAAATATGAACAAAAAATTAAACTTTCTATATTCAAAATATGAACATAAGATCAAAACTTCTAAATTCAAACTGCGAACAAAAGATAAAACTTTCTACAATCAAAAGATTTTGGGTTCAATAGTTAGTTAACATGATTTAGAGCAGCAAGTCATATATTCAAATCACTATAACATTAATTCCATACAATTAACATTGATAAGCACTCGTTGGCCCTCGTACTAATTTGCAAGCCCACAATGAAGAGGATTGTTAAGAAATATGAATAAAAGATTAAGTTTTAGTGTAACCTATCAGCTTATACTTTTAGGTTCATTTGCCCTTGCCCTTATCTCATGGATACTGAAAAACAACCAGCCACCCAACAACTTCTTTTTAGTACAAAAAATGTTGCAGGTACGGAGAAATGAACCTTTGACCTCAAGAAAAGGAGTAGATGTGATATCAATTACCGTTGAGTTATGCTCATGTTAGCATCCATTCAGCAACGTGTGGCAACACCTCAATCCTCCAATGTTATCAAAGCAACAATAAGGATTCAAGCAGGAGCCTTGTTCTCTAATAAGCACCTAAACTCTTGTCTATCTATCATAATCAATGAAAGTAACCTTTTTGAAGCTATCCTACAAGGTTGGAGGCTGAAAGTACACATCCTTGAGACTAAATCTTGCCCACCCAAGCTTATCACTAGCACTAACTAGGATAACTACAGATCAAGCTTTATGAGGACCACAATTTGGCTCAATGGAAGTCATGTTATATTATAACAAACTATATCTAAAGGCATTTGAAAAGTTGTAGGAGGACAGTTCGGTCGAGCAAATGAAGCAAGAATCAACTACGTATGGTGTTTCAGGCTACAAGGAAAGATACTCCAAAAGGGTGGACCATCTTCCTAGAAGGAAACAATTGGCTAACTCAGACCAGTTCAAGCATTGGGAAAGCTCAATAATTGTATTTCCAAAACATAATAATTGCAACATAGCTATGATGGTCGAAACAACATTGATAACAAACACTACATACCGAAAATAACATAGTTCTTCCTTCCTAAGTTCTTATCAATAACCCTCAATTTTAATTATTGAGTTAACTTGTTCCAAAAATCATGCTTATGAACAGTTTTCTTCCTATGCATATCGAAATTAAACAATTTTTATTTCAAAATTATTATTTCTAAGTGAAGTTTGAAGTAACAATAACCAAATCACTCAACAGAGTAACAAAAAAAATATCATATGAATTCACAATCAGGTCTTCTAAAACTGCCGTATATTCAATTTAATACCTGAGACGAAAGGATAGCAGCCGACAAAAATCAGAGACGAGAAGCAGAGCTGCGACGCGGCATGAAGAGAGGAAGGAGAAGCGGCACCGAGCGCGAAGGAGGAGAAGGGGCGGCGCGTGAAGGCTGCGATGGAAACTTGCGGAAGCTACGGAGAGGACGATTGAGAAATGGGATTGGGCTTTGATTTTATTTCTTTAATCATATTTCTTTTTATTTTGAGGAGGAAAAAAAATATAGTTTTTTGCTTAATTATCTATTAATTTTAACTTAAAAAATAATCTAAAAATGCCTATAAAATTATGTTTTATACAAAATAAGTTTTATTAATGCACAATTAATTATAATATAACTTAGTCAAAATTAAATTTTAACTAATTATATCATTTTTCTTTAAAATTCTATCAATTCTATATTATTTATAATTTATTGAACATATTATAATATTTTTTTGTAACGAGTTTTTGAATGAAAACCTACCTCGAGTTGAAGCTTAAAATTGTAACCGTTTTTTGAGCTTGAGATGCAATTCAATCAGATTCAACATTTACGTAAAAATCGATACGACTTGGCTCTTTTTGTGTTAGAAGATATATTGTCATCTCTTTTCTCACTCCGACTAATCAAATTGATAGGCAGGTTGATAGCCGACTTCTAAAACTTCCTACTGACTTACCTACATCACCATTTTTGGCCACGCTTCATCTACGTGGTAGTAAGGCATCCCTTTGGATGGTGGGTGGGGATTTCAACCAAATCTTATACATGCATGAAAAGTAGGGAGATAGGGACTCTGTGAGACCCCAGATCAGTTGGAGAGAGGAACGAAACATTCCTGGTGCAACGAAACATTTTTTATAAGAATGTGGAAATCGCTCTATAGTAACGTGTTTCTGAATTGTGAGGCTGACGACAATACGTAACGGGCCAAAAGTAGACAATATCTGCTAGCGGTGGGCTCTGACTGTAACAAATGGTATTAGAGCCAAGCACCGAGCAGTGTGCCAACGAGGACGCTAGACTCCCAAGGGGGGAGGGGGTAGATTGTGAGATCTCACATCGATTAGAGAGGGGAACAGAGCATTCCTTATAAAGGTGTAAAAACCTCTTCATAGTAGATGTGTTTTAAAACCGTGAGGACGCTGGACTCCCAAGGGGGGGTGGATTGTGAGATCTCACATCGGTTGGAGAGGGGAACGACCTATTAAGAGTGTGGAAACTTCTCCATAGTAGACGCGTTTTAATACCGTGAGGCTGACGACTATACATAAGGGGCTAATATGGACAATGTCTGCTAGTGATGGGCTTGGATTGTTACATACTGTTCTTATGCATGCGTTTTAAAACCGTGAGACTGACGGCGATATGTAATAAGCTAAAGCGAACATATCTACTAGTGGTGAGCTTAGACGGTTACCGATTGTTCTTATGTAAATATGTGAATGTAAGACCTCGCCAATATGTTAGTAAAGAAAATAAGTTTAATATTTAAAAGAAATTAAAAAAAATACCGAAAAAAGTGGTTAAAATTTGGTAAGAAATGAGATGGTGGGTTGAGGCTCCCAAGTAAAGGCTTGAAGAGCTAAAAAGCTGCAACCCCCATGTGTGAAAAATTCACAATTTAAACCCTTTTCTTTTTTTGGTGCCAAAGAAGCTAAGAAGAAGAAGAAAGAAGTGAAGTAAAGCAAACGTTGCATGTGAATTAAGTAAGTCCCAAGCAAGGTTTTAAATATCCACCTAACCTAATACAACAATCGACCAAAAATACATCTTAAACGTTCAAAAGTTTTAATAATATTCTTCCGTTTTTTAAAGATTGGTTCGAAAATATTCTTACAATCGATCTCTTTTGGAGGCCCAGTGTTTTCGTTCCCCTCTCCAAACGATATGGGATCTCACAATCCACTCCCTCTTGATCATCTTGGCACACCGCCGGGTCCTCGTTCTCCTCTCACAGTCCTATTTTTTCAACCGTGCGGCGTCGTGATCTTGACACACTCACGACCAGCCTTAAGGGGAATTAAGCCCCATATATATTTTTCTCCCTGACTTTGTGGCTTCATCGAACCTTAGGCGAGGTTTGTCTTCGTCAATCGAACATCGCTGGTGCGAAATCCAAGCTTGTTCGACCACACACGCTGCATGCGCGTGCAGGTTCAATCGTCTGCGACACAACCAACTTGCCTCTATTCTAGGTCAAGTCGTTCGACTCGACCTTGCCTCTGTTCGAGTACGATCCAAGGTCTCTCAATACAATGTTGCGTCTCTTCTTGCCATGTTGATCCAGAAGATGTGAGGTCTCACAAAGCACTCCCCCTTGAGTGTCCAATGTGTGTCCAGCATTCTCGCTGGTCCTCGTTCCCCAAACGATGTGGGATCTCGCAATCCACTCCCCCTTGAGTACCTTGGCACACCGCTTGGGTCCTCGTTCCCCTCTCCAAACGATGTGGGATCTCACAATCCACTCTCCCCTTGAGTACCTTGTCACACCGCCCGGGTCCTCGTTCCTCTCTTCGAGTCCTCGTTCCCCTCTCCAAATGATTAAAGTCATATTATATAGCTGTGAAGTCTTTGTCTTACAACTAAGAGTTTGTTTTCAAAATCCTTTGAGCATGGCTTTGATTTGCCCTCACATGTCCAACCAAAGTGTAAAGTAGCTATCAAATTTTGTTGGTGACCATGCAATGCTTCTCTAAAGAAACCTCATTGACAATAACAATTTTTTTTGTTCAAAAAAATTATAGAAAAAAAATGTAAACTAAAACAAAACTATGGAAGGTTCATAATTTTAGACAAAAATTTGAGGAAATAAAAAAGAAACTAAAATATTAATGTCGATAAAGATCGTGAAAGTAAAATATTGATGAAAATGTAGACAAAAATTATATTTAATATGATTTCAAATGTACGTAATAATGAATCAAAACTGTATGGATTAAGAGGAAAATTTTGTGTATACCCTATAACGATCCATGCCCAAAATTAGGAATACGATTTTGACACCTGATGGTCTCGGCGTTTCTCTACTCCTCACTTTTTGAAGAGTGCAAACTATCACCGTAATCCAACAAATCGTAAAAGTAAGGTAGAGCTAGGTTGGGTTGTAACCCTATTTTCGAGTTGGTCTGATTGACTCGACCAAAAAAATGTGAACCCGTGAATCGACCCGAATTTTTTATTTTTTAAAAATTTTACTAAACCCAACTTTTATGGTTTGGGTTACTTTTGGGTTGGTGTGATTGACCCGACCAAGAAAATGTGAACCCGTGAACCGACCCTAATTTTTTATTTTTTAAAAATTTAACTGAACCCAACTTTTATGGTTTGTGTTGGGTAGTTTGGACTCGTCGGATTATCGATTCATATGAACACTCTTATTTTCGTATACTCGATAGTATAAAATCACTAATCATATTGTGTCAATCTATTTAAATAATCTCGAAGATCGTAGGGGCATATGCGTAATTTTACGTAGATGAAAAGAAAATGAAAGGGTAATGCAATTGAAATGACAAAGTAGATAATAGAATAGAAGATGCAGCGTGAGGCATGTGCCTAACTCACGTCATCCGTCACGCTGGGTTAGTTTGCTACCACACATGCATAACCCCACTTCACGTTCTTTTTTTAAAATTTATTTTTATTATTATTTTTTCTCATTCTTATATCTTTTAATTATTAATATTTTTGTTAATACATAGGGGATTAATTAAAATTTACTAAATAATAAAAAATAAATTGAAAATGTATTCCAATATTAGAGACTTAAATATATATTTAATTAGCCTAATATTTGCTTTAAAATCCTTTTTAACCTTTGAACTAATTGATTTTTGGTATCTAGATGTTCAACAATATAATCATTGAGCTATTCTTTTTGTTAAGCTCACACTTATAGATCATGATATATCTTACATTATATATATTGAGATACTCGAGTAAAACAAGAGATATACTGAACCGAGACCACGTTCGAATGGGAGTTTTCCTAATAATAGGATAGTTAAGAAAAACATGAAAGAATTGAAAGTCACTACCTATGTGAGATCTCACATCGGTTGGAGAGGGGAACAAAACATTTTTTATAAAGGTGAGGAAATCTCTCCCTAGCAAACGCGTTTTAAAAATCTTGACGGGAAGTTTGGAGGGTAAAACCCAAAGAAGACATCATATTGTTGAGCAAAGAAGAGTAGGTAACATCCATGTCGCAGGGTCGAGAATATCAGATTCTGAATATATGTATATATATTGAGCCATCATATTGTTTGAGCTCACACTTATAAACCATGATATATCTAATGTTATTGTCGTATACGATAGATTTGATTACCTTCTTATGAATACAACATCTAATAATTCTCGTCGTCTATGGTCAATGAGAGAAGCGAGAATGAAAGGAAAGAGAAGAAATGAAAAGGAATTCAAATTATTATTTTGATACATCATTCTTTTTTTCTTTTCTTTTTTTTGTCTAATAAAGAATTCAAATTAATTTGAATGAAAAATTGGTGACTATAATTTTGAAATTAGTAATTAATTGTTTTAATTATAATAATAATAATTATTATTATTATTTTGAGTACCTAAAGTTTTCAAACTTAGGGGAATTTCAAAATGTGCCTCTCTTTTTATAAAAAATAAAAAATAAATAATTGTGTGACGTCACCATGACGTCACCCAAATGTCGATAATTCCATAATGGCCCCATCCAGCTGTTGGTGGGGAGAATCTGTCTTCCTCTAATGGCGCTGCTTAAGTTACTTCTTTCCAAATTTAAAATCAATTTCTTATCATTATTATTTATTTCCATGAAATTTATTTTATTCATGTTTTTAATTTTTATTCTAAATTTTTAATTTCATCCCATTAAAATTAATATAAAAAAAACTAATTTCTACCGCTAAATTTGACAAGTTATAACATTTTTGTAATCCAACTTCTTTCAAATCTTTGAATAATTTCTGAGTTCACGAACCTCGAATGTTCTAAGTATTTTCACTATGAATGGGAGAGTATAATTGAATGTAGATATCATGAACGGAATGGGCAAGATATCAGGTCGAGAAATTCGGGCAATCACTCCCTTATGTACTAATTGCCACAGTCCATCACTTCAACTAAAACTCCTTCCTTCAAGCAAGTTGATTTTTAATGTCTCTAAATTTTAAAATATCATCTAACATTATTACATAAATTTTAAATTTTAGGAACTTACGGGACGTAATAATAAAATTTTAAAATTTTTCTAAACAAAAAATATTAATTTTGAATCTATTAGATCTACGAATTTTTATAGATTAGTAGTTTTATAAAAGTGTTAAAATTTTATTAGATAGGAATTGAAAATTGAAAAAATTAAAAATTATAATTTGAATAAATTAAAGCTAAATTATAAAATAAATATTAAAAAAGAAACCCATAAAATTTTGTGATTCGTTTAAAATTTATCATTTTTTTTAATTTTGTAATATTATTCTTAATCTTTGATAAATATTTTAAAATTATAGAATAAAAATTTATGATAATATTATGATTTTAAAAAAAAAGTATTTTTATTATATAGAAAGCACAAAATCTGGAATATTTTTATAATTTAGCAAAAAAATATTTTAAAATAGAGAATATTTGAATTAATTGAGATGGGAGAGGGGGGCAATTTTGTAATATCATAAAAGTCCAAGGATAATACCGGCGGGGAATTCGGTTTGAATAATTTGTTATAAAAACAAATAACTAAAAAAGAAGATTAATAAGCTTAGCTTTTTATGATTTTGTCCGTTTTTAACGGTCGGAAGCAAAAATTAACGGTATTACAAAACGGAGCCTTTTTTCTTACTTTTTATATTCAACGCCGTTAAACCACACCGTCTAATGCCGTCCGCCGATTTTTTTTTTTGAAACCGGCCGTCTGCCGATTTTCAAACTCCTCGTAACGTCTTTTAAATATTTCATTTTCCCAAATTTCCATTTTTTTAAAAAAAATAATATAATATTTTTTAATTTTTCATATCCAACTACTGATCCACACTCCATCTTCTTCTTCCTCACACCTCCCCCCATCTCTCTCTCTCTTCAACCATTGAACGAATCCTCCAAATCCAATTCGTTTTCTTCATCTTCAGTCAGTGTTCTTCACTTTCTCTCTCCAAAATCATCGCCATTGATTCAGAATCTTATTCTTTTTGGCCTTCGAACCAACTCTTCCGTTGGCCGGCCATTGATTCACTGTGTTTTTCTCTTGTGTTTCATCTTCCTTTGAGGTACTTTTTTCTTTTCATCTCCTTCTTCTTCGCCTCTTTCTCATTTGATCACAGGATTTCCGGGTTCGTTCCGTCATTTTCGATCCAGCTCAGATTCAACCCCATTTTTTTTGTCTGACTCTGTTTCAGTAATCTTTCCTACGCCGTACTTTTTTACAGTGTTTTTTTCTTTTTGATTTTGTTTATGTTCTTGTGTAACTGTGAATGCGAATGTAAATGTACGAGGTTGAGTTTGAGATTGTTTAGCTGAAGTGATGGCGGTGGAGCTTTTGATTCCGCTTAATTTTTGGTTTCTGTACTTGTAATTATCGGCATTGCTATACAACTTGAGCTTCATTAGTACGAGTTTTGCTGACTTTGGTCTTCTTGGTTTTTCAAGGTTTGAGATCCAAAGGACGGTTGTTTTGCGATGGAATCAGCGCAATCGCAGCAGAGAAAAGGAGGATTAGTGCCGATATCGCCATCTCAAACTCCTCGTTCGAACGACAAGGCGACTCGAGATCTACGATCTGGGGATTCGAATTTGAGTAATAAGCATGATAAAGAAAAGGGTGTCAATGTGCAGGTTATTGTGCGTTGCAGGTGATTAAATGGGGAGAATCTGTTGATTTATTGTCATAATTTTTTTGTTTCTGATTTGGGAATTGTTTCCTCTTTAGGCCATTGAGTGATGATGAAAGTCGATTGCATACTCCAGTGGTGGTATCCTGCCATGAAAGTAGAAGAGAAGTCTCTGCAATCCAGACTATAGCCAACAAGCAGATTGATAGAACATTTGCATTTGATAAGGTTTCCTAATCACCTTTTTCAATTAATGGGTTTGCTCATTCTGTTGAACAACTTTCGTTAACAGATTAGCTTTGTATTTCAATGTTTAAACTCTAGCTAATCTTTGGTGGTGTTCTTACTAAATTAAGCTCAATTTTCATGGGTTCAGCTGATATTGGAAATTCTTTGAATGTTTATTGATTTCCTTTCCTTTAATGTTTAATTATGTGGTATAGGTGTTTGGCCCTGCATCTCAACAAAGGGAATTGTATGAACTGGCTGTGTCGCCTATTGTATATGAAGTTCTTGAGGGCTATAACTGTACTATCTTCGCGTATGGTCAAACAGGAACTGGAAAAACATACACCATGGAAGGTGGAGCAAGGAAAAAGGTTGATTGACCCACCTAAGTTTCTTTGTATTTCTTCTATTTCAATGTCTAATTGACTTTATTGCTAACCCAGAATGGAGAATTTCCAAGTGATGCTGGTGTAATTCCTAGAGCTGTGAAACAAATTTTTGATATTTTGGAATCCCAAAATGCGGAGTATAACATGAAGGTTACGTTTCTGGAGTTATACAATGAAGAGATTACAGATCTTTTGGCCCCTGAAGAGACTTCAAAGTTTATTGATGAAAAGTCCAAGAAACCAATTGCTCTCATGGAAGATGGAAAAGGGGGTGTTTTTGTGAGAGGCTTGGAAGAAGAGATAGTCTGTTCTGCAAATGAAATATATAAAATCTTGGAGCGGGGATCGGCGAAAAGGCGTACGGCGGAGACGCTTCTGAATAAACAAAGCAGTCGGTCCCATTCCATATTTTCCATCACAATTCACATTAAAGAGTGCACTCCAGAGGGAGAGGAGATGATAAAATGTGGAAAGCTCAATCTTGTTGATCTTGCTGGCTCAGAGAATATTTCACGTTCTGGTGCACGAGAGGTGTTGTATACTTAACACTTTTGTTTATATCACCAGGCCATGAATGATACTGAATGTACAATTTAAGCTGAAATATCACTTGAGAAGTTCTTCCACAAGTTCTTGATTATACTTCAAATATATTTGCAGGGGAGAGCAAGAGAAGCTGGGGAGATAAACAAAAGTTTGCTGACACTTGGGCGTGTTATCAATGCCCTGGTAGAGCACTCGGGTCATGTTCCATATAGGTAAGAATCATTTCTATTTTAGTTCATTTTGTTTTTAATAAAAGGAGGGATGATGAAGTTAACAGTGTTAATGGAATGATTGAATGTCAGGGATAGTAAATTAACAAGATTACTGAGGGATTCGTTGGGAGGTAAAACAAAGACTTGCATCATTGCTACAATATCACCCTCTATCCACTGTCTGGAAGAAACACTCAGTACACTTGATTATGCACACCGTGCCAAAAACATAAAGAACAAACCAGAGGTTCAGTACTTGTTGCTTACACATTTTCAGTTGTTTATGTTCATTTTTTGGTTTGATCCATCATACTGCTTTCCTCCCTTCCTCTTATGCATATTTTAACTGGCTCCTGATCATTCAGATTAACCAGAAGATGATGAAATCTGCTTTGATAAAAGATTTATATTCTGAAATTGATCGGCTTAAACAAGGTATTACTGTGCATCTCTCTCTCATTATTTGAAACAAGTCAATTTATTGTAACGGCTCAAGCCCACCACTAGCAAATATTGTCCTCTTTAGGCATTCCCTTTTGGGCTTCCCTTCAAGGTTTTTAAAATGCGTCTGCTAGGGAGAAGTTTCCACACCCTTTCTTAAAGAATGTTTCGTTCTCCTCCCCAACTGATGTTGGATTTCACAATCCACCCCTTCGGGGCCAGCGTCCTCGCTGGCACTCGTTCCCTTCTCCAGTCGATGTGTGCCCACCTCGTGTCCACCCCCTTCGGGGCTTAGTCTCCTCGCTGGCACATCATCCGGTGTCTGGCTCAAGCCCACTGCTAACAGATATCGTCCTCTTTGGGCTTTCCCTTTCGGGCATCCCCTCAAGGTTTTTAAAACGTGTCTGCCTCTTTCCACACTTTCCTTATAAAGAATGTTTCGTTCTCCTCTCCAACCGATGTGGGATCTCACATTTATGTTTCTTTTTCCCTTTATTGGGCATTTAGTTTCTGAAAATTATCTAAACTTTTTTATATTATAGAGGTATATGCTGCAAGAGAGAAGAATGGAATCTATATACCACGTGATCGTTACCTTAATGAGGAAGCTGAGAAGAAGGTTAGTTTTTGGACTATTTTGGATTTTAGGAAAACTCTTGGCCGTTCTATTCATATTAATCATATCATGTTCATAAATTTTTAACCCCAGGCTATGGCTGAAAAAATAGAACGAATGGAACTCGATTCAGAATCGAAGGACAAGGTGTGCTGACAGTCGCATAGATTTTATTTCTGGAGGTTCCATTCATATTGCTTATTTGGAACTCTAATAGTTTTCTACTTGTGAGCAGCAAGTGATGGAGCTTCAGGAGCTTTATGATTCTCAGCAACTTTTGACAGAAGAATTAAGCGGTAAATTAGATAGAACAGAGGTATATCCATGAGCTGGACTATCATATCATCGTTCAGTAGAACAATATGCCTCACTTTTTTGGAAAATGGTCCTCATAACTGTTGTTGTATGTAACTCCAGAAAAAGCTCGAGGAAACTGAACATGCTTTCTTTGATCTTGAGGAGAAACATCGCCAAGCAAATGCAACAATAAAGGAAAAGGAATTTCTGATAGTTAATCTTCTCAAGTCTGGTAAGAAAAGTTCTTTCTGACCTTGTTTTTCTTGAAATAAGTTTCTATTTCTCAAACTTTTTACTCTCTGTTCTTAGATTTCCTTTGTAGATGTTAGACTTCTTAGTCTCTCACTTTTTGACTTTATGTATGACTGTTGTGCTTTGTCAATTCCTACAGAGAAAGCACTTATTGAGCGTGCATTTGAGTTGCGAGCAGAGCTGGAAAATGCTGCATCAGATGTGTCGGGTTTATTTGACAAAATTGGTTAGTTTAGACTTAGTGTCTTCCAAGCTTACCTTTCTTTTCCCATATAGTTGATTCAGAAGTAATGATTATGCTGATTATCATCTGGTCTATCCAGAGCGCAAGGATAAAATTGAAGATAGAAACAAATTACTTGTCAAGAAATTCCAATTTCAATTAACACAGCAGCTGGAGTTATTGCATAAAACTGTAGCTGCTTCAGTTACCCAACAAGAGCAGCAACTGAGGGACATGGAGGAAGACATGCAATCTTTTGTTTCAACAAAGGCTAAGGTAAGCTCTGACTAATACCATTTCTTGATGGACTTTCTCATGCTATCTCCTTATAATTTACATTCCGCTGCTGAAGGCCACTGAAGAACTTAGAGAACGGATTGGGAATCTGAAAGAAACGTGTGGCTCTCGAGTTAAAGCCCTGAATGATATAACTGGAGAGCTTGAAGGAAACTTTCAATCAACCTTTGGTGATATAAATTCTGAAGTTTCAAAGCATTCATCTGCTCTTGAAAACGTAAGCATTTGATTCCTTCTATTTTGGTCAACAAACTTTCTCCTTGGACTGATTTTGGTCGATTCAGCTTTTCAATGGTGTTGCTTCAGAAGCTGAGGCATTGCTCAGTGATCTTCAAAATAGCCTTCACAAGCAGGAAGAGAAGCTGACTGCATATGCTCAAAAGCAGCATCAGGTTTTTGATAAATAACACTTCTTTATGTCGACAATTTTAACGATATTTCGAAAACTGCTCGACTTATGAGGATTCATGTAGGCACATGCTAGAGCAGTGGAAACCACACGCTCAGTTTCTAAAATTACCTCAAACTTCATAGAGACTATGGATATGCATGCGTCGAAGCTAACCCACATTGTGGAAGATGCACAATCAGTCAATGAACAGAAATTGTCCGAACTTGAAAAGAAATTTGAGGTGAATGCAGAAGACTTTGTAATAGATTTAATACTTACTGGAGTCTTGTATTGAGCTTCAAATCATTTGGAATCTACAGGAGTGTGCTGCCAATGAAGAAAAACAACTGCTGGCAAAAGTGGCTGAGTTGCTAGCAAGTTCAAACGCGAGAAAGAAACAATTGGTATTTCTTAAGAACTTTAGTCTGTAACTAAATTGTTGAGGATTGTTGGGAGGGAGTCCCACATTGGCTAATTTAAGGAATGATCATGGGTTTATAAGTAAGGAATACATCTCCATTGGTATGAGACCTTTTGGGGAAGTCCACAGTAAAGCCATGAGAGCTTATGCTCAAAGTGGACAATAGTATACCATTGTGGAGATCCGTGATTCCTAACATGGTATAGAGTCATGCCCTAAATTTAGTCATGTCAATAGAATCTTAAATGTCGAACAAAGAATTGTGAGCCTCGAAGGTGTAGTCAAAAGTGACTAAAGTTTCGAACAAAGAGTGTACTTTGTTCGAGGGCTCCAGAAAAGGAGTCGAGCTTCGATTAAGGGGAGGCTGTTCGAGGGCTCCATAGGCCTCAGGGGAGGCTGTTCGAGGGCTCCATAGGCCTCAGGGGAGGCTCTATGTTGTACTTTGTACGAGGGGAGGATTGTTGATGATTGTTGAGAGGGAGTACCACATTGGCTAATTTAGGGAATGATCATGGTTTATAAGTAAAGAATACATCTCCATTGGTATGAGGCTTGGGGAAGCCCAAAGCAAAGCCATGAGAGCTTATGCTCAAAGTGGACAATATCATACCATTGTGGAGAGTCGTTATTCCTAACATAACATAAATTGCACGCTGGAATGTACACAGCTTCTTTTGGGGTCTAAAAGGTTAATGGTTCATTTTCATAGGTTCAAACAGCAATCAGTGACCTGCGGGAGAGTGCTACAAGCAGAACCAACATGCTGCAGCAGGAGATGTCCACCATGCAGGAGTGTACTTCTTCAGTGAAAACTGAATGGGCATTGCACCTGGAAAAAGCCGAGTCACACTACCACGAAGATACTTCGGCTGTTGAACACGGAAAGAGAGACATGGAGGAGGTTTTTCAAAATTGGTACGATCTAATTCAGCTAACTTATTTTGCTTGCAAACACTTTGTTGTTTGCCTCTCCAGTTAATGGGTGTTACCTGAACTGTTTAGCTTAAACAAGGCAAAAATGGGTGCTCAACAATGGAGGACTGCTCAAGAATCCTTACTCAGTTTGGAAAACAACAGTGTTGCTTCTGTGGACTCCATTTTTCGGTACATTTTCGGTACACTATTGATCTATGAAGAAACAAATGTTGTATTATGTTCAAGATCAGTCATTACTTTCTTATTTTTGTTAGAAATGGAACGGAATCGAATCAAGCGCTACGTTCTCGATTTTCCTCCTCTGCATCTGCTGCTCTTGAAGATGTTGATAATGCAAACAAGAACCTCCTCTCATCTATTGATCGTCAGTGTCCTACTTTATAGTAACTTCCATCTTTTTTATATCATCCCATCCACTTATGAATTGTCAACTCGTGCAGATTCGTTAGAACTCGACAACGAAGCATGTGGAAATCTCAATTCAATGATTACTCCTTGTTGTGAGGAGCTAAGAGATTTGAAAGGTGGCCACTACCACAAGATAGTAGAAATCACAGAACATGCAGGAACATGTCTGCTGACAGAGTACACGGTAGATAACCATCACAAACTGATACTATCTATTTTTTGTCAGCTTAGTTAGTTACTTCATTCATATTGAATTACTGGACCAGGTTGATGAACCATCATGTTCAATGCCAAGAAAGCGACCATTCAACTTGCCGAGCATGGCATCGATCGAAGAACTTCGAACACCGGCGTTTGATGAGCTTCTCAAGTCATTCTGGGATTTGAAATATTCAAAGCAATCAAATGGAGATGTAAAACATTTAGCAGGAGCACATGAAGCCACACAATCAGTAAGAGACTCTAGACTTCCTCTAACTGCAATAAATTAAGGCCCATGTATGTCTTGAAAAGATAATAGAGAAGAGACTGGAGATCTGTATGTATATATATATAGGCTCATGTATGTCTTTGAGGGCAGTACTGCATTCATTGATTTTTTTTCTTCTTCTTCCACTTTTTTTTTAGAAAAAATGAGAAGAAATATACCTTTTGGAGGCAGGAAATCAGGTTTTCCCCCAATTTAGTAACTAGTTTGTGCTACTTACCGGTTGATAATGTGTTCTTTTTTATAATCTACATGTTCTTCCACATCCTTCACGGATCCATTATTATCTTTTCCACTTGTTGACTTTTACTGAAGCAGCTTGGCCTAAGATATGTTTGTAGATTACATTGTGATTTTGCTCCACACTTGTGTTTGGTTTCAATTTGGAACCTATGATGTTAAGAATTTTGATTTGGTTATATCTTCCGAAAAACCAAAACCCTAATTGGTCTGTCGGAAGCACGCGCGCAAAAAACTAAGTGAAGGTTGATATTTTTCGACATTGTTGCAAGGATCGTTCAAATTCGATGATTTCAACTCGTACGATTTGCAATCAACACCCAAAAAAAGTACAGTCTTCGCTCGCGTTCTAGGGCAGTTCTCAAAAGCTATTCTCTTTCCAATATCTCAATATTCCCTAAGAAACAGAACGAAGACTGCACCGTACGCATCTTTATCATCCTTTATTTTGAAAGTACTCTTACTCTTTCAAAGTTACAATATTGCTTTTGTTTTTTTGTAAATATTTCAAAACTACTATTTTGAAGAGTGGGATTTCATGTCCAAATACCAAATAATCTTGTCCTCGAACTCTTGTCGGCATAAGGAATGCTAAACATGTTCTTGCACGATGATTCCCACAAGAAGAGTGTGAAAGTATATAAAGAAGTAATAGATATATTGTCGTTTTCTATAGAGAAGACTCATGGCACCGTCTTACGTATAATAAAAGTATGTTTAAGTTAATTCTTACCTATAATAAAAGTATGTTTAAGTTAATTACTAAGCTAATCTTTCCTTTCTTAAGTAGATTTGACTTGATCTGTCTCATTTCTAAACTTCCATTTTAAAACTCACCTAAAGAAATTTTACGGATTCCATGTTCTAAATGAGATCCTTATCTTAGTTCTTTGTGTTATCGAGATGATTGATAATCTTAAGTCGTACTCAATAAGAGTTAATGTTGATTTGGACAATCGGTTCTCTCTCTTTTTTTCCAAAACAAAAGAAACAATACCAAACATAACTCATGCTCTATGATTAGACGGTGGGATATGCATTTATGGATACATGAATTAGCAGGATACATGCACATGAGAGATCCATGTACATGATTAATAATTGATGAGTCATGAAAGTTATCAATTTGATATATACATGTATTAGATTATTCATGTATCATCGTAATGATAGTAGATTCGTTATTAAATATTTGGTACATGTATGGCTATGAAGAACGTTCCAAAAGGCATCGACTGAGTTTGATTTCATCGAGGAAATTACAAAAGTGAGAAAGTAACTTAGAAGAACGGTTCTTCATAAAATGTAACCAAGTCATGGGAGAGTACTTATCAACAAATGTAATGAAATATCAAAGCTCGGTTCTCGATAAACTATATAAGGACCTCAAATATCATAATAAACTAATTCAAGAGAGAACTTACTCGTTTAACAACTCTAGAGCTCGAGCTAAGATGATGCAAATTGAAAAAGTGATACGAGTCTTTATAACGAGAGAGATGGGTGACCGAGATGACAATGAGCATGAACACGAGAAACGACTCTCGGTACATAAAAAGTTTTATTTATTTATTTATAATTTTTAAGTTTTTGTTTTGAAACATTTGTGTTTAAGCTAATTTCAGCAATATTCCAACTTAAAAGGGAGATTTACCCTAATTACCCCTGATAAAATGTCACATTAGAGAAACTATATTATAGGTGTCCGGGCATTTTGGTCATTTTGCTCAGCCCTATTGTGGTCGACTCGTTCAATAATCTGTCCCCAAGGAGCCCTCTTTGTTTCTCTTCCGACGGAAATTCAGCCGTGAAGCTTATGTCACCATGATTTCCATTCTCGCTCAGGTTAGCCAAGCTTCCTTGCTCCGATGAACTTTCAGAGCTCATTCGATTTCCTTGCCGTTTGTTTGGTGCGGTTTTATCTCACTTTCTTTTCATTTTTGGTGGTTTAATTGCAGGAGCGACTGCTTGGTGCTGCATTGGGGAGCGTGTTCGCCGGGGTTGTTGTTTTTGAGCAACGGAAAAGCTTATACGAGTCCATTTCCAAAAACTATCCACCAACTACTCAATCTCCGGTAAGCGTAAATTTCCCTTTCTGTTTCCGTAATGATCAACCTTTCCTTGTTTGTGTTTGACCATTGCTTTGAGATAATTACGATGGCCCTGAATTGAAATATATGTGAAAATGTGGATCTATGAACATTTGGAGGAATGAAATTGTCTAATTTTTCTAAATTAGTTTTACTTTTATAAATGTCTGACAATAATATTGATCTAATTATGGGTTGATTTATATCATTTTTATGTTTTACTTTGTATATCAACTAGTTTTTCCATTTTAAGTTGGAATATTGCTGAAATTTACTGAAATTTTATCCAAACTTTGTACAAATGTCGACAATAATATAAATGTAACAGCCCAAGCCCACCGCTAGCAGATATTGTCTTCTTTGGATTTTTCCTTTCGTGCTTCCCCTCAAGGTTTTTAAAACGCGTATACTAGGGAGAGATTTCCACACCCTAAGGAATGCTTCGTTCTCCTCTCCAACCGATGTGGGATCTCACAATCCACCCCCTTGGGGGCCAGCATCCTCGCTGGCACACCACTTGGTGTTTGGCTCTCATACCATTTCTAACAAGCCAAACACCAGGCCATGTACCAGCGAGGAGGCCGAGCCCCAAAGGGGAGTGGACATGAGACGGTGTGCCAGTAAGGACGCTGGCCCCGAAGGGGGGTGGATTGTGAGATCCTATCTCGGTTGGGGAGGAGAACGAAGTATTCTTTATAAGGGTGTGAAAACCTCCCCTAGCAGACATGTTTTAAAAACTTTGAGGGGAAGCCTGAAAGAAAAAGTCCAAAGAGGACAATATCTGCTAACGGTGGGCTTGAGTTGTTACAATAAATGTTGAATTCGTCGATGCAAGTTCTATCATCTCTGAATTTATACTACCATCTAGCAGCTAATCCATTAATCTAATAGCATCCTCTTTGAAACTACTTTAGATGAGAAAACCTGTACTAGCAAAGAAATATGGCCCAGAGTTTTTGCACCTATGGAATAGCGGTGTAGACCAGACATTTGGACCTGTGATTCAGGCTCTCAGTTCACGGGGATGGTGATACATTGAGAATGGTTTCGTTAGCAATGTATTTAAACATCAATTCATGAAACATGTAAGGAAATTTTCTCTTTTTAACATACTAGATTGTCAAAGAATTGATGTTATGACTGTGGAACAATGCCATGAGTATGATGGCCTTTAAAGCAATCAAACTTTTTTTTTCTTTATTGATAAACTGTACTTTCGTTTTCCTCATGTATTTCGATGAGAAGCCACGTGTTTAAATTTGTCGACTGCCAGCTCCGAACCCATCCTTTAGTTATCTTCTCTCCCTCCCCCTCACCCCCTATGTAGTCTTGCATTTCTTTAGAATCTGTGTATTCAAAATGGAATATCTGCACTTCGTAATTTACCAATGTGTTGCATATTTACATGATGCATCGAGATTGAAGAATTCTCATGCAATGAAAATGCAACCAGTTATACAATGCTAATGCTCATGACTTGATGGCCAATTACTACTGTATAATAAACATTTAAAGGAGATGGTTAACTAGCACCTCTGATTTGTTGCTATGATGAAACACAGTTGTGCAAAAAAGTATCTAACCTTCTTCAGTTTCGTCAAGAACAGAAATCTAATTTCTCAAACTTCCATTTCACACTGGCAACTATGAATTTTATACTAAAGCTGCTATTAATTACTAATATTTCTAGGTTGGAATTTTTGGATTTTAGGTTGTGCTATTTACTAGCCAACAAGAGCAGATTTTTTTTTACTTAATGTTGTTTGGCTAGTTGTTGGACTAATTTGCTAGGCTATCTAAGATCATGTTATACATTATGTATGTACGTATGTAGGCTATCTATGCTAATGTACACCATGCATTCTTTGAAAAGCCCTCTGATTAGGTTGATGAGTATTTTTGCTAGAAGTTGGAAGGCTTCCTTTGAAGATAGGCTTTGGAAATGCTTACTATAAGATTGACCGAGGCTTTTTGGATGTGGTTATGGTGTCAAAGAAGTTCTGATATTATTGAAGGTTCTGGACTAGGGCTGCCTTGATTCTGCTGACTATTTTATCTTGATAAGTGGCAGGTTGAGACTTGAGAGGAAAAGTTGTAGCTTCTAGGGTTTAAGGTAGGGATCCACTTTCCCTCTTCATTCTTACTCTAGGAGCAGACCCATTCAGTCATTTTATTTAGATTTGTAGACGAAAGAGCTTTATTGAGGGCTTTCTTAGTTGGGAAGAACTTTCAGATTGGAAGAGGTCACATTGGTTTCTCTAGAAAGAGAGTACAGGTTTGGGCAGAGAGAGCAAAGGGGTGTGTTGTCAACGCTGTATCCTCCCAAAATCAATTGTTAAGGCCGTTGCGTACTTTCTAAGAGATTTTGGAAATTACAATCGGTTTAGCTTACCAAATGTTTTTCCAAGGATCCTTGTAGGACTTCATTAGTTGGTTATTTGGCTACCAATCTAGAGGGGAGGGGCGATCTTTGTTGAGGATGACTTTCATCTCCCTTCATGACGTTCTGCCTAATATTGGCTTAGATAGGGACAAGACTTTTACAAGCTTATTTTGGGAAGAATTCATCAAATGCCTATTACCTATGAACTCATCTTAAAAGTAATATATCATATGATCTGTAAACTGATTGTTGAATGAAGATGGTGCATAAGGACTTCATAACTTATATTTGATGTTGTATCTATGAACTCATCTTAAAAATAATATATCATATGATCTGTAAACTGATTGTTGAATGAAGATGGTGCATAAGGACTTCATAACGTATATTTGATGTTGTACCACAGGCACTCCCCAAGGGACCAGTGGTTGGCACGAGCTGAGTTTTTCTACTGTACATTTCTTTTTACATAACTATTTGTCTGCTCTTTTGTTTGGTTTTCATTGTTCTTTGCCCAATTGGGGGAGTCTGAGTTTAGCTTGGGGAGGAAGGATGCTTGTTTTTCGAGTCCTAACCCCTTTGGGGGCTTTTCTTATCCATGGAGGAGTCAACTTTCTTGATTGGCTGAGAAAAATGCCTTCTTTGGTTCACAGCCGTTTTGTTGCATTCTTTTTCGGATGCAGAGAAATACTTAGATCAAATCATTTGGAAACATTTTGTTTTTATTTTATCTTTTATCGCTTGGTTGTTGCAAACATTTTGGTTGTGATGATAAATATATACTTTTTTTGTCACTTTTTCTTCATTTGATTATTCCTTTGGCAGCATTGATTGTACGGCTTTAATTTCTCGAAGGTCTCATCGCAATGTTGTGAACTTTTTTTGGCATTTGTTCATGTATGCTTTATTAGTAGGATCAGAGCTAGAAACTTGTAAGGGGCAAAAAATTTTACAAACTAAATTTTACATGGGGGTAGAGGAGGAAATTTTAGGGAGAATTTTGATGATAGCTCTAGATCAGCCTCTGCTTCCATGACAGAATAATAAACATGTAAAGCCACAGCAAGAAAGAGAGAGGAAACTGAACAGAAGAAGAGATGTGCCCAAGTTTTGTCTAATCTGATAAACATGTTGGCTTTGCACATGTCAAACGCTAGGTTGTGCTGACATAGCTCGGTTTGCGTTGGCTTGGCGGGTACGTAGTACATAGTATACTCCCATTGTCAAAAACACTGCAAATGTGATGCCAAACACAATTCCCAGAATCCCCCCAGCCCCGACACGGTGCGTGCCTTTCTGGATTGTTGTGGAGTATTTGCTTTCTTTTGCAGGAGTAGATTGCACTTGAGCTGCAAGGGGCAGTGGGGAGCATTTGGATGCACCACATGGATCTTTGGCATTGGGAGTCTGGGTGCTTGGATGGAAGAAATCATATGCCATTGGGGAGAAGGCCACCGGGCTCTCGTATACCAAGCCGTGCGGGGCTCTGCCTTCAGCTCGGGCAATGGAAAGAAATGTGAAGGAAGAGAGACAGAACAGGAAAGTAAGCATTTGACTCATGTTTATCGATCTTCCTCGACCAAGTGCCTTGAAGTAGAAGCAAAAGCAGAAGCAGAGGTATGTTGTGATTATAGTTCCTTTTGAATACATTTATAGTGTCTTGGGAAGTGGTTGTTGCTTGTACTTGAATTTTGGTGAAGAAGTAAAAACAAAAGAGGTTTTAAAAGGGAGGGACACAATCATAAGAATGACATTCTCTCCCTTCCATTGATGTCAATTTACCAACTTGCCCTCTCAATGCCAGAAAAAAAATGACATGCTTGGTGGAGAAGCTACGTTTCTAATCCACCCTTAGGAAGGTCAAAAATGGTGGGACACCATCCCTCTATGTCTCTCCAACAAAACAATTGTGTAACGGCCTAAATCCACCGCTAGTATATATTGTTCTCTTTGAGCTTCCCCTCAAAGTTTTTAAAACGCATCTGCTAGGGAGAGGTTTCCACACCCTTCCAAAGAATGCTTTGTTCTCCCCAACTGATGTGGGATCTCACAATCCACCCCCCTTCGGGGTCCAGCGTCCTTGCTGGCACTCGTTCCCTTCTCCAATCGATGTCGGACCCTCCAATCCACTCCCCGAAGGGGCCCAATGTCCTTGTTGACACACCGCCTCGTGTCCACCCCCTTCGGGGCTCAGCCTCCTCGCTGGCACATCGTCCGGTGTCTGGCTCTGATACCATTTGTAACAGCCTAAGTCCACCGCTAGCAGATATTGTACTCTTTGAGCTTTCCCTTTCGAGCTTCCCCTCAAAGTTTTTAAAACGCGTCTACTAGGGAGAAGTTTCGACATCCTTCTAAAGAATGCTTCATTCGCCTCCTCAACAGATGTGGGATCTCACAAATTATGTCCTATACGTGAGTGCTGGCCTATAGAATTCTCTACTGAATAAGATAATGTGTTGTTCCTACATATATATATTTAGTTTTGATTACACGCTAATTCACTTCCTCCTTTGTCGAATCCCAAGCTTTTGTGTTAATCAAAGTGAAGCTAAAGCTACTCATCATTGACTCACATGCACAACCCAAAAGGGTGGTTTAACAAGTGACATTCTTTTTCCCTCTAGTTTTAATTAACCAAATCATAGGGGAAGGGATATGATAAAGGTTGCTTAGCTTTGAGGGTCAGCAAAAGTTCATTACTCCGTATTAGATGGATTACTTGGGTTATTCATTATTGTTGAGGGCCACACGCATGCATTTCTTGAACTCAATACCCACAACCTTTCTTATTCTTGAATCTTCGTTTCCACTCTCATGCTTTTCTTATTATCTCATTTACTTCTCTTTCTATCTTTCAGCATTAGAATCTCTCTCTAAAATGTCTATTCATTATTTGCACAAGATCCCTGCTTGAGTCAGCATCTCATTTGGGGCTTCTTCACGAGAACAACCTTTATCATAAGTCAGGTTGCTTCATGTCAGCACCAAGTTCACAGGACTTGTCATTTTTAAATGTGAAGTTGCTTTGTGGGAAGAAGTTGGGCTTTGAATGCCCATGATTGACATCTGGGCCTAATCCACTTTTTGAATGCTCTACTGTTCTGCATTTTTGGTGTTACAACTTCAGGTTTGGTTTGCCTTTTTTGTGATCTGAAATCTATGCTTCATGGAGAAGAACTAGAATTGAACAGCAGTTGTTGTTACCTGTTATGATCTCTATGTTCTCTGTGTTACCTTATTATTTTGTATTTGATAGCCATTTTACCCGCCTCGCCCGTCTCCATTCCACCACCTCTTAATTAGAAATGTTTATTTTATTCATGGGGACACGCCCCAAACGGAGAGAGGATTTCCCATTTAGACGGGAAATGAGGAGGAAGTGGGAAACATTTTTTCCCCATCGAATAAATGGGGCCGGAGAAGGGATTATATTACCTGTCCTCGCTCAAATCCCCACCCCACCCCACCCCGTTTAGTATATATACATATGAAAAAACTAAATTAAAATAATAAATTAGTTAATTTTGATGCTCTAATATTTAGACTATGTTATAATATAATATTATATATATGTTTGCTTATGAAATATATTGATAAACTCCCTTTTGTATCAACTAAGCTTCCAAATTATTTTGTTTCAACTAAGCTTCCTTTTGTGTCGCGGACATTTGCTAAAAAGCAATAGAAAGAAAAGGGAGTTACCGGGCGTTAGACGACACCCACTTCTTATTCTCGTCTTTAATTTGATTATTATTTCCTAGACTCAAGAAGGAACTTCGAAATCCGTATACGACCAAATAAGTTGCAGAAGAACTGTACTAACCTATAATTGTTGTTGATGTTAATGCAAGAATCTCGCCAATGGGTTTACCTCGTTTTAATTACATAGGTCTATGATCCTAGCTCTAGTCAACTTTACAAGTAACTCACATTGGTGCAGTGTTATATACATACGTTGATGCTTAAGTTAGTATTTAGATCGAAATAATGTTAAGGTCGTATAGTTGGAGAATGAAAGGACGGAACATCACGCAAAACTATAACTTTAAAGACATAAATAAAGAAGGAAAGTGTTGAGAAAGGTAAAGGATTGGATTATGAGTTTGGTGTCACAAACCGACCCACCAAACAGCCTCCCCATGCTTTAAATGTGGGTGATGAATCTTCAATAATGCATTAAATGCATGCCTTTAGTATCAATGGATATCATCCCCATCCCTTTGCCTTTGTCTTTGCCTTTCCTTTTCTCTTTTCAAACTTTTGACTTTTTTTTTTTGTGAAATATCTTTACCCAAAGTCATTGGTCAATCTTTGTGCAGACCATGTGTTTTGCTTTGGTCAATTTTCTTTGTTCAAAATGGGTACTTTTTTTTCTTTGCTAGTTGAATGATATGATGAAAAATGGTTGAGTCATACTTATTAATGGTATCAGTTGTCATAATCATACTTTTGTGGGCAGTAGACTCGTGCGATTGTGTGACACTCCAATACCGAGTGAGTCAAGCCAATTTGGATTCGCGTCGCCTACAGCGGGACAACGTATGCTCAAGCCTCTGGCACCGTTTGGAAATGAAGGTTTAAGAAAACAGGGACAGAGAGATTTTTGAAAGAGAGTTTGAAAGTAAGGTTAAAAGAGAGTTTGAAAGTCGTTATATGGTTATAAGCAAAGAAAAAAACACCACAGCTTAAATATCATATAACTCACGTAGTAAGAATTGACAACTAGTCGCATAAGGTTTAACAGGCCTAGACATGATTTTGCCGAACTATCATACAAAATCTAGGTAGGAGGAGTTGATGACCAGTTACATCTCCTATAGTACATTTTTAGGCGATTCAGGTTTAGCAGACTTAGATATGATTTCATCAAACTATATAAAATCAAATAAAGGGTTTGGCGTGACATGGACATGCAATCATAGACAACACGTCCTGGACGAGCATGATTATGACACCAATCATCCAAGGGAGATACTCGTTGATCTAAACTCTGTCAAAAGAAACATCATGCATGGGAAGAAAAATCTCTGTGATTGTAAAAAAAAATCACATGGTGAGATTTCTTTCTAAATGGTTGTGCTTTTTCTTCGGCTTTGGAGTTCCACGTAAATTCTTGTGATTCTTATGATTCTTATTTAAGTGATATTAAAGATTTTTATTCATAGTTTCTTAAATGCCATGTGATTACAACATTGACTAATCTTTCACGTTACAAAATATTTCTAGACTTATCGAAACGAGTTACACAGCTGTGAATAATGATGGTCGTTTATTACTGTAAATATTGTGATTGACTTTAGTTTGTAGCAAGTGCAAGTCAAGAATGTATTGATACAACCTCGATTACACAAAAGATCTAAAGACTTCAAACAACAACAAAAAATGTCGTTGAGAATGTCGACAACCTAGACACATGAAAAGTATTATCCTCCTAACATAGCCGAATCGTTAAAGAGCTCGAGATCGGAAGTTGACTTTGTCTGTCTTATCGTTCTTTAAAGAAAAAAGAATTCATCATATGATATTTTCTTCGGTGTAATGTCAAGTACTATATGTATTCTTTTGGATGGATAAAGCTGTAGATAACGACTTAGTCATAATTAAAAGACATACATTGTAATAACACAAGCTCATCGTTAGTAAATATTGTCCGCTTTAGTCCGTTACGTATCGTCGTCAGCCTCACAGTTTTAAAACATGTCTGTTAGGGAGAAGTTTCCACACCCTAGTAAGGAATGTCTCGTTTCCCTCTCCAACCGATATGGGATCTCACAATCCACCCCCTTGGGGACTCAACATCCTCGCTAGCACACCGCCCGATGTCTGACTCTAATACCATTTGTAATCGCTCAAGCTCACCGCTAGCAAATATTGTCTACTTTGGCCTGCTACGTATTATTGTCAGCCTCACTAGTTTAAAACGCGTTTGTTAGGGAGAGATTTTCACACTTTTATAAGATATGTTTCGAACCTACCAACAAAGGAACATACATGATATCATTTATAATATAATTGAGGTAAATTGACGTAGCTAATTAATTATGTAAAAAAAAATTATAATACTTTGAATTTTACAATTAGTTGTGGCATTAATTTTAAATTTTAAATTTAGAATATAATTGAAACGCTCTCTATAATTTAAAGGTATTTTTTTATAATTCAATTAATTATATATTTAGCTAATATATATAAATAAATAAATATATATATATATATATAAACCACCGTCAAGGGAATGTGGATGTGAGACGGTGCCGTTTCAAAGCTGCTTTCTTGGCCATTGCCAACCAAGAAGGGAAAAGCCCAAAAATTCCGAACATTTATAATTTTTCAAGAGCACGTGCAGTCGACGTGTCGTAATTGCACGTGCCACGTAACAAGGAATAACCGGCCACGTGTCGCACAGAAAGCACTCGAGCGGCACGTGCTAGCGACCCGGTACACGTGTCGATGATCCCATGGTCCCCATGTGGGGTCCACACACCATGTGCGTTTCGGCGGTTTGGATGACAAGACAAGCCACAGGTTTTCTGCCGCCATTGTATAATAGCTGTAACAAAATGACAAAGGCGTGATTTTAATTATTATTAATTATTTTTCTTTATTTTAAATTCTATTTTATTTTTCTTTTTGTCCACTTAGATTATAAAGTGCACACTTCTCCATTTAGGCATTGACATGTGGCACCGGCTTTTAATTGAGGTGGCTTTCATTTTTTTAATTTTTTTTTTCTAAAAATTCAATTATCATTATCTGCTGCCTGAAATCATGCTCGTATTTACATATTAGTATACATATTTTAAACGGTCGTTAATTTGTTAAAAATTAAATTAAAAGTTTATGAGCCAAAATAGACAAATTTAAGAATTTCTAGAAAAAAATGAAATTTAAAAGTAAATCAAAATTTTTCATTTTATATTTACATATTGTCCGTTTGACCTGTTTAATATCGTCCTTAGCTTCACGGTTTTAAAGCGTGTCTTCTAGGGAGAGATTTTCACATATGTTTTATTTCTCTCTCCAACCGATGTGGGATCCACAATCCACCCCCTTGGGGGCTAGCGTCCTCGCTGGCACACCGCCCGGTGTTTGACTCTGATACCATTTGTAATAGCCCAAGCCCACCGCTAATAGATATTATCTGTTTTGGCCCGTTACATATCGTCACGCTTCACGGTTTTTAAAACACGTCTACTAGAAAGAGGTTTTCACATTCTTATAAAAAAATGTTTTGTTTCCTTCTCTAACGATGTATGATCTTACAAGAGTGATTTGAATGTTATCGAGCATAGTTTAGTAGATAAATATTTGAAAAAATTGATGGCCTGATCACCTACTGATCGATCTAAAAAAAATGAAAGATGAAGTAGCAAAATATTAAATAATCGTAAAATGAAGAAAGTCGACGAGCTTCCATAGTGATTGACCAGATATGGTGAGATTCTCGTCGTGAAATATGTTGGCTAGGTTATTGAGTAAAGACCTAAGCGTCGGTAGGACCAACTATAGTCATCTGTCGAAATTAATAACTTATTCAGAAGTTTTTCATGGATCGTTAATGTCATCTGAATATTTTCTATACAGTAAAAGTATCGAAGCATGAAACAAGCCGTTTCGATCGGTATCAAAAGTAGGTAAACCCCATTACAATATGATACAAAAATAACCAATAACATTACTCCAAAGTCCAATTATAAAATAAAAGATAAATAAGGTGTTGGGCTTAATTAATTAGAATATATGCATGATTAATTTTACATATTATCCAAATCTTAAAAAATTAAAACATTTAAAGAAACATTTGGGAATCAAGATCACATGAACATGTCTACCTTAATTTATCAAATATTGTGAATAAAACCAAACACACATGTATCATAAAGTGAGATTGTTTGTAACATTGTTCCATTTAAATCATTAATCATTTAAGGTTAAAGTGTTTCCATAGATTGCAATACATACTTTTGTTTGGTCTCTCCTTTTGTATTTATATGAATCTTTTAGCATTTTAAATTATTTCGTGTTTGATCTTCTTATAGGGTAGGTCTTAATTGATATTATATCTACACTTTTCTTTTTATCAAAAATAAAATTTGAATTTCGATCGAGATTTGTAATGATAAATTCTAGAAGATGTTATATTGCAACAACATTTCAAACAAAATTTACCCTAGAGCTCGAGAAGAGCCTATCAGTTCTGTTTTTTCCGTTGCAGAAAAGTTGTGAGATCCCACATTAGTTGGAGAGGGGAACAGAACATTCCTTGTAAAGGTGTGGAAACCTAGATGCGTTTTACAACCCGAAGGGGAAGCCTAGAAGGGAAAGCCCAAAATAGACAATATCGGCTAGCGATGAGCTTGGATTGAGACACCAGGCGGTGTTCCAGCGAGGATGCTAGGCTCCCAAGGGATGGATTGTGAGATCCCACGTTGGTTGGAGAGGGGAACGAAACATTTCTTATAAGAGAGCTTGGACGGTTACAAATGGTATCAAAGTCAGACACCAGTAAGCCAGACACCAGCCGGTGCGCCAACGAGGACGCTGGGCTCCCAAGGGATGGATTGTGAGATCTCACGTTGGTTGGAGAGGGGAACGAAACGTTTCTTATAAGAGAGCTTGGATGGTTACAAATGGTATCAAAGTCAGACACCAGTAAGCCAGACACCAGCCGGTGCGCCAACGAGGACGCTGGGCTCCCAAGGGATGGATTGTGAGATCTCACGTTGGTTGGAGAGGGGAACGAAAAGTTTCTTATAAGAGAGCTTGGACTGTTACAAATGGTATCAAAGTCAGACACCAGCCGGTGCGCCAACGAGGACGCTGGACTCCCAAGGGATGAATTGTGAGATCCCACATTGATTAGAGAGGGAAACGAAACATTTCTTATTATAAGAGTGTGGGAGGTCGCGAGAGGACAATAAAAATTTATAAAAGTATAATTTATTAGTTGAATCTAAAAATTCAAATATTTTTAATAAAAAGTAATTTGTTAATATTTATAAATTAACAAAAATTAAAATCAACAACTTTATATTAAGAAAATATATTAATATCTAACAAATTGAAGTATGTTTCAAAACTAAGCCAATGATGATGGAATCAATCCATGTTCTAAGCTTATATTATATAGTAAGGCATTAGATTCATTGAACTTTAAACCCCTAAAAAGCATATTCTATTTTAATTTAATTAGCCATTTTGTCCTAACCCACCAACAATAAATAATATTAAGCATAACATAATTTCATTTTGGCTTATTCCCTAAACCAAGCCCACAATTTTAAGCATAAGATAATGTAATTAAATTAAATATTGATATTAAAATCTATTTAAAATAGCTTTTAAAAAATTGTATTTTTAATTAAAACCATTTTCTTTAATTAAACAACACTTAAACATATTTATTATTATTATTATTATTATTTACATAGCCTCATTGGTTAATTTTAAAATATACATAAAAATTTACATGCACTTTGTAAAACTTATACTTTATAATAGTTTAATTGGTGTTACATAATTAATTAATAACCCATTTCATTAGTAAATGTTAATTCCAATAAAAAAAAAATAGCATTGCTATCAAAAATAGATATAGCAAACTTGTAAGATTTCAAGCCGACCGCTATCAGATATTGTAAGACGTGTCTACCAAACAGAGTTTTATACCCTTATAAAGAATGCTTCGTTTCCTTCTCCAATCGATTTGGGATCTCTCAAAACTCATGTCGTATGTTGTTCGAACGTAACTTAGTAGATAAGATATTAATTATTATCAGTAAAATCAATGATTCAGTTATCCTTTTTAAAAAATTTAAATTACAAAATTACCCTCTTAGTTTTAATATCTAATAAATTAGTTATTTTTTATCGATGACACCTCCATGAATTGTGAGGTTTGTGTGTCGGTTTAGTCTCTGAACTTTTAAAATTACAAAAGTACTCTCTCACTTCTAATATTTTTAGAAATTCATGGATTTACAATACCCTATTGAAATTTATATCTAATAAATTAATTATTTTTTAGAATTTTAAATTTTTCGATATTTTTAAAATTTAAGGATTAAAGTGAGACGACATTTAAAAAATAAATAAATTTTAATTTTATTTATTGGGGAAAGGATAAAAGCCATTTTGGCATAAAGTAGAGGGAATAAAAAATAGGATAATAAGTCAAACTATAATATGGTTGGAAGTCAGTTTTCTTGGGCTGCCCCTCCTTACATTAATAATAATTTAAATACTCATCATTTTTTAAATAAAATAATATTTAATTTTATATAATTATACTCTACATGTACTTTTGGTCTTGTAAATGATTTTTTTTTAGGTTTAATTTTGGTTTGACTAATATAATTTGTGATATGAAAATAAAAAATGAAAAAGTAAATATAATGCCCGAAATATTTTTCAATACTTTAATTATCACTCAGAAGTGTTCATATGACTCCCGAATTGAGAATGAAAAATCGAAAATTCGAGTCCCTCGGAGGATTGACATATTTTTATATGGTCAATCCGACCCATATAAAAATAGGGTTACAACTCAACCAAACCCTACTTTTAAGATTATTATAAAGATTAAAAATATTTTATATTTGTAACTGAGGTTAGTGATACGTTGTAATTTGTGAATATTTGAGTTTTGAGTTTTACCAGATTTTAGTTATTAATATGATTATAAGAAACAAAGTTTGATTTTTACTTTCTTCGATAAATATATATTTCAAAAAGAAAAGGTAAAAAAAGTAAAAAAAAAAACATGAAAGGTGTAAATTTCATATATTTTTTTAAACGTGGTTAAATGGATTTTGGAGATTTAGAATATACCTTGATACCTTAAAACTTGAAATTTTGAGTTGTATATAAATAAATAAATAAAATGATTAAAGTTTTTTAATTTTTTGAAATTTCAACTAAACTTTATAAAAGTATTTAAAATAGTCCAACCACGTTTAAGGGGCGTTTGTTTTAAGGAAGAAAAAAAAAACTATAATTAGGGGACACATTTAATTTTTTTTAAACTCCAAAAATATATATATTTTTTTTTTCTTTCTTTCTTACTCGAAAATATTCATGAACTTTTAAAAATAACAATTTATGAGATATAAATAAATATTAACTTTTTTATGTCACGGTCCTACGTTTTTTACCGTGCAGCGTCGTGATCTTAACATGCTCACGGCTTGCCTTAAGGGGAATTAAGCCCCATATATATTTTTCGCCCTGACTTTGTGGCTTCATCAGACCTTAGGTAAGGTTTGTCTTCGTCAATCGAACATTTTATATAGGTAAAAAGTAATAATGATACTTTTAAAATTTTATTGGTATTTTTTAAGTATATTACTAAGTGTAAGAATATTTTTAAATTTTTTAAAAATTTTGACCGGGTAATTTTTGAAATATTTTTAAAATAAAATATTTATAATTTTCTTATAAACTACTAGTGAGGGTATTTTTTAGATTTTTTTTTAAAAGTTTATAAATATTTTTTTAGACAAAATATAAAATTTAAGAATATTTTTATTAATTTGGTTTTTTTTAAAATAATGTTTTAAAAATCTTTAATGCTAAACAGTTTATCTATATTTTATAGATTACTTTTCTCTTTTGTTTCAATCTATAACCTAAAATTTTTATATTTTTCACACGTTTTTTCTTCGGCTCTTCACTACGCTCTTAATCTCCTTCTTATGTTCCTCAATCTCTAAAACGTCGTCATTTCATCTTTTTATCTCTTTTATTAACATCAAAACTTTTAAGTAAAATGTGATGAACTCAAAATACCAAACGATTGAATCCCAAAATATTTCTACGGTTAGAAAACCACAAGAGTAACATTAAAATATGGAATCAAAATGTTATTTAAAAACATTAAGTAAAATATATTTTGGTCGAATAATTTTTTATTTTTAATAATAATAATAATAATAATAATAATAATAATAATAATAATAATTTTTTTTTTTTTGTGTGTGTTTACTAAAAGTTCTTCGATAGTTGACTTTTATAAGTGATCTATTTTGAAGAGTAATTATTAGCAAAACATAAAAATATTTTAATACTAATTTGAAGTACAAAAACTATTTAACAAAAAAAAATTAAAAAAAGAAAAAAAATCATTAAAGATATAGAATTCCAAAAATAATAATAACAAAAAAAAAATTAAATTTTTAAAAAAATCATGAAAGGGCGTTGAAAATTGTCCCAAGCATACCCTTATCATTTGCAATCACCCCCCAACCCAAGAAATTTTGACTCTTTTAGGGGTATTTCAGTAATTTCACCACCCCTGAATCCGCGTCACCCATTTACCGAAAATTAAAAAAAAAACAATTTACTCAACTGGAAAAAAGTAGCCGTTAAATATTCAGCCGAATTTTAATTAATTATTTGATTTTGTTTCCATTTGAGTATGGGACAAAAATGCAAGAAAAAGGGAAATGCTTTGATTATTAAAAAAAAAAAAAAAGACTGAGAAATGGAATCTAAAAAATTTTCCTTTTTTTTTTTTAATTTTAATAATTATGTTTTAATTTTGTTGATCTATAAATGAATGAAAATTCCAGAATTCCCCATTCTTCAATTTCTCCTCCAAGCTTTCATCAATGGCGGATTTCGGCTATCTCTGGAGCTACCAAGAGGTTCTTCCCATCTTTTTCTCTCTGTTTTCGTTTCTAAATTGCATTTTCGTTCATGGGTTCGAACAAATTCGAAACAAAAACGAGTTTTTTTCATCTGGGTTTTCCTTGATCTGAATCTACAGGGCATTGATGAGCTAAAACAGAGGCTTTTCTACACAACAATTGAGCTCGAATCAGTAAAAATGGCGGCCAATCAAGAAATGACAGAAAACAAAGAGAATCTAAAGAATCTCTTCAATCTTCTTCAAATTGCTTATAAAGAAAGAGACGAAGCAAAGAATCAGCTTCAGAGCGTATTGAATAAAGCAAATTCCGGCATCACTGACTCCACCAGCCTCTCCGCCGGCGGCTCCGACGCCGCCGTTTCGTCGCCGGATTTCTCGAGCGTCGGGGATCCGGTGATTGAGAATTTTGTGAAGGGGAAGAAGCTGCCGGAGAAGGGGAGGCTGTTGCAGGCTGTGATGGAGGCAGGGCCGTTGCTTCAGACGCTGCTTGTGGCGGGGCCGCTCCCTCGGTGGCGGAATCCGCCGCCGGTGCAGTCGTTGAAGGTTGTTCCTCCGCCTGTTTTGATTAATAATAGTTCAAGAATGTGTTCGAATACTATGATGAATTTCTCAGATTCTTACAGTTTTGGGTCTCAGTTTCAGTCTACGAAGAGACAGAGATTACTTTGATGTTCATATCATTTGCTTATATTCTATTGTAAAAATTACTTTCTTTTTCTCCTTTCTATTCATACTTTGTTTAGAAAAGTATAATGTATTTTTTGTTTTACAAAATATTGTTTAATAGTTGACACGTGTTTACCTTCAACTTTATTCGATTTGGAATCTTACCGACCCGAATAGATGTTTCCAAATTTTTTAATAAAAGAATCGCTCTAAGATGATCATGTAACTATGAAGAACGAGAGATGTCCACGACGTAGAGCAGGGACAGGGAAGTCTTTTCTTTTCTCGTTCCCACTTCATATTTCAATCTCTATTCTCATGAAGAATCAAACAAACACAAATCTCAAAATTCATTACTATGAACTTTAATCTAGACGTTTGTAATTGTAATGATTGTATGAACGTGGTCAGCCAAATCTCATAATTTCAATGTTTTGTCTTAGGGATTGATTTAGTCCTTTGATTTTATGAAATGAATTGGGAGCAAATTTATAAAAAATAATTAGTATTTTGTTTAGAAAAATTGTTAATAGTTATTGTCTCCCGTACCCGTTACTCACGAAGAGTAACTACAGAGCATGTTCGATAAAGATGCGTATTAATATACGGGCACAAGACGTATGGGACGATATCGAGCATGGTGACAATGCCAAGGAGCTTGACTTCAATGCACATCTTTTTGGTGTGTTAGATGATGCACCGTCCTCCTTAGTCACATCATGATAGTTGTCTATCTTGGCCCTGCAGCCAGATGGGTGCTAGTTGGGGGTTGCCACTTTACTTCTTGCTATGTGAGGGTCACACCCTACTCTTTCCCTAGTATGGTTGTGACATCAGGCACACTATGCTAGCATGATTACTCCAGGACTATAAAACACTGATACACCACATATATATTCATGAAAGTTATGTTTATGAAAGAACAAATGTACGACCTGCGTCATACATTTATGTCATGATTTTAAGCTATGGGGACCTCATGCATCTTGTATGTGTTCACGTGCATTAGAATATTTTTCCGTTATGATGAGTACATGCGCGTACATTTGGATATCTATGTACACGATGATATTATGCGGGCTTCTTTCCCTCCATGGCTCCGACAAAATGAGCGGTGCGCTAGGTGAAGGGCAGACCCATGGGTACGTATACACCTGCCTAGTGGGCTCATGTGCACGTACATGAGTCATGTGTAAAGAAGTACTACACATCCAATTTTAGCCCAGACTGAAAAGGAGTTCAAACCATGAAATGTCTTTATGAAAGGATAAGTCCCACCATGACAACTTGTGTATGCATTTCCCGATCCCAATAGTGAGACTATTTACTGAGTATTTCTTAAAATACTCAAGTCACATGCTACTCTTATTTTTCAGGTAAAGGTAAGACACTCATTGTACGGACGACAATGTAACAGCGGAGGCCATGAGACCAAAGCTAGGATAGTTGCATTTATGTTTAAATTGTAGCCCTTAGATTAGATCATGTCATTTTGGGTACTTTGAGTTTTAGTTATTTTATTTCCGCTATTTCCTTGATGGTTAATTTTATTTGAAATGGATTTTACCAACGTTTAAGTTCATGGCATCGTTTACAAAATGTTTTAAATAAACTTTTTCGTGCATATTAAACATGTGATGCATGAAGTGGTAACCTTATTTTTAATAGAAAAATTGATTCGTTACATTTTGTTTCTCTCTACATTATATTGTATTCTTTCACAATCCTTGGAATTACTTTCTCTTCGATGAGCTTTCATTTTAACGATTCATTTTTCGATTAGCGTCTCATATGGTAAAATATTCGATATGGTTTGAAATTTTATCCCTGATTTGCATGTGTGTTTAGTTATTGCATGAGTGTTTAGTTAAAGGACATCCCGGAACGATTAAAAATGAGAAGTAGGCTTAAAAGACTGATATATCTTGTAGAAGGTGATCCCAATTCTTCCATCGTCCTCACTTTTCTTATGAGGAACGTTGGGTTTGTGATTCATGTGCTTGTCCATTTGGGGAGACCAAATTTTGAGCAATGGTTTATGAGGACATTGCCCCATTGACTTGTGAGCCGAACGTCATTGTGGAGCAATTTGGGCAAACGCATACAAAAACAAAAGATTTGTTGAACGATATTTTTATTAGGAACTACGATCCTTTGTAATGGTATGATATTATTCACTTTGAACAAAAACTCTCACAATTTTGTTATTTGTTTTTTCAAAATGCCTCAATCAATGAAAATTGTGTTTCTTACTTATAAACTCATGATCTTCCTCCCCTTGATTAGCCAATTTGGGACTATTCCTCCCAATAATCTTCAACAATCTTCTCCTCGAACGAAGTACAGCATAGAGCCTCCCCTGAGCCCTCCAGAGCCCTCAAACAACCTCCCGTTAATCGAGACTCAACTCCTTCTCTAGAGTCCTCTATGTGTAAAAGCTCTCCTGACTTTATTTTTTTGGTTTTTTCAAAAGACCTCAATCAATAGCGATGGTGTTCCTTACTTATATCATGATTTTTCCCTTAATTAGCCAATACGACTCCTCCCAATACTTCTCAACAATTTTGTGAGTGTATTTGTTATTCATAGGAAGAGATGTTCATGTTTGTTATCTCAGATGGAGTTTGCATCTAATCACATACCGGCAATGAATGGTTCATCCTACAACGGAGGAGCAATAGGAGTTTTGGTGAGAAAAATCATCCTTTAAAATAATATTAGACAAAGGGTTGGGTAGACAAAGCAGCAAAACAGTCCCATGTAAGTGTTCTTTTAATGGATAACATTAGTTTTTACAAATTTCAATGTTTTAAAAACCTGTTGTGTTGTGTGTCGGAAAATCTGTTGAATATCAACACAAGTTGAATCTCTAGAGACCCGTCTTGCAAAGACAAGAATTGTTGGAGCGTGAACGTGTGGAGTTCGAGGGCCGATAATTGTCATCGCTCCGTCGCTGTGCTAGTCGTTGTTGCGTTGCGTCGTCATCATCGACGTTGCCTCTTTGCTAACCATCATCATCTCCACGCCTCTTCAGTTCAGCCGTCAACCTCAAGGCTATATAGTTCTGCAAAATTTTGTTGTTGCTAAACTTGCTTCTCTTGTGTTATTCAGCTTTTTTCTTACTCCCTTTATGGCCTCTTCTTATCTACTCTGATTCAGTTTTAACTTCGTGAAGTTCTTAGATCATGGTGCCCATCGATTGGGAAATGAATGAATTAGGGTTTTTGGGAGAGAAATGTGCTTTTGAGAGAATACTGGACTCGACTCGACCCGACCCAATCTAATATTCAAGGGTTGGGTTGCTCTCTTGAACAAAGATGATCGGGTTGGGGAACTATAAATGAAAGGATGCATCACTCGACCAAATAGTTCTAATAGTTTGAAGGGAGACAAAACAAAAAAATTATGAGATTTTAAAGGAAAAATGACGTGACTGTTCGTTCAAACATATCTCCACCATAAATCGTGATGTTTTATATCTATGGTTTAGGTCGTACCCATCCATAAAAGGAAACAAACCCAAATGATTGTAATTGGGCGAGAGATATAAATACCCGTTCAAACATATTTACGTGGTATCATGGAAGCTTATAATTTATAAATCCATATCATCTTCTCGCCATCAATTTAATTGAAAGAAAAATTTGCAATGTTCGAATCAATATTTAATATATTCGGTTATTAAATAAATAAATAAAAATGAGAAAATTGAAAAATTGAAATACTTCTTGACATTGAAGTTAATTAAAATCCAAATGGAACGTTTCTTTGGCAACGAAAGTAAACTCTAGACATCGTTTCGAAGATATGGCTCTTAGAAGCTAAACTTGGAGGATTTCTAATTGAGTAAAATAATCATCTAGCACGGGATATTGATAAGATGTTGACATATCCTTAACGATATCGATGTCTAGTAGGACATCTCATCTACTTATCCTTTTAAATAATCTGACTTGACTTGTATGGTACACATTTTAGCCGATTCTATGTATGACCCTCGATAAGATCATTGAGATATTGTAGTTCATACAATCATAACCTGAAAAGTTGTCTAGGTTAAGAAACACTTCTTCGATCCAATTGTGATCTTTCATTACGAGACTAGTATGATCATAATTGGGCGAGTTGTCCCTTAACTCGTCGTTCTCTCCCACGTTGACTGGTGTTTCTCGGTAGTTTCCCTACCTCTTGGAAAGCCAAAATGGAGCCAATAGTTTTTCACTCGTCAACCGAGATGGAGCCCCAGTCCATGGGCCTCTATTACGCTTGAACTCACGTAGCTTAAAGCATTACTCGGGAGTCTTAGGGTGAACTATCCTCATGTCATAAATACATATTGCTAAAAATCCAATTTTTTACGAACGCACAAAACATATTGAGATGGGGTGACATTGTTCGAATCAATTTGCGTGTAATTCAACTAATGTTTATTATATGTATATAAAGATGACAATGATGATGCGATCGAGGTGGAAAGAATCTTGAATTAAATAGAATTTAAATAAAGTTGAGAGAATTTGGAAATGGAATATGAGCAACACAAATTCATTTCATAATGGACAGTTCAACTATTCCACTCCATAAAAAGGTCGCTATCTCTCTTTACCACCATTGCCCACTCACCTGATTGACAAAGACTACAATTGCCCACTCAAAGAAACACGTATACTAGGGAAACTATCGAGATAGTCGAGACAGGGAAACTACCGATTGACAAAGACTACAACTCATCTTTAGTAGACATGTTTTAAAATCTACTTACCTGGTTGACAAAGACTTGCAGAACGAGGTAAAGGATTATAGAGTCATGATCGAACATTTTTTATCATGTGACGTCATGATATTGACACGCTCATGACAGGTTCACTTTTGTGGACCGAACATAACTCAGACAGAAACTAAACTTGTTTAGTCATACACGCTGCTCGTGGGTGCACGTTCGCTTGCTTACTACTCTAGCTGACTTACCTCTACTCTAGGTTAAGTTTTTCGATTTGACCTTGTTTTTACTCTAAGTGAAGGTCTTTCAAATGTAATGCTACATCTCATTTTTTTATCATGGTTTCAAACAATACAGTTCATGTTTCATGATGTCATTCCAAGTCTAGAGATGTCATCCACTTTCGCTACTCGCTCGAATACATTTATAGAGAACCGGCTCATAATTCAACTTTATCATTAGAACATCTCAAACATCCCTATATGAATTAGGGTTTCTTCTTTTCCTCGGTAGATTAGGATGAGAGAAGTTAAATTAGGTTCACGAAACCTACCCGAATCATGGGTGTGTGATTTGTACACCCTAGGATAAAAGAGACCACAACCCATGGTCTTGCCTTGGACTTCGGAGCCAGTCGAGTCTCGGTTGAAGACATTAATCACTTTGTTTATATAACTAGTTGAATATAATTTAATTAATTAAAATATTATATGTTTACAAATTTGAAGTGGGAATATAAATCAAAAAGATAATTACATTTAATATCCATCCAAATGAATCTTATCAATAAAGAATTGATTGAAATAAATAATCAAAATATCTCTATAATCATACATTAAGTATACTTAAGGTTTTAATTAGTGAAATCAATCTATTTATACAACATAAGTCTACCAATGATCCATTTGGCAAAGTTCTTTTTTTAGCAACTAATTAAAAAAGATTTATTAAATAATAGATTCAAATCCCTCATGGGCTCTTCTAACCTCTTGAATTTGGGAGAAATTAGTAAAATCGAACTTCTAACCTTTTGAATCAATGGTATATGTGAGATCTCAAATCCGTTGGAGAGGAGAACGAAGAATTCCTTATAAGAGTGTAGAAATCTCTCCCTAACAAACGCGTTTTAAAACCGTGAGGCTGACGGTGATACATAACGAGCCAAAACGGACAATCTCTGTTAGTAGTGGATTTTGGCTATTACAAATGGTATCAGAGTCAGACACCGAGCGGTGTGCCAACGAGGATGTTGAGCACAAGGAGAGTGTGGATTGTGAGGTCCCACATCGATTGGAGAGGGAAACGAAACATTCCTTATAAGGGTGTGGAAACCTCCCCCTAGTAGACGTGGTTTAAAACCGTGAGGCTGATGACGATGCATAATGGACCAAAGCGGACAGTATTTGCTAGCGGTGAGCTTGAGCTGTTACATATATATACCTATACTAGTTACACCAAAAACAAACATGAGATAACAAATCCAATTTTTCACTAAGATTTCGAATAGTTGTCCAAAATTCAATTTGATTATGCGTTTCTCAAAGAAAAACGATCAATCAACTCCCAATCATAGTCCTTATGGATCTGATCATCCATATAATATACAAAAAGAAACTCAAAATAATTGATATCTTTCTCTTTGATTGATATCTCAATTCCAACGACAGTTTCATTAGAAATCTTACAGCTGGAATCCCTCTTTTTTTTCAATCTCGTTCTTCCACCTCTACGAACTCCAGTTAGATTCAGGTATGGTATCGTTCTTGAAATGGTTTAATGGGGGCATGCTCATGAGGATGTTGACTTGTTTATGCCTATCAACATTATTATTAATATTATCAACAAGTATGAGTTAGGTGAGAACAATGGGGAAAAGAAGTCCCCACACGCCATTTTATTGTGCGTTTTATCTCTAAACATTTTATGCATTCGTAAGCATTGCCACTATAATTCTCCACTTGCCTTATGCTTCTTTCTCTTCTCTCCATTTTCAAATATCTATTGTCTTTTCCTTTTGTCTTCTTCACAATTTCCATTATTAATTCTTAACTTTCCTCTTCTATATACTAATTTATCACCTCTCAAAAGATATAACCCTTTTTGTTTTGAATCACCCTCTTAGATCATACTCGTGAACGATGAATTAGGTCAAATATTACGACGCTTTCTCTGCTTTATCTGAGTTACGTTATGATTTGAAGAAGATTCTTTTCGATTTGGTACTTATGTTTTGACAAGTACATGAATGATCTGGGACCACATCTGAAGAAGAGCGGTCTTAAAGATAGGATGACTAAGAAATGTTTTAAAAAATTGAACATTACTACCTATACTAACAAGGTGGATCTTCCTTTTCAGTCCCTCAATAATAGAACCTCCAAAGTTGAGCATTTTTTTAAGCAATTCTATGTTGGGCAACATTCTAGAAATTTTCCTAGGAAACATGTGAGTAAAGATACAAATATGTTGAAATTACTAGTGTTGGCCTGTGGGGATAGCTTGTGTAAGAGACCAAACTCACCGTTAGTAGTTATTGTCTGCTTTGGTCTGTTACGTATCGTCGTCAGTCTCACGGTTTTAAAAGTGTCTGTTAGGGAGAGGTTTCCACACCCTTATAAGGAATGTTTCATTCTCCTCTCCAACCGATATGGGATCTCATTCTCCTCTCCACATCTGGCACACCGCTAGGTGTCTGGCTCTTATACCATTTGTAACAGTCCAAACCCACCGCTAGCAGATATTGTTTACTTTGGCCCGTTACGTACGCCATCAGCCTTACGGTTTTAAAACGCGTCTATTAGGGAGAGGTTTCTACATCCTTATAAGGAATGCTTCATTCTCCTCTCCAACCGATGTGTGCTTCATTCTCCTCTCCAACCGATGTGGGATCTCACAATCCACCCCACTTAGGGGTCCATTGTCCTCTCTAGCACATCGCTCGGTGTCTGAATCTAACATAATTTGTAATAGCTCAAACTCACCGCTAACAGATATTGTCCACTTTGGCCCGTTACATATCACCATCAGCCTCATCGTTTTAAAACGCATCTGTTAGGGAGAGGTTTTCACACGCTTATAAGAAATGTTTCGCTCTCCTCTCCAACCGATGTGGGATCTCACAGCTTCAATCTTAGAAGCAAGAATAAGTAACCTAACCATGTCGCAAGAGATATACGAGAATATCGAGACCATCATGTCCCAAATCAGAATTTTGAATCCTAGACATGGTCCTTATAATAACAATGTTCTTGGAAACGACACTTTGTGAAATGACACTTTAGCAACCCAAATACCTATTTCATCTCTTTTCTTACCGTCTTTGATGCAATTTGGCCTGTTTTCTTTCTATCTTTAGCCACCCAAATACCTTTATTCCAAAGTGCTTACTCCATAAACAACTAAGACATCTAAGTCTTCCAAAATCCCTATATTAGGCTGAACCAATATAATAATGATTCCAAGGCTCAAGAGGGAGTCATTTCGAGTCGATTAAGCTATTTTAGGTCTTGTTGACGTAGATAGTCAGTATCGCAAGTTTGGTCTCTATTGTTTTATCAAATAATTTAAAATATAAAAGATATTTCAAATCGTTTATTAAAATATATTTTGATGTCACACATATATTTATGACACGTGAGTAAATGAAAGTTACATAAGGATAGGATAAAGTAAGTAATGTGACCATGTCGCAGGAGAATGTCAGACCCATTAGATGTCGAATAGAGGTTTCCACACCCTTATAAGAAATGTTTCGTGTCCATCTCCAACTGATATGGGATTTCACAATCCACCCCCCTTGGGGGCCAACGTCCTCACTGGCAAGACGCTGACACACCGCCCGATGTCTTGTTTTGATATCATTTATAACAGCCCAAAGCCTACCGCTAGCAGATATTGTCTGCTTTGGCCCGTTACGTATCGTCGCCAATCTCACGGTTTTTAAAACGCATCTGTTATTGAAATTTTCACACCTTATAAGGAATATTTTGTTCCTCTTTTCAACCGAGATGGAATCTTACAAAAATTATATCTATTTTTACCGGAAAAAATGCATATTCAATATTCTAGAAAAGGATGCCACGAGCTCAAGACTTGTATAGATTGATTTTTAAAAAATAATAATAATAATCTAAAAGTAGAGCTTGCTTTATATAATCTTGATAAGATAAACAAATATTATCATTATAATGAATTATATTGTGTGTGGTAATGCACCGGTGTTCATAAGTGGGTACCCATTGGTAACGTTATGACCACAAGAATTTTTGGCAAGCTTTTGTTGGGCCATGCAATATTTTGGACAGATTCTTCTTTATATTTTTATTTTTGTGACACTAATAATTGCATGGAAGGAAAGTCTTTAGTGGACAAAGGGTTTTTGTGACACTAATATTCAGATGTGTTTTTGGTTCATTCATGTACCTTTTTTATCTCGGGTATTACATATATACCAACTTTCTCCTTAGTTTGTGTTGGAAGCACATTCTATTTAGAGATGTTTCCCTATATACCATCTTAAGGTCTCGAGTCCAAGATTCAGTAAGGCATGAAAGATAAGAGTAACACGTGGCTTGAGTATTTTAAGAATTACTTAGTAAGTAACTCAACTGTTGGGGTCGAGAAATGCAATCACATGCAAAACAGTGAGAACTATTCTTTTATAAAAACAACATGGTATGGCTTTGGACTCCACTTTCCCTACACATTACCCCACATACGTGCATATGTTCCCACCAAGAGGGCTCATATATGTGCCTCCTAGGCATGGTTTGTTGGGCTAGCGCACACTCACGCTATCGAACACCACGAAAGGAAAGGATTTACATAATATCATGGCGAACATAAATATCGTAAGGTACGCGTCCATACTAATCATAACGGAGAAGTATCTCGATGCATATGATACACAAAAATGTATGAGGTTCTCATGACTTAAAATCATGGCAACAAATCAAACCTTCATTCATTCATAACATAACGAGCCTATGAAACATGCATACATAATTCTTGTCAAATCTTTCGTACTTAACTTAGCTTGCATTGCATGGTGTATGGAGATTTATGCATCATAGATTATCAATATCATAAACGTGGTTCTACAACATGACATAATAACTTTATAGCATAACTTATAACATGACATAGCATAATCATAACACGTGTAGAGGCCATGAGGCACGTGTCATCATACGTCATACAATTCGTCCAACTAAGGCAATAGTAGGGCCACTTGCTTGATTGGTCTAAGTTGGGATCACTAATTTATCCGTAGTACTAGCCTGGTCTGCCCCTTAAGTCTAACTCAACCGGCATGGGTCCACGACATTGGATTAGAAAATGTTATCGAACTTAACTTATCAAAAGATATCGAATAATCCAATTTTCAGCTAAAAATAATTTAAATTGAGCAAACAGAGTCATATTAACTTCAAATGTTTCCAATAATGTCAAAACGACTTCTTAAGGGTAAAATATGGTAGGAAATGATCTAAAGACGTCGAATGGGGCTCAAAACAAGTAATTCGAGCCAAAAGAGCTGTCAGACCTAAGTTGTAGCCACCAAAGCCGAGCTTATTCGTCGTTAGAGAAGGGCGCGAGTCGAGATGGCAGGTCGAGTCGAGCGCACTGATTGAAGAAGGAAGAACACGAAATTGGGAGGAGTTCATGAGTGGTTGTTTGGAGTCATGGAAACTCCGACGCCTCGCCAGAGTTCTCGCAATTTTTCGGGTAGATTTATTTTTTTAACATAACTGATGTTACACATGTGATGCCAAATTCCACTATATCCTTTACTATAACATATGACCCATTCAAGCTGTCAGTCAAATCAGCAGTAAATAAAAAAATAAAATAATAAAAAAAATAAAAAATCTTGTCTTAATTTAAATTTAAATTGGATATTAATGGTGTGACTGTGTCTGTGTGGTCCAATAAATTCTTAGTAAAGCAAAACCAAATCCCCATTAAATTAAATTAATTTTTTAAAAATAAATATTTAATTGATTTCAATTAAAATACCATAAAAATATTTTTTTATTATGATTATTATTGGGATTTTTTTATTTTACTATCCTAATTTAGGTCATAAGCAATCAATATATGTCGATTCCGACATTTCTAAGCTTTTTCTCGTCAAAAATTAAATTAGTTTCGATAGTTTTAGTGGTAAACACAGTGTTACTGATCAGTTTAGAGAGCACTTTTTCGTTGGAAATTTCTTGTTCCAGATTTAGCTTTGAAGGGACATATGGAAGAGCGAAACAATACGACACGAAAGTCCAGTTGTGTTGATGCCGATGTAGTTGATTTCTATGATATCGAGTCTACTTTATCTTTTTTCTTCTAATAAGTCGACAACGTTATACCATTACGAGATACTTCAAATAAACTAGAGTATTGTGACGCTCGAGCAAATGAGGGAATAGAATGAATCGAACTGCATCCAAATGAGAGTGATCTTGAAAATATAAATTTGGGTATAGTTTTCATTTGGTCCTTAAATTTTCAATATGTTGCATTTTTACCTCTAAATTTTGAGTTTAAATTCCATTTTCTCCTTAAATTTCAAAATATTACATTTTTACCCTTGAATGTTGGAATTCAATATTTTACACTTTTACCCCTGAATTTTCGTTAATGTCCATTTCTAATTTTTCTAATAATTAATTTAAAATAATTAAATTAATTTTCATTCGTTTTAGATTACTACTAAAATTAATTAAAAAATCCACCTCATAACTGTTTTAAAGTATTTAATTCAAAAATTAAAAACAAAGACCAAAACAAACACTAGTCATTATGGGTTTGAGCGGCAAATGGTGTGCTCTTCTTGGATCTTTGAATCTACAAGTACAAGCGAAAGACGTGCCGCTAGCGTTCATCTCGAGCCAAGATCGACTCAGTAGCTACCAGTCAAAGAAGACCAATCCTAAGGCCCGTTATGCTAAAAACGAGAGAAACTTCATTCCTCTCTTTTGAAATTTAGGGATCAAATAGAAACGGTATTGATGGGTTTAGTCCCCCATACATAAAAGTGGCCGTTCAAGATGGCTAAAAGACACGTATTGATTGATTAATAAACTAACTAAATTGTATATTATAATTAAAAGAATTATAAAAAATAAGTATTGAATTAAATAATGAAAATATTCCGTTTGATCCAAATTGTGGGTGAGCTAATTCCCTTTGTCCTTTTCTCACAATATTTATTTATTCCTTATGCTTTTAGATATATACTTTTATTGAATCCAACCTGTTTAAGATAAGCTCCATGCTCTCTCTTCTAATCAACAAAATGTCCATTTCATTTTAACCTATGCTTAATTTCTACGCTAAATTAATAATAATACCCTCCAAATGTCCGGTCTTAAATATTGACTCGTTATGTATCGTCGTCAATTTCACGATTTTAAAACGCGTCTACTGGAGAGAGGTTTTCACGAACCAAACACAACTCATGTAGAAACTAAGATTATTCACTCGTTGCAACTCTAGCCAACCCATCTCAAAATATACTATAAAAGAAGTCATGGTGTCATCTCTCTACCACCCTCGAACCCTACGGCCTAAGGCTACAACCCCATGACACATAAGCTAGACGTTTCCATCTCAAAATGTACTATAGAAGGAGGCATGATGTCATCTCTCCACCACCCTCGAACCCTACAGCCTAAGACTACAACCCCATGACACATAAGCTACACATATCCATCTCAAAATGTATCATAGAAGGAGACATGGTGTCACCTCTCTACCACCCTCGAACCCTACAGCCTAAGACTACAATCCCATGACACATAAGCTAGACGTTTCCACCTCAAAATGTACTATAGAAGGAGACATGATGTCATCTCTCCACCACCTTCGAACCCTACCGCCTACAACTACAACCCCACGACACATCCGCGTGTCATGGGATATATATATATATATATATATATATTTTTTAAGCATAAGATAGAAAGAGATATGGAAGGCCACACTATTATTATATTGACAAGGAGAGAGAGGAAGAGAGAGAGAGAGAGAGAGAGATTATGCCTATACACCTTTCCACCAAGGCTTATATAAATGCCACTACTACATACCCAAATTCCCCCATCATTAACAACAAGAAAGAGAGAAAAAAAAAGAATGGTATTGCAAGAGGAAAGTATGAGAAAAGGGCCATGGACCGAACAAGAGGACTTCCAACTCGTGTGCTTTGTGGGTCTTTTCGGTGACCGGCGATGGGATTTCATCGCCAAAGTATCAGGTTTGAAGGTGGCGGGAGATTACAAGTCCTCCTAGGTAGGCCTTATTAGGACACACCATATTAAAAACATCACCTTTTTCCTCTCTTTCTCATCTCTTTACCTCTTTCTAGGCTTGAAAAGAACCGGCAAAAGCTGCCGTCTCCGGTGGGTTAACTACCTCCACCCTGGTCTTAAGCGTGGCAAGATTACTCCCCACGAGGAGCGTCTCATTCTCGACCTCCACTCCAAGTGGGGAAATAGGTCAATTCTTCTTCTCTCGGTACTCGACACGTTCATCCCATCTCGGGTTTTGATCATCTCTTTGATTTTCAGATGGTCGAGGATTGCTAGGAAGCTTCCTGGTCGAACAGATAATGAAATAAAGAATTTTTGGCGAACCCACATGAGGAAAGTGGCGAAAGCCACCGGTGATGATCATGTAGTGGTATCGCCGTCGTCCTCGGCTCAGATCATAGAGATCGGAGAAGAACTATTGGATCGTCGGGAGGAGGAGGACGGTTATTCAATGGATGATATTTGGAGAAACATTGATGATCAAAGTAATGTTATAAACCAAGTTTGTGATCAAAGCAACTTTGAGTGTGGACCGATGTCGTTGCCGCCGTGGGATTACGGGGAGTACTCACCGTGGACGGTGGTTGAGGAAGAGAACAAGGTGTTTGACTATGGAGAGGCTGTGGCTCTAAGTTGAAACTAAAGGAATTGATTCATTTAAATTTGTGAATAGAGTTTTAAGTTATGTTATAAAGCTGTGCTTTTGTGATGGAGGATAAGGGAAAGCTGTGATCTGTGTAGCAATGGAGCTTCCTTGGCCCACTTTCTAAGCCACTGTTCTAGTTTTGTGTAATATCTTTCCAATTTTTAGCTGAAAGACAAACATTTTAGACATCTAATAATACTTATGTTTGTGGTTTTTTTTAAGAATCATTTATGTTCATGTATACTATGGACGAAGTTCCATCTCACATATTTGGCTCAACTTTGAAGCCATGTTCATGAGACATGATTTTGTTCGGTCTTTTTGGATTTGAGTTGACTTAGCAAAATAAGTTATTAACCGACGGCAATCCTAAGATAATTGTTCATTGACTTGAATAAGTTTGAAAGATGGTTAGTTGTGGTCAGAAAGTTTAAGAAACTAGTTGTGTTTTCTCCTCACGAGTTAGGTGTTATTTTCACAACAACAAAGAGAATTGACAAGCATAAGTGCTTAAGGTTCGTTGTTTCAAAAGTTCTCTCACCTCAAGTTGTTCTTTTTGCTTCTTTTATTTATTTCGACATATTTCGATCGTGGGCCGTAGACGCGTTTTAAAACTTGAGGGGAAGTCGGGAAGGGAAAGCCCAAAAAGGACAATATCTGCTAGCGGTAGGCTTGGGCTGTTACAAATGATATCAGAGCAAGACACCGGGTGATGTGCCAGCGAGGACACTGAGCCCTAAAGGGGGTGGATTGTGAGATCTCACATTGATTGGAGAGAGGAACGAGTGCTAGCAAGAACGCTGGGCTCCAAAGGGGGTGGATTGTGAAATCCCATATCGATTGGAGAGAGGAACGAGTGTCAGCGAGAACGTTGGGCCCCAAAGGGGGATTGATTGTGAGATCTCACATCGGTTAGAGGAGGAATGAAGCCCCTTTATAACGGCACCTCACTGGGTCACGAAGGGAGATGGAGTGTGAGATCCCACATCGGTTGGAGGAGGAACGAAGCCACTTTATAAGGGCACATCGGTAGGGAGATCGGTTGGAGAGAGAAACGAATCCCATTTTTATAAGGGTGTGAAAACCTCACTCTAATAGACGCGTTTTAAACCCTTGAAGTAAAGCTCGTAGGAAAGTTCAAAAAAGACAATATCAGCTCGGTTGTTACACAATTGGGTGTATTAAACTGGGCCTTGCCTATGTCAAGGGAACCCCAGATTTGGGCCTTGCTTGGATGTATTTCTTGATTGCATACAAACAAGCCTATAATTGATAGCTAGTCCAACAACAATCATACAAAGGGAATTGAGCCATGTAGGTGCATATAAACCTAACAATTTTACAAAGTTAGCTAAATTCATGAAATTCAAGTTTAAACCCAAGGAATCGAGGCGTCCTAACCTAGAAAAATGAATCGGGACAAGAAAATCGGGGGAACAAATGGACCGACCGATGAATTGGAGCTCTAGAACTACTATAATTTGAAGTCTCGCTTAGTCTTTGGTTCGCTTAGTTTTTTTCTTCAATATTCAAAATTGAAGAACAAATATTTATTTATTTATTTATCAAATATTTAATTAAAATTTACGACTTAATTTCAATATATATTTTTTTAAAAATTACCTTCCAAATGGTTAAAATTATTTTCCAGAGTTATAGGAGAATAAACAAAAATATGTTTACGGTTAGGATCACATCTAAAAAATACTCAACTTTTAAAGTAACATTTAAAGGTCGGTAAATTGTTTATGAGATGTCGATATATACGATTTTCGTCTATATATTGACAGTAATAAAGGTTGAGTGTATTAATATTACGTTTAAAATTTCATGAATATTTTTTAAATATAGTATCGTGAGTGTTTTTTTAACTTTTTAAAAAATGGAAGAAATTAACCCAACTTTTTTAAATTTGAGGACATTTTTAAAATCTATAATATTAAAAAAAAAAATTAAAAATTTAAAGTTATTTTTATTATTATTTTTTAATTTTGAAGGTAGGTGGGGTAGAAATATATTAAAACAAAATTGGAAAATAAGGGGACATGGTTTTTAAAATAGGGGAGCGCCTGCGGGCCCTCTGAGCCTCAAATAGTCTTACTTGGTGGCTATTCGACGTCGTTTCTCATTGCCACGTACACCTCGCACGTGTGAATTCAATCCAATTTTCAACGCCCAATTTGAAAAACTAAAATAAAATAATTCAAAAAGTCGGATTAATCTTGCCACGTGTCTAGTGGGGCCCACGAATAGTACAACGATTGTCAGATCAGAAAACCGGGTTTTAAAGGCTATGATAATGATTGATTACTATATTAGTTGGTTTAGTCAAAGTTTGGTACGGCAAATATTAAACGGCCGTTTAGTCAACTCACCTTCTATTTTTTTCAACTATATTAGATTTTTAAAAAAAAACAATGAGACTTTTAGTTCCCTTTTCCACACACATTTCTAAGATATTGTGGATTAAATAAATATTTATCATCGTCTCACGTTCAAAATTCGAAATTTTAATTTGTTATTCCGCCGGTTTCAAATGATCCGATTAGAGTTTTCAAATTAGGGTTTCTGTTTAAAACTCATACATGCAGTGTTGTCCGTTCCTTTCATTTGAAATTGTCATCCCGATACTGTTTCATAAGGAAATATTAAGATATTAGAAAGAGAAAATAGCTTCAAAACTGCCCTAAAACGCAAGATAAAAGTCCTCGATGGTACATGGACGAAAGACGAATCGAACCTTGACGGCTCCAGCATTTTCCTACGTCCCTTGCAACATAGTCACGTTACTTCTCGCTTCTAAGAGGAAAGACTATCCTTGCATACCAATACTCACTCACAACTCTAAGTAAAACATGCTTAACTTTGAAGTTTTTATGATTAAACTACCGAAAATGAACGTACATTTTGTTGGTATAGGTAATAACTTTCAACTCTTTTAAGTCTTTCTTAGTCATCTTATCCTTAAGATTACTCGCATTTGAATGTAGTTTTCGCTTCATTCATGTATATCTCCTCTACTCGAGTGTCACAATAAAAATTAAAAAAAAAAGACAAAAATATCCTTAATAATTGTTCTTTATTTTAAAAATTACTCCTATTCGGTTAGAAGTTGCAATATAATTAATAAACGTTTTTAATTTACCATTATATTAAAAATTTGAGATATAACCGGGTGTGAATCGATCGAGAATGAAAATTAGGATTCAATAAATCCCAATCTTTATCTCATGTGTTAGGTCATGATTTTAATTCATACATGGTTTGATTTTTTTAAAAAAATAATTAGAGATGCTTATTTAATCTTTACGGTCAGGGCATGTAGATACCCGTTCGATCAGAGTGAAAAATCGTTAGTTAAACGGAGAACGTCAGAAAGGAGTGGAATAGTGTTTCTGGGCCGGTGGCTAATAATGATAGAGATTATACTGTCTGTCCCAACCTCAACCCTAATTATTTATTTATTAATTATTATAGTAAATAAGTTGTTGATGAATATATTATAATTTTTAAATTAGGCATTTAGAATGTTATTAATTTTTTTTTAAAAAAAATTGTTATTATGATTGATAATAAAATTAAAAAATAGAGAATTTCTTGAAGATAAGATTGAAATTGGTAGAAGAGATAGGGACGTCCCGTCTCTGTCCTGCTTCGTAAATATCTATTTTCAGCTTTTTATTAAAAAAGGTTAGTTGGAAAAATTAATTTAAAATTGCTTAAACTTTCACAAAATCTTTCCAAAATTTTAATTATCAAAGATTACTCTTAAAAAACAACTTCCTTTATAAAGAATTAGACTCTAGTGAAAATAATTAAGCATATCAAATTCAAATTAAATATTATTTAAAAGACAATATTATTAATTTATGGAAAGTATATCAATAAAGTTTTATTGCTTTTTTTTAATTTCATTTTGTTCGAATAACATAACTCCATTTGTCAACCGAATATGTTCTTTGGGTTTGAGATGTATAAAAAAAAAAAAGGATACTCGGGGGATTTCGTCGCTTCATTTATGTCATAGCCTTAGCTTATTGACGTGTAACGCTCGGATCTGAAATCCTAATTCGGCATCTGATGACCTTGACATTCCTTTGCAACATGATCACGCTACTTACTTCTCGTTTTTTAAGAGTGAAGATTATCCCCACAAACCAACACAAGTCATTTCAGCATGTTTTGTCCTCACTCACATGCATCTTGAAAAATTTGCTCCAAGCAAATCACGCTTAATTTTGAAGTTTCTCGCCACCGAAAAGAAAGGTGCACCTTGTTTGATATAAGTAGTAACTTTCAATTATTTTAAGTGTTTCTTAGTTATCCTATCCCAACGATTGCTCTTATTCGAACGTGATCTCGGTTCATTTATACTCCTCTTTTACTTGGGTATCACATGACGAGTCTTGTATTAAATACATACAACATTTTCTTCGACTCACACCTTGGAGAGATCGTTCTTGTTTGAGTTTGAAGTCGTTACATCTCAAACAAAGACCGTTTTTCTTTAAGTAATAGAAATGAGTTGGTATATGTATGGTTAACCATCCGTCTTTTGATCTTTTTAAAAATATTATATATATATTATTATTATTTTATATACATCGTATCCACTCATTGACAACTAAGGAGGTGTAAAAAATAATGATTTTTAAAAAATATTTTGTGTACTGAAATTTTATTATTTAAAAAAGAATTTAAAAATCCTATATCCGAATCTTGTTTTTTCCGTTAATATTTTCCCAATTATATCCGTTCTCGAATCTATTTCACGGGATCATCATAAGCTTATGCTAAAACCAAAACATAACTCAGCATTTAAATATTATATATATATAATATAATATAATATAATATATATATATATATATATATATATATATTTAGAGAAACGGGAAAAATAAAGAGAGAGAGAGGGTGTGGCACGTGAGGAGGAAGGTCGGTGCTTTGAAAATCAGATTTCATTTCTAAAATTTAATTTTAAATTTAGCTAAATTACTAATTTACCCTTCTGATTTCACCAACGTGTCATATAACTTCCTCCATTTTATGTCTAAAAGATCACCGGACTTTAAAAGGGTATAAGAATTAGGATTTGTCGAGTTGGAATGGAGAAATCATTTGAATTAGAATTGGTCGAGTTGGTGACCCGAGCAACTACAATAGAATTCACAATTCAACCCAATTTTTCAAATTGGTGACCCGAATAACCTGACACAACCGGATTAGTCGGATCGTGTCCGGTTGTCACGATCAATAATATTTTAAAATATTAAGAAAGTAACTAAATTTTTATTTTTGTGTCGAATAAATTTACTGGGGTGCACACGAATTGAGATGGAGAAATTATTTGGATCGGATTAGTCGAGTTGGTAAAACTACCATAGAGTTCACAATCTAACCCAACTTTTCGAGTTGGGCGGCCAGGTTATTCTTAATGTTCTTATTTAAAAGAATCATATTTATTCATAACACATATTACATTAATAATTAAAAATATCGTAAAATTCAAATATTAAACATTTACAACTCACAGTCTAGCGTTAATATCAGTTAGTCAAATATTCTTAATCTTTATAATAATTTAAAAGATAGGGTGTAGCTGGGTTGAGATGTAACCTTAGTTTCAGGCTGGTCGGGTTGACCCAACAAAAAAAGTCAACCCATGAACCGACGCGAATTTTGATTTTTAAAAACTTTAACCCAACCCAAAGTAAAAAAAAAAAAAATTATAATCTAATCCAACTCAACATTAGTTCCAATGGGTCGATTATCGGGTCATATGAATATTTCTTAAAAAAAATAGAAAATATTTTTTAATATTGTTTTTACATTTTGTTATAAAAATAATTCATTTTTAAATGAATTTAAAAATAAATAATTATTGAAAAAAGAAAAAGAAAATAGAAATTGACATTTCAACTCCTGAAATCAAAACGGCCTAGTTTTGTTACGTAGCTGTTTGTCCGTCGGATCTCTCCCTCCTTCCCCCTTCAACTCTCTCTATAAAACTCAAAATCCTTCCCCCTTCTTCTTCGTTCTCCTTCCCTCTCTCAACAATGGCGGTCGCTTCCAGGAACAGGCTCACTGACCTTCAAATCCCCAGACTATTGAAGGACAGAGACGCCACCAGCCCTGAGCGCACCAAGGTCTGGACTGAGCCCAAGCTCCGCTCCGACAGAAAGGTTCCAGTCGTTTACTATCTCTCCCGAAATGGCCACCTCCAACACCCTCATTTCATGGAGGTTCCTCTTTCCTCCTCCGAAGGCCTCTATCTCAGAGGTTGTTCACAATCCTCTTCTTCTTTTCATTTTCGTTTTTCGTTTTTTCGATTTCTCCTGCTGCTTAGACTTTGATTCTCACATTTCACTTTCTTTTTCGAATGTTTCTGTTCTTCAGATGTTATCAATCGTCTCAATCTTCTTCGTGGAAATGGAATGGCCACTGCGTACTCGTGGTCGTCTAAAAGGTGAATTTAATGGCGGTTTTCGTTTTTTTCGTTTCGATTTTGTTCATAATCTGATTTCTAGGGTTTTAATTGGTTTTAGGAGCTACAAGAATGGGTTCGTATGGCACGATTTGTCGGAGAATGATTTCATTTATCCATTGCATGGTAAAGAGTATGTTCTCAAAGGATCGGAGATTCTTCATTCTTCTTTAGAGAGCCGAGTTCAAGGCTCGGAATCTTCTAGGTCTTTGAGGCCGCCGGAGATTCATAAACTCGACGGCGAGGAGTCCGATTCACCGATCCTCTCTCGCCGACGGAACCAGTCATGGAGTTCCGTCGACTTCCATGAGTACAAAGTCTACAAGACCGATTCAAGCTTCGATTCGTCGGCTAAAGCCGCCGCTGCTGATGCTTCGACTCAGACTGACGAGAAGCATCGGCGGAGGAGACGAGCGGTGAGGGAGGAAGAGAAGGAGGAAGAGAAAGAAACAGAGGAGGTTCATGGTGAATCAAACCCTACGCCGAGTACAGAGCTCAATACGGAAGAAATTTCTCCTCCGCTCTCGGATTCAAGCCCCGAAACTCTAGAATCTCTGATGAAAGCCGACGGACGTTTGATCATTTCCGAAGCCGCCAACGCCAATCGGACGGTGGAGAGTTTTCCGAGCGGGAGGATGAGGGCATCGGCGGTTCTAATGCAATTGATTTCATGTGGATCGATGTCGTTCAAGGACTGTGCAGCACCATCAATGGGGGATCAAGAATTTGCCCTCGTTGGTCACTGCAAATCCAGGGTACCTCGCATAGGCGGGAAAGAAGCAGCAGCAGGGACATCGACGGAAATTATGGGTTTCTCCGGCGTACGGTTGGAAGACAAGGAATACTTCAGTGGAAGCCTAATCGAGACCCAGAAAGTAAAGAACGCTCCAGTGGCTCTGAAGAGGTCATCTTCTTACAATGCAGATAGGTAAGGTTTCTTGTTTCTGTGATTGATTACTTTTCAAGTCTGAAATATTTTTGATTCTCTGCCTGAGGCTTCTGGGCCACCATTGGATTTGCCTGTAAGATTCGTACGGGACTGGGAAAAAGAAAAGATAAAAAGTAGACTAAAATCAACATTCATTTTGTTTGTAGCACTGCTATAGTTGATTCAGAAATGTACTGTTTTGATCCCATTTGAACTGTTTGTTTCCTCATCTAGCAAAACAAGAACTGTAGGTTGCCCACCTTCTACCTTCGTTCTGTCCATTTCATTTCATTCAATTTTCTGTCCCACAGTTCACAGATGATCTGATAATTTGAATGAATGCTCTGTTTCTGTTTGGTTTTGGGTCTTAAGTAGGAAGTTGAATCCACCCAACTAGGGGAGACTGCCTTCCATCTGTTTGTTTCTATATTCCAAAGAGTAGAGAATTTGATGGAAGAATACCATACCCAACTCCCCAAGTTAAGTTTCATCCATTCTTTTTGTAACCGCTCAAGCCCACCGTTAACAAATATTGTCTGCTTTAGCTCGTTACGTATCACCATCAGCCTCATGGTTTTAGACGCGTATGCTAGGGAGAGCCACACCCTTACAAATGTTTCGTTCCCCTATCCAACTGATGTGCGATCTCACAATCCACCCACTTGGGTAACAGCTTAAGCCTACCGCTAGTAGATATTGTCCGCTTTAGCCCGTTATGTATAACCATCAGCCTCACGGTTTTCGGTTTTAAAACGCATCTGCTAGGTAGAGTTTTCCACTCCCTTATAAATGCTTTGTTCCCTATCCAACTGACGTGGATCTCACACTTTTGCTTTTGCTGCTTGCTTTGTATGGTTGTTTATAAATGTTCTCTAGCTAGTAACTACAGAAGCCCTGAATGATAGGGAGGGGAATGGTGAAGAAAGTTGAAACTCAAAATCTGTAAATGAATGATGTGTTTGAATTACAGGGCCTCACAGCTGCAAATGTCGGAGAAGGAGATCGACGCAGCAGCACGTGCAAAATGCATACCGAGAAAGCACAGGTCATCCGGCCAAGGAACGAAGAAGGAGACTAACAACATAACCGACGGCCCTTCCATCACCACCAGCAATAGCCAACATGGAAGCAAAAGACTCACACAGAACAACAATGAATAGACAGACCCAATACACACAATCCTTCTGAAACTCTCATCAAACAAGGAGAAAAGGGAAGAACAAGCAGCCCGCCCGCCCGCCCGCACCGAGCACCGTCCAAAGCAGACAAGAAAAAAGGTGCATTGTAAACTGAGAAATTTGATTTAGTTTTTTGCGTTGAGTGAGTCAACCTAGTGTTAGTGGGGGTTGAATTTTTGACATGAATGTTGATGAAATAGAGGCATTAAGCTCCCAATGTGACAACTTTTGTTTGACCAAGGCTACAATGAGCGTTGGAATTGGGAAAGGATAGGTGGTCATAGGTATAGGTGGTCACGGGTAACGAGTAGGGTAGGGGCGTCGGCAGTGGAAGGGCCGACAGTTGCCATATTGGAGAAGAGAAGACGTGACTTGTAAAATGGACATTTGTATTGTACTTGGTATTATAAATTATTGAGCATTGCTGATTGCTGTGGCTGTTTTCACAAGTGGTGCGAGTTTTTGCACCAAAATAGAACAGCCGTGGAGAACAGGGACTACTTACTCACTTGTCGAGGCTTGTTCGCTCTCGCCCGTTGATTGAAACTTTATGCCCACATTCACTGCCCCGTTAGGCAATTTTCTTCCCGATAGGAGAGTAATTAGATGAGAACAAACTGACAAAAACGTCGAGATTTCAATTTTACAGAAATGTTATGATTTTTAGATGCGATGGAAATTGTCAATATTGAACTTGTGAGATCATATGTCGGTTGGACAATGGATCGAAATATTCCTTATAAGGTGTGGAAACCTCTCGAAACCTTTTTAGTGAAAGTCTAAAGAGGACAATATCCGTTAGTAATGGATGTGAGATTCCACATCGGTCGAAGAGAACGAATCATTCTTTATTAGGGTGTGGATACCTCTCCCTAACAGATATAAGGGTGTGGATACCTCTCCCTAACAGATATAAGGGTGTGGATACCTCTCCCTAACAGATATAAGGGTGTGGATACCTCTCCCTAACAGATATAAGGGTGTGGATACCTCTCCCTAACAGATATAAGGGTGTGGATACCTCTCCCTAACCTCCCTAACAGATATAAGGGTGTGGATACCTCTCCCTAACAGATATAAGGGTGTGGATACCTCTCCCTAACAGATATAAGGGTGTGGATACCTCTCCCTAACAGATATAAGGGTGTGGATACCTCTCCCTAACAGATATAAGGGTGCAGATACCTCTCCCTAATAGATATAAGGGTATAAGGGTGCGGATACCACTCCCTAACAGACGAGAGGACAATATCATACCTCTCCCTAACAGACGAGAGGACAATATCTGATAGCAGGTTGGGCTATTATAGAACTCATAGTCGACAATATCTGATTAATTCACTTGCAAGCTTTTAATGCCTTAAATCTCTCCATCTACCTTTCTCAAAAAGAGAATTTTAAAAACAATTAATTAAAAAAAGGAATCCAAAGAAAATAGTGTAAATCAAAAGCTAATTTGCCCTAACTAATGAGTCATCACAAATCATAATTAACCAAAACCATTCAAACCATTCAAGTGTGTATTAAAATAGGATAGGAATTGACGATAGTAAATGCAATCACATACAAATCGTTTTTGAGACCTATCATTAAACATCATTTTATGACCTTGGTCTCAACTTCTAGTAATAGAATATGTAGTACTTCTCTACACACGGTCCACGCACATGGATCCCTAGATGACCTCGTATACATACCCCTAGACTTAGCTTTCAGCTAGCATACACTCACATTGTCGATATACCACGGAGAGAAGGGAGTGTGCGTAGTATCAAGGTGTACATAATATCGTATCGTAACATCATGGCAAACATAAATGTCGTAAGGTACATGTTTGTACCGATCATAACAGAAAAGTATTCTAATGCACGTGAACACACAATATGCATGAGGTCCATATAATTTAAGATCATGATATGTATTTGTGGTGCAATACATATTTTCGTTATTTTCATACATTACATAATCATTTCATATCATTACAAGGTAAGAGTACTCTAAGATACCATACTTTCATAATATATACAAATTTATCAATAACATAATGAGTAAACATGACAATCTATGACATGATATTTCTCATCATAACAATCATAACATATTAAGCAAACATACTAATGACAAGGTACGACGCGCATAAGGGTCACAGGACATTGCACCGCTCATGCTTCAAACATTTCATCCAACCCAAGAAGTAGTGAACTCACTTACATAGCTGGGAAGGTATCGTATTGTATTCTTTACCAGAATATTAGAGTTGAATCTCCACCCGACTTAAGGGATGTTCATGGATTAGTTTTAGCCAGATCGAGTTGTAAATTTTTTCAATCCAAACAATTTTTATTAAATAATCAATTCAACCTAACCAAACTATAAAAATTTTAAATTGTTTGGTTTAGACGGTTCACGTTGTTTATTCAATTTTGTTAGTATTGATACTAAAGTAAAATATTAGTTTGTAAAATATATATTTATTTATTTTCAAATATTTAATTAAGATTTACAACTTAATTTCATCTGTACCTTAAAAATTGCATTCTAAACATTTAAAAATTATTTTAAGAGCTATTCGAAAATAAATAACCAAAAAATAATTATGACAGTAAATAAAAAATATATGTTTATATAACTTTTTCGCAAACAAAAATGTATTAAATTAACAATAAATTTGAGTTTGCTCGGTTTAACCCAATCTAGTTTGAGAGCACATGAACTAATCCTATCTATAAAATTTCATTTATTTGAACTCAACCCAACCCAACCCAAATCAGTTCGTAACTCAACCCAAACAGTACAAATTAGGTCAACCCAAATCAGTTCATAGCCAAACCAACCCAAATCAGTTCATAACTCAACCTAAACCGTATAAAATAGGTTGGATCGATTAGATTTTCCAGTTGTTTTAGTTGACGACTATTATTTCTTATGTCCTCGTATACATAGGATTAAAGTGTCAACTAAGTATACTCTCGACCAAATGTCAGCTCGAAACCCTTACGCTCGTCATAAACTCAAAATAATTCTAAATAGTAATATAAATGTTCAAATATTCATTAATTTATGAAAGTTTATTTAATGCCTAATTAATTTTAAAATTGGGGTTAATTGAATTATTTAATGTTAAGGTTTACAACTTTAGGCACATAAATGCATGTGATTAATAATTAAATAATTAAAAAGTTAGTATAAAGTGGAAAGAAAATGGACCAACTAGTTATTGCTTGAAGCATATGCTTAGAAGATCCTCTTCTCCCACAACATCATAAACCAACCCCCCACCACCTCCCAATTTCTTCCCAAGAACCTACCCTCCTCTTTCCCCTCTTGGGAGCTTTGAAGAACCATCCATGGCTTCCCCCTCGATGCCTTTTCTTCGGTCGGAGCTCGAGTTCTCGATGGCTTCTCGAACGTTCCTCTTTCAGGAGATCAGTAGCTACGAAGTGAAGAAACGAGAACGTGGGTTCTGATCGTTACACAACGATGGTGCAGCCACGTGCATCATTTTGGGCAACGACTACTCTTTGGCATATTAGAAAACTGTATGAGTCAGACGACAAAATAATGAAGTCAACGTGTACAACAAAAGCTACTTTTGTCCGAGATTTGGTATTTTGTTTTTCTTCTTCCTAGCTGACTTTCACCATTTTGTTATTTATCTTATTGACTATTTATATGTTCACGATTCTTCGTTGAGTTGAATCTCTATCGTTTTGTTGGAATTGTTTGATTACTATATCGAGAGATTCTGGAACTGCGTTTATAATATTTCTTTGTAGCTTTTTCTAATTTGAAAAGCCCACGAAAGAGGTTTTTTATTATGGAATAATGATACATCTAGGAAGCTTCGTTATAATAATCTTAGATTTGTGTACTAAATTTTTTGAAAGGGCTTTTACCCATGCTTACTCATCTACCTTTTTGGTTATTTTCTATTGAACGTAACCTAGTTTATGATCCGACTTATAGGGTTATTATAAAAGTATGAAACCAGTCTTGTTCGTTTGGTTTAAGGAATTATACGTTTGTAATTCCTATCGTTTACATTATAAGTTTAACAGTTGTAGTGTGGGGATCGAACCATCTATTTGGGATGGTAGTTTTTACTTATCCACTTAATTATGCTCGAATTGTATAGGAAATCGCACGTTCTTGGATTTTTATTTTGAGAATTTAGAAAAATGACATGAAATAAATTAGCAAAAGGTTGACAATAAAAAAAAAAACACATTTATGTTCTTTAAATTTTTTTAGAAGTTTTTGAATCATTTAAAATACACATTAAATTTATGGAGGAAATATCAAATATCCACAAATACATTTTCCTCTCGTGTGGATTTCCACTCTTCGGGTCTCTCAGTGATGCAGATGCATCCTTATAGAAATGAAAACATCAGGGAAGCTATTAGTGATAAGTCCTTCCCATTTTCCCTCTTTGCCAATGTCGGCTATTATTTTTTCTCTAAAGAGGGTACCAACTCTCTCTGTGATTAGAAAACCTCTTAATACCGAATGATCAATTACAAGAAGCAAGATAAAAAAGATTTGAGTATCAAATTAAGAAAGAATGGAGTGACAATAAATACCAAAGTGATTTGAAGACATCTTTTTGGCCTATTTACAGACATAGGAATGTAATATTCAAGTTTGAAATTATGTGAAATACAAAAAAACCTTGTGTTTTCATGGGTGTTATCTTTCTTTTTCAAACTCTATTTAAGTTTAAAGTAAAAATCAATTAATTGGATTAGTCTTGATCAAACTAATTTCGGAGGGAGGGAGTGAGAGGTAAGAGTGACCATAATAGATTCCAAGTTCGAAAGTTATTCATCCTTCTAACTAGCTCTTGGTTTGAATCATAAGTTCGATCTAAGAATTATTCATCCTTCTAACTAGTTCTTGGTTGGAATAATTCATTAAGTTAGCTTTATTTGTGACAAGAATCCTAGAAAGACCTCTAGTTTTGCAAATCTAGCAATTGTTAGCGCTTATCACCTCTTACATGAAATCATCATCAAAAGTAGTCGGGCAGCATGATTAAAAAGTGGCCATAATCACATAGGAGAAAGAAGATAAATTAGAGAAGAAACTAGGTAAAAAATCGGCCTCAAACCGAACTCTAAACCTCAGCCTCGATAGCCCCACCCAAATCGCAAGCTCAAAATCGAACCACATCAGGCTCAGACTACCCATGTGATCAGCTCCCGAGCACACAACCATAGGTCACTCTCTTCTGCCACAACTAGCGTATGGCTCGCCGACTCCCTTCTGCTCCAGCTAGACTTAAACGACTCTATTTTGACATTTTGGACCCCGTTCTATCATTTTAGACCATTCTTAGCTAACAAGGTAAATGAGATTATTGTTGAAATGTCTTTGGAATAGGTTGGATGATGTATAGTGTATGAATCACAAGTATGGCTTCTCTACGTGCTATTTCTTGTATTTTATATTATGAACTTTCTATAATGCATGTACTTCCAGTATGTTGATGTTATGAGATACTACATCGATTGGAAAGGGGAACAAAACATTTCTTATAAAGGTGTGAAAACCTCTCTCTAGTAGAGGCATTTAAAACCATGAGGCTAACGCCAAAACGTAACAAATCAAAGTGGACAATATCTGCTAAAGGTGGGTTTGAGCTGTACTCCCAAGGGAAGTGGATTGTTTGAGTTGTACTCCCAAGGGAAGTGGATTGTGAGATCCTACATCGATTGTGGGCTTGGATTGTTTGTTACCGTGTTGATCCATGTATGCTATGATATCATGTTCACGTTGTGTCCTATGAGACACTTGATGAACCATATATGATAAAAATGAAAGATATACCATGCACATGTATGTACGTCTCATAAAGAGGTTATGTCATAAAAAGTATGGAACATGTGTAGAAAAGAACGATGCATCCAAGCATCCAACCCGATGCATCCAAGCATCCAACCCTATCGATAAAGAAATTAGAGCCCAAATGAGTAATTATGGAAAAATAAGTCCAAGTCCCATCATGAACCATATTAGATGTGACTACATTTCACGTGGGTCACTTATGACCCACTTATCGAGTTTAACATTAAACTTAATGGAATCAAATCACAATAACCTAAAAATCAGAGAAAAAAGTGTACTTTCTCGTTTTATAATTCATTAAATGCAATAAAAAAAATAACGATATTTAGAGCAAGAACTTAAAATCGAAATCAAATAATTACAGCCAGGCTTTCACACGAGCCCGCTCGAAGGAAAATTGGTCTCAAAGAGATCTATTATTGAACTTGAAACTCAAGTGAGAGAGATCAAAGTTGGAGTAGAAGTGGGTACCATAGCAAGAAACTCAAGGGAATAAAAAAGCACTAGTTCTCTTCCAATATAACTAAAAACCAAAATGTCTTCACCAAAACAATAAAAATTCTCTTGGAATTAACTTCAAAGATTACCAAAATCTAATCATTACAGAACAAGATCATTCTTTACCGAGAATATGTAGAGTACTATTTGAAAGCTATGTCAAAACTCCAAAATGGATACTCAAAACCATGTTCAGTAGAAGAAACCAAGCACTTTACCTCCAACGTTCTTCCTTCTAGCTTCTTCATGATCCATAATTCCCGCAGATGTTGTCAGCACGATGAATCCAAACTGCAGATTTCAATTTCATCAAACAGTTAATTAACATGTTTTAGGCCACGTTACTCAACAAATCTCTATACAGTCAATACCCACATAGGAAAATAGAGGATAATTAAAACCCAGTGTCACATTTGCAAAACTAAACATGTACTCAATTTCACTCATTGGAGGTCCAATTAATTCAAGGTCGCGAGGCCATGTTACTCAATTTAGCATCTAAGATAATCTAAGGCTCTATTTGTTCCTGGAAGGTCGAACTAATTAATAGTAAAGTAATGTTCGGACGGTTAGTGTCTGTTCTGCATGACTATGAATGTTCTAGCTAAGGAGCAAATTCAGGGTCCCTTGACTTTGTCCATGTCAACAAATAATTCGAAATGCCTCAACTTTTTTAGAACAAGTCCAGGTCCCTAGCAATGACTCAAAGCACTGATTTTGACACTATTTCAGAAACCCAATGACTCAATCATATAGATATGTAAAATAAAGAACGGATTTTCAATCCTGGCAGGAAAGGGAGAGACACAGATACTCAATTTCGGTCATCGGCATCGACCAAAGTACTTAACTTTCATAACGGGTAAAAGTAACAGAGATCGAACACTAACCTGTCTGGATGGGAGCAGCCTAGCAGTCCAGCCTTCAATTTCCTTAACACCCACATCAAAACGAGGACTAATAACGCCACATTTGTTCAGCCTGCCGTTCAGTTCAACAACAATTTTCCCAGATCTATGATCATCGACATACTCAAATTCCCCAATATAACCTAAAAATTAAAGCAAAAAAAAGATAAAATTAGATAACCTCCAGAGAAACTGTTAAAATGAAGTCAAACCATAGAGGAGGTGAAGAAAGCAAACGAACCATGCTTCTGCATAACCATCAGAAACTTTATGATCACTTTGGAGGACGGCCTGATCATGACCTGTCGTTTCCCCCTCTTCTCTGCATTGTACATGCTCTTAAGAGCATCGTTCAAAACACTAATTCTGACCATCCTTCAAAATTAAAGCTTCATGGAGTTTCCGGCGAGAGAAAAAGATAGAAAAAATCAACAACTATGATAAAGAAATTCATACAATTTACCAAAAAAAAAGCTCGAAACACTCCAATCCACTAACAACCAGTTGCTAAAAAATATATTAAAATTCCAGTAAGAACTCACTCCCACTCCACTAAAATCTAAACACCATTTCATTTGAAATCATTCAACAATCAAATAGAATCCCCATCGACGAACTAGTGATTGTTATGATCATTCAACAGCTTAATCAATGCAAAAATGAAGCACAAAACATACACATACAGTACTTGTTGATCTGAAAGGAGACGAAGAGATGGAGGGGGTGTACCTGAATCGCAGAAGGAGGCGTCCGTCAGCTTCAACTATGAGGAGAAAGAAAGGGCGCTAGGGTTTGAGGCTAGAGAAGTTTATAAATCCTGGAGACGAAAACCCTCGCTCTCACTTGGGCCTAAAGGAGCCCTCCGTACAAATTGGGCCTTATTTCTTGGGCTGGGCTTTTTTCCAATATGATGCGTTTGTAATTATTCTATTTTAAAAATATAAAAAATTTAATAACATTTTTGAACTTTTATAAAAATTTAAAAAACATTTGATAAAATTAAAGGTTTGGAGATTTTTTTAAAATTATTGGACTGTATTCTCATTTAATTTTGAAATTTTCATTCATTTAATATAAAAAAAACAAACAGTTAATTTAAGTTAGATCGAGCTGGTTGGACTTGTCGAATTAGGGTTGGAGATTTTTTTTTGGGTTTATTGGTCGTAGGTCGAGGGTTTGATTCGGTCAATGATGATTTAGGGTTAGCTTCAAAAAAATGCATTAAAGAGGTATTTGTCGATCCCACTTGCCGCAGTAGGTGACTTGTCGCAGCAATTACAACATACAAGTCCACGCTACTTTCGTTGAGTTCAGCACCTTTGGTAATTTACAGAAGGTAGTTGAATGTTGTGAACACCTTCCCAAAAGTCGTTTTCTCTCATCGCCCACAACATTCATCTCTACCTTGATTGCGAACCGGGTTCAACGTCACTATTCTGTTCGAGTTGTTGTGGTACCACAATCGTTGTCGTCCTAACGAAATTCATCACTTGACGCTATGAGTGACTTGTCACAACATAGGAGCCTACACTGCTTCTATCGAGTTCAACAGCTTTTGTAATTTGCAGAGAGTAACAGATCTCATATGTTCTCTTCAGTCTATTATTTTAAGTCGAGGTTTTGGTTATAATCTTCGGTCTCTATTATGTTTAGGATTGAACCGACCGAGATACCTAAATAAGTAATAATTTTATTAGAATTAGTTGAGGGAAATGATTTTACAATGTTAATTAAGTGTTTAACTACATCTAATTTAATCTAATTTATTTTAATTCAACCTAGTTAATTATTACATTTTTATCTAGTTTCCATTAATTAGTGAAAACTAATACATCAACCAAGCTCAATTAGTAAATTAATTTAGTTTTTAATCTATTAATTTAAAATAAAAATATTAAATTGATTTTATTTATTTATAATGAACTGATTCAAATTAATTTAATTTTAGGAGAATTTATGAACCAACGCATATAATTTTTATTTATTTAAATAAAATATAAATAAGTTTATAACTTAATTCGACCGGGCAGAATTATCAAGATTTTTTAACATTAAAAAAAAATGAAAAACAAAAAAAATCCTCTCTTCTGATTGGTCCATTTTGAATTAACGCGGATCGGTCTACAGTCTATCCACACCCGTCGATTGAACTGTATCGTACGGTCAAACGTGCACCCATTTCTGAGTTCGTCTCCATCCCCAAATGCTCGTTGTTTCATACCGCTCTATAAAAACATTACCTCAACTTCAGAGCTTCTCATCGTCATATCCACTGATCCAAACCTGTTTTCCTGTAATCTCTGCAACTGCCTTTGATTTTCCGGCGACCAGGTCAAGTTCCGATGGATTCTAGCGCCAAGTTAAAGAAGGGAGCAGGTGGAAGAAAGGGCGGCGGTCCAAAGAAGAAGCCAGTTTCCCGCTCCGTTAAGGCCGGTCTCCAGTTCCCCGTCGGTAGAATTGGTCGGTATTTGAAGAATGGCCGGTATGCTCGACGTGTCGGTACCGGAGCTCCGGTCTACTTGGCCGCCGTTCTTGAGTATCTCGCCGCTGAGGTACATGCTGAACTCCTGCTGCTTTCTAGATCTGTGTTTCTTTCTGTTGGATGTGGATGGTTAGGGATTCGAATTTAATTCTGGAACTAGATTCTTAACTCATCGATTGGCTGTTCTTACGTTGAATTTTGCTAGATCATTATGAACTATTTGATTTGAGGAAAAGATTAGGGAATTCAAAGAACTGATGAATTTGAAATGAAATATCTCGTGAATTTTAGCTGCGGTTGACTAATTATTGCTTTTGACATGTGTTTGCTGTAGCTTGGAACATAATTATTGATTGGAATGTTGAATTCAACTTGATTTCGTTATTGGATTTGGTGAGCATGAATATGATTGAAACATTGGTTATATGGATCTTAAATTTCAAATAAACATCGAATCCTATGCTTTTTGATCTCTAATCTATCAAGAACGGGGGCAAATTAGGTGTTGGAATTGGCTGGAAATGCAGCCCGAGACAACAAGAAGAACAGAATAATTCCTAGGCATGTATTGTTGGCCATAAGGAACGATGAAGAGCTTGGGAAATTGCTTGCCGGCGTAACGATTGCACATGGTGGTGTTCTTCCAAACATAAACCCAGTTCTGTTGCCTAAGAAGAGTGAAAAAGCAGCACCTAAAGAACCTAAATCTCCATCAAAGGCCTCTAAGGCTACAAAATCCCCAAAAAAGGCTTAGGTTTTCTTGTTCATCTGAAAAACTTTGACTTGTTCTTTGCCCATTTGTATGTACTTTGTTGGCCTTTTAGAGTCGTCTTCTGCGTTGTTTATTAATGTAAGCTCGAAACTGATGAATTTGAAGACTCTGTATCACTCCCATCATCATCTTAATGATCAATCCCTGTACTTGTTATGATTGTTTAGCCATCAATTCTTTGGCTTCTATGGATATGAGATAGATAAAATGGAAATGAACTGATCTCTCAAAGTTCGTTTGTTTTTGTTAGGAATCTTGTACTTCTACAATAGTATGATATTATCTACGTTTTGAGCATAAGTTCTTATGGTTCTTCCCCCAAAAGACATTGTATCAATGGAGATGTATTCTTACATATTATGATTAATTTCCGTAGTTAGCCCATATGGGACATCCTTTCAAAAATCCTTGCGTTGAACAAAGTACATCATTTGTTTGACACTTGAGTCACTTTTGAGTACACGAGGTTTTTATTGATATGACTAAGTTAAAGGCATGATTTTGATACCAAGTTAGAAATCACGAAACTCTACAATAGTATGTTATTATTTATGTATAAACTCTCATGGTTTTGCTTTTAGTTTCTCCAAAAAGTCTCGTCTCCTTTCTAACTTATAAATCTATTATAATCTTCCATAGTTTTGTTATTACTTTTTTTTACTTATTTGGTTTGATAAATCATTTTTGTTGGTTATATCATTTCTATAACATAATTATTTATGATACATTCAAACTCTCACGTTTTCTTCCACATAGTCTTTCTTCTTGGCTTTTGTGACTTCAGAACCTGTCAATTGCGTTTGCCGACTAGTCATGATCATGTGTCTATGGTCCACAATTGAACACTATTTGAGCATTGCATTGTCTTCTGCAAGTTTCGACAGTTTAACCGCCGACTGTTTTCCAATCTTGATCACACTATGTTTGTGAAGCTTAGTGTTGATAAGCCTTTATTCTTATTGATTTCTCTCGTACTTGCTAGTTTTGATTTTTCTTCCATTCACTTCAGATTTCTTTTTTTCTTGCACCAATGTGCGTTTGGCAAGTCTAGGGGAGACCAAACACACATTGTCGACACCCCTCGACTTGCCATGATGCAAGAAAAAGATGAATCTTAAGTGGATGGAAGGAAGCTCAAAACTAGCAAGTTCGAGGGAGATCAACATGAATCAAGACTTATCAACATGAAGTTTCACAAATGTAGTGTTCAACATGCGGAGAAAAATCGGTGGTCGAACTCTCGAAACTTGCAAGAGGCAATGCAACGCTCAAATGGTATTCAATTGTGGAGAGTGGATACATGATCATTGACTCATTGGCAAAATCTAGACTTTGGTGGGATGCATTAGAGTTGGAAAAGGTTGATTTTTTATATTTTTCATAGTTTCCTTATTTTTACACGAAAAAATATAGTTGGAAAAGGTTGAATATTTATATTTAGTAACGTAACGTCCTTTTCATGACAAATAGAACCTAAAACCTAACTGTAACGTCCTTTTCTGGTGGACGTGCATTATTTCTATACACAACCTACTTAGCAAACATCACTTACATTCTCCCAAATTTGATCATGGGCATGCGTCGCACAGTCAAACACAACGAAAATGTAAATCATGACTATATGCATATACATAAACACTATAATTTTTATATGAGACAACTATGAAAAAATTATTCTCTTTTCATATATCGGTTAATAAAGAAGATTATATTTCTTAGGGTGATCATATGCTATACAATCTCAATACTAAATGTGTTACGAACTCTTTGATTTGCATGAGTGAGAGCGACCTTTGTAACTTACTCTTTGATTTGCATGAGTGAGAGCGACCTTTGTAACTTATTCAATTAGTGTACGATTTCAATACTTATTACAGAGCTGAAAATATAATTAAAGGAAAAATCATGAGTATATAAGCGAGAGACATTATCTTCCTTTTGTAGAAACCAAAAACAAAGTTACGAGAGTTTATGTTCAAAGTGGACCGTATCTAATAAAAACATGTTTGGTAAAATATCTTTCCATTTCAATATTTATTTGATTATTCAATTCATTTTTATTGTCAACTATTATCTAATAACTATTGTTTACCCATATCAATGCATCGAGTGTCGTTGGTGAAGAAGAAGGTACACTGTTCAATTGGTTAAGCAAATAAGTTTGATTCAACATTTTAATATCGTTTAGATCCCATTTTAGATTGGTTCATAGCACTATGGTTTGATTCAGCCTGATTCATGTTCTATTCATGATATTCTCACCAACCAGGTTCGATTTGAGAATTTTTAGTCTTAGTTCAATTATTATCTTTAATCTCGGTTCAGAAGTTTTCCTTGTTGTTTGGAGTAGGTTCAAGAATTATTCATGATTTTCTAGAATGGTAAATGAGTTGTAAGATTGATTTCTATAAGCATTGATGGTCGTTGGTGACATTGGACTCCATCGGAGTTGTACTTAAGCTACGAAAGGATCTTAAGACGGTTGAATTTTGCTTATTGAGATTCCACCGGTCACGATGGTCATAGACATGTTATATGCAGTTGCATTTTTCAACCTCAACACTGAGATTATCTCTAAACCTTTAAATATATATACGGTTTTTAATTAATGTTTGAAAATAAACAAATAAATGTTTTATTTATTAACATTTTACTTTAATAAAAAATTTAAATAAATTATACGAACAACCCGAACCAACCCAACTCAAATATTTTATGATTGAGTTCGGGTCAAAAAAAGATGTGGTAGCCCTACGATTCCCACAATTTTATTCTCTAATATTTTTTGAAGTACTATTATAAGTTAAAATAACACTATTAAAATATTATAACTTTAATAAAAACATTATAAAATGTTCACAGTTCAGTTATACAAAAACGTTACAGAATCTCAAACTTTTAATAAGATCTACCGTCATAACTTACAAAAAAAAAAAAAAAAAAATGCTATAAAAGGTCTATAATAGCGTTTTTCATGAGCTATTGTGTTCATTATTTCTTGTAGTGTATGATTAATCATAAAGAGAATGTGAGATTCCACATCCGTTGGAGAGGGAAACGAAACATTCTTTATAAAAGTATAGAAATCTCTCTCTAGGAGACGTGTTTTAAAACTGTGAGGCTGACGGCGATACATAACGGGTCAAATCGGACAAGTCCGATGTGCCAACGAGGACGTTGGGCCCCTAAGGAAGGTGAATTATTAGATCCCACATCGGTTGGAGAGGGAAACAAAAATTTCTTTATAAAAATGTGGAAATCTCTCCCTAGCAGACGTATTTTAAAACGTGAGGCTGACGACGATACGTAACGGGTTAAAATAAACAATATTTACTAGTGATAGGTTTTAAATAGTTACGGAGAACTTTACATAATAACGGGTCAAATCAGACAATATAACTTGAGCATAGAAATTTTTTTAAAAAAATCATATGGTACGAACAAATATGGAAGCGTAGAAAAATACCTCTTAAAACACAAGACTTTTAGGAAACACATAATTGAGTGATATAATGAATACCGCCTGCTCAAACCCCACTTGTTTTTCCGTACTCATTTTGTGGCTACTTTGAATTTTCCACGAACCGAAACGTAGCTCAACCATTAAGATATAGATCTCAACTAAAAGGTTAAACGTTCTAACAAGACAGAAATTAAATCGAGAATCTAAATAGCTTCGTGAAGAAAAAGCCTATTATCATATAAATTCAGATCGTTCAATCTTTCTCCCTACAATTGTTAATCTCAAAAAATTAAACGAAATGTGGATCATATCGAACATTTTTTGTATAGACGCTATGGTTAGGTGGCGCCTATTTTCTTGATTGATTTCATTTATTAAGGGTTGGTTTGATCATAAATAAATTCAAAGTCTATAGATGGACCATTTCTTCGGAATTCATTTCTCCCCCTAATCAATGAATGCCCTCAAATATCCAACATATATTTCATAGCGAGATATATATATATATATATATATATCTGAAATGACTCGTATTAGTTTATAGGGATAAATAGGTAATGTGACCATGTCGCTGGGAATATAGGAGAATGTCGGGACAAACAAGTACTGAATCCGAATTGCAAATCCTAGACATGAATCGTTACATAACTTGTATAGATATACAATATATATTATCATAATATATAAGTTGTAGGCATGACTCTCCAATTTTATAGTAAAGAAAGAGATGGATCGTACTCATAATTAATAAGTAATGATTTATGCCTTATCAAACTCGAAAGACCTGTACGAACATGTTTTGATGTGTGAAAAACTCAATGAATTTTTTAGTTATAATTTGAATGTGGATTACTTTTGTTAAATACTAGCCACATCGAGATGTTTTAAAAATGATCGTAATTCAGTTCAACAATATAATATAATTATTTATAATAAAAAAAACACGTGTACAAAGAGAGCATTAACTAACATGCTTTCAACAATTTGGTTGAAAATTTTGAACGGGCTCAAGGGCCGAGAATCTCCGTTGTGAATGAGAGAGAAAATTGGGAGAGATTTCTTCGTGTTAGGTAAACGAGAATGAGAATAGAGATCATATTCCCTATACCTACCCCTATCTTCCTCCGACACCGTTAAATTTTTGCTACGCTCCACAGCGTTCACTTTTGCACAAAAATAACTTGTAATATTAAAATTTGAGCTTCTAAAAATTATGGTGAACATTATATTATATTTTTGCGATTTATGAGGATGTTTTATTTATTTAGTTTTTTAAATGAATATTTTTTTACAAAAATATTAAAAAAATGAAAAAATTTCTTCGATCCCACAATTTCCGGCGATGATTCCCCGTCCCAATTCTACAAAAATAAATAAAGATAGGGACAAAGATGAAAATATGAGGCGGAGACGACTTCTCCGTCCTCAGCTTATCATGTGGACGTCTCTAATTATACGTAGAAGAGGAGAACTTTAAAACTATAGTTTAACGATATGGACCCAAGAATTAAGTAATAATCTAAACTTAGGTTAGTAGATAAGCCACTTATATGTTGAGAAATAAATAATTTCATACAGTTAGTTAGTATCAAACATGCCCCACGAACCCATTGAGAATTTTTAAAATATAACAAAATAAAATATTAAACACGATACGATAGTTTAGATTAAATGACGAAGATTTAACGAAAAGCGACCACATACAAGATTCCACTAACCTGGTGGTCCCCACACGTTTCAGATTTAAACGGAATTTACATTACGTTCATATCCAATCCATACAAAATAACTTTTTTTTTAAATAAATTAAAATAAATTTGATTTATACACGTCTCAAAGATTATATCCTCACACATCACTTCTTACGTTTGTCCTTATCTGCCGCCGTCCACCGCCGCCTCATCCACTTTGCCGACCACCATGAAAATGATACGGCGACGACGAAAACGACGACGTCGAAGTAACACTCCCTCCCGAATTCCCATCGGCGTGAAGCAAATCCGACAAGTAGTTCCCCAAATCATCCGGCGCAAATCTCACCTCCGAATCATTTCCGTAAAGATTCTCCAATCGCGTCCGGTAGTTGATGTAGAACTCACCGTAGAGCGTTCCGAGTTTCTTCCCCAGCGTGATCTTGATGTGCTCACGCAGCTTTGAATCCGTCACGATCCACGACGCTTGATGCTTGTAGGCTTCTTCGAATGCGATATTGAAATCGTGGAAGTGTTTTCTTGCTCTCTCCGGTGAGATCTCCGCCATCGGATTCTCCGGCAGTGATAAGAACACTCTGCTCCATCCCATCCGTATGTAGCTTGATGTGTACTGCTTCACCTTCGCTTCGTGGCTCTCGATCCACTCGTCTCCTAGAACGAATCTCAGATTCGAGGTTCGTACCTTCACGACGATGTACTCGAGGTTGTTCGCTAGGAAGATGTACGACAGAGGCGCGTCGTGGTACACCTCCGCTTTGCTGTCGAGCTTCGAGAGGAGGACTAAAATCAACCAGGCCAAGCGTAGGGCGAGAGGATTTTCTTCGGAATCGTTTCCGCCAAAGAAGGATTCCGGCAATGGAGAGTGAAGCATCAACGGCCAATCCGCGACTATTCCTGGGAGGATTCCGCTGTAGTCGCTGAGGAATGCTATGTAGTTCATCACGTAGCGAGTGAGTGGATGAACTCCGCCGCCTGGTACTGGCGTTTTGGAGGAATCTTTCTGAATGTGAGATTCGAAATCGACAAACATAGAGCGAATGCTTTCCGCGATTTTCGTTAGCGAATGGTCGATTAGAGATCGGACGGAGGCCGTGGATTCGCAGGCGAACATTGATTCGATATCCGGCCAGAGATTGAAGATCGCTTCGTACAGATCGAGAATCAGGAAAATTTTCTCGGGAGATTTCTTCGATTTCACCGCCATTTCCGGGAAGCCAAACAGAGTCAGAGCGCTCTCTTTGGTAATTTCAGAGAAAACAGACTCCCTAATCGAAGCGGAACTCCAAAAAACTCGATCGCAGAGGTATTTCTCCGCTTCGAAGAAAGTTTTAACCGCGATTTTAACAGCATTCAACCAGTTCTTGATCTTCACTTCCAAAACCTCCCACTCCATCCTATGAACATGATGATAACTCGTTTTCGCAACTCCGAGATTATACAGTCCTTCCTCAACAATCGATTTCCGATTAACAGTGTAAATCTTCACACACTCTTTACCATAACCAGCAGAAATCATACCTTCCGCAATCGATTTCAAATCCGCTATAGCCGATCTCGACATCCGCTCCTCCTCGGAAACATTCTCGTTCGCAAATCGCAAATCGTCCTCAGAATCATCCTCCAAATCAGAGTTACCAGTCAGAACCGAATTCCTAGACGACCGATTCGAAATAGATTCCGGATCCAGATGCGTCCGATTCTCCGCCAAAATCCTGTGGAACTCCCTCTGCAGCCTCTTCATCGCGGTCTGCATCAGACGCTGAGCGCGAACAAGATGGTGAGAGTTCGTATGCTCGGAGCCGAAATAATCCATTGCCGTCTGCAAATCCTTGATGGCCTTCAGGTACTGTTTAGCCTCGTAGCGGTCGTCTTGGAAGAGAGGAGTGATATCGGCATAAGACGAAGAAGCAGAGTCCCACTTGGTAATTAGGGTTTCTGCAACTTCAATATTCTCCTCCATTAGAGACTCGCAGAGGCCGTGCGACGGCGTGGCTCTAGCAGGGGAATGAGACGGCGTGGTTCTGGCAGGAGAATGCGAAGGCGTTAGAGACTTGAAGAAATGGTTTCTCATCTTCAAGAGTGAAAGAAAAAAAGCTCGAGTTTGGTAATGGCTATGGCGGCAAAGAGAAACCGAAGGGGAATTTATAGAGAGAATAAATGAGGGGAGGAACGGGGAAGGTTCGAAGATTGAAGCTTTTTTGACCTTTTGACTGAGTTTGCTTCTATTTATGAAGCAACTCGAACGAGTCAACTCAGTCTTATTATTTATTATTATTTATTATTTATTATTTATTATTTTTCTTTTTGGGTCAATTGCCTACCGTTGCTGATTTTTGTCCTATTTGACCAAAACGATTCGTATTGGTCAAAAACGGAGACATATGGATAACACATACCCACTTTTTTTTACTTATTAAATCCACTAAATTAATCCATGTGTTTAAAAATATTTTTAAAAATTTTAATATTATTTTTAAATTTTTAAAAAAATATTATTTTTAGACATATATATATATCAATAGCATTAAATTCTCGAAAGAGTTTCTTTAAAAAAAAATTATTAATACCCTTCAATTTTTACAATATTTTAAAAAAGTCTTTAAAATTTTTTTAAAAATATTCGTAAACTTTTCAAAGTAATATTAATACTCTTAAATTTTAATCTTTAAAAAAAATTATGTTTCAAATGGGTATATATATATATATTTGGAAAGTTTAGAGTATTATTGAAAGGAAATTTAAACTAATTTTTTAAGATAAAATATAAAGTTTAAGGGTATTTTTTATTATTTAAATATTATTAATTATTAAATTAATTTATGAATTATTTACTAGTACCTATACCACATCACCTAATCTATTTTTTAAAATATTATAATTTCACAGAATAACTTTATTTATTTATTTATAAAATGATAGTTTTATAATTTTTTTAATTGAAAGGTCATAATATTGTAGGTGCAAGAAATTAATATATTGATTTTTTGTCTTCAAGGTGACCAATTCTATTTTTTTATTTCGCGTGGAGTAAGTAAATAATAATAAAATGTTATTCGCATTAGTTTCGTATTTAATGAATTAAATTAATGCATCAGTTATTAAAGTCAAACATCTATTGTTGACTTACTCACGCTCACATTAAATTTAATTCTAATATTGAAATTTAAATTCTTAAACATTATATTCAACATTAATAATATATATTATTCCTTATAAAATATTATTGAATTTATATGAATGTTTTATATTAATAAAAAATTTAATTATTATTTTTAATTAATATTTAATTTATATATATAAAGATGAAAAACAATTTTTCAGGGTGAACTCGATATCTACAAATTCTTCATGGAAAATTTCTGTCTAGATTTCAAATGGAGAATTTTAATAATTTATAATTTAACTATGCAAAAAAATTAAAATAATAATAGTGTTTAAATACGACAAGTAAAATACAAAATCCATATCTAGTAAAAATACAAAACTCTTTCAATAATGTAATATTATTTTATTTTTCTATTAAAAATAATATAAAATTTAATATAACACGTGGGCATGCAAAAAATTATATTATTTTATTAAGAAAAATAGAGACCAAGACAAAAGTTGAAAAGGACAAATGAAGGAAAATAAATAGAAAATAGAAATACCCATTGTTTGTTCCTTAATTTCTTGGTTACATTATTTATAGAATTTTAAATTTATTAAAAAAAATAGTTAAAAAAGAATTCTTTTTCTTAATCTAAATTATTTATAAAAAATACCATTTAAATTATTTATATAATTAATTTGTACATATAATCTACTACATTAATTTATGTAAATTATGATGTAAATTACGTCATTTATGCTTTTTTAATTAAAAATACTTTATATAATTTAACGATTGTCCTTGTCTATATTTTTTTTTGTTCTTTTGTATTATTCTTTGGAAAAGTAATTTCAAGACAAATAATATAATTATTGGTAGATGTTAACAAATATTTCTATATTCAATAAAAAATATATTAAATAATTGATCTAATTAAATTGTGACACGTATTAAATGAACGTTGAATAAATTTGAATGATTACGAAGGATTGATTAAAGTTGAAAGAAAAAGTTGATTATTTAAAAAGATTTGAAAAGTGGACGACATTAAAAGTTAAAATCAAAGAATTTTAAGTGACTTTAATTTTGAAAACTCTTTGAAAGCTAAATAAAAACTACAATATTTCATCAAATTCGATTTGGTTGATGATAATTTGATTAATTCAATCCGAGAACAAGCTCGTTAATCCTCACGTTCAAGTTACGAAATCAAGTTAGAAGAGAAAGAACTAAAGGATGCTCATAAACGAGAGAATTACGTCTGCTTATTTAAAGTTATGATATTAAAGAATAAGAAAAAAAATGGGGGCTAAAAAAAAAAAAAGGAAACGAGAAAGTGTTAGATAGAGGGGTACACGAGTTGGGTGAAAGAAATCTTTTGGAACTTAAAATTTCGAGTTGGTTGGGTTCGTGACCCGAATAACCTGAATATAATTCACAACCCAACTATTGTCTTTACTACAATTTCGAGAATTGCATACAATTACTTTTGTCGACCACTCTCTCGATCCCGAGGTGAGGCCCTAAAAAATTGTTAGACGAACACGACTCCCCACAATGGTATAATATTGTCCATTTTGAACATAAACTCTCATGACTTTGCTTTGGGCTTCCCAAAATGCCTCATACCAATGGAGAGTGTATTCCTTGATTATAAACTCATGATGATTCCCTAAATTAACCGATGTGGGACATTTTCATCCAACAAAAATACTCTCAATGGTTATCAAACAAATTCGTTTCATATATTATTTTCTTTTTCATTATGTTTTCGAGTTCAATAATATTAATTTATGAGCAGTAAAATCTAATTTATCAAATTTACTCGGTTTAACTTTTCCATTTTTTTTTTACATTTTATAACAAGTAAGTTCTAAAAAAAATTGGGATAAATAATTAAAAAAAATATATAATAAAAGCTCACAAAATGGGATTTATAAATAAGAAGAGATCAAATCATGACACGTGGAGTCAATAACCATATTAATACTTGTAAGCATGCAAAATTAGTATTTATAAATTATTATCATAATGCTTAAATAATTTGAAGATTCCCACTTGGATATATTCCTATCTTTAAATAATAATATTATTATTAAAATAATGACAAAATTCAAACCTTAGAATCTTGTCCAAATTGCTGTCCCTTATTGAAAGACATAAATCATATGGTTTCTGAATATTTTATTAACTAATATATATATATATATATATTTTAAGTTATGTTCTTGGTAATTTAATTTATTTTTCTTATATATATAATATTTTTTTTGTTCCTTTAAAAATAATATATTGTCCGTTAACTGTGACATGTGAGATGCTGTGAAGGGTATATGAATGAATCGAGATTACGTTTGAATGAGAACGATCTTGAGGATCGGATGGCTAAGAAAAACTTAAAAGAATTGAAATTCACTATCTATACTAATTAGGTGCACATTTTTTTTTCGGTGGTTCAATCTTAGGAACTCTATGGTTAAACCTAGTTTATTTGGACTAACTCGATGTTGAAAAAAGATCCAAAAAATCATTACATACTTTATTCAGGGAATGTCGGGACATCAGGTGTCGAATCTGGATTCTGAATCTTGATCTAAGTCGTGGGTGCGGGTCGTGATAGGAATATTTTTAAGACTCAATCCAATTGTTTGGATCGTAAATTTAGACCCAAACCACAATTTTCGTTTGGGTGGGGTTGATTTGTATTGTTCGAATAATTTATTTAAAATTTTATTTTTAATAAAAGTAAAATGTTAAAATATTTATTTTTAAACTTTTAATTAAGAATAGTAACTCAATTTTAATATGAATTTTTAAAAAAATACCTTTTAATAGTTACAAAATTATTTTTAAGAGTTGACGGAGAATAAATAATTATGAAATTAAATAAAAAATATATATGGTAAGATTAGAAAAATAATATATTTTAAAATTGACAATCGAATCCAACTCAATCTGGAAACCCACGGAACAATCATTAAACAACTTAGCAGAGACAACAACGTGAAATCTAATTAAAAATATTGTAGAGAACAAAAGAATGTCCTGATCTAATCTAAGGGCTACAACCAACATGAAAACGCATCTACCCTACCTTTAGTCTTATGGTCGTCACCACGATGTTGTCATCTATGCAGAGATGTCTTGCCTTTACTGAAAAGTAAGAGCGGCAGTAACTTGAGTATTTTAGGAAATACGTAAGTAACTCTACTATCGGGATTAGGAAATGCAATCACATACAATCATGTGGGGGAACTATTATTTCATGGTCTCGGTCTCCACTTCCAGTCTTGGTAGAATTGGATGTGTAGTACTTCTCTACACATGACCCACGCACGCGCACATGAACCGCTAGGCGAGTACACTCACGTTGTTGGTATACCACGGAAGAGAAGGGAGTGCACATAGTATTGTGGTATATACAATATCGTATCATACATCATCGCGAACATAAATTCGTAAGGTACATGTCCATACTAATCATATCAAAAAAATATCATGATGTGCGTGAACATACAATATGCATCAGGTCCCCATAATTAAAAAACATGACATGTATCTATGATGCAATACATAACTTTGTTCATTTCATACCTAGCATAATCATTTCATGTCATTACAGGAGGTAGTGTACAATATGGTACCATACTTTCATAACATGTCACATTCATTAATGACATAACGTGTCAACATGATCTCCAATAACATGACGTATCTCATCATAACATAATAAACAAATATAACAATCACAAGGTACGACACATGCAAGGGTCACAAAGCACGCACGGTTTATACTTCAAATAATTCATCCAACCAAAATAATAGTGAAGCCACTTACCTGAGTAACTTAAGCCAAAGTCGCTAATTTGTCCTTGAAGCTAGTCTAAACTCGTCCGTTGAAATCCAAGTTAAGCTATATGCGTACATGACATCAGATTAGAACTCATTGATCGACCTAGTCTACCTAACATTCATAATTATACCTCTAACTTGACTTATGATATTTTAATTTGGGTAAAAAGTGGTAAAAATCAACCCCGAAGGAGTAAAAAATGGTAGGAAAGAGGTCCAAATTTAGAGCTATTAAAAAGTCGTGCACAAAGTTACCCGAAAGTCACTGGATAGACGTCGAAAAGCGCCGGTAAGTATTTAAAAATAAACAAATAGATCTTTTACGAGCTAACAATTTATTTTTGTTAAAAACATTTTAAAATAGTATCTGAATTGAGTTAGGTTGGGTCAGGTTGAAAGAGGTGCCAGACTAACCCAAATACAAATAGCTACTCATTGTAGGTCTTCATGTCCAAGCTCCACGCTGTTTGCTCCATTGCGCGCCAAATCAACCACCCCTCTCTTCCCTTTCCCTTTTCCCTTTCTTTCAATTTTATCCTCATATTTCTCTGCAACTACATGCCGAAGCATCCTCTGGATCTTCTCACGCATTCTTTTCCAATGTCTTGTCATTTCTTGTTGGTGGACATCCAGTCTTCATCCACGAGCTGAGTATTCTCGTTCATCTTTATTTACCATTGGTCGGATTCATCGAGATTCGGTTCTTGAATGATTTTGTATGATTTATGATCAGAATGTCGCGGACGTTGACGCCTCGGAGCTCTGCTTATCTTAGCGCTTTGTCCCTGCAGATTGAGAAGAAGCTGCAGCGGGTTCGTGTTTCTTCACTTTTTTCTTTTTTTGTTTGAATATCTGAATTTGTTTCTTATGTTTTGTTGCTGCTGAAATATTGTCCTGGATCGGGGAAACAATTGGAAATGGATTCGGATAATCCGTACTGTATTGTTTGTTGAGGATTATTAGGGCGGAGTTCCAAATTGGCTAGTTAAGAGGATGATCGTTTATAAGTAATGAATACATCTCCATTGGTACGAGGCATTTTGGGAAAACCTAAAGTAAAGTCATGAGAAGTGGACCATATCGTACTATTGTGGAGGTCCGTGATTCCTAGCCCTGTTTAGATAACAGATACTCCTCCTCATTACCCGTTAAAACCATCGTTGCCTGTTCTGCTGACTTATGAATTGATGTATTTAAAACCAGTTCTGCTATTGCGACAAGATCCGGCATTTACGAGCTTGTGAATTCAAGTGGCATTTGTTCTTCTCCATGTGAGAGAAGAACCGTGAATGAAAACAAGATCCTAATGTTAGGCCTCCCGCTGTACTAACTTGCTAAAAAGTGAATTGTTTGGACGTGAGTTTGTTTGAGAAGAGAGTGTTCTTTCTCAAGGATGAGGTGTGCATTTTGGCAGGGTATTGAAATTGTGGGTTTTGTGAACGGTGAGTAGAGAATGCAGAGAAAGGCTGAGGTGCTTAACAAAAGGAGAAAAACTGAAACAAAAAGAGGTTTCAATCAAGCAAAATGATACCTAAAGGATAATTACAAAAAAAAGAAAAAAGGAAAAAAAGAAAATCACAACATTAGCCAAAAAAGAGACATGGAACCTAACAAGAGCTACACATTCTCGTGGTCCTCTCCACCCCGCTAAACACTTTCTCGTTCTTGTCCAACCAAGTACCCCCATAACACCAAGCACCCCATAGTCCATATAATCCAACCCTTCTCATGAAGAAGGCAGGTGAGAAAGGAACTCTCACACCTCTGCAAAGGATGCAACACTATGAACCCGTCAAGCTAGACAACGTGGAAATATGAAGTCGATAGACAGCGTGGAAATATGAAGTCAGTAATTGAAAGGCTTCTTGATTTAAGGGAGCATTTGACCACATAACTTGTAATGTTGTTAGCTGTTTGATACACAGGAAACATAATATGCTACTCTGATTTAGGCTATTTTGATGAAGAAGAATGTAATGAGAGAGATAGGCAGAAGAAGTGTCATTGATAGCGTGGAAATGAAGGGAAAATATGATATTCTATGATCAACATGGTAGATATCAAGGAATATAGGTTGGAAGAAATGGCATTGTTGGCTATGGATTGGCAGATATACGATTCAGTGAGTTAGAGGCCCAAGTCACGACTCATGATGTATTAGCATTAAATACATGAGTAAACTTTTGTATTTTCTAAAAATATTATTCCTTTAACATTACAAATTTACACTTGAGTGTGTTCTCATAGAGGTGCAAGGCTCCCTTGATCCAAAGATGCATAAAGCTTTAAGACAAAAAGTTTTATCAACATTGTGGGGTCTAATCATCAAACACGCTCGGTCCAAAATTTAAGCTCGAGGAAAGTCTGTTAAAGCCTAGGCTAAAGGTTTTTAGGCTTTGGCATTGTGATGTTGGGATAAGCATGCACAAAGGTTTATGAATGGCACATGGGGCAATACTAGGGAGTTCGCATTGTAGTAGAAGAAGAATATTAAGAGAGAGGCAGTGGGGCTTACAACTCATGACAAGAGACAGTAGAAACTTTTGGGACACGAGGGCCATGCGCCAAACTTGAGCAATTTATAAATTTCTCTTAGCTTTAAGCTCTTGGGTATCTTTATGTATGTCCAGATCCTTTTCCTATTAATAGAGGCATTTGGTAGCCTTTTGATGCATCCTTGTAAGGAATCAGGGGGTATTCAGGAATAGACGAGTTGTTAGCACTTTGTATGGGTCTTAGGGCTTGAATTGAGAGAAAATATAGTTGGAAAATTGCCTCAAGTGTGATTTCTACAAAGTTCAGACATATTCTTATAGTGATTCCATCCCCAAACTGGCCTTAAAAGAATTTTTCATTCAATGTACATTGCAGACACATCACCTAAAGAAATTGCTCCCATTTCAACCTAAAGTAAAAAGCGGAAAATTTAATCACCAAATAAGCTCGAGAAGGGAGTCAATTTTCCAACTACGAGTATTAAAATCCAGGGAAACTCTCAGGTCTTCTACACCATTTTTCTTTGAGAAATGGGCGAGAGATTTTCACCGAGAGATTAAGTCTTTCTTATGCTCCTGGATGTTTCTTCAAATCCATACCACATCGAGCATGAATAGACCTACTGATGCACTTTCTAGAGTTGTCTCTATTTGGCTCAACAGGGTTGCTATCCATGGTTGAAAATCTTTTAGTAGACCAGACTCTTAGCTTCTGTATTTTGTACGTTATAAAATGATCACCTAGTATTTTGTTCTTTGGTCATGCCTCTCAAATCAACTTACTTTAAATCTTTCCAGGCAGCATGGTTGGGGGTTATTTATATGAAGATTGCATGAGAGTAATATTGGCGGCAAGATGTGAAGAGACTAGTGTAAGAATGTTTGATTTGGCAACAAAATAATAACTTTGTCCCCAGCTGGCTCGCTCTAAGTACTTCCATCCCTGCTAAATTTGGGAAGACATAAGGTGGTGGATAGATTAAGAAAATCCAATCATTTCATACCATCACAACTCCCTTTATTTCCTAAGGTGGTGGCTCTCTTTTGAAATCATGTCTTACTCCGTAACTTTGCTAGATCCATTACATCTGAGTGTAACAAAGTTTCCCTGGGTCATTTTTGGATGGAGTGTTTGGTTATAAGACACATCCCTCCTGAGAAGTATGACCCATCACCATAAATAGATGATCAATCTGAAGTCAACCGCGCTGTTTCTGCTACGACAAACTGAATGGTGACATTTTTTGTTGGCATGGTGTAATATCAAAATTCATTTCTCGATTGAAAGTATGTGGATGAGCACCACCTCCTCGGTTGTACAGTTTAGACAATTGGCAAGCACTAATTCGGTATAAGGTCAACTAATTAAGATTGACACCATGGTTTTTGTGAACTTGAGGCTTATTTATTACGGGGCATAGTTTCAGATGAAGCACGTTGTGGTCAGTAAGTCTAGAGAGATTGAATCCACATGATTTGGTTTATTTGAAACTTCTGCCATGTATATTGTTCTCCTTAGCTCAAAAGGTGAATAAAATTTTTCTTGAAGAAGTTTTCGTCCTTATCGGCTGCTTGTATGAATATGTAAAATGCTTATTGGTTTACCAGCGAAGTCCACCACTGGACATTTTTGTCCAACAATTGTTGTGTTCCCTGGATTCCGACTTAGAATGAAACCTTGAGACAAATCATGTATTGGGAATGCGACATACTGAAAAAGAGGCCAACATTCAATGGAAAGGCTTAGTGGACTTGGTAAGTTTTGTGGGAGCCTTAGATTCTATTAAAACTCAATTTCTCGGGGGTAAGTGTTGGGCCTTCCTTGGCTTTGGAAAGGCTTAGTGGACTTGGTAAGTTTTGTGGGAGCCTTAGATTCTATTAAAACTCAATTTCTCGGGGGTAAGTGTTGGGCCTTCCTTTTATATAGAAGGAAGGGTGAAAAGGGAAATTGTGAGACTTTCTAAGAGATTATTCTGTTCTAGAGGGAGGATATGCATTTGGCTGGATATTGCAATTATGTAATTTGTAAAGCGTGAGTAGACAGTGTAGGGGAAGGTTGAGGTAAGAATTCACCTTGCTTATACTATTTGGTGTTGTTTTTCCTGTAGTGAATTGGAACCATTATTACCTTTAAGATTTAATTTTATTATTATTTTTAAATATAGGCATTAGCTTCTTCATCACAGAGGCGAGATGTACTGCGAGAATTGTTTGCTGACATAGCATTAGAAGTCGATGACCGAGCCAAAGGTGAGTTGTCGGAATGTAAGTACTTATATTCGACAAACAGGAATAGCGTGTGGATGAGTGTTTTTGTCTGATAAGTCTTGTTTATTTCTAGAAAGTTATTAAATTATCTTATGCTTGTTGAGATCGAATGTATATTTACTAACTTGATCCATAGTAAAATAAGGGCTAATTACAAAAAATACCATTGAACTTAGGCTTTTGGTTAAAAAATATCCATGTTCTCCACAATGTTGCATCTTTCATCATTTTAATACTACCTTTGTAGTAGAAATTTGTTAATATGTAGGACGAAAGTTGGGCTTGGAACGGTGTGGCAATGACTTGGAACAAAATCTGGGACTCAAATACTATCACACGACTCTAGGTCATTGCCACATCTATACCAGGTCTGAATTTCCATCTATATTCTACGGATCTAAGTCCAATGATGGTTTCAAAATATTTATGATAGGTAATATTTTAACTTGTATTAGAATAGGGGTATATTTGAAATCTTTGCCCTGATCGTCTATGCTAATGGTTTCTATTAAGACCTCTAAGGTATAATTTTGCATCAATATTCATAAAATGGAGAATGGTCTTTTGTTTTGCCTTTAATGAAATAGAGTCACTCTATTAGAGTTGATTAATTGAATACTTCTACCTAGCTTGTCAAAGCTCGTACTAGCTGCATCTTCTTACATAGTCTTAAATCAGATGAAGACTTGATGGTGTTACATATTGTTATAGCACTACCCACTCATGTTCTGCTTTATAAAGCAGAAATAATTCTCAGCACAGAGGAAGATGCGATTGCACCTGTGGCGCATGGAATGGATAATCCATTATGCTTTTACGATGTTCTTGCTGATTATTATGTTCAGGTGCCAGAAGGCGGGAAACCAATCCTTGATTTGATTGTCAAACTGTGGAGCCAATCATTTACATGTCATATTTTCACCCTCTTATTCCACAAATGGGTGGGTGAACTTGCACAATGCATTTTCTTAAAGCCGATGTGATTTTCACTTTCTATTACTGTTATTATTATTTGTTTGTTGTTTGATAATGGAATAATTTGACATTTTCTGAGCGTTTGTTCGTCCATCTGGGTTCCTTGGTACTAACTATTCTGTGTTGAAATGAAGTCTACTTTTCTTACTACTTGCAAAGAAAACTTTTTACTTTTTAATTCGTTTTGAAGGCAGTGATTGTTCTTGAATGTTATCCAAACGTATGTTCCATTGGAGTTATTGTCTTCTTTTTCTTCTATTTTATTAGAAATATTTGGTGCCTCATGCTGATCTATCTTGCAGCTCTTTGAAATTGAAATTGAAAATTCTGATGAAGTTCACCTCCGTAATTCATCTGCTTTTGTTCAAGGTGCCACAAATATCTTCTGGTATGGATTTAGCAATTTGTTGCAAATATCCGTTTCATTCAAGTTGAAGTTTTCAATTTTTTTAACATCATCTGATCTTTGATGTACTGAATAATTTTTTCATGATATTTCAATCTTATTTTAAAAGAAGCATGGATGCAAGGCATTTTATACTTGATAAGTCTGTTGAAATATTTATATTTTAAAATACATATGATGAATCTTATCATACATATCAATGATTTTCATGCTTCAAATTTGTTTTAGATTATGATATTTCACATGAAAAAGCACTGTAAAAAAAAAGATAAAACTAGTTGCCTACTACCATACAGCATGCCTCTCATCAAAATATAGGATATAACTGGGAGTTGGAGCTTTGCTTCCCCTATACCCGGGGCACCCACACTCGCCTCAAGGCGTGGACATGGGAGACATCAAGGATTTTTGGCATTAAGCTCACCCCTTGGGGGATAGCCTCTTATCAAAATATTTTACAAACAGCAGAGAAGATTAAGAGGATGAAAAAAATTAGCTGCCCATCTCTAATGAGATAATATGGTGTGAATCAAAATATTTGAAAAACATTGAGAACAAACTGGAATAATTTAAAAGGGAAATTTAAAATGGTGTGAGGGCATTTGCTTCACTGTGATTAATGACCGTTTGGTGTATTTGATCATTATTTGAATTGAAACTTTCAAACTGGAATTAAGCATCTTATGCACGGGTATTTCATCAGATAGCATATTAGCCTTGATTCATACAGCTGCTGGCTACATATTTATGATCCTCATTTTAGACATATAATGAGAATGATATTTTAGTATGATTGCAATGACCTTTGTTCGCTGATTCAGGCTTGATATTCAGGCGAACACTAGTCGATTTAAATCTCTCTTTCATGTAAGAGTTCAGTCAAGAATATTTTCCTCTCTTTTGGTGACATGTCAATGCTCAGTAACTTATGCTAATCCCCTTGATGTTCAGTATCTTCTTGGAGAAGTTGCATTTCAACCTGCCAGATTGAACAAAATTCCCATACAGGTTAGAGTTAGAATGGTTTCCTTAATTTTGCATGATTGAAGTAAGTTATTATGTTTATTCTTTTATGAAGATTATACAATCTAGATTGTTTTACAATTGTACTTGTTCTATCTTTAATGCAGCTATTTTCAAGAGAATTGTTCTGAAATTGGCCCCTTTCTTTCTTCCTCATCTTTTTCTCAATTGCAGGTTCAAAGAGATCTTTTTCTTTTACTTTCAAGGTTCTTAATTTTCTATGATTCAGGTGAGCTTTAGCTATAAATGCCATTTCAAAATCTATTCCGAATTTAAGGTGACTTTTTTCCCCAATACTTGGGTGCCCATCTGTATATGATAACCTGCCTGTGTTTCAGATGATAAGCTTAAAAGTTTTTTAAAGCAATTTCCTCCTTTCCCAAATGCCATACTGGTAGGTGGTCCAGCTGACTTGTTTGTGATTGAACTTACTGATCAGGTAAATCGACATGTAGCATCGCAAAATGTTCTATTAACACGTCTTTTGTATAGATGGACTTATATTATTAAATTACGATTTTTTTGCTACTTTCATGCTTAAATACATCCGCAAGTTCGATATTGGTATCAAAATATTACATTGGTCAGATTCAAAAGCTGAAGGTGGAACCTGTACTGCTGCATTATTTTTCACATCTGATTGTTCTCCAAGGTAATTGGCTGACTCATTGACATTCAACAGTTCCTGTTCTAACTGTTCTAATCAAGGCTTTTAACTTATATAAGGTTTGGAACTCAGAATGACCACAAGTACAAGGCTAAAAACTTGTTTGTATAGCTTCACCCCTCCGGGTGGCCCCATGTATCCTACCAGAGCTGTTCGACACGCTGCATGGGATGCTCTAGATCTGCTATTTCCAGTAAGTATCGATTAAACCGAATGTCGCTGCTCAATGAAACAACTATTAAGCATGTTCATTGTTTGTAATTTGATACCTTAGCCGGGTGGCACTACAATAGTAATATTGTTATGCTAAGAAAATTAGAAAGTTTGATCAAGGATTTTTGGTACAGGTTGGACGATATCCTAGGCATCTTATAAGCCTATTTTTCAGATTATTGTACCCATGGTACTGGCCTTCATCTTGTTGGAACTTTGTATTATCATGTATAAGGGCAGTATTTCATTCCTTGTTTCGGTTCGTCTTTTCGAGATATGAGAATCCTAAACAGCACAAATAGTTGGCGTAGAAACTAAGTTTGTATATGTACACAAAAGACATTTTTTACCCTCATGACATGTTGTCGTCCTTTCTGTGGGCTGTTTGTATGTATCTTTTTCCTATTCAAACCCGTCTTGTGTTGACTATCATTGATAAGTATCCAAGAGGAAACAAGAAAAGAAAGAACATATATTTGATTGAATGGAAATTTCCATTGTTTTATTTCTTCATTAGAACACTAAGGAATAGGTCTTTTTGATGAGGTCGTTTTTAGTGTTTTAGTCACCTTTCAATGGCTCCACCTTCTTCTGCCTTGTGGGGAGTGGCTGAATACATTTCTTATTTCCAAGTAAGAATAAATGATGAAGTTGATATCTATACTGATGTTTTCAGTGTGGTCTCTGTCAAGTTCTAAAAAGAGCTTGAAATTGTCCCAAAAATGGTCTTCGAGACAAGAAGCAATAAATGAATGATGAATGTTTGAATATTATATAGATGTGGAGATAATTAAAGAGAAGAGAGTAGTTGAGTTGGTCTTTGATGCCTATAGAGTGTTGACTTGGTAATGTGATGAGCTAAGAGTAATAAATTTGCTAGGCTTTCTACCAGAAAAAAGTTGCCAAACCATTGTTTGACTTGGTAATGTGATGAACTAATAATATGTTGTGTTTAGAGTTATCCATGGGACGGGGATGGGGAGATCTTCTCCGTTTTCATCTCTACCGTCTATTTCATTTCTCTTCTCTGAAAAAATTGTTTGCAGTCGTGGAGATTGGATTATTTGTGAGGGAATTTTTTTTATATTTTTTTTTAAAACAATAAATCATTTCAATGTCAAATATGAATCGAAATGTCGAGTCTTAATTTTAGAACTATCGATGAAAAATTTAATAAAATGTTAATGTCAATGGATATATCTAAAAAGATTATTAATAAATAATTTATATTTTTTTGAGTAAATTAAAATGCTCCTTATTTATACTGTTTAACATTTATTGCTATTTTTCTATATGTTTCATTGGAAATATTGATTCACCTTGTACGTTGATGCTAAATTCGTGCATCAATAAAATTTAATAACCTAATTTTAATTGCCCATGATTTGAATCATTAATGGTTGAAATTTCTTTCTATATTTCAAATCTAGATATACTTTCTATTGGGTATTTTACTTTTCATGTGATATTCGTTATTTTTCTACAATTTTCTACTACTTCAGGGTCTTCATTCATCTTTATAATCGTCGACTAATCTTAATTTGCGCCCACCTTCCATTATTCAAACTCCCTATTCTGAAGACGTGTGCTCATAATTTAGCTCATTACAAAGTACCAAAGGATCAAAACATTCGACCCTCGATTTGAATCCTAATACTTAAAAGCAAATGAAAAAAAAATTAGTCCGGAAGATCAATTAAAGTAGGAAGTTCCATGGCAGGACAAGGAGTAGGTCAAGCTATTAATATCATCGAGATGAGGATAACCAAAAAAGAAATACCTTAGGTGCTCTGCAGAACAAAACGTGTTAAGAGTCAAAGGACCATCTCGGCTCAGTAAGTCGTTTCTTCCGTGATGAACTGTTGGCACCAATTCTCTATTTGGTTTATGTGGATCGAGGAGAAAAGGGGCTCGCTGCAAATAAATCTCCTACAAGGCACATACCTAAACCATCGATGCAAAATGGCAATTCTAAGCATTTCCAGGCTGCAAAAATGCAAAGCTTCTACACTTTCCCCTTCGTCGCTTCTGGCTAAGCTGCGAATTCATGAGCAAGTGAATGAACGAGCCATGTTCATATGTTCATAGTGTCTTTGAGAGCTTCAAATAGATTTTGATGAGCTTTATCAGAAGTTGTTACAAGCTTTGTGTACATGAAAGGACGCTCCAACATCTGCACTATCATTCTCAACAGCCCCTTTCCTACAAAGCTGTTTCATTTGGCATGAACATTTTCCTTCCGATTTTCATATGCACTATGAGCTTGTATTCAAATATTTCCACCTTACTATTGAATACTTCTATCAAAATCTATTGCAAAAGGTCCAGGAGTAAAATCATTTTTTACCTCCATGATTGATGTGGCGAACGAAAGTCGACTTTATCTTTCAATTGAATTGATTACGACCCTAGTAATGATCAATCAACTCCATTTCTTCATCAACTATGAACAAACTAAGCTAAGATTGAATTTCAAAAAGCTTCAAACATAAGTGACAAGGTAGAAATCTGAATGATAACCATAATATAGAAGCAAGAATACAAAACTGAACGATAACTATAATATAGAAGCAAAAACTACCTAAAATGGACCAGTTTTGTAAAATCTAAATTGTATCTAAGATATGTCGGTCCACTTCGACCGACTGCAATCGAGTTTCTACGCTACGAGTCCAAATGACAGTAGCGTAATTCCCCTACTTTTTTTTGGCTTTCTTAAGATACAGAAGAAACTCAACATTATTGGATGGTATATGCCTTGCCTTCTAATTATTGAATGCAAAATTCTGGAATGTTTTCAAACAAAATATGCTGAAGAAACGAGACTGCAGCCTATAATAGTTCATTACTACAACCGCAGGATAGTAAAAGGCATACACAATACTGAAACAAATGTAACAGTATCCTTGAATTCTATTCTAACTGCATACCAATGGTGTGAGATTCCACGTCGGTTGGAGAGGGAAACGAAGCATTCCTCATAAGGGTGTGGAAACCTCTTTCTAGTAGACGCGTTTTAAAACTGTGAGATTGACGGCCAAAGCGGACAATATTTGCTAACGGTGGCCTCAGACGGTTACAAATTGCCAAACTCCTGAACACTTACTTTGTAATCATCTCCACACCCCTTCCTTCCTTCCTCTCCATGCCAATAAGTAGAAGATCTTAACACATTACTTTTAATTCATAAAACAAACGCTGCAAAGCAATATAAGTAGAAATTCTGCAGTCAGAACCCAATAATCAACATATTCAGAATAGATTCTCGGCTATATCTATCATTCCATCAAGGAAATATTATAATTTAGAAACGGTGTACCAGAACTTTGGCCTCAACACCAGAAGATGTGGTTGATTATGTTATAACCAATACTTCCCATGTCATGCGCCCAAATCCTTCCATGTAGACAAGGAGTGTGAGCGACTTTCCCAGTTCCAGTGCAACTTTCATGGAAAATAAATAGGATTGGAGAAGATTAAGAAACAGATAAGTAACGGGAGATTACAGATTCAAGCATATATAACACCTCTTTGTAGTTTACTGCAACAAATAACAATTCAAGCCCAGACTCCACATCCTAGCAAGGTCTAGTGGTTCTCTCAAGGTCAGGGCTTCATGATATGACTCGCAAAATAGAAAATGGTATCCTTATCACATTTATCATCAAGCAGCTAACGAAGTTGGGAATATCAAGCCCCAGGAAATCACACCAAATGATTTAATTGATCTGCATGGCTTCTTCATGATACTTCTCCAAATCAGCATCTAGATCTTCCGCAGATAACTTCTCCCCACGACCTCTGCTACTCCCACGTCCACGCCCTCCTCTTCCAGGACCACGTCCTCGTCCACCACCCCGGTTTAGGCCCAGTACATGTCCACTGTTAAAATCAAATGAAAATTTATTAAATGCATGCTGATTAAAAGAATCAATAATAGCAATCAAAATCAGATTAGAAGCCTAGATGTCAGCAATTTCAATTAAAATACATAAAACATAATTATCAGCTTCATACTTAGCACCAACTGAAGCATAAAAAGAACAAGGTAATGCATGATCATGTACACAAATAACTACCAGAACTGTTCAGAGGCAGGCAGAAGTCATAGGGGTACCAAGGTAAAGAACGGCTTCTATCAAATATCGCACAATTAAAATATCTATGTGCGATAAATGTTAATAAGGCAGGCTTCATGAACATTTTACCTTTTTTCATATAATTCATCATCACTGTCGAAAAGCTTAAATATCAAAACTTCCAGAATCATATGATCACAACATAAGCTGATTCTGGACCCACAAAGAGATGTTGAACCTAATAAGGAGTCAAATACCAAAGACCACTCAAGCCCTCTAATGAGCCTACCATTCCTCCCTCTTCAAAGGCTCCACAGGCTCCACATAATAACATCCACCTCAACAATGACACACAAACTATCTTGCAACTTGGAATCTTTCATCTTCAATTCAATAATCTTGGCCATTAAACTATCCAAGTTATCATTACCTAGACTCTTTTCTAAAAGGATTGACGCGCAAAAGAAGGAACCCAAATTAAGTTTTTTCTTGCATAAAATGTGGCAGAACTGGAACCCTTAATGTCGTTTGTTTATTGGAGAACTTGAATAGAAATCTTGTAAGCTTTAACCTACAACAAATTCGGGTAGTGGTCAAATAGACAATTTGTACACTCAAATACCCAATGAAAATAACACCCAGCATTTCAACACCAAATGAAGTAGGTTCATGTGGTTTTTTGACAATACTAGCCAAGGTATGAATAACTTGGTCAGATACCCACAGTTGTTAAAAAATATTAATGAAGTGTAACCATCTTTCTTCGAGCAACATCATATTGGTTACTATTTACTACGTCCATAGTGTCAAAAGAGCCTCCTTTTAAGTACACATATCTTAACAAGTTGTTGAAATTAAACATTTTTATGTTCAATTTAATCCTTTCAAAACTTTCAGTGGACATGTCAAAAAGCAATAAAAACCATTCGACTATGAACTAAGTCAGAAATAAAAAGAAAATGTTGAAAAATCCACGTTAAAACCCAATACAACTCTAAAAACAATTGCTTCAATTATGGCCTCACAAAAGTATTATCAAGCAAATAAAATTCATATCTACTTCTGAACACATACCATTAGCTGCGTTAATAGATGATTGCATTTGTAAACGCAAATGGAAAAATCAGAAATAAGGACAAGTGAAGAGAGAAAATGTATACCCTCTTCGAAATCCATTTGGATTCCCAAAATTGCCATTTGCAGAAGCAGGTACAGCAGGTGTCACGATGTTAGTTCCTACAATCTCCAACTTCATGAGTTTCCCATCTAGCTGAACATTGTTGTACCTCTTTATAGCAGCAAGAGCATCTGCTTGTCGTGAAAAAACAATTTCTGCTGTTCCCTACGAAGAATAAAAATTCAAACCAAAGTCAGAATATGGCTAAAAAGAAACACTCGTGTGTTCTTCACACTTGAAACATACCTTTGACCTCCCACTTTTATCATAATTGATAGAATATCGTTTGAGATCACCAACTTCTGAAAACAGTTCCTGCATATACAATTTCAATAAAGTCTTAGCAATACATACAAAGAAAAAAAAAACAAATCTCATGTTCAAGACCTCAAATCCGAAATTGAAATACCTTGATATCCTCGTTGGAAACACCATAATTCAAATTAGAAACATAAAGCTTGGTGCCGGTTTCGATAGCAGAGGCCCGTGCAGGCTGTGAAGGATATGCCGCACCATGATCTACAAACATGTCGTGTGACCAAGCCGTCTCCGGCGCCTAAACCCCCAATGTTTTTCAGAACATTAAAATCAAAATAGCCGAAGTCCGTTTTGAAAAGAATGAGAAACTGGTAGAAGTAGAAGTAGAAGAAGAAGAAGAAGAAGAAGAAGAAGAAGAAGAGCTAGAGGATGGCGATGGTGATGTTAAAACCCAAATCCTTCACCTGGGCAGTAGAATAGGGCGCTGCTCTATTAAGACCGCGATTGCGAAAGCGGCGAGAGGGACCTGGTCCAGAAGAAGCTCCGCCACGACCCCTGGAGTTTGAGGATCCGGATTTCTTGTTGTTCTTGATGATATCATCTAAGCTCATATCGAGAGGCTCTGCCATTGATGAGCGGAGGAGTGGTGGCCGTGGATCGGAGATTCAGAGAGGAGAGAGAATTCCTAGGGTTTCAACAATGGACAAAGCTAGACGAAGATTCAGCGAATATGCTAAATCAAACCCCATTAAAATTATTCTTCGTTAGATCGGTTTGAATATTCAAAAATTATTTACCAACAATCTAACAAGTCAAGAATGTTAAAGAGTAAACCATAAAAATTTAGATCTATTTGGTTAGGTAAGCGTTATGTAGTAGGCCGAGTTAGAGTAGAGCGGAATTTAAGTGTAGGCGTAATAAGATGAATATTTTTTAACCCTTTAGACTATCTTCATGGGAGTGGTGAAGGGAACCCATTAAGGCTATCTGGTCAATTACTCGCTGTGTCTGAGTCGTGAGCGGTTTTATCTAGCTAATTATGTCGTTGCAAATCAACAACTGAGGGCGACTCAAGAGGCGCGGCTAAAGGCACTAGTACTGGTGGAAGTTCCGCACTACGATCCCCATCCCCTGAGGCACTTCTTAAGGGAATTCACAACATGGGCAGTGCAGAGTCTCACTGGATGGATAAGTCAATGTGTTCATAGGTGCCTAACCCTACTAACCTTATGGTGTGGAACATCGAAGACATGTTGACATGGTATACTTCTCCTATTTGAACCGGGATTTGAAACCAATCTTCTCACGAGGATAGATGGGACGATTTATGTGAGATCTAAACTAGATTCAACTTTTTATCTCTCGTGCGATCATGACAGCTGAGGAACCACCTCAGTTTCTCTCTTCTCGAGAATCCATACATCTTTTATCATTATATGGACAACTATCTCTCAAGAGCACAAATTGAGGTGCTCGTCTCAATGAAAAAATAGTATAGAGAACCTAACATGTCTTCACATACCAAAAAATTACGAGATTGCCCCTTTCATTTTAGGGTGATGGAGGGATCGTGTCATTTGAGTCTTTTTTTTTTACATACTTTTCTTAAAGGTATAGAAAAAGCTGTAATCAATATAATTTTCTTAATCCTTAATGCCCTCTTAGAGTGTCTAAGTTGGAAGAACGTAATTTTTATGTCTTTCTTTTACACGATAGGAGATTTGAAAAATGATCTTAGAGTGTCTAAGTTGGGCTACGAGAATCTCTTAATGCCCTCTTCTTTCTTCCCCTCGGAGTTACTTTACTAAGACTTGCAATAGCAAGGAATGAGGGAGAACAAGTACACTTTGAGAATCTAGTACGACATAGAGTTGATATAGTTTTTAACCTACAAGCCAATGACTTTGTTTCTTACAAAATTCATGCACTAGAATATTTTAAATTTGAAACATTGAAGGTATTCGTGTTTGAATGACGACTCAAAATCAGCTTCATGAAAACCTTATATTTCTTGAGGAGATTTTACTCAATGCAATCACTCATTAATGGAACTTTAGCTAGTCGTGATCATGAAGTCATCAATTTCACTTAGTGGGTCTGTAATGCCTACATATCAATTTATACGATAAACTAGAGATGCTCATTTAACCCGCAAAGCCAGATCTAGCAAAAACCAATTCAAAACAAAAGCGAAAAAATCTCATTTAAACGGAGAATAAGGACGAGAGTATTAATAATTTCCCTCAGTTAGCTAAACGAAGTTAGAGATAGGGACAATGAAGGTTTCCTTGTTCTCTCGTGCCTCGTAAACATCTATACAGTGAATTATTGGAGGCTCTTATAGCCCATATCCAATAAATCGCATTTTGAGCTAGATGAATGAACTTTTTCAAAGGGGCTTATTTCGCAAACATTTTTTTTATTTATAAGCAAAAAAGTGAGGTAGTCACAATTATGGTTGTAATATTTGGAGTAAGTTTTAATTATACTCGACACATCTATGTTATTTCCTCATTAAACCGAAGTTGAAAAGCAACGTAATAATAAATAATAATAAAAAAAAAATTGACAAGTCTAATTAGCATTCAAAATGATATTAGAAACGAGAACATATTTTCGAGTTAGAACAAAATATCAAAATAATTTGGAAGAAACAAAATTTTTGACGGGGTAAGCAAACCACAACATATGGGCGGTGAACAAAATTTTGAGCCTCCCCCTCTCACGATTGACGGACAAAAATCATGGTTAAGACATGATCAAATGAGAGGGAAGAGACGAAACAAAACAAGATCAAAACAATTAAACTTAAATGCCACTGTTGTTCGATAAGTTTCTTATTTTTGAAGATGAAAATTGTCACCTTCCACTAATCAATCTTTCATGTCGGTCTCTTAGTTTCCAAGACCTATAAGTTGTCTCTCACAACAAATACCTTCTTTTTTTACGCATCATTCCTTATAACGAAACTATCACAACTTCGACGACAAATTGAATTCGAAAATCAAGTCACTAGTCAAGAATCTTCTGAAGTGTGCATACTTTAGTCATATCGTTCTTATACCGTTACAAGAACATATACCTGACATTCTTATACCTATCACAGTCATATCGTTACAGGAACATACTTTAATCATATCGATACAGGAACGTATCATAACGCTATCGTTCTATCAAACATCATAATTCTCTCCCTTTCTACCTATAACCTAACTATATTCTTTTATCAATCGATCGTGACCATATCGTTTATATCAATCTCTCATATCCATAGCACTTCGATACGTAACCTAACCTTATGGATTCTTCTACTTCACTGTTGCAAAATGCTAATGAAATCTAAATTCTTCAATAATTTTGATAATAAGGATCAAAGAAGAGAGGAGCTACCAAATGAGAATTGAGGCAACCCGGTTAGAAAGCCTATGCTGCTGTGCCGTTGACCTTGCAACCATTCAGAGCTCAGAAGCTTCCTTGGATCTAGAAAAAAAGGTCAACATTATCTTTAAATGTGCTGTGCATGATAAAAGATGTAAATCCAGACCAAAATCATGTAGCGTTACATAAGGAGATATTGCATTAATTCCACACGATAAATCATAGAATATAAGGTGGGGGGGAAAAATGACCAAAGATTGTTCCAGATGGACATAATTCTATAAGACAAAACTTAGAAAACAACCCAATATGTAATCAAAGCACATTCATAAACCCAGAAATTAATAACATCATTTCACAATGTAAAACAGACACCACAAGAAGTTCATAACGAAGAGGCTTCTTATTTCGCACGGCTCTTAAAAACATCGAGATCCATTTCAGATGGGTCAGTAGCTTGCAGCTCAATTTGAATGCCATCCAATTCTCTTCTAAACTTGTCCTTTGAGCTTGCATAGATCATCTTGCTTCTAACCTTCGACACGTCGGGAGACCTTTGCAACAAGAAAAGAGAACAGCGATGATTAGTGATGGAAGTTTAAATAGGTAGTCGGGTCGGGTGAAGAACAGAGAATAACACAGAATTTGATTCTTTTTTTATTTTATCATAACATTACCACGCAATGAAGAAAATTCTGCTCTTCTGAACATTCTCTTTAGTCAGAAAGTCAAAATCATAAACCGCATATCGGCATTCATCAGCAGGAAGGCAGGCTGTAAAATCTTCATAGCTTTGACCTGGCTCGCCAACCTTTTCCACAATGACTTGCTTCTGCTTCTCTTCAATCTTATATACAATGAATCTGTAAGTTCTCTTGGTCTTCAACTCCAAGAACTTAAGCTTACAGTCATCGTGCACAGCCATACCCGATGCCGCGTTAGCCTGCAGGAAAAGAATGTAAGAAAGTGAAAATATAGATTAAGGGCAATGAAGTCGAAGCTCTGAAAAGTATGCAAAATCAAATGTCTGAATGAGTAATTCAAACTTCCCTTCATTACTTTTAGTAAAATTCCCCTTAGAGTTGGATACTTATAGAATCTGCTTGGTTACTAGTATGATCTCCACATGGTTCTTTAGAGTCTATTCTTACAATCATTGAGCTAACATTCATTGTTTTTGGCATAAATGATTAGTTGCCTATAAATATCCATAGGCAATCCAAGCCCAAGCAGTCTCAATTAAGGCAAAGTGCAGTCGTATTCTACCGAGTGTCGTGTAATCTCTTCTCGATTGGTGTTAATAAGAGTACGGGTCTTTTCCACAAAGATTTGTGTTCAACAACCAATTGGCTATAGCGTTACATTTTCACTCTCAAGAGAGCAGTATTAACTTCGAAATTTGATGCAATATTGAAAATTGAAAGTGGGCATGATCATGATTAAATATCAAAAATCCATTTCATTCCCAATTCTTCCCTCTATTTCTCCGAGTCTGTTGGGGACTCATTCGGAGGCACCCCCGCCCCCGCCGAGTAATTATCATGTACCTGTTACCATCCTGATGGTATACGCGAAGTATCACCATCTTTCCACCAACTACCAAAACATCATCTCAATCACGAAAACATCTAAATCCACAGAACCAAGCACAACAAGACACCGAAACCCAGCTCCCAGCCCGAGTAAAACACAAACGATCAATTTTGAGAGACTACTAAACCACGGTAATCAGAGATCAGTCACGATCATATCCAATCAACACAATACTCTCCAAGTACTTCCGATGATACTGAAATCAATCCTAAACAAATTTAAAATCAACCAAATCCGATCCCGAGGCAAATCGGACAAAAAAACTCAAACAATCTAGATCAAAACAAGAACAGCATACAGATCCACAGCAAGCAGGTCCTAAAAGCACATCCACAAGCATCAGAGATCAAAATCAAGCAAAAAGAAAAGAAATCGAGTACAAAATCAAGAAACAAATAAAGTAGAAATCAGCAGAATAAGAGGAATCAGTGCTTACCATGGCGGAAGCTTGAGTAGGGAAATTGAATCAGAAGATCTAGGAAGAGAAACGGAAGAAGAGGAAGAACAATCTTAGCTGTGAGATGGGTAGAAAAGAAATCGCGAAATGTTTTTGAGATATTCTTCTCTCTCTCTCTCTCCTTCGATTCTTGCTCTCTTGGTAAGCGGTGGCTTTACTTTTTCCACAATATCATGATGGCGGTCATGCGCGACAGCGGAGTTGGAGCGGGTATCTCCAATGAAATGCCACCACGTGTCTATCCTGAAATGACTCTTTTACCCCCGAAGTGACACTGCTTGGACAAAAGTATTAAAAAATATTTAATACAATATAGTATTTAGTTTTAATGTGACAAAATGACACCTTAATTACCATATCTAGAGCATGGTTGTACGTCAATTTGTAAGATCCCATGGGAGATCTTTGTAAGGGATGTGAAAATCTCTCCGCCAGATACGATTGACTGCAATATGTAACGAACTAAAGCAAATAATATCTGGTAGCGATGAGTTTTGACAATTACAAATGGTATCAGAGCTAGGCACCGAGCGGAGTGGATTGTGAGATCCCACATCGGTTGGAGAGAGAAACGAAACATTCTTTATAAGGGTGTGGAAACCTCTCCCTAGTAGACACGTTTTTTAATTTGTGAGATTGACGGTGATACGTAACGGGCCAAATGGAGAATATCTGCTAGCAGTGGGTTTGGACTGTTACACAATAACATGCTAATATCGCTACAATAGGAACGATGTGACAATTTCACTTATTTGGACTTCACGTGGTCGGTCATCTTCTTCGTCAACTCGCTCTCTTTTTTTTCTCTTCTTTTCTAGCCCTTCTTGTTAGGGGTGTACATTCAACCCGACAACTCGGACCAACCCAACCCGAACTACAAGAGTTGGGTTGGGTTGGATTAGCATTTCGAGTAGGGTTGGGTTTATTTTTCTGAACCCGAACTGAATCGGTTCGGTTTTGAGTTCTTGTCATCTAACACTATTGTTGTTATCTCGAAGTTCAATAGTTGATATGAACGATGAATGAACTATTCATTATAGATTGTTAAGAATGACCAGCTGATTTGGAACGAGTTCATTTTTAGTAAACTCTTGAACAAATAAGATGGTGATACCGAGCACCATATAGTGATGCAGTAATTATGACAAGACTTGCTTAAGAATAAGGTAAAAAGAGAAAGAGGGAGATGACCACATTAACCGTCCAATCAAAATTTTGTTACATCATCGAAGTTGAATTAACGTATTAGTTGCAATGTCAACCTTCCTTCCCGTAACTAACCGTCTTACAATCTTTTTATCAACTCTTTAAAATTAATAATTCCTTTTGAAACTTCAGTGGCTTAATAGGCATCAAATTCAAATCCAACAGACTAAGTGTATTCCTTTTGGACTTGGGTTCTTCGAACTTAAAAAGGAGTTACGCATAGGTCACGTTGTGCCTTAGGCTAATCTCGCCGTGTTTAAGTTTTAACCCATCATTAGGTCTACAGCGAATTTTCGGGTCACCCAGAATAACCAACAATTTTCAATAGGTCTACATAGCCTTCAAGACTCGTGTTTGCTGCTTTTGAAGAAAGAGAAGAATAAAGCTAGGAAGGGGGCCCTAATCTCTCTCGAGAAGAAGGGCTAAAATACATAGCCAAGACGTGCTAGAGAGAGGCACTAACAAGACAACGTGCACCACTCTAGCACTCTAACCATGCCATTTGCTTTGACATGTTTAATTGACCATCGAGGTGGGCCTCAAATTTAGGCTTGGTTGGACTCAAAATGGCCTGTTTTGAGGGGTTCAAATTTTGGGCTTTTGTGCTACTTCGGCCCTATAATGTTCTAACTAGCTTCTAAGTGTTCATATAACCCGAGAATACAATTCGAGCCAGCGAACCAATCTAAACCATAAAAGTAAGATTGAATTGGGTTAGATTTTTGTTTGTTTGTTTGGATTGGTTGAATTTTTGCAAAATAAAAAATCTGGGTTAGTTCAGGTTGATATTTTTTCGGTCGGTACTTTTAAAATTATTATGAAAATTAAAAATATTTAACATTTGTAACCGATGTTATTGGTGTGTTGTGATTTTTTAAAATACGTCTCCATTGGTATTAGACTGCTCAAAGTGGACAATATCATATCATTGTAGATGTTCGTAATTTCTAACACATGTTATCGAAGAAAAATTTTCAACGAAGTGCATGACGTATATATATCGAGTAAGGGTAAAAGAGTAATAACAATTACATATTGCCACAAACCACGTATCAGTTCGTAGCTTTATTCTTATAAATTTAACTTCGCTCTCGATTCTTCGACACTAACCCGAGCTCTCAGTCTTCAGTTATAGAATCATCCTCCACAACGATTTCAACATTTTGATACTTATACCACCTAGCACAAACTAAATAATACCCAAAATTAATGACACCAATCACAGATACGAGCCAATAAACATTGTCAAGTCTCCCTTGATTGATATCATCAGGCAACCATCTCGTAACCTTATGAAGTAGATCAATCAAAGCCGTGCCAAGATAATAAGAAACGGCGATCACCAACGAGATCATCGCCGTGGCCGTGCTACGCAGCGACATCGGGAATTCTTGATAGTACAATCCAACTTGACCCGGAAAATGAAAAGCTTCTCCAATGCCAACCAAAACTAGCTGTGGGAAAAGCCACAAGGCTGAGATTGGCACTATTGCCTCAGGCTGGCCTTCAAGGTGGTGTGCATGGGCATGGGCACGGGCAACTTTTAGCCTCTTGGATTCTACCAATGCTGATACCATCATCCCAAGAAAATTGAAAATATGACCGATACCGACTCGTTGGAGGGGTCGGGGAAGTCGTCCGACCAACCTCTGCCAAATCGGGTAGAGAAACCGATCGATTATGGCTAGAAAGACAGTGGTGGAGATGAAGACGACGACGACGAAAGACCCAGCAGGGATTTTGAAGCTCGGGCCGAGGTGACGGTCCATGGTTAGGGCTTGAAGGATGGTTAAGCTTCCTTGCATTACTATAGGGACCGAGAGGAAAATGCTCGTTGACCATAGAGGGAAGATTCTAAGTAGGGTTTTGAAGTCTTCCACTTCTTTTACCTTACATAACCTCCAAGGTTTTGCAATCGAGCCATCCAAATGAACATCCCCGTCAGTTATTAGAGCCGCTCGACTCAAACACCTATCAAAGCTTTTCGTTAGTGAAAAGTTATATCAAAACTAAGCTCTATGCTTCTTCTCTCGACACGTAGAACTTAACTATGTGTTACGACAGTGAAGATCTGAATCATCAACATTTAAGATGAGAATTGATGTATTATTGGGTTATGCTTTGATCGACCACCGAATAAGAAATAATTATTAGATAAAATATAAAATATACGAGATATTTATAATATATATATATATTAATCATAACATGTGACACATTCCTACTTTAATATATGCCATTGATGGTGGTTGGCACTCACCAATCTATTTTCACATTTGATTTATGCAACAAATACAATTATTGATCCATTGGCGTTTCTATGAAATTGACTCCAAGAACACTTTTTTTTTCTCCTTTTCCTAATGTGACAAGATCGGTTAGTTTTGGTTGTCTATTCTAACTCCAATACAAAAGTTTTCGAGATCTCTAAAGATAATCTATTGAATCTGTGGGGTCAGGTTCGGAAATATTCTTGTTTAAACGGAAAACAGAAAAAGTGGGAAAAGATTTTTTTCTATTAGTTAAACGGGGTCGATGACGAAGATTATATTCATTGTCCCCCGTCAAATTTCATTAAGACACAAAACTAATATATATATATATATATATATTCATTGTCTCGAGTACAGAGAAAGACCATGGGTCATGAAAGAGGTTGACCCCATCCCCCTTCAAACATACATACATACACACACGTACGTACACACACATACATACATACATATATACATACGTACGTACATTTTTAATAGAAATTATATTGAAAAATGAAAATTATTCATCGTAGGAATAATTTTCTTTTAAAAAATAAAAAAATGAAAAAAGTTTTCCCAGAAATAAATAGAGAATTTCACAGAAGAGAATGAAACCGGTAATAGGGACGGGAACGAAGGAGTCATCTCTTCCCCGCCCTATAAACATATCTAATCATATTATTATATTTCATAATTCATATTATTCTTATTCGTTAATTAACTTGGATTATTAACAATAATCATAAGGATCCAAAACAACACAATATTAATTAATATATACATATTTTAATTATTATTTTTAGTTATTATTCATTATTATTCTTTTTGTAAACTAGGCCCACAATCCAAATAAAAAAGAAAAGTAAAGTGATTGAAGCTTGACATACCTAAAGCTCTTTGTGAGCACTCCATCCACAACAACCTTCCCCACATGATGCTCCTCACCATAATAGTAACCATCATCATTCCCCGTGGTCGAGAGCGGTGTCGTCAGTCTTTTCCGAGAGGCGGCGACAAGAACTCGAGCGAGCGTGGTGAAGGGGCTTCCTCTTGGCTTATCGAGGCGATAGAAGCGAGTTCCGAGCAAGAAAATGGCTAGGCCAATGGCGTTGGATGCAAGGGAGATGCCGAAGCCCCATCCCCAGCTGATATTGTCCTGAATGTAGACGATGGCGGTGGAGCTAACAAGAAACGCACTGTAGAGAGTGACGAAAAACCAATTGAAGAAAATGTTTTGGTCTTTAATGTTGTCGTGTTGGTTTGCTCCTAAGGTTGCTGTAGTGTAGCGAGAGCCACCAGCTCCAAGAGAGGCGAGGATAAGGCTTAAGTACAAAATTGAGTATTGGAGGTTTGAAGGAGATGAAGAACATGGGATTAAGGCATTGTTGTGGTCACATGGTTGAGGCCTTAGAGATTGGATTGTTGCTGTTAATGTTAGTGAAATCATGCCCTGCAAAACCAATCATATTTTATTATTAAAAAAAAGAAAAAGAACTTTGATGCTTATCTAAATAAGATTATAATCTAATTTAATAATGGTGCAAAATTACCAACATGGTTTACTCAATAATTGAGCGACCCTTCCTTTCTAAAAGATTCGAATCTCTAAATAAATATGTAATAATCTAAGCTCACCGCTAACAGATATTATCTGTTTTCGTTCGTTATATATCGTCATCAGCCTCATAGTTTTAAAACGCGTCTACTATAGAGAGGGTGTAGCCCTACTCCGACCAGTGCCTCGCACCGTCCGGTGGCTGACTCTGATACCATTTCTAATAGCTCATACCCACCGCTAGTAGATAATGTCTGCTTTGGCCCGTTACATATCACCGTCAGCCTCATGGTTCTAAAACGCGTCTACTATGGAGAGGATCTAGCCCTACTCCGACCAGTGTCTCGCACCGTCCGGTGGCTGGATCTGATACCATTTGTAACAGCCCAAACCCACCGCTAGTAAATATTGTATGCTTTGGCCCGTTACAGATCGTCGTCAACCTCACGATTTTAAAACGCGTCTACTATGGAGAGGGTCTAGTCCTACTCTAACCAGTGTCTCGCACTGTCCGGTGGCTGGCTCTGATACCATTTGTAACCGTCCAAGCCTATAGCTAGCAGATATTGTCCACTTTGGCTTGTTACGTATTGCCGCCAACCTCACGATTTTAAAACGTGTTTACTATGGAGAGGGTCTAGCCTTACTCCGACCAGTGCCTCGCACCATTCGGTGGCTGACTCTAATACCATTTGTAACAACCGAAACCCACTGCTAGCAGATATTGTTCGCTTTGACCCGTTACATATCGCCGTCAGCCTCACAATTTCAAAACACGTCTACTAGAGAAGTTTCCACACCCTATAAGGAATGTTTCGTTCCCTTCTCCAACCGATGTAAGATCTCACAAAATATCCATCAAATCATGAAACTACAAACATAGTAGAAAAAACCATAAACTTAACAATAAAATATTCAACCAAACATAGACAAAAGCATGTTTTATGTCTAAATGAAGCATCCTCCAATTAAAAAATAAAAAGCAGGAGACCAACCTAAAGAAATGATGAGAAAATATTTTTAATTTCTATAAAAAAACAAACTAAATAATTATCATTAACATAAAGAAATGAAGTTCTTGGCATAAACTTCAAAGCATGAACTCATAAATTTGTATGAGATCAAGAAATTACCAAAAGAGAAATGGAAGTGGAAATAGCTACGACAGAGAAAGAACCCAAGAAAGAGTCAGCAATAACAGCTCCCACGACAGGAAACACACTGAAACAGCCGCTAACAACGTTGGCAATCAAAGTGGCATCGATGTTCTTAACGTTGTACTCTTGAATCAAATACACCACCAAGTTTGTGAGCCATCCACCACTGGCCAGCGACGTGCAACCAAAAGATCCTGTTTTTATTCATCATTTTCATCAACAAAATTGCTCTTAACTGTTCATAAGAACAAACAAACAAAGAAGAGAGAGAAAAACAAGGAACCTATGATGAAGGGGAAGGTGATCCAACCACCATGTTTCCTCGGACTTTGAGCTCCTTCTCTGTCTCCTCCTTCCATGTTCATGAGCTTAGAGAAATGTAAGAAGTCAACTGCTAAGGCTGGAAGGCAGCTTCTCTATACTTATAATAAAGGCTATGGATTTATGGTGTTTTCTACTTTTTCAATTTTGTCATCATTCAAAACCTAATAACTCTTCATTAACTTTATTAAAATAGAATTAAGATAAACAAATAGCATTAACCGGTGCCGTTCAAGTTTATTACAAATGGGCAAAACAAAATACGAGAGACCCTAGAATTCATAGACGAACTGACGCTTTGGGATGACCTTCTCTATGTCTGCGTAATTCTCGAACGCTCTTTCACCTCGACCTGTAGCCTGCGAACATCTAAAAAAAGAAAGGAAAAGGGGTGAGTATAAAAATACTTATTAAGCAGTTTACTTGTAGGCTCTCATCACATTCAATCTCTAGTAAGTTACCATGAATTTTTCTATGGGTTTTAGGAAGTTTTAGCCTGATTCTACGGCTATCTGAGCTTCTAGGAAGACTTTGGAATTTTGAACGGTTCTCTTATATGTCATAGACCCTATTGGGGTCTGGAAGTTGTTCATCTCATCTCGAGGTGAGCCAACTTTATTTTCTCATACTTAGTAAGCTTGCATAGCCACAACTTTATTTTCTCAAGGTACGAAAAATTCAATTAAAACATTTCGTTATAAGGTTAGAGATTTACACATTCATAATAAAGTCATTAAAACAACGTGACATAAAATAAATAAATACGAATTTAAATAAAACAAAGAGAGTAAAGTATTTGTCTTGATCTAACTTAAAGGCTACGAAAGAAAAACAACATGAATGCTTCTGCCCTAACTTTAGTCCTGTGGTCGTTAAACTAAGTGTTAATCAAGACACGTCTGCATGAATGACGACGTCGCAGTGACGACCATAAGATTGAAACTAGGGTAGATGCATTCATGTTGTTTGTAGTCTTTAGATTAGATCGGACATTATTTTATTTTTACTTTTATTTAATCTTCACATTATTGATTTTCCGCTGCGTTGTTTTAAATATTTTACTATAAATGTTTAAATCCATAACGTTGCTTATAAAATATTTTAAATGAATGTTTTCGCATATAACAGTCATGTCATGCATACATTAACCATCTTATATTTAATAGAAAAATAGGGTCGTTGCACTCCAACCATAAAGTAGCCTTCAACATGAATCTAGACATCCCTCTAAGATGTCCACATTTATGGGAGCTTTGCAATCATTGGTGCACAATCTAAGAGGGGAGATATGTGAGAGACTTCAATTAGTGGGACCCTCAACCACTCGATAAGTTATCGAAAGACGTGGTAGTAGCTGAATCATGGTTGTTTGTAGTAAAGAAAATATTTCATCATAGGAACGGTTAGGAATCAGGCTCTCATGGCTTGGATTTGCTTTGGGCTTCCCAAAAGGCAGAAAATATTTCATCGTATGAGCTGTTAGGAATTAGCAAAAGACCTCCTCCCCTTCATCGAGGCTCAACTCCTTTCTGTGGAGCCCTCGGACAAAGTAACACCCTTCGTTTGATACTTGAGTCACTTTTGACTACACCTTCAAGGTTAGCAACTTCTTTGTTGACACTTGAGAATTCTATTGACATGGCTAAGTTAAGAGTATGGATCTGATACCATGTTAGGAATCAGGACTCTCCACAATGATATGATATTGTCCACTTTGAGCATAAGCTCTCCTGCAATGAACTTCCCCAAAAGGCCTCATACCAATGAAGATGTATTCCTTACTTATAAACCCATAATCATCCCCTAAATTAGCCAACGCGGGACTCCTTCCGAACAATCCTCAACATGAACAACTCAAAGAATCACAAAGTAGCATGAAGATGCAAAGCATTAGCGACTTTTTGGTTCGAGGTCCAATAACCTCAGTAGCACATCAATCACTAGTAGCACAGTATATAAAATAGTTAAAGTGTTCGCAAGTTCAACAGAGAAACATGAATATTGACGAGTACGAGAGGGATCATACGCTTGTTCGCTTTCAACTTAGAGCTAGTACATACAGAATCAAAGAAGGTCAAACATATTGTCATGGACTTAAAGGCTAATGTTCGAGGTTTTGTTATAGAACATACGCACAAGCACGTGTAGATATGACAACTAGAAAACGAAACTAATGGGACAAATCAAACGCTAATTGGAAATCTTTGACTAGATTTATTGTTTTTTTCCCCCAAAAGTTAGATATGTTCTTCTCTCTCTCTCAATTTATGCTTGGAGTACAAGTAACATTATTATCACGCGCAGCATTTCAAGATTGTTCCTAAAGGATAAGCCAAGTGGTTTCAGTATTTCATCATCAAGCAACGTTTTTGAATTGTGCACTCATTGTAAGAAGAACACAGCCAATAGCTCAATTATTGTGGATGGAAGGATTGAGGAGTTGAATAACACAATTCATGAAATCCATTAACAAAAAAGTTAATATTTTTTACCCATTAAGTAGGTTTATTTATTTTAAAAAATCAATTTAGGAAGAACGTTGCTAAAAGATAGTTACAATCGAAAACGTGTGAAGCTCAGACAAATAAACAATGTCCGAATCTAACCTAAGGGCTACAAATAATGTGAGTACTTTTACCCTAGTTTCAACCTCATGGCCATTACCATGACGTTGTCATCCGTGTAGAGGTACCTTGCCTTTACTTGAAAAGTAAAAATAACACGTGACTTGAGTATTTTAAAAAATACTAAGTAAGCGATCCCACTTACTGGGGTCAGGAAATGCAATCACATGCGATCGTGTTTGGGACCTATCATTAAACATCATTTCATGGCTTTGGCCTCAACTTCCAGTTTGGACAGAATTGGATGTGTAGTATTTCTCTACACACTGCCCATACACATGCACATGGACCCCAGACGAGCTTGTATAGATACCCCATGGACGTGGCCTTCAACTAGCATACACTCATGCTACCGATATACCATGGAGGGTAGGGAGACGAACATAAAAGTTGTAAGATACGTGTCTGTACTGATCATAACAGAAAAATATTGATGCACGTGAACACACAACATGCATGAGGTCCCCGAAGTTTAAAATCATGGCATGTATTTGTAGTGCAATACATATCTTCATCCTTTTCATACATTACATACTCATTTCATATCATTATATGCGGTAAATGTAAATGTACTCTAAGGTACCAGACTTTCATAATATGTCACATTCATCAATAGCATATCGAGTAAACATGACAATCCATAATATGACACTTCTCATCATAGCAGCAGATCATAACATTTAAGCAAATATAACAATTATACAAGGTACGACGTGTGTAAGGGCCACAAGGCACGCACCGCTCATACTTCAAACAATTCATCAAATCCAAACAATAGTGAAGTCACTTAACTCGGTAGCTTAAGTGGAAGTCACTAATTAAAGTCATAAATGAGTCCCATAAAAAGATTTAGAATTTTGAAAACGTTTTAGAATTCCTATCAGGATATATCGGTCATTTACCAACCAAAATCTTGAAGTTCTCCAACAAGGGAGGGAGACCAAACATTACATTCTGCTCAAAGTTCTCCAACAAGACAGCCCAAATTCAAACATGTCCCAAAAAAACAGCCACCCAATCCCACCTACCCATTTCATTACAAATCAAAGCCAACATAAACAACAGCCAGCCCCCTCATCTCCCCATGCCAGTAGCTCAAGCATCAGCAAATCTGCACAATACAATAAGTTACAAAACGATCCTTAACAATGACCGATACGAGAAAACATGAACACGGAGGTCGAAAAATCTTACCCGAGCTCAGAAAGCTTCTGGTGAGCTTCAGCATAATCAGCAAAGAAAGCATCCTCATCCTGAGAAATGTGAACAGAACCATTCATCATCAGTAAAGATAGTCCTTTTGTGTACAATCTTACTATTGATCCCGAGATCGGAAACCATACCGCAGCGTATTTCTCGACAAGAGGACGGAACACGGGATCGCTAAGGAGTGCCTTGTCTGATACTAACTGCAGAAGACCTTCCTTCTCCCCGGCCAAGAGTTCCCTGTTGAAACCAAGGGATCTTTTAATATTTCTTCACCACATCATCAATAAACTATCATAGTATAAATGGTTCTAACTCACTTGAAGTATGAATTGTCGAAGATGAGAGGGTTCGAAGTCCATGGCCCCTCGAAACCGGATCGTTCCTTGTGTGCTCTACCCTGTCGAGTTAAATCAACATCATCTCCAAAAACTTGAACTTCTTGACTATAGTGAATTAAGCTTCATTGATTCATTATTTAACCCTTTTTATTACTTATGTTGTTAAATCAACCGATGCGTTTTAAAACCTTGAAGGCAAGTCTGGAAGAGAAAAACCTAAAGAGAAAAGTATCAAGCCAGACACTGAGAAATTTGCCAATGAGGAAGCTGAACCACAAAGGGGGTAGACACGAGGCGGTGTACCAACAAGGACACTAGGCACCGAAATGGGTGGATTAGGAGTTTCCACATTGATTGGAGAAAGGAATGAGTGACAGCGAGGACGCTAGACCCCGAAGTTGGGTGGATTTTGAGATCTCACATCAGTTGGTGAGGGAAACGAAACATTCTTTATAAGGATGTAGAAACTTTTCTCTAGCTGACGAGTTTTAAAACCTTGAGGGGAAGTCCGGAAGGGAAAAGCCTAAAGATGATAATATCTGCTAGCAATAGGCTTGGGCTGTTGCATATGCACTTGGAGTGATGCTCAAGATTCAAATTTAAACATACTTATAAGGAAGCGACGGAACGAACCAGTGTGTGACCGCCGGAGAGGGCGACAATGTCCTGGTCGGAAAGGCCCATGGTGTAGAAAACATCCCTCAGGTGATCAGAACCTGAACAGAACACAACTCATCAGTTCATTTTCTAGTCCAATGAAAAGAACAAGATTGTGATGGAAACTAACCCTTGGTAGCATCAGGCAAGCGACCTTCTGGGGGTGGCTCAGGCTTGTCCTGAAGAACAGAGACCAACAATTTTCAATGTCTGATCATTTTGTAAGTTAATGAAGGGTTAAACTATCATTAGTCAATTAAACCAGATCATTGGTCTTCTTAACTGACCTCTCTACCAGGGTGGAAAGGAACCTCAGGCCCTCCAGTAATCTCAACAGCAACAACACCAGCCAACTATAACAAAACAAACCCACAAACCCAAAAAGTTAAACAACCATGTGGGATCCCACATCGGTTGAGGAGGAGAACGAAACATTTTTTGTAAGAGTGTAGAAACCTCTATCTAGTAGACGCGTTTTAAAAACCTTAAGGGAAAGCTCGAGAGAGAAAGTCCAAAGAGGACAATAGCTGCTAGCAGTGGGCTTGGGCTATTACAATGATATCAGCCAGACATCGGGCAATGTGACAGCGAGGAGGCTGAGCCCTAAAAGGGAAGGACATGATGTGGTGTACCAGCAAAGACGTTGGGCTCAGTAAGAGTGGATTGAGGGTCCCACATCGATTGGAGAAAGGAACGAGTGTCAGCGAAGACGCTGGCCCTGAAAGGGGTGGATTGTGAGACCCCACATCGGTTGGAAAACGAAACATTCTTTATAAGGGTGTGAAAACTTATCCATAGTAGACACATTTTAAAAACTCTAAAAAGAACAATATCTACTAGTAGGGTTGGGCTATTACAAATGATATCAAAGTCAGACACCGGATGATGTGTTAGCAAGGAGGCTGAACCCCAAAGGAATGCACACGAGGCGGTGTGCGAGAAACGAGCCTCGAAAGGGATGGATTGGAGGAATGAACCTTGAGAAAAGTCTAAACGGACAAGTCCAAAGAGGACAATATCGACTAGCTGTAGACTTGTATGTTACAAACAATCAATCAAAACAAAACAAATCCCAAAAACAGATATGATCAAACAAACTAATCACCTGGTAAAAGTCAGCATATGAAAGTATTGGGAACTGTTCCTTGATGGGCTCCAAGAGCCTAACAGCAATGTCAAGGCCATTATTGGCGCCATGAGCGAGCTCATTAGGGAACCTAATAGTTCCAAACGGACCACCAGTTCTAGATTTCTTATCAAAGGTTCCAGCAGAGTGCCATCTAAAAAAAACCCCACAAGAACAAACAAACAAATCCCTAAACAATCGCTCACAAAAACAAAAGGGAAATCAGAGAAGAAGAAGAACATACGCAAGACGAAGAATCAAAGGAGCACAATTCTTCTCAGCAATGAATCCCCTGAGTTTTCTCTTCGCCTTTTCAATGGCTTTCTGATACTCCTCACTCACAGATGGGTAGCACTTTACCATGATGATGACACTAAAACCCAACAAATCAATACCCACAAACCCAAAACAGCTCAAATTCACTTAGAAACTGATATCAATACCAATTTTGAATGAAATTGAAGCGAACCCACAATCAAAAATCAGAAAAAAGAATACCTTGGAAGAAATGGACAAAGAAGAGGCGATTCGGGCACGAGTCGAACACAAGCAGCTCATTGGAGGCAGCCATATAAATAATGGCAGTAGAGAAAACAAGAGAGTTCTGGAGCCTGAGTTCTGACCGTCGGATATTGGAGCTTGCCTGAAATTGGACGGTCAGAATTGGATTTGGAAACAAAGGCGGTGACTAGGATTTATTTTTGTCGATTTATTCGGAGAAAAAACCGGACCCTAAAGAAATGGAATGGACCGGTGAATAGGGAAATGACGAAAATACCCTTCTTCGGACAATTATGCTGTTGTCCTAATTGGACATTCATTCTTTGAACTTCACGTGTCCAAATAGAAAGAATAATTTTTTAAAATAATATCAATTTTTTTAAAAATGTAAAAGAATATAATTATAATTAGTTTTGAATGAAAACTAATTACTCTAACTTTTCCATAGTATTTCAAATATAATTATAATTATTAAAAGTTTGAATAATTGCATTTTTTTTCTCATATCAATAATATATTCTAAAAATGATGTTATTTGAATTTTTTTAATCTTAGTATGAAATTAATAAATTATTTCTTCGAAAGAAATTTGTTCTTACAACACAACAATATGCTCTCCAACTTTCACAAAAAATTATAAAAGTGTAATTAAGAAATATAATAAAATAAAAATTATAAAAGTATTAATTTATTAATTTTATATTTATTTATAAAAAAGAAAAATAATTTCTTACACACTTCTTCCACTGAATGGAGTTACTATTTGTGTTTTAAATTTTAAGATTAAAAAACACTTAAATAAAATAATTATTTCATAGTAATAATTAATTAAACAATAATATCCTCGCAATAAATTAATATACGTGTCACACATCCATGGGAGCTAACCTTTCCACCAATAAAGCTTCTATTTTTAAATAATAAATTATAAATTTTGTTAATAGTGATATAATAAATATCTAAATTTGAAAAATTATCCATTTATTCTCAATTTTATATTTAATAGACCGTTTTTTAAATTCACCAATTTATAGGGTTCTAATATTGTAAATTAAAAGTATAACTATTATAATTATTCATTTATTTATTATTATTTTGTGTGTGAACGCGAGGTTGATCCAAAGATTCCCTTAGTGGGAAATGATAAAATCACTTGGTCAATTTTGTTGCGTTCTATCACCGTCGAATTTGATTGGCTGTACAGACGGATGATTTATTATTATTCTGTATATAAATAAGAAAGTCCATATCACCAATCAGAATGAGCCACGTCATAAAGCTATAAAACTATTTCCATATTCGGCGTAAAATTGGTTGAATTGTTTACCATCACTCACCACCAATTTAGGGTTTTTTTTTATACACTAAATTAATAAAAATATAATGAAAATTAAATTTTATTTAAAGAATATTCCTAAATTAAAAAAAAATCTAAAAAGGTAGTAAATTTGTTCCAAAAAAAAAAAAATTAACTTTTAAAATGATTTAAAAATTTTAATAATGGAAGTTCAAGCGAACAATTAGGTTAAAAACAAGTTGATTATATCCAAATAAATCGAAATTCAAAAATTAGACATAAATTTAATCAAATGGAAGCCTCGCCTTTCATTATTGGATAGAGCCAACAGGAAAAATCTAAGTCCAAGCTTGGCCCGAGCCTAAGCTTAATGTGCTCAAGGCACTGGTTGAGTCTAGGTCAGATATACCCAACCTTCTGTAGTCAAGCCCATGATCCATTTCTCGGACTTGACTCATTCAATCAAAGTTTATCTTGAGTTTAAGTGGGGCATGAGTCGACCTATTAAATTAGACCATGAAATATTAAGTAATGATTATTAAAATTTATTAAATTTATGTTTCTTATTTAATATAATTTTAAAATTTCAATTTTTTTTCACTTGATAAAACTATTGGTATTATAAATTTACATTTTTTTTTATAAGCTTTTAATTAATTTTTAACCCTTTTTAAAAAAATTATTAATTAAATACTATGATATGATAGGTAAACAATATAAATAAGTTTGAAAAAGAAAATAATTTTTAACACTTTTCTATTATTATTATTATTATTGTTATATTTTAATAATTAAAAAAAAAACGTTAGTCACTTTTCCTTTTTTAGTTTATTATTTATAAATCAGTATTATATTATTATATTATTATATTATTATTACTTAGTTTTAGTCTCCACTTTCCATTACTCGCACAGAATTTGCAAGGATCAAGTATTTATTATTTTTTTTTAAAAATAATTATTTTAAAGTTTTCATTTTTAATATAATTTTTATTAAAAAAAATTGTAAAAATAAATTATAGCAAATCATAATATTTCATAAACAAATATATATATTAACATCATTTTTAAAAATTTAAATTTTAATATTACACCATACTTAATAATAATAAAAAATCTATAATTGATTTTAATTTTTAATTTAGTTTATAATATATATATATATATATAATATATATTTATATTAAACGGGACGAAGCAGAGACGGGATGAGAAATATAACCCTGTTCTCGACCTCATTTATTTAACGGAAAAAGAAATGTTCTCCATTCCTTTCTCCATTTTCTATCTAAATGGAGAATTCTCGTCATTCGGAGAGGTTCCCACGGGTAAAATGAACATCAGCGGTAGAGTATTAAATTTTTTATTTTTAAAAAGTGAAAAAAAAAGAAGGAAAAAATAGAGTAAAAGGGAAAATTTGAACGTGAAGCGAATATACAAGCCCATGTGGGAGTGGGCCCCAAAACGAAGACTTGAAGTATGAGTCCAGCCGCCTGTGGGCGTGGGCCCTTAAAGTAGACAAATAATATTTTTTAAATAGTATAATTTATTTTTTTAATTTTTAAAACTAAAAATTACACCAAATGGTTTAACTGCTAAATTTATATTCTTTCTAATTTTATTTCGAAATTTTTGTATTAATAATTTTGGAAATAAATAAATAAATAAATTAATTAATTAATTTTTTTTTTTTTTTGATACTGTTAAAAGGAACTTACCCAATCCGCCATCATTTTTTGTGGGTATCTTGGAAATGGCTTCTGCTATGCCAACTCGGCAAGTCCCAAATAACCCACCAAGAAGGGGTCGGATCATGGCTAAAATTGGCGAGGATTTAGCCATCTCAGCATCCTACGTGGCCACTGCACTCGCCGGATTCCTCCCATATCGTACTCCGCCGGAACATGCTCCGCCGCCGCGTCCGCCACCTACTGCTACCTAGTTCTTCCTCAGCTTCGTTACCCATTAAATAAACAGCTGCCTCTTTGCTTTCACCAACCATTAGTTGTAAATTATGGGTTTTGATTTTCCTGGAAATTTGGAGCTCAGTTCATGTGTGTCCTTTGTTTTCCAGTTTGATTTCTGCTAGATTATGGGTTTTCTAAGCTCATGGACATGAAGATCAGTGTTTTGAATTTTGAATTATCCACCGTGTAAGTGTAAGGCTGGAAATAACGATTTCAACGCCTTTTTTTCAATCACTCAAACCAGAGCTAAAACGAAGAAATTTCAGTCGAAATAAGATACCCTCAAATATGACCAACCGTAAAAACAAAAGAATCCTCTCCTAACATTATCTAACATTGTGATAGTGGGTTAAAAAGGGGAATCCAAACAAAGAACAAAGGTAAAAAATGTCACAGTAAAATGAGCTGGAGTTTACATTTACCACAAAATAGTTTCATTTTTCTCTCAATAAATTTGCTCTTATTTCCTTCATTTCTACAAACATCTTTGCCACTCCCCTCTTTCTTTCACTCAACTTGTCGCTGTTCTTCAATTGAAGTCTGATAAAATGGAAGTTCAACCTCCACGGCGTCCCGTTCCAAACAATCCACCACGAAGGGGTCAAGTTATTACCCAAATTATTGCCGAACTTTCTGGGAGAATATCTAGAGGGGAAGGTAACGCGGTGGAGGCGGGCAATCAACCTAATCAACCCGCTCCGCCGCGTCGGGCCTAGCTTAGCGCAGCGTCGGGGAAGCTAAGCAAATCATAAGTAATATTGTCATTTTGCTTTGATGTGTGTTTAGTTCCATTTGGGTAGTTTGTTGGTGATAGGAGTTTGAGCTGCCATCTTAAGTTAGCTGTGTTTGGTAGTTCCTAAGATGTTTGTTGAATTATCAATTGTCTCCTATGTTGTCTGATTGTCGGAAAAGAAAAAATAAAAAATAGAAATCGTTCGCAAGATTTTCACTCGGTCGTTCACAATTAGTAGTAGATCTACTCGAACAATAAATCTCTGTGCTTTTAAGAGTGAAACTATCCCCACAGATCAACACACATAAACTTGCTTCAAGCAAAACACGCTTAACTTTGAAGCTCGTATAATTGAGCCACTGAAAAGAAAGATGCACCATATTGATGTAGCTACTAATTTTCAATTCTTTTAAACCTTTTGTAGTCATCCTATCCTCAAGATCGCTCTTATTCGAACGTGGTCTCGATTCGTTTATGTATCGCTCATTTACTCGGGTGTCACATATTTTTTCATCATTCCACTAATTTGTAATTAGCATCATTCATTTTTTTTTATAATAATTAGTCTATCTCCACAAAATGATTCCCGAAGAGATGGATCAAAACGCTCACTTTTTAGGGCAAGATTCTTTCAAGAACTTGTCGGAAAGTGTTTACTTTTCAAGAACTTCGAGATTAAGGTATTTGGATTAGAGACATCTTCGGCCAACTTTCCTTCTAATTTTTTAGATTTTAAACGATCAAATTTGTAACACTCAAACCCACTGCTATCTTATATTATCTGTTTTGGTCCGTTGCATATCGTAGTTAGCCTCACAGTTATAAAACGCGTCTATTAGAAAAAGATCTCTCCACCTTTATGAGAAATGTTTCATTCACCTCTCCAAACAACATGAGATCTAACAATCCACCTCCTTAGGAGTCCAGTGTTCTCGTTGGTACACCGCCCGGTGTCTGGCTTTGATATCATTTGTAACAGCCTAAACCCACCGCTAGCAGATATTGTCTACTTTGGCCCGTTACATATCGCTGTCAGCCTCATGATTTTAAAACGCGTCTACTAGGGAGGTGTTTCCCCACTCTTATAAGGAATGTTTCGTTTCCCTCTCCAACCAATGTGGGATCTCACAAAATTTCATCTCGAGACGAAAAAGTTGAAGTTGCTACCAATCTCGATTTATATGGTATTAATGGTTACTCAAATATTTTAATAGATGAGTAGACGATCGAGATTTAGAGTCGTTTGTGTATGACAAAGATATCATCAACCTACCAACTTTAATAACTAAATGTCGATTCATCCTTTATGTCAAATGTCAAATCAACAGACATATGAAAATATTGACAGAAATTTAATGCCCAAAACTTTACACAGAATTCAACGAGTTAAGATATATATAATCGATCAACGGTGCTGAGAATATTTAACCCTCCATTACCGTTGACCATATGTATCATATTTGACCCGTGATTATAAACTAACTTTACGTTTTACCATACGTATCATATTTGATCTTTTATCATAGGCTAATATCGTGCATCCATTTTCTTTATAATTTATTTGTTCTTATTTAATTCTGTAAATGATTATAAATAGAGAACTCGCGATGATTTTAGCTAATATCCTCATAATATCATAACCCGTTCGATTTAGCACCTACTTTTCTATTATATATATCTTAGCCAAACTTTAAATCTAATTTCAAGAATTAACTTTGGGTGTGACGCATGCAATGATGTAACCCAAACCTTTTTTTTTTTTTTTTAATTCTCTATAAAAATAAATTAATTAAAATAATAATAATACCAATTTTGTTATCCATTTACGCGGTTTTGTTTTAGATAATCTTTTTTTTTTTTTGTCAAAAACATAATTACTTGTCAAGAATGTGTTTAGGTGTAATTTTTTAAGACATAATTTTTTTAAAATTTATTTGGTTCATTGAATTGGAAATGCATTATTATTAATTTAATAAAACGTACATATTCCCCAATAACGTGAAAAATATGAAAATTCAATATATTTTAATTGATCGAAAGTGATATAATAAATAATAAATATTGGAAATTCGAAATAATTGTAATTAAATTATTTATATATATTTAATTTAAAACATGATAATTGACCCATAGTCAACATTTCCTGAACGGTTTTGTGACGATCCATGTCCAGGATGTAGATTTGGATTCAGCTCATGATGGCTCTGACAACGCCTACGACATGGTCACGGTACTTAACATAGATTTTCTTTGTCCACGCTCAGAAAATTCTAAAGAGGTCACCCAATATAAAATTGATCCAAATAAAACACGTTTAACTATGAATTTCTTATGATTGAGCCACCGAAAAGAAACGTGCTCCTTATTCGTATAAGCAACGACTTTGCTTTAAGTCTTTCTTTGTCATCCTATCTTCAAGATTGATCTCATTCGGATATGGTATCGGATCATTCATGTACCCATTTTTTTACTTGAGCGTCACATCTCTGCACCGAAAGCTTATGGTTTCTAAACGATTTAGAAACCAATTTTTGATCGGGTTTAAACGTTATTAGAATTCTTGTGTTATGAGAATCTTTTACAAGAGAATCCATGGAGATAATGAGATGAGAAGTCAAGAGGAATTTTCTAATTTCTATGTGGAGAAAATATGTAATATTTACAAGAATTTAGGATAGAATCTTCCTAAACTCATCTAATATATTTTAATACATAATATATTAAATATAATAAATATTTCTTTTATTTTTTATATTTAATATATTACTGGTCAATGGGTAGGATCAAACTAATATCAACTCAAGAAATTTAGTAACGTTAGTTTAGGTCAACCAAGTAGGTGACTTTACTGTTAGCTTGGTTCGATGTCTTGTTTGTTGTATGAACGACATATACCATATAGCCCTTACACGTGTTGTGTTTTATGATTGTATGACGTGTACTGTGCTATGTTTATGTTATGATATATGTTATGTCGCGAACAAGTTATGCTGTGATATTAGATATACTATGTTATGATTATGCAATGTCATGAAACTATGTAATGTTATCGCTTTTATTTGATGCATGAACCTTCATGTACCACGTTATATAAACTATGTTGATATGTACGCTCTATGCATATGAGACATTAGAAAACCATATATGTTGATGTTATGAGACCTCATGTATTTTGTATGATGTGTGCATAGGGATATCCTCCCGTTATGTTTAGTACAAATGCATATCTTATGATATCTATGTTCACCATGATATTATGTGGGTCCTTTCCCTATGTGACGTCTGGCAGCATGAGCATGTGCTAACTCGATGAGCTTGGACAAGGGGTACAAATACGAGTCTGCCTAGTGGGCTCATGTGCGCGTGCATGAGTTATGTGTAAGGAAGTACTACACATCCAACTCTGTTGAGACTGAAAAGTAGAGCCTAAGACCATGTCATGTTACTTTTATGAAAAGATAAGTCGGACAATGATTGCATGTGTTTGCATTTTCCGACCTCAACAGTTGGGCTATTTTCTGAATATTTTTAAATACTCAAGTCACGTGCTATTTCTTTTCAAGTATAGGTAAGACACTTCGATACGGATGACAGTGTCACTATGGCGACCATGGAACCAAAGCTATAACAGTTGCATTTGTGTTTAAATTGTAATGTGCATTTAGAAACAATTATTCGTTTAAGGTTTAAAAAACTTGGAGTTGCTATGGTAGTTAATGTTTAAGCAACAAGTTCTAAGTGAATGAAATAAGAGCTTTGTTGATTGTTTAAAACTAAGAAACTTAGATCAATGTGTGTTGGATGATGAAAGTCCTACATCGGCTAATTTAGGGAATGATCATGGGTTTATAATCAAGGAATCCTCCCTCCATTGGTATGAGGCCTTTTGGGAAAGCCCAAAGCAAAGCCATGAGAGCTTATGCTCAAAGTGGACAATATCATACCATTGTGGAGAGTCGTGTTCGTCTAACATGGTATCAGAGCCATGCCCTAGACTTACTTCGTCGCTTAGTCGTGCCAATAGAAGACAAGACTCCAATAAAATTATATGTTAGTTGAAAAAGAATTGTTGAATGGTTTTTGTATTAAAATGCATAATTGTACGAATACGTATATGTAAGAATGTTCATGGAAATTGAAATGGATTTTACTTTTGTATTAAACTATGTGTGAAACCCTTACTTTTTGGATCTTATTCTAATGGAAAACTTGTGGACTTGGGTTATTCACTAAACTGAATTCAACTTTTTGCCTATAAATCCCCACATCTTTCAGTCCTCTTCTTCCCTTTTCTTCTTCCTTCTTCTTCTTCTTCTTCGTCTGCCATGGCTGCAGCTCCTTCCACAGGCTCAAAGGCGAACGTCTCTAGCCTTCCCCCGAAACGGGGTCGAATCAAGGCTCATATTTTTGAGAGCCTTCTCAATTCAGCAGCCTTGGCTGCCTTCATGGCTGCACAAATACTCTTCAAAGTCATTCGAGACCTCGTCACCGGTGCTCGAATCCACGCCGTTCCACCGCCTTCTCCGGTGGCACTGACGCCTCCTCCTCTTCGTTACGATGGAGGCTCCGTCGTCACGTGATACCCCATCTTTTTAGCTGGTTTTTTTTTGCTCTTCTTTTGCTTGAGAGCTATAGATTTGTAATTTCTTTCTTCTTGTGTGGAGTGATAAATTTGGTGTGAAGTGTATAACCTTAAAGCTTTGGTTTTTAAGGATACATCCTCAAAGCTTTGTTGGTTTCTATGTTTTATGTTGTTGTTGTTGAATAAATTTAATTTGGGTTTGATTCCATTTTCATATCTATCCAAATTAGATTTCATTGTCATACTTTCAAATATTATATTCTCCTTCTTTACTAATCTCTTTTGGATATCGATTCTTATTATATATTGAATTGGATTCTGGTAACAGCTCAAGTTCCCCGCTAGTAGATATTGTCTGATTTTAAAATACATAGGTTAAGGAGAGGTTTCCACGCTCTTATAAAAAATGATTCGTTCTCCTCTTCAACCGATGTGGGATCTCACAATCCATCCCTTTTGGAGGATAGTGTCCTCACTCGCACACCGCTCGGTGTCTGGCTCTAATACCATTTGTAACAGCCCAAGTTTACTGCTAGTAGATATTGCCCGCTTTGGCCCGTATAGATGGTGTTGGATGGGATTCTTATTATATATTGGATTGGATTCTGGTAACAGCTCAAGTTCCCCGCTAGTAGATATTGTCTGATTTTAAAATACATAGGTTAAGGAGAGGTTTCCACGCTCTTATAAAAAATGATTCGTTCTCCTCTCCAACCGATGTGGGATCTCATCCCTTTTGGAGGATAGTGTCCTCACTCGCACACCGCTCGGTGTCTGGCTCTAATACCATTTGTAACAGCCCAAGTCTACTGCTAGTAGATATTGCCTGCTTTGGCCCGTATAGATGGTGTTGGATGGGATTCTTATTATATATTGGATTGGATTCTGGTAACAGCTCAAGTTCCCCGCTAGTAGATATTGTCTGATTTTAAAATACATAGGTTAAGGAGAGGTTTCCACGCTCTTATAAAAAATGATTCGTTCTCCTCTCCAACCGATGTGGGATCTCATCCCTTTTGGAGGATAGTGTCCTCACTCGCACACCGCTCGGTGTCTGGCTCTAATACCATTTGTAACCGCCCAAGTCTACTGCTAGTAGATATTGCCCGCTTTGGCCCGTATAGATGGTGTTGGATGGGATTCTTATTATATATTGGATTGGATTCTGGTAACAGCTCAAGTTCCCCGCTAGTAGATATTGTCTGATTTTAAAATACATAGGTTAAGGAGAGGTTTCCACGCTCTTATAAAAAATGATTCGTTCTCCTCTCCAACCGATGTGGGATCTCATCCCTTTTGGAGGATAGTGTCCTCACTCGCACACCGCTCGGTGTCTGGCTCTAATACCATTTGTAACAGCCCAAGTCTACTGCTAGTAGATATTGCCTGCTTTGGCCCGTATAGATGGTGTTGGATGGGATTCTTATTATATATTGGATTGGATTCTGGTAACAGCTCAAGTTCCCCGCTAGTAGATATTGTCTGATTTTAAAATACATAGGTTAAGGAGAGGTTTCCACGCTCTTATAAAAACTCAAGTTCCCCGCTAGTAGATATTGTCTGATTTTAAAATACATAGGTTAAGGAGAGGTTTCCACGCTCTTATAAAAAATGATTCGTTCTCCTCTCCAACCGATGTGGGATCTCATCCCTTTTGGAGGATAGTGTCCTCACTCGCACACCGCTCGGTGTCTGGCTCTAATACCATTTGTAATTAAATTGCTAGTAGATATTGCCCGCTTTGGCCCGTATAGATGGTGTTGGATGGCAAGCAGAAACCCCAATATAGATGGCATCAAAGGCTTTCTCTCGTAGTAATTTCTTTTCGATCCTGGGACCTGTGGGTTGTGGGCCCACCACACTTCCGCTGCGCCATTCTAATTAGGTGATGTACTATTTCTCAAGTTCATAACTATACACGTTTGTCTTTATTTGTCTTATTATATCAACCATCTATCCATCAATGTTGGAACGTATCATTAAGCTAAATAATAATAATAAAAATAAAATTAACATTTAATAATAAAAAATTTACAAAATGGTTTAAATTATTAAAAATTTGGACTAAATGGTTACAAAGCAAAATTTATAGACTAAACTGTTACTTAATTAAGTATAATATTATTTTTTGATAAGTCAAATTTATAAGAATAAAAAATTTAATCCAGGCGTTCCTGCAAATATTTCATGTGCATTGAAAAAGTAATATTTATAATTGCACGGAGAGATTGATTTGAAAATTAAAAAGATACGGTGAAGGTAAAATAGAATATGTGAGTGATAGAAATGTAACAAATGCAGGGTGTCACGATCATGCTTGTTTAGAGTATATTGTCCATGGTTGCATGCCCGTTTTGACCCATTTTACTGCTTTTGTATTAGCTATTTTATTATTATATTTACTGTGTGTATGACTCCCGACAAAAATCATGTCTACTCCTCTCAAGGTTAGGTCAGGTGGGTGCCTCGGGTCGTGCCTTAGTTCATGGATCGGGTGGAGCATGATGGATACTTCGATTACTCACACGGTGACACGTGTCTCTACTAGGCGTCGATTACTCACATGGCAAACGTGTCCTCTCATTGTCCGGTTGTGCTTCCTCCTCTGCTAGTCAACATGTGTCTCCGCTTTCTTCCGGTTGCACGTTTGCCTCCAATAGGGATTTTTCGTTAGTTCTCCAAATTTCGATTGTTTTTCCATTTTCTTTAGATTTTGTATCCTTTTGTACGTAACTCAAATCAACTTTGATCATTCATCAAAGTTATAGAGTTTAATTCATCTTTCCAACCAAATAACTTCGTTTCGTTTTATTAACTATACAGAGAAATAAATGGATCGAAATTAGGTAAAAAAAATACATAACTTATAGTTTTTGATGATTGCCAGAGAACTCTGACTTCCCGTTCATCTCAACTCTAAGTTTCTTCATGAAAGTTGTGCAAATTCTCTCGAGAACAGTACTAAAATATCATAACCTAGTTCTCCCTAAATGTTGATTAGAGGAAAAATTGAAAAAAAAATTAAAATCTTACCTCTCGTTCTTCATCGATTCTTGACGGATTTGAGTGATTCAAACACCCAAACTTGATATCCTCGACAATATGAGTAGTTCTTGTGAAGGAAGATTGATCAAATTCGGACTCTATCTCACTCGTTGGAGTGGATTTTATTTTATTCTTCCTCCCTCAAACCACTAACATCGATTCCATTCTTTTTTTTTTCTTTACGTTACGATTCGTACAGATCTCTCATTACGAAAGGGCGTCAAAATGGATTATTTTGCCCGTTGGGGTTGACTTTTACGGTTTTTACTAATTTTTCACCATTTCTTTTATATTTTTCTCGAGTTCTTGAAATTTCTCTAAGCATTTTTCTCTTCTATATCATCTTAAATTTCAACATCTAAAATATTCACTAAAATCCCAGAAATTAAAACATTTTAGAAAAATCTAGTATTTAATTCTGGCCGGCTCGAATGTTACACGTTGGGTTAGATTGTGAACCATATTTAGATCATTTGGGTCACAAGCCCAACTAACCCAATTTTGGATTGGTCCAAAAAAATTTCCAACCTAACATAACCTATGTAAGCCCCTATCCTAATAAGCTAGAAGCTAGCTCATGGTCGGTCTAGGATTAGGATCCTATAACCAACTCTAACCGTTACATGAAGATACTAATCACTCAACTGAGATGTCGATGATTAGTTCTAAAAAAATCATGGACCATCTGTAATGGTCTTATACAACACGCTAATTGTAAACAGTAAAAAAAAAACGATCAAAGTTTGAGACAACCTTAAAAAATAAGGTCATAGCTTAACGAGCAAACCCAACATGATTTATGCAAGGATTCTCTCTTCTAAACCTGCCTAAACTCTAAGGGACGGTTCTTCAAACCAGCTATATCCCACTCGACTATTTCACTTTATAAACTAAAATGGATGGTCATTATTTGGATTAATGAATTAGAGTTTAATTATAACCTAATGATCATATAATCATCATTTGGATTTCTTCTACATTTCTTTGATATTTCTCCGTTGTTTCCAAAGTCCCCATTGTTTATATAGATAATATATATATTAAATGCTAGATAGAGACACTAAAATTAGAATAAATTAATATAAATAGAGAGAGGGGACCAATTAGAGACCTTTTTTGTGCTTATATGTTACAATTTTTAAAAAACTAAAAAAATTTGGTCGGTTTACGAGTTGAAACTTTTTAATTTGGGTTTACGGTCCAACCGTATCCTACTGTTAACATTGTTATGAAGATTAAGAATATTTGATGTTTGTAACAGATACTAATGATTTGAAAACGTTTTATATTTGAGTTTTATGAAATTTTAGTTATAAATGTGACGGTGAATATGTAGATTTTTTTAAAATAAGTAAAAAGTGAACTATTCAATCACTCGACTCAATCCAACTCGAACATAAAGGATTTGTATTGAGTTATGAAACCTACGAAAATACAGTAGTTAAAAACAAAATGACACTCAAATACAAGTCAATACTGTTCAAGTTTATTGAAAGGGGAATGGATTCGGGATATAATTTCAAACAAAAAATACAAAATATTCAAAGTACACAAACGAACTGATGCCCTAGGACGACTTCTCATGCAACTCCCAGAAGCTACTCCACCTCGACCGACAACTAGCAAACACTTGAAAAAATGAGGAAATGGGTGAGTATAAAGTATTTAGTAAGTAGTCTACTTGTATGCTCTCCTCGCATCCTTATCCTAATAAGTTACTAGGGGCATTTGTCGGGCTCCAGAAAATTTGAGCCTAGTTCTGCCATTTGAGATTCTTGAAAAGCCTTGGAGTTATGAGAGTTCTCTTACATGTCATAAACCATGTTGGAGCTTGGAAGTCGTTCACCCGATTATGACACCATAGATCTATTGGACATCAGATCTCATCATGGAGAGAATCAACTGTCTCTATTCATACTTAGTACGATTATATAGCTTCGGCCGTGAATGACTGATATCCTTAATTGAGGCACGTTCTCATCATTTCTATTTGGACTACATGATATCACAGATCTTGGTTCGGGTTTGGTTAGGTTGCCCACTAGTCAATTGTCCTCGTGGCGACATGTGGCTCGATCCTGCACGTACTCGCTTGTGAATCACGCTTCAACACATTTCATCATCCCATCCACCCATCAGCGTTCTCCATGTGATGTTTGACACTTGTCCCTTCCTGTCGCTAGATGCATTTGTCTACTCCTTGCACCACACGTGTCTCCCTACAATTCAATTTAGATAATCGAGCGAATTGGGTTTTCTTCACGCATTGATTTTATGGTCGGAACTTGGAATAAATAAATTATGTATAAAGATTATAGTCGTGTTTAAAAAAATTAAAATGTTATATATGTTTTTAGTCTTAATCATGACTCATTGAATGTATAGTAAAAAATAAATTGTGAGATAGATGGTTGAGGATTTTCAAGTAAAGTCAAGACAATGACGTTTTACTCTAAGACATGGCTCCAAAGACAACCTTATAAAGTAACCGCGTTAACCACTAAAATAAAACAAAACATTATTAAAAAAGTCAAGACTGACCTTTGGTTGCATACTCTTCATCTAGACTTTGCACTTCCAATATTTTATGCATCTTTTTTTAGAACTTCTCGTCACTTAAAAAAAAATATAACGAAATAGACTCGTTACAATATGAGTATTCAGATGCACGTGGTTAAAGTTTGATCTCGGATTACCCGGCCTACACTTCGGCTACTAATAAGGGGACAAGACCAACCAATTATATTGGAGTGATCCCTTCTCTCCTGTGAGTGCAGGGAAGGACTCTCGCCTCACCCGCCCGTTTGACTTATGGCATCATCGACTTGCTTTTCAACCTAAGTGATTTCATAACTTGAAAGAAAGACTTCTCTTTCGGGATCAGTACCGTCCCTAAATATAGTAATCAATCATCGGGACATTCAAAGAAGGTATGCACCTTCACTAAATGTTAATGAAAGCAAGTCCTTTCATCTGCCTCTCATCTACTGAAAAGACGGCCAGGGCAGTGAGTTTTCTTTTGAGATCTATTAATTTTGAATTAGATTATCTCTTTTTACTTACAAAAAAAAAAAAAAAAAATTTTATTATTTACACTCAAGTGGATCGACCAATTAAAAATGTAATTTAAGGAATATCGTTATAAATTATTGAAACAAATCAAAAGTGTTCTCACTTCTCTATCATTGAAGTTGACATAACAAAAAGAAAAGAATGAATTTTATTCCAATTTCGGGTCCCATTTTGGCTAATCTTAATCTCTTAACGCGCATCTTTCTAATTCGTAACTTTCTATGAAATTGATTCTAAGAGATCCTTGATTATGACATGTTTAATATGCATAAAAAATTTCATTTAAAATAGTTAACAATAAAGTCAAAGCAATGAAAACGTCCTATCTAACTTAAGGGTTTCAATTTAAACAGAAATAAAACTGCCATCGCTTTGGTTCAATGACCGACGTTGTTATCCATACATGTGTGTCTTACCCTTATCGGAAAGCAAAGTAGAACGTGCCTTGAGTATTTAAAAATACTCAATAAGTAGCCACGTTATTAGGGTCGAGAAATACAAATACAAACATTTATTGTGGGACCTATCTTTCCATAAAAATATGATGGCATGGCCTTGGACTCTGCTCTCGAGCCTGGAGAGGGTTGGATGTATAGTACTTCCTATATATAATGCACGCACGTACACATGAATTCACTAGATAGGCTCGTATACATCGATGTATGTAAAATAAATAAAATTTTTACAATATTAATAAAATGATATAAAAAAACATAGCTAAAATTACGTGTCAATATTTCTCTACATTTCATCGACATTTCTATGTTGCTTCCGAAAGAGAGTGACGAGCTTGGCCCTTTTTGTAGTTACTTCTTGTGCATTAAAAACTCTACTATACAAGAGAACCATAAAAAGTCAACCTGACAAACTTGAAAACAACGTTGTCAATCCAACCCTATCCTACTTTTAATATTGTTATGAAAATAAGAATATTTTTGTGAGATACCACATTGGTTGGAGAGGAGAACGAAACATTTTTTATAAGGGTGTGGAAACTTCTTCTTAACAGATGCGTTTTAAAACATTGAGGGGAAGTCTGGAAGGAAAAGTCTAAAGAAGACAATATCTGCTAGCGGTGAGATTAGACCATTACAAATGGTATCAGAGCCAGACATCGGAACGAGTGCCAGTGAGGACGCTGGGCCCCGAAGGGGTGTGGATTGTGAGATTCCACATCGGTTGGGAAGGAGAACGAAGCATTTTTTATAAGGGTGTGGAAACCTCTCCCTAGCAAACACGTTTTAAAAACCTCGAACGAAAACCCAAGGATGATAATATCTGCTGGGACTCGGCGTTGGTTGTTACAATTTTGTGTTTGTAACCGAAGGTAATTATGCATTGCGACTTAATAATGTTTGATATTTGACTTTTACAGCATTTTTAAAAATAATTAAAAAATGACCAATCCGACGATCCAACCCAACCCAATTCGAAAATAGAGAGTTAGGTTGGTTCGGTTTGAGTTATGAACCCTAATCGGGTCATTCAGGTCCCTAATCCAATCAACCCAGATTTTTGAGTTCGTCCACAAAATTTCTCGAGCTCAACCAACCCATATACCGTGGTCCATTAATTTTACTTATGTAACAATCGAATGACTCATGGAAGGTATAGAGAAATAAATTGTGAGATAGAGAAAGTTGGGTGATTTCAAGTCAAGTCAAGAAGGATCCAAAAGGGGCTTTTATTTAAGATATGATTCCAAAGTAACCGCGTTAAGCACTAAAATAAGACAACATTATTAAAAAAAATTGACATTTGGTTGCATAAAGTCCAACTAGTTGACATCCAAATCTTTATCATAATGTCCAACTAATTTACACTAGTGCGGTGAGATCCCATATCGATTCGAGAGAAAAACGAAATATTTTTTATAAAACAGACGCGTTTTAAAATCTTGAGGGGAAGCCCATAAGAGAAAGCCTAAAGAGGACAATACCTGCTAGCGATGAGCTTGAGCTGTTACAAAATAGTATTAGAGTCCGACACCGGACGATGTGCCAGTGAGAAAGCTGAACCTCGAAGGGAGGTGGACACGAGGCGATGTGTCAGTAAGGACGTTGGGCCCATTTGAATTGTTTTAAAACTAAAATCAAGAGTGTTCCCATTTTTTAAAAAAAAGGAAATTTATTTCAAATTCGGGTCCCATTTTGGCTAATCTTAATCTTCTAACGCGCATCTTTCTCATTTGTAATTTTCTATCAAATTGATCCTAAGAGATCACATTGATTATGCCATGAAGTTTAACTACGTTTTTTTCGATTATTATAGGTTTATTAAATTGTATCTTAATCCTTAAAATATTGTTGATTATGACACCAAAGACGAAAACTACTCCAAAAACAATATACTAAAAATTAGAATCTAGTTCCAAAAGAAAACTCTTGGATCTCGAGCAAAACTGAAATTCTAAATTCTAACATTCGATTCTTTCTCGATTCTCGATGAAATTAACACAAAAGTCCAGAATAGTTCTCCCAAAGCCACTAAGTAACTCCGATGAAATTCCGACTCCAAATTACCGTTTAGACCATATTTTTATTTTTTCTCTCTACTTCTCTCGATAAGGTGGTCAAATGACCATTTTGCCCCTCGGTTGACTCTGATCAACTTTTTTCCAATTTTTTTATTATTTTCTTTTATATTTTTCTTGAATTACTGATATTTTTATAAGTTTTTTTTTCTTTCATCTTAGCTTGAAATCCAATTTCTAAAATCCTTAATAGAGTCTCAAAATTAAGAAGAAAAATCAGATATTTAATTTCTCATTAGAACTCGGGTATTACAACACATCTTCTAAAGAAAAGAAAAGATTTTATGTGAAGTAAAGCAAAGGTGACGATGGTTTAGCCTAGGGATTCCGTCCATGAATGAACTAATATGTCTATGTTTGAATATTAAATAAGGAAAACCCTTTATTTTTTGCTCTGCACGTGTTAAAAAAAGGGAAGACCGTGAGTATATAAGTGATAAACGAGATATCTTCAGCTATAATATAATGGGTGATGTCAATTACTGGTACGAGCTTGTATACCGCGCCCATTTTATTACCAAAAAAAAAAAAAGAAATAGTTTGTTATCCTAAAAGTATTTATTTTATATTATATATATTTTTTCATTTAAATTTTGGTTTTTTTAAGATATTATATAAATTTTGATTACAACACTTTTATTTGTTTATTTAGAGAAGATTATTTTATATTTATTTGAGAATTTTATGACGTATGATCCCTTTATGTTTCAATATTACACGCAAGTTTATAAAAAATTGCATAATGCCCCCTCCCTCTTAAAATATTTTTATTTTGATCATTATTTAATATAATTAAGTTTTTTTTTCTTGCTTTTACTTCTAGAATCTTTTTATTTTTTTATAATTTCCACTTGTACCCGATAATTCAATTAATTTCGACAATTTCAATTATTCCATTAAAATTATAGAAGTTGAATTGGATTAATTTTTTTTTTTTCGATTTGGGTTGAATTGAATTAAATTTTTAAAAAATAAAAAATTTTATTCGTTTGCAGATTGACCTTTTTTTTTATCGGGTCAATGTGATCAACTTGAAAATAGGTTTACAACCCAACCCAAGAATATTTAACGTTTGTAATTGATGTTAGTAACGAGTTGTTGTGACTTTTAAATATTTGATATTTAAATTTTTAAGATTTTAAATATTAATGTAACATGGTTGTGGATAAATAATTTTTTTTAAATAATTAAAAAAACAGCTCGACAATCCAACCCCAACTCCACTTATTCGAGTTGGATTGGATTGGACTGTGAACTCTATACAAGTTGCTCCGGTCACTAACCCAATTCAACCCGTGTACATATGGTATGACTTTTTCCGAGAAACTCGGGTTCGGGTATCAAAAAAAATTGTAAAATAACTTCTAATTTTAGCAAATCTGCCCTTTGTTGCAAAAATACCCCTAAATTTTGCAACAATTCGAAAATGCCCCTTCTCCAAAGACACTGTAGCAGCCTTCTTACACAAGTTACGAGTCCAAATCCCCACTTTGCCCTCAACTCGCACTATAAAATTACGGTACGCCCCCTTCTTTAATCATTCTTCATTCTCACATATTCCCAATTTCTCTCCGCCGCCCATCGACTCCGCAGCTTCTCGCCGCCTTCTTACTCCTCCTTCACTCCGCTCCGACCGCTCAATTCCGCCGATTCGAGCCTGAAATTCGATGAATTCCGTCAACGATCAGAAGAAGCGGCTCACAGAGCTGCCGCCGAGGAGAGGGAAAATCATGATCAATATCTTTAGAAGTATTTTCAGAACCGTCAAAAGAAGCCGGAGACCGGCGCCGGGATCCAACGGCTACAACTCGGAAGCTCAGTCCGAGTCATGAACTCACTGACTCAGCTCTGTAAATTCTCGCTCGGGGTCTCGATCTCTAATTAATTTATTTGTATTTTTCTCTTCTTTTTTTTTTTTTTTTTGTGTTAATATATAGTTCTTGAGACCCTTAATTTGTTGGTTTTGGTTTCTATATATAATTTGAAGTGGAATTTTGTTATGAATTTCGATGTGGTTTTCTTATTGGGATCAATTATTGTAAATTAAAGAGAAAAAAAAATCAAAAAATTTGTAGAATTTCGTAAAAGAACTCACCGTGGATGGCCCGAACAATTTGAATTATGTAAATCCAAACTATGAGGTGGATTAAATTTTAAAAAAATAAATAATTTAAATTAGTTTAGAAAGAACTAGGTGAACTCTGTAATAATCGAAAAAAAAGATTAAAAAAAAGTTATCTCACGTTTGCTAAGGTTAAAAAGTGACGAGTTAGGCTCCACCGTAAAAAGAAAGTTCCTCACTCCCTTTCATCTCACTTGAATGGTTCGAAGCCAATCGGAAAATACATTTTTCATTTTGGTTGATCCGACCTGGGTCTAAAAATTGTGGGATTCTTTAGGTAGAATTAAAGTGTTAAGCTAGCATCAAGACGATGATCCGACTTAGGTCTATATGCTTAGAAATTATGGGACTTCTAGAATTAAATTTCAACAGCATTAAGTTGTATGGTTGAAGAGTTGTCTTATGTATGATGACACGTGCGGACATGTGTCATATGTTTGATATGCTTGTTATGTATTATGATACGATATGATATGTTTCAATGATAAGATATATTATGATGATATGATATGGTTTGTAATATGATGTGTCGAGATATGCCAAGTAACATTAGAATATGAATGGATGTTATATCATGCCGGGATGAATTATGATATGCTATGAAATACCATGACATTATGTGACAAGATTACATTAGGCCATGATATGTATGACATATGTTTCAAAGGTTATGCTATGAATGGAATGAAATTGAAAAGTTGTCTTGCATGATTTGTTTACCATGAAATATGTCCATTCATATTACAACCGGGCGGTGTGCCACCGAACACGCTGGGCCCTGAAGGGGAGTGGATTGTGAGATCCCACATCGGTTGGAGAGGGAAACGAAGCATTGTTTATAAAGGTGTGGAAACTTCTCCCTAGTAGACGCGTTTTAAAAATCTTAAGGGAATCCCAGGAGGAAAAATCCAAAGAAGACAATGTCTGCTAGCGGTGGGCTTGAATTGTTACACCAATACTACTCGTGCTACCTTAATTTATTAGTATTTAAGAATATAAAACATTATCCATCTAAAGTAAAGATTAGTTCTAATTAATTATGTTTATGTGGAATCAAATGGATTTTTTAAACCCAATTTGGAAGTGCAATCATTTGCTTATTTGCTTTGTTTTCATATAGAAAATTGAATGAATTGGAGCATGTGAGCTATTTAAGGTTTATAAAATTAGGAGAATTTACGAACCAAATCTCGCCCCTAATAGCCCACCTTTCACAATACTGATCCATTTCGCCGGTTTTAGTTTCAAGCGAAGATATATTTAAGAGCTAAAGAGAGAAACGTTTTGAAATTCACAAAGCAGACAAACGAATGGCTGACCTTTTGAGCTTTGGTTAGTTGATGTTTTATTTAGTCGTCGCTGTCAGACCCTACCTTTTATCGAAAATGGAAGAGAAGTTAATGACAGCATCTGAAACCCAATACGAAAATCATAAGAAGCTGGGGCGAATTGGATGAACTGGGCTGGAAACGAACTTAAGAACGTTCAAAATATAGGATTGAACTCATTTCACTTCGTGGGTCGTGTTGGGTCGGATTTAAACCGTTTTAAATCCAACTCAATTGTATTCTTAAATTTTTTTTCATCACAAATAATTTGTATTAATTTTTTTTTTAGAATAAAAGTAAATTATTAGTTCTCAAAACATCTAGTTATTTATTTTCAAACATTTAATTAAGATTTACAACTGCATTTTAATATATATTTTTAAAAAATTACCAAATTAAATAAATTATTTTTAAGAGCGGTAAGAGAATAAATAATAAAAAAATTATTACGAAATTAAATAAAAATAAAATAAATGCATATTTTTTAATTGACCGTAAATTTAGATTTGTTCTGTTTAATCCAATCTAGTTTTAGAGAAACTCGTGAATTAATATAATGCATACAATTTTCATTATTTGAATCCGACCCGACCCAACCCAAATTAGTCCATACTCGTCAAACCGTACCAGTTGAATTGGATTTGATCGAATTTTTCCGGTCATCAATTTTTTTGAACACCCCAACTAAAAATTAATATATTTCGATATTGTTTCAATCAAAATAAATTGGAATCTTCTTCATTTCAAACAAAAATCCAATAAATTTGAAGATGCCAAAATTTGGATAAGGATTATTTAATGATTTAGGGATGTGTTTGATTTTTTTATTTTTTGTTTTTTGTTTTTAAAGAATATTAACTTTGTTTTCATTTAGAAAATGAATGGATCAGATTCTTTCACATAATTAAAGTAGCCCTTCAGATTATTCCACATTAATCATGTAAGGTATTTTTTAAATTTTCAAGAGAACCAAAATCTTTTGCGGAGTTCGACATTTTTATCTATATTTTCTGTGAGATTCCATATTAGTTGAACTGGAGAACGAAGCATTTCAAAGGTGTGAAAACCTCTTCTTACCAAATCCGTTTTAAAAATCGTGAGGCTAACGGCGATACGTAACAGGTCAAAGCGGACAATATCTCTAGCGGTGGGCTTGGGCTGTTACAAATGGTATCAGAGTTAGACACTGGGCAGTGTGCAAGCATGGATGTTGGGTCCACCCAGACAATATCTACTAACGGTTGTTACCAATGGTATTAGAGCCAAACACTAAGTGGTGTGCGAGTGAATATGTTGGGCCCACAAGTGGGGTGGACTGTGAGATCCCTCTCCTCATTTTTTCCAATGTCCTATTAGGTAAGACAACTATCTTCGGGCTTTGTCTATCATCTCTCCTACAAAAATTTGGCTCGACTTAGGAACGTACTACGTGGTTCCCTCGTGGACACGTTTTTTTCAGGATTGGTTTGGTCTAATCAAATTCAACTGATCCATAGAACTATTATAATTTATATGCTTCACACACCACTAAATTTGACTAATACCTAAATTAACAACTAAATAATCTTACTAAAGTTAAGTCGAAGGTCTAGGAAGCAGCGATTTACTTTGAAGCATACGTCACTCGAGTCTGCCTATCTCCAACTCTCACTAAAAGCATATATATGTTATAAAATGTTTCTCTATGGACGTCTAGTAACCACTTATATTATAATCAATGATTTGGCAGTAAAAATATATATATATATATATATATTATTTTTTTAATAAAAACGCTTTTTAAAACAAAATCTAAATTGATTCACTTACGAAAAAATTAATAATTTTAATTATTCCATTTTAGTTTGAAATTTTCATTGAAAATAACTCTAAAGTTTATAGTTAGGTCTAAAAAAAATTGAATATTACCTTTAAATTTTTAAAAAAAATTCAAAACTAGTTTTAAATTTTACCTTTAAAATAAAAATAATATTAATAATAAAAAAATCAAACATTCAGAAAGGTTACATTTGGCATTTTGCATAAAAGTTGGCAGCCACTTCAATAAGAGAGATTCTTTAAAGTGCCTACGTGGCATCCTATGATTTCTCCATTAATTTCTTAAATTTTCCGAATTTCAAAATAATTATAACGCCAATCATATTCCACTTCTTATATATATATATATATATATATATATATATTCGTTAAAAAAACAAAATTAAAAGTAGTGCTGATTTATTTATAATTTTGTAACGTTAAAAATTACTATTATATGAAATTATTATTATTATTATTATTATTATATCAAATAATTTTATTAATTTTTATTTCATATTGTAATTCAAATACTAAAATAATAATCATTTTTAATTAAATTTTTATATAAAAATATATAGTTTCATGTTTTCTCTTCATTGAAAAGGAATAAATTTATAATTTTTTTATTATTATAATAGATAAATTAATAAAAATAACTCCTAAACATTATATTTTATTTATAAAAAATATCTTTAAATTTTAAAAAAATTTAATAATACATTCAAATTTTTTAATATATATATATATATAAAAGCTTAAGAAAATAGTTTTAGAGGAAATCCGTCTACTACCAAGTTTCAAAAAAATTATAAACTTAAAAAATAACATTAATAACAATAAACATTTTTAAAAACGCTAATATATACATTTGAACTTTTATATATATATAAATCGTCTAATTTAGTCTGAAGTTAAAGAATTCCACATTTTTTTTCTTTTTATTTCTCCGTTCTTAAATTTAAAGATAAATTTAAATAAATTATTTTTGTCTAACAGTGAAAAAATTTAAACTTTTTTTTAAAAAAAAATTAAGAATATACTATAGTATAGGTATAGATATTCTTTTAATTTTAATTTAAGTATGAATTTAAAATTAACAATAAACTAAAAAAAATAACTTTATGAAAATTATTAAGAATATACTATAGTATTGCTACATTTTTTTTATAATTTTTTCGTACGAAAATCTTGAACAGTTGAGGGTATAAAAGTCATAATTATTTTTACTTACGTCATGATTATTAAGTTTCCCATTTGTTATATGACGTCACTGATGCTTACGTAATTAATCCTTATTTAAATTATATATTATTATTCTTAAATTTGAAAGATTTTTAAAAATTGGTCGCTAAATTTAGAAAAATATATTTAAATACCAAATGTAATAAATATAAGTTTTTCTTTTATATTTAAAATATCTAATAAAATATTTTTTTATAACTTCAAATTATATCAAATTAATTAATTAAATTTTTTAATGAATCAATTTTCATTTATTAATCCGTCACTCGTTACGACCTAAAACAAGTTGTGTTTATTAATATAAGTCGATCTTTAATGAATTGTTCGTAATTATACTATGATAAAAAGTCTGTTTTACCCCAATAATTAATCGGCTACTTTAAGGAGAGAACTTCATCTTATAAGATAATGTTCCAAAATCCTTATGTGGTCAAATTTTCAAAATAAAGACATATGGAATCGATTACAAAAGTCATTTTTACCCATGCAAATTAAAAAGAAAAAATCTCTCACTGGTAGGAGTTCATAACTTACTAAGAATTAAGATCAAGTCGTATATGATCATCTTGTGAAACATTAATTTTTTTTAATTAACGAATATAGAAAGAGAGATTAAGTATTTCGTAGTCTAGTCTTAGACAAACTCATTGTATATGATACCTCCACTCACAAACAGTTTGAATCAAATAATTTATAACAATTACAACATGATCGTATCAATACTATAACGACTCATACCCAGGATTTTGGAATCCAGATTCAGCAACTAATGGCCCCCGCATTCCCCCTGCGACATGACCACATTATTTACTCACCGCTTCTAAGAGCGAGGACGATCCCTACAAACCAACACGATTCCTTCTAGCATTCTCTGTCCTCACTCACATGCATCTTAGGAAAATTTTCAAGAGATCACCCAACATAGAATTGCTATCATCAAAATATCGAGTATAAGGGGAATTTTTAGACTAAAATTTAAATTTAATAGATATTTAAATCAATTTAATATTTTTTTAAAAATGTGAGTAAAGGTTAATTTTGTAAACAAGAGTAGTAAATGTATATTGAATATGAAAATATAATTAATTATGTAAAAGATAAAATATAAATATATATATATATATATTAATTAATTCTAGAATCTTCTTAATGAGTGCTTATCCCAAAAATGAAAAACAAAATTTTGTTGCACATTACCCCCTGAATTTTTAAAAATTGAAAAAAGGACCCTCATCTCTTAGGACACTGTAGCAGCCTTCTTGCACAAGCTAAGCTGAGTGGGAAATCTCCAATTTACCCTTTCATCACACTACAAAAAACCCCTTCATTTCGTACTCTCTGTCTAAGCCAATTACTTTCCCGATTTCCTCTGTTTACACCGCCTCAGCCGCCACCCGCCGAAGTCGAATCCGCAGCTTCTCGCTGCCTTCTTACTCCTTCACTCTGCTCCGGCCGCTCAATCTCCATTCCTTCCTCCAATTCCGCCGATTCGAACCGGAATTTCAATGAATTACAACAACGAACAGAAGAAGCGATGCTCCGACCTGCCGCCGAGAAGAGGACGGATCAAGATCATGATCTTCCAAAGCATCTTCGGAACCGTCAAATCGACGCCGGAAGGAATCGCAAGAAGCCGGAGAGAAAACGAAACCCTAACTTCGGGTTCGACCACGCCGGCTCCAGGTACCAGCGGCTACAACTCTGATGCTGAGTCGAAGTAATGGAGATGAGCGAGTTCCTGACTCGGTAACTCAGTCCCGAGTCCTGAACTCGCTCACAAATCTTCTAGTAAATTTTCGCTTGTGGTCTCGCCCTGTATCCGTTCAGATGTAGTGTGTCGTTTTAGTATCTACTCTACACCATAACCATAGGGTTTTTCTTCTTCTTTGTATTATTTTTGTTCTGATTAATTATTTTTTCGTTGGTAAATGTATAGTTCTTGAGACCCCTATTCTGTTGCTGAAGGCTGAGATTATGATTCACATATAATTTGAAATTAAATTTGGTTACACATTTGGCTCTTCCTGTATGGATTTTGAAGTTTTGGGAATATTCTGAAAATTATCCGTTGAATTTCTTCTGAGGATTTGTTTTGATCTGTTTGATTGTTGGATTAAGAGGAATTCTGGTGATTTCCTCTGAGGATTCTTGTGGAAACTGTGATCTCTGTAACATGATTCTGAAAATCACCCATTGAATTTGAGTTTCTGCTTGGGATTTGTTCTTCATTCTGTTTCTTTTGAGATGATTGTGTTCATCTGAATCTCTGTTCATTTCTTTTTGGGGATTCTTTCGAAAATTTAACATCATTCTGAAAATCACCCATTGAATTTGAGTTTCTTCCTGGGATTTGTTCTTCATTCTGTTTCTTTTGAGATGATTGTGTTCATCTGAATCTCTGTTCATTTCTTTTTGGGGATTCTTTCGAAAATTTAACATCATTCTGAAAATCACCCATTGAATTTGAGATTCTGCCTGGGATTTGTTCTTCTTTTTTGGGATGAGTGGATTTTTTTAGTGTTCTTTGAATCTCTATTCATTTCTTTTTTGGGATTCTTTTGAAAATTTTGCTCTGTGGGTGTTTGAAAAAGTGGAATTTGGTCTGATGAGGAAGATTGAAGAAGGTCAAAGAATAATTATAGCCTTTTGTTTACAACTATTTGAAGTACAAAATAATTAATGCAATTAATACTTGAACTATACAAATTTATACACATAAATAGTTAATTCTCAAAATCTCAACTTAGATCTTTAAATAAATCATTATATACAACATACCATGATTTTTAATGAAGCATTTATACGGGTTACTTCCTAGATTTCTAATTGAATTTTAAGTTATTTATAATTTACCCGTCAATTCCAGTTTAATTTTCAATTTTGTCCCTAAGGGTAAAAATGTCAATTTTAAAAGTTGTAGGTATCGTATTCTGAAAATTTCTACGAGAAGCAAGTGAACGTGGTAGTGCGTGTAGCTACTGATTAAAGAGTTTCTTCTTTATTCTAGGAATATTGAGTTTTGTGTAGGCTATATGTTTTGATTACACGCTACTAAGTCGGGGAAAGAAAAAAGTCATAGTTATGCGAGGTTACTCGATTCTAACTAAACTTAAGATGAAGTAGCATATGCAAACACTTGACCAAAACTCGGTGGTTTTCCATTGACCCGAGTGCTTGTTTAAGTCGTTTGGCACTGAAATTTGGATGAGGATCATTTATTTAAAATTTTTTTTTCTTTTTGAGAAAAATAGATTCCTTTTCCATTTAGAAAATTAATGAATCGCATTCCTTAGAGTCATATAATTAAAATATAAAAATAATAAAATTCTGAATTAAAATAGGACTTGGGATTATTCCGCGTAATTTGGGTAAGGGTATTTTTGTAATTTTCAATGCCAACGTGTGCAAATGTTAGTACCATTATTAAAGTTTTTTAAGAATGTTTTGTTCTTTCTTCAACTAATGTAGGATCTGGTGACATAAAAAGATAAAGATTCTCTTTTTTAACTTATTGAAACGGTAGGCATAGGTTGACTTATGTGTTTTCACACTTGCCTACGTGGCATCTAACCATTTTTAATTTTTTTTTAAAAATATTAAAGTTAGGACAAATTTAAGGGCCATGATTAAAGTTATGAAAGTTTAACTCAAAAAATTTAAACGTGGGAAGTTTGACTTTTAAAAAATGTTCAAGCTGGATTTGATTCAGCCCGAACTTCCACTGTTTCTTCATTTTTTCGATCTCTTCAACACTTTTTAAGCTAGTTTTCCTTTGATTTTAATCAGTTTAGAACGTATTTCATGACAATTGTGGGTAAATTTGAACATCATCAGATTATGTTGAGGTTTGTATAGCGTTGGAAACGGGATTATAATAATTTACACTACTATCGAGGTAAGTGAGCTTTGATCCAATATTTCAAAGCCATGATCAAGCATTAAAACAAAGGGCAATAATTGAGCAAATTCATGGGCCAAGTTGGAAGTAATTTCAAGAACAAGATATGAAGATTTATGGCTACTTTTGGGTCTTCTTCTATTTGGACTTATAATAAGGGCATAAGCCCATCCTCTAAAATTTTTTCTTTAGTTAACCTTCTTTATTTGCAAGAGTTCTTAGTTTAGGGTTTAATTGTAATTATGTAACCAAGCTCGAACTCTTCACCGTCGAAGTCGATGAAATCTTAGTACCTATCGTTGTCTTCAATGACATCACTGCCTGGGTCTTCCTTGACACTGGTAACAGTACTAAAGGCGAGGGATAATACATGAGTTGGTTTCCTTTCGTGTGGGTATACTTATGAGAGTCGAGTTCGTGGTTATCATGATGGTGGTCAACCGATCGAAAATAATTTTGGGCATGTGCGAACCTATCAGAGATTGCAATTAAAACGTGACTAAAGGTGTTAATATGATATAATTATTTAAGTTTGAGTTGGAGTGTTGGTGGGTTAGTTTGGGTCACGTTGAAACATTTTTAGGCCCAACCCAATTGTTATAGTTGTAAATTTTTTAACCCAACTCGATTATAATTTTCTTGGATTAGATTGGTTTCGATCCAATTGTTTAGTCCATTTATTTAAATTTTTGTTTGTAATAAAAGTAACCTCTATTTATGGTGTCTCAGCCAGAGATTATTATGAAACATGAATTGACATAGATTATTGTGTTTTAGGTTCTCCCAATCATAAACTAGTTTCGTCGGTTGGGTTGGTCCAACCAAGAAAGGCATGGGAGTGGGCATTGCTTGGGCCGAGTTAAGTAAAGATTGGCTAACTAGTGATTTACAATCAGACAGGTGGCCAACCTCCTAGAGAGAGCGATGTGCATGGACCAGGTGAGTAGGGATGCAGCTCCGTGGACAGCTCGTCGGGCCTGATAGGTGGTGGTATCACACCCTTCTCAAAGGAACCGTATGTGACACTCTTAAAGCTTTTGCTCAAGAGGCTACCGATGCTCTTAAAGCTGGAAAGATTATCGCGGTCCCTAATGATACTCTCTATGGTCTCGCTTGTGATGCTTCGTATGCAATTACCATTATGATTGTTTGTGAAATTAATCATTTCAGCACCGAGGCATTACAACTAAATCTCGAGTATAAAACCCTTCTTCCTATGAACCTTACTGTTTGACTATCAAACGAGATACTTCATGTCGGATGCTTTGAAACTTCTTTTCGTTATGCTTAAGAAACTGTAGGAACAAAATTGTAACAGCCTAAGCTTACCGCTAGTAAATACTGTCCGTTTTAGTATGTTACGTATCGTCGTCAGTCTCATGGTTTCGAAACGAGTCTGGCTCACGGTGATACGTAATGGGCCAAAGCAAACAATATCTATTAGTGGTGGGATTGAGTTGTTACAAATGGTATCAGAGCTAGACACACCGGTCGGTGTGCTAGCGAGAACGTTGGGTCATTAAGAGGGTGGATTGTGAGATCCCACATCTTGGAGAGGGGAACGAAATATTACTTATAAGGGTGTGGAAGCCTCTTCCCAGTAGACGTGTTTTAGAATCATGAGGCTGACGACGATACGTAACGAAGCAAAGCAGACAATATCTACTAGCGGTGGGCTTGGGCTGTTACAAATGGTATCAAAATCAGACACCGGACGGTGTACCAACGAGAACGCTGGCCCTCAAGGAGGGTGGATTGTGAGATCCCACATCGGTTGGAGAGGGGAACGAAGTATTACTTATAAGGGTGTGAAAATCTCTTCCTAGTATACGCGTTTTAGAATATGAGGCTGGCGACGATACGTAACAGGCCAAAGTAGACAATATCTATTAGCGGTGGACTTGAGCTGTTACAAATGGTATCAGAGTCAGACATCGGACGGTGTATCAGCGAGAACGCTGGCCTCCAAGGAAGATGGATTGTGAGACCCCACATCGATTGGAGAGCGGAACGAAGTATTTCTTATAAGATTGTGGAAACATCTTCCTAGTAGACGCGTTTTAGAATCATGAGGCTGACGATGATACGTAACAGGCCAAAGCAGACAATATCTACTAGTGGTGGGCTTGAACGGTTACAAATGGTATCAGAGCCAGGACGGTGTACCAGCGAGAATGCTGGCCCTCAAGGAGGGTGGATTGTGAGATCCCACATCGGTTGGAGAGGGGAACGAAGTATTACTTATAAGAGTGTGGAAACCTCTTCCTAGTAGATGCGTTTTAAAATCGTGAGGCTGATGGCGATACATAACGGGTCAAAGCAGACAATATCTACTAGCGGAGGGCTTAGGCTGTTACAAATGGTATTAAAGCCCGACACCAGAAGGTGTAGCAGCGAGAACGCTGGCCCCCAAAGAGGATGGGTTGTAAGATCCCACATCGACTCACAGCCATACGTAATAAACCAAAACAGTCCGTTACAAAAATGGTTATCAAACGAGAACGAATACGAGAACGAGAATCGCCAACAAATCACAAATTTCAAATGAATTTAATTTTAAAAAATGGAGAAAACAAAACGCATATACAAATTAAATTTATTTGTCCTATTCACTTGACTAATGGGGACCCAAAAGAGAAAAGAAAAGTGAAGAATGAATATTCAAATTTCAAAGTTTCAAACTATGAAAGACGCGCAAAGTAGAATTCCAGATGAGACGCCGACGCTTTTTCTCCTTCTCCTTCCAATCTTTTTAACGCTCTCCCTCTTTCGCCATTATCACTCAAAGCTTCTTCGTCTCAGATTTTCAGCCATTTGCAGATCCAAGAAGATGGAGAACGATTCTTCCGCTATGGAGATTAAAGGATTTCCCACCTACGACGGGAAGTACTTGCTCTACAACGTTCTCGGCAACTTCTTCGAGGTCTCCGCCAAGTACGCCCCTTCGATTCAACCTGTTGGACGCGGTGCTTACGGCATTGTTTGGTAATTCTCGTCACTTCTTTTTACTTCTTTCCTCCTCCATGCTCTGTTCTGATTGTTGATTTTCCATTTCTGCTGCTGATTTGGGGTTTCCTAGTTCTTTGATTTTTGGTAATCTATCGAATTTCTGTTTATTTTTCTTAATCTTGATGAATGCTTTCTTATGTGTTATGATTTTGATAATCTGCTTAATCAGTTGTACGACCAATTCTGAGACGAAGGAGGAGGTAGCGATAAAGAAGATTGGGAACGCTTTTGATAACCGGATTGATGCCAAGAGGACCCTTCGTGAGATAGAACTCCTATGCCATATGGACCATGACAATGTATTTATCCCAACTCAGCTCTGTTTGCTTGGTTTTACTTTAATGGATATTCAGGTTGAATTTCAGTTTAACTAATGAGGCAAAACGTGTGGATTATATATTTTGAATTTCGAATGCTTGAACTATAATGACTCAAGCTTCCTGCTGGTAAATATTGTCCTCTTTGAGTTTTTCCTTCCGGGCTTTCCCTCAAGGTTTTAAAACGCGTCTGCTAGGGAGAGGTTTCCACACCCTTATAAAGAATATTTTGTTCCCTCTCTAACCTATGTGAGATCTCACAATCCACTCCCTTTAGGGGCCTAACGTCCTCGCTGGCACACCGCCTGGTGTCCACCCCCTTCGGGGTTCAGCCCCCTTGCTGGCACATCACTCGGTGTCTGGCTTTGATACCATTTATAACGGCCCAAGACCACCACTAGCAAATATTGCCCTCTTTGTGCTTTCCTTTAAGGTTTTAAAACGTGTCTGTTAGGGAGAGGTTTCCACACCCTTATAAAGAATGTTTTGTTCCCTTCTGCAACTTACGTGGGATCTCACATGAACTTTTTAGTTACATATTCGAAGCGTTGCTTCTACTTCAGCTGTACTTTTGTTATGTCATGAACAGATTTGATGAAGGGATAGTTGCAAAATTCATTGCTGATATAATCCTTGGAGAGTTTTCCTGAGGAACTTATATTATTTTATGATTGAAGCATCATGATCTCCTTTCCCTCTTCTCAGATTATAAAAATCAAAGATATAATTCCTCCACCAGAGAAGGAAAAATTCAATGATGTGTATATTGTGTATGAATTAATGGACACTGACCTGCACCAGATCATTCGCTCTAGCCAGGCTCTGACAGACGATCACTGTCAGGTAAGGGATATTTATCATCCTTTCACTGAGATGTTAGCTAATGTCTGTTTCAATAGTTAATACGTAGTTTCATTTGGATTATAATTCTGTTGAAGCAACAAGAAGCTATCTGAAACAGTCTGAATGTTTTTTGTGTTTGGACAGTACTTCTTATACCAATTACTGCGAGGTTTAAAGTATTTACACTCTGCAAATGTCTTGCACCGAGATCTAAAACCAAGCAATCTGCTTCTCAATGCAAATTGTGACCTCAAGATTTGTGATTTTGGGTTAGCAAGAACAACATCAGAGACAGATTTCATGACAGAATATGTTGTGACACGATGGTATCGAGCGCCTGAGCTTCTACTCAACACTTCTGAATACACTGCAGCGATCGATATTTGGGCTGTTGGATGTATTCTCATGGAAATTCTAAGGAGGGAGCCACTGTTCCCTGGAAAAGACTATGTGCAGCAATTGGGGCTTATAACCGAGGTACTTAATCACTGTCTTCCATTTTCCTGCGTTTTGAAATTATACATGCGTGAGATTCCACATCGGTTGAGGAGGAGAACGAAGTATTCTTTATAAGGGTGTGGAAACCTCTTCCTAGCAGACGTGTTTTAAAACCTTGAGGGGAAACCCAGAAGGGAAAGCCCAAAGAGGACAATGTCTGCTAGCAGTGGACTTGGGCTGTTACAAATGGTATCAGAGCCAGACACAGAGCGATGTACCAACGAGGAGGCTGAACCCTGAAGGGGGTGGACATGAGGCGGTGTGCCAACAAGGACACTGGGCCCCGAAGGGGAGTGGATTGAGGGGTCTCACATCGATTGGAGAAGGGAACGAGTGCCAGCGAGACCGCTGGGTCTCGGAGGGGGTGGATTGTGAGATCCCACATCGGTTGGGGAGGAGAACGAAACATTCTTTATAAGAGTGTGGAAACCTCTCCCTAGCAGACGCATTTATAACCTTGAGGAGAAGCCTGGAAGGGAAAGCCCAAAGAAAACAATATCTGCTAGCGGTAGACTTGGGCTGTTACATGAAATGATCATTATAATAAACTACCTGAATTATCATTTGCATGGGTTGCGACCTTAGATTTGTGATGTTTTCTAATGGAGTTTTTTCTTTATCTTACCCCAAAAACAGTTGCTTGGTTCGCCAGATGATTCCGATCTCGGGTTTCTTAGAAGTGATAATGCAAGGAAGTATGTTAAGCAACTTCCTCATTTCCCGAAACAACCCCTGATCGAAAAGTTCCCAGATCTTCCTCCACTGGCAGTTGATCTTGCAGAGAGGATGCTGCTCTTTGATCCAAGCAAGAGAATAACTGGTAATGCACATACCTTTGCATCTGACATTACTTTAAGAACCTCTTTTTCATGTCTCCTACATTTTCTTGACATGATGTGTATTTCTTATCGTATTTACAAGTCGAGGAGGCGATGAATCACCCATATATAGTAAGTCTTCATGAAATCAATGAAGAACCAACCTGCCCTTCTCCTTTCAACTTCGATTTCGAACAGGCATCCTTGGATGAAGAAGAAATAAAAGAGCTTATATGGAGGGCATCTCTCAAGTTCAATCCAAATTACATGTAGTTTCAAACACTTTGCTCCTCTTCAGTTTGTTGAGTCTTGATTAAAGAGTTAATTTTGTTTCGAAGATTAAGCGGAGTATGATAGCGTGAATCGATGTCGTGTTAGCGGTTGGAAAGCTGGGGAACAAAACTGGGAACATCTAGTTCTTGTATATAATCATGGAAAAGGTTCATTTATCAGGATTGGAAGGGTTCTATAGTCACCATCTTCTGGAATCTTGCATCCAGTGATGGCTGGTGTGACATAAAAAAGGGCTGCGTCTTCCTCAGCCTTTGGATTGAGCTTCTAGGAGGAAAAAAGAAATGGTTTGCTGCTCTTCCTGGTATTGTTTCTACTGTTCAATACCAAACACAGTTTTGTTTCTGATATTGTGAGTTCATGTTGATAATGGAATTACTGTTATCAACGTGCAAAGATGATTGCCTCTGTTTGTGTGGAGGCAGGAACTTAAATAATAATAGCCTTAAGAAATTTCAATTTCTTGAATTGTTTTTAGGTGTATGTTTTTGTTTTGATTATAAGTATAGTAGATTTAAGATTAATTACATGTTAATGAGTAAATTTTGCTAATTTTGTTCTTACTACTGACTGATTAGAGATATTGCTGCGGTTTGGAAAAGTTGAGTGTTCTCGATCGTTATTCGTACTGGGATATCTTGCCTTTACTCGAATAGAAGTAGCACGTAGCTTGAGTATTTAAAAATATTATGTAAGTAGCTTCACTGTTGGGGTTGGAAAATGTAAAAACAAGTAAGGATGGTGAAACCTATTTTTTTCATAAAACATCATGACATGGTTTTGGGCTTTGCTTCCTAGTCTGGGTAGGGTTGAATGTGTAGTACTCCTCTACACATGGTCCATGCTCGTGTATAGGGACTCATCAGGTGGGTTCGTATGTATATGTACTATCCTTTGGGCCTAGCTCGTCGGGCTAGTGCATACCCACGATGTCATACGCCAATGAGGGAAAGGACCCGCATAATATCATGGTAAACATAGATATCATGTAAGTGTTCGTATTAAATATAATGGAGAAGTATCCCTATGCACGTATCATACAAAATGCATGAGGTCTGATAATATTAAAACATGACATATATTCATGACACTAGTCATACTTTCATTCTTTCCTGGTATAGCGTTCTTATGAGACATACATACTTGATACTGGTCGGTTGTTTATGATTAACATATATGGTTTTCTAATGACCCATAGTTATAGTGCATAACTATTAACATAGTTTACATAGTACATGGAGGTAAATGCATCAAATAACTTTTCAGAAATCGTCGACGGTTGGTCTGGACGTGGGACTTTTTGGGCGTCAACGTGCTCCTCCTCGTAAATTTGAAGAAAGAAATTGACTTTATTAGCAGCGATATGAACAATCAGGTAAGAAAATAGAAATGGATTACCCTGAGGTAGATTACAACCCTCATCATGTAGGGCCACAATTTGGATTAGACCAGGGATTGTCAAGCTAATATCCGCCCGATAACATAACATAGTTCAATGACATAGTATATACCATAATATATCTGATATCATAGAATAATTTGTACGCGTCGTGACATATATCATAGCATAAAAACATAACATAGTACACATCATACAATCATAAAACACAACATGTGCAGGGATCACAGAGCATAAATAAGTCATCCAACCAAACCAATAGTAAAGTCATTTACGTGATGGTTGGTCTAAGCTCTATTTCTTATGTCTCCTTCGGTCACGGTCACTTTCACGTCATATTTATATTATTATTTTAGAATGAAATGTTAATGAGACAAATTAAAAAGAAAAAAATTAGGACTAAAATTCAAATCTACACTTATAGGAGCATTTTTGTAGAATTTCTGGCTTGAGCTTCATTGAAAATGAACTTCGAATGGTGATGCACGATACGTCTACATTTTCAGTCTGAACTACAAAGAAAAGCCACAGAATGAGGTTCCGGATCTTCTCAAACCCGCTGCGGAGCCGAAGCAGAAGCCGATTACCGCCGTTATCCTCTATTTTCTTGCGTTCATTCTCACACACTTTCTCGCAATTCGCCAGGTTCCTACTTCATCCCTTTCTTTGTGAATTCAATCTTTCTGTAATCGCTTGATTGAGAGAAAAAGCGTGTGATTCTGTTGTGATTGACGTAGTTATTTTTCAGTCCTACGTTTGGCATTGCGTTCGACATTGATGGCGTGCTTCTCCGAGGCGATGCTCCGATTGGAGGCTCTCCACAAGCTCTGAGAAAGTTATATGACGATTCCGGTATGGTTTCTTTGTATTTGGAGGGCAGCCACGCTGAAATGATTTCGTCGTTTCTATTTTTTCTCTCTTGTAAAGTATCTTCGAAACTTTTTGGGACTGAATTTGCTCGTTAATATCTTTTCCTTGGCAGGTGTATTAAGGATTCCTTATATTTTTCTGACAAATGGTAATTCCCTGATCATACTCTACTTTTCAATCTTATGTGCCGGAATTAAACTAGGGGTTGCTCAACGATATAATTGTTCAATTTGGTAACAGAATGATGATGATTTGGTATTATCGTTCCAATTTATATTTTAGTTTGTAGATATTTTATATTGCATATTTTCCTGGCAAAGGGTTATTCTTTGGTCACATTCTAATTTTCAATTCGATGTACATGAATGATGAAATGATTAGGAATTGTTCTACGAGATTTTGCTATTATTCATTTTGATATTTTATAACAGAATGACTGGTCACAATCTTCGTAACAAATATCAATATTTACATATATTCAGACACGCCACAGGACACTTCTATGTCTACACAGTTACTAAATGGGTACACTTTTGGATGCAATGGAATTTGATAGGCTAAGATTTTAGGTGTAAGAGAGAAAGTTGGAGAGAGTTTCTTCGCGCTGAGGGCTAATGCACTTGCTCATTTTGTAGTTTGGATTACAAGGGGTGGTAAACGTTCCAAGGATCCTAGGAAATTATTAACTTAATTATCCCTGGTGTTGCTACCATTCTGATCTATTGACATGAGTTTTGAAATCGTTTCCTTTTTTCCTTCTAGAAATATTGCCTTTTGCTACAATCAAAAGTTGCCGAGTATCTTTCTTGAGGCAGTTGGTCTACACTTACTTAATTTTGAGTGAAGCCAAGTTCATAGTCTCTTGAAATGCCTTAGTTGAGAATTTACTGAGCTCATGGTTTTATGGATTGCTAGTAGGACACCGTTTGGGCATAATTTATGTGTTGTCTGAAATCTTGAGAGGCTTTAAATGGTGTGTTCTCAGCTCTAGTTTTGGTTACTTCTGCAGGAGGTGGATTTCGTGAATCCAAGAGAGCCTCAGATTTGAGTGAAGTTTTGGGCGTAAATATATCACCTGTACAGGTAAGATCTGCATACAAACTCATTTCTAGACGGCTGATTAATCAGGAGTGTTAATCATATATACTTCTCTTCTAGACTCTATTCTTACTTTTCCTTTTAACCCAGGAAGGTTTTTACCCATTGCCCCATTAACTCGAAGGAAATTTTCACGTAGATTATTGCTTAATATCCTTTCGTTTGGATTTTGAACAGGTTGTTCAGGGCCATTCACCATTTAAACACCTTGTAAACAGGTATAGTTTAATCTGACCGGAATTGGTTTCTGTACCATTTATTTTCTACCACTTCAGATGACACTTTGAACCCCATTTTTCAAATGTATTGGTTATTTAAAAAGCCCGAAGTAAAATTTATTTAAAGATTGCTTCAAATGCCTCTGTAAATATTTACATTAGACGATTTAAAATTGATCATTAATTATTTACTTTAGCCAATCTTAGGCACTAATTTTGTGCCCCATCCAATAATGATATTAGATAAGTTTGGTTTAACATACAAATATAGCTTGTCCGATAACAGGAAGTTGATGCAAACCTTAAATTATTATACCTGATTATGCATAGAGGCAGTAGCAGCCACAGCGTAGTCTGTCTACTTTGGCTAAAACTAATGAACTTCAATTCTTTGGTTGGTAAAGTAAATAACTTCCTTTAAGTTTGATCTCATAGATACTTCAATTTGTGTGCCAGATATGAAAACAAACTTGTGATTGCTGTTGGAAAAGGAGAACCCGCTGCAGTCATGTCTGAATATGGATTTCGGTAAGCTTTTGTTCTGATAGAATTTTGTGGTTTTATTTATATCATATCAACTCGATGGCTGTTCCTTGCTATATGAGCTTTATGCATTCTTTTATCTTCAGGAATGTTCTTTCAATTGATGAATATACATCCTTCTTTGATAACATTGATCCTCTGGCACCATATAAGAAATGGACGACTATAAACGGGGCTAATCATGAAAAAACTATCTCAAATCTAGCTGAAAAGAAGAAAGTTTGCTCTGAGAGAGTTGATGCTGCCTTCATCGTTAGTGATTCTGTTGATTGGAGCAGGGATATTCAGGTTGCCTTTAGCTTTATATCTTCCACGACGTGTTCTTGCAATAAATAGATCTTAATCTCATTTTTTCTTTCTGCCCTCTATTGAAGGAATTGATCAATTCTTTTCCAATTTCGCTGAGATAAAATAACTAAAAGTATAGGAACAATCAACTTCCTTTCTGCGTTTAGAAAATGTAGACTTCTTTAAACATGCAGAACAAACTGAAGTGAGCGAAGATTTTTGTTTCTCTCTCTGCCCCCTTGTTTCTTCTAGACATTATATAAGTCCCATCCATCCATCCATGAAGCTTTTGGTTGCAGGGTTTTTCATCTGTAATTTTGATGGGATACTCTTTTCTAATATTCCCTTTTCAAGGAATGAAGAGGCTAGTCACATTTTTCCCTGTACAAGATCTTGAAGATTTCTGTAGGGCTTAGTTTTTATCTTGAGGAAACAGTTAGTTCAATGTTTTCCGCTCTTGTTATGATGCAGTCATTAGTCTTACCATTAGTCTTACTGAAGTTCTTTGCATTCCAACAATTGCTTCTTTCTGAACTCCATGTATTATGAAGCTCTCTTCCTATTTTATCGATTTGATCCAACAACTACCAGCATAGCTTATGCTATCACCGATAATTTTCCCTTTATGACCGATTGCTTCAAGTAGGAATTACTCTTAATTTGTGGGCCCTATCTGAAATTAGGTATAACTTTAATTTCAAAGTCTATTTTTGTGACTCTATTACATTTAGTTTAAATCTTTTATTTAGTTCAACAATCATGGAGTGAGAGATTAAATCATTGACCCTTGAGATGACAATGGTGCTTTATCCACAGAACTCTATTCGGATTGGCCATTTGATTTTAACCTTTTCCACCTTTATTGCGAGTTCAATATTATGAAATTGATTCCCACTATTGATACTCTTTTAAACAATATGGCAAAACTTTTCATTACTCTGTTAATTATGCACTAAGCATCATAGTATTGCTAAATCAGGTACTTTGTGATATCTTAAGAACCGGAGGTCTTCCAGGAAGGGAATTTGGACCCCAACCGAACTTGTATTTTGCACACGATGACCTTGAATATCAGGTTACTAGTTATATTCACTTGGATCGTTTCAGAATTGATTTGCACTGTTGCTTTTTTTAAAAAAAAAAAATTTACCCCCTCCCCCCAGGAAGGACCCTACTATTAAGAAACTATTCCCGAGCCAGGTTCCCTGGATCCACGTGTTCCTACCCCCCAACTATTATTTTCCTTTTTATTGAATGTTTGATGGTTCTAATATTGTAACTAACATGGTTCTCTTTAAGGCAGGCTGTTTTTCCTTGTGAACGTTTTGGTATGGGAGCTTTCAGAATTGCACTAGAGTCTATCTACAATAAGTAAGACAAATATTACCGTAGATGTTAAATGTCATTGGTTACTTGTCTGGAAGTAGTTGAGATAGTTGTTCATGCTGCCTCTTGGATCATTACTGACCCATATCATTGTGATTTATGTCATATGAGTATAGGATTCCAGAAAAAAAAAATTTGCCTACCTTGAAAGTTGAAGCATAAAAGTCGCCAACCAATAGAATTTCATGTTATAAAATTTTGTAATCCTGCTTTAGAATAAAGATGTAAATTCCCAATATCATTATGTAGGTACGAATTTAGACTACCTCATAAGTATTTGAAAAGAAAACTTGCAATTAACTGAAGCACCCACTGGTTTTCAGTAAATTTCTTCATGACATGAGGCCGTAGCCAAGATAACATGATGTATTGTATGATCAATCAGACATGGTATTTTTTTAGGAATGCATATCTAGCCAACACCGAATGTACCATGTAACCGAAGAATAAAAACAACCAAATTGAAGAATGCTTGCCACTGTTTAAACATAAGGCTAAATCAACAATGTCTAGCAATACGCTGTAAGGCTGCTATTAACATCTCTGCCTATAAATGGTCATTGTCACTTGTTTGCACCTAGTTTGTTAATGCAGGTGTTTCTTTTGTTCAAACATTTAATTTACATGCATCCTATTCAGTTGTTTTTTGTGGGGAAACTCTCCTAATCAGAAGAAGAAACAAAGTTTGTCGACTATGGATTCGATCTGAGAGTTGATCATATGTGAAGCGCTCGTGTTATTTTGTGATGCAGGATTCACCCTCATGCTTTGCAGTACACATGCTATGGAAAACCAAATCCGCTCGTATTTCACAATGCTGAAGCTGTACTTAAACTAGTGTCATCAATTCATCAAAACAAGATGGCTGCGAATACTGAAACTAATCACTTCAAGACTCTATATATGATTGGGGATAATCCTTCTGTCGATATCAATGGAGCAATTCAGGTTAGGTGATCTTAACTGGCTAAGAAGAAGCCACTTTTGTTGTTCTTCCCCATTTTTTGTTGCTTACTAATCTGACTGATCATATTCATTGGCCTGATACTTTTGAATTTCAGGCTGGAAGTCCTTGGTTTTCTATCCTGACTAGAACAGGGGTTTTTAAGGGAAGAGAAAATCATGACAAGTATCCAGCTGATCTGGTAGGTTAAACATTTCTCTCCACGTTATTTTCCGCTCCGTTTAACTGTTAGGAAAGAAAATGACGAGTTTGGAATGAAGTTTGAAGAAGCCCTCAAACATGAAATAACAAATCCAGTCTTTCACTAAGATTTCGAATAGTTGTCCCGAATTCAAGTTGATTATGTTTCTTCACGTCTTTTTTGGAGAAAGACAATAAAACAATTCTCAATCAAGTCCTTGCGGATCTGATTATCCATATAATATACAAAAAAAAACTCGAGATATTTTATATCTTTTTCTTTGAATGAGATCTCAATTCCAGCTACACTCTTTTAGAGGAAGTACTTAATTGTAAGTATGAAAAACGCTTCATTCTTCTGCAGGTAGTCGACACCGTTGAAGAAGCAGTGGACTACATTTTCAAGAAGGAAGGGATCTGTTGAGCAAAACATGAAGAGTTGATTCTTTTGAGAACATATTAATAGTGCTATTCTCTGCTGGAGGAAGCATGGTGTGGGTGAGATTCCGTTTGCTTTCATAATCAATGGCGGCCGTACGACTAATTTCTATTGATGAAAAGTTTTTCTTAATTTACATATTATCTTTTCACATTGAAATATAGAAGAAACCTCTTTTTTGTTATTGGTTAGTAGTACCAATTAATGGAACTTGGGAAAGTTCTTCATTGGAACTTTCCCTTCTATATTTATCTTAAGAGTTGAATTTAAATGGTCAAAATGAATTATAAACTTAGTCATAAATTTTATTAGGTTAAAATTAAGTCAGAATCATTTTGCAAACTTGAAGAGTGAAAGTCATAGAATCATTTTTTTTTTTTTTTTTTTTTTTGCTTTCACGTCGGTCCCATATGCATTGTCCGAGAAGTTACAATATGAAGGACTTAGGAGAATTGCCAGTTCCTTCATAACTTAAACATGTGAGAGATTTGTTACAAATGGTTTCCATGACGTCGAGAAGAAGCTTCAAAAGTTAAAACCCCGACGAAATGGGAGAATCGATCTTTAACAATGAAGATTAATTCAATTGATTGTTATCGATTTCATGTGGAAAATATAGATAAAGAGGAGATTGTTAACTTTAATACTCGAGATTATTACATGGACTTTCATGGGAAGATATCGATTTCATGTTTTTTTTTTCTTGTGCAATGTATTTCGTATTGTCCTTTTTACCTAGTGAGCTTTTTACCTTGCACCTTTCTCATTGCAAGAAGTTCGATGGTGAATAATTATTCTTGAAAACTAAGGACTCAAAGGGGAGTTTAAGACCTAAAGAATCAAATGCACCTATTATTATTGACATAAAAGCTCATTTTTCTAAAAATTAGTAGGTTTCTATTGAAATGTGATATAGTTTGTAAAGATTAGAACATACCTTAAAGAGTGAGTTTCACAAGTTCACGTAGTAAAGTGCATATAGTTGATTGGATCAACAACTCACTGGCTAGGGGCGTTTGTCGGTTGGTCGGTGTCGGTTTTTGGAAGTTTCCGAGACGATTGTGGAATGGTTAGGGGTCTGGGCAGTCCATCAGTCTTTTTTTAACTCCAAAAAATTGAACAAAAAGTGAGAAAGGGAGAAGAAAAGGGAGAAAAGGAAAGACATGAAGAAGAAAATAGAAGAAATGGAGACGGGAGAAGAGAGATGAGAGAAAAAGAAGAAATCTTGAAGAAAAGAAGATTTTAAGAAAGAAGAAAAAAAAAAGGAGAGAAGAGATCACTAGCGGATATTGTCTACTTTAGCCTGTTACGTATCGTTGTCAACCTCACGATTTTAAAACGTCTGGTAGGGAGAGATTTCTACACTTTAATAAGGATGTTTCGTTCTCTTCTCCAACCAACGTGGAATCTCACAATCCACCCCTCTTGGGAGTCCAACATCCTCACTGACACACCGTTCAATGTCTGGCTCTGATACCATTTGTAACAGCTCAAGCCCAACACTATCAAATATTGTCCATTTTAACCCGTTGTGTATCACCGTCAGCCTCACGATTTTAAAACGCGTCTGGTAGGGAAAGGTTTCCACACCCTTTAAAAATGTTTCGTTCTCCTCTTCATTTAAATCGGTGGGTCAATCTAGGCTCTTACTGAGCCTTTAGGCCAACAACTCCGACAAACCTGCTGAAAAACCAACCCGACCTTCAACTATAAGTTTGACTTCACATCAAATTGCAGAAGCTTCACAAGTGAATCAAATGCTGCCCCTAACAATTTGAACATTCACTTCTTAGTTTCTAAAACTCATAACGAGCACAACACTAGTTGGCTTTATTCCCACTTTCTAGAAGGGTTGGAATTGAGACAAGACTTCAATTTCCTTGGAACAAAAGGGGCATTTCTTTCAGATCTTGGTATCTAATTAAATCATGAGCAAACTTGGAAAGTACCTACACCTATAGTATGATCCTGGAAAAGCAAGGCCAATTGTATAACAGTGTCCAGAGGGTTAGAATTTGATGACCTGTTTAGGTTGGCTACCCTGCATACCAAGCGCCTTGCTGAGTGCAATGTTGAAATTGTCAAAAGGAACCACCTCCATCCTGCAGCAACACCTCAAAAACTTCAATCTAATATAACAGCAGAAAAGGAAGCCCTTTCAGGTTAATATTTTGTTCAATTTGGTCGATGTACTTTCAACTTTTGGATCACTATACTTTCAAAATGTTTATTTCGGATTCTGCCCTTTAAAATATGATCATTTTGATCCCTATTTGCCAAATTTAAACAAAGTTTTATAATAATGGAAACTAAACAAATTTATGGATGCATTTTAAAAAACATACTGAATGAAGTGAAATGCTAAAATTTCAAACGGAAAAAAAATGAGATATAATAAAAATGAAGGGACCAAAATGTTTATTGTAACAACCCAAGCCTATCGCTAATAGATTTTGTCATCTTTGGACTTTTCCTTTCGGGTTTCCCCTCAAAGTTTCTAAAATGCGTCTACTAGGGAGAGGTTTCCACACCCTTATAAAAAATGTTTCGTTCTCCTACCCAACCGATGTGGGATCTCACAATCCACCCCCTTCAGGGCCCAGCGTTCTTGCTAGCACTCATTCCCTTCTCCAATCGATGTGGGACCCCCCTTCACGACTCAGCCTCCTCGATGACACATCACCTGGTGTCTGGCTCTGATACCATTTGTAACAGCCCATGCCCACCGCTAGCAGATATTGTCCTCTTTGGACTTTCCCTTGAAGGTTTCGGGTTTCCACTCAAGTTTTTTAAAATGCGTCTGCTAGGTAGAGGTTTCCACACCCTTATAAAAAAATGTTTCGTTCTCCTCCCCAATTCATGTGTGATCCTCATATTTATTTATTAGAGTACAGGGACCAAATTGAACAAAAGTTGAAAGTTCAGAGACTAAAATAAACATTTTGAAAATACGGGTCAAAATGATCCAAAGTCGAAAGTACACCAAAATAATATTTAAACAAAAGAATTATATGCATAAAAAGTTCAAAGGTAAAATTTGTCCTCAGCATAAGCCAATCACAATTTTTTTCTATACCAGAAACAGAAGGAGATTACATACTCATATTTCAACTTTCCTTCACGTGCCAAATCCAGCAGGTAATCTATCAACTTTCTGCTCTCTTTTGCTTGATCTGTACCCATCAATTTCTGCAACCAAAATCCCCTCAGAGAAAGGTCCTGCATTGCATACACATGAATTGGCTTATTCTCTTTACCGGAAAACTTTGAGAAAAGGATGGATTACATTTTCTATCTTGTGACTGCCGCAATTGTTTAAGAGGAAAGGTTAAAGCCTGAAGATCTGTTGGCAGTGTGAGATCTCACATTGGTTGGGGAGGAGAACGAAACATACTTTATAAGGGTGTGAAAACCTCTCCCTAGCAGACGCGTTTTAAAAACTTTGAGGGAAAACCCAAAAGGGCCTAAAGAGGACAATATCTGCTGACGACAGGCTTGGGTTGTTACAAATGGTATTAGAGCCAGACACCAGGCGATGTGCTCGCAAGAAGGCTGAGCCCCGAAGGGGGTGGACACGAGGCGGTGTGCCAGTAAGGACACTGAGCCCCGAAGGGGGTGGATTGGGGGGTCCCACATCAATTGGAGAAGGAAACGAATGTCAGTGAGGACGCTAGGCCCTGAAGGGGGTGGATTGTGAGATCCCACATCGGTTGGGGAAGAGAACGAAGCATTCTCTATAAAGGTGTGGAAACCTCTCCCTAGTAGACGCGTTTTAAAAATCTTGAAGGAAAGCCCAAAAGGAAAAGTCCAAAGAGGACAATATCTGCTAGTGGTGGGCTTGAGCTGTTACAAACCGATTGATTGTGCAAATGCATCTCCAATCAATTACCAATTGATTCAAAATGAAAATTAGAACATCTTAAAACCATGTAATCAAGTAACTATAATGGTGGCCCTGCAACGAGTACGCTATAAAGAAAATATCATTTACCTTAAAAATGAAAGATGAGGTTGACACTGTAATTGGTTTCTTAGACATGCCACCATATGTTACCATTGTTCCTCCTTGCCTGGAAACAAACACATCATTACACCTTGAGGACAATCTTAGACCCTAATGGATAATCAATAAGGAAAAAATCTAATGATAGAAACAAGTTGGACCTCAAGAACTTGAGAATTAATGTAGCAGCATTGCCTCCAACACAGTTAAATCCCAAAGCAGGTTCAGGAAGGTTTGCCTTTCATGTAAATGAATCATTTTAGTGAAGAAAATCAAGAGAACAAAGAACAAGCGTGAAAACAGCAGAAGTTTCTTGGATGTCTATCTCTAATTGTTCTCAGTTCATCAACTTCTTCTATCACTAAATTTCAAATTTGTAAGAAAAATGTTATCAGAACTAGTAAGATTTTGCTTCCCCTTCAAAAACATCAAAACTACAATTCCTTCATTCTTCTATTTTGTTTTTGTTTTTGTTTTTTGCACTCTCGGAAACATCAAAGGCCTCGACTGCTCTAAACACCCTTTAACTCGAACATAAGACTATGATTCTAGCCTTTCAACTTCTTTGTTTCTCCCTTTATTTGAGGCTACCTGTTTGCAGCAGTCTTATTGTAATTTCATATAATCCTTAAAAACATGCCTTCTTAATTCACTCCCAGTTAGTTGCTACCAACAAACTATAATAGGAAAATAGCACAGCGTACCAAGAGGCTCTTAACATTCTTTATTTCAAGCTGACTCTCACTGAAAACTTCATCAGCTCCAAGTCTTTTGAGTTTTTCTTTCGATTCGTCAGACCCTGCCCTACAATAAATACAGCAAAAGATGGTAATGACAGTAGGACTCTTTAAAGATTTCCTTCAATGAAAGACAAACTATGGATAAATTTGAACAATAGTGATATCCCACGTTGGTTGGGAGGAGAACGAAGCATTATTTATAAGGGTGTGAAAATCTCTCTCCAGCAGATGAGTTTTAAAAACCTTAAGGGGAAGCCCGAAAGGGAAAGCCTAAAGAGGACAATATCTGCAAGCGGTGGGCTTGGGCCATTACAAATGGTATCAGAGCCAGACACCGGGCGATGTGCCATCGAGGAAGCTGAGCTCCGAAGGAGAGTGGACACGAGGTGGTGTGCCAGCAAGGACGCTGGGCCCCGAAGGGGGTGGATTGGGGGGTCCCACATCAATTGGAGAAGGGAACGAGTGCCAGCAACGACATTGGACCCCGAATGGGGGTGGGTGGATTGTGATATCCCATATCGGTTGGGGAAGAGAGACGAAGCATTATTTATAAGGGTGTAAAAACCTCCCCCTAGCAGATGCGTTTTAAAAACCTTGAGGGGAAGCCCGAGAGGAAAAACCCAAAGAGGACAATATTTGCTAACATGGGCTTGGGCCGTTACAATAGTGATTTTAAATATAAAATATAGATGCACGTAAAATATGTGTAGATTCCCACAAGTTTAAAATGGAGCAACAAGTAGTTCTGCCTCAGCACCTATCACGAATAATATTGATGCTATGGATGCCGCGAATCCGAGCAAGCTGAATGATACATTGTCCAACTATGCTTGTCGATCCATTTTGAACAATCGAGTCTCCTATCAAAAGCCTAGAATTGATTATGAATTGATTGATAAAAAGGAAGGAAATATCAAACTTTCTGCAATAACCAAACCTGCTTTTAAGGAGACAAAGTCCTCCAGCATCCTCAGAGCGGTCAAGGGATTAACAGTAACGGTAGCAGCATATTCCATGGGTACTTCCGTGTTGATTTTATGCCAAACACTCTGATCTTTCACAACATAAGTCTGCCATGTACCTAAGTGTGGAAATCAATAAAGGACATCAAGCAATGCAATGAAACTTCAAGAAACATAGCTATTCAGACATTTGTTTTGCAGAGCAATTTTTAAGAAATGTTTTATAGAGATTAAGGTTTTGAAGCCCTTAAAATTAGATATTGTCCGCTTTGGCCCGTTACGTATCGTCGTCAACCTTATGGTTTTAAAACGCGTCTACTAGGGAGAGGTTTCCACACTCTTATAAAAGATGTTTTGTTCTCCTCCCCAACCGATGTGGGATCTCACAATCCACCCCCCTTCAGGGCCCAACGTCCTCGCTGGCACTCGTTCCCTTCTCCAATCGATGTGGGACCCCCAAATCCACCCCCTTCGAGGCTCAGCCTCTTCACTGGCACATTACTCGGTGTTTGGCTCTAATACCATTTGTAACAGTCCAAGCCCACCACTAACAGATATTGTCCGCTTTGGCCCATTACATATCACCGTTAGCCTCACGGTTTTAAAACGCTTCTACTAGGGAGAGGTTTTCACACCCTTATAAAAAATGTTTTGTTCTCCTCCCCAAGCGATGTGAGATCTCACGTAATGTTCACAAGTTTACAGTATGGAGTCAAGCCGAGCCATGTCTCAGTGGATAGGTCACCAAAGCTTGCAATTATGAAAGAATTAACAAATTTAATAATCCTAGAAAACAGATAACACCAGAACAAACTAAGAGAAATGTACATTGAAATTAATGCTACAAGAAGGATTCACCAAGCTCATTGCCTTCAAATACCATGGTATGAGACTGAACATATCCATAAAATTTCAGTTTTTTGTGTTTACCCATTTTTGGGATTAAAGAGTACCAGAAGAAGGTGGAGATGGGATAACCCAGTCACCGGGCGAAAGACCCTGAACGGCCGAGCCCACTGAATGCACTTCTCCAACTCCCTCATATCCTCCAACTGCCGGCACCTCCGGCCTCACAGGGTATACACCTAAAAGTCCCCAAATTCCCTAACATCAGCATCAGAATCCAAGAAATCCTTCTACCTCAGAAAATTTATTACAACTCTACGTCAACAAGAATCAATTGCTTCGTAAGTAACAATTATACCTTCAATGCGGTTGATATCGGAGGGGTTGATCGGAGCAGCCAGCATTTTCACACAGACGTCGTTCGCTTTCACTTCTACCGGCGGTAAGTTAATCACTCTGCACCAGACCAATGGCCGCTGATCGTATAGAGAAAAAGCAATTCCGAAGTAAATTAAGTTAAAATCGAGAAGAATAATCACCTGGTAACGCTGTCTGGAGGACCATGGCGGTCGTAGACGACGGCTCTGGAGGGCGGAGACATAATCGCCGAGAACGCTCGTATGATTCTAGATTTTGGTGGGGTATAGGCTCGACGGAGCGCGAGCCGCGATCCATTGATGAATCTGAAAGCTACCATCGCCATTAATTTTGAGAAGCTTTTCTGGTTTGGTTCACGTTTTGAGGGGTTCGATTTAGTGCCTCAGGGAGAAGACAGCCACTCCAGACTCGTCTTAGTTATGTAAATTTCCTATACTACCCTTTATAAATGCTCCAATTAAATTGGCATTAACTAATCTTTTTAAATAATTATGAGTTTCTTCATGACAAGTAACAAGCCAAAGCTGACATATCAGTTACAAATAGTATTAGAGCTAGACATCGGGCAGTGTGCTAGCGAAGACAGTTGACTTCAAAGGGTGAATTGTGAGATCTCACATTGGTTGGAGAACCTTTCCCGAACGCGTTTTAAAAATCATGAAGTTAATGACAATACAGGACAAATATCTGTTGGTGGTGGGAGAATTTGAGCGGCTTATTTGAGTTGCTCAACCCAACAATGTTATTTATAGGAATTTTAGGATAATTTTTATTTATTTTAATTAATATGTTATAATATTTAATATATTAAGATATATATTTATTTAAATTATATTTAAATATCATAAATTTTCTTGTTTGTTTAAAATAGGACAAAAAACAAAAAGAACAATAAACAAAACTAAAAATCATTAATAAAGAATTAACAAGGCAGATATGAGAAGTTTTAATCATTTTTAAATTAATGACGAAAATTTGAATTATTGAATTAATAATTTGATAATGACACATGTCTTCATCACGACCGTTCGATCTAGTTAACTAGATTAGTCAAATTAGTCACATTGGGCCAAGATCAACCAAGCCCAAATCCAATTGATTGGGCTCAAATGTCATCCAAGCCCAAATCCAATTGATTGGGCTCAAATGTCATCCAAGCCCAAGATCAAAACTCTTGAATACTAAAGACTTCGAAATTACAAAATCACTTTAAATATTTGAAAATCTGAAAAAAAAAATTTATGTTTTAAGCACAAAAGACCTAAAGACTTCAAAACAATATTCGATAAGATCAAGAAGTGAAGGTGAATCCAACGGACAAGATCAACCAGCCAAGTTTGCTCGAGAATAAGTGTTATGGCCCTTGAATCAAAGATACTTACCGGAGAAAGAATTATAGGATAAACCGGCACAAATTTCATAGCTCATTATGCTTTTATAAGGTTCGTTCATTCTAGGCTCGGCTCTAGTTCTACCAGCTCATAAACATAATAAAATGCTGTACAAATCCTCGATAGTCGAGTTGGATTCACGATTAAGGATTAGTTGGTGAACTCTTCGTTAAGTTACGAATATTTATTTATATCTTACTCAACTGTCCTACATTATATAGTAAATGACTATATATATGATAAATGTCATTTATAATAAATAGATGGTCATGTATAGTAAACTGAAACATATATTCTACATTATCGGAAGTCATTAACTTTTAGCTAATATTTTCTCCTAACACTTTCTCTCTCAGTCTATTGTTTTATTTAGATTGTGTGAGTTGTTGTGTGACCATAAGCGTAACGCCACTAATTTTCTTGCCTAAATTAAAGACGTCACCACATGCATGCCTTTATGAACATATGCAGAAATTTAAAATAAAATATCTTTCAAACGAAGCCGTGGACTTACATATTTAATTTAAAACAAGAAAATAAAAAATAACATAATATTTGAACACGAAAATTAAAAGCCACCTATAAACTACTAATTGAAAACCAATGCATACTACTACTTTATCTTTGACTTCAATGGCCTTTCCAGCATTCACCGTCATCCGTGCAAGGGCGCTTTGTCTTTACCTAAAAAATAAGAGTAGCACGTGGCTAGAGTATTTTAAGAAATACCCAGTAAGTCACTTCACCTCTTGGGGTTAGTAATGCAATCACACAACTTTCATGGTCTTTCCAGCATTTATCGTCACCCGTGCAGGGGCGCTTTACCGTCAATTAGTAGTTTATAGGTGGCTTTTAATTTTCGTGTTTAAATTAAATGTGTAAGTCGGGCTTCATTTGAAAATGCTATATTTTAAATTTCCGCATATGTTATTAAATTACTGGTGTTACGTCACCTAACATAGAATTGTTTCAAGCAAAACACGTTTAATCATGGAATTTCTATAATTGAGCCTATTATAGTCATATTGTCATCTTTGGGCTTCCCCTCAAAGCTTTATTAAAACGCGTCTGTTTGGTAAAGGTTTCCACACCTTTATAAAGGGTGTTTCGTTCTCTTCCCCAACCAATGTGGGATATCACACTCCACCCCCTCTCCAGGGCCCAGCATCCTCGCTGGCACTCGTTCGTTTCTCCAATCGATGTGGGACTCCCACTAAATCTACCCCCCTTCGGGGCCCAGCATCCTTACTAGCACACCGCCTCATGTCTACCCCCTTCAAGGAACAGCCTCCTCGCTGGCACATCGTCCGGTGTCTAGCTCTGATACCATTTGTAACAGCCCAAGCACACCGCTAGTAGATATTGTCCTTTTAAGGCTTTCCCTTTCGGGCTTCCACTCAAGGCTTTAAAACGCTTCTGCTAGGAAAGGTTTCCACACCCTTATAAAAGGGTGTTTCGTTACACCTTTACTCGAGTGTCACATGGAAAATAATAAATATAGTAAAAAGAGAATTCTCGTTTTCTTTTAACCTAAAACTAAGTTTCTTTACAACTCTATGTCGTTCATGTTTCATCCTTAGAATCACTGAACCTTTACATGATCAATCTTACCTGCAGAGTGATTCAAATCTCAAACAAATTATCTTACGTTAAGATATTTGATCAACACGGTAATCCAGATTTATTAAACAAACGAATAGCTCTATAAATGGAAGTATCAAATTTGGTTAAGGAATTGAATGGGTTTTAGGTCATTTTGAAAGCTTTACAAGTCATGGAATTGGCCTAAATAATGCATAGGCAGCTGGCTTTACCTCTTTGGTTGTAACTTTTAAAAAAAAATATGTGTGCAATAGTCATCACCCCACCACTAATCTCTCCTTCTTTTACTTCACATAATTGACTTCTTTTTTGGATTTTATTTAATTTAATCAAATTTTTTTTTTTTTTTTTTTTAATTATGTCCATTTATCTAAATACACTAATAAAAATAATTTAGTAATAGAAATGGCCTCCCCCAATTAATTAAGTATTATTAAACACCCCTATTTCTCCAAAAAGGAATAAAAAACAATTATCAAAACAAAAGGTCAACTTTTTAAAAATAAATAAAGGTTAAATTAATAAAATATATATATATATATTTGGATTTTGTATTTTGTTTTAAAATACTCTTAAATTTTATCTTTCAAATTTCAACCGCTCACAAGTTGGTTTTTGTCAATTTAGGGTAATTTTAACTAAATTTACTATTTAGGTGTTGAAGTTTTTTATATTTATACTTAAAAATATTTAGAGAAGGAGAGAGTTTCTGTTTTTATTTAATGTTTTGATATTAACGAAGAAAAAAAAAGTTTTAGAGATCAATGAATGAAATAAGAGAATTAAGAGGGCGTTTAAGAAAAAATGAAATTGAAAAGAAGATTGGTATGTGAGGCGTAGATCTACAATTTCTGTGTGTATATTAACGACAATAATTTCTTAAAATTTTCTTTTAAAAAAAATTGAAGGGTAATAAAATTATTTTTGAAAGTTAAGGAGGTATTTTTGTAACACGTTATGTATCGTCGTCGGCCTCACTGTTTTAGAACGCGTCTGTTAGGGAGAGGTTTTCACACTGTTATAAGGATGCTTCGTTCCCATCTCCAACATACATGGGACTTCATAGTCCACCCCCATAGGGGGCTAGCGTCCTCGCTGGGACAGCGCCTGGTCTCTAGATTTGATACCATTTGTCATCGTTAGTCTCATGGTTTTAAAATGCATCTGTTAGGGTGAGGTTTTCACAATTTTATAATGAATGATTCGTTCCTCTCTTCAACCGAGGTGTGATCTCACCAACTTCAAAAATTAAAGATACTTTGAAATAAAGTTGCAATAAATTATATATATATTTTAAGTCCAAAGATATTTGTTTTGTCGAAAATTTTCAAAATTAGAAGATACTTTATTTTTATTAATTTAACATAAATTCTTTCGCCTAGACACAATTATTTATTTATTTATTTAATAAAAATAATAGGAATAATATAATAGATATGCAATCAAGGAACTAGAAATAATTTGGCCAAGTGTCACCCTTGAAAGCCACAATTGAATTAAGATTTGATGACTCAAAAACCATAATTTAAAAGTCAAATGCAAATGGGAAGCAGCGATTTTGACAAATGTAACCATTTTTGTGGAGACGTGTAGTTTTGGGGTATTCTAAACTATTCATAATCCACCCATTCCACGTGTCACATTTCTCTCTCTCTCCTAATATCAAAATTCAATTTTATAAATATAAAAAAAGTATTCACAAAATATATAATTTAGGACAAATAAATAAAAATACTAATTTTCTTCCGTTTCAATAATATTATTAAATTTTAAAAAATCTAAATATATCGTTACCATCAATTTTAAATGAAAACTATTAATACCCTTCCATTTAAAATAAAAAATTAAAACTATCACTGTGATTATTACTTTATTTAAAAATACTCATAAAATTTTAAAAGGAGCATTAACACTACCTTTATAAAAAAATGTAAAAAAAGTTTTACCGTCAATATACAGATGAAAACCGTCTATCGACACTTCATAAATTATTTCAAAAAATTTTAATGTTCATGAGTACTTTTGAAACGTGATATTAACGGTGCCTCAATTTCATATAAATTAATATAGTATTTATATTTATATTAAAAGTAATAGATGATATTTTTGTATGTTATATGGTTATTTAGAAAAAATATTAAAAATATCGATTAATCCTCTTATAAATTAGTAAAAAGTCAACAAAATATGAGTAAGATATCAATAAATATTATTAATGTGAATTTAATATTAGTTTTGACTTATTTAAAAGGTTTGAAATATTTATTTTTTTAATTTCAATATTTTCTACAAATTATTTATAATTATAATTTTTCCATAAATATCTATCACATTTTATATTTTTTTCATCTATTTTTTTAAAAATTGGCACCTCAAGGTCGGTATTTAAAACGTTGGTTTTAAGTGAATTTGACATAAATATTTTAAATTTTTTAAATAAATTAATAATATAAATATATATATTTCATTTTCACAAAATATGATTATTACATTAATTTTGAAAATCTTAATAATAATTTAAACGTCTTTTTAGGATATGGAAGGGCTTTTCATTGATAAAAGCACGTTCTAGAATTTTTTGTTGGCATTTAATTAGCCAATACATTTTAAATTTTTTGTGTATTTAATTTTAAAACTTTCAAAAATATTAAATTTTAAATTTTACGAATTTAAGTTTGAAGTTCATTGCATATAAAATTTAAATTAAATTAATTTTTAAAAAATATTTAAATTTAGGAAAAACTTATTAAACACTAAAAGTGTAAGGTAGAAATGTGTTAAGCACTTTATTATTATTATTTTTTTAAAAAAACACACAAATTTCAAATTTTACTAAATTTATAATTTAATTTATTATAAAATGATCACATTACCTACTCCTCCCTTATTAAGAGTGACGACTATCTATACGTACCAACACTAAGTTATTCCAATAGAGTGAAAATTCATAAAAGGTCACTTTTACTCGGGTGTCACATCCATTAGAACATTTTACCTAATAAAGTCAATTTTAAGTATCTATAAATTTCGTGGGGAAGACACTATTTTTCATAGACAAAACAGGTCAGAGACTCGACTTTTTACATGAACATGTTGTGGAACTCAAATAATAAGAGAAATTAAATTTTAACTTTCTCGATCCTGATCATGAGATCAAAATATTCTTTTATTTTATAATATGTGAAATTAAATAAGAGACGAAATAGAAAAACAAAATATTATTACAAAACATAATATCATATAACATTTTGTATTAATGCTTATTGCTAATCATATAAAAATGCTGTTTTTATTAAAAAAATTGCCAATAATAATCAGCTTGATTACAACATAAATTTTATACAAATAATTTGATTAAAAGTTGAATAGCTTCAATTATTACCTTAAAGTTTCTTCTAATTCACTTTATACTAAATATTAGTAATACTATCTCATAGTTTTAATATTTATTTTTTTAGCTCTAACATAGTGTTACACATTTTTTCTTCAAATATTTTACCTTATATTTAAAATTTAAAATTATTGTTTTCCAAAATTTTGGATTGAAAAAATTATTTTTGTCTTCTCATAATTTTTTTAATAAATTCTAATTTTTTGTCCGGTCTTTTTATACACGGGTGCAAATGATTGCCTTTAGGGCACAGACCAACGCCTTCGTTTGTTACTTGAATTTCTTGATTCATGGTGTTGAGTATTTGCACTTTCGATTTCGTGACTCGACTTGTAGACAGTGATACCGCCTCCTTCACTCTCTTCTTTCTAAAGAAGCCCCTCTTGATCTGGACATGGATAGTCATATCGTGATTACAAAATATTCCCATCTTCAGTTCCACTTATCTAATGTGAAAAGTTTCTCTTCATTATCCGTCTAAACGGAAAATCTTCGCCTTATCGAGGCAAGTCTATATCTATAATTTTACATTTAATTTTAGAAATATTATCTATATTTTAAATTTTAAAAATATTTTGTTTTCTCACCTAAAATTAAAAAAAATGTAAGCAAGGAGAGAGGGTGAAAAGAATAAAGAAAAAAACATTTTCAAAATAAATAAATAAAACGCGTCGGTTGGTGGGTCCCACCAAAAGATGGACGCTTTCGTGTAGTGGGACCCACATAAATTTGACTTCCTCACTTTCTACTTCTTTTGTTTTTTCTTTTATTTATTCGAAATTTCCTTTTTTTGTTTTTTAATTTCTAGATCTTTTTTTTTCTATTTTTGCTTTACTTACCTCGGGATTGAGAAATCGAACGGTGAACGAGACATCTCCCGTGTACCATACGGGAAAGCGACCACAGAGGATTATTTCTCCAAACAAAATCTTCTACAAACGAGTCCACTACACCCTCTCCCCTTCTACCCAATCAAAATCGAGAAACTGTTGACTAACCCCAAAACGACAAAAACCGAAAAAAAACAACCTTAATTCTATATTTTGAAAATTCAGATGGGCCCCACAGATATAGATGACGTGGCAAGCTTCTTGAATTTAAAAAACCTTCATTTAATGCAACTAACTCCGCAGGTTAAATTTACTCCCCTCGAACACAATTTACGAAATAGCCCCATGTATTACACGTGGCTTGTTATTGCAGGTCAAAGACGTGGAAAAAATAATCCGGTTTACAGCATATTAGAACCCAAGAATATGTATTTTATATTTATAAAAAAAACAAAATTAATATTGCTCTAAAATCCGAATTTCCAGACCTCTCTCTCTCTCTCTCTCTAATTCCATTTTTTCCAATTCTAATTCTCTCGCTATTTTCTCCCGTTGTCTTCGGATTTCCGGCGGTGAGGTTTTTTATTTCGTTGATTGTGTTTGTTTTTGTTGTCGGCTCTGTTTTTAGAGCTCAGAAACAGAGGGAGGAGTGGCGGAGGAGCGGCGGAGGAAGAGCTCTAATCTGTAATGGGTTGCTTTCCTTGCTTCGGTTCATCGAGCAAGAAACCGGAGAAAATCGAACAAAACAACCCTAACACCTTCAATTCCAAAACTCACAAGCCCGATGATCGAACGCCTTCAGGTGATTTTCCCTAATTTCTCCAAGAATCTCTCAAATGGGCGAAATCGGCTCTGTTTGACCTTCTTGATTTTGGTTTGTCTTTTTATTTTTTAAAAATTTTATTCAACTTGTTGTCGTCTTGTCGGACTTCCTGTCAAGAACATTTTAATATAATTTGTGATATTCCTTTTCATTTCTTGGTTTCTTTATTTGATTAAGGTGAAGTGAATTAAGTATTAGAGTTTTGTTTCTTATTGTTCTTTTGTTGTGGGATTTTACAGATAAACCCAAAGTAAATTCAAGTTTAGCAGTGAAAAGGGATTCTGATGTGAAGGTTGTTGTGTCCAAAGATGATCAATTAGCTTTGGATGTTAAGAAGTTGAATTTGAAAGATGAAGTTACTGAGGAAGGAGAAACCAATGGCCGTGCTAAGACTTTTACATTTGAAGAACTTAAGGCTGCAACAGGCAATTTCAGGTCAGATTGCTTCTTGGGTGAAGGAGGATTTGGCAAAGTTTATAAAGGGTACTTGCAGCAAGTTAATGAGGTCAGTGTAGTGAGTTTAACTGAATCGTTTTTCATTTCTGGATCTCTTATTTGTAAATGTAAAACAATAATTCAAACGGAAAACAATTGAAAACGCACAAGCTCACCGCTAGTAGATATTGTTTTCTTTGGGCTTTCCCTTTTGGACATCCCTTCAAGGTTTTTAAAACGTGTATGCTAGGGAGATGTTTCTACACCCTTATAAAGAATGTTTCGTTCCCCTCTTCAACCGATGTGGGATGTCACAATCCACTCCCCTTTCGGAGCCCAGCGTCCTCGTTGTCACTCGTTTCCTTGTTCAGCATCCTTAGTGTACTCACTGTCACTTATTCCCTTCAGGGCCCAACGTCCTTTCTGGCAAATCGATGAGGGATCTCACAATCCACCCCCTTTTGGAGCCTAGCATCCTCACTGTCACTCGTTCCCTTCTCCAGGTCCTCAGCATACTCACTGTCACTCATTCCCTTCGAGGCCTAACGTCCTTGCTGGCAAATCGATGTGGGATCTCACAATTCACCCCCCTTCGGAGCCTAGCGTCCTCACTGTCACTCGTTCCCTTCTCCAGCGTCCTCAATGTACTCACTGTCACTCGTTCCCTTCAGGGTCCAACGTCTTTGCTGGCAAATCGATGTGGGATCTCACAATCCACCCCCCTTTAGAGCCTAGCGTCCTCACCGTCACTCGTTCCCTTCTCCAGCGTCCTTAGTGTACTCACTGTCACTCGTTCCCTTCAGGGTCCAACGTCCTTGCTGGCAAATCGATTTGGGATTTCACAATCCACCCCATTCGGAGCCTCGTGTCCTCACTGTCACTTGTTCCCTTCTCCAGCGTCCTCAGTGTACTCACTGTCACTCGTTCTCTTCGGGGCCCAACGTCCTTGCTGGCAAATCGTCTTGTGTCCACCCCCTTCGGAGCTCAACCTTCTTGCTAGCACATCGCTTGATTTCTGGCTCTGATATCATTTGTAATAGTCTAAGCCCACTGTTAGCAGATATTGTTCTTTTTGGGCTTTCCCTTTCGGGCATCCCTCAAGGTTTTTAAAACGCGTCTGTTAGGGAGAGGTTTCCACACCCTTATAGAGAATGCTTTGTTTACCTCTCTAACCGACATGGGATCTCACAATTCTCATATTCTAAAATTATTAAGCAGGCTAGATATTCATATAGAATATAACGTTCTTTCTCTTTATTTAAGAGAAGTTGTGTGCTTCTACTTGTTTAGTAAGCTGACCCGTTTTTTGCTTTCGTCTAGGTTGTTGCAATCAAACAACTCGACCGCAATGGAGTTCAAGGAATTCGGGAGTTTGTTGTGGAAGTCTTAACTTTAAGTCTAGCTGATCACCCTAACCTTGTTAAACTTATTGGCTTTTGTGCTGAAGGGGATCAGAGGCTGTTGGTTTATGAATATATGCCATTGGGATCGTTGGAAAACCATTTACACGGTACGTAATTTATCGACTCACGACTTATAATCTTTTAACCTACTACCTTTTCCGATTATTTGACAAGTACTCCACTCTTTGTAGATCTTCGACCCGGTGTAAAGGTAATTGATTGGAACACGAGAATGAAAATAGCAGCAGGTGCAGCAAAGGGTTTGGAGTATTTGCATGAGAAGATGAAGCCCCCGGTTATCTATCGTGATCTGAAATGCTCAAACATTTTGCTTGGTGAAGGATATCATCCAAAGCTGTCTGATTTCGGATTAGCTAAAGTAGGTCCGAGTGGGGATAAAACCCATGTTTCAACCAGGGTTATGGGCACATATGGGTATTGTGCACCAGATTACGCAATGACCGGTCAGCTGACGTTCAAATCAGATATTTACAGCTTTGGTGTTGTTTTATTAGAACTCATCACTGGCAGGAAAGCGATCGATCATTCAAAACCTCATTCGGAGCAAAATCTTGTCGCTTGGGTACGATGGCTCACCTATTTTCTTGTGTATTCTAATTCAACTTATATGATTGTCATTGTGGATTTGTTTCTTCATGAAATTCATGCTAATGATTCATAAAAATCAAACATTTGACTGGTTAGGATAATACTTCGAATGTTCTCGTCTAATGCCTGATGAACATCTGTTATAGCACGATACGGAAATGACGGGTGCATCTATTTGTACCATTTATCATCTTCAATTAGTTTGAACATCTATAAAAGTCGATTATAGATACACAATGTTGGTCGGTTTTCATACCTATGGATCTTAGTAGATTCCGAAACATATGGCTTACGATGCATCTGGTATTGCAGGCACGACCGTTGTTCAGAGACCGGAAGAAGTTCTCACAAATGGTTGATCCATTGCTCCAAGGACATTATCCTGTGAGAGGATTATACCAATCTCTTGCCATAGCAGCAATGTGTGTTCAGGAGCAACCGAACATGCGGCCAGTTATATCCGACGTGGTTACCGCTTTAAACTACCTAGCCTCCCAGAAATACGATCCTCAAACACAACCAAACCATAGCTCCCAAAAGAGACCACCTTCTCCTAAAATGGAATGGGACGATGATAAGAGGCAAACTTCGGACGACGACCGGTCAGAGAGAGAGTGAGGCGGGCGAGGATACGTCGTGGAACGGACTGGTGAATACTGTTCAGAAACATTCTTATGAAGCACCTTGTTATCAATTTTTGGGTCATAGATGGTAACAGGTACTTGCTAAGATCCTTTTATCTTCCAGTAAATTGAGTCAAAAGCTGAGAATTTGTGCCATTTTTCTGATCTTTTTGCTTTCTCGTAATCCTCCAATGTAAATAAATGTGAGCTGAGGTTCTTTTGTATGTAAGATGCCTATGTAGGAACCATGCTCCAAGTTATAGTTATAGCCAAAAATTCCTTTCCCTTAATGACTTCAACTTTGCTTCTCTTTTCTTTCTTTCTCTGCAATATATATACACTAACATAGGGTGTCTCTGAAAACTCTATACTGTCAAATTTTCCCTCAAAACTTCACTTTAGTTTTGTATTCTACGTTTAACATGTTCAACTCGTTCATTTCGATTCTAGAACTTTGATTTTCGTGCTGTTTTAGGAGCTTGTTTATGTGAATGGGACCTCTCTTACCGTGAATGGCACCCAAGGCCTACTGCTAGCAGATATTGTCTGCTTTGGTCCGTTACGTATTGTCGTCAACTTCACGGTTTTAAAACGCGTGTACTAGGGAGAGGTTTCGACACCCTTATAAGGAATGTTTTGTTCCTCTCTCCAACCGATGTGGGGTTTTAAAACGTGTCTACTAAGGAGAGGTTTCCACACCCTTATAAGGAATGCTTTGTTCTCCTCTCCAACCGATGTGAGGTTCTAAATGCGACTACTAGGGAGAGGTTTCCACACCCTTATAAGAAATGCTTTGTTCCCCTCTCCAACCGATGTAGGATCTCACCTCTCTGTAATAACTCAAGCCCACCACTAGTAGATATTGTCCACTTTGGCCCGTTAGGTATCGCCATAAGTCTCACGGTTTTTAAAACGAGTCTACTAGGGAGAGGTTTCCACATCCTTATAAAGAATGTTTCGTTCCCCTCTCCAATCGATGTAGGATCTCACACTCTCTTACTATGAGCTATCCAAATATTTTTTCTTCATGGCAACTCCAAAACTCTTATTCTATATATTTGTTTCGATGTCTTTCTATTTCTTAGCAATTCTTTTAAAAGTTTTACTCGGGTCAATTATCTCTCGAGTTCTCTAGTTATTCAAAAGAAGAACAATCAAGTTCTTAATGTCGTTGTTACAGTATTTCATCGCTTTTCTCCATGGCCTCTTCTTGGACAAAAAAGAACGAAAAAGAAGAAGAAAAACAAAAGCAAACTACAAGAAAGTACTCGAAATTTAGATTCTATTAGCCCTCTAGTTTCGATCTGTGTCGGAGATTGCTAACCATGAGAATTCCACCATTAAGGCTAACAAATGATGCTATTAGGAGCTTTGATCATATTCACTTGAGCCTAAATGTCTCTGTAAAATCCTTTAGAAGTTGAGGTATAAAGACATAATTGAACAAAAAAAGTATTTGATTTTGAAGGGTACTTTTCATTGATCAAGTTCGCTAATTTCAGCTCCACGGCAGCTGCCCACTGATAAGTACAATGTCGAGGGCTTATGTGATGGAAGAACTCTGCAACAATCCCTTCTTGGTGACTGCAAATGCAACATGGAAAATATGTGCTTTTAACCCTCAAACTAGGATCGAAGAACGTTAAGATGTAAGATAATAACTTAAACGAACTATTTAACCAAATTTCGAAGACTTACCCTTTGCCATCGGTGAGGATCAGGCCTCTTCAAGACAATGACAGACTCGATTTTATCAGGCGAACTCATTTTCCAACGACAGCGAGGGTGGCGAGACTTATCACGAAAATACATACCAACAGTTTGTTTTTTTGCTCGATCGTAACGTGTGTTGCCCATGTAGAATACGAAGGGCTTTTGACAAGGGTGTTTGGTGACAGGACGAGTGTTGAAAGCATAAGCAGTGTAATCGGCTCTTCTATACCAGTTGAGAAAGGTTCTGGTAGGCATTTCTAACTCTCTAGGTGAGATTACACCTCTTAAGATTTGAACCACGTATCCCCACGAAACAGAAATGGACCAATAACGTTTCTTGTCGTAGCAGATTGATTGTTGCATTATGCTCGATGAGTCTAGTCTTGCGGCCTGGAATAAGCGTTGAAGGGCTTTGACTCGAGTCATTCGAGGAAAAATTGGTTCAACTACGTCAAGGTGATGAAGGGATAACAATGGAGTCACTGGATGAGCTCCTAAAAGTCCCAATAGATCTCCATATACATCATACTACATAATGCAACACAACAAATAAGGTAAATACAATCACCCTGTTATGTTCTTAATGAAACCTTTTTTTTCTTCGATGTTGTAGACATATTTATACGATATGATACATGAAATTTTGAACAAAAAATTTATGCGAGATTAATTGACAATAATAGTATTCGTAATACCTGATGAAACCCAGGTTCTCTTGTGAGCGGTACTCCGAGCTCGGCCATACAAGCTTGAATTCTATCATCACTCCCGTACAATCCAGGGTACCTGCCAATTCAAGTGTATATCTTGATAGATAAGAGCGTACATGTATTACTATTTTCAAAGATCGACGATTAGATGTTCGATCATACCTTTGAATGCACCGATCTTGCATCTTCTCCAACTCTTGAGCCAACGGATAACTTATAGCAAATCCTCCTCCACCATACGCCATTGCATAAGAAAAGTAAATATTTTGAACATGGCTCTCAGAAGAGCTCCCAATGTAATAGAATTGCCTATGATCATACTTAGACAAAATCCTCACAACATTCTCCACCATAAAAACCGTGTCATCATCCCCCATCACAAGCCATCTCACATCCTTCATCCCCAACCTCAAAGTCTCCGAAACAACCCTTGAAATCCGCAATGCAGATCTTTGTCCTTGCCGGTTATGGTACTTGAACTTTGACGTGTCTCCTGAAATCCTAATCGGAGGCAACCCTTCATTTCTCTTAGCATAAACTTTCTTATCCAACCAAACAGCCCCTCTAGTTTCCTTTGGCCTCCACCATAACTTTATGTATTCTTTCCTTTTCGCCCATAAATTCGACGACCCAGCAATCCCGAAAACGATGTGTTTCAGCTCTGTGTCGTACCGTTGCGACTTCAGAGGAAGAATAGGCTCGATTTTCATTTGTTCTTCTTCCTCTTCCTCAAATGGGAAAAATTTATCGTCTTCGTCGTCGTCGTTGTCGTTGTCGTTGTCGTTGTCGTTGCCGTTGTCGTTGTCGTTGTCGTTGTTGGTTGAAGAGATGTTGGTGAGCGTTCGTATATGTTCTTCGGTCGACGAGTCTAAGGCCGTCGGACATTCTTCGTGGCGCTCGACGACGAGAATGTTGGCGGAGTACAACACGTAGAGAATGAAGACAACGAGGAAGATCCAAACAGCAGTGCTTCTATGTCCTAGAAAAGTTGTGAAACGTTGTTGTAGGGAAGTGGCACGGGACCAAGGGGAAGACATAGATTTCTTTTCAGGATCTTCAAGTTTGTTCTTGTTTCCCATAGTTGTGGAGAGGTACGAGGATGTTGGATCATCAATTTGTTTAATTGGGATCCAAAGAGAGATTAGGAGAAGATTAAGGGAGTGATTTGTCGGACTTGGTAATGAGAAAAGACCCGATTTTGGATGCTAATAATATGGGAAGGAATTGTTTTGGGTCAATAATAGCATAGGTATAATTTGGCTTGAATTATTTATTTATTTTAAATAGTTTTAACGCTAAATTAATAAAAACACCCGTGGACTTTGCACATTTTCTAAAAAATACTCTTAAGGTACGTGACCAATCGGTAAGTTGCTGTCGTTTTCAGCTTTGCGGCTAACGAAAGTGGGAATGAGTTCGCTCCTATGAGGGAGATTTGTCTTTCTCACCCCACCCTATCTCGAAAAGGCGGATCAATTTTAATCCCCTTTATTTCTTCACACTCATAAGAAATATCTGTTGTTGGTGTCGTAAGGCGACGTGATCCTGGTGTCTCGTCACTTTGAGCCCCTATTCCGCTCTCTTGTCCTTCATGGCCTAAAAATTAATCGAATATCTATGTCAAGAAATGGAAGATAAAAAGTTTCAATAATATCTTTAAAACTAAAAAAAAAAAAAAATCATAAATATTAGGAAACCAATAATATTTTGTTTCGAAAATATCTTGAGCTTTTAAAATTTTAGTTAATACCATTAATTTAAAAAAAAAAGTTAAAAAATATCTTAACTTTTTTTAAAATTAAAAAAATATCTTAACTTTTTTTAAAATTTAAAAAATGCGCTTTCGGTTAGAATACAGACAGGACGTTTAATACCACATTTCAAAACTTTCAAAATTAATAGTAATACCTTTCAACTTTTAGAAAAAAATAAACTTAAAAATAAAAAGTTTAGAGATGACCTATTAAGTATAGATAGACGGTTTTCGTCCATACATTAACGGTAAATTTTTTTAAAAAAAAGTGGTGTTAATGCTACTTTTAAAATTTTATGAGTATTTTTTAAATATGGTATCAACCCTAACGTATTTTTAAGCTTTTGAAAAAATCTTAAATAATGTCGCATGTCTTCATATTATTAGTTATATTATTAGTTATAGATGTTTGAAAAAACCTTGCTCTACCAAATTGCAGACAAGCCCTATTATGAATAGAATGTTGCAAGTCGAACATGCACTCCGGTATATGATAATTCTCATACTTTTTGGATTATCGAGCTATTAAGCCTAATTTATGTATGGAAAATCACGTGTATATAACTATAAATTTTAGCAAAATAAAATAAGATTAAGCAAGAGCTTGAAGTAATTTGAATTCATTGGTTTCTTTGAATTTGGGTAGGAAATGTTTAAAGTACCTAGTTGCAATGCAATTATAATTCTCTCGTGAGCTGACAACATTTGGATGTGATTGATTTTGAAGATATTCTTGACGTAACATGAATCATAAGGGTTGGATTAGATTAGATAGCATTTTGGGTTAAAAACTCAAACCGACTCAACCTGAATCATAAGGGTTGGATTAGGTTAGATAGCATTTTGGGTTAAAAACTCAAACCGACTCAACCTGAATCATAAGGGTTGGATTAGGTTAGATAGCATTTTGGGTTAAAAACTCAAACCGACTCAACCTGAATCATAAGGGTTGGATTAGGTTAGATAGCATTTTGGGTTAAAAACTCAAACCGACTCAACCTGAATCATAAGGGTTGGACTAGGTTAGATAGCATTTTGGGTTAAAAACTCAAACCGACTCAACCTGAATCATAAGGGTTGGAATAGGTTAGATAGCATTTTGAGTTGGTTGACCTTTTTTCAAAAACTGATCTGGTTCAATTCGGTTTCAAGTTTAGTCGAAAAAGACGTAATCCAAATGGAATATATTAAAAAAATATATACTACTGAATTCATTTCAGGTCATTTCTATATACTTTGTATGGATGTACCTCTCTCACAATATATTAAAAAAATGGAGTTAGTATGCTAAATTATTTAAGTTGGAATAAGGCATGGCCCAAACCCCAGAACTCCAAGTGACCACATCTGCCCCTCTGGCCAACGACCCTGCAAGCTATTATATAATATTTTCATTTAAATTCCATGGAAAACATATAATAAGCAAAACGTGCACATCTTAGAGCCACATGAATCCACCTCAAGCTACAAGTCTGCACGAGATGGGATATAAAAGCAACTGGAGATAGTCGAAATAACATAAGTATAGCTCAACAATAAGTATAGCTCAACAATAATTGATATATATTTCTTTATTTGAAATTAAAAGTTCAAATTCTCATAATTCTTTAAAAGGGCGTTTACAACAGCATTACGCTCTATATCTTGTATCTGAAAACAAATAACATTAATAATGTCAAAATTTTGGGCCTACCACAGCTAGTTTGATAGGGGTAGCTAACTACTTGCTTTGGTAGGCTCGACTTGGAAAAATAAGCAGGAAACAAACTAAAACTGCAACTATATACAAATTCGAACTATATACGGAGGGCAACTCGAAAAAGCATAAAGCCATCCATGCCTGATTGCAAAACAACAAAATAACAAGAGTTTGCTAAACTGATAGCTATCACAAAGAAACTCTTTTGAAACTGAGCATAAAACAAATAAATTGGCTTAACTTCCACATTATATTATATAAAATACAGAGTACCTGCAAGGCCATGCAATTTGATCAAATCATATTCAACGTCGATGAACTCATGATAAAATTGCAGGTGGTCCATAAGGCAACTGATGTGGCACAGACGCTCTGTTAAATACAATGCTCGATTAGCTTCAATAACCTTAAAAGTTTGGTCGTGTCAATTCTAAATTATGCGATATCTCTGAGAGTATCTAAAGTATTGTTAATGTCCTCTAAACAATGTCGAGCCATAATGTTGGAATAAGACACTACAAATGATCTCATTCTCACAAAAAAGAAAAAAAAAATGATACCATCTCAATCATGCAATATGATCTTCCTAGTGAAAAAAATGTTGTTCAAATTACCACGATGTAAATTCAAGTTGTAATTCATGTCACATTCAAGAATAATCAAGCTTAATTTATTCTTGGATTGTAACAAATTTTGGGGATTACATTTGGTACTTTATTAATGTATTAGAATTATCTCAAACAAGTGTTCTTGCGTTGAGATATTCGATCAAAATAAGGTATTCGAATCTTACTTCCCCTTAGAGTAATTCCTTATCGTTTAGGTTACATGCTTAGAGTCATTCAAACTACTTATAGAGTGACTCGAATCTCAAACAAATGTTCTTGCCTTGAGATATTCTATCAACAAGGTAATCCAAATCTTACTTTCCCTTGTGGTGATTATTCCTTATTGTTTTCGGGTTCTTGGATATTTAGATCTAAAGGTCTTATACTTCAATAAGGTTGTTAGATCGAATTTCTAAGAGTTACAATCATTTGGAATGAAATCAACTTGATTTAGAGGTTTTAACATTTGTTAACTAGGAATTTGCATATTCAAAGCATTTACGAGTTCTTAGAGCCAATTAGCTAGAGTTCCGAAGATTATTAAAATTGAAGTCAGGTCAAAGTAGGGTATGTTTGATTGACAATTTCGAGTTTTACCGCATAAAAAATGAACTGGTCTCTATACCATAAGGAGAAGATTCGTACCTTTGTCTGACTTTTAACATGCCAGTGCCTAGCGGCATTGGTATACCCATGATTACGCATTCACTAACTCCTTCAATTTTGTCATCCCTTCCATTCACAGACGCATTAAAAAGATGGTCCGCTGTTTTCTCAAATGAAGCAAGCATCAATACACTTTTATCCATTTTTTGAATGCCAAATCTTGTGATTCCAAGAACTTCACCCTGTCACAAAGCTTAAAAGTTTATTACCTCAACCTATACACAACGCATGTAATTTTGTATCCCAACACAACTTAACTTACCCTGAATGTCATCAAATCTCCTAAAAGCATCATATGACGTATGTCTATGCTCATTCCATGACTTTCCATAGTATATTTTATCTCTTCAATAATACACTTCCTTGCAGCTTCGATGCCAAGCACTTGTTGCACTTCAATGATGTGATTACTCTTTGTGTTACACCCGTCAACTCCCTCAGTGCCCATAACAGCTTGAAGCCCCGTCCTAAGAAAAGATATAACACACACACACACATATATATATATCATTATCTGAAAGGGAAGTGGAGCCACTATGGTGAAAAGGGGAAGGAGTTCCTTGAAATTGCTACTACAAATGGCAGGAACTTTCTTAGCAAGTCAACATAAAACTACTACTATTAGTTGAATTTAAGTACTTCTCATCAACCATGCAAGATCAGATTCTTATCCAAGTTCCACAATAAACAAGTTATACAAGACCCCTCACTTTCACTTTTATACAACCAAAAACTAGCCCTCCAGGCTGCATTGTAGCAAATAAGGTTTTCATTTAACTAACCCTCAATCTTGGATAGAAAGTATAAGCAATAATGTTAAATCACATGATTTTAAATAATTATAGTTTTTGCTTTGCATGTTCAAACAGTAACACATTTTGATAGTGTCCTCTTTCAATCATAATTTATGAAGAATAACAATTATCTAATGTTAAATTAGCTTTTAAAACATTTCCAAATCACAAGATCTCAACCATTTGTCTGAAATGTTCAAAAGTAAAAAAAGAATAATTTCAAATAATTTGAATTTAGATGATTAAAACAAATAATAAGATTTAAAATCACTCAAACTCCCGTGGAAACAACCAGAGCAATGTGTACAAGTACTTGTATGACCTTCATCTTTACTACAATTCCTTCAGGAAGACTTGAACACCCACGCAGAAAAAAAAGAAAAAGGGAAAAGGCAAGTCAAACACTCTACTAACCTGCTTTTAACCTCTTATTTAATGTTTAAGAACCAGCATATGTTCAACAAGAATACTATAGCTATAGCAAAAGTCAAGAGGCCAAGCCTAAGAACGCAATGCTTCCTCAAATGGAAAATATTTTATCCTGAGCATCCAGCTTCACGAAAGTAAAAAATGCAAGATAACTATCTTAAGGTAAAAATTAGCAGGCTAGATAGTTCTGTCACTAGTATTTATGTTTAACAGAGTTTCATCAGTGTATATGCAATTAAAAAAGTATAGTTAATCAAATTTGAAGCAGGAAAAAAAGTCATAAACTAACCCTTCAACCAACAAACTGAACTTTTTGGCGTTCCTTGCTTTGTCTTTTTCCTCCTTGATGACGGCACGCCCTACAGTTTTTATACCCTGACATCCAATCATTTTTGTTATGTATCTCCAAAAAGATTTTTCCTTTTTAAAAAAGAAAAACGGAAAAACAAAAATTGGTTATACTGATTAAAAAAATTTAGTACGCTTACCTTTACAACAACTGCTGGAAGCATGTTTTTAAGAAAGTGTAGATTAAAATGAAGTTTACTCCTATCTGTATCTTGAGGAAGAACTCGTAACTTTCTATCATCCAAAACATTAATATGCTGCAAAACAATGTGGTATTTGAGATAAAATGAAATTGAAATTAACAAACGAACAAAAGGATCAATAATTTAGCTCACCTCATGCTTCAGTTTGAGTTTTGGAGTAACGAGAATTGCTTGCTTGACAACATTGGCATCTACGTAGAGTTCTGCATCTCTGATTTTCTCCATGTCAAGTTTGATTTCTATTAAAGCTGATCTTGTACTCATTACAATTTGTATGCATTTTGCAATCTGATCAATAGAGAGATACCAGGAAATATCAGTAAAGATGAAAACCAATAGGTCCCACCACAAAACTGGGTAAAGGAAATTTACTTGATTTGATTCCATAAAACAAGAAAATTTTATGCCCCGCTCCTCATAGTACAATGAACCACTCATTCATGATAAAGAGGTAACCATTCAGTTCACAGTCAATTATATAATTAATCTTCTGAACTTCCCCATGAATCAAATATTAACGTGATATATGGGATCAAACTGTTCTGCATGTAAAAAGAGGAAAAAGAAATCCTCTTGTATGTCTTCAATAGATAAAACAACTTCACTGAGCCTGTGGTTTTTCTTCCCATTGATAAAATACTTCGTATATCATACTAAATGTATATAAAAGACATAGTCCAAGTAAATGTATTGTAGTCCAACAACATATGGGATGGAGATTCAAACCTCTAAATGATGAATTAATAAGGAAAAAACATAGTACCAGAGTTCAAAGACATAGTCCAAGTTGAATTATATACCTGTCCTAGATTTGTTTTCTCAATTCGAGCTTTGACCATCCGGGCAATATTGACATTATCATTATGCTTAAGTGCTGCAGTGACAATTGGAGTGCTGATCTTTTTGGCTCCATTTATAATTTCTTTGATACGTGGAACACCAAGAGTAACGTCTATCAACAAGTTAAAAGATCACAAGAAATTCAAAAAATATCCAATCCAAGGACCTCCCAAATATTGTTTACAGTATGTTATTGTTCAAAACAAGGAAAAAGAATAAAAACCCAAAGGATACTCATGCTAGCAACTCCTGCAAAATGAAATGTTTTTAATGTCATTTGTGTCCCAGGTTCTCCAATACTTTGAGCTCCAATGGCACCAATGGCAGTTCCAGCTTCAATTTTTTTGGTATGATAGCGGGACAAGCAGGTGTCCAAGAAAACCTAAGATAAACACAAGTTACTATTAAGTAATAATAGTCAAGATTTCTAGGTTTGATCTAAAATTATTACCAAATCAAAAGTAGTTTCAAGTGAAAGAGAAAACATTATAATCTTTGCTATCAAGAATACCATTATATGATGTAATATATAAAAGAATTAGATGAAATACACCGACTTTTTACCGTGAATAAAGTAAACTATTTTATGAATTTATGTTTTAGGACCCAAAATACAATCTAACTAACTGTTTCAAGTGACAATAATGAAGAAAACTAAGCGGGATTATAAACCAACCTGAAGTTGTCTGTGTGTGACACCAGCTATATTCTGGACTACCTTATTCCGAATCATAATATTCTCATTCTCAGAACTATCAATGATCCTTTTGCCTACATCGGATTCATTATCAGCCAACAACGTGCTCCATGATTTTTTTTGTGCTTCAACATATTTGTTCAGAAAAATCTTTAGAGAACCAACAAATGCTGGAGAACAACCACACTCAGGAGTAGCATCACTTTTTGAAAGCCTGTCTTCTACCGTTTCGGAAAATTCTGATGGAGACAAGATTTTGTTTCCATCAATTGGACATGTAGCCTGTCAAAACGCAAATAATAATTTTAATATGTTGATATCAAAAATATAAAAACTTAGCAGAAAAGGAAAAATGTGAGCATCTGAGATATGCTTCCAAACCTTGGCTTTCAAAAACAACCGTTCAAAATTCAAAGGTGTTCCACTTTTTCCTTCCATTTGGGCTGGATCCATTCCATCGTCTCCATAACAGAATTGAACTATACATCCACCAGCATTTCGTACAGAGCTGTCATAATGAATGGATAAGTCCTCCAGTGCTTTGATCAATCTACGAGACATGTAACCAGTGTCGGCTGTTTTCACCTGAAAAGTACTATTCTCAACAATATGTACCTCGAAATTTTCATCCTAACAATAAAAAATCTCAAATTCATTCTAATACTGTACTTTTATACTCCTCCCATTAGAAAGTCAAGACTATACCTAATTTTCTATGGGACGGCAAACATCACAACTGCTCTAGCACTTAAAAAAGAGCACTTAGATATACTTTCCAATAATTCACCCAGTTCTCAAAAGTTTAAATTACCGACAAATTTTTACATACAGACTTTATCTTGGCTATGTGACCACATGACCATGTCCTGTGTATATGAGATACTCACATTTTGTTGGACTCAACACATTTGAATCAGTTAATGCATTGAATGAAATGTTATGCCTAGACTAGAATCTGTGTCTTCGTCTTGTGTCTTGTGTTGTTAACTAAATACGTTTAAGTTTATCTTATTTGTAAGTAATACTTAATCTAATAGACCAACTTATGCGGTGTATTTAAATAGTATTCTTCGGTTTCAATCTTGAGGATTGGCAAAGTGTAAAGGCTGAGATAAGCAACCAAATAGAAATTCAACAGTTATACTGACCAACTTTATAAGAAAAATTTATTATTGTTTTTTCCACTCCTTTTGAAGTTTCGATCTTTTGTCCGATGACACTCTTTTCATATATTAAATGACAAGTTGTCTCTTGTTTTTTTTAAAAAAAAGTAATGATAAGAACTTCACATTATCGTAAATTTATTTTTAATAACATAGCCCTTCCATGTATGCCTATGTATATTGAATGAGATGCATTATTCTCCCATACACCCTTTTACATTATTGTAGCACCTCATTAATTATTATTTATGACAATCAGGGTCCCATTCAATTGATCAGTTTGAAATTTTTATTTCCCAGAAACAAATGGAAAAAAAGGGAAATAGCATCGTAAAGCAAAATTTCCCATAAACATTAAATAATTATAATGCAAATGGATATTAGCCCTACCGCTGTATCCACAAGGCCTTCTCGTCCTCCCATCGTATGAAAGAAAAACTCTGTAGCTGTCAAGCCACTGTAGAAAGAATTTGCAACAAAGCCTTTGGCCTGCATTATAGTTATGAGATGTTCTTTAAATTTTAAAAGTCAACAATACTACGAACATACAATTCAACTATCTTGCATAACGTAGAAAACTTGGTCATTTAGTTATACGCTACATAATTATCAATTTGTCAAAGGAGCTGAAGAAAAAATACAATTGTTGAATTTTCTTTATATCAATTTGTCATTGGTTTGATCCATTCGAGTCAACTAGGCTAAAGGATTCTCCATGGTGCTCTCTCTAATCTTTTTCTTGGTTTTTAATTACAAGATGTTTGAATTGGGAAGCTTTTATATTTTCATTGTAATTCTGTTTTATCTCTTTCTTTCACTCTTTTTAGAAGTTTGTATCTTTTAAGCATTAGTCTTTTTTTCATTTCTTCAATGCAAAGTTATGTTTCGGTTAAAAACAGGAAATAATAATAATAACTAATAAGTTTTCCAAATATCTAGAAGGAAAAAAAAAAAATAAGAGAGAGAGAGAGAGATGCAAAACTCACGGCTGGAGTTTTTGCTTTTCTACGAAAATGGGGAAGGCTCCGATCCATGAATCCATCAGGTGCACGGCGGCCCCCAACTGACTGCTGACCAACACAAGCAATCATCTGACTAATATTAATAGGAGATCCTTTAGAACCACATTGTGACATAATCAACGGACTATTTCTCCAATGTAGGTTTTGCATGCATACCTGCAGATAAAAGTTCCAAGCTCAGGTATAGTGGATTACATAACAGACATGATTTAAAACAAACTTTAAACGAAATAACTAATAACGATATATACTGTCAACAAATTATATTAAGACAACATTCATCCCTCAAGAACAAACACCAACTTATTTAGATGGTACACAAAGGTCCATATATCTGTCATTACATGCATATGTTCTTTATACACTGTAATTCATGTTGACATCACAGGATAGGACTTGTAATGTAAGAATGGAATTCAATCAATTATCTTACATTTGCAGTTGCTTCCCGAATACCATTTAAAATTTGAGTTATCTTAGCTTCCAAACTTTGAGCAGCATCACAACCAGCTTCAGGAGGTAAATTTCCTGTATTGAATAAATTGATCTGCTTATCACAGTCACGATAACCCTCCAAAATAGTTGTTTGTTTTTGGTTAATCAATTGCTCTCCCGGTTGCACATCATCAATTCCAATGGAGAAACCATGGTTACCTATCCACCGAGCACTGCATTTATGCAAATAATTGTATGATTTTAAATAGTATCATTAATGTCAACAAAATTATAGCAGGGAAGAATGTCAGGTGTTCAAGCTCCCATAATCCAATATTGCATTACGGTTTTAACCATCCACCTTTACATTAAAATAAGTAATAATTGCTAATCAATTGGCAAATACCACTGCGCAGTCAAACTACAATCAGAGACTGCACTTAATACCTACGAAAAACTAGTTAACAAAAAATTTAAGCTAACTTAAGCAAAATGGATTTTGTAGATGTAGCTGTTGAGTGTTATACACAGATCGGTACTTGGTCTATGTTAAATAGTAAGGCACCTGAAAAGAGGCAAAATAATTTCATATCCAAAGTAGGTATAACCTTGTACATACTCCCTTTTTTTTATGAATAACCAAGCCTTCATGGAGAAAAATGAAAAGATACAAGTTCAAAAAAAAAAAAAAAAAAAAGCTCACAAAAAGTAGAGGCTACCTAAAAATAAGCCTCCAATTTAGCAAAATAAGACTAAGCGAATAATAGCATGTTTCTGCATGGTGTTTGGATAGGGCAAAGACCCCTTCACACCAATATTCCCTTTGGAATCCCCATTTAGGAGCCATGACTATGTTCTTTTCAATTTGGAGCTGCTTCTTTCATGATTTCAGTCTCCATCTACCCAACATAGAGGGTTTAGCTCTCTGATTGAGGGCTACTTCTCCACCCACCCTTTTGTGCCAAAAGGTGTTTCTACAGCTCGTTGGGTTTGTGCAATTTTGTGAAGCCTTCGAGTTTGGAGGAAAAATAGAATTTTTAGAGGCTTGAGACTAAAGAAGGAGATGGGGTCTGTTCCACGTCTCCCTTTGGGCACCAACCTTAGAAATTTTTTGTCAATTTCCTATAAGTCTTATTTTGCTTGATTGGAGCCCCTTCCCATTTTAGTTTGGCTCTCTTTGGTGTGGGCTTTCTTTGTGAATGCGTTCAAGGAAAGGTTTGATTTTCTCATCAAAGACCATCAGTTGGTCTGGGCTATAATAAGAAGAGTGGGGGGAAAAGAACTCTTGCCAATAATGTACAAAATGAAGTGCAACATACACTGCATGGAACCTGTTACGAGTTACCAATTACCTCAGCTTAGCAAGACGATTCATGCAAGTAGCAGCAGCATGTGACTTGTAATCTCGAAGAAGAATTGAATAAAGTCCATCCTTGTTGCCATTGCCTGGGATTAGCGACAGACAATTGTAAACGTGAAGAGTGATATCTTTTTTTCTGCCTTCTTCGAAAACTAAGAGTTACATGATAAAATTACCTAAAGTAGCCTTCCCAACTTGGCCAGATATTAGCTCACTATTACGAAAGTAGACAAATCCATCATGAGGGCACATAGTTTCTCGTTCTTTCTCATTTCCTTTAACTTTACTGTAGCTTTTCTCCTTAACTGTAAGATTCAGATAGACCTTCATGCTTGCATGTGGGCGAACCAGGACACTGAATAATTGTTTGCCAGTCCATAGCTCAATAGGCTGCAACAGATACCAACCATAGTTAGAAAAAAGCACCATGTTCAAGTGAAAAAATCTTGCTAAGATACCAAATCAATATTTCTGTTCATTTGTATGAACAGAAAATCAGATAAATTCAATAGCACAAGAAAAAAATAGGTGCAAACATTTATGAGGCACAAACATTGGTATTGTAACAATGAGTCATATCCTATGTTAGGATAAGAATCTGACATACTTATCTCTTTTTAGATTTCGACAAGTGCAAGGGTAGATTAGAATGGTTGAGAGCAAGTGCCTAAACTAAAACCAATTGAGGTGTATTTGATGATTTTCATTTATTTAATTTTCTTTTCCGTTAAATATTTGTTTTCAACCAGGATTAAAGTATTGGTATCAAAATTTCAACTTTACATATGTATCAATAAAATATTAATATTGAAGGATATTTCTGCAAATCAAAAACTTTATAAAAATTATTTAAATTAAAAAATAAGTTGTTAAGTTATAGATCCTATTATTAGTATATCTCCATATTGAGATTAATAGATTATGTTTTTTTTTATATATTTTATGGGTATTTATAAAAGATATCAAAGATACCAATTAATCTTTAATATCAATGTCGAACCCTCCGATTTACAAATCAACCTAACAATGGTTATTTTAATCCTTGACTTTCAGCTCATAGTAATTAAACTTGAAACCTAGGCTCATGTTGTTTACAGTGATGGTTTCTTTTCTTGCACTAGAATACAAGAATAATGACTTTTAATTGAAATATCCACAATAAAGATTGATAACACACGCCAAAGTACATGAATAGTAAACTGATATAGTAACATGAACACAACGCATCTCTAGTCACTGCTATTCAAAAGGTAAGAAAATAACCAACTCACTTTGATTAAAGCAGGTGTAGGCAAGTCAACCAAGTCCATGCCATCTCCCATGTAAGAACACATAAGAGAAAATGCTGCACGGTCATAAAATGTGTCTTTTCTTGTTATGAGAAAAGATGATGTCAAAAAATCTTGCGTCGAAGCAACTAAAATCTCCCCATTTTTAGGAGTGCATAGATTATTTTGCACCTGAACACAGAAACTACATTATTTTTAAAATATGAGTAAAATACTGAGCCTGAGTAAACAACTTGAATATCAAAAAGGAATCATTCGATCAAATAGAAACACTTGAGATGAATTGATCTTATCCACTAAACCCCACAAACTTAACCGCAAAAATAATCTCAAAAGGTCCAAGTGGATAACAATTTATTCACGGTAGATGGAAAGATAATCACATCACTGGAGCAATAAACCAACTAGATCCAAGCAACTGGATGTAATAAAAGCTTGGAAAGCAGAATAGCATGACATATCATAGCTGAACTTGGTGAAAGTTACCACGTATAATATCAAAGAGAAAAGAGGAAAGAACGTTTCCCTAATCTACAAATTACTTCGAGCTTATTTGAGATAGGAGTCCATCATGATCTTAGACAGAGAAATGGCTTCTATACATGCAATACTTCAGAACTTTGGAATGGGTATATCAATCACGGCAACTAGATATATACCAGACAAATGATAGGGAATGTACAAAGGACGCTGCATTATACAAAAGGATTGTCCAAAATAACGGCATATATAAGTTCCTAGCATCTACAAGAGGGTTGTATAGAAAAACTCATGTGCATCTCAACCGTTCCATTTCATAGCTTTAACTGTTAGGCCTTGTAACCACATGTAAGAAGTATTTAAAGAATACATTAAAATGTTCAAAACTTACCCTAATCTAACAGCTAAAGATCCCAGATTTTAGGTTTAGAAGTGATTTTCTTTTTCAGATCTTTTTTGTAAGAAGCACAACAATTAAGAGATGTGAGAGAGTTAGATGGAGAGTCTTCAATTGGTCATTAGAGCCTAATATTTTAACAACCAAGTTTTACAAAATTTAATGTATGATTATTAGAAGCCCAGCGAATGAATATCTTACAGTCATCGATCTCACAACTAAAAAACTTATCGACATGCAATTTAATGAATCACAACATCAGCAACAAGCACACATTATTGTTCCTATTAAAAATACGACAGCAGCTGGGAAGTGAATCTAAAGGGTATGATAAAGGTGACTTGCATATCCAATTAATGCCGGCATTAAGTAAATAAAAGAAATAGTGATTTCCATTTGAATTTACCCCCATCAACAGAATTGCCTCTGTGCGAGCCTCCTCTGTTTGTGGAACATGCATATTCATCTCATCACCATCAAAGTCGGCATTATATGGATTGCAAACAGATTCATTGAATCTCAACGTCCTCCAAGGCATAACTCTCACCTGCACCCATGACACGGTAAAATCTAATACCACAATAAGTATAAAAGAGTGATCATTCAAAAACTTCTACGACATTTTTGTTACCCTATGACACATGATAGACATTCGATGTAAACTGGGTTGTCTGTTAAAAAGAACAACATCTCCATCTTCAAGATGGCGTTCAACTATTTCACCATATTTCAATTCATCAGCAAGGCGCTTTCTACCCGAAATCACCAATGACCTATAGTGCAAATAAGAGGACATGGAACATCCGAGACAACAAGTTAATATCAAACTTTGCACATAATAAAATTATGATAGTAAAAATTTTAACCTCATAGAACCATCAAGATGCCTAAGCATCCTTGCACCAGGATATTTATCCGGACCATTGCTGACACATTGTCTCAACTTCTCTATATTGTGACTAGTAACACGTTCAGGATAAGTTAAAATTCGAGCCATGAGTATGGGAACTGCAACCTAGACATAATGAACAAAAATAAGTTGAAACAATATAACTAAATAATCAAAATAGATTTTCTTTTATAAGAAAAGGGTATATATACACCAAAAAGAAGACCAAAAGAAACAACCTAAGGGCAAAGGGTAGAGATTACCCCTCCCTACAAAACTAACAAACGAGAGCCTTCCAATCCAATTGCTAATAATCATTAAAAGACTATAACTACAATGTCCTCACCTCCGTAATTTTTAGATTAGGATCAGGTGAAATGACAGTTCTGCCTGTAAACTCAACACGCTTCCCACACAAATTCCCTCTAAACCGCCCTTGCTTTCCTTTGAGACGTTGAACAAAACCGGACAACGGTTTGCTAACTTGCATTGTAAATGGTATACCACGAACGTCACTATTTATTAGTTGTGCAACTTCACTTTGAAGCATATCCCAAGATTCCTAGACAAGAAAAAGTACCACGTGAGATGAAGCATAATTATACTCTTCATATGGTTATGTACAATATTACTTAGATTCCAACTTAAAATAAGTGCCAGAAATAGATTTAAGAGAAAATACATTCTTGTTATTATGGTTGCTTGAAATTTGATCCTTTTTCTGTTTACAAGGAACAAGAAGTTTTCATTTATATTTGAGAAGTTACCAGCTGTAAACTTTCTGAGGAATATACAAAAGAAGAAAGAGAACCCCTCTAGATTGTAACTATGCTTCTTGCAATCTAATGACCCAACGTAACTCCTCAGACAAACACTTTTGAGTCATCCTAAAAATAAGCTTCTTTGGATGCACATTGTAGGGCATTTTTCTGGCTCACTTGGAAGAAAAGGAAGATTCTTTTAAAGACAAGATCCCTTTAATCAGTTTGTTGACACTATTTTTTTTTCTTCTTTTTTTTTCCTTCTTTTTTCTTCTTTTTTGTTTTTTTGCTATTACTAGGTGTAAAGGCTCTCCACTTTTCCATTACTATACATTTCTTCTCTTTTATCCAATTGGAGAAAGTTTTGTGTAACTCCCTTGAATAGAACTTTCACGCCCCCTTGTGTAATTTAATACCATCAATTAAATGGATTCTCTTTTTTATTTAGTAAGAAACTGGTATTTCATTTAGAAAAATGAAATGATATATGAGGACATACAAAAAACAATCCATCAATTAAATGGATTCTTATCATAATAAAAGATTTTGAAAAGAAAAATGCAAATCATTTTCAACATGTGCTCTCTTTTTTTCCTTCAAATTTTCTGACAGTCTTGAATCATTTCCCCAAAAATGCCTGTCCTTGTTTGTTTTGGTTTTTCACCAATTGATGAAGTACAGATTAAAGAAGCTTCACAAAAGATCATGTGAACCAATGCAATGTGCAATCACCTACAAACCCAAAAGCTTAAGTTGATGGATTAAATTTGAATACTTTAAAACTCTCCCTCACTTGTGCTTGAAAATTTGCCCAAGGACCAACAAGTCATTATCCCTTTTTAATAAGAATGTCCAACAAGTCATTATCAATATTAATAGAGAGAAAATGGCATCCCAATACTATGAATACAAAACCTCCTACTCCAATACCACATTAAACCACCAACCAATCCAAAAGCTTATGCTAATGAGTTACAATGAATTTAAATACTTTAAAAGCAAGGATTGTTACTCAAAAGAAATGCAAATATAATGAGATATCATAGATATATATAAAAGAAAACCAAAGTCCAAAGTGTACCAGGCATTTGAGTTGTGAGTTTGATGTTGATAATTCTTGGCTAACACTAGCATTCTGTTGAATAATTCGTTTTAACCTCTCAGTTATATCGTTTTCATTGCTGCAACAGGAAAAAAATCAAATTAAATAGCATCATTTAGAAATACCTCCTTCAACCCGCTTACAAAGTGGTTGCAATATGATGTCTTTTCTTCATTAATGAAAAGATCTGTTTCCTTTTGAAAAAGATAATGATGTCTTTACATAAATAAAAAAATACAATAGTTTTCACTGTAATTCAATGGCGGGTAATAAAAAGAAAAAGAACCTTTGAGAACCATCCATAATTACAGAAGGACGGATGGCTATAGGAGGCACTGGAACATTAGTAACAATGAATTTCTCGGGTCTATCCGAGAGGAAAAGTAACTCACAGTCCTGAACAAAGAGGGATGCCATGAGAATAAAAAAGGGAAAGAAACAAAAATATTATGTATCACATAGAGAAGTGTTATACAATACACAAATATATTGCAACGGCCATCACAACCCAAGCAAGTGTCTTGGGTGAGTGCCTAACTATAAACCAGATCCTGAGGATTATCAATATATACCTTATCTGACATCCTTTTAAAAAGAGAAAGAACTCTAAAAGGGTTCAGAATGTCGTTAGACACATTATAGGGTGCCCTAAGATCCTCCGATACCACCCCAGCATCCTTGGATCTTGAACGATAATGCAGTATTCCCAACATAGATACAGCCTTCTTCACCGAACCTACAATAAAATCATATAAATATATGTTCAATAACTATTAATATCAACACCTTCAAAAAAAAAAACACTTGTCAAAAAGACTATTGATGCCAACACCAGCGCTCATAATGACGTTAAAATCACCCCCCAACATCTCAATAACACATGCTCTAATATGTGTCTCCACCAGTGCATAATGATGATGGAAACACGTAACTACAAAGCCTTCATTCATCAAAATATAACCAAAGACCTAGAATAATTTGAAATTTTCTTGGACACGTTAACATCCAACGCATGCTGACATTGCCAAAGAGCTTCCATATATATACATAGAACTGGGATTAAGAGATCATAAACTTTTTTTGCCCAATTCTAATCTAGTAAACAAATGAGTTTCTAATAGAAGTTGCAGAAGAAATATCAGATCGCATATTACCTACAAGAAAGGAAGTACAAAATACAGCAGAATTTCAAGTGGTTTACACAATTCCCACTTCTTAAGACTTCGATCGTACCCATTACCACCCGAGAACATTTTGTACATTCCCTAAACTATGACAGTGCTTTTTGGTTGAATCAGTAAGTATTTTCTAAAAACAAAACAAAGGAAAATGAGTTTGTTCTTAACAAGAAACCAAAATTTTCATTGAATTAATAAGAAGGGCTAATACTCAAAGATTAAACCTCCCACAAGGGGGAAAGAGAAACCCTTACACTAAAAAATGTCCTACACGTCCCAAGACTATCTAATAGTCTAATCTCCATACAAAAGCTTACCCTTGACACCATTATCTATCTAATGAATAAGTAGTGTAGCCTCACCTCCTCCTTTCTAGATAGAAATTAGCCCATCCCTTCCAACTATGGCTAGTAGTAATGAAGTTCATCATAAAAATCCCAATAACTCCTCGGCCCACCATTCGCAAACGTAATATGACTACATCCATTATGTTCTCCATTTTCAACACTCTCCAGGATAGAGCTTTGATACCAATATTGATAGAACTCACAAAAGAAAGAAATTTAAGATTATCTAACTTGAAAAAAAAAAAAGTACAAAATAAAGTAGAGTTTCAAAGGTATATAATCCCCACACTTCCCAAGACTTCCCATATCCTTTTCCCTAATCAGACGTCAAACAACTTATATCCTACCTTGTTCACTTCCTAGCATAAGTTAGGGAAATTGGAGATCTCCCAATCCCAATCGTGAGGGAAATGGCCCGAAAGTCGGCATTGGTGTATCCTAAATGTCAATGGAGATAAATTCACCGAGAAATCTAACCCAAAGGGTTTTATATTCAAGTAGGTAATACAAGAGACTAACCCTCTAAGGGGGAGCAATATTTACAAGCCCTTTAAGATGTGGTGTTAAACAATCAATTATAACTTCCATTTATATGTTATTTATAACTTCCATTTATATGTTATTTATAATTTATTCACTTCTGTTCCTAAGACTTCTCTCATCCTTGGGTGCTTGCTTTTATTTGTTTCCTAAATTATGTCTGAGACAAGGGAATTCATCCTCAACTATAATAGATTTGCAAATGCACGTGCATGATTGGGATCCTGATTATAAAATAAAAAGGCAATTCACTTTGTTTTCATGTGTTCTTGCGTGGTGCAGTGGCCTTTCATTTTCTTGTTTGAATCTTACAGCATGTGATTGGCTGCATCTGCAGAAAACTGGCCTTATAATTGATTGTTTACAAGCCCTCTAAAAGAGCACCACATGTGCATCATGGCTATTCCATCCGGGAAAAAGAAGCCCACTACGGCCAAGAAATCGAGTAAACTGACTAGGGAGATTGCTGGCCTCCTTTCAAACATCAATTATGAGAAATCGAGCAAGTCAGAATTGGGAGGTCAATACCTCTTATGATTATTATCTCTTGGAATGTTAAGGGATTGGGAGATTGGCAAAAGAGAGCCTTAATCAAGTCCTTCCTCCTAAAATACAATCCCACTAAGGTTATTCTTCAAGAAACAAAATTGAATTATGTCGATCGCTGGATAGTTAAATCCCTATGGAGTGCCAGACATATTGGTTGGTCAGCTTTGGATGCCTCAGGTTCATCAGGGGGGATCTTAATCATGTGGAATGACCCAACTTTGACCATTTCAGAAGTCACCAAAGGCTTATACACCTTAACCACACATATTGCACTGGCTGATAATTATAGTTTCTGGATTACAGGAATCTATGGCCCCTGTAGATATCAAGAAAGACATGTTTTGGCAGGAATTACAGGACCTATCATGCTTATGTACAGAGGATTGGCTTTTGGCGGGCGATTTCAATACCTCTCAATGGGCACATGAAAAATCCAGTGGAAAAGCCACCAAAAGCATGAGACATTTCAACAATTTCATAAGAGAAGCCGAACACATTGACCTTCCCCTCAGTAATGGACTCTATACATGGTCAAACAACAGGTCTCCACCCACCTTGACACTCATCGATAGATTTCTTGTCACAGAAGGCCTCCTTAGAAAATTCAGTAACGTTGGGGTTCAAAGACTGAACAGACCTACATCTGATCATTATCCCATTCTACTTTCCATGGGTTGCTGTAAATGGGGCCCCTCACCTTTCCGTTTTGAGAATATGTAGCTGAACCATTCTGAATTTTTGCCAATGGTAGAATACTGGTGGAAGAATACGCCCCTCCGTGGATGGCCAGGGCACGGCTTCATCAACAAACTTAAAAGACTAAAAGAAGTCCTAAAGAAATGGAATAAGGAGGTTTTTGGTTGTATTTCGACAAAAAGGAATCAATTGCTAACCGAAATTGCCCTCCTTGATCAGTTGGAGGAAACTGGCTCCATCACACTTGTTCAACACACACAGAAAAAGCTCATGAAAGCAGAACTTATTTCGTTGGCAGTAAATGAAGAGCAATCTTGGAGACAAAAATGCAAAAAATGATGGTTAGAGGAAGGTGACATAAACTCCAAATTTTTCCATCGTATCATGGCTACAAAGAAACGAAAGAGTACCATTATGGAAATTCTATCCACACAAGGCATAAGTTTGGTAAACAAAGACGAAATTGTATCAGAATTTGTGTCCTTTTACACGTCCTTATACACAAAGGACAATGCCCTCTGCGAATTTCCTCGCGATCTTGACTGGAGTCCTATTGATCAACAGCAAGCTGCCTCCCTCGAGGTCGCTTTCACTGAAGAAGAGGTGGAGAAGGCGATTCAGAATCTGGGCTCTGACAAAACTCCAGGACCAGATGGTTTTACCTCAGAATTCTTTCAGAAATGTTGGAACTTTATGAGAGCTGATATCATGAGAGTATTCCATGATTTTTTTCGAACCGGAGTTATTAATGGAAACCTGAATGAAACATACATATGTTTGATCTCAAAGAAACTGGATGCTCGCACTGTTGCAGACTTTCGTCCCATAAGCCTCACGACCGGTCTATATAAAATCATAGCAAAGGTATTATCAGAACGCCTCAAAAAGGTTCTCCCCTTCATAATAACTGGGCAACAAACAGCTTTTGTTGAGGGGCGACAAATTCTTGATGCATCCCTCATGGCCAACGAACTCATTGATGAATGGGAAAGAAAGAAACAAAAAGGTGTAGTCATTAAACTTGACATGGAAAAGGCCTTCGACAAGGTTGATTGGACTTTCCTCGAAAACATTCTTGTGGCAAAAGGCTTTGGCCCAAAATGGCGAAGGTGGATTAAAGGATGCATCTCATCCACAAATTTCTCCATCATCATCAATGGAAGACCGATAGGGAAAATTTATGCCACACGGGGCCTGAGACAAGGAGACCCACTATCCCCTTTTCTCTTCATCATGGTAATAGACTGTCTCAGTCGCCTACTGACAAAGGCAGTATACGATGGGCAGATCAAAGGTTTTCAGATTGGTAATGAAGGCTTGAGCATAAACCACCTTCAGTTCGCAGATGACACAATCCTCTTTTCTGATTTAGTGAATGCCTCTTCCATAAAAAACATGATTGAGACTGTAAAAACCTTCGAAGGATTCTCTGGACAAAATATCAATCTCCAAAAAACAGAGATCATGGGCATCAATATTAGCACAGAGATCATTGAAGAATTTGCTAGCATATATGGTTGTAAAAAGGGAGAATGGCCGAATATGTACCTAGGACTACCTCTAAAAGGAAATCACAAATCTTTTTCCTTCTGGAAGATTATTATTGAGAAAATAGAAAGAAGGTTGTCAACATGGTCATCCCGTTATACTTCAAAAGGCGGAAGACTTACCCTAATACAAGCCACATTATCCAACCTCCCTACCTACTACATGTCTCTATTTGAAATGCCACAAAAAGTGGCCGCGGACATAGAAAGACTTTTTAGAAATTACTTGTGGAAAGATAGCGCACACCTTGTTCATTGGAATATTATAAACCTCCCAACAGAAAAGGGAGGTCTCGGTCTTCTCTCGATAAGGAAGAAGAACACAGCTCTCCTCGCCAAATGGATATGGAAATATCATCATGAAGAAAAGGCCTTATGGCGAAATCTTATAAAGGCTAAATATACTCCTACATCAAACAAAGATCACCTCCCTCCATCTTCTACAAAAGGGCCTTGGAAGTACATAAAGAAACATCAAAATCTCATCACCCACCGAACTCGCCATAAGGTGGGGAATGGGGGAAGCACATCATTTTGGACCAACCCATGGATTGAAAACACCACGCTAGCTTTGAAGTATCCACTTTTGTACAGGCTTTCTCACAACAAAAAAGCCACAATTAAAGAAACATGGAATGTTGTCAACAAATTTTGGGACTTGAAGCTTGGTAGGAATCTAAAGGATAATGAAGCAACGAAGTGGGCCGAATTAAGCCTTGACCTTGCCCCTGTGGTATTGTCAAACAAAGAAGACTCACTAACTTGGCTCCCCAGCACTGACGGGGTCTTTTCTACAAAATCCTTGATGATGGACATGGGGGAAAAAGTAGAAGCAATAAATCCCACGCTAGCAAAGACAATATGGAAAGGACATCAACCTAAAAAGGTGAAGTTTTTCCTTTGGGAAATAGCTCATAAAGCCATCAGCACAAGTGAAAATCTTCAAAAAAGAATGTCTTACATCACTCTCTCTCCAAATTGGTGTCCACTATGCAAGAAAGCAAACGAATCACAAAGTCACTTGTTTATGCAATGCACATACAGTCAAAATTTCTGGACAACGATTCTTAATATATTCGGATGGTATCTCACATTTCCTAGAGAGGTAAAGGATTTTTTGAATATGGCCTTAACGTACCACCCTTTCAAGAACGCTAAAGCCCTATTATGAAAAACCTCATCATGGCTTTCTTTTGGAATCTGTGGAAAGAAAGAAATCAGAGAATATTTGCAGAAACGACACAGACCTACACAAAACTTTTCGACAATGTTGTTTACCAAGCTATATCTTGGTGTAAACTGTCTAATATTTTTACTTCCTATAGTTATACCTCCCTCATTGCAAATTGGGAAGGTTTTTTGTAAACATCATGGATTAAACATCCCTCTTGTAAATTTCACTCATCAATGAAATTGTCTCTTATCAAAAAATAAATAAATAAATAAATAAATAAATAACATATAAATGAGCTTAGCTTGAGTATAAAGGTGAAATCCAAACCATTTAAATATCCACATCTGGAGCACTTCATGCTTTTATTGTTACTTGTCAAGGCAGTACACTTCTTTATGATTTTTTTCGCAAGCTCACACTTCCGCAAGGGTTCCAATTTAGGATTTCGCATCTTCCTCAAAAAATCATTATAAAGCTTCTCTTCCAAAAGTATTCGAGAACATGACTGTAAAGAAACTTCCAGACATGAGAAATAATGTTCCAAGAAAATTCACAGTAATTCAGGGAAAGCAACACGCTTATCTGCTCAATACCTTGCAAATGCATTTTAGTATTTCCAATATTGTAGTAAAATAACCAACATTGAAAACAGGCAGAGCAAGACTCAAGTATCCGTAATGTCCCGGGCAGTCACCAAAATTGGCATGGCACGTAGCACATTTACAGCCCTTATTGGCAGGCCCCTGAGACAAAATCCCAAGTGAAAAGGCAAACATAATGAAAATATGAATTAGAGACATTATCAATCATGGCCCCAGCATCAAACAATAACCTTTTAGAACAGATTATGGCAAGTTCAAGTTTTCTTTTTTAAGAGACAGACGTTCATTAATCAGAAAAAGGAAATAGGCAAATGGTAGAAGGAAGAGAGATCCCTCAGTTAAGCTGCTGTAATCATAAAAATCTTCCATAAATTCCAAAGAAGAATATGCATCTATCTCTACGGAACGGAAATCAGCTTCATAGTTGGTTATTATAGTTTATAAAGTCGCGTAATAACCGTTAAATAAATTGAATTTCCTTCAATGTTTTACAACCGTATAGTAAATAGAAAAATAAGAAAAACTACAGTCAATGAACATGAACCCCAATCCCCCTATCAATATCAGAATTATACCATTAGTCCCCCTAACAATATAAGAATTATACCATTAATCCCCCTAACAATATAAGAATTATAACACTAATCCCCCTAGCAATATAAGAATTATACCATTAATCCCCCTAACAATGTAAGAATTATACCATTCGAGGATCCAGCAAGCCGCCATCGATCGGTTTTCTAGTGGTATCATAATATAAGCCTTTATACACCTGAACTTCAGCCATTTTGCTAATTTCAGATCCAGAGAAGGTACTGAACTGCATGCTCTTACTGCAGTAAGAGCAAATAAAAATGTACAATCAGACTGGTAACGACAGGTTCTTAATACAGCTACTAAGAAGTTAGACCAAAAGAAACTTACATTTTACGAGGGCCGACATCCTCGATGTATGGTTGTTTGGTGAACACCAGACCCTCCACTTGTGCTTTATTCATCTCCGATCAACAAAGAACACAACAACAATATGTGCAGAATACTCAGGCGGACGGCGACGGCGACGGCGACGGCGAACGGCGGACAGAGGGTTTTTTCATTCGATTTTATATTGCGATTTCAAAGATTTGCCACCCAACCAAAAGAATAAAAAGTTGAACAAACGATTTTGGCAAATAAAAAGTTAAAGAGTAAAAGAAGATCAAAAACCCCTAACAAAACCCTACTGTTTGCAATTTCTAATAGAACAAAAAAAGAAAGATTTTTAACCGTCCACGGCTTGTGATACTGTTAATTCGATTTTAAAATTTCTTTTTCTATATATTTTTTTAATATATATATATTTCAAATAATTTTTTAATAAATAAATTTTATTTTTTTCCATATAATTTCTATTAAATAAAACTAAATCATAGACAACAATATAATAAATATTGAACGTTATTTCTAAAAACTCAAAATAAATATATATAGATAGTGAGCGGACGAGATTGAATAGGGAATGGATGATATAATTCTTATTCCCGAAATTGTTAGAATGAGAACAAATTTATTAAATAAAGGCTTCCAACCTCCAATTATATGGGACTTTTTTATAAATATTATTAGTTATTTAGTTCGAGCCTATAATTATAATAAAATTCGGTGGAAACTAAAAAAAAAAACATTGTAATATTAAATTTTAATTTTTTAAAAATTATGATATCATATTTTGGCAGGTTGGTAGATCAATGCTTGCAGGTCCTGATAGTGGCCCGAGATGGTCGTCTTATCTCGAAGGGGGTCATAGGTTGGTTGGCCCCTATTTAAACTATTTAGGTCCCTTGATTTTATCTCGTGTATATGCATAACTAACCCAACAAGAGTGTTTTTTACCGAGCATTTTCAATGTTCAACCTTTCTCAAAATGTTTTCAAGTAAGGGTAGGGGTGCGCGGAAGTCGTAACGTGAAGGAGCACTTGTGACCTTGGGAGACAATCGACATGTCTTGTTTTATCTTATACATTTTTCAAATCATTTACTCTAAACTTTTGTATACATATATTTTGCATACTCGATATGTCGGTAATGAAGTTTTCGTCTATTTTTTTAACTAAATAAAATGTATTTTTTTTATTTGCTTTTAAAAAAAATATTTGAATGAATTTCGGTTGTTTTCATTAAAATATATTTGTTTGCAACATCTATATTTCCATTATTTGCTTTAAAATTACTATAAACAATTTTCATCCATATAATAACCGTAATAATATATTATTTTTTTAAGTTTAGGGTACTAATGCAACTTTTGAACCGTACTTTTAAAACAAGGTATTAATGTAAAACTATACACATTTATGGCTAACGATAGACTAAATTAATAAAAATATCATCCCACTTTTTCTATAAAAAAAAAAAAAATACACCTAAACTTTCAAAAATTCCGATAATACCCTTAAACTTAAAAAAACCTCAAAATACTCTTAAACTTCCAAAAAGTTAAAAAAAAATTCCATTATTAATTTTGGAGGGAAAATATTAATAATTTGTTTAAAAAATACCATTAAACTTTCAAAAAGATTTACAAAATATCCTTTTAACTTTATGAAGTGTTTAAAAAATACTCTTAAATTCTTTTAAAAAAGAAAAGCGTGAAAATACTTTTGATTTTTTTTTAAAATGAAAAACACTTTTACTATTAATACCATGTTTAAAAAACACTCTGAACTTTCAAACGTAACATTAAAAAATTATGAGATAGGTATGTATGCTATCTTATCTTGAGCAACAAAGAATTATAATGTTATAATTACGTTACAATTATTTTTTAAAGTTGAAAACGCTTATTTGGTGTGCATTTGGTGAATGGGACCATTGGACAGATTTGAACTCCATGATGTTTAAAAAGCTACACTCGAGCACACATTCTATACTACTCGGATGAAGTTTTTACCCTAAGATACGGTTTAATAAAGCATTGAATTTTAGAATGTTTTTTTTATAGGCAAAAATCAATGTAAGTCTATAACTATTTTTTTTTAATAAAAATAAAGTTTTAATTTAACCAAATATTTACTAGTGAGCATAGTTGGAATTAAAATTTTAAAAAATTAAAAAATTGTTAGATAATTTTTAAAGTTTACGCATTAAATAAATATAAAATTTAAATTTAAAGGGTATATTTCACATTTTATATAAAATTATTGTTATTTATATAAATATAACGTTCAAATTGGTTTTCGGTTAGAAAAAGAAATAATTTATTCTTTATTAGTGATCTGTGACGATAATCGACCAATCAAAAGCTTTCTCATTTCCAGCTCGACAGTTATTTTTTATAATCTGACTAACGGCGTCGTTTTGGCCCATTGACCTTGTATCATCAGTCGCCACTCTTATAAACCCTTCTAAACTCACCAGATCTGTTTCGGATCCGAAATTCTTCTCACAATGGCTACTCGAACTCTTCTTCTTCTTGCTGTGGCTGCTCTGCTTCTCTTCTCCAATTCCGTTCTCTGTAAAGATGATTCCCCTGCCAAAGATCCACCCGCCAAGGCTACCGACGACGATGATGAAGATCTCAGCTTCCTAGAGGAGCCGAGCGAGGCTCACGGTGCCTCCGGTCATAATCTCCCTGATTTTGATAATTTCGAAGGAGGAGCTGAGGATGAGGATTTTGGGGACTTCTCCGACATCGAAGACTCGGAAGGTGATGGGGATGAGCACAAGGCGCCGGTGGTGGATGACAAGGACGTTGTCGTCTTGAAGGAGGGTAACTTCAGTGATTTTGTCAAGAAGAATCGGTTTGTTATGGTGGAGTTTTATGCTCCATGGTGTGGTCATTGCCAGGCGTTGGCGCCAGAATACGCGGCTGCGGCCACTGAATTGAAGGGCGAGAACGTGGTTTTGGCGAAGGTTGATGCGACGGAGGAGAACGAATTGGCGCAGCAGTACGATGTTCAAGGATTTCCTACTGTTTATTTCTTCTCTGATGGAGTCCACAAGCCTTATCCTGGACAGAGGACCAAGTAAGTGTACTGAATTATAAGTTTTATTTGTCTCTGATTGATGCTTCCGAAATGGAGCGAATTCTCGACTTCAGATTTGTGTTTTTTACTTCGAGATCTAGATAGTTGAAATGTTTACTACAATGCGTTGATAAGTCAACGTTATATTACATCCCTGATCTGTGCGTGTTCACTGTTCATGGTTTACATACGTATTTATACGCTTATTGCCACGTCTTTTTACAGGGATGCTATAGTAACCTGGATCAAGAAGAAGACCGGACCTGGTATTTACAACATAACTTCGGTGGAAGATGCTGAACGGATTCTGACTTCTGAAACTAAGCTTGCTGTTGGTTACCTGAACTCCTTGGTGGTGAGTTTACTCGGTTCTGTTTGTTTTATGTGCTGTTCCCTTTATATGCTTGCATTTATGACTTCTGATTTGAAATGTGATGCCATTTCTTCGATCGACTTCATGAACTGTACAAATCTATACGGATACTGTAGTGTCAGTTTCTCAATGGACAAATCTATACGGATACTTACTATTTTCTTCATGATCTCGTGTTGCTATTTGACAGGGCTCTGAGAGCGATGAGCTTGCTGCTGCTTCAAGACTGGAAGATGATGTCAACTTTTACCAAACGGTGAATCCTGAAGTGGCAAAGCTTTTCCACATTGAAGCTTCAGCGAAACGCCCTGCCTTGGTCCTGCTTAAGAAGGAGGCTGAAAAACTGAGCCTCTTTGGTTAGATTATTACTTTGTTTTTTAGTACTCACTTTAAGAGATTCCTTAAAATGAGATATTTTGGCTGGATTGAAGTTTACTGAGTTTCATTTCTGGTACAGATGGCGAGTTTTCCAAGTCTTCAATTGCTGAATTTGTATTTGCCAATAAGCTTCCTTTAGTTACAACGTTTACTAGAGAAAGCGCACCTTTGATTTTTGAAAGTTCAATTAAGAAACAGGTATTGTAGTATAAAATATGCTCCTTGAAATGGCTATCACCTTGAACAACTTTGTTTGTGAAGTTCAGCTCAAGAATTCCTTTATTCTTGACACATTTGTATTTTTCTCGCAGTTGATTCTATTTGCAATTTCAAATGATTCAGAGAAACTCCTCCCCATATTTGAAGAATCAGCGAAGTCTTTTAAAGGAAAGGTACCGTTGTTGATTGGTAGACCTTTAACAATTAACTTTAGCTTTCCCAGGCTGCCAGCCAAACAATCTAGATTGTGTTCATTAGCTCATCATGTTTCTTACTACATTTTATTTAATAGGACTGTAACTATTGGCTATGAACAGAATAGGGTATTTGAACTATAATTTTCTTGTCCCGAATCGGGAAGCAAAATTCAAAATCAAAGGCTCAGTCTTTGTGAATAGGAATATATGTTGCCTTTGCGTCGTAAATTCAGCAAATTGTCTTGTTTGTTTCATGTAGCTATTAACGACGAGTTGTGAGATGCATTTTTATGCTGGACTTCTGATTTGCAGTTGCAGCATTTTGCAATCCAAGGGTTGCTCTCTGTATTTTCATTTTAAATTTTGTATGTTTGATGCAGCTCATTTTCGTTTATGTGGAGATTGATAATGAAGATGTTGGAAAGCCAGTATCAGAGTATTTTGGCATTAGCGGCAATGGACCTCAGGTGATCCTTTTCATTACCTCTCCTATATTCATTTCCAGATACAACTTACGGATGTTTGCTTAACTTTATTAAAGCTTGAGATTGGGAAGTCTAAATTAGTGTAATATGCATTTAGATTATATGAAAAATGGTATAGGTTATGGAAACACGAGTTCGTGTAATCTATATTTTTTTTGGCGTGTGTATAATAAAATTTAGTAGGTATTATTAGGTTGTTTTATTTTCATGTGTTCCAAAGTTCAAATTGTTTACCTATGAACATCAATTTCCATTTAATGGGTTGTATTTAAAGTTAATATGTTAAAGAAATGAAATGAAAATACTACAATGAAAAAATAATTTCACAAATTGGCTTTTAAATTGAAAACATGGTAGTAAACTCTTTCATAAATGAATGCAACTCAATTTTTAAAACATATTGTACTTCACTTGAAATCGGGATGGTGCGAAATTTCTGCTTGATGAGGAAGTTCGGTCGAACTTGGTTGTTCGTATATTTAAATGTCGTGATGAAATTGAAAATTTTGCTTTCATATAGGTTCTTGGATACACTGGAAATGAGGACAGCAAGAAATTTGTGCTTGATAAGGATGTTACCTTGGAAAATATTAAGGTCCAGCAATTCATCTTCCTTCCTATCCCCGTAAAGAGCATCTTGTTTTACTTTGAATTCTCATCTAATTTCTATTTTCCCATCCGATTCAATGGATAGGCTTTTGGAGAAAGTTTCTTGGAAGACAAGCTAAAACCCTTTTTTAAGTCAGATCCCATTCCTGAGCCTGTAAGTTAAACTCACTGACTTTTCTCCTGTCAGTATAACTATACTTTTCATATTTGATCTCTAGAATGTGTTTTTTCCTTATTCGTGTAGAATGATGGCGACGTGAAAATAGTGGTTGGAAATAATTTCGATGAAATTGTTCTAGATGAATCAAAGGACGTTCTCCTCGAGGTATCGAGTAATTCAACAAGCATTTATGTGTTCGCCCTCTCATGTAGTTCTTTATATACTAATTTAGGTTTCCTTTCCAGATTTATGCTCCATGGTGTGGGCATTGCCAAGCATTGGAACCAACTTACAACAAGCTTGCTAAACATCTACGTGGCATCGATTCACTCGTCATTGCTAAGATGGACGGCACAACAAATGAGCATCCCCGTGCAAAGGTATCGTGATTTTGTTGTCACCTTTCTGCATTTATCATTGTTGCTCTTACACATTGGAAGGAAAATCCCTATCACTTGATGATGGGTGTTTTGGTTTTAGCCGGCCTCGTTTGATTACCACTTCACAATCAAATTCTTGAAAGAAAAACAAGTTTTTAAAAAGCTACATAAAAACTTGGCTTCGATTTTAAAAACAAGTTCATAATTTTCAAAATTTGAAAGATCAAACGGTTATCCACCCACTGGGGATACATTTTTTTTTTTGTTGTTGCTATAATTCTTTTTTTTTTCTTTATATTTTGGGACCTTGATGGAACATATGAGATAAAGTACGTTACATAGTCCGCTTTAGGGATTGACGACTTACCCATTCAGTGACTTTGGCATTGAACGTTCCAAAAATTGGATATTATCAGGTGGGTTTATTCAATAATAGACGCTTATTGGCATTCTAGCCTTCCTTCTCCTTTCAGGACTTACTCGAAAGAGAATCTAGTATTTCTTGGTCGTGAATATCTAAATAGGACGAACCGCCTGTAGTTTGCTTCAAAACAAAACAATTAGAATTAGGCTCGTTGAACTGAAATGTCTATTATCCATATAGGGGATCTTTCAAATGAGAAGATCCGTCGACCTAAAACGGAGAGAAGGATCTATCTATTTTATTTAGTTTTCCAGTTAAACCAATGATTCATTATTGTCTGCAACTAACATTTCAAACATTTCATCCATGCGTATTTTCGAAGGATTGAACTGAAACTTATTAGAAAATTGTTTGCTCTTTGTTGTTTTAACAGTCCGATGGATTCCCAACAATTCTTTTCTTCCCTGCGGGAAACAAGAGCTTTGATCCTGTAAGTAAACATCACTCATAATCTTTGATTCATATTCTCTCTATTCATTGTTGTATATTGCCCCACTTGCTCCCGAGAAGTAATCGGATCCGTTTCTGATATCTAGATCACTGTCGATACCGATCGGACGGTTGTGGCGTTCTACAAATTCCTAAAGAAAAATGCATCAATCCCATTTAAGTTACAGAAGCCAGTTTCTTCAAGTCCAAAGGCTGAGGATGGTGAAGGCAAATCCGGTGATGATGCTAATAAAGAAAGCGCAAAGAGCAGCAGCACTGACGTAAAGGATGAATTGTGAAGAGGTATTGTAGTTTTGTAAGTTATGCATATCTTTTATTCCCCTTTTTGTTTGTTGCCTGCCAGATTTGTAGACGACAATACTACAAACCAAAAATCGAAACAAAACATGGATTTTTCCCCCTTACTAGAGAAGTCTTGAAAGAAACTAATAACATAGATGCCTATTTTATTTTATTAGTTTTTTCAATTTAGTTTCAACATTTCCACGGTTTTATCTACTTTCATGAGGGACATTAATGCCCTTGAACTTAAAAAAAAAAAAAAAAAAAAGTATAGAGATAATTTATGGAGATAATTTTTGAATTTTTTTATATAAAGATGAATGGTGTAGAGTATTTCTTAAAATAGTATTATGATATTTTATTTTTTAAAATTTAAGAGTGTTTTTTGAATTAGTAAAAAAAAAATTATTAAAAGAACATTTTGGTTAGCATTGAAGAGTTTATAGTTTCCAAAATGACCTCTCCAACCATAATGAGTGGTCTTTCCCCCAACATTCTATTTCTATTTCTATTGGACCAAATTAAATCATTTTTCATTCTCTAATATTCTTTTAAATAAATAAAAAAATTGGTGGAAAAACAACTCAATAACCAAAGTAGGTTGAAATTTAGCTTCCATAAAATAGTGGACAAATGGTGAATGGTTTAGTTTGGTCATTGAATTTTTAAATTGTATCTAATATGGATTCTCGAGAAAATAAGAGTATAATTGAAGTAGAATTCAACAATTATCGACCTAAGTTCAAAGTTGACACTCGATATGTGATGTATTATTATGTAATTTTTTTTTAATATTATTGGAAAAGTGTCTCGTGGATTCATAAACTTTCAATTTGTGTTTATCTCGCACTCTTAATCTCACTTCTAAATTTGCATTCTAAATTTGCATTTGATTAAGTTTAAGAAAGTTCTGATTAAATAGATGTTTATTAGACGTGAAATTAACGGATTAAAAATTTATTTGACACAAAGCTAAAACAATATTTTAAAGTTACTTTCGAACTTTGCACCGTGTCTTAAAAATATTTTTGAACTTAAAAGTTAAAAAAATGTATCCTAAGCTTTCAATTTTTTTTAATATAATTTTAAATGGAAAGCTTTAATACTTTGTTTAAAAAATACTCTGGTACTTTTAAAACAAACTTCAAAATTACTCTTACAATTAATATAACTAATGGATCGTTAGTACCACGTTTACCTCTAAACTTTAAAAAAAAAATCTAAAGCTTTAAAACGATCTATGAGGTGTAAATAGACGATGTTCATTCTTATACGGATATTTTTTAAATTTTTTTAAAAGTTTAAAAGTATTATTAAAATTTATGAAAGTGTAAGGATATTTTTTTAGACAAAATACAAATTTTATAAGTATTTTTATTAATTTAAAAAATAGAACATTTATTTTGAATATCCTTCAGACGTCTTGTTTATAGTTCGTTCGGATCCGATCATCCATATAATATTAAAAAAAATAAAATAAGATATAAATTATATATTTAATTAATCCTAAAAAAAATAAAAAGTAATTTGTGTTGACTTTGTGAAACCCATTCTTTTATATAAAACTCGAAGGCAACTCCTTAAGCATCTTCCTCTTAACTTTAAACAATCACTTTTTTTTGTTTCCTGAAAATTTCAAAATCCCAACGCCGCCTCTCCCGGTGTCTCCTCCGTAACACTCGCCTGTCAGCCGTCGCCTCCGCCGCTTTCTCCTTCACTCCACCTACGTGGCTCAATCTCGGCCGTCCGTCTATTTTCCGTGCTCGTGAATCTAGGCCCCTCGCTTTTTGCTCATCCCGAAACCAGATTTCAAGAACAGATCTGCTTCCAATCCAATCCACTCTCTTCTAAATTATCGCTTTCGTTTCAACTTCCTTTCAACTGCTCGGATCGTGTTCTTCATTCGCCTTCTTCTGATTTTGTAGAAGATTCGAAAAAATATGGCCAAGGTCACATCAATTTGTTGCGCGGTTCTTTCGGTTCTGCTTTTGGCGCAGTTCTCTGTTTCTATGGATTCTCCCGGGGAATCTCCCGCTCCGCCACCGCAGACTGGCGCGGATTCCCCTCCGCCGCGTTCTCCCCCGAGCATCTCCAGTCCTCCGGCTCCATCGCCTCGGAATGCACCGGTGAGTTCTCCTCCAGCGCCTCCACCATCAGATCTTGCTCCTGGTTCGTCTCCAACTCCACCGCCATCCGAAGCTAGCGACATTAGCCGGAACAATGTGAGCAAAAACGACGAATCGGATGAAGAATCGAAGAACGGAATGAGTGGAGCTCAGAAATTCGGAATCGCAATAGGAGTGATCGCAGCAGTTGCTTTGATTGGATTCGGAGGATTGGTGTACAAGAAGCGCCAAGACAATATTCGCCGGTCTCGCTATGGATATACAGCGAGGAGAGAGCTTCTGTGAAGATCGCCATGGCTCTGGTACCTTCTCGATTAATCATTCTTTTTGCGCGAATTACGATTCCGTTAAACGTTAGATCATATAGTTTTCGAATTTAGATTTCATAGTCTGCTTCCTGGTTTCATCGTCTGGTCTTCTCCCGAGAAGGTTTTGGAAGATAAAATTGTTGAGAATTCATCAAATTCTTGAGGATTTGATTCCTCCATATTTACTCAAATTCTGTGTTGAATTATTGTTTGTCTTCAATTACTTCCGCAAATCAGAATCATGTTCATGCCGTTGTCACCTTCAATTCCTTACCATTTGTAATGTTCATTAAATTTGCATACTGACAGAAGAATTCAACTGAATCTGTTTCTATCTTTCTTTCTTTTTTCTTTTTAATTTGAATTAATCTGAACAATAGTGGCGAGAAATTTGAAATTTTGAATGGAATTTTCTTTAAAGTCAAATTTTTATTTATTATTATTTTTTTATAAAAGAGGAATCTTTTATTTTATTTTTAAATTTAAAAATACTTTTGTAGTCTATAAATAAGTCTAATAAGAGACAAGAGATTTTTAAAATTTTGTTTAATTGTAATTTTGTCATTTTGTGTTTTTATACTTTTATTTAATGAACTAAAAAAATAATAATTATTACTTATTTGTGACAATTTCTTTTTTTACTGTTATTGTTATGATTAAAAACATGTTATGATTAAATCAATCACTTTTTAATTAATTTATTTGAATGATTAAAGATATGTTATATTATAATTTTAAATATAATAAAAGTAATTTGAATCAATTCTTTTTGTTTAAAAAACTTAAAAAATATTATTAGATCAAGTTTAATGTATACAAAGTGGGAATGAAATTTCAAAAGTAATATTATTCTTAAATTTTTTTAAAAAAATCTTATTAAGAATTCTTAAGTTACTAATAGTTTCATCTAAAAGTAATAGTATTTTTTTTTAATTAAGGATATTAATGAAAATTTTAAATTTTTTAAAATTTTTTTTAAATTTTTTTCAAAGTTTAAATGATATATTTAAAATAAAGACGTTAAAATATTTTCGTGAACTAAAAAAAATCAAAGTGATTTTACGAAATATCCAAAATCAAACTATCTTTTTTAATTACATTCATTTTCCGGATGGTTTCAAAAAAGACAAATAAATAGGATAAATAACACATTTTGTCATTAAAATTCAATAAAATTTAAAATATACATATATAGAATTTTATTAAATTTTAGTAATACTATATGGAAGCATTAAAAAATTAAAAGTGGATGGATTAAATGGTTACTCAACAAAAAGTTGGTAAGTGGAAGTATATACTCTCTACCAAGTAATAAAATAGGGAGTACTCCAAATATGGAATCTCGAGAGAATAATGTTTGAAAAAAAGACCTCATCTAAATTTGCAACCCACCAATCAAAAAAGAAAACGGGCTCAGCTGAGCTAATTAAACGAACAAGCAGCTGCCCATTGAGCCTATTTGGGCTTCCACTATGGGCCGATTTAGGCTTCCAATATAGGACTTTTTGGGCTTCCATTATCAGCCTACTTAGGCTTCCACTATGAGCCGACGGTTTGGGCTTCCACAATGGGCTGACGGTTTGGGCTTCCACTATGGGCTGACGCTTTGGGCTTCAACTATGAGTTGACGGTCTGGGCTTCCAAAATTTAAGAGTGTTATTTGGGCTTCACAATGGGCCAATTTGAACTTCCACTATCGGCCTCTTTGGGCTTCTACTATGGGCCTAATTGGACTTCCACTATGGGTCTATTTGGGCTTCCACTATGGCCGACGGTTTGGGTTTCAAATATGGGCTGACGGTTTGGGCTTCCTAAACTATTGGTTTTGGGCTCTATTATGGGCCTACTTGGGCTTCCACTGTGGGCCGATTTGGGTTTCCACAATTGGCCGATTTGGGCTTCCAGTATGGGTTTTTGGGCTTCCACTATGGGCTGATTTGTACTTCCACTATGGGCCGACGGTTTGGGCTTCTAATATGGGCCGATTTGGGCTACCACTATGGGGCAACGGTTTGGGCTTCCAATATAGGCTGACGTTTGGGCTTCAACTACGGGCTGATGGTTTTGGGCTTCCAATATGGGCTGACGGTTTAAGCTTCAACTACGGGCTGACGGTTTTGGGCTTCCAATATGGGCTGACGGTTTGGGCTTCGAATATAGGCTGACGGTTTGGGCTTCCACTATGGGCCGACTTGGGCCTATTTGGTCTTGTACCATGGGCCTAATTGGACTTCCACTATGGGCCGACGGTTTGGACTTCAAATATGGGCTGACGGTTTGGGCTTCCTCCACTATTGGTTTTTGGGCTCTATTATGGGCCTACTTGGGCTTCCACAATGGGCCGATTTGGGCTTCCACTATGGGCTGATTTGGACTTCCACTATGGGCCGACGGTTTGGGCTTCTAATATGGGCCGATTTGGGCTTCCAATATGGGCTTCCTCCACTATTGGGTTTTGGGCTTCTATTATGGGCCCACTTGGGCTTCCACTATGGGCTTGTTTGGGCTTCCACAATTGGCCGATTTGGGCTTCCACTATGGGTTTTTTGGGCTTCTACTATGGGCTGATTTGACTTGCACTATGGGCCGACGGTTTGGGCTTCTAATATGGGCCGATTCGGGCTTCCACTATGGGGCGACGGTTTGGGCTTCTAATATGGGCTGACGTTTGGGCTTCGAATATGGGCTGACGGTTTGGGCTTCCAATATGGGCTGACGTTTGGGCTTCCCTATGAGCTGACGGTTTGGGCTTCAACTATGGATTGACGGTTTGGGCTTCGAATATGGGCTGACGGTTTGAACTTCTAATATGGGCTGACGGTTTGGGCTTCCACTATGGGCTGACAATTTGGGCTTCGAGTATGGGCCTTTTGGGCTTCCAGTATGGGCCGACAGTTCGGCTTCCGATACGGGCTGGCGGTTTGGGCTTCCACTATGGGCCGACTTGGGCTTCCACTAAGGGCCGATTTGAACTTCCACCATCGGCCTATTTGGGCTTCTACTATGGGCCTAATTGGACTTCCACTATGGGCTGACGGTTTGGGCTTCCTCCACTATTGGTTTTTGGGCTTCTATTATGGCCATCTTGGGCTTCCACTATGGGCCTATTTCGGCTTCCACTATGGGCCGATTTAGGCTTCCACTATAGGACTTTTTGGGCTTCCATTGTCAGCTTACTTAGGCTTCCACTATGGGCCAATTTGCGCTTCCACTATGGGCCGACGGTTTGGGCTTCAAATATGGGCTGACGGTTTGGGCTTCAAATATGGGCTGACGGTTTGGGCTTCCACTATGGGCTGACGGTTTGGGCTTCCACTATGGGCTGACGGTTCGGCCTTCCACTATGGGCTGACGCTTTGGGCTTCAACTATGAGTTGACGGTCTGGGCTTCCAATATGGGCTGACGGTCTGGGCTTCCTCAATGGGCTGACAATTTGGGCATCCAGTATGGGCCTTTGGGCTTCCAGTTTGGGCCGACAGTTCGGCTTCCGATACGGGCTGATGGTTTGGGCTTCCACTATGGGCCGATTTGGGCTTCACAATGGGCCAATTTGAACTTCCACTATGGGCCAATTTGGGCTTCTACTATGGGCCTAATTGGATTTCCACTATCGGCAGACGGTTTGGGCTTCAAATATGGGCTGACGGTTTGGGATTCCTCCACTATTGGTTTTTGGGCTCTATTATGGGCCTACATGGGCTTCCACTGTGGGCCCTTTTGGGCTTCCACAATTGGCCGGATTGGGTTTCCACTCTGGGTTTTTGGGCTTCCACTATGGGCTGATTTGTACTTCCACTATGGGCGGACGGTTTGGGCTTCTAATATGGGCCGATTTGGGTTTCCACTATGGGGCGACGGTTTGGGCTTCCAATATGGTCTGACGTTTGGGCTTTCCAATATGGGCTGACGGTTTGAGCTTCAACTAGGGGCTGACGGTTTTCGGCTTGCAATATGGGCTGACGGTTTGGGCTTCCTCCACTATTGGTTTTTGGGCTTCTATTATGGGCCTACTTGGGCTTCCACTATGGGCCTACTTGGGCTTCCACAATTGGCCGATTTGGGCTTCCACTATGGGTTTTTTGGGCTTCTACTATGGGCTGATTTGACTTGCACTATGGGCCGACGGTTTGGGCTTCTAATATGGGCCGATTCGGGCTTCCACTATGGGGCGACGGTTTGTGCTTCCAATATGGGCTGACGTTTGGGCTTTCCAATATGGGCTGACGGTTTGGGCTTCAACTACGGGCTGACGGTTTTGGGCTTCGAATATGGACTGACGATTTGGGCTTCCACTATGGGCTGACGGTTTGGGCCTCCACTATGGGCCGACTTGGGCCTATTTGGGCTTCACAATGGGCCAATTTGAACTTCCACTATCGGCCTATTTGGGCTTCTACTATGGGCCTAATTGGACTTCCACTATGGGCCTATTTGGGCTTCCACTATGGGCCGACGGTTTGGGCTTCAAATATGGGCTGACGGTTTGGGCTTCCTCCACTATTGGTTTTTGGGCTCTATTATGGGCCTACTTGGGCTTCCACTGTGGGCCTATTTGGGCTTCCACAATTGGCCGGATTGGGCTTCCACTATGGGTTTTTGGGCTTCCACTATGGGCTGATTTGGACTTCCACTATGGGCCGACGGTTTGGGCTTCTAATAAGGGCCGATTTGGGCTTCCACTATGGGGCGACGGTTTGGGCTTCCAATATGGGCTGACGTTTGGGCTTTCCAATATGGGCTGACGGTTTGGGCTTCCCTATGGGCTGACGGTTTGGGCTTCCTCCACTATTGGAATTTGGGCTTCTATTATGGGCCTACTTGGGCTTCCACTATGGGCCTATTTGGGCTTCCACAATTGGCCGATTTGGGCTTCCACTATGGGTTTTTTGGGCTTCTACTATGGGCTGATTTGACTTGCACTATGGGCCGACGGTTTGGACTTCTAATATGGGCCGATTCGGGCTTCCACTATGGGGCGACGGTTTGTGCTTCCAATATGGGCTGACGTTTGGGCTTTCCAATATGGGCTGACGGTTTGGGCTTCAACTACGGGCTGACGGTTTTGGGCTTCGAATATGGACTGACGATTTGGGCTTCCACTATGGGCTGACGGTTTGGGCCTCCACTATGGGCCGACTTGGGTCTATTTGGGCTTCACAATGGGCCAATTTGAACTTCCACTATCGGCCTATTTGGGCTTCTACTATGGGCCTAATTGGACTTCCACTATGGGCCTATTTGGGCTTCCACTATGGACCGACAGTTTGGGCTTCAAATATGGGCTGACGGTTTGGGCTTCAACTATGGGCTGACGGTTTGGGCTTCAACTATGGGCTGACGGTTTGGGCTTCCACTATGGGCTCACGGTTTGAACTCCCAATATGGGCTGACGGTTTGGGCTTCCACTTTGGGCTGACGGTTTCGGCTTCAACTATGTGCTGACGGTTTGGGCATCCAATATGGGCTGAGGGTTTGGGCTTCCCTATGGCCCGACTATTGCTTCCACTATGGGCCTATTTGTGCTTCCATTTTGGGCCGAATTGAACTTCCAATTTGGGCCTATTTGGGCTTCTACTATGGGCCGATTTGGACTCCCACTATGCGCCGATTTGGGCTTCCACTATGGCCCGACGGTTTGGGCTTCCTCCACTATTGGTTTTTTGGGTTTGTATTATGGGCCTACTTGGGCTTCCAATATGGGCCGATTTGAGCTTCCACTATGGGCCGACGGGTTGGGCTTCCAATATGGGCTGACGATTTGGGCTTCAACTCTGGGCTTCCAATATGGGCCGATTTGGGCTTCCACTATGGGCCGACTGTTTGGGCTTCCAATATGGCTGACGGTTTGGGCTTCCACTATGGGCTGACGGTTTGGGCTTCCATTATGGGCCTATTTGTGCTTCTACTATGGGCCTACGTGGGCTTCCACTATGGCCCGACGGTTTGGGCTTCCAATTTGGCTGACGGTTTGAGCTTTCATTATGGGCGTACTTGGGCTTCCACTATGGGCGTACTTGGGCTTCTACTATGGGCCTATTTGGGCTTCTACTATGGGCCTACTTTGGTTTCCACTATGGGCAATTTGGGCTTCCACTATGGACCGACAGTTTGGGCTTCCACCATGGGCCAATTTGGGCTTCCACTCTGGGCCGATTTGGGCTTCCACGATGGGCCTATTTGGGCTTCCATTATGAACTTATTTGGGCTTCGTAACTTTTAATAGGATCCGGTGTGTTTTTGTATTGGGCTTCATGGGCATCGCGATCCGCCGAAAGTAGTAGTCGTTAAAGGTAAAACAAGGCGGCTAAGATCGTGTTCCAACTCCACACAGCGCGAAGATTGGATGCCATGGCAGTCTCTTCTCTGCGATTCCCGGGGAAAACCAAAACTTCATTTCCATGCTTCCGTTTTCCCTACCCTAATTTCGTTTCGTGGACACCTCGTCTGAGACCTAGACCAATAGTGAAGTCGCTTATTAACTATTCTCAAAATACGGCTCGAAATACTCAAGCCGTGTGCTACGTCTATTTTAAGTAAAGGCAAAATGCCCCTGTACGACTGACGACGACATTGCAAATCGAGATTAGTAGCATTTTTAAATTCTTAAACTTAAGGTTTTAAATTTAAAAAGGAATTGCAATTCATATGTGCAGGTTTCTATAATGAATTATTATAACCCCTTTTATACCTGAATTATTTGGTGACGGAGGAAATAGAGTCAGTAACATACCAATTACCCAATTTTCCATACCCCTTTTATATTGACTTACAACACATATGAAAGCTGTGGCCTCCCCTCTTTCTCTTCTCTCCTACCTACCAAACCAGAACTATCATACCATGCCTATGTCTCTCTCATTCTTCTGTAGGAGGCTCGACCCACCGACCGTGATCTTTTATCAGCTGAATTAGAGCATTGGTTGCATTCTCCATAGCAATTCCACGCTTCACCACGGTCTGTAGAAAATTCATCTTCTTATCAAGTTACAATTACAATATCATTTATATTCAACAATGAAGATACATTATAAACACAATGGGGAGAGAAATTACATGATATGGTTTGTAACTCATGATTTCATGATTTCAAATTTTTAACTGTCCACACAAACTCAAATAGAAATACCTTTCCAAAGGTTGAAGATATTTAGTCCTGAATTATGGTTTACCATACATATCATATTTGACCCTTTATTATAGGCAAATATGTTGTATGATATTTAGTTTTCCATTACGGTTTACATATGTATCATATTTGACTTTTTATTACAGGCAAATATCTTGTATCCTCTTTCCATTTTCTTTGTAGTTTATCTGATTCTATAAATGATTATAAACAGAGAATTTCAATGGTGGAGTGGTTTTAGCAAATATTCTCATCCACTTTTGAATGTTTTTGATAATTACAGTGATTGGACTACTTTGAAGCATAAAAAAAATATAGGACATTACCTTCCCAACATAGAGATCGATCTTTCCGGGGGAACCCCCAACGTACCCAAAGTCAGCATCAGCCATCTCCCCAGGACCGTTAACAATGCAACCCATAATTGCAATCTGATGACATTGAGGAAGAAAGGAATTTCAAGATTGAGTGTTGTTTTTTTGACATCATTTCAAGAGAGTTACACAGAGCTATGCCCACTTACAGAAACGCCAGGCAGATGTGATGTCTTTTCCCGTATTTCCGCACTTATTTCTTGAAGGTCGAACAATGTTCTGCCACAAGATGGGCATGAAACATACTCCTGCAATGACACTAAATTTAGTAATCGAGAAATAACACAATTTCATGGACGGAAAAATTCTTACAGTCTTTGTGTTTCTCATTCTGCAGCCCTGCAGCAAATTGAAGGATGTATTTCTTATGAAATCGAAGTCCTTATCTGGGGCCTCTAATAGGACACCATCTCCGAGGCCGTCCACCAAAAGGGCTCCCGCATTCGAACCAGCACCGATAACCAAGTCATCTCTGTAAGTAGTAAGGGAAAAATAAAACTCACTGCTTGAACACATCAAATAATAATCAAGTTAATGAACAATAACTATGTCTACCTGTGAGTTCCCTTTGGAAACTGAATGTGATGAATCACTGGAAAACTGAGACTGTTCTCCGATAAGTACTCGAATAACCTGAAATTAACATTTGACAAGATGTTGAACAAGGGAAAGTATCTAACATTTGACAAGATGTTAAAGGAATATTGTTATACCTCCTTGCAGCATGCACTCTGCTGACCTTGTCTTCTGAATATGGTAAATCATGAAAAAGCATTGTTGCATCAATCTCTTTCAAGACATCCAGATCATTGTTCGATTCATCACCTCGTACAGATACAACCAAGCGTGTGCCTGACAGAATTCATTAACATGGGATGTGACAGGGAATTTAACAATATGTATGTATGTATGTAGGTATATACTGAATTAGAAACAGAGCGAACTAACTGGAATTGGAAGTAGCGCAACATACCGTCTGGTAAAAGTTTGTGAACACCAGAGGACAACTCCTTGAGAGTGACCAGAGCCATGGCATTAGGCAATGGCTTTGTGAGTTGTTCTGACAAAGGAGTTATAATACCCATACTTATGTCTATCAGCCTTTTGAGGGCTAGACGCTGATCATGAGAACAGAAAATATCAAATTTTGATTGGGCCCCACAAATAAATAACAACACATCACAAACTAAAAGTTAGTCCTTACAGCATCAGCATCATCTACTGAAGGAAGCTCTCTCAGTAAGATTGAATCCACCGTCGCTAGATCCTAACCATATTGACAAAAACTGTGAGGAAAAAGAACCCAAAAGGTTGAAAACAAATGGATTATTTTATACAGAGAAACAAATGAGACCTTAAATGGCATGCCAACAACAAGCTTTGCTGCAAGAGACTTGTACAAAAGTTCTGGCATCTGGAGTTAGGAAAACAAGAAGTTAGATAGTTTCCATTAGTCCACCTTTTGAATCTTGAGATACCCCATGGGAATTGAGATCAGGAAAGTCTTAACTATTGCACCTTTAATTGATCCAAGGAAACTGACATGAGAACAGAACCGTCACGGTGCAAAGCACCTCTATAATCCACCTCCTCACCCTGTACAACAATCAAGCATTTCTCTTAATCCAAGTCCAGAAAGCAGTAGGACAGAGTAGAATGATAAAAAAAAAAGCTGACCTCCTTTTGAATGGGCAACTGGCCAGATCGACGCTGAAAATCAAAATAGTGTCTGTGTTTTTCCTCGTATGGCACCTACAGACAAGGAAGGAATTGTGAGTTTACAATATTCAGATTAAAGTGATTGGACATGAAAGACTGACAACACAACAACTACAACAAGAAAAAAAAGGATCCTACCACTCCTTTCTGAAGTTCAGCTGCTCTCATTCCAAGGTTTGCCAGCCTTCTGCAAGGATCTATCTCCTCCTCCGGTGGTTCAGTAAGAGAAACCCTAATAGTGTCACCCAAACCATCCTGCACAACAGAAAACATCTACTAAATGCTGCACAATGATATGGCTTTTACATGTGCATATTCCTTTGTGTATGTGATCAACCCAACCACCATCATTTGAACGCAATTTGTGGAGAACTGAAAGATAATTGACTACAGATTCTTTACAAGAAACTAGAACTCTAAAAAGAGTTAGTAAAGGTGCATGCATCGAGCATTGTTCTAATGAAATTAAGTCTATCTTGCAGTAGGGTTTGAAAATGAAAACCTAGTGATATCTGGATTCAGAGTTCACATACAATTTGTGCATCAGATAACAGGGTGAAAGGCAATCATCAGATATAGAAGGACGATCATAACTCCATTTGGTGATAGAATACCTGAAGAAGGGTCCCAATGCCAATGGCAGACTTCATTCGTCCGTCCTCACCTTCTCCAGCTTCAGTAACTCCAAGGTGTAAAGGATAATCCCAGCCTTGGACATACATTTCAGCTACAAGTAAACGATATGCCTGAACCATAATTACTGGATTGCTTGCTTTCATGGAGAAGACAAAATTATGGAAGTCCAACTTTCGGCAAATTCTTGCAAACTCAAATGCTGATTCAACCTGTTAGGACGTGGTAACTTTTATCAAAGGCATCCCTAAGCTAATATCAAAAAGGAAATCATGAAAAAAGGTTATTTATAAGAATTTAGAGGAAAAATTGCTCACCATTCCCCTTGGAGAATCGCCAAAGTAGCTCATTATGCGATCTGAAAGGCTGCCATGATTTGTTCCAATGCGCATTGCTCTTCCATACTTCTTACATTTTTCAACTAACGGAGTAAAAACCTTTCACAATTAAAATAGGAAAAAAATCACCAACCCCATTACTTGAGATAAAATTGGGTTCATTATCGCAAAATTCACAACTTACTAAACAAAAAGTCAAAATAACATAGAATTTGGTGGTGTCATTGATTATCGTGACCATATGGCTAACTAGTAACACGTGCCATTTGTATATATTTTTTCCTGTTTCCGAGGAATACAATATTTGTGATACGCTTAAGCAACATGTACTAGAAAAACACACACACACACACACATACACAAAAAGGTTTTACCTCCTCAATATGTTCAAGTTCTTTTTGATAATCATCATCTGTGTATTCTAGCTGTTCAAATTGAGCCCGCCTATCAGCTGAATAAAACATGAACTTGACACATGAACAATTTTTCTGAAGAAATTTTGCAGAATGTTAGTATGATAAATAGCATACCAAAATTTCCAGGGTTTACACGAATTTTATCAAAACACTCGGCAACTCTCAATGCAACAGAAGGAGCAAAATGAATATCGGCAACCAGAGGTATATTATAACTGCAAAATAGAATTTTCAGAGAAATCACAAAATGAGGAAACCAATCTCCAAAAATGTCCAATGTATTACATTAAACCTACTTTTTCTGCACAAGGGTGTTCTTGATCTCAAAACATGCATCTGCTTCTTTCTTCCCTTGAACTGTTATCCGAACAATATCTGCTCCCTTGTCGGCTATTTTCATGACCTACTAACACAAATCGGTCATCTTAAAATCATATAAAAGTACATGATACAACAATATAAACTATCGAAGTTTTTCGATTATGTCGATGTCTTTCTTGTTTCTGTAGACTCCATCATCCATATTGTCCATGAGAAGAAATCAAGAATAATTTGGACAAAAATACAACAAGAACTTTTATTACATGATTATACAATTCATCATTTAATTATGAGGTTTCAACATGTTCAGCATCGATCATGGTGATACTCATAATCCATTCACTATAACTCTCACAATAAAATAAGTAATCAAAGAATGTTTTTATTGTTAGAGCACTGATGAAGGGATTGCAAATGAAAACATAGCTGAAATAGAAGAAATGCTAAAGAACCTGTTCAACTGTTCCAGCAACATCTTTGGTGTCAGTTGTTGTCATTGTTTGAATCCTTATAGGATGCTCACTACCAAGAGCAACATTCCCAACCATCACTGTCCGTGTGTTCCTCCTGACTGTTTTGTTAACAGATTCACAGTACTTCTGTCGGGGAACTGCAAGGGATGGTGATTATCAAATAAAGCAAAACCAAACTTTAAAGTACATTTTGGACATTCTTAAATAACATTTCATCTTTAGCATTTTCAGAAATTGAAACATGGGTAAAGACAAAACTAATTTGTGAACATCATTTAGTGGAACACGTGTGTCATGCATTACTACATTCCTTAGATCTCATCATGTTTGAGATGAGGATTCGTCGAAGTCATCATGATTCAGTGATCAATTCTAATATGCAACAATAGGTTAACAAAAACAAATCTTTATGACTCGTATTTCACCTCATTGCTTTTGTCTTTGGATAGGGTAGCCAATATCTCTACCAATTCTATCGGCACTCATTATATCCATGTGAAAAATACATTATTGTTCAGGATGTACATTGAAAAATTTACTTATTTGAATCGGAGCTCACATGTTTGAACTAATATATCGTGATTTTCTCCCTATTTGTATGTTAAACATACTCTTATCAATTATCATAAAATTTGGGGTTAGAGATGATTTAACCTATATGTTCCTTTTCAAATTCTCTCACTGGCGTAAAGTGTGTCATGAACCTGTTTAAAACAACACCATTTCTCTCTCAATTCCAGCCAAAGCCAGACGATAAGTCAACAAAAGTAATATCCATATTTGATTTTCATATCCTTTATTTGCCACAAAAAATCAAGTAAAAGGCGGATAAAACGAGGGCTAAATACTCCAAATGCATGGTTAAAATTTTACCCAAGAGAGAACTTCCTTCCGAAGCAGGCTGAAGCTCCGCAATATCAGAGCCAGGATTTGAATTCCGTATAACCAAAACCTTTCTTCCACGAGACCTAATGCTCTTCAAATCGGAGACTTTTACTGATTCCAACCGCTTGGCAAATCCCAAGTTCACATTTCCGCCTTTCAATCCCGAAAGGTGCGACGGTAACGTTCCTGCAGAAGCCATTTCCGATGACGATCTTCACTACAACAAACCGTAGATTGATCAAAATCCAACTCAGCCACAAAACATAAATTGAAAACGAGAAAACTCAAGAAACTCCTTCAATTCATAGAACAACCATCTCAAAAATACTTGGAGACAAAAGCCTCCAACTGAAAACCATAACTACGTTTCCATAACTAGCATCGAAATAGAAAGAAATAAAAACAAAACCACTCGTAAACTTCAGAATCCAATGTGCTAGAAAAGCTTATTTAAAAAAAATTACAAAATCCAGTCCATGCCACACGCTCAACTGTAATTTCAAACACGAATACTCATCACTCGTCAAAGTAAACAAAATTTTCCATAATAAGAAGCGGAAAACATAGCAAAAACCACCTCAAATTCATCCTGAAGAAAACAACTCTTACAAGCACGGTATTAAGAATTTGAAAGAGAAATCAGTCTCCGACTCGAGAGAAAAGTTCAAGATGATGGATTATTACTCTTGACTCGTCAAAGTAAACAAAAATTCCACAATAAGAACCGGGAAAACAGCAAAAACATCTCAAATTCATCCTGGATAATTCAGCAAACAAGGAAAGAAGTGGATAAAACAACACATACAAGCTCGAGATTCCGAATCCGGAAAGAGAAATCAGCCTCCGATTTGAGAGGAAAGTTTGAGAATGATGGAGGACTGAGGCTGAGAAAGCAAAGAACTGGTGGTTGTAGGAGAATTCGCCCGGAAAATTGTGGACGATTTTATGTATTTGAACTCTTAATTAATATTTTCGAACATGGAATTTAATTTTTTTAAATATGAAAATGGAAATAAAAAAAAGCTTAATTGGTATTTTGTTCACCAATTTATTATTATTATTATTATTTAAATACATAAATGTTTATTTCCAATTATTTTTTAGGCGAGATTATTATAGAAATATTTTAATTCTTAGCCAATTCAAAAAACAGAAACTTCTTAAAAACTTTGACTCATTTAATAATGATTTTATTTTTTAAAAAACACTTAAATTATTAGTAAAAAAACAAAAAATATATTTTTAAAATTACTGTTTTTTAGTTTTATAAACTTCACTTTGTTTTTCCGAAAATAAAAAAAAATTAAAGTAAAAATAGTGTTTATAAATTTTATAATTAAGAGATAAAAATTAAATAAATCATTTGTATTAGGAAAAGTTCAAATAAAAGTTAAATGAATTATGAAGATAAACCACAATAATTATAATAAAAATAAATAAATAATAATTCAAGTGGATAAGTGAAATAACGACAAAAACGTTTTCCGCAGAGGCCAGGGGGTATATACCGATACGTATGCGTTTCAACTAGATGAAACTACGATATTACCCCTTGCATTTAATAAAAATTACAAAGATGCCATTGACGAGAGAGACGCTTATGGCGAGTGGCTGAATGTTTGTCTTATTATTATTATTAGTAGTATTAGAAGCTATAATAAATATTTTAATTTTTAAAAAGTTAAAAAGATGTTTAAATTTTTAATTACATATTGAATGTTTTTAAAATTAATATTAACAAATTTATTAGATAAAAAATTAAATTGTCTCAAAAAAACATTGGAATTTCATTTTTTTTTTAAGATAGGTTCGTAAATTTGTATCCATAACTCTGATACCATGTTAGAAATCACGAATCTCCACAATAGTATGATATTGTTCACTTTGAGTATAAGCTCTTCATGGTTTGCTTTGGGTTTTTCCAAAATATCTCATACCAATAAAGATAGTATTCCTCACTTATAAACTCATAATCATTTCTTAAATTAGTCAATGTGGGACTACGTCCAACAATTTCTATTCAAAATTTTGTATTGGAATTTACAACTTTCCTATTTAGGTATCTCGTTCAACATTGAGCCACACATGCTCAAAAAGGAAAATTCTCTGTGACACGTGACACACCTAAGACCTCTAGCAAGTTCATTGTATTTATGTAGAAATACAAAACTCACATATATATATATTCCTGTTTAGGCTTTTTTTACTTCTGAAAGGCTTTCATCCTTATAAATTTTGTACGTATATACGTCATTTAAAGATAAATATTTCAACTATGACTGTGAGATCCCACATCGGTTGGAGAGGAAAACGTATAAGGATGTGGAAACTTTTTCTTGGTAGACGCATTTTAAAATTGTGAGGCTAACGACGATACGTAACGGGCCAAAACAGACAATATCTACTAGCGGTGAACTTAGACTATTACAATGACCCATTTACAAAAGGTTAAACATGTCATCCATATCGTTCACGTGGAGACATATGAATGGAATATTATATATACTAGACCATGAAATATCTCACCATTTTTTTTAAAATTATTAATCGCTAAATCTTGGATAAGCCTACAATTTTGGAGATTTACCAAATAGGAAGCTCGGAGCATTGCCTCACAAAATAGAATTCGCTCTTTCTCGAGAAAGTAGATGAGTAGTTCTATTGTGAGACACGAGCAATGAAGTCCACCCTCTCACATGTCTAAGAAAAACTCGACCTATGATTGAATCATAAATAAAACGTTCATTAGAGGAATAATGGTGTTTAAGATATATAATTACAGGGGTAAAACGAACTTTTGACCAAACCCTAATGATGAATATCTCGTGAAGAATTTAATCTCATACAAATTTATAAATTCAATAGAAATCAAAACCGACCCGATGAACGTGAGGTTGAAATACGTCTCTTCTATACAATAAATCATTTTGGCAAGTTCAATAGAATAATTTTTCCTTCTCTCCTACATGCATGGAGGACTTTATAAAAGTTTTGGTGCTATTCCCCTCCCTACCATGTAATCTCTCATCAAAGGCCAAATCAATTATTTTCCTACTTGGAAAATGCTTATTAATAAATAATAATAATAATTTATGTGTCATTTATTTAACTTTATATGTAACCAACTCGATTACATAAAAAATTGAATCAAACTGATCACGAAGCTTATATGATTTTCGGGTGGACGGTAAATTTATGTGGATTAGGTTTTGATTCTCGAGTTCGAGTACTTGTTAGAAATCATGGGCCTCCACAATAACATGATGTTGTTCGGTTTGAGCATAAGCTCTCATGGTTTTGTTTTTGGTTTTCCCAAAATGTTTTGTATTAATAGAGATGTATTAGTTGCTTATAAATTCATGATCATCCATTTAATTTGTCAGTGTAGGACTCCTCCCAACAATCATCTCCTTGAAACTAAAAAAAATTTATGAGTCTGGAACGATGGGGACGCTCCTCATGTGTTTCAACACTTTTTTTCTTTGTAGTGGGAATCGTTGGTTGGAACGAGGACAATGAGGAAAGTGAAGGAGAGGAGAGAGAAAGAAAAATATATTTTAAAAATATATATTCATGTCGTAATTTGTTCATGAGACAAAATAAGAAAATTTCTCGTTTAAGAAATGACAATTGAGAAATTAAATGAAGAGCTAGTCAAACCATAAGAGTTGTTTTCCAATTATTAAATATTAAGACCGTTCTTATCGTGTTGTGGTATGTGATACTATTTACGAATTTAGGTGAATAATATTGTAGACGATACCAATGTTCGTACGAGATTTCCAAAATAAATTTAATTAAAAAAGTTGTGTGAGTTTAGTATGGTATATGATATTTAATTCCCACTTAGACATTTGTTTCTTTTGAGGTTGGAGTGTGTGATCTTGAAGTTCAAATGTTTGAGTCTCGAAGAAATCTTTTGATCTTCAAAGTAGTTAGGTCTTCAAGGAACGTTTATCTAACAACTCAAGCCCACCGCTAGTAGATATTGTCCACTTTCACTCGTTACATATCGTCGTTAGCCTCACATTTTTAAAACGCATCTATTAGGGAGAGGTTTCCACACCTCTATAAGCAATGTTTCGTTTTCCTCTCCAACCGATGTGGGATCTCACAATCCACCCCTTAAGAGTCCAACGTCCTCGCTCGCACACCTCTCGATGTCTGATTTTAATACCATTTATAACGGCCTGAAAAGAGTATGGGTATTGTGGGTTTTGATGCATTTGGGCTCAATAACTTCGGGCTGTTGGCCCAATAATTTAACAAGGCCATTTTGGGCTTATTTGAATTTGGGCCTAAATATTATAGGACCCAATTTGACCAAGCTTACACTCACTCTATCGAACAGGCACGTGACATTTTTTTTGTCTCCAAATTTAATTTGATACACACGTTGACTTTTATATATATATATATATATATATATATATATATATATATATATTCCTATTTGGATTGGATTAAATTTTTTAAAACCAAAAAATTTTAGTTGGTTAGTGGGTTGAAATTTTGTTGTCAGGGTCAACTCAACCGACCCAAAAATAGGAGTACAACACAATTCTATCATACTAGACTGTTATTATGAAAATTACAAATATTTAACGCTTCTAATTGAGGTTAGTGATTCATGATGACTTATGAATGTTTGATATGTTTATTTTATAAAATTTTAATTATTAATATAATATGTATGGTGTATAAGTTTATTTAAAAAAAAAATAATAATAATTAATACCGGACAATATAATCTAACTTAAAAATAAATGGTTGAGTTGAGTTATGAATGGGAGGGCTTAAATCACCAATTTAACCGACTTTAAATTTTAGTTAACCCAATCTAATCCAAAATCTAATCCCGTTTAAGATCAAATTTCTGATGGATAGCCATATATATATATTTATTTATTTGACAACCAATTTTGACTTCAATGTCAACAGGATTTCAATTCCAATTTGAATTCCTAAGTAATTTTGGTTGAAGGCACAACTTTGACTTTAATTAAAATATCATCGTAATCAAAATTTATCTATTTGAGATAAAATCTAGATGGCTTAAATTTATTATAAAAAAAATTGAGACAAAATTTATAATATTCTCAGATTTTATTCAAAATTTAGTTTCGATTTGGAATAGATTTTTATGAAAATTTAAATTGCGATACAAAAATTAATTATGCTAAAACTTTGAATTTGAAACATAAATTATTCAAAATTTCGAATTATATAAAAATTATTCAAAAATTAATTTGGATGAGTCTTGTCCCATCACTATGACTTCCACAAACAAAAACGTCTTAATGCGACCGAAGAAGATGATGAGTTATCTAACATACCTGAAGAATGTGTAAAATTACCAAGATAACGTGTTAGTAAGAATATAAGAGAGTATCATTAAGTGTGTCGGAGGTAAGTTTAGTTGGATTAGACGGTACCTTTAGCCATAACCTCAAAAATTAGGGATCCATCGTGACATTCGATAAGTGACTCTATAGTTAAGTTCGTATAGTGAAATATGTAAGCTCGCCAAATTTGGTGTCAATTGGCCATTATGCTCTATGTCGGTGTACGACTCTTTGTTAAAATGACGTCCATGTAAAAAATGTCTTAAAATGTACTATAGGAGAGACATGGTGTTGGCTTTTCACCATTCCTAGGTCTCATGGCTTGAGCGAGCTACCCCTTGACACATGCGAGTATTATGGTGTGAGTGAGTGTCTCGGGCGTCTTTTTTTAAAATGAGTTTTTAAGAACAGTTGTCAGGTGCGTGCTGAAAGTTTGGTTGTGAACTCTGTTGGGGCTGTTCGGGTTACCAATCTAACAAACTTGAAATTTCGAGTCGGACAAAAAAAAAAAAAAAAAAAAAAAAAAAAAAAAAAAAAAAAAAAAAAAATATAAATATATATATATATATATATATATATATATATATATATTTATTTTTTTTTTTTTTTTTTTTTTTTTTTTGTGTGATTTGAACTTATTGAAGGAGTAAAAATGTTAAATATTAAACTATATATTAAAAATGGTAAAAGTCAAAATTGATATAAAGTATTTAATTTGGCTAACACTATTGGAAAGTTGCATCCTTTTCTATTTAGTATTATTATTTTATTTTATTTTTGAAGTTTGCCCTAATTTCTATCTTTCCATTTCCGCTCAGCCTCTCTCCCTCCCCATCTATTGCAAGCTCTGCCCTTGTAAAACCTCCAACCGGCAACCACCGCCTTCCGGCGTATCGGACGGCGGCCTACTGTCACTCTCTATCAAGACGTCTGGTATTGCAGCTTGTAGGCTCAAATCTCAACCATTTCCTTTCTCCTCCTTCTTGGTATGATTGTTTTTTCACTAAAAAAATCAATTTCATGTGATTATGCTCTCTCAATTATCATTTCTATGTAAATTTTTTGTTCTGCGGCCATGTTTAATTGTTTTAGCTACATGATGTTGGTAGATTATGCAAGTACTTGGACTTTGTTTAATGATTCTTTTTAGCACGCCCTCTCCGCCGCAGTCTCATCCATTGGCATCGATTTTTCTTTCTTCTCTTCTCTTTCAATCTCCGTCGCTGCTGAACTGCGCTGGCACACCTTTCCGACAGATTCGGAATTTTTAAAACTAATTGATCTATTGCCTATAAATATGAATTTTGTGTTTGTCTAAATTCTATATTTATGGGTCTAGTAGATCGATCATGAATTTTAAAAAAATATCGAAGTTCAGAATTAAATTTGTACTTATGAAATGTCAGGTTTCAATTAGTCAAACCTCAAATTCAGGACTAAATTTGTAATTCATTTTGTTTTCTTCTCTGTTCTTATGCTTTTTAGTCTATTTTGATTGTCTTATTTTTATTACTAATCTTTATTTGCAGCATTCAAATATTTATTTTTGTGATTTTAAGCTTCTTTTGTAATATATAATTCTTCTCATGGTCAAAAGCATTTGATTTACAGGGTAAGCATACTCCATCTGTCGTTAGTTTAATAATTTACTAGTCTCTCACTGGCTTTTTCTCATTCCGCGAAGAGCTTTTTGCCATTCTCCACAAATCGTTGCTCTGTTCTGAATATAAGGTATTGACATGCCTTTTTGTGTCCCTTTGTCACTCCCTCCTTTGAAGTTCCCCCTTTAGACTTTAAATCTGGGAGTTTTTGAAGGTTTTGTTCTAATACTACTTTGTGTGTGTTGTTTTTTTTTCTTTTATACTTTGGGGAGAGGGTTTAAGCCTCGTTTATGTTGTTGACTTTTAAATGTCAAGGGAATGACCCAGTTCATGGATTGAATTAACATAAATAGCTACCTAGACCAGTTAGCGTATTCAGGTATTCGGTTCACTTGCAGCCCTGTCTTCATTTGTGTGTCAAATGAATTATTTTATCATTAATTTTTTTATGGGATACATTTTTTTAAGATTAAATACTTTTTTCACCGACTAAAATGAGTGTGGAGTAGTCAATCTGAGCATAGCTGAACTGGGTAAAGCATATGCCTAAGAGATCTGAAGTTAGTGTCCCCCATCTCCAAATATCTTGTTGAACCGGAAACAAGTGTGAAGTAGATAAAATTACTACTTTGCTATGGAATTATGTCATATATTGTTTTAAAATATAATTTAATGTTTGGTCATCAATATTTTGTAGGGTTATGAAGTTATCTTGTAGTATACAGTGGTGTGGTACACAAGTGATTTTATAGGCCAGACTTCACGTGCACTCCTAAGATTTACTTTCTTTGTGTCTTGTGGTTTAAGAAATTCTATCCCTTCATGTTTCAAGATAGAAGGAAAAAGAACTTTGGAAGTTGTACCTATTTTATTTTTCAATCCAAATAATTAGAGTAAATTACAATTCTGGTCCAAGAGTTTCCACCTGTGTCTAATTGGTCCTCAGACCACATTTAAAAACTCAAGGAGCAAAAGTGTAATGTTGCCTAATAATTATAATGGTTGAGATACAATTGTTAAAATTATGGTTAGAAGTGAGGTCCCTTATATCTATTGGAGATTAATTAATATTTAAATGGTACTTCTTGTCACTCTGTACATATAGTCCCTTAAATTAGGATCAAAGTTGAATAGATTTGAGTTCTAATATGCACCTTTCCTGTCACCCTTTTAAATGGGAGTGGTTTCTGAAATATGTGCATACACACGATATGCCAAGTTTTAGATGATACATGAAACTTCTTTTATTAGGTGAATTAATGGAACTTGACCTACTTGCTTGCCGTGTAAATGTTCTGTATGCCTTAAATTTTTAGAGTGCTTCTTATGGTGTACTTATGATGCTTTTGATGCCTGCAGATTTTTCAGTCTTACAGACATGGCATCAGAGAGTGGGAAAAGCTTTGCCCGGAGGGACAGTCTCCGAGATATTGAAGCAAAGGTTCGAGTTTTGTGGGAAGAGAACGATGTTTTTAGGGCAGAGGCATGTGAAACACCACCTAAAGCGGGCGAGAAGTTCTTTGGAAATTTCCCCTTTCCTTATATGAATGGATTTTTGCATCTTGGTCATGCCTTTTCCGTTTCAAAATTGGAGTTTGCTGCAGCATATCACAGGCTAAGAGGTGCAAACGTCCTATTACCATTTGGTTTCCACTGCACAGGAATGCCTATCAAGGCCTCTGCTGATAAGCTTGCTAGGGAAATCCAACAGTTTGGTGATCCACCTGTCTTCCCTTCTCAAACAGAAGAGCAAGAAAACTTGAAAGCAGAAGCTGAGGATACAAATGAAAGTAATCCAACATTACCTGACAAATTCAAGGGCAAGAAATCTAAGGCAGCTTCTAAGTCAAGTGGACAGATGTACCAGTGGGAAATCATGCGCAGTTTTGGTCTTTCTGATAGTGAGATATCCAAGTTCCAAAATCCTTATAATTGGTTGACATTCTTTCCTCCTGTGGCTATGGAGGATCTTAAGGCTTTTGGTTTAGGTTGTGATTGGAGACGATCTTTTATTACCACTGATATGAATCCATTTTTTAATTCATTTGTACAGTGGCAAATGCGAAAGTTGAAATCCATGGGGAAGATTGTGAAAGATGTCAGATATGCTATATATTCACCCTTGGATGGCCAACCCTGTGCAGATCACGATAGAGCATCTGGTGAAGGGGTTCTACCACAGGATTACACACTGATTAAGATGGAGGTTGTGGCTCCTTTTCCTCCTAAATTGGGAGTGTTGGAAGGTAGGAAAGTGTTTCTAGCTGCTGCAACGTTGAGACCCGAGACCATGTATGGTCAAACAAATGCATGGGTATTACCTGAGGGTAAATATGGAGCATTTGAAATTAATGATACTGATGTATTTATTATTACGGAACGAGCTGCCCTTAACTTAGCCTATCAGAGATTTTCTAGGATTCCTGAAAAACCAACTTGCTTGATTCAGTTGACTGGCAATGATTTGATAGGCCTCCCATTGAAGTCCCCTCTAGCCTTTAATGAGATCATTTATGCTCTTCCCATGCTTACAATTCTCACAGATAAGGGAACTGGTATCGTGACCAGTGTTCCTAGTGATGCTCCTGATGATTATATGGCCATGCATGATTTAAAATCAAAACCAGCTCTTAGGGCCAAGTATGGCGTTAAAGATGAATGGGTGCTTCCCTATGATATTGTTCCCATTATTGATATCCCAGAATTTGGAGACAGAGCTGCTGAAAAAGTTTGCTTGGATTTAAAAATTAAAAGTCAGAATGAGAAGGACAAGCTTGCTGAAGCTAAAAGATTGACGTATTTGAAAGGATTTACTGATGGAACACTAATTGTTGGTGAATTTGCTGGAAGAAAAGTGCAGGAAGCAAAGCCTTTGATTCGGAGCAAGCTAATTGAAACTGGTGAAGCTATCCCATATAGTGAACCTGAGAAGCGTGTTATCTCCCGGTCTGGAGATGAGTGCATTGTAGCTCTTACTGATCAATGGTGACCATCACCTATGGCTATAACCAACTCTTTTAGTTAATGATTAAGCATATCATTATTGACCTAACAATGATTCTAATATCTACTCTAATGGTATTCCTAACAGGTACATCACATATGGGGAATCAGAATGGAAGAAGTTGGCTGAAGAGTGCTTGGCCAACATGGATATGTTTTCTGATGAGACACGGCATGGATTTGAGCACACACTGAGTTGGCTCAACCAGTGGGCATGCTCGCGAAGTTTTGGCCTTGGAACTCGTATCCCTTGGGATGAACAATTTCTAGTTGAATCATTATCTGATTCCACCATTTACATGGCTTACTACACCATTGCTCACTTTTTGCATAATGGGGACTTGTATGCATCAGATGCCTCTGCAATCAAGCCCGAGCAGATGACCGATGAAGTGTGGGATTTTATCTTTTGTGGTGCTGCAGAACCAAAATCAACTGGTATCTCACAGTCAGTTCTTAATAAGATGAAACAGGAGTTTGAGTATTGGTATCCATTTGATCTTAGGGTTTCTGGAAAAGATCTTATTCAGAATCACTTGACATTCTGTATTTACAATCATACTGCAATTATGCCAAGGCACCATTGGCCTCGTGGGTTCAGATGTAATGGGCACATCATGCTTAATTCTGAGAAGATGTCCAAGTCTACTGGGAATTTTAGAACTCTGCGTCAGGCAATCGAAGAATTTTCTGCTGATGCCACACGGTTCTCGTTGGCTGATGCTGGCGATGGTGTCGATGATGCAAATTTTGTTTTTGAGACTGCAAATGCTGCAATATTACGTTTGACTAAAGAAATTGCATGGATGGAAGATATTCTACAGGCTGATTCTGCTTCATTCCTTAGAACAGGCCCTCCATCAACTTATGCTGATCGGGTATTTGAAAACGAAATCAATATAGCTGTCAGAACGACCGAGAAAAATTACAAGGATTACATGTTTCGGGAAGCTCTGAAGACTGGTTTTTATGATCTCCAAGCAGCTAGGGACGAGTACAGGTTTTCATGTGGTGCTGGAGGCATGAATCGTGATTTGGTTTTCCGTTTTATGGATGTCCAGACGCGACTTATTACTCCAATCTGTCCACACTATGCAGAATATGTTTGGAGGGAAATGTTGAAGAAAGAAGGATTTGTTATTAATTCTGGCTGGCCTTTGGCCGATTCTCCTGATTTAACTCTCAAAATTGCAAACAAATATCTCCAAGACTCAATAGTTTTGATGAGGAAGCTTCTTCAAAAGCAACTTTTAGGATCTAAAAAGGGCAACAAGAAGGGAGCAGCTCCCGTCACATTGGTGATTGAGGACAAGAAATTAACTGGCTTGGTATATGTGAACGAGCAATTCGACGGATGGAAAGCAGAATGCCTAAGGATACTCCGAAGTAAATTTGACACAACTAAACGTACGTTTGCACCAGATAGTGAAATAATGGAGGCACTACAGAACAGTTCAGTTGGGCAGGCAGCAGATTTTAAAAAAACACAGAAGCAATGTATGCCATTCTTGAGGTTTAAGAAGGATGAGGCTGCTGCACTTGGGGTTCAGGCCTTGGACTTGAAGCTTCCATTTGGGGAGATAGAGGTCCTTAGAGAGAACTTGGAGTTGATTAAGAGGCAAATAGGTTTGGAAGAGGTGGAGATTTTGTGTGCATCTGATCCAGATGCTCTTGCAAAAGCCGGTGCTTTGGCTTCATTGTTGACTCAGAATCCTCCATCCCCTGGGAATCCTACTGCCATTTTCTTAACAAGTTGAGAAAAATATTCAAGACATTCTGGTGAGGGTTAACTGTCTTTCTGGCTTTATACTCTACTGTTTTATTAGACTCGCTATTTTTGTTTGAATCTATACGTTTTATTTACGTCATTCAAATTTTCCGATCTTATAAAGAGTGAATTTCTTTTGCCCAAAAAATAAATTTTAATAGGCCGGTGTAGTTTTCTTTGAAGTTTTAGTTTCAACACGTTGAATTATGAGCTTTGACTAAATGGATTAGGACGAATACAAAATTTTGAGGATGGGTAGAATGTTATAATTGTGAAGATATGTAACCGTCGAAGTCCACCGCTAGTAGATATTGTCCTCTTTGGACTTTTCTTTTCGGGCTTCCGTTTAAGGTTTTTAAAACGCGTCTGCTAGGGAGAGGTTTCCACACCTTTATAAATTATGTTTCATTCCCCTCTCTAACCGATGTGGGATCTCACAATCCACCCCCTTTTGGGTCCCAACGTCCTCGTTGGAACTCGTTCCTCTCTCGATGTGAGATCTCACAATCCTCCTCTCTTTGGGGCCCAACGTTCTTGCTGGTACACCGCCCGGTGTCCATCTCCCTTTGAGGCTCAACGTCCTCACTGGCGCACCGCCCTGTCTGGTTTAGATACCATTTGTAACAGTCCAAGCCCACTGTTAGCAAATATTGTCCTTTTTGGGCTTTCCCTTTCGGACTTCCCCTCAAAGTTTTTAAAACGCGTCTGCGAGGGAGATGTTTCAACACCCTTGTTTTGTTCCTCTCTCCAATCAATGCGGGGTCTCACAACCCACCCCTTTGAGGCTCAACGTCTTCGCTGGCACTCATTCCTCTCTCCAATCAATGTAGGATCTCACAATCTACCCCCTTCAAGGCTCAACGTTCTTGCTGTCACACTGCCTGGTGTCCACCTCCCTTTGAGGCTCAGTGTCCTAACTGACACATCGCTCGATGTTTGTTTCTGATACCATTTGTAACAGTTCAAACCTAGCAGATATTGTCCACTTTGGACTTCCTCTCAAAGTTTTTAAAACACGGTCTGCTAGGGAGAAGTTTCCACACTCTTATAAAGAATACTTCGTTCCCCTCTCCAACCGATATGGGATCTCATAATCCACCCCCTCGAGGCCCAGCGTCCTCGTTAGCACTGATTCCTCTCTCCAATCGGTGTGGAATCTCACAACATAATTTCAACTCCTCATACTTTTTGCTATGATCATGGGAGATGAGGCTTCATTGCTCAATATGGTATAGAAAAAAGTGTTATTAGTATGTTGCGAGTGGCATCTTTGTTTTCTTGTTATTTGCAATCCGTGTATCTACTGTTGGGCCAAGTTTGTTACATTGAACTATTCACGCATTATTTTCAACTTTAGTGAAACATAATCTATAGTTTGTTGCAGCATCCTGTTGATGTCGAAGTATGGGGTTCATGGTTTTCCCTTTAAGTTCTACAATGCATGCCCGTTACTCGAACTATCCCCTCTTTCATTGCCGATGTTACTCGTAAGGCTTCGATTATGAGCATTGGGAATCCATTGGGAACTGAATGGTAACTGTGAAAGTTCTTATTAATGTTAACTTGTTTGCATTGTTTAACAGAAGACAATTTCCTTGCAAAAAAACATTTGTATATCACACTGTTGCTACTAATTTCACTTGTTAGATCAAGGTATACTAAAATCTTGGTTCTTGGACCTATGTTTTCTTGCTCTCTAGATTCACTAAATTATTTCATTCTCTTGTTTGTTCTTTTGAGCTGTAATGTAATGTATGGCTTGGAGTGAAAATTGTTAGAAAGTATCAATGTATTTCAATTAATAATCTTTATTATAGATCGATATGTTGAAATTCTGCGAGAAAGAAAAAATTTCGGGGTACGGGACGGAGGGCGTATGCTATCGTGTCAGAGCTAAGGGAAGAGAAATAATAGAATTTAAAGTGCTCGAGAGATCTCGGATGGATGTATGGTTCCTTGTTAGTTTAAATGTTTTTTATTATAACTTTTCTGTGCTTGTATTCTTTCAATTTTTTTTAACGAAAAGGTTTTATAAGATGAGTATGTCGCTGATGTTTTTTTCTTATTGGAATAAAAAAAAGTTTATATTATTGTTGAAAGTTAACTAAGATTTAAAAACTATTTTAGTCTATGCTCCAATTTCTATTTATGAATAAAATATCTAATAAAATTTTTAATTTTATTGTCACAAGTTTATATAATTTAATTAACTAAAATCTTAAAAAGAGAGCTCAATCATCTATTTTTAGATTAGTTTTGATTAGACTGTGTTTATTTTTTTAATTATTTAAAAAATTATATTATATTAATAAATAAAATATCAAATATTTATAAGTGTTAATACTAACATTTATTATAAATATTAAATATTAAATATTAAATATTTCTAATTTTTATAACCATTTTAAAAATATGGTAAAATTGTGTTAGATTATAATTAGAAGGGTTGAGAATATAGCGTCTTAGGAACACTTGTTTGATTCTTTGGAAAGAGAAAAAATAAAAAGAAAAATCCTCAATCCGCGAGACACATTCATCCAACCACTAAAGGCACAATCCACGTGAAATCGGACGGCCATAAAATAAAATTATTTCGACACACGGATCGCCATCCAACGGCCAAGCTTCCATCTCCTTTCTCCATAAATACAACGAACTCTGCCAGTTTCCTTCCACAGCAGGGACCTGAGTTTATTTTTCTGTAGATTTGAACCCTCATCTCCCAATCTTAAGCACAGCGACAATGTCCGGCAGAGGCAAAGGAGGAAAAGGCCTTGGAAAAGGAGGAGCGAAGAGGCATCGGAAGGTTCTGAGAGATAACATTCAAGGAATCACTAAGCCGGCAATTCGGCGTCTGGCCAGGCGAGGCGGCGTAAAGCGTATCAGCGGCCTGATCTACGAGGAGACTCGTGGCGTTCTCAAGATCTTCCTCGAGAATGTCATTCGCGATGCTGTCACCTACACCGAGCACGCTCGCCGGAAGACCGTTACTGCGATGGATGTTGTGTACGCGCTTAAGAGGCAGGGTCGCACTCTTTACGGCTTTGGAGGTTAGGGATTTTAGGATCTAGGGCTTGGATATTGGAGATTAAATGATTTCGGTGGTTTGAATGTGGAAACTGGTTCTGATTCTGGAGAAAAACTGTATATTATTGCTGATTATGTTAGCCTTGAACGTTGATTTCGATCAGTAGTGAGCTAATCGTATTTCTCGGTTGATGGATTATTCCGTAACTGGAAATCTTCTGTCTAATTAGAAACTGTTTGTTTCAGACTCTAAGCTTACAATGTTTCTGATTGTTGGATCTGATTTCTAAACGATACTCTCAATTCTCATGGAGTATATTAGTTCATTTTCAGATGCATTCTTCATGCATTGCTTTTCCAGATGAAAATTGAACAATCTGTTTCTCTGACAATTCAAGAGTATTTGAAAAGTTTAGAAGTTTTCGATTTCCCGCTTTCACTTTCGATTGCTAAGGTATTCGATTATGCTAATTAAGTTGCCAAATTGTTTTAGAATAAACGATAATTTCCATTATGATTGTTAAATATCAGTGTTTTTTTGTAATTCAAATTTTGTGGTAATTTAACTTGAAGAACCGAACGTAGGAATGATTTATTCTATAAAAAACAAATCTTCATAGCATTGAACTTTCACAAATGGATTCATTACACTCTCATCCACCTCTGGGATGAACATTGCAGCTTGCTTCTGCAAAACACCGTGAAAAAAGAACAAAAAAGAAAGCCTTTGAAGCCAATTCCTCATTGACTTGAAATCACAAGTAAACACAAATCTCTCATATACACACAGTTTAGTTTGCCTTGACCTGATTGATCTTGCTAGTGAAACCATCTATAGTATACGTAGCATATTCAACATCTGCTATCGTTGCTGTAGTATCTATCTGGTTCGGGCCGGTGTCGATACCAGCCTCAATGGTTAGCTTGTTATGCACTTGATGTTCTAGGGAAATGACTTGGTTGTGTGATCATCTGCGTTTGATGTTGCTCCAAATGAAGCTTGCCATCTTCTTCTCCATCTGATAAACTCAACTAAGATCGAAGTACCGCTCATCACGACACCGAACCCGGTAAAAGTTGCAAGAAGAATAGATAGAACTGCTTGGATGCCAACCTATTGCAACCAGGGAAGCAACAACACCAGATTGAAAATAACATCTTAATTCAATAAAAAAGATTTATGTGCATAGAGTTCTCACCACGGTGTAAAAGATATGTGCGAAGAGAACGACAAGAGCAAATTGAAACGATGCGTACACCCAGACGAATCTTCTCTTAACTATATATAATTCACGAGGTTAGGACACCGAAAAATTTGAAATCTCATTCCATGATAGCGTTGCATCATAATCAAGAAGTGTAAACAAGTTCCGAAATGAAAAAAAAGTGACCACTTTTCGATACGATGATGGTCGGTGAGCCCCGAAACTAACAAAAACGACAAGATCAGATAAACGTTATGCAGCATTATTAGATTGCCTACCCATAGTTGATGAGGTCATGGATGAAAGCAGTCCAAGTACACAAGAAAAAGGCAGGGATATCGCGATTGCACCGCTGCCCATTCTACCGACCTGAAAGACGACGACGTTTTTCAAGGGAATGTGTCAAGAACTCAATGTGCTAAATGTAGAGATGAGAATCCTACCAGAAGTTGCTCGAGAAAACAGAAATAGGCAAGCATGCTCACGATGACGAGCACGGGAACTTCTTGCCAGACCCTAAAAAGATTTGCACATTGAAAGTCGTATCAATAGGATGATCATAAAAGAACAAGCTATACAAAGATGAAAATCGATGGTATGTTTCGGTCGAATACCTGTATCCATTGACATCTTCTTGCAGAGCTCTGATTGCTCCGGTGCTTCGAGCTCGAATACTTTGAATCCGTAACAGAGTAACGGGTAAGTTTCGGACCTCTTCCTTGCAGATATCACATGTCTTATTGCCCTTGATACTAAACCATTTGATGGCACAGTCCTCATGTGCCAAAGCCAGTTCACCTTTGCAGCTGCATTCCATCTTTAGCGTCTCGCCGCCCTCGCACAACTCGACCAAACAGATTCTGCAAACAGCTTCTTCTTCAGGTATATCTTCACCATCATTATCTTCTTCTGAACCATGAAAAAGACACCATTATATTAGTTTTTGAAATGAACTTTTCCCCTTAACGTGAGTAGAAGATCTTGCTAGTAACGCCTTTGTAACGGTCCAAGTTCACCACTAGCAGATATTGTCCTCTCTGGGTTTTCCCTTTCGAGTTTCCTCTCAAAGTTTTTACAACGTGTCTGCTAGGGAGAGGTTTCCACACCCTTACAAGGAATGCTTCGTTTTCCTCCCCAACCGAGGTGGGATCTCTCAGTCCACCCCCCTCGGGGCCCAGCGTCCTTGCTGGCACTCGTTCACTTCTCCAATCGATGTGGGACCCCCCAATCCACCCCTTTCGGGGTCCAACGTCCTTGCTGGCACACCGCCCAATGTCCTCTTTGGACTTTCCCTTTCGGGCTTCCCCTCAAGGTTTTTAAAACGCGTCTCCTAGGGAGAAGTTTCCTAGGGAGAGGTTTCCACACCCTTATAAAGAATGCTTCGTTCTCCTCCCCAACCGACGTGGGATCTCATAGCCTTAACCATTCGATCAACTTTGAGTCAGTTTCATTAGAAAGAAAAACAAAAAAAATGTAATCAAACAGTAGTCGATATTCTTTCATCAAATCATACCCGCTTCCTCTATGGTTACATTTAGCTTCCCACTTCCTCCCTTCACAAGCGGAGTCGAAGGAATAACACGAAAAAACGAGTCCATCCTCCTCAAGCTCGACTCTTTATCATTCAATGGGACCGAAAGAGATCGAGATATTTGTCGTTGCGCTCCTTTTCCCTGCACAAAACACAAAGATCAAATAACATTACACAAGTTGTATATGTATTCAAATGTAACATCTTGTCACCTATATAACCAGACATGAAAAGAACAAAGAATTTTCGAAAATGCTCGAGCCTTCTACCCGGTTAAACGGAGAATGATGACACAAGTGGATACATACCATAAGGTTGGTAGCTCCTCCTCTACTTCCTCCATGTGTTGATTCGGGGTTCGAGTGAATGATCGTAGTAACAGGTAGAGATGAAGTCCTCTTTATCCTAGGGGTAAATATCTTAGTAAGAGACAAGGACCTAGCTATTGAAGGCTTCTCTTGAGCCCCATTGGATGAACCTTCAAGAACAACGTTGGCAACCTTCTCAATATCTGAAGAACTTCTATGGATGAAGCTCAACTTGGGAAAGAGGCTTCTAATAGATGATTTGCCTCTAGATGAAGATGGACCAGGTGATCCAGATCCATTAATTCTTGCATCTGAGGGGCTTGGTGTCAATACAAAATTCACTTTCTTAGGAGTTTGAGGCATCTTTATAGCCTGATAATCTCGAGGCGACGATTCGGGCGTTCGAGACGGTATCTCGAGTATAAGATTCGGTCTCTTCCATTGATTAGAATGCTCAATTTCCTCAGTTATCCCAGCTGTGCGCTCATCCTGGATGAAGAACTGAAAATAAGAACATAGAACAAGAACAAGAACAGGGCATTTCACAGCACACTCAGAGAACAAACTTAGAACTCACCATGAAGATTTTAGGTATTAAAACTACTGATAATCGATCACCAATCAACAGAAGAGTAGATATCATCACGATTCATCAGTTTAATCTAAGGATTCAATACTTAGAACATGAAAATCTAAACTAAAACAGCTACAATCCTTCACTCCTCTTGCATCTTAGCTCGGTTTAACTAATGTTCTTACAGAATTGCATAAGAAAATCAGAGGATAAAGAGAAACCCATTAAAATAAACGAGAAACAGAAGATTACCCAGAAAAGAAAACATAAAAGGAAACAGAGAACATCGTTCATTCATTGATCATACCTTTTCGAGAGGAATTGAAATGGTTCCCTCACGTGAACCCATCTCAGTTCCTTGAAGAACAAGCTTATCCCCGTTTTCCATTAGAGCTTAGAATCCACAAACGGCTCAAACCCAGAAGGAAAAACTCGCTAAAAACCACGAAGAACATTCAAATTCGATCGGCTTTACACAGAAAAGAGGCAGGAGAGAGAGAGAAAGAGAGAGAGAGAGCTTGGAGAGGGCGAAACTAGAAAGAAATGGGGAATGGGGTGTGAGAAAAAAGTGAGAAAAGGATGAAAGAAGAAGCCCCAACGCTATATTTATTGCAGCAAAAGGTGGAGCGACTGACGCCACTGGCACTCAATAAGCCTTGCGCTTGCTGTGGCCTTAAGAGACTGTTACTCTTCTTGCTTTCTGTTTTTTTGGGCAAATTTTATTCTCTTGTTCAATTTAAGTTTTGTTCTTTCTTGGATTTCTTGCATTAAGATTATTTATTTACAAGTTTACGCTTGTTCGTAAGCGTTTCTAAATTGAATTTTATGGGTAAATATCATAAACTTTCAATTTCACGCATCACTTGACTTTGATGGTGAAGAGTTTGAGTTCAACTAAAATATTGGCGAGAACAAAAAAAAGTCAGTAATGAACAAATCATAGTCAACCTCGTCAATAGTATAATGAAGGATAAAAGCGACACCGATGTGAAAGAGGAAGAGGATAGAGATTCCAACGATGACGATTTCGAAAGTGTTGTAGCCACGGAGACGAACAGAGGAAAAATTGAGCTCGAGATCAATGATAAGTAAAAAGAACACGAAATCAACATCGATGATTGATTCAAGAACGAAATTACTCCATTAAGGAAAACTCTGGCACAAATAAGCTTTATTTCAACTAAAATTCAACTGGTCGTGTACAATAATTGGCGTAGAATCTTGCCTTGAAAGTGAAAAATTCTCCATTAAGAAAATTGAAAAATATTATATCATTTTTTTAATCGCTTTATTTGATACAAATTTAATACTTTTGCAGTCAAATTTAGAATTTTTTTTAAAATTTTGTTTATTTGAATATGAGCCAAAATTGGTAAATTTTGGTTTAATTTTTTCCCCTTGAAAATGAGAGAGAATTTAAGAATTTAAGTTTTTGATAGATTCTCCACTTGTCAATAATGGAAAATAGGAATGAAAAGCATATATTCCTTTTTTAATTTTTGATGGCGTGAAATTCACGAATTTCACCAATTTATTTATTAATTTTAATTACACAAAATTTAGATATTCAAAACTTGATGGCCCGATATCTTCCTCCAACATGATTACTTTACTTACTTCTCGTTTCTAAGAGTGAACACTATCCCCAAACAAACTAAAACGAGTCATTCTAAAAGGTCACCCAACATAGAACTGCTCAAACCCCAACAATGCTTAATATGAAATTTCTATGATTGAGTTACCGATAAAGAAGGTGAATCTTGTTGATATAAGCAGTGACTTTCGATTCTAAGTGTTTCTTAGTCATCCTATCTTTGAGATCGCTCTCATTCAGATGTGATTTAAGAAAAAAAAAAAAAACTTAAATTTATTTAAAAAATACACTTATTATTATTTTTTTAATTTATTAATATTTTATAAAAAATTAAAAATATATTTACTATGGGACGAAGTTGTTAGTACACATTAAAAAAAAATATCTATGAATTTTAAAAATTGCATTAATATCTTTACTATTTTTAAAAAATTTAAATTATTTTTTTTTATTGTTGGTATATGGACGATAACAATTTATTTACGGTTGCTTCAATCTATGATTCAACGCTCGTTTATTAAATACTGTCATACTCCCCTTATTTCATTTATAAAAAGTAGGGGTTCAAATGACTTGAGAATCAGACTAACTCGAATTATAGTTCGGGTTGAGTTAGATTTTTTTTTCGATATCGATTCGCGAGTTGAAAATTTTTTTTTGTCAGGTCAATCCGACCAACTCAAAAACCCGTTACAACCCAATTCTATTTTTAAGATTATTACAAAGATTAATGATATTTGATGTTTGCAACCGATGTTAGTACTGCATTGCGACTTATGAATGTTCAATATTTGAGATTTATGAAATTTTAATTACTGAAGTAATCTATATAATCAATCTGACAATCCAATCCAATTCAATCAACTGTCCTAAAAATGGATAATTTTGAACTATCCCAAAAATGTTAATGACATAATTAAAACAAAAAAAGACAGTATAACTGTTATTTTGGTTCATTCATAATATTTTACACCGTTTATGATTGATTTTAGGACAACTAAGTTATGTTGCGTTCAAATATGCTTGAATTTCTGAATGAATGGAATATCATTGATGAAACTAAATTCTAGTTGAGCTGAACGTAGAAACAGTCAACTAGAATGAGCTTAGAGCACCAAATTGAGCCTAAAACTATAAGTAAACCTATTGTTTGAATGATCGGAGCTAAACTAAATGAAATTGTTTGACACATGAATAACACGTACTGTGTAACCTTATTAATATGTTATTACTCATCTTATGATATGTTCTTCCTTTATGTTTGATTATGACTAATTATGTTGATATGACAATGTTTATGTCATATAAGATACAATGTATGATAAACATGAATTAAATATCATGAATATGTCTGTACATCCCATGAGAAATTTATGTTTGATATTGAGTTACGTCTAGGCCTGATTTGCGTTCTTTTCTTTTCATTAGTTTTGGGTAGCGAGAACGTAGCTCATAATCAGACCTAGACGTTAACGAATCCATTTAGTGGATTCATGTGCACGTGCGTGAATCATGTGTAGAGAAATACTATACATCCAACTCTATTCGAAAAAGGAAGTAGAGCTCGAACAACAGTAATGAAAATTAAAAAAAAAAATTGAGTTAAAAGAAAAAGAAATTCATTTTAATTTTCCATATTATGGTAGGAATATAATTCCAATGGTAATGGAGCAGCCAGCTCAGCTAGGGCGTGGGTGTGATGATTGGAGTCACCTGCAAATCGCGCCTCGCCGATTAAATCCTTATTTTTCTTTTTGGTTTAATTTTTTATTTTTTTAATTTAATTTTTTTTGGGAGACGTGTGAATTCGATTGAGAATATTTTGTTTTAGATTATTAAAAAAAGAAAAAATAAATTAAATATAAATCAATTACTGAGCGATGGTTAGAGAACTAATAATAAGTGTTATCTCTTCGTCTGAACCTCATAACATCCTTCATCCACCTTTAGGGATACTCTATCATCGTAACTATTCTATCTACTTTGTGTTGTTCACATCATTCTCTAATCTTCTAGATGACCTCATTTGAGATTTGGTGTAATAACCGAAGCCCAGTCCACCTTTGCTTATTACATATCGCCGTTAGCCTCACGATTTTAAAATGCGTTTGCTCGAGAGAGGTTTTCACACCTTTATAAGGAATGCTTTGTTCCTCTCTCCAACCAATGTGGAGTATCACACTTGGACCAACTTAAAACTCAATAACTCGAGTTCTCTTACCTCATTTAAGTAAACAGGGGACCTGCACCTCTTTTCATAAAGGGTCTCAAATGGTGTCGTGCCAATAGTTACTTGATAACTATTATTATAAGCACATTCCATAAGGAGAAAGTGAGAGTCTCAATTACTTGAAAAATCATGCGTAGCATGTCTTTTAAGGTTTTGGATTAAATGCTCGGTTTCTCCATCCATCTGTTGATTAAAGGTCATGCTAAGTTCCAACTATGTGCTAAACGTCCTTTGAAGACTATGTCAGAAGCTCGATGTAAAACGAGGATCCATATTTAATACAACTATGCCCAACTATCTAATTTGCAAAAAAAAAAAAAAAAAAAAAAAAAAAAAAAACCACATTTCAAAATTAAAAATTTATAATTTTCTAATTATAATAGAGAATATTTTGTTGGTGAGAGATACCATTTAATAAAAGAAATTACTTTTAGAATTAATTTAAAATTTTAGGGTTTAATTTAATTGAGGATGGAAAAGGTGGCCTTGTAAAGTAGCAACCTTGAGTTCTTTTTTCAAGGCTTTTCCTTTTATTAGGGAAAGAAGAAGCTTTTTTTTATTTTTATTTTTGGCTTTTGATTTTTTGGAGGACCACAATTCAAATTAATTACAAAATGGTTATTTAATATAATTATATAAAGTAGCGATTGTTATTAACGTGAATATTATTTAATTGGTCAAGATATATATTCTCGTCCAAAAGGTAAATATCCAAATTCCCATTATTTCGCTCTAATACCATTTGTGTGAAATCCGAGTAAATGAGGGGTACATGAATAAATCGAGACCATATATGAATGAGAGCGATCTTGAGAATAGGATGATTAAGAATAACTTAAAAGAATTGAAAGTTACTACCTATACCAACAAAGTGTGCCTTCCTTTTTCGGTGGCTCAATCATAGGAATTTCATGGTCAAACGTGTTTTACTTTGACCAATTTTATGTTGGATGAACTCTTTGAAATTTTCGTAAGATGCATGTGAGTGAGGATAAAACATGCTGGAAGTACTTGTGTTGGTCTGTGGGGATAGTCAGAAACGAAGAGTAGGTAACGTAACCATGTTGCAGGGGATGCAAGGGAATATCGGGGCCATTAGTAGTCGAATCCAGATTTCAAATCCTGATCCGAATCATCGGAATTTCTTGAAACTTTATGCACATTTTTTTTAATAGAATCTTTCAAACTTTATCATTAAAAGCATTTAAAAAGAATTGATTTAATTTTGAAATATATAAAATTGTATTAAGATAAAGAGAATAACTTTGTTCCAAAGGCAATGGAATGGTTTTGGTACCACAAAGAATAAAGTTGTTAGATGGATTGGAATTGCCATTCAATTGCCTTCAAAAATTGTTCTTTGATGAAGATGTTTCATTTTCAATTTCAATGTGGTTTGTGGGTGTGGGACCCACATCCTATTATAAAGTTTATTTTTTATTTTTTTTATTTTTAATCTCAATTGTATAATAAAAAGGAAAATAAAAATAATTTTTTTTTTAATGAATATGTTGCAAAGAAAAATGGAACGAAAGAGAGAGAATATGATAGAATGAATTAGTTGAACGAAGGAACGAAGAAGAGAAGATCGCTCATGATGAAGTTGGGTGCACTAGAGACAGAATTCGACACCTGGTGGCCCGACATTCCTCTGTGACATGGTCACGAGGTGTTCTTTAACGACCTATGCCTAGGATTGAGAATCCAGATTGATTCAAAATTTGGATTCGACACTTATGGCCCCGACATTCCTCGGTGACATAGTCACGTTTTTTACTCCTCGTTTTTAAGAGTGAAGACTATCCCCACAAATTAACACGAGTTCTTCAAGCATGTTTTGTCTTCATTCACATGTATCTTAGAAAATTTTTCAAGAGGTCACCCAACATAGAATTGCACAAAATAAAGCATGTTTAACTATGGAGTTCCTTTGATTGCTGAAAAAGGAGGTGCACGTGACTTTCAATTGTTTAAAACTTTTCTTAGTCATTCTACCCTCAAGATCTCTCTCATTTAGATGTGGTCTCGGTTCTGTACACCTCTTTTATTTGGGTGTCACGTGCTTACCAACTTCCGCCTTGGTTTGTCCCCGAACCACATCTTACTGGGAGAGATACCGCTCTAATACCAATTGAAGGAAAAAAAATAATACAACGTTAACCATAAACATACGGTATAAACGATAAAAAGAAATAAACCCATCCAAAGTATAATAAAGTCGTTTTTTCTCCATCGCAATTAAGTAGTCATTCTAATAAATCACGAGAACAAATAATAAAAGATATGGAAAGAATAATAAGATCGAATGTATACTCAACCACAAATTCTACTATAAAGAAGATTGCAAAAGACTCTCATACTTGGTCGGGCTCGTTGGACTTATGGATTGAGGGAGGGGTTGACTTGGTCAAAGTCCTAGTTCTGTACGTATTTGATGTGCGGTAGAGATCCCTCATCTCTGGGTTATCACTCTTCCATCTAGTTTTGATTAGTGTTGACTATGATCGGTGATAGTGATATGAAAATCCTAGCGAATTAGAATTTAGAACCCTCGTGAATATACAAACCCTTACATCACAGATCACAGATGCAGATAATATGGTTTGAAATGATATGAAATTTTTTGAAATTTGATTCTCAAGAATATTTGAGCATGTTAGGGTAGTGAGTAGGGTTTTGTAAAGTAATTAAATAGTCCAATATTTGGATGCTATAAAGTAGGTGTCATCTAGGAATAACTTACATTCTTTTACCATTAACAAAAAGGTCAAGCATTTGAATTTTATTTCTTAATTAAAAGGAAAAACAAAAAGTTAAAATGTAGAAAAAGAAAATAAAAAAATAAACCCAAAATTTAATTCAAAACCAACCCCTACTAATTGGGTTCAAATAAATGAAAACACTGTGATTCTCCTAAAATTATATTGAATTAAATAAGAACACCTCAAATTTATTATTAATTTTAATGATCTGAATATTTTATTTTAATTTTTAATTAATTTCATAATTATTTTTTGATTATTTATTTTAAAACATCTTAGAAAGTAGTTTTTTTTATAAAAAAAATTGAGTTATAAAATTTAGTTAAATATTTGAAAATAAATAATTTTATTTTATAAACAAACATTTTACATTTATTTAAAAAAAAAATTGAATAAATACCCGAACAATCTCAACCAACCCAACCAAAAAAATTTGTGGTTATATTAGGTTAGTTAGATTCATTATTTAATAAGAGGCGTTTGGGTTGAAAAAATTAAATTTTTGCGATTATTTTTTTGTACAGCGGTTGCTAGAGCAGACTACTCCTTCTCTCCCTTTTCGGGCACACACAGACATCAATGGTATCGGATTTATGAGTATTCTGTGCAGCTGTAGCAGAGACAACAACAAAAGCACTAGTCTCCGTGCATCACCTCGATCTTTCTTTTCTTACTCAGAGTGCTTCATCTCGATCTGAACAATTATGTTAGGTGTAAAAAATGTAAAAAATGTCTGAACCCGACTCAAAACCAAACCCAACCTGAACATAAATCTTTTCACATAATTTGCAGTTATGAGGCTAGCATTGAGAAAAGACTAACCAAAAGAGAAACAGTTTTTTCCAGCCAAATGAACAATTCAAACAATAGCAACTTCCTGAGGGACTGCTTTTGTAGGACCTCAAATTCTCACCTGTTCACATTTTCAGCTATGAAAACACAAGAATCAAGTTGGTTTCATAATACAATATCTACCTTCCTGTGATCCCAAGAGTTATACACATCTTACCTCTGCCAACAGCTCAAACAGGAAGAAAATTTGGATGAACAGATAAAATAAACTTACCAGACCGCTTACGAGTTAAAAATGACGTGTAAGAAAGGTCGTTCGTGCTGCGAACAGTAAGATATAAGATATGATGATAGGAGAGTAGACTTACCATTGAATCAAAGCATAGAAATGTTAGAATTGAACAATAATCCAATGACCGGAGAGGCTATAAACTATTTATTAGTAAAGATGCAATGAAGGAAACAGGATGAATGTGACAAACAGACAATAAACTTGATCAAACTAACCAACAGGACAACACAGAAACAAAAGAGACACTTGAAAATCACATTAAGAAACTAAAAAAGAGTCACGGGGACGAACAGTTGTAGCCGACCGAGGTAAATGTAGCGAGGGCTCCAGAAGGGACAGATCTAGCGATGGAGTCGGGCTCTTCTGTCGAATTATTTTATAAGCAACCCATAACAGCGCAGTTATAGACGAACACTCCGACGTGCTCCTTCACACCAAGAAACTTCCAATCCAAGGCTCCATTCCTCATGCCGAACTTTGGAGAACAAGCGTTGAGTACGATTGCTTCACCGTTCGGACCTTTTTGCCCACCGACGACAAGAAGCTCCTCACCACAGGCCTTGAAAGCAAGGCCCCAGCCATTTGAAGAATCCGCCCTCAGAGGAAGCCTTCCCAATACATTCCATGAGTTTTCTACTTTGTCATACCTCTTAACCAGGTTAGTTAAATACTCCACTGAATATAATTGGTTATCCACTACAGCAACAAGGGGAGGAGCCTGAGCAGCCCTGTTAACATAAGGATACATTCCCTCAATTTTCCTCCATTTTCTTGTTTGAAAATTGTACTCCTCCCCACAAGTTAATGAAATGGTGGAGCTCGACATTCCACCGATCACATAAAACTTCTCATCCATAAAGAACCCCGAACACAATCTACGCGGGGTCGTCATCTTGGGTAACATTTCCCATGTGCCCAATGAAGAGTCATACAACTCGGCTGAGTCTAAAATATTACCATTTATATCACTCCCACCCGCTACAATAGCAATCGAACCAAGGCTACCTGAGCCGAATAGACAGCGAGGTCGATTCATTCCTCGACACTTTGTCCAACTATTACAAGTTGAATTATACTTCCATATAGCAAAATCAAACATCTCACGGCCGAAAACTAACAGTTCATTACCAACAGCCAACGATTCCTTGTCGGCGTGATTGAAACACTCATCACAAGGCATCTTTGGCAAAGTCATCCATACTTTCCTCAAAGGATCATATGCTTCCCAACCCTTTAAATCACAAACCAGATACACCCAATGCTCTTTAATCCCCAAACGTTTTCTCCACCCGTATAAATCACCATTTCTAACCAACTCGTTAAACCTCGAGTTAAGGCAAGACAATGAAGTGTAATCTGATTGGCAAGCCCAAGCAAGACAATTCAAGGCAACATCATCAATAAGACCAGGGAACAATGAATCACTTGATCCAAGGTGATGACCATCATTCACTCTTCCACTTGAGTTCAAATCCAAGAGATGATGAGGTACTTCTTCTTTAGCGTCCAAATCCATACAAGTATCAACACAAATTCTGTTTTTCATGTTAATAAACTATTCAGTATACCCAAAAAAACCCCCACCAAATCCACCAAACAAAAACCATCAAAAAGAAAAGTTAAACAAAAAGTTGTCTATGCCATATCTCAGCAGCATCCTCCCCACATCCAGAAAGAAATTCTGATCCTTATGAGCAATCAGATTCCGTCTACTTATTCCTTCCATCAATCCAACAATTTCAACAACCTAGCCCGTGATAAACTCCTAAATTTCTCCATATATATATCTATACAATTACCAAAGAAGCAAAACACCATTCATCTCCAAACCATTCAAATCCAAACAAACAAACAAACAAGAGGATTTGGAATCCTTATACCCTGAATTGGAACGCCTTTCCGGAAGCATTCGAGCCGCAACCCGGAAATTCCGACGGAACCCTCATCTGAAAAATCAAGCACACAAACGAGCAAAAAGAGTCAACCACCAATTCCGACTCCATTACAATTCATCACAAAAATTCAGGGTACAAATCCGATCCGAACCATAGAAAATCACACAGGTCGAGATCCAAATCAAAGTAAAACGCGGATCCAGCAGAAGAAACACAAAATCAATAATCCAAAAGGGGGGGGGGGGGGAAGAGCAAAATTACATACCAGGAAGATTGGAAAGTGAATCGGATCCTTCCTTTACCGGTGAGCGGAGGAAGAGGAGACGGAGAAAAACATGCCGCCGACGGAGGGCGGAGGGCGGAGGAAGGCGGCGGCGTGAAAATTGAGAGTACTGAGAGAGAGATCGAGGGGAGTGGGGGCTATGGAAACCAGAAAAATAGGCAGTTTTGCAGCGATTGCCGTACATTTGGATACTTGTACTACCTCCTTCTCTTTACCATCATCACTTCCTCTAAAGCTTTCTTTTTTCTTTTTTCTTTTTTTTTCCTCTTTTTATTTTTTTATTTTTAATTTCTCTTACAAGAAAAATCATATTCTTTATATATATTTTTTTATATATATATATATATATATAAAGGAATTTGAAGATTCATTTACATATTTTTCAAAGAATGAGATTCTTTGATACACTTAGAGAAAAGGTAATAATGGAGGAAAAAAAAAAGATATTTGTGAATTATTGAAAAAAGAAAAGCAAAAAGAAATATATGTATCTAATTATAAAAGGTCGGGAGACAAAAAAAAAATTAAAAAAGTCACGATTATTTTTGTTTACCCTAAGTTAATTTTTTACGATTTTCATGCTACTAAAAGTTGTAACAGCTCAAACTTATCGCTAACAGATATTGTTTGCTTTGAGACTTACAATTTTAAAACGTATGTGCTAGAGACAGGTTTTCACACCTTTATAAAGAATGCCTCATTCCTCCCTCTAACCGATATGGTATCTCACAATCCACCCTTTTAGGGGCCCAACGTTCTCTGGCATACTGCTCGGTGTCTGACTCTGATATCATTTGTAACAGCCCCCAAACCCTCTATTGTCTGCTTTGGCCTGTAACGTATCGTTCGTTCCCCTCTCCAACTAATATTAGATCTTACGAAAAGTTGTGAAATCTATAGTTTCTATAAAGTGTTTAGCAACGATTGTCATGATTGATTCTATTATGGCTTGTTGTGTTTCGTATTTCACTTCCGTTTAAGTGAGTGTTATGGTATATAAACCCAAATTTTAAAAATAAATTATCAAAATATTGTAGTATTAATTAAAGAAACTTATAAACTTGAACAAGTACATGTGCAAAACAAATCAACAAGTATTTTTAGAATTTAATACTAAATTTGAACTTAAAGTAGGTTTTAAGTTTGAAACTCGTGAGAACTTGTTTTAGATAGAATTCGGCCTTAGGAGTCAATTAAGTGACTTCTATGAAGAAGGTGGCATATAGAAGGCTCGGGGGCTCGTTAATGCAAGGGCAGACAAAGAGGAAAAACGAAAGTCATTTTCTCGGTCCACCTCCAACAAAGTGGTGCTTGCGTGTGGGTTGTACCCCACGTCGAAACAAGTGAATGAAAAGGTTTGGTGATTCGAATGACTTATATAAGGTTTACCATTCAACCCAACTCTCTATTTTTCAATTGAATTGAGTTGGTACGTGAGATTATCCAAACTTATGAAATATTGGGGTAAAATTGAATAACCTTATAAAACGAGAAAAACTAAAATAGGCTCTGTACATTAGGTGTTAACGTCTTAAACAACTCCACTTTCACCTTCCCTTTTAATTTTTATTAGCTTAACAGTTCTTTTTCCCTTTTTAGACAAATTACAAAATAAGTAATATGGAAACTTTTCCAAAATTGAAACTATCTACGCACTTTTTTTTTATTAATAAGTTTATCTATTTAATTTTTAAGCCCTTAACAATATATCCTATCATTTTTAATTTTGCATCATATAAGCTCATGAATTTATTGGATGTTTTTTTAAAATTCATAAACTTTATTAGATATAAAATTTAATTTAATTAAAATTTTAGATATATTAAAGACATACTATAGATAATTGAAAGTTTATAGACTTATCTGAAATTTTTAAATTTTGTATAAGCTACAAAATTGAAAGTGAAAAGACCGATTCGACATTTTGTTCAAAATTTTTAAATACAAACTTTAATAAGTTTTAAGAATTAAATTTATAGTTTAATATTTTTTATTATTGTAAGAGCTTGCAGATCTAGAATTTTTTCTCCTATTAACTTTCAGTCTGATTTGAAGAGCAAAATATCATCCTTTCATGAAAAGATTTTCAAAGTCTCCGACTAGCTCTCTCGAGCCCGCTCAAAGTCATTTAAGTGTCAACATAACAATAATAATAATAATAATAATAATAATAATAATAATTAAATTATAAATTTAATCCTTTAACTTATGATTTTTTTAAAATTCACCCATCAAGTAAAAATTTAAAAAGTTAGAGATTTAATAAACATTTAAAGTGATACTTTTACCAATTTTAAATTCATCAAAAATTTATTAAACACAAAAACAGACAAGTTGACCTAATTATCCTAATACTTATAACTTAACCTGATAACCATAATAATTATAATAATAATAATTACAGATAGAAAGCAGAAGGCCAAAATTCAGAAGCATATAAATCTCGATTAGAATTTAAGAGATTTCAGTCTCCCCCATAAGTAACCTTTATTGTTAATACAGATTGATCAAGTTTGATGGCATTTATTTGCCTTCTGCAATAAATAATGCACCAAATTGTGATCATTTTTCCTTCTTTCTTACTCCTTTTACTATTTTTTTTTTCTTCTTTTAGTTGTCTCTATTCCTCTAATTATAGAAGGAATTAGACATAACGTTTCAAATTTACTCAATGAAGAGCAGTATTGGGCATAGTTGGTACCTTGTTAGTGACAAGTGGCTTCCACAGCTAAGCTCTTTGTTTTTCCTCTACAAGGATCGCCCAACAATTCAATCGAAACTTGAACGCTACAACTTTTTGATCCAATGCAAGCCTGTGTTGATAAGTAAGCATCATTCAGTAAAATCCAATTCTAAATTTATGCACAGAAAAATCATTGTATCTGGAAATAAATATAAGACCTTTTGTACAATGGAGAGTGCATTTTGGCTGCTGCATTGGCCGTGGCTAAAGCTCCCACAAGTTCCATGAGGAGTGCCAAAACTTGCAAATTTTATAGAAGAAATGACCTGATTGGGTGATGGGCACTCTAGAGAGAGTACAGGTCCGGTTGTCTGTAGGTTTGAGTCAGAGCTCCACATATCTATAGGTGGTGGATGGGACTCAGATACATGAGAACACAAAGATTCGATCTGTTTCGATGCAAACGACAATCGAGTTGGGTCGCTGCCAATTTCCTCGAAAAGTACTATGGTGTTGCCGGTTGGCTTCAACCATGATTGCGGCACATGGTATCTGAGAATCAGGAAGATGAGATATAAGGACTTTGGAAATAATTCGGAAGCCTTAGAGCCTCAAGTTGTGACAACTTACAAAGTTTGTGATGGTTTGCCACAGTTTTTAAGGCATTTGTTTGCGCTATAGGCTCCTTTGTAATTGCAAGATGCAGTACATTGACCGGAGGCAGTATAAGATGGCCAATAACGGCCAATGCTTTGTCCGTTTATCCATGCCTCACCTTTTCCAAACCCTGTGAAGTCTAGAGCAACTGGGTCGCTTCCAGCAGGGGCATCAAATGTGGTCTGAATCAACAGATACTGCACTTGTCAGTGTCAAGAAAGCCAATAGCTCAATCTAAAAGTACTTTGTTTTTTCTCCCCTCTTGGAAGTAATTGTAAGATGGATTCCCTTTAAGTAGTTCAAAGATTAGAAATAATGGGCACACGCAAGAAATCAAGTTCAAAGATTAGAAATAATGGGCACACACAAGAAATAAAGATATTCTTTGTGAGATCCCACATCGGTTGAAGAGGGGAACGAATCATTCTTTATAAGGGTGTGGAAACCTCTCCTTAGCTGACGCATTTTAAAAGCTTGAGGGGAAGTTTAGAAGGAAAAGCTGAAAGAGGACAATATCTACTAGCGGTGGGCTTGAGCTATTACAAATGGTGTTAGAGCCAGACACCGGGCGATGTGCAAGCAAGGAGGCTGAGCCCTGAAGGGGGTTGGACACGAGGCGGTGTGCCAACAAGGACGTTGGGCCCCGAAGGGGGTGGATTGGGGGTCCCACATCGATTAGAGGGAACGAGTGCCAGCATGGACGCTGGGCTCCGAAGAGGGGGGGGGGGGGGGATGTGAGGTCCCACCTCGATTGGGGAGGGGAACAAAACATTTTTTATAAGAGTGTGGAAACCTCTCCCTAGCAGACGCGTTCTAAAACCTTGAGGGGAAGTTCGAAAGGGAAAGTCCAAAGAGGACAATATCTGCTAGCGATGGGCTTCGGTTGTTACACTCTTCCAAGCTATACCAAGCTATAGCAAATTCTAATGCATACTTGATAAGATGATAAAATGTTAAAATGAATGCAAATGTCTTAGCAGAACAACATCAAGACCATATTAAACTTGTATAAGAAGTATCTTCTAGCCTTGTCACAAAATTAAACAGGTTTAATATTTCACAAGTCATAAGCATCACACCTAAGTTTTGTTTAAAGATACTCTTCCAAGCTAAAGCAAATTCTAATGAATGCTTTTCTCCTCATTTTCCAAAAAATTATTGTTTCATACATTCTGTAATAGGAACCAACTATCACAATTTTCATATTCTTATTGCTTCATACATGAAATAACCGTACCTTGTACCAAGTCAAAGGTTTATTCTTAGGCAAGCTAGGTTGTGAAAGCCATTGTGAAGAACTGCCACTCGACAGACCTACATCTTCACCTTTAAGTCCAATCTGCCATTACAAAACAAAAGAAAGGTGAAATTATAACATCCAAGCGTATGAAAGAAACTAAAAAAAAAAAAAACTAAACCATAGTATAATGACTTAATTCTTTTCTTTTCTTTTTCCCCTCTTTTTGGATTAGATAATATAAAGACAATTCAAGTCCAGGATGTTTAAAGAAAGCAACCTGATACGTCCACTGTCCCGAAGAGAGATCAACAGTGATGCTATTCTTTTGGCTTTCCAGTTTTACCGGACCTGTGACCCCTGCACCTCTATTCTCAAAAAATGCTCCATAATTCTGATAGGTTGCATTATAGATTTGGTCAGTTGAAAATATTTTGGATCACACAAAATATTTTCCATCCAACAACAGAAATTCGCATTTCTAAAGTTTTTAAGATGCAAGCAAACAAATTTAATAAAGTGGAGCAGAACCTGAAGTCCTACTGTCAAACTCAGGAGGTCAATTGTATTTCTCCCAGGTACCATTGTGATGGGGATCTCCAAAGAAACCTTAGAATTATCACCACTACCTCTTCCACTTCCTATTAAGAGATTCAAACAGCACCCATAAAGCAGCCATTGGAACAATGCAGGAACGATTATAAAGCCATTGAAATGCATCGACACAAATAATTAATTCCAATCACCTGCCAGTTTTCCATTAATGAAAACATGAAGAGCATGGCCAAGGGAATCCACATGGAGGACTGTTTCAGATCCATTTTCAAGGAAAGGTTCGTCACCTTTTATATCAGTGCTGCCAAATAGTAGTAGCAAAAGTTGACAAAATTATTTTAAGAAATTGGTTAGCAGTCCATTAAAATAAAGAAACTGAAGATTCCCAATATAATACATACCTTAAGGAGTACCACAAGTAATCGCTTTTATCTGCTGTAGTATTTATTTGCTCTGAAAGTCCAAGTTTCGCAAAAGAATTGTTCTTTGAGATACCTACTGGTTCCTCTATCCAACTCCAACCGGAGTCGAATGCTTCAGAAGCACTAACATCAACTTTCAAAGGTTGATTTGAAAAAGACGACCTCATTGTTACCGAATTAATCTGTCACAAAATGAGGTACACTTCATTTATGCAACTATTAGGCTATGTAAGAGAAAATAAAAGAGAAATAGAATTGAAAAGAAATTTTGATCACTTGGCCAGAGCACCAAAACATAGGCCACAAATGATAAAATAGAATTTTAGTTTCAACCGGACTATAAATACATTTTCTGGGAAGAAAACAGTAACCTTTGCAGTATTGACCACCACATTCTTGCAGTCTGGCAAGATGCTAACGGACCATGCGGGCAAATGATATGAGTTACCATTGAAAGTCACGGTCGCATCAGATTGGGTATTCACGTTAGCCAGGAAAGCAGAACATATAGAACCGGACTTATAAACTGTCGCCTGAAATTAAAAAGTACAGACAATAACATCTTATAAACCGTCATTTAGCATCTTAATTTATTGAAAGCATAGCACACGAAGGAATTTGATCATTGAAGGTTAGAGCACCATTTTACAATTGTGATTGGGACAACTTTTCCTATCTTGGCAATTTCTACGAGTAGGTTTTCTGACTTTCTTTATCATACATTTTGGTGCATATTTTCGCGAGGTTTCATGTTAAACTAAAGCCAGAAATAATAGCTCTTTCGTATAAGACGTCAAATTATAATTCTTTTCCCTACTAAAAGGAATCCAAACTAAACTTGAGCATTTCATCACCAATTAATCTATTGTAAAAGCTTTTGATAATTCTAAGATGAAAAGAGGACATTTTTACTGCACAATCCCACCACTGGTGTGATATGACTAGCCAAACAACTTCTGAAGTTTTTTCTTGATCCTATAGATAGTTATAATTTTTGTTACAACTTTTATTCCTCTTTTCAAAACTTGAAAGTTTTGTTATGAACGTTGCTGCAGTTACAATTATATCCCAGAAAAGGGACTAAAAACTTTAAAGTGGTTTTATAGATGATTTTGGGCCAAATTAGCTAGAATATACGTCTAATGAGTTCAAATCCAGACCATTAATAGAAAAATTGAACGAACAAAAGATCGAACATAACATTAAAAAAATACTACCATTACTTTAAGTCAAATCTCCTAGGATGGTTAAATGACAACTAATTACAGTATTTCAGGGAGTGTACCAGAGAGCCCATAATGCTTGCCGTAAGAGTAGGGGATGATCGAGAACAAATAGGCACTGCTTTACGTCCATTCGATCAAAGGGATATAGTTATGCTAAGTTAAGCTATGGTCTCAGGCAATTGTAATAGCGTCTTCACATTACTATGCTTAGGCGCACTGATATAGTTCTCTTTCGTACTTATAATGAATTCTACATGAGATTAGAAGGAAAAACAGAATCTGTCCACTCTTAACAGGAATAAACAGTAATGGGAATAACCAACCTCCAAGTTTTGACCAAGAGAACTAACTGCGGGTTCAGTGCTCACTAATGCTTTTTCGCACATCTTTATAGCTTTATGGACTTCCCTCAAGTGACCCCACTTAGGTTGCCTTACCAGTCCTGTGCAATAGAAGAACGATCGTATAAAAGAGACGTAGGTTGTAATGAATTTGGATGATCGTATGTATATTCATATCATGATTGAAATTCACAGCCTGACTACAAGTTCAACAACCATCTTCATTCTTTACACAAAATTTCAAATTATAATTGCAAGTGCTGAGAAGATATTCGGATCATTATAACCAATCAATTAAGGAATAAGAAGCCCGAAAGACTAGTGAATTTTTAATAGACAGAAACCATACCATACTCATCTATAGGGGCATCATAATCATAACTAGTAGCAATAAACGGTCCACCAGTAGTCCTGCCAAAGTTTGTCCCACCATGGTACTGTATAAGAGAAAATAAAGCAAAACTGAGACCATGAATCACGGGCTCATTCTTTTCGAGGAAGCGTAAATAATTGAATTATTCTGTCAACCACAATGAGTACTTCACAAGTGAGTACCATGTAGTAATTCTGGAAAGTTCCACCATTTTGGTAAAAGCGTGCCACAGCAAATGCAAGATCTTCCACGGGTCTGTATGGCGAGGCTCCACCAAATGAAAGAAACCTAGGATAAAATAATCTAAATTGTGAAGGTAAATTGACTCGGGAGTAACTAAAAAGTCACGTAAATGCAATGAAAAATTGCTTGAATCAGTAAATGGACAGTCTACCATCCACTCCAGTTTTCAGTCCACATTTTGGGCTTATTCTTAGAATTTGGAGTGAATTGATCACAGTAAAATCCATTGCATGTGTTAATCTGCAAGTCAAATGACAAGCACGGGAAAATTATAAAAAATAAGGTTAGTTTATCTTCGATTAAAACTTGACGTGGTTGTAATTTATAGCTAGACCGTGTTCAATTTGTGGTCAAAACAAGGAAAGATTTCTCACTATAGGATCGGGGGCATCAGGTTGGTTGCACATAACCCAAGGAACTCCCGTGTTCAAAGACGTAGCCATGGTTGCGGCCCATTGGACATAGGATTTAGCAGCAGACCCAAAATGAGACTGAACGTTTCCATATTCATTTTCAATCTGTTTATAGAAGAAAAGCAGCCATTTTATTAACCTTCAACATACTTTCACTCCAGATAAACAGTGGTTCAAGTAATAATGGTTTGTCATTATTATTCAAATATGCTGAGACACCGTCACAGAACATGTGTGAGCAAAAACCAGAAATTGTGATTGGAAATATGTATATATTATATATACTTCCATTTCTGTTCAAATGGAAAGGGGGGAAGGGAGAAATTGAACAAAATACATGAAATCCACCTGAGATAAAATAACTGGTCCGCCCTGGGATGCATATAATTTCTCCTGCTTCAATACATCAACAATCTTGGCCGTAAATCGCTTCATTTCAGCCTATCCAGAACCATAGGTACTGATTTCTTAATATGTGGATTAACAAAATCACTGGCGCAGCAAAAAGCAGAGTACCGAAATGGTAAAGTAATAACTAACCTTGAATGGTTCATTATCTGTTCGGAACTCAATGCCAGGTATGAAATGCAACCAAACTGGAAATCCTCTGTTTTTACATCAAACAGTTTTGAGGAAGTAAGTGAAATAGAAAGATGTTATTGGCGTTGCACGAAAGGAGAAGGGTAAAAGAAAACCCAGAGCGAACGGAAATGGAAAGAAGCTAACGATTTGAGAATAAACGCACCCGTAATTCCATTCCGCGCACACATAAGGACCAATTCGTACATGTACATATAGACCAGCAGCTCCTACCAGCTTTATGAATTTAACTAAATCGTTTCTTCCCTCGAAGTCATACTGTTGATTAAGAAAGCGCAACATTTTATATATTAATCATATAAAAATGAACAATAACTGTCCACTGTTTGGCAGACGAGAAAGTGTAAGAAGACGGAAAAGATGATAACAAAAGACAGGTTCCAACCATCGCGTTGAGCTTTTTCAAGAGACTAAAAACACAACTCAATAGTAAACAGATCTCTCAATTATCTTCTAATCCAACGAAACGAATTCCTAGGAACCAAGACGTAGCTCTTGGATCGATAAATTCGCAACAAAAGTACCTGGTTTCGAACCGGTTCATGTAGATTCCAGAAAACATAAGTTTCAATTACATCCAAACCTCCATCCTTAGATTTCTGAATAAGGCCCGGCCACATCTGCAAATTCCAGAAACCACGACCGGATTCAGATATAAAAATCCTCAGAGCAAGAACAACTTCAGAGTGTCAAAAATAAAGGAGATGAACCTCAGGAGTGCTGCGAGGATAGTGAATGGATCCAGAAACCAACACTCTCCGTTCGCCATCAATCACCAACGCCCGATGATCGTACGTCACATTCGCAGCAAGCGAAAACGAGTCTAAAACACCAAAAACTACCAGAACAACCACAACCGCGAATCGAACTCCCCTCATTGCTAAAATCTAATCCAAAACAAGAAGAATTTCACAAAGAGAACAAAATCCAGAAGTACATATACATCACCAACAAGCATAAATTTCCATTTCTGAACTAGCTTCCACTTCCATTAACAAACACACACACTAAACAGTTTCATCAATAGCAAATATTGCTTCGCCGCTTAGTATAACGAAGAACAGAAACCATAGAAAAAAACAGAGATTAGCAGTAGCGTGAAGCAAACTAATCTACAGAGAAAGGAAACACGCTACCAGTTGATGCTTTGAAGTTCGTAGCCGATGCAAATCACCTCTTCTCGTTCTCCTTCTTGTTCTCGTTCTTGTTCTCGTTTCTCTCTCTACTGTAACTGATTTTGGTCTCACTCAGTATTTGTAATAATCTCTAACTGAACGTTGCCGCCTGGATTACTTACTGTTAGCAGGAACGAACAGTACTTCTCAGAGAGACAATCCAGTGCGGGCGATTCTATGGAATTTGGTGGTCCGCTTACTGCTCGATTTCTGCCACGTGGCTGTTGCGTAAGACTGGATGAAACTATTAACTTTGCATGCTGTGTTTTTAGTTTTTTTTTTTTTAATTTTATAAATAAAATATGGTTTTCTGTGACGTCACCCTGTCCCAGGTATCGAATCCGGATTCTGAATCTTAGGTATGAATCGTTACATTTTTTTTTCGAGTATTATATTTTCATCGACGTCTATATTTTTACATTTTCATTGAATTAATATTGACAAAAAAAATAAATCGACATACCTACCAAACATTTTTTTACTCGTTGAAAAATGTAGAATGTTTTATTTATTAATTTAAATATATATTTTTTTTAATTTTCATTTTCGAAATATTTATTGATATTTTTAATGATGTTTTCATCCGCATTAATTCGATAGTGATGTTTTAATGATATTAAATCGATTTATCCAAAAAAAATGACATATTGATGAAATATTTTTAACATTTTATTTAATAATTTAAATATATTTATTGATATTTTCATTTTTTATAGTATTTATATATTTATTTATTTATTTATTTATTTATTTGTGGGTTGAAAAACTATCTTAAATTTCAAAATATTTTCAAAACTCTCACTTTTCATAATTTTTTGTAAAAAACTTTCTACACAATATTTTAGATTTTTAAAATAAATTAATATTCAATAATAAATGAAAAATAAAATAAAGAAATTTGAACAACCAATCATAATTTTAAAATATCTACCTAAATCTTTTTTAAAATTTCTTCTTTACCAAAAAAAAACAACAAAAAAGTCAATTGAAAAGAACATGCTTTTCTAGAAGGAAGAAAAAGAAAAGGCAAAGAAAAAAAAAGCGAGTAGCATCATGGGTCGAGTAAACATGGCACAATCTGAAGTGTGTGCTCTATTTGACTTTGCTCTGGATCTTCATAAGAGGAAACTCTCACAAGCAGTCGAGAGTGAACAGATCACGGGAGGTCCATAAGAGGATTGTTAGGTGCAAACAAGATCCTGTATTCGTTATAGAAGAGATTTGTATATAAGTGATGAAAATTACGTAGTTGTGCTCTATTTGGCTTTGCTCTTGACCTTCGTAAGAGCAAACTCTCACAAACAGTCAAGAGTGGACAGATCATGGGGAACCCAGAAAAAGATTGTTAGATGCAAACAAAATCTCACGCTCGTTATTGAAGGAAGAGATATGTATATAAGTGATGAAAATTACGTAGTTGTGTTCTATCTCACTTTTCTCTCGACTTTCATAAGAGTAAACTCTCATAAGCAGCCGAGAGTGGACAGATCATAGGAGGCTCAGAAGAGGATTGTTAGGTGCAAACAAAATCACACATGACTCGAAAAATCCAATCAATCCAACTCAATCTATACGGTTTTGATTGAGTTTAGTTCAAATAAATAATAATATTTTTTAGTTTATGCTGGTTTATGAGTTTTCACGTCCAGTTGAACTAAACCAACCTGAATTTATTATTTATATATATATATATATATATATATATTATTTTTAAAAATAATTTTTAATTATAAATTTTAATTAAATGTTAAAAAAATAGATATTTTACTAACTAACATTTTATTTTTATTAGAAACGAAAATTTAAATAAACGACTCGAACAATTTAAATTCATAAAATTTTATGGTCGAATTGGATTGAATTTATTATTTAACGAGTGTGGTTAAGGTTAATTTTTTTTTTACAACTCGAACAATTGGATTAGGTCTAAAAAATGACCAAAACGATCCAACCCAACCCACGAACACCCCTAATAATTTCAACTAAGCTATGTTCGTATTGACACAATTGGTCGGAAAAAATTAGTGATCCATAAATTATAAATTATTATAAATTTCCTATCCTATCTTAAATGGGAATGGAGAGACCACTTCACATGTGCGGGTCTTGATTTTCGGTCGTGTCCGTACAAAATAAAAAATTATGTGAATTTTTTTCTTTTTTCTTTTTTCTTTTATTTTTGTCGGTAAAGATTCTTGTAAGGGGTCGAGGTGGGCCCGACAGACGGTGGTCCAATCAGCATGACGTGTATTCTGTAAATATCATGCACTCGATACCACACAATTCCCCCACCTATTTATTAATTTAATTTTTTTTAAAAAATACAAGTATATAATTAATCTCATGAGTTATATTTTCCAACAAACTTCTTAAATTGGTTGAGTTATTGGTGAGATTTTTCCGTGTAACGGTTCGACTTTTAAAAACTCTAAAGGTATCAAGTTATTTATTAAATGTAAGTTGACGTCGTTTTAAAAATAATAAATATTTACGAGTTGAAAAGATCAAATTAATAAATAAATATTTAAGTTTGGATTACAGATTAAAAAGGTTTAAAAAGGTTTAGGACTGTGCGATCGAGCATGAGAACAATCTCTCATAGTAGTTAGCATTCCTTCCTTGTACGGCCCTTGCACGTCCTTACTCTTAGCTGTTGGGGTTAGATATGCATATACACAACAAAATGTAAACTAATTCAAGAGACTTATAATCGTTTAAAAGGGGTCAATCAACCTCTTACTTTACCCGAGATAGGATAACTAGCCTATGCCTCTATCCAGACTAGCAAGTACTCATCGACCACCTTGTGATTAGGCCCAAAATATGACCAACTAGCTTGTGGTCTGCAAAACCAAAACCCTGACCTACCCGCCTATGGCTAGAACCAAAACATGAGACAACCAATCTATGCCCTAGCAGTGCAATTAACTCGTACCCTTGATAGTTAATTATCACAATTTCGTTTAAAAAAATACTATGTCGTTCACGACATATAAAATATTTCATAATCTAGTTTTAAGCCTTAGAATTAATGTCATGCCTTGAGAAACCAACTTTATTGTATAAACATAAAGTATAACAAAGGGTTAGAATGCTTACCTAAATCAATTCTTAACTCTCCTAACTCAAAATGCTAAAACTTGCACTTATGTACGTTGTAGGAAGATATTGAATCCTTAAACCAACTACGAATAGATCGTTTTTTCCTCTTCATACAACCTACATCTCTGTAGGCGTTCCTCTTCTCCATGCATGGGGATTCAGATCGATGAGACCCGATTAGGACGGTGACATGCAAAAACTAGCAATAAAGAAGACGACAGAGTACTCGATGGTTCCATGAAGGTGCTATGGAAAAAATACCATATGTAAGAACAAAAGAGATACACATGCCTTCAATGGTGCGATTACAAGGGAGGAACACTAGAAAAGAGCACTTTGCCATAGCAAAGCAGAAACTAACAGTATGGAGGCGACATCACATCGAGCCATAGTTCGCGATCTAGTTAAGAAACCCACAAACGACCGCCAAGTCTGTGAGTCGCTAACACAACAAGAGAGATGTTGAAGACACACTTTCTCTGCTGCGTGCACTAATTTTGTGAGATGTGATAAGCTCGTTCATAGTTTTATAGCCATAACTTAAGACTTTTTCCCTAAAACTTATCTTATTTTTTAAACGGTATGATTCCGTTTTGTGTTATGGATTGGATGGATCAAACGGAGTTTATGAATATTCCTTTGGTAGATGGCTCGAAAAAATATTATATTAATTTACCTAAAGTGGATAGAAAATAGATGAAGAAGCCACAAATTATGGTATCAGTTATCCAAGAAAAAGGTATTGGTGGCCAACAAAGCAAAGTCTTTCAATTCCAAAGTCTTCAAAGGGTTAGGTATTCTCCACTACAGCTTTTGACATTCGTTCTCATTTTTGCAACAATCTAGTGCTTCTCCCACCTCAACCCACCCACTCTATTACATTCATTCATGTGTTTGATTATGTGCATGGTCGATATATTTGTAAATCAAAAGGTTTGACAATGATGTTAAAGATTACTCGATATACTTCCGATATCCGTGTTAATACACATAAAAATTCCTATGATATCAATATTTGACAGACACGGGGTGATATTAAAGATTACTTTGATAATAAATTTGTTCTAAGGAGAAAAAAATTCCCATAATATCGGTATTTGGCAAGCACAGGGGTCACTCCCTCTCTGTTATGACTATATGAGAACTATTAAAGAACGCTAGTTCCCTAGTAGTGGATCAACTAGTAAGACATGAGTCATATATGTCCTAAAGTCGGATAATGGTAGAGGTCACGGGTCACCTTATCATGATTCAATTGATAGTAGAAGAATGGTTGAGAGCATAACCGAGATTCTTACCTTGTGATTCCTTTCATCGAGACGTGCTCAATGTTATCAATGTTATCAAGATTGTGTTAATTTAAACAAAGCTTATTGGTTTCGGCCAATGCCCTGCAAAATGTATCCACACAACAAACTCCACAATAGTTAGAAAGAACATCAGTAATGTGAGATCCACATGAAAACAAAGCATTCTTTATAAAGGTATGTAAACCTCCGTAGCAAACACGTTTTAAAATTTTTGAGAGAAAGCCGAAAGAAAAAGCCGAAAGATGACAATATCTACTAGCAGTGGACTTAGACGGTTACAAATAAACGGTTACAATAAAGTATTTTTGATGATACCCACAATTTGAATGTTTAAATTTCAACCACGACATGCTGAAAAATAAGCAACAAATTACGAAGCTCAGATACGAACCCAGAGATTCCAGAATGCAGTTCAACCATTTTAATATCAATGATTTTGTAATCAGTATAACAAAAACTGAAAATCTGAAATGATATAGACAAGATCAACAACTACAATGGCAACCAAATACACATTAGTCGGAGGCAATTCCATGGTATAAAATGATTATTACTAGGCAATGATATACCTTTAGTTTTCCCTCGATAACTTATTTTCGTCGTCTCCCCGCCTATTAGATGATGTACTGAAGCGATGTATCGAAGTAACGTTATGAACCCGCTGTTAACAATAGCCTGTGCATTTTCTATGGCATAGTATATGTCAAACAAGAGTGTTTATAAGCAGAGCCAATGGTTAATCCCACTGCAAATTTGCAGTGAGTTAATGTGGAGCAAACGTAATACTCTTTCCTAATCTCTAGAATAAGGAAGACCCCAAAAAACTGTCCGTACCATTTGCCAAATAGCAGAGGACCCAAGTGGGTGGAACGGCTTAATCATGTACAAGCGAGATCCCGGTATGTCGAAACTGAATTTTGCAACACTACTTCAAAGTAGAGAAACCAACTCTGGTACTAGCCAACGTGCTAGAACCGACGAGAGATTCGGAGTTGCTCGACTGTGTTTCAGAGGACGGTCTCATCCAAATCTTCACATGTCCTTCTCGGCATGCTGTGAGAATAGACTCTTGGGTAAATATTAAGCCAGACAAGGGTTCAGTATGGACACGATGAGCTACTACTGGAGAAAGCTTCGGAACGTCCCTCATGCTTGGAGCAGGTTGAAGTGTGCCTAATGGGGTAATGCTATCCCAATGAGCTGACTGGCTTCCGGTGCTAAATGTCGGGGATCCACCGGGAGGGCATCGCCGAAGGGGAACCACAATTTCATCCATTGACAAGTCCCACAAGAGCAATTGTGTGTCCTGTGGAAATACACATAGCTTCCAAATTATATTTTACACTGAAGAATTATGTTATGAAAAAGAGAAATCACATGAAGATCCTGCTGAACAAATCTACCTTCCAAGTAAAGCAACAATATTCACTTGATTAAATTAAGACGGTCAAATGACAATTGACAATATGAAGTTCAATACTACTTCACCTTTGGTTATTTTTTTTTATCAAATATGACGACGCAAGGGGGCATACCGAAGGTAGAGCAATTACCTGACCAACTGAACCAAACCGGTAAACGACATTTTCCTCCGTGTCGTCTGAAGTTGGTGATGACCAATATGAATCAAAAGCCACACCACTGACCTGAAGTAAGAAGTTCACAATATGCCAAAGCTTGAGACTAAAACCCAACAACAGAATGAGATTCTAGAGTGACAATGTAATGAAACATTATGAGATGACAAGCGTTCTTGTTTGATTTCAAGTTATGGGCAAAAAGTTCGGCCAATTTTTTAAAACAGGAAAATATTAAACCATAAAGTAAAATTCATCAAACATAAAAGCATAGAAAAACGACTCAAACCTCTATGACGGGGCGTAAATTTATTTTCATTGGATAAATTGCTATCCTGTCCTACTTTTTTCAAAGGAGATCATGTCCAAGAAGAGATAATTTTCATCAAAAGCATAAACAATATCTAAACTTATATTCACCAAAGTAACAGAAAGTGATCAATGCAGGCGTCTATTCATGGCCCTCCAGTAATCATAGGAGGAGGCTTGCTAGTGGTAAAGGTAAGTACAACACTTGCTTTATAAAGTGTATTTGCGGACATTCAATTTCTTGAAGAACATTTTACCCATGAATTATGTCCCTCCCCCCATGCCACCACCTTCCTATCTTCCATGCTCCATACTGTGACAAGATCGTCTTCACCGCCAGTTAAAATATATTTTCCATCCCCGCTGCGAAATAAAATTAAAGGGTTATTAGAAACCTTTTTGATCCTTCAGTATATGTCTAATTTCATCAATAATGAGCAGCAAAGATATAGAAAATGCAAAAAGAATGTTTTCAGAAGTACCATGTATCCACATACCTCCATGTACAACAAAGAAGTGCACCATAATAACTTTTGCCACCACATATCAACTGTTCTTTCAAATAGTCAAATACTCGTAAATATCCTACAATCAGGATTAAAAATTAGTCTACAAAAATTGAAAATTCTTAATCAGATCATTAGGGGCAGTAATTAAGAGGGTACCATCTCTACCAACGGTTGCCAAATATATTCCATCGGTTGAGAAAGCAACATTGTTGATTGGCCCTTGGCAAATATGCCACCTAGCAATTGGATTGCTCTGCTAAAAAACAAATTAATAAACGCATAGAAGAGGCCATTGGATGCATCTAATCACAGAAACTGTTGATGGAGTTGTACTGATAATTCGCAAGGAAAAGAAAAAACAAGAGACATAATGGCAACTACCGAGAGTTGTATGGCAGGGTCGGTTAAGTTCATAGCTAAGCATGAGAATAAGTTGGCCAAAAATAGGTAAAAGAATTGAGATGAAATACATTGAAGTTCATCACTACTATAAAAATTTAAGATGTTCAACACTTTTAAGCGTTCAAGAGCCTTGTATTATACAGTAAGAAAATTCGACATGTGACCATAGACCATAGACCATAGTAAATGAGACGTATGTTGCAAAACTTTTCAGGAAAAAAAATCTTAAATGAAATTGCATCCGCTGAAACTATCACTGTATCATCTAGATTACCAAGAAAAAACACAAAGTGTATAGCAGCTGAGTGACTCCCATACACAATTAAACAAGGGATATTTTCTTAAACTATTTCTCAATACTCCCTTGAAAAAAAAAAGGAATCCCCATCTGACAATTAAAACTTTAATGATTTCTGAAGCGCACCATTCATAAAGTTCCTTCTGTCCAGACATAATAAAGCCACTACAACCAATTTTTAAGGTGTTTTTCAGGGTACACTTCACAGCTAGCCATATCCAGACATCAATGAAACTGGTTCTGGACAAACATGAACGATCGCCTCAATAGGCGTCACTCGTGAGCACATTGCTCAAATTATTTAGAAGAGAAGGAAAACTTCAGTGTTATTCACAGAAAAACATAAGATTCAATCTACAAATTTCTTCTATTAAATTTTATTGTGTGAGTGTAGGAGAGAATGTTAGTCATTCCATTCAAATTATAAGCAAGTTACCCTTAAAAAAAAGAACCCACAATCCAAACAACAAAGATACAGGAATGACACTGTTTAACCTGGCTACAATCAAACAACAGTGACTTTTATTAATGTATATGGAGAGGGATAACCATCAATTTTATGATCTAAATCAAATGGGACATAAATACATTTGTAAGATATCTGTAAGTTAATTTTGATGTCCTGATACAAATTTGATTCCAGTAATTCACAAGCAAGCCATGAGATATTTTTTAAGAAAAACAAGTTCATTGCAGCATAATATATTATAGGAATTTCATGAATATTAATGCCGAATAATTCTGTTTAACTACCTTACTGGACCGTGCATGTGCCACTGAAAATTGAGTTTGATCCTTTATGACAGGGAAAGAAGTGTCAACCGTACCGTCCTTGCCCTGAAAAATAAGTAATTTAGCAACTCATCCTGTGGAACGGAAAATTCAACAAGAGCAGAAAGACACAGCCACATTTATCAAAACAAGCTTGCCTTTTCATAGACATACAAATTTCCATCAGCATGAGCAACAACAAAAGCAGCATCACTTTCTGGAATCCATGCAACGCTGGTACATCGACTGCCAAAAGCATCAAATCAATATCAATAATCATACATACATAACCAAGAATCATCAAAGACAAACACAGAGAAGAGGTAAAATTTTAAGTCGATCAATATCTGGCCAACATTTTTCTAACTTATGATACATTTAACTAGTTAGGTTCCTTTTTTTTCGGTATTACCCTATGTTTCTTAATGAAAACTTGGTCTTTGCATCATCAAAAACAAATTCAGGTAGAGAAACTGCAACCCATGATCATGATTAAAAATGCCACACCCCCATACTGGTAATGCTCAATGAGGAAAGCTTGTGGAGGAGGATGGGGAATGCTCAACAATATTTTGAACAACATTGTGTATCAAATTCCTAACCCAGTTACTATAGTGAGATGCAAGCATTAAAGTTTTCTAATTGAATCATCACAAAGAATCTCAGTTTTTAATCAATAACAAATAAAAAGAGAGTGTAATCACTTGCTCTTTCATGAAATGACAGAAAGAATAAGAAGAAACGCACTAGACAATCGATGTGAAAAGTTTCACACAACTAACTTAATCTTTAGAAACTGGATGTCTACCCTGAGTTATATGCTATTTAACCCGTGGTATTTCTTTATTTGCTTATAGTCATATAACATTGCTTTCTTCAATTATTCAAATCATTTTCAAATGTATGTCCTCACTCACGTTTTCTAAACCTTTTCTCGCAACATTACTCGAGGCCGAACATACACCGACGTTGTCCACGACGTCTGAATTTCTCATGGCTGACTTGTTCGCTTTGTTAGAACAAGTGTTGCACAATTGCTGTCCTGCTATCGCAAGAGTGCGATTGTGACATAACTCACATAGAAGAAGTGTAACTCATACTCAAGGTAGAATGGGCAAGGATGTTCAGGAAATGCTCATTTCACACACGAGGAATCAGACAACATAGTCGAAGAAGATGGACGATTAAAAAATAGTATGGCTAACACTCTTACCTGTTATTGACACTGCCCTCTTTGTTATAATGTTGGGCTCCAACAAGCTTCTTCCCAACATCTTGTAATTGCTGCCTTAAAGATACCGAGTACACTACAGTTTGCGAAGCGACGAGCAATTCAAACACAGTTTACTCAAGAAACAACAAACACAAATCATTCATAGAAAATATATATTTACCATCTCCAGAATTCAATCCAATAAGTAGATCATGACCATCCTTAGCTTCAGGATCAAAGGCATGACAGATAGGATTTGAATTGCTAAAGTGCAAGGACTTTATAGGATCCTGAAAACCCACTAGGAAAATGTTGAGGATTGTTGGAAGAGGAGTCCCAATCGGCTAATTAAGGGGTTGATCATGAGTTTATAAGTAAGGAATACATCTCGATTGGTATGAGGCCTTTTGGGAAAGCCCAAAGCAAAGCCACGAGAGCTTATGCTCAAAGTGGACAATATCATACCATTGTGGAGATTCATGATTCCTAACAGAAAACTCATAAACTGAATACACACACTAATCAATCTGAATAGCACAAATTCAAACGAGTTGGTTACCTTATCTGGTGAGTTAAGGTCACCAATGAAGATGGTATCTCCAACATTAAAAATCAAGTAGGTTCCTTTCCCATCGTAGTTGGGGTTAAGAATGGAGTGGCTGCCATTTGAGCCAACCAGTGAGCCACTTCTACTAGCTCCATTAACAGCTTTACCAGTGCCGTTACCACCTGCAAAGCCAATCGCTCGAACCCCATTTCCACCCCCAACCCCAAGGAACTTTGCAGCGGCATATCTCACTCCACTACTCGCACTCGTACTAGAATTCGAGCTCGGAGTTGGACCAGCCTGTGCCGGCTTGTCCTTGAGTTGCGCCAGAGTCACCTAAAACTCGAACCAAACAGAATAAAAAAACAATCGACAACGCAGAAATTCAAGGAACATTACGATGGATTCAACAATTTCAACATCAAATTGCAAAGTGAAGTAAAAGAAAGAGAAGCACCTGAGAGAATGATTTTCCATGGGAAAATGGGAGAAAGCCAGGAGGATGAGTCTTTTCATAATAAAGCTTGTACCGTCCTTCAGGGGTTTTAAAATAGGTTTTGAGGCCTTGCGATTGTGAATTCGCGTTCGTAGTCGAAGCCGACGACGACGAAGACGCCGTCGTCGCCGCCGCGTTCGACATCAATCCGACACTATTACTGTTGAAGCTACTGTTATAGCCGTTGTTCATCATCTTCATCGCCGAAATTTCATCCAACAAAACTCAATCATCAAAAAGGATAAAAAAGGGGGGAGCGGAGCACAAAATCAGAGATGAACAAAACACAAACCCACAACCGTCGATTGTTAGTTGTAGGGCAAAAATTGAGGGGGGTACGCGGCGGCGTTGGCGGCGGTAGGATTGAGAGAGGGCGGTGGGGTTTGGGCGGTTCTCGATCTACGGAGGAGGAAGGGAGTGGAACGTAATGGCAATGGTTTTAGTTATTTTGGGTAATGGGGAGAAGGTGGACTTTTTGGGGTATAAGAAAAAGAGTCAGCAGAATGGACGGCTGTGATGTGGCTGATTCATTGTCAGAACTGTCATCTGAGATGGCGGAGGTTTTTGGCCGTTGATTTTGAGGGAAGTTTTGCTGGCCGTTTGATGGGTAGACTTCTTCTACTTGTTGACTCACTTCGGGTCTTTCTGATTTTGCGAGGATCCAGGTTTCAGCTCTGGTTTTAATAATAATAAAATAATTTTTTTAAAAAAATTAAATCTTATTATTATTATTTTTTGTTGTTAAATTAACAAAACCCTCCGTCTCTAAGATACTTCTAAACTTTTAATAATACTCTTAAAAGTTTAAAAAATAAAAAATACTCTTTCAATTTTACCAAACTTCTTTAATACCCTTTTAACTTAAAAAAAAATAAATATTTTTACTACTATGTTTAAAAAATATGAAATAGTATTAATATTTATTAAAAAAAAAAGTAAATTAATGGTTTTACTATCGATGGATGGACGAAAAACTATCTATTTACACTTCATAAATCATCTTCAGTTTTTTTAAAAAAGATTTCTAAATAAGTATTCATATTATATTTAAAAGATTTTAAATATTTTTTAAATATGATACTAATAGTTTCGTCCCTATAATAATAATAAAGGTATTTTTAAAAGTTTAAAATAGTTTAGAAGTGTTTTTGAAGTAAAAATAAAGATAAAATGAATTTTTAAAATTTTGAAACCTCAATTATATTTTTGAAATATTTTTAAAAAGGGAAAGGTAGTTTTGAAATCTTTTCCAAAAGTTATATTTTTTAAATAAAGTTTTGAGGTAAAAGTATTTTTTGAATTGTTTTTTAAAGTTAAAAAGTATTTTTAATATTTAAAAAAAAATTAAGATTGTTAAAACTTTTTGAAAAGTTGTTTTTTTTTAAGTGTAACGTGAGATTTGGAATTTCTGACTCATTAAGTAAATTTTAAACACCAGATTTGAAATTGGTTTTAAATTATTAAAAACAAGTTTCGAAATGAATCTAAAAAATTATAAACGTTATTTTAATAATTTTAAAATCACTCACAAATATGTTTTTATCGTTTAGTATGGAGGCCCTTTGCTCTTAAGATGGTGACCGTACTCCACATATGTCTGTGTATTGGGTTATAATCGAAAGGTTCTCCCACGAGGTGTAGGGCAACAACTGTTGTTCCTAATATTAGTAAACTACCTATTGTCTCGCTTTTTTTAGGTCGAAATAGTAAACTACCTGTTCTTATACCCTCCTCAAGTTAGAATAGTCGAGTACCTATTGCAACAGTATACTGTTTGTTCCTCCTTCACGAGTAGAACACTATAAGGTCATGGCTCCCTACTAGGCACAATCAAAGTTACCTAAGTAGTATACCCTCTACGACTTTTGGGACTCCTTGTGGGTGACAACTAAACTTTATGTATCAAGTAGACTATAACCCCTCTTGGCTAGTTCATGAATAGGGGTTGCGCCCTAAAAGTCCCTACGAGATACCTAGTCAATACAATGTTCTATGGGACTTGCTATCATGATACTAGGTCAGTTAGGATCCTAAACATCATTTCTAATCATTTTCCCGTGATCCTAATCGACCCCTATAAGTATTTCTTGAAACTTGCTTTATATGACTACTTACTTACTCAGGGGTGTTCGGGATTACTATTCATGGCCTTCCCACAACTAAAATTTCTTCAAGTTCCTTGAGTAGGTGCCAAATTGAGTGTAGTTTCGGGAACAATAAACATTTTCGTGAAAATCAGTTTAAAATTAGGTGAACTGACTCAAAGAGTGAGCAAATGGCATTCTATGTAACTTTTTACCTGTTCGATCATGTTCAGGTTCACTTTTTACGACCTTCCCGAAGCTGATTTTTCCTAAAAAAAAAATTAGTAGGTCACAAACTAAGTCTATATTATTGGAACATCAAAACTTATTGTGAGAACCTATTTAAACCTAAGTGAACCAGTCCAAACAAACAGTGAGAAGTGTCTAGAAAATCTAAAGGGGATGACGTGACCACTTCTAGAACTGCCGCATCATCATCATAAATCTCAGGCCAATAGCTGATGCACGAAAAATAGTTCTTGACCACTCTAAAACTCGTATTTTCTTGTCAATGCAATGATTATTTCCACTCGATTTCTTCATGAATCTTGTAGTCCTACACACTATGGATCGTTTGGGACAAATTTCTGTTCATTTGATTTAGAAACTAGAAAGATACAACGTGTCAAAATAGGCTGCTTGGTAATGAACTTACCATGAAAATTAATTTCAAGTTGCTTTTGGTTCGAACGATTGAGAACTCATCTCTCCTCGACTTCTTCAACAAATTTGTTCCTTATCTTGCCTTTAATTTAATTGTATAAGACCCATAAAACGAATCAATCTATACGGGACAAATTTTTTAGTCAAAGTTTTGAATATCGAAAGTCAACCAATGGGTTCCAATGTTCTAGTGTTTTTTAGTCTTTGGTTTTTTAACCAAAGTTGTTCATCTTCTTGCCACGAAGCGGTACAAATTGGTTTTAAAAGATGAGATTCGTTGTAGATGAGAAATTTCTTAAAGTTTAGAATTCTAGCCCGAAACTTCTAACAAGAAATATGGGGCCTTCTTTTTGTTATTTTTCTTCGAGCTCTTCATGAAAAGCTTCTTACTTGAGCTCAAGAAACTTTTGGGTTAGATTAGACATGCTAATTCTTACTCAATAAAAAACGCCCAAATTCTAGATTTCTTATCGAGGGGCTCGATTCACGTTTTGTGTTTCTTGCGTTTTCAAGTTTTGTTCTCTTCACAAGACTTGTAGATCTCTTTCTTATGAACCTATAGAGACCAAAATCAAGCTTTTACGTTGTCTATAGAGGACGAACATTGAGAAAAACTGAGTAAGCATACCTATAATCTAACCTTTGATTAATCTCGTTTCTTTACTTCTTTTCATAATCAGTCAAATTAGTGATGTAGTTGGAGTTGTGGATCGATATGAATTTTTAGTTTCAAGTATGGAGCCGGTCTGGAAAGGGGTTAAAATTGAGAAAACCCGAGGGAAGGTCGGATTTTGGGTTGACTTGACCAGTTCAGTTGAACCGACCACGTCATCGTTTTCTTCCTCTCGAGGTGAACATGAAAATTGAGCAATTTTCGTTGTCATTTAAGCTTTTTCAAATTTGAATTCCACCAATAAGAATGTTCCACTTGGCAGGCATGGTTGATGATTTTTGTAGTTATCTCAAAAATTTTCTTCAATTATTAATTAATAACTTGAATAATTAAATCCGAAAATAATCATTTTATACCCCAAAATATCTTTGTCATCTTATGAACTAGCTTCCAAATTAGCCAAGTATTGAGTGGGCTTAATTTTCAATTGGGCTAATTATGGGGCTATTTTTCTAAATTTATAACCTTTAGAGCTATTTTTATACATTGCCACTTTTTAGGGTTATCTTTATAAATTTAGTTTATTACGAGGGTTGCCCTTGCAAATTAAACTTCATGTGGGTTAAATTTCCAATTTTACCATTTTATGACCATTTTCCAAAAATAGCTCGTCTTAAGGATGCCAGGTCCTCTCGAAGACCCCCTCGCCTCGACCAACATCGTCATGCACTTGAAAAAGAAAATGTAGAAAGTAATGAAATATACATATACCAAGTAAGCAATCTACTTGTAAGCTCTCATCGCATCTTTGACCTAATAGAAGACCACAAACTATCTCTAGAACCTAGGTATGTTGTTCTCGTTGTGCACAGTCTTACATAGCTAGCTAGCTTACGCAACAGTGTCTGATATCAAGAGTTGAGGCAAGAACACTCTCACTATCAAGTAGCAGGCGAACCCATCGCACAAGCCATGGAGTCCCTCAAGGTCGAGGGCGCTACACCCTGCACATGCAAGCTCGACTGTCTTCCCAAACATAAAGGTTTTTCTTATTCTCTAATTTTCCAATCCCGCACTCCAAACCTCTACCGTTAACTCAAAAATCTTCTAAGTATATACAAAATTAGGAGTTAGGACCAAGTTTTATAAACCTCATCACCTTCCATAACACTCCTAATAAGATTCAAGCAGCCATTGATCCCCACTTGTATCCATGGAGGTTGCATGGTCCAACAAGCTCCATTGTACAAGCCAAACATGGTGGCTCCACAGCCATTTGAATAAATAATAAATTGAAAAACAAGATATCCAACAAGAAACACACACAAACATAGTAACTTACAAAAAGGAATAATGTCTGGTCGTTGGTCTCTGGTTTTATTGCTTCAAACAAAATAGCTTCAAAAGAGGTTATCCAACCAACTGTTCATATCATATCATATCCTAATTATTTATTATTATTTATTACACGTCTCTTCCCCAAACTCCATGCAATAATATATATATATATATATATATATATATATATTTATTTCTTCCTTACTTCAAACCCTAAAATGACTTATGAACTGATATGAAACCCTTTCCTTTTATTTTTATTTTTATTTTATTTTATTTTTTAATACCCAAAACCAAACCAACTCATATGACAAACCATCCCAACAACTATTTCTTTGCATGAAAGGTCAAATTTTGACCTTTTCCTTCTGTTGGTCGTGTTTTTTTGTCCTTTTTTCAATTTTAATTCTAATTCTTTTAACGACTTTAATTCTATATTTTATTTCTTTATTTATATATATTGCAATTATATGGATAAAAAAATAGCCCTTATTAATATTTTATTTATAAATTTTAGAAACATATCAATGTTATATTTCCCCTTTGCATAAAAATTACTATTATTATTTAATTAATTTTGATGATAGATTAAATTTAAGATTTATTGAAAGCGGAGGAAATTAAATATATAGAAAATAAAATAATCATGACAATTAATTGACCGGGTTATTTTAGTAGTCGATATTATTTTAGTAAAATTTTTCAATAAAATTTGCGATTTTAATCCGATTATATAAAAATTAACATTTTTATTTCACGTTTACAACTCATTCAATAATCTTATATATATATATATATACCGCTAACAATGGTTGTCCTATTTGGCCCGTTGTCAGCCTCACAATTTTAATTTTGTAAACAATGCTTTGTTCCCCTATGTAATTAACGTGGAATCACACAATTCACCCCTTTGGAGGCCTAACATCATCGCTGACACACTGCCCAATGTTTGACTCTGATACCATTTATAATCGTCCAAACTCACGTATCACCGTCAGCCTCACAGTTTTAAAACAGGTTAGGGGAGGTTTACATATCGTACGAAGAATGTTTAGTTCCTCTCACCAACTAATATGAGATCTCACGTTTATATATATATATTTTCTATTATTTGATTTATTTTCTCTTACGATCTTCTCTTATTCTCTTTTTCATAACACGAGAACAAGGTGCACTATTAATTTTAAAGTTCAAATCTCGATATTCAATTATTGTACTAAAGAAACAGCTAATTTAGAACGAGATACACGATTTGAAGTCGATAATTTCTTTACCTAATAAAAACATGATGGGGATTACACATTAGATCAACAAAGACATGATTATTTACAAGATATAAAAAAACAAAAATCGAAAGAGTTTAATTGAAGAACAAGAACAAGAACATAAAAATGTAATATCATTGATTATCTTGGACACCACTCTAAGTTGTTCTAACAACCCTACCTGGCCCTCTCCCCTCTAAGAATTCACATGTCAATATCAAAATTAAGTGTGTTCTTGATGATCTTTACCCTATTGACCAACCAAAAACTTCACTTTTTTCCACTATATATATACATGTTCATAAATCCTTTCACAAAATCACCCACCAATCTCCTAAGATCTTGTTCCTCCAAGAAATGGGTGTTTCAAATCACAGCTTCATCTTCTTGTTTTGCTTCGTTTTGTGTTCATTTGTGATTCCTGAGCTGGTATTTGCAGGCGTAACCAGACATTACAACTTTGAAGTATGTGTGTGTGTTTTTTTTTTCCTTTGATTTTTGTCTGTTTTTTTTAAGAGCTTAATGAAATGGGAATGTTTGTATGTTTGGATGTTTTTCAGATTAAATTGCAAAATGTGACACGTTTGTGCCATACAAAGAGTATGGTGACAGTGAATGGCAAGTTTCCTGGACCTCGTATTTTTGCTAGAGAGGGTGACCGTTTACTTATCAAAGTGGTTAACCATGTCTCCAACAATATATCTATTCATTGGTATAATTTTGTTTTTGATATTCATTCTCATTGACATTCATGATGAAATTCACCCCAAAAAAAGAAAAAAAAAAACCCATTTCGGTCAGTTTAGTTTTCGTTCGGTCATTATGTTTAAAAAAGATGTCGAGTTTTGAGTTTATTGTTCTTGTGATTTCAATTTTTACCCTCGAGTTTTGTGAGATTCCACCTCGGTTGGAGAGGGGAACAAAACATTTTTATGAGGGTGTAGAAACCTCTCCCTAACAGATACATTTTAAAACTTTGAGGGGAAGTCCGAAAAAATCAAGAAGGACAATATCTGATAGTGGTGGGTTTAGATAGTTACAAATGATATCAGAGCCAGGTAACGGACGATAGGCCAGTGAGGACGCTAGCCCCCAGAAAGGTGGATTGTGAGATCCCACATCGGTTGGAGAGGGAAACGAAGGAAGCATTCCTTATAAAGGAGTGAAAACCTCTCTATAGCAGACGCAGTTTAAAACCTTGAGGGGAGTCCGTAAAAGAAAGTCCAAAGATGACACGGCTAGCGGTGGGTTTGGGTTGTTACAAGTTTTGAGTTTAATTTTCATTTGATCTTCGGGTTTCAATATTTTATACTTTTACCTCGAAATTTTCATTAATGCACACCTTTGAAACTTATAATTAAGAAGTAAAAACTCAAAAATCAATCAAACTCGAAATTAAGGAGTAAAAATGTAACAGTTTGAAACTTAAAGACCAAACGGGAACTAGACTCAAAATCTCGAGCTTAAACGAGCATTTTTCTAGGAGAAAACATGAACCTAATAACATTATGAGGTGTTTTATAGGCATGGGATACGACAACTGAGATCAGGTTGGGCTGATGGACCAGCATACATAACCCAATGTCCAATTCAAAGTGGTCAAAGTTATGTGTATAATTACACCATTGTTGGGCAAAGAGGAACTCTATTTTGGCATGCTCACATTTCTTGGCTAAGATCAACACTCTATGGACCTATAATCATTCTTCCTAAACATGGAGTTCCTTATCCATTTCCCAAACCCCACAAAGAGTTCCCAATCATCTTTGGTAATTAACCTTCATTATCTCTCAATTAATCTCTCAAACCCTATAAATTTTGTGTATTATTGAGATTAAACGCTTTCTAATGACCTCGACTTGTTTCGATATGGTTTTCTTTGAAAAGGGGAGTGGTGGAATGTGGATACTGAAGCAGTCATTAGCCAAGCTCTGCAAACGGGTGGAGGTCCAAATGTATCTGACGCTTATACAATGAATGGTCTTCCCGGACCTTTGTATAATTGCTCCGCTAAAGGTATTGGAAATTAATGTGTTCCGAGTCGTTTTGGTGATGGTTTTGTTTTTTGTATCTTGTTTTTGTGAGATCTCATATCGGTTGAGGAGGAGAACGAAACATTCTTTATAAAAGTGTAGAAATCTCTCCCTAGCAGACCCGTTTTAAGAACGTTGAGGGGAAACTCGAAAGGAAAAGTCCAAAGAGGACAATATTTGCTAGTGGTGGGCTAGAGCTGTTACAAATGGTATGAGAGCCAGACGTCGGGCGATGTGCCAACGAAGAGGCTGTGCCTCTGGACACGAGGCGGTGTGCCAGTGTCCATGAGATTCCACGTAGGTTGGGGAGGAAAACGAAACATTCTTTATAAAGGTGTGGAAACCTCTCCCTTGCATACGCGTTGTAAAAACCTTGAGGGGAAACTCGAAAGGGAAAGCCTAAAGAGGAAGATATTTGCTAGAGGTGAGCTTGGGCTGTTACGAATGATATCAGAGCCAGACACTAGGCGATGTGTCAGTGAGGTGGCTGAGCCCCGAACGGGGTAGACACGAGGCGGTGTGCCAACGTCCGTGAGATTCCACATGGATTGGGGAGGAGAACGAAAAATTCTTTATAAGGGTGTGGAAACCTCTCCCTGGTAGACGCGTTTTAAAAACTTTGATGAGAACCAAAACGAAAAATCTAAATAGGACAATATTTGCTAGTGGTGGGCTAGAGGTGTTACAAATGGTATCATAGCTAGACACTGGGCGATGTGCTAGCGAGGAGGCTAAGCCCCAAAGGGGATGGACACGAGGCGGTATGTCAGCAAGGACGCTGGCCCCAAAGGGGAATAGATTGTGAGATCCCACAACGAAGCATTCTTCACAAGAGTGTGAAAATCTCTCTAGACGGGTTTTAAAAATTTTGAGGGGAAGCCCGAAAGGAAAAGTAAAAAAAAAACAATTTTGACTAGTTTTTCAAGACTCGAAATCAGAAACCGAACGACGATGGTACAAACTTCTAACATTTTGTTCTCAATGATTGGTCCATGCAGATACATTAAAGCTAAAAGTGAAGCCAGGAAAAACATATCTCCTACGTCTAATCAACGCAGCATTAAACGACGAACTCTTCTTCACCATAGCAAACCACACCCTCACAATAGTCGATGTGGATGCCATTTACATCAAACCCTTCAAAACCAACACTCTTTTAATTTCACCAGGACAAACCACAAACCTCCTCCTCCACACCAAATCCCACTTCCCAAACGCCTCATTTCTAATGCTAGCACGACCATACGTGACAGGTCAAGGAACATTCGACAACTCCACCGTTGCAGGAATCCTAGAATACGAAACCTTAAAACACCCAAAAAACCTACCACTTATCAAACCAAATCTTCCCGCTCTAAACGACACTTCATTCGCTACAAATTACACCAACAAACTTAGAAGCTTAGCCAACTCCAAGTTTCCCGCCAATGTTCCTCGCAAAATCGACAATAAATTTTTCTTCACGGTCGGGCTCGGGACAAACCCTTGTAACCAAAAGAACCAAACATGTCAAGGACCAAATGGAACAATGTTTGCAGCTTCAATAAACAATGTTTCTTTTGTTATGCCAAATATAGCCCTTCTTCAAGCTCATTACAAAGGGCAATCTAATGGGGTTTATGTCCCATTTTTTCCAAATGATCCTTTGATTCCTTTTAATTACACTGGTAGCCCTCCAAACAATACTATGGTTAGTAATGGGACAAAGTTGGTCGTGTTGCCTTTTAATACAAGCGTGGAGTTGATAATGCAAGACACAAGTATTCTTGGAGCTGAAAGTCATCCTCTTCATTTGCATGGCTTTAATTTCTTTGTGGTTGGTCAAGGATTTGGGAACTTTGATCCTAACAAAGACCCTGCAAATTTCAACCTTGTTGATCCCGTTGAAAGGAACACGGTCGGTGTGCCATCGGGAGGATGGGTCGCCATTCGGTTTCTCGCTGATAACCCAGGTCGGTAAAGTCAACTCAATCTAAAAGCTTAAGCTGATACATTATGAACATGAATGATTTCAATTTTATCTACCATACTTTAGGAAGGTGTAGTATAAAAGCCAAGTTTTTGAAATTAAGAAAAAGTAGATATTGTTTGATACCCATTTCATTACGAACTTCAAAGATTTCAATTATTTTTTGAAAAAAATCGAAACTTTATGATCATGTTTGAAAACCATTTAACTTTTCAAAATTAAGCTTATAAACATTTTTTCGACCCACCTCATTTTTATTTTTAGATTTTTAAAAATTATATTTGTTTAAATAATTTTTTTTTAGTTTTTAAAATTTGACTTAGATTTTAAAAACAAAGAAACTTATATAAGTTTATTTTTGAAATTTGACTAAGAATTAAGGACGAAGGGTGTTAAATTTTTTTTTTTGGTGATTTGATGAACTCGATCAACCCAACCCAACCCAACTCAACCCGTATGGTTTAGGTTGAGTTACCAACTTATTAGGATTGGTTCATGAATTTTAGTGGAACTAGTTTAGGCTGAACCAAACTAACCCGAATTTATTGCGAATTTTAAAAACAAAAATTTAAAATAGATGTTTTACGTATTAACCTTTTTTTAATTAAAAATAAAAATTAGAATAAATGATCCGAATAACATGAACGAATCCAACCCAAAGATTTTATTGTTGGATTGAGTTTATTATTCAATCGGTGCAAATTTGAGTCTAAATTAACACGCACGACATATTCGTTAAATACTTAGTTTCTATAAAATCTAATTTTTTTGTTTGTGTGTTTAGGAGTATGGTTCATGCATTGTCACTTAGAGGTACACACAAGCTGGGGTTTAAAAATGGCTTGGTTGGTATTGGATGGAAAGCTCCCTCATCAGAAGCTCTTGCCTCCACCAGCTGATCTTCCCAAATGTTGAAACCATAAACCGTTCTTGTTCTTGTTCTTGTTCTTGTTCGGTTTTTTTGTTTTGTCTTAAATTGTTTTCTTTTTGTTTTTTTTTGTTTTGTTGGAAAAATCATGTCTTTAAATTATCATTTTGCCCTTATATCGATGAGGATAAGATGTGTGGAAGAAGAGTGTTGTAGCAATCTGTGATGCACTAAAATGGCAATTCTATTGCTTCGATTAACGAGTTTCGTTTCTAAATTTCAACTAAAATTTTTAGATTGAAATTTGAATTTCTAGCGATACAAATATTACTGTAGATGAATAGATGTGTGATATACGAGTAAAGAAAAAGTACATGAATGAATCGAGATCACATTTGAATGAGAGCGTCCTTATGAAAGGATGGCTAAGAAAGACGGACCAAAATTGAAAGTTGCTACTAATCGATAGGATGGCTCGTCATTACGGTCTCGTCATTATGATAGGATGGCACTTTCGTCAATCATCATCGTTACTGTCTAAGAATCGACGAAAGAAAAAATGAAGGGATAGACAGTAACGATGATGATTGACGAAAGAGAAGACAAAAAATATATTTAAAATATTTTAATTTTAAAAATAAAAAGGTGCCACGTATAGATTTTCTTTCAAGAGATTCTTACAAGTTTTAGTTCAGTGTTATGATGGAAAAGATTGATTCAAGAACAAATTTTAGTTTTACCAATCAACGTTGATTTAAGATCGAGACATCCGTCATTCTAATTTTAATATGTTTTGTTGTAAGATGTCGTAATAAATAATGATGTAGTAGTAAGATCCTCCTTCTCCTCCCGAAGCTTGAGAATACATATCGAATACATGAAAGAGTTAGATCGAGAAAGAGGGGGTACTATGAGATCTAAATTGCTTATGAATCTCAATGACTACGAATTGGCAATTGACACGAGAAGAAACTATAGAATAATACCACGAATCTTATAAAAACAAGAATTTAGATGAACACACAACTAACCTCGTACAAACTCTTGCCTTCGATCTTGTATAAGTTCCTCGGTTCAAAATGTTGGTCATAATATCCGAATAATTTGCACAATAGATGGCTCAAGCCCACCGCTAACAAATATTGTCTGTTTTGCCCGTTACGTATCGTCGTTATCCTCACGGTTTTAAAACGCGTTTTCTAGGGAAAGATTTCCACAACATTATAAGGAATGTTTCGTTCCCCTCTCCGATCAATGTGGGATCTCACAATCCACCCCCTTTGGGAGCCTAACATCCACTGGCACACTGCCCGGTGTTTGACTCTGACTATTTGTAATAGTCCAAGCCCACCGCTAGCTGAAATTGTCTGCTTTGGGTCGTTACGTCGCCGTCTATTAAGGAGAGGTTTCCACACCCTTATAAGGAATGCTTCGTTCCACTCTCCAACTGATGTGGGATCTCACAATGCAACCCCCTTGGGAGTTCAACGTCTTTCCTAGCATACTGCCCGGTGTCTGTCTCTGATACCATATATAATAGCCCGAGCCCACCGCTAGCAGATATTGTCCGATTTAACCCGTTACATATCGCCGTCAGCCTCACGATTTTATAGTATACTAGGGAGAGGTTTCCACACCCTTATAAGAAATGTTTTATTCTCTTCTCCAACCGATGTGGGATCTCTCAACGTCCTCACTAGCACACTGCCCAATGTCTAGTTTTGATACCATTTGTAATAGTCCAAACCCACCATTATCAAATATTACCCATTTTAACCCGTTACATATCGTCATCAGCCTCACAATTTTAAAACACGTCTCCTAGGGAGAGCTTTCCACCACCTTATAAGAAATATTTCGTTTCCCTCCCAATCGATATGGGATCTCACAACAGAACTCTTACTTGAAGAAAAGAAATGCACATTGCATCCGTAACACTTTAAACCTTCTTATCAGACTTTACTTCTCGGTTTTTTCTTTCTTGAGCTTGAATCGAGCCTGTTTAGCGATTAACCTCGAGAACTCGAGAATCATCATTCTAAAATTTATTCCACCTCAAGTAGATCTATTTCAAGCTTGGTTACATAGTCAGCTCAAGATCCAAATGAAAAAACATTCCCAAGAGGGTTGGTCCCAATTCACAATCATTACAATTCATGAAACATTTAAAATCTGATAGCTTATTGCTTAAGTTTGTGGCAAACCATATAAATTTCTTTACAAATAATTTATATATTTATATTTGTTGAATTTGAAAAACACATATAAGTGAAAGTTAAGCAATGATGATCATCTTTCAAATTTCTGCTTTCACAAGCAATCTATCTGCTCTTACATCTCATCTTCTTTCTCTCTCTCTCTCTAATCATTTATCTATTGTTTTCATGGAAGGTAAAACAAGTTGGTCTTCAAATTTTTATAATAATAATATATAATATTTTTAAGAAAATAATCCAAGAAATAGTTTTAACGAGAATGGTTGATCAGAAATTTCAGACAGGTTAATGTTAGGATCACACAACAACGCACACACTCCATCAAAATGAACACAAAGAATAGGAAAGAGAAAATGCAAGAAGAACTCAGGCTAAAAGATTGGTATAGATAACTTCAAATATATATTGTAACAAAGAATACAGAAAATACAGATTTTTGTCTAACTATATATATATATATATATAAAAGTTTATTATAATTTTACTGACATAACCCTCTATTATATATAACTGGTTTACTGGATATAATTTTTTTTACTGTACATGTATATTTATGACAAGTTAAGTTATGTCATTTACCATATGTAAGTTTACTATGTATAACAGTTGACTAAGCTATAAATAAGCAGCAATCTCAATATGTATTTATAGATTGATGAGGAAAATGATGACTTACATAGAGGAAAAGACTACATATCGGTGCGAAATTTGCCGCACCCACTCCAATGCTTTGATTTAGAGAGTGAAAGCATAGGGAAACATAAGGTTTTAAGAGGAACAATGGACCTACTTTTCTTCGGTTAGAGCCTCAACTATGTCAACTGTACTCAAACGGTTAGATCATAATAGTCGGTTATAACATTTCTATTCTCATCGTTGTTATGGAACTATACATGAGATTTTCACCTTGACTTTTGAGGATGCCAGATTATTTATCTTCATACGTCGTTTTGATGGAATAGTAGATGATATAATGAGTAATAACTTAATTATTTACTAGAATATTATTTATATATCAGTTTGATCTAGACGTTGTCTTCGTCCAATTTTATGTCAACCAATCTATTGCTCGTCCTTCAAAAATTATGTATAGGTCTCAATATTTTATTTCCTTCCTCACAAACGATACTAATAGTTGATGGCAAAATTCATGCAGGGTAACACACCTAACCTTTACGTACCTTCAATAGTGAATAGCTTGATTTAGGGAGAAAATGATAGTCTTCCCGAGAGAAAATATAGACTTGCTTTTTATCGGTCATGATGATATATTTATATGACAAGTTTGACCACATCCATTTAGGTCCCTCTTGAGATGGTCGACCATGAGAAAGCTAGAGTTGGTCTTGGGACGACCCTGTATCATGGGTTTTGCCTCGAGTTAAATCTTCCCTTGGTCTCACAGCTCGAGAGTATGATGAAATTCAAACCAAACCTCCGATCGCCCTCAACTTGCTAGTTTTGGCCTAATTTTTGTCCATGTGTTTGCTTTTAAACTTGTCTAATCTAGATTTATATATATTAGAAACGACCCATTAAAAACACGATTTATCCTAATTAAACGTTCTTTTCATTAATTATTTTGAAAACGATGGGAAAACAAACCATTTTATTTTAAGAAAATGAAAAAAAACTTGTTTTTTATTGTCGCAAGGTATAAAATAAAGTAAGAGTAATGAAAGCTTTTCTTGTTTTGAAAAGATCCAAAAATAATGATTTCAAATATAACATAAAGTTATAATTTTACCAAAAGTTTCATTTATAATATAATTTTTTTTATTTGTTTAAATAAATCATTAATTGTCACTAAAATGCCTACAGATTTCATTCATAAATAATTCTAAAATATGATTAAACTTCACATATTAATTATTAATTGTCAAAAGCTTCTCATTCCCCTCTCCAATCGTTGTGGGATCTCACAATCCACTCCTTTGGGTACTAGTGTCTTCGCTGACACTCGTTCCCATCTCCCATTGATGTGGGATCTCACAATCCACCCTTCTTTAGGGTCCAGTATCCTCGCTGGCACACCGTCTGATATCTGATTCTGATATCATTTGTAACAACCCAGCCTACCGCTAGCATTTGTAACAGCCCAAAGCCCATCATTAGCCGATATTATTCTCTTTGGGCTTTCCCTTTCGAGCTTCCTCTCGAGATTTTTAAAACTCGTCTGTTAGGGAGAGGTTTACACACCCTTATAAAGAATGTTTCGTTCCTCTCTCCAACTGATGTGGGATCTCGCAGTTTCGACCCAACCTCCCCATCTCATTCGTCTTTTAATTTGTTTAGAGCATTTTAAACCAAGATCTAATACTGACACTGAAAGTTTAGAGACCAAAATGATATTTACACAAATAATAATAATAAAACGACTCTACTCTTGGAAGCTTCGTATAGTTGTAACAGCCCAAACCCACCGCTAGTAGATATTGTCCATTTTGGCCTATTACATAGTCTATGAGAAGAAGTTTGTCCACTTATAAAAAAATGTTTCATTTTTCTCTCCGCCTCTCTCCACCGACCTAAAATCAGAGCTTCTTTGATCTATGTCAAACACACCCTGTTAGAAGCTTGACGGAGACACCTAACTTTCCCCTCCTTTCTCTAAGCTTTGTATAAAAAGCCCCTTTGGCTCCTTTCCTCTTCGCCACCAAAATAATCTTCTTTTTTGGTGTTTTTGGCGATCGAGAGGGAAGGATCATGAATACCCTCTTCTCTCTCATAATCTTCTTTCTCTTCCTCTTCCTTGGTGGCGGTTATGGGCAGTCGCCGGCGGAGGCTCCGGGACCGCCGCCGCCGATGAATATATCAGGAATACTGGAAAAGGGTGGGCAGTTCAGTATTCTGATAAGGCTTTTGAAGAGCACTCAAGTGGCCAACCAAATCAACACTCAGCTTAATGATTCCAATTCTGAACTCACCATTTTTGCCCCCACTGATAATGCTTTCTCCAACCTTCAATCCGGTACCTTTTTTATTTATTTATTTATTATTATTATTATTTCCCCCAATATATCATTATTTAATTTAATTAGTTTTAGTTATTTCTTTGATCGATAATAAATTATTTTAATATTTGATTTTAGAGATGTTCATGAAACGGGTCCGGAATGTGGAAGCTTTCCTCATCTATTCCTACCTCCGAGTTCATTTTTTATTTCTGTGAAAATTTTCATTTATTTTTTAAAATAGATTTTTTTTCACTTTTTATATATATATATATATTTTAAAAATATTCATTTTAAGAATTTTTAATTGATAATTTCTATTTTTTTATATAGTTTCTATAAAAAAATGTAAATTATTTTAATAAATTTAATAATATTTTATAAAGAAGAATATAAATGAGACGGTTTGGGGTAGGGGTCAAGGATGTTGACAAGATGTGAGATCTTATATCGGTTGGGGAGGAGAACGAAACATTTTGTATAAAGGTGTGAGAACTTCTCCCTAGCAGACATGTTTTAAAAACCTTGAGGGAAAACACGAAAGAGAAAATTAAAAAAGGACAATATTTGCTGGCAGTGGGCTTGGGCCATTACAAATGGTATCAAAGCTAGACACCGAGCGATGTGCCAAAGAGGAAGTTGAGCCTTGAAGGGGGGTGGACACGAGGCGGTGTGTCAACATGGATGTTGGGTCCCGAAGGGGGTAGATTGGGGGACCCACATCGATTGGAGAATGGAACGAGTGAACGAGTGCCAACGAGGACACTGGGCCTCGAAGGGGAGGGGGTGGACATGAGACAGTGTGCCAACAACGATGCTGGGTCTCAAAGGGGTAGATTGGGGGGCCCACATCAATTGGAGAAGGGAAGGAGTAAACGAGTGCCGACGCTGGGCCTCGAAAGAGATGGATTGTGAGATCCCACATCTGTTGGAGAGGAGAACGTAACATTTTTAGTTGGGCTCCGAAGGGGATGGATTGTGAGATCCCACATCCGTTGGGGAGAAGAACGAAACAAAAAACCTCAACGAAAAGTTCAATCATCGGACTTCTTTAGCTACTAAAGAAGAATCTCTTTTCACCTCCTCCGATATTTTTTATTTAAGCGGAGATTTTTATATGCCATTTAACTTTTAAATAGTTAAAATATTTGAATGATTGATGAATACAAAACAGGCACACTCAACTCCCTCAACGACCAAGAAAAAGTAGAGCTTCTCCAATTCCACATGATCCCAACTTTCCTCTCTCTCTCAAACTTCCAAACAGTCAGCAATCCGGTGAGAACTCAGGCCGGCGACGCCTATGAGTTCCCTCTCAACGTCACCACCTCAGGCAACTCCGTCAACGTCTCCTCCGGCCTCACCAACACCTCCATCTCGGGCACCGTCTACTCCGATAACCAGCTCGCCGTCTACCAGATCGACTCGGTTCTCAAGCCAATTGGCGTCTTCCAGCCCCGCCCGCCGCCCCCGGCCCCAGCGCCGGAGAAGTCTAAGAAGAAGGCCAAGGCCATTTCTGAGGATCCCAAGGATTCCGCCGATGACAACTCCTCCGCCGTTCCGCTTGCCAGAATGTCGTTCTTCTTCACCGGAGCTGCCGCCGTCGCCGGAATAATGCTGGTGTGGATAAATACCTGATCTAATTTTCAAGGTGTATGTGGGAGAAGTTTCATGTATTGCTTTTGCAATTGATTTTATTTCTGTATTATAAATTCATGTTCGATTGTGTTGTTTTGTTTTAGGGTATTATTGTTGATTTTGTTTTTTTAAAGTTTGTGTTAAATTTATTTTAAGAATCTTTATGAGAAAAATTGTATAATATTTTTTATATTAAAAGATTCCGTTAGAATTAACCGCTTGTACAATTAGACATCCAACCCGTAATCGCAACGACTCAATTGCAAGAGCAGAGCTCTACCAACCGACCTATATCCTCCGAGCCAAGTGGGACCTGTATGAAGGAGTCAGTTCTTTTTCTTGGCATAGCTGGGCCATCCTCGACTTGGACTAGAGACCTTGGTGAGTACTTTTTATTTTTATTTTTCAAAAATTTAATTCACTTAACGAATTTTTTTTTTTGATAATTCCGTCCATTTATACCATTGTTGAACTAAAAAGTTTTTTTTATATTGAAATTAATTTAATTACATAAATTTAAAATGATAACTGAATTATGTAACGAGAATTGTTACTCTTGATTTTGGCTTGATCGCGGCTTTGTTACAACCTCGTTTCTGTCGCGTGAGATTTTGTTTATCCACGATTACAACATTGTTGTCCCTCGTGAACACCAATTGCAAATCTTTGATCATGCACCTACAGACGTTGGATTAGTCGTTCCTCGACTCGATGAGATATCTTCGTGGTAGCAGAATCAGCACTAACTCGAATGTCTACTAAGTTGAAATTTTATTTTTGGATGTTGAGACATCAATGAAGCAAATAAAAACAACAACTATGAGTTCAAAAGTCGATAATTTGATTCTCTCGATATTACAAGAACGATACATTTAACGAAAAGTATTAAAACGTGAGAGTCTCGTGCGATGGAAGTAAAATGATTTGAGTGCTCACCATGCTAAAAGCTACCTACCAACCAAAAAGGGAATGAACAGGTCTTATTAGTACATGTGGTGTTCAAAGTGGGCGTTTGTGTTCCAAGCTACAATCAATTCATCCAATGCCTAAGAAATCATGGGATGCACCATGTGCAAAAAATAGGACACTATGTCCCCAACCCGACCATAATCAAGCATTTTTTAGCCCAATAAGTGGATCCATAGGTAGAGAGACAACATTATAATGCTAGAGGAAGACATGGACAATAAGAAAGACGCTTAGATTACATAAATCAGCAACAATAGAGCTAACGTACTGCGAGATTTCACGTCGGTTGAAGAGTGGAACGAAACATTTTTTTATAAGAGTACGAAAATCTCTCTCCAACAGACGCGTTTTAAAATTGTGGGCTGATAACGATATGTAATGGGTCACAGTGAACAATATTTGCTACCTGTGGGCTTAGGTTGTTACACATACCAATGTAAAAATCGAGAAATCAACTGCTACCCAATCAATTCTAGACTTGCTCTTTGTTTTCATAGGAGGATCATTTTGAGTGATAAAGAGGTTGGTTATGGCTCCTTCTACTTTGAATTAAGAGGAGGGATCGTGCCACCTTGAAACAAATGTGTACCGGTTATGGCTCCTTCTCATCTTTTTTGAGGGATCCCTTATATTTAGGATTCATGGCTTCCCGAACTCATAGCTAGGAACCAGAAGAGAAGAGAGTTAGTAGTCTCTGCCATTGTAGGTCCTTCCTTTTCCTTTTGGTGAGACGACCCTACACCCTTATTGTCCCAAAGGGTCGTGTCATTGAAGCTTCTACTTCTCAATCATTCCCTTTTGACTCCTTCATCTATAAGCCTCACTTGATTTCCTTGAAGGATTGCCTGAATTGTGTTGGCCTTGTCCTACTCCAAGGTGGCCGATAATAGGTTATTTTGCCTGGGGCCATATGGCCAATCAAGTCCAAAATAAGCCTCAACTAAGGCCCAAACCACCTTGGTCAATAGCTTCTTCGCGAAGGCCTCAACTAAAGCCCAAATTAAAGTGGACTTTGATGAAAGTTTCTACTTAGGACCCACGGTTTTAAAACGCGTCTACTAGGGAGAGATTTCTACACACTTATAAGGAACGTTTTGTTCCCTTCTTCAGCCGATGTGGGATCTCACAATCCACTCCCTTTGAGGCTAGTGTTCTTGCTGTGGTCCTAAAACGCGTCTATTAGGGAGAGATTTCTACACACTTATAAGGAATGTTTTGTTCCCTTCTTCAGCCGATGTGGGATCTCACAATCCACTCCCTTTGAGGCTAGTGTTCTTGCTGGCACAACGCCCAGTGTGTGACTCTTATTTCATTTGTAAAAGCCCAAACCCATAACTAGCAGACATTGTCCGTTTCGACCGGTTACGTATTGCTGCAACAACACTCACTTAATGAATATATGGCTCTTTGTGTATTATTTTTGGTGCAATCTTGGAACATTGTCTTGTTTTATTTGCATACGCCCATGAATCATTACAGCCTTGTCTTGTTTTATTTGCATACGCCCATGAATCATTACAACCTTGTCTCTTTGGACTTGAATTCTTCCCTACTTGCTCGCAAAACCATGAGCCGTTTTCTTGTCTCTTCCAAAGCTGTCTTTTTCTTTGTTGTTTTTTTTTTAATCTTTTTTTACTTGGCCCTACTATTTTTTTCAAAATAAAAAATTAACCAAATGTTATTTCTTAAAAAACATCATTACAAAATTAATTTTTAAATTTTATTTTTCGTACGGGGTTGGATCGAGAAAATCTTTTGGACCAACCTAAAATTTTTGGTTAGTTGGATTGGTGAACTAAACAGCTCGAATAGAGTTCATAACCTAACCCAACTTGGTCATATGTTTTCGGGTTCGTATTGAACTCAACCCAACTGGGTCATATACTTATCCACAATACATGTTACATTAATAACTAAAATCTCATAAAACTCAAATATCAAATATTCACAAGTCACAATGCATCACTAGCATCGGTTATAAACATCAAATAATCTAAATTTTCATAATAATTTTAAAAATCGAGTAGGGTAGGGTAGAGTAGAGTTGTAACCCTATTTTCGGGTTGGTTGGGTTGGCTTGACTAAAAAATGTCAACTCCAAAATTGACTCAATCTTCCAACCCAAACTCGAAAAAAAAAATCTAACCTAACTCAGCTTCAGTTTGGGTTCAGTAGTTCAAGTTGGTCGGATTCTTTAGTCATTTAAACCCGTTAATTTCGAACTCATTTGAATGGAATTATTATAGTTATGGTTTTCCCTTTTATGTAACTAGTGGCCAAGTTGTATCTAAATGTAGTTATCTTCGATTAGTGTTTTAATGTACTATGAAATGCTTTGAATAACTTAGACTTTCGAATAGAAATAGAACTTGAATTTTCCAGCAGCCATGGCCAGTGGTTTTCAAGCTTCTTGTTGGTAAGGAAACAAGCCATGCTAGATAGAATTGTGGGCACAATACAGTACATGATTTTCAATGAAGGCAACTTTTCATATTTGTGGGGCATTTTTTTCAATAGCCCTCTTGTTCTAGGGCTCCCCTACAACATTAAGGCATTCCCAAAGTAAAAATATTACTAACCGTAACAACTCAACTCTACCGCTAGTAGATATTGTCTGCTTTTGCCCGTATCGTCGTCAGTCTCACGATTTTAAGACGCATCTATTAGGGAGAGGTTTCCCTATCCAACTGATGTGGGATCTCACATCCACCCCCTTGGGGGCCCAGCACCCTCATTAGCACACCGATCGATGTCTAGTTCTAATACCATTAGTAAGCCAAAACTCACCGCTAGTCCTGAATACCTATGATATAAGATTTCAAAACGATTGTAGGAGTTAGTAAAGACCTAATTAGATTATTCTAAAATCTCCAAATAGTCCTAATGTGATAGATGAGCTTCCAGGAGACTAATGATGAGAACCGATAAAATGAAAACAGTCTTGATAGGGCTAAATTATAAGACACTACGAGATTAAGGAACTAAAACCATCGGTTGAGTTTGATTAAGCTAGTATAACCTAGAGTCTAGCCCCCAAAAACCTATAACCTAGATACGTAGAAGTTAGTCATGATATAACTCTCAAGAACGATATGTTTTTAAATTCATCAAAATTATCAGGTCGTTTTAAATTACATGTCAATAGTAGTAGTCTATGACACAAAATTCGTAAATTTTTACTAACACGACAACATGTCGACTACTATTGAGCTATACTCATTTTGACAATCGTAACATACCCACGTAAGAAAATAAATGGGAGGTCCCAACATTTTTTGTGGCAAGAAAACCTCTCCACTTGGGACATAGGCATAATTAATAGAAGCCTTTGATTGAGCCTGTCACATGTTTGACAAACCAAGCAAGTGATCTCTACCATGTCTAAACTTGAGCCCACCTATTCTTAAATGGAGTCTACATACGATAAGTCAAGATCTAAATCTTTGACCTGATCCCACCTTCTCATCATTCTCGAAACCCATGCTCGATTTTTTTCGCTCCGTTCTTACTACTAGTAAAATAGGTCGTTTGATTGCTCCTACTCAGGACGACTGAAAAGCCTGATCTTACTTACTTGAGTGAAGATCCAACCATTTAGTAACCTTAGATATTAGAACGTAGCATTACAAACGTAAAAGAATAAATTCACATCTACGATCACTATTAGAAATTTGAGTTATACTATGATAACGAAACATTTCTTATAAGGGTGTGTAAACCACTCATTAGTAGATACGTTTTAAAACTGTGAGACTAACGTTGATCTGTAACGGGTCAAAGCAAACAATATCGGCTATTTTAAAATAAAAGAAATAAAAAAAAAAAAAAAGGTGGGACCAAGGTGAATTAATGATTGAAGTGAAAGGAGAAGAGTGTGGGGATTTAAATATGATAGGATGTACAAAATGGTTACCATTTATTAATTATGAAAAATAATAAAATAAATAAAAATAAAATAAAATAATGAAAATGTTTCACATGCATTGGGTTTGGAGGGCCCAGATTCCCCTTCCTTTTCTGATAGTCATGTCTCCATTCCCTTCACTCTCTTCCAACATGCATTGGCCCCTTCCTTTGACCATTCTCTCTCTCTCTTCTCATTTTAAATATTTTTAAATAATTTTAAATAATTAAATTAAAAAAATCATTTTTTTCTAGCCGACCCGAGTCTATGCTCGTATTCGATAACAATCTTCTTCTGAAACTCGATTTGTTTGAATAAAGTTGAACTAACGATCAGATTGTATGATGACCTGTATTGATAACACTGGTTCACGTCAAAAATTTGAATTCTACTTTAATAGTTTATCTCGATTAAAATATCGAGATATCTAATCCTTTTAATTATTTATTTTTCTAAAGAATAGATATTAAGAATTTGATTTGTTTTTAAGATTATTGTAGATTAAATAATAATAATAATAATAAATAAAATACGAACTTAAATAAAGTTGTGAGATCTCAAATTGATGGAGAGGAGAACAAATCATTTCTTATTGGGGTGTAAAACCTTTCCCTAATAGACTTATTTTAAAAATATAAGGCTGACAACGATACGTAACGAGCTAAAGTAGACAATATCGGCAAACGGTAGATTTGGAATGTTATAGTGGTACAGAGCCAGTCACCGGGATTGTGGAATCTCATATTGGTTGTTTATAAGGGTGTGAAAACCTCTCCTTATCAAGCGTGTTTTACTATCGTGATGCTGACGATGTTACGTAATGGGTTAAAGCGAAACTCAGGATTAGATCGATAATATTTTTAAAAAAAATATATCACATGAATTTATTTTTTTTTCCACTAAAAAACTAAATTCCATTGCTTATAGAAGAACATTTTTCCAATCCTGATTTGTTAGGATCTTGTTCCATTCTGTGTCACATTTAAACCGTAATTAAGAAAAAAAAAAAAAAGGAAAATTTAAGATTACACGAATTTAATTTATTTCTATTATCCATTATGATGGAATTTTCTAACAGTGTGTGGTTGAGCTGAAACTGAAGCTTTTGACTCTAATGGCGGCGGCTTTGATCACTGTATTGATTGGATCCCGCCGGCGTGAGATGCACCAGCTGATTTCCGACGCCGAGGAAGTCTCTGGTTAAATTCTGCCCTCCAATTTCTTCCTTCGCGCCACCAATTATCGGCTTCATCATCGGACGGCCATCCGACATGACAGCGGTGGCGGCGGAGTTGTTCATTCCATATGCTGTGACGGTGGTGGTGTTGTTGAAGAGAATTGGCGGCGTGGGGGGCGTTCTGGTGGGTCCCATTTGAGCTGCTTTCTGGAGGAGCGCGGTGGCGGACATGTGGGGTGGCGGCGGGTACGAGGAGGTCGTCGTTAGCGGCTCGGAAAAGAAAGATTGCTGATTTTCCGGCAAGAATAATGGAGGGTGGTCGGAGAAGGCGGTGGAGAAAAAGGGGTTGGGATTTGGTGGTGGGTCGAGCCAGAGAGGGAGCTGCGGTGGCGACAGTGGCAGTTGCCGGGGCTTGTGGTCGTCGCCGCCATGGTCAGAGATAACATTGGAGTGATTTACGGTGGTGGTGGCGGCTGTGACGGCGAAGTTTGGCCGGAAAATTAATGAAGAAGAAGACGAAGGGGAAAAGTTGTTGATGAAGGTTGGATGATGATTTAGAGTTGAAACTGTGGAGATTCTTGAATTTTCTTCTGCTAATGCATCACAAAATGCTCTGTGAGTGATGAAGCTATCCTTCCTGTGTTCAAAGCTCATGTAAACAAATTAGTTCACCCCAAATTAAAATTTTATTTTTTATCACTATAAATCCATCATTTTTTCATGCATTTACGAATCGTTTAAATTTATCGTTGTTCAATTTCGCTCCTAACGTTATAGTTTTCGAAGGTATTGAATATGAGCTATATGTAAAATCGACTCTGTAATCGTGAATTTCAAGTCACTGCTAGCAGATATTGTCTTCTTCAAGCTTTCTCTTTTAGAAAGCATTGGCTATGGAGAGGTTTCCACACCCTTATAAAGGTGTTTCGTTCTCATCCCTAACTGATGTGGGATCTCACAATCCACCTCCTTCGGGGGCCAACGTCTTCACTGGCACTCGTTCCCTTCTCCAATCGATGTGGGACCCTCCAATCCACCCCTTTCGATGATCAGGGCCAACGAGTAGCCGATGCGGGATCTCACAATCCACCCCCTTCAGGGATCAGCGTCCTCGCTGGCACTCGTTCCCTTCTCCAATCGATGTGGGATCTCACAATCCACCTCTTTCGGGGCTCAGTGTCCTCGCTGACACTCGTTCCCTTCTCCATTCTATGTGGGTCCCCTCAATCCACCCCCTTCGGAGCTCAGCCTCCTCGCTGGCACATCACCCGGTGTCTGGGTCTGATACCATTTGTAATAGCTCAAACTCACTGCTATCATATATTGTTCTCGGTTTTCTCTTTCTGGTTTTCCTTCAAGATTTTTAAAACGAGTCTGCTAGGAAGAGGTTTCTACACCGTTATAAAGGATGTTTGGTTTTCCTTCTCAACCGATGTATGACGGGTAAAAAAAAATAGTGGAAGAATGTGAAAGAATGCATGGATTAATTAGAAGATGAACAAGGAAAAGGAGGAAGATAGGAACCTGGAGAAGAGAGTCCCACAGTCACATTTGTATTCCTTTGTCCCGCAAATTTTGGAATGAGCCTTCCAATCCGACTGAACAGCATACTTCTTAGAGCATTTCTCACACTTCCACTTCTTCTCACCGTGCTTCCGGCTGTAGTGTTTCTTGATGCCGGTGAGGTCGCCGAGCGCTCTCGACGGGTCGTGGTGAACACAACTCTTCTCCGGGCACACGTACACCTTCTTTCTCACCTCGTTGCTCGTCCTCTGCCGGAGCTTCCATGGCAGGTTGTGCCCTCGCCGGTGGAGCTGCAAATTCTGGTCTCTTTGAAACCCCTTTTTGCATATCTCACAAATGAATCTATTCTTCGCCATTAGAGACTTTGGTGACATTGCTATCACTTCTGCATCGGGATCTGTTTAATTTTCATTAAAAATAACCTTACTTTTAATGATTTTGTTGTTTATATAAAATAAAAATTAATAAAATCATATGATTTATAAAACTAAGGTACAAATCCCGGTCACCCCAAGTCTATCTTTAGATTCTCTCTCGGAGGGCGATTAAAAGTAGAAGACTAATAATCTGAGAGAAGGCGGGCCCTCAAATAGGTAACCCAGAAAGGTAAGCTCAGCAACTCGTCCTATTCAAATATTCACAATCAAGAAAACTCAGAAAGGCAAACTAAGCAACTCGTCCTATTCAGATATTCACGACCAAGAAAACCCTGAAAAGCAAACTCAGCAACTCATCCTATTCAAATATTCACAACCAAGAAAACCTAAAAAGCCAAATTCAGCAACTCGTCCTATTCAAATATTCACAACAAAAAAAAACCCAGAAAGGCAAACTCAGCAACTCGTCCTATTCAGATATTCCCGACCAAAAAAATCCAGAAAGGCAAACTCAGCAACTCATCCTATTCAGATATTCACGACTAAGAAAACCCAGAAAAGCGAACTCAGCACCTCGTCCTATACCTATTCACGACCAAGAAACACTAACGTATGATAATCAAGGATTACAAATAAAATCATTATCAAACGATAATCAAATTATTCCATAACGGGATACGATGATTTCCTCGAACTCTCCAAACCCAATTATGGAAAGAAAAAAAACCCATATACAAGAATCTAACATGAAATTAAAACCAAATCCTAGAGAGAGAGAAAACCAAACCAAAACAAGAACAAAGAACAAAACATAGGAGGAAGAGTGTTGGGTTTGCCTGGAGTTCCTGGTAAATTCCTCTTCTTCTTAAGAGGAACAAGTGGATTAGGGTTGGGATTAGGATGGTGTTGACCAATAAGATTGCTGATTGTGGACAGACCAGAAAGGCCATCAAATTCAGACATCATATCCACTCTTTGTCGGAACTGAAAAACAAAACAACAATTAATAAACATGAAACAACAACAACAACAAGAACAGAAGAAGAACAAAAATTAAGTAATTAAATTCATAAGAGAAGAGAGTGAGGAATCAAATTAAAAACCACATGCACACAATAAATAACATATTTTCCCCCAAAAAAATCCAACATAATATGAATCAATCATAGGATTCCTCGAAAAATCATAAATTTTCCTCAACCTTTTCAAACACCTCCCTCAAGAACACGAAAACCCTCTTAAGTTGAGAGAGAGAGAGAGAGAGAGAGAGAGAGAGAGAGAGAGGGAGAGATTTCAGAGAGAGAGAGATGAAATCTTAAGAGAATATTTTGATTATTTATCTCTCTCTCTATATTTGTTGTCTCCTTATCTAACACGGCTGCTATCCAAAGTCGGTCAGCTTTGGACTCAAATGGACCACCTTTTATTTATTTTTTTATTTGTTTAAAAAAAATTATTTATCTTTATGTGGAATATTATTTAAAATAAAAATAAAAATTATTGAAAATGGAAGAGGGTGTAGAAAAGCCTTTTTTGAGTGTGACTAGTAAGGAGTATATGAGTGACTTTTTGCTTTGTGCATGTTAATAATTATTTTGTACATTGGAGAGCTCAAACTTTGTATTTATATGTCTGTTTTGGCCCTGTTATGTATCATCGTCAGTCTCACGGTTTTAAAACGTGACTTTTAGAGTTACACAGTGGAACCCTTTTTGGGTTTTTCCTTCTTCGCTTCCCCTCAAGGTTTTTGGACTTTCTATGTTGGACTTCCTCATTACACGTCTGTTTAGGAGAGGTTTCCACACCCTTGTAAGGTATACTTCGTTCCCCTCTCCAACTAATGTGGGACCTCACAATTTAAACTCGATTCTTGATTTCAGTTAGTTCCGTGATTGAAATTCGTGAAAGAAAATAGAGGTAAGGAATCAAAAGCTTCTATTAGAAGACTTCCTATGGTACTTATTCACGATGTATAACAATACAGTCTATTTATAACAATATGAAATTGATTCTCCAAAAAAAACAGTGGTTGGAAGAATTTGTCAGGTTAGTTAAATCTTTCATTTTCTTGATTTTGTTACCTTATTTAGATTTTAGTTAGAAATTAAATAACAAAAAATGGCAGAAATACAGTAAACATAATTAAAATAAAAATTGATCCATAGTAATTTTTAGGAAAGAAAAGAAAATCAGAATCCATTAAAAATGACTAAAAGTACCAACAGAAGAAGAAAATAAAAATAATAATAAATAAGGAATATGGTCGGATCAAAAGAAAATTGATTTTTTTTTATTTAAATTTTATTACCAAATACAATATTAGAAACAATGAAACATGGAATTCGATTTTTTATTGAGTCAATTAAGTTTATATTCAAATTTGAAGCTAGGCAGAAGTTTGGCTAAGGCCAATCATGTAAGTGGTCTTACTATAGGATAAATTAGAAACGGTATGAGTTACAATTTATGATTGTTTGAAATGACGTACGATGATGCATACGATATTTATGTTAACAATGTATGAGTTGTATTGTATGATGCCGTACACTAGTTATATGATGATGTATGAGCTATAATGATGTATGAGCTATGATGATGTATGAGCCATGGTGTATGAGCTATGAGGATGTACGATAACATATGTGCGTTCTATGATGATGTATGATGTATGATGTACTCGATGCACTTGATGGCTTTTTTATGACTATGATGTCTTGCATAACGTTTACCCTAATATGATGATATTTTTCATATTAAGCATGTTGTATGATGATAAACGTCATATTGCATTAGGTCGATAGATCGACCTAGGACACAAATCTTAAGAGTATGAAAATAATATTAATATAAATATCTAACGAGCATGTGTTACTAAGCGTAACAAAGAGATGAGACTAGGGTTGTGTCAGAAGAGATGTTAAGATGAGAACTAGAGGAACCTCATGCATGTTGTATGTACATAAGCATAGGGATACTTCCCATTTATGATGATGAGGGTGTTCATGGGGAGCATGACACCAACGGTTCGTTGACCTACAGAAGTCGCTATAGACAGCTAGCTTTACCAAAGAGGGTCCAGGGGGTGTGCGAGACGCCTGGGGACTCACACTAGCACGTGTGGGTCGTGTGTAGGGAAGTACTACACATCCATAGTAGTTCGGACTGGAGGTCACCCCTAGTATGAGATGAGAAAGAGATAGATCCCTAGAGTATATTTGCATATGATTGCATTAACATGCCCATATAGTGGGGTAACTTACTAAGCATTCTTCGAAATACTCAGGCCGTATGCCACATCATTTTTCAAGTAAAGGCAAGGTGCCCATGTACGGATGACGACGGTATCGCGAGCAGAGACTGTGACACATGCATAGGGTAGACTCATATTTAAATTTCTAGTCTTAGGTTAGAATAGTTTGTTTTGCATTTCATCGATTTAAATTGTTTTGTGTTTTTTTTTAAATGTCAGTATTTCGTATTAAACACGTAAGACCATGACTGTGTTTTCTAGAAATAGAAGACGCTTTAAATGTTTTCAACATTTATATTTCCGATGATGTTTTCATTTAAAAGAAATTTAGGGTCGTTACACATCTATTATTCGCTATATAAGTAAAAAAAAAAAAATTAATTCTTTTTTATTTTCTAATAATTTAATGTATGTCTTCATCATGTCTAAATCTTTTTTTATAGACCATCCCATGCCTACTTAAATTTTGTATTTAAGTCAAATTTTATTTCTATATTTTTAAAAGCTTACAAACCTTTAGTCAAGATTAAATAATTTTTTTAATTCGGCACAAATTTGAACATCTAACCATTTAGTCACATTTATACTTAATCGGTTCAATTATCTTTAACCATAACTCGTAATAAATTAAAAATTTAATCATCAATGTTCTGAGATTAAACTGATATGATATTATACATAAACGTGTTTTATTATCCAATAATTACAGAGCGACATGGTCACGTTATTCTAAGAGTGAAGGCTACCCACAGACTAACACGAGACCTTCCAGCATATTTTGTCTTCACGGACACTCAACAGAGAATTGCTCCAAACAAAACACACTTAACCATGATGTTCCTATGATTAATCCACCGAAAAGGAGGTGAACTTTATTGGTATATTATCCTCAGGATCTCAAATGTGTTCTCGGTTCATTCATGTACCTCTCCTTTACTCAAGTATCACACATTCGTAAGAACTTAGAGACCCACTAAAACATTTCAAATCACAAATGAACGTTAGAGAGAGACGCCCATCGTAAACATTGATGGACTACGCTGACAACGTAACCGAGCGTAAGTTAGACAAATTTAAAGCTCGAGAGGATGGTAAAAAGTAAGAGGGGATAAAAAGAGGCACATGTTTAGAGATGAGGTAAACTTAATTGGACCATAATTGCAGTAGGGTCAAAAAGAGAGAGATATGATATAACATGGTCCGTGAGGGGCAAGAGAAGTAGGGCCCTAACCAACAAAGACTGGTCAGTCTGTGTGGCATTGGCATATCATATCCCTTTCGTACTGCTCTATATGCCTACTAAACTTCACGAGACTCCCTCAAATTCCCTTTCAACTATTTGTTTCTCTTTTTTCACTTACTTTTATATTACCTTAGATGTGTGTTAGTTCTTGTGTGATTTGTTCTTTAGGGTTTTGTTTTGTTTTTCTTCTTGTCCGAGATGTTCGGGTTTGTTTTCGTGGTCGATTGTTATTGTTTTATCTTATAGGTAGCATGATTTTGAATGTTCGTATTGATGTATAACCTGACTTAGGTGTTTGTTGTAGTGTATGGATTCACCGAGGAGAGTATTATAGGGTAGTCTTGTCTTTCTCGTCCCAAATGTTCGGGTTTGTTTTCATAGTCGATTATTATTGATTTACCTGTTAGACAACATGATTTTGAAAGTTCATATTGATGTATACGTTGACTTCGACATTTGTTGTAGTGTATAGATTCGTTGAGGAGAGTATTATAGGGTTTAAGTCTTGTCTTTCTCGTCCCAAATGTTCGGGTTTGTTTTCGTGGTCGATTATCATTGTTTTATATGATAGATAACAGTATTTTGAATGTGTGTATTGATGTATAGCCTGATTTTGGTGTTTGTTGTAGTGTATGGATTCACCGAGGAGAGTATTATAGGGTTTAAGTCTTGTTTTTCTCGTCCCAAACGTTCGAGTTTGTTTTTCGTTATTGATTACTATTGATTTACCTGTTAGATAACAAAATTTTGAATGTTCGTATTGATGGATTCGTTGATATAGGCGTCTATTGTAGTATATAGATTCGTTGAAGAGAAAATTATAGGGTTTAAGTCTTGTTTTTCTAGACCAACTTGTTCGGGTTTGTTTTCGTTCCTAACTATTATTGGTTTGTCTTTATCTTTTGAAATATTTTATTTTTCACTAATATATATTTTATAAATTTGATTATTATTTTAAAATTTTTGTTTCACTAATATATATTATGGTGAGGAATTATTTATTAATATTAAATAAAATTTTCATATAGAATTTATCAATATTAAATATTATAACAATAAAATTTAATAATATAGTGCAATCTTATCGTATATGTATTATTGTTGCTCCATTATATTGATACTTATATCTTGATGTGATTTTATTTCAAAACGTTATTATTAAATAAATTGTTCAAATAAAAATATTGATTAAAAATTATATTATCATATTATTTAGAAATGGAATAATAATCCATATGACTCCTACTCTAATATTTTACATGTCTATAAGGTTGATGGGGACATGGAAGTCTTTTCCATTTTTTATATATTTTAAAAAAATATTCATTTTAAAGAATTTTTAAGCGGATAAGTTCTATTTTTTCATCCTAATTAATTTAATAGTATTTTATAAGCAAAAATATAATTTAATATTATAATATTAAGTCGTTCTGACACCCGAGAAAAATAGGGGTGCATAAATGAACTGAGACTTCATCTGAATAAGAGCGATCCTGAGAATAATTACTACCTACATCAATAATGCGCCCCTTCGTTTTTTGTAGCTTAATCATAGGAACTTTATGGTTAAGCGTGTTTTGCTTATAGTAACTATATATTCAGTGACTTCTTAGGAATTTTTCTAAGATGAATGTATTACTGCATGTGAGTAAGGACAAAATATGCTGAAAGAACCTCGTTGATCTATGGGAATAGATTTCAGTCTTTGAAGTAACAAATAGGTAGCGTGATCATGTTATAGAGAAATGTCGGGACCATCAAGTGCCAAATCTATCCTGAACATGGGTCGTTACAGTTTTCAACCGTTGGAACAATATTTATCGATAGATTTCTTTTTGAGACAGATCTTCGTAGATTTCTAATATCAATGGATATCTTATTCTAACTCTAGATAACTCTTACTAGACAACGATAAAAGAATATCATTCCCGTTACGATATTTTAATATTTTTTTTTAAAATATAGTATGAAATTATAAATGTGACCTTTAAAAATTAAAACTTATATATAATATATATATAAATAAAACTTATTTTTCTTTTAATTTTTGTCTTGTTTGTTTCAATTACGTGTCTTAATTTTTGATTGCTTTCTCTAGAAGGCATAGATGTGGCGTCCTTTCCCTTTCCTCGTTGGCCAATGCTTACTTGTCGCAAATAATAATAATAATAATAATAAATATAATAAATAAAAGTCGTAACCTTGGACTCGTGTTTGAACACTATCTCCCAAATCAACACGAGTCCTTCCAGCATATTTTGTCCTCACTTACATGCATCCTAGAAAATTTTTCAAGAGGTCACCAACATAGAATTGCTTCAAGCAAAGAACGTTTAACATGTTTTGTCTTCACTCGCATAGGTGGTTTTCATATTTGTACTCAGACATTATGTTAAGGTTATTGTAACGCCCCTAATTTTTTTGCCTAAATTCGAGACGTCACTACATGCATGCCTTTAATAACATATGCAAAAATTTAAACGTTTCAAACGAAGCCATGAACTTATACGTTTAGTTTAAAACAAGAAATAGAAACAGGGTCGTCAAAATAAAACTTTAACATAGTATTTGAGTACGAAGGTGAAAAGTCAACTATAAGCGACTAACTGAAAAGAATGCATACTACTATCATATCTTAACTTCCATGATCATTCCACCATTTACCGTCATCTTTGCAGGGTGCTTTACTTTTACCTAAAATGTAAGAGTAGCACATGGCGGGAGTATTTTAAGAAATACTCATTAAGTAACCCATTGTTGGGGTTAGGTAATACAAACACACGCATACATGATGAGACCTATTCTTTAAAATTATAGCATTGTCTTGTGCTCTTTCCTGTTTCGGGCAAGGTTAGTTGTGTGGTACTTCCTCACACATGGCCCACGCACGTGCACATCGACCCTCCAGGCAGGCTCGTCTACATACCCTGAGTTTGGCTTGGTCTGGCTAAACGCATTATCGCATCACCGAACACCACAGAAGGAAAAGACCAGCATGATAACATGACGAACATAAATATCGAAGGTATGCGTCCGTACTAACATAATATAATGGGGAAGTATCCCGATGCACATGACATACAATAATGCATGAGGTCCCATAGTTTAAAAATTATAGCATAAAATCAAAATCATTTCCTTCTTACTTTCATCCATGTTAGAGCATCATGTATACATAGTAATCATTAAGACTTTCATCTTGCATCATCATATAATCTATAATATGGCTTCACATGGAAAAACATACTATGAAATACATAACTTTTCATTTCGTTCATATCATGGCATAATAAGATTCATATACATACGTAACATGACATCATACATCATCACATACCATACATAAACATAGCATAACATTATAGCGCATGCAGTAGCCACAAGGCATGTGCCATCATATATCATACAATTTTTTCAATTACAACGGTAACGCTACTTACATGGTTGATCTAGGCCAGAGTTACTAAGTATTCTTTGTATCAGCCTCAATCTGCTCCTCAAGATCTAATTCAACTTTAGATCATATACCTCTAAAAACAACTTGTCTCCAAAAGTGTTTTAATCTCATAATAACTCTAGTTCTTGTCTACCTAGAGAGGATCATGGTCTAGAATATCGAATGGTCTGATGAAACAAGGATTTAGCTTGCCTTTCATCCGAACCTTAGTATGTCTTTCATCGAGGCCACCTTCAAGAATGCCCTTTCGCCTACCTCAAACTCCAATCCCTTATGCCTCTTGTCTACATCGTTCCTCTTTTTACTTGAGGTGGTGTATCCTTGCCTGGATCGTTTGTACGACATCATTGGAGGCTTGGACCAACTTGTTCCTAACAGCTTGCATTCATCCCGTTCATTTCAATATTACTAAGAACATGCTACATTGAATTATATTGTCAATGGTTGCTAAATAAATTATAAGTGAATTCCATGAGGTACATCTTAGAATTTCAACCATTTGAGAAATTCAACACGCAGAAACAGAACATTTTTTTTCGATGTTTGACTCAAAAGTTCGGTCTGTTTGGTGAAAAACAATGTTAAAATTCAATTGGGAGCTCCACATCTGAAGACTGCATTAAAATTTAGATGTAAAGCATGAATTCTAATCCAACTCTATCGACACAAACATTACATGCAATCAACAATATGTTTGCTATATAATTATGCCCATTGTCTACCGTTCAGGTACCCTTTCGTAGTAAGGATTATCCAAATTTGGTAATTCTATCGATGATCGACCATATCATCTTTCATAATTTTTTTTCCATATGCATAAATCTTTCATAAATATCTTGACACTTGGTATTCATAAAAACCTTGTTTTTTATAAAGGGTCTTTAGGGGTAGTTTTGTCATTTTCCTCATGGTTTATACCCAAAAATGTTCTAATCCCCTCGAGATCTCGCATAAATATATATTTTTAAGGTCATAAATGAGTCTCACACAAGTTCCATAACTTTTGACACGTTATTTCTATTTCTTGTTTTAAACTAAACGTATAATTTTATGATTTCATTTGAAACGTTTTATTTAAATGGCTTTATTTGAAACATTCTATTTAAATTTCGCATATGTTATTAAAGATATGCATGTAGCGACGTTTTTTATTTAATATATTTTGAACATAAAATTAAGATTCATGTCACGCCCTTCCCTCTCTTTCCAATCAACCAAAAGTTGCTTTTTAAAAAACAAATTTGTGGCTTTTATATATATATATATATATATATATATATATTAAAGATCGAATTTGGAATAAGCCAAGTCACGTGAAATGTCTATTCATCATTTTCGTACAATTTAAAAAATGGGTGTAAAAGAGTTGGGTATGATGTGTGCTTTTTGAGTAAGAGAGAGAGAGTTTAGGTGTCCTTTTTATCGCTCGTGATCGTTTTTTCCCGATTGAATACAAAAATGACATCGACTCGAATATTGGATACATATTGAGATTTGAAATGGTGTGTAGCGATGTACTAGCTTTGATATAATTTGTAACGACCCATACCCATGATTTAGAATCTGAATTCAGTACTTGATGGCCTCGACATTCTCTTGCATCTCATACGACATGGTCATGATACATACACTTTGTTTTTTAGGCATTATTTTGCATCTCATACGACATGGACACGTTACCTACTTTTTGTTTTTTAAGAGTGAAAACTATTCCCACAGATCAACACGAGTTCTTCCGGCATGTTTTGTCCTTCTCACATGCATAGGAAAATTCCTAATAGCTCACCAAACAGAGAGTTGCTCAAAGGAAAGCACGCTTAACCGTGAAGTTCTTATGATTGAGCCATCGAAAAGGAAGGTGCACCTTGTTAGTATAGGTAGTGACTTTCAATTCTTTTAAAAAATTCTTAGTCATCCTATTCTCAGGATTGCTCTCGTTCAAATGTGGTCTCTGTTTAGGTCTAACAAATTGAAAGTTCTACAGTGATAGTTCTAAATATTCTCGAGGGAAAAACAAATGTCTTCTACATCATCCGTAATATGTGGAAGTATCGACGTAATTAAAGAGGTGTGATTGAACTATGGCATCATCTAACCGTTCAACAACACATGGTTTTGATTTAGTCCGGTCCATAGAAGAGACATCTTGATTTAGACATCATAACATGTTCTTTACTTCATCACATGTAACCTTTTCTACTTTAGACATCATAACATGTTCTTTACTTCATCGATCCATTCAGTTTTTGGTGACCTTGACTATCTATTTTCGAGTAATACATTTATAAATCAACGAAGATTAGAAAAAAATCTATTGAATCAGATCGAACTAGAGAGAAAACCATTGAATCATGTATAACGACTCTCCTAAAGCGAGCCAACTACCACACTGTCGTGACTCTTTATGCTCTCAAAATCATAAACACGTGAAATTCATGAATTTAAGTGAAAATGTAGTTTATTTAAGCTCGGGATCCTGAGGGAAACAGCAAAAAATAGTTCATGGTCATACTGAAGTCAAGTGTTTTCAAACATATCCAATCCTATCATGTTCGGGATGTTCATCAATTTCATATTTATAAACAGTCCAATATGCACCACTTTCGTACACACAAAATCCATTAGCCTCATACCACTTTTGTAATTCCTAGGTCTCGTTGAGTACGAACATTCATTTTAACACATGATACGATGTCATAAACAGATTCTTCCCTACATGTTTCTCATAATCTATACCGCTAACCTAAATGTCATTCAGAAACCGTATCCAACATTTAAGTAAAATTAACATGACATGACATGACATTTTATGATAAAAATCACATCAAGGGAACATACAAAATTATCATACATCATACAACGCATACATTTTGTCTGACCTAGTTTTAGTGTCCAACAGTAAGTTCACTTACCTCGAGAAAAAATTACTATAAGCTCGTTCCAAACTTACCAAACTCTTTGATGTAACCAATGGATGTCCAAACTACTCCGAACTATCATGGAATGCTCTATTACTCATCGTCTCATTTAAATAGACTTAAATGCCCTTAAATCAACATAGTTCTATAGAATATACTCTAAAACGTCCTAATTTGAGGAGAAGCTAACCCGAACCGGTTGAAATGGCAAAGAACCAATCAAAAACATGAGTTGAACCAGTTGATTTGGGCATGAACCAGGTGGGCAAGGGGGAAGCCAGATCGGGCTCACATGTCTAGGCTTAGGCTAAGTTGGTGAGTTGGGCTGCAGTTAGGTCCAGTAACTGGGTTATGTTTTATGCATGGTTTCAACTTGAAAACCACATGAAATGGTTCACAAGTACTCAGTGGTCCACTTTTGAAAGAAATGGTCCGTTGTTTACATCAACTTTGCGCTACTTATTAAGTATTTTTAAATAGAAATGACATGTATTTAATAACGATCCTAACTGATTTAGATTTGAAATTATAGACTAATCTTTAGTTTAATAAATTCAAATAAGGGTATTCATATGACCCGAGACACCTCGACCAACCTGAATTACCCAACCCAAATCATAAAAGTTGGGTTGGGTTAGATTTTTTTTTCGTTTGGGTTGGGTTGAATTTTTGGAAAACTAAAAAATTTGAATCAGTTTGTGATTGACATTTTTTTAGGTGGGTCAACCTACTAACCGGACCAATCTGAAAATAAAGTTACAATCCTATTCTACCATACTTTTAGTATTAATATGAAGATCAAGAATATTTAACATTTGTAATCGATGTTAGTGATGCACGGTAATTTATGGATTTGAACATTTAAATCTTTTGATTAACTATCCTGTTCAAATTGACAATATTTCGGTACAGATTTAAAAGAATGAAACTATAATTAATATTGAAAATATTCTCAATAACATCCTTATTACATAGGCATATACTGTAGACTCATTCCTAAGATTAAAAAAAATCGTAAGCAGAATATGGTACATGTTGAAAAAGTTCGAGATGAACGGTCTAGATTAATCTACTCCCTTCAACATCCACGAACTTTTAAACGAAACCGTTTCATTCAATTCTATCAAACGAAAAGTCTTTATGACCAATATCAATCTCATGTTGAGTGCGCGTTCGAGACGGTCGAACAGGGTTAACTTCAGTCAAACCCAGTTCAACTGGATCTTTGTCATAGCTTCCCATCTCAACGTGGGGTTGTGACGAGGACGAACCATCAGCATGACGAGAGGGGGATGGCGAATCATTGTCCCAACGATCTGGTTCAAACGGTGACCTTCTCGGTGAGTTATGGAAGCTATCAACCTCACTCTTGTAATGTCGGAGAAGGTGAACTGGTGACATGTGGTGAGTCGGAGTGGTGGGTCGGCTCGACATTGGAGTGATCGAACCACGGTTATGTTTGATGTGCTTTCGAGCCGTGTGGTACCAATTGCGAAGCGCCGCTGCCACTCTCTCATTGAATATAGTTGGCTTCATTGTTGAACCCATCTATATATACACAAATTTAAATAAATGCTTTTAAATTTTATGAAAGAAAATACGTTAATATTTCCAATAAAAATTCAATTTTTACCTGAGTGACCAATGCATAAAGAGGTAGAGTTACATAACTGCAAAGGATTTGTACAATCACCCTGACATTCATAATTAATATAAAATCAATCATGGTTAATATCTCATTATAAAATAATAATAAATAAATAAAGCAAAATTTTATTTTTTTATTTTTTTTACGCTAAATTATAAAAAAAAATACCGTCTAAAAAAAACTCTTATACTTTCAAAATTTTCAATTCTACCCTTAATCTTTTAGGAATGTGTCGAATATACAGTCTTATCATTTCAAAAGTTTCAATTTTACCCTTAATCTTTTAAGAATGTCTCAAAAATACCCTTTAACCAGAAATGTAAACGGTAGGTTAATGGGTATTTTTTAGACAAATAGAAAGATGGAGGGTATTTTTAAAATTTAACCTAATTTTTTTTAATTTTCGAACTTTAAATTTTTTTTTGACCATTTAATTTTAAAATTTTAATAAATGTTTAATAATGAAACTCACAAAATTCAAAATTCAAAAATTTATTAGTCATCAAATAAAGAATTTAAGGCAGATAAGATATTTTTATAATATTAATATTGCAAACTTACCCCATTGAGATTCTGATCACTACATCCTCTATATGCTCGTGGAAACAAGAATTCAGCCCGAACTCATACTGAAACAAAAAAACGTCAATTAAGATAACATCAACTTTTAGAATGATAATCGATGTCTTTGTAATGGCCTAAGCCGATCGCTAGCCGATATTATTCTGTTTGGGTTTTTCATTATGTGTTTCTCGAAGGCTTTAAAACGAGTCTAGTAAGGAGAGAGGTTTCCACACCGTTACACGAAATGTTTAGTTTTCTTTTACTACGAATGTAGGATCTCACAATCTACCACCCTTAGGAGTCCAGTGTCCTCACTAGCACACAGCTCGGTGTCTGCCTCTCCATAGAAGACATGTTTTAAAACTGTGAGGCTGACGACGATATATAATGGGCTAAAGCGGACAATATCTACTAGCAGTGGGTTTGAGTTGTCATTTTGGAGCACGTTAAGAATATTAGATTCTTAACGAGGCTAAATTGAAAAGAACGACGTACCCAAGTCCAAGCAAAGAAGCCAACTTGGAAGGCGTTTTGAAAGAGAACGAAGTTAATAAGATAAAGAATAAGGCGAGGGCGATTGAACCAGAACAGGTCATCGCCAGGCTCCACCACCGGCACTCCCTTCACCACTTCCCCTCGCTCTTGTATTCTCAGCGCCATCTTCGTTATGATCACCTGCAACTTCGTCCCGATCAGCAGCAGAATCTGCAAATAACCATTAAATTTTAATTCAAAATCATCTTCTTCGTCATTTTCCCACATCGAAAACACAGATTCTTGGCTAAGTTTCTTACGATTAGTGGGATGAATGGCAGCCATAGATATGCCCTCCAACCTGTTCGACGAAATGCCCCGATGAAAACTTTGTCAAAAATTTTGGTTTTCTTTCAAAGCCATTAATTTGATGATATTGATGTTTTGTTGTTGAATCTTACCGTGGGTGTTTGAGAGGAGGAATAGCACAGCGAAGAACCAGATTGGTGGGCTGCAAAATTAACCCAACATAAGAGTTATTGACTCCGATATATGATCAATAAAGACGTAATTAGAGATGTTCATCGAGCGAGTTAGACGGAAACTAAACCGAAAAGCTTTCTCTGTTTTCGTCTCTGTCCTGGTCTCCTATTTCAATCTCTATTCTCGTGAAATACCTAATTAAGATGTTCATCAAGCGGGTTAGATGGAAACTAAACGGAAAAGCCTTCTCCGTTTTCGGCTCTGTCCCCAGCTCCTATTTCAATCTCTATTCTCGCGAAATACCTAATTAAGATGTTCACCGAGCGGGTTAGACGGAAACTAAGCGGAAAAGCCTTCTTCGTTTCCGTCTTTGTCCTAGTCTCCTATTTCAATCTCCATTCTCAAGAAATACCTAATTAAGATGTTCACTTAGCGCGTTAGACGAAAACTAGATGGAAAAAATTTCTTCGTTTCCGTCTCTGTCCCCACCTCCTATTTCAATCTCTATTCCCGTGAAATTCTCTATTAATTTTTACACAAATCGAGACAGAGATTCTCCACGGAGAATTTTTAAGGATCGAGTTCTATAGAGGACAAAATTGCTCCCCACTCTCTCTCTCATTCCTTATTTTCCACTCCGTTCGAAGCGGGTCACTGGGAAGGCTTGATCACGTAGGTTAAATAGACATCTTTAGACCCAACCATTCAAAATTTTCAGTTCTAAAGCACGTACTACTATCTTACAAATCTATGGTTCAATCTCGATAGTTCTACTATCGAAATTGTAATGAATTAATTATGCAACTGACCTGATTCCCACGACCACTTTGAAGTCTTCTTCAAGGGAGCGATTAATGTACTTTTGGAAATCGAATTGTGTATGACTTTGAGGAGCTAAATGTGCCTGTAATTAAAATAAAAAAAAGCCCAATTTTCAATGACGGGTAACACACAATTTGACTCATATGAAAATCGAACATTAATAAAAGCAACTAACCATTATAAATCCATGCCGTAATGTTAAGTAATCAACTTTTGGAACCGATCTTACAAATTGTCGAAAGAAACAAACCTGTTCAAGCCAAACAAACAAATTTCCATTAGTACGAGATTTTTTTAGAAAATCAACAACAAAATAACGAGAGTTTATGCTTAAAATTGACAATATCATACGATTGTAAAGATTCGGTGTTCCTATCAAATTATGAGTCGTAAAGATTTAAATAATAAAATTCATAAATAAATCAATTTAAATATTTTGTTAATGATTTATAGCTATTTTCATAAATCAACCTCAATTTTAAAACGAAATTCCAATAATAAAATTATTAATTTAAAGTTTTAATTAATACCGGCTCGGGTATAATTAAATTTTTTATTTTTCGTCAAATAAATATTATTTAAATTTTATTTTAAAGAATAGAATAGCTGTCACGAAAATTAAAAAATTACTTTCTAAATTAAAAAAAAAAAAAATATATATATATATATATATATATATTGCATTTATTTAATTTTATAAAGGTCAAACTCGGTAATGTCACCAATAATGGAATATTTGGGCGGCTAAAGTCATTATCCCAAAGTGGCTTATTCTGACCGTTTTCATTTCCATAAAATTTTGCAATAATTGAATTATTATTTTTAATATAATAATTTAAGGATTAAAATAAAAATGTGTATTAAATAAATAAATCTATTGAGGACCAAATAATAAATATAAAAAATAGAGAACCAATTGGTGCAATTAATATAAAATTAGAAAAACGAAAAGAATCTTACTATCCACATTAGGGCAGAATTCTTCGTCCAGAAGTTCAGATGTCTTCTCCCGAATGAGGTGTCTCTTGCAAACCTAAATCTCTCGGGATCTGCCATGATTTTATTGTGTTTATAAATTTCTAAACTTTACCAACAATATCAAATAAGTCCCTAAACTTTCGACTTTATATCTAGGAAGTCCTCGATCTATTCGAAAATTTTTAAAATCTACAAACCCAGTTTTTAATATCTTTCCAAATTGTCGAATATATCAAAGATTTATTATACACAGAATTGAAAATCGTACCGTGTGAGAACTGGTATTCGGCCGTTTTGGTCTCTTTTTCCCATGTTTTCCAACTCCTCATCTAGATGTGTTCAAACAAGAGGAATTATAATAGTAAGAGAGAGAAAGAGAGAGGGGTAATATGGTAATTACACACTCATCAACAAATTTAAAAAAATTAAAAATCTTACCTTTGCTCTAGCCAAAGCATAAGTTAGAACACAATACAAAACATGGCAAACAGCCAACACAAATATGAAGATATGAAGTTGATGAATTCCTTCCGCTGAAATAAACGACACTAACCCCTGCAAAATCGAATACTGTCGTTATCGTTATCGTTATCATCATTCTCTCTAAATCAACGTTTTTAACCTAAAATTAATCTTATTCTAGTGATATGAATACGAGCCGGGATTTTTTTTTTTTATACTGCATTAAATTACAGTCAAACTCGTGACATAAACGTAACTCTTAAGTGGCAACAAAAAATTCATGTCGTACACTATTACATGCTCGACAAGTGTGTTTTCTTTTCTAAAAAAAAGTCTTCACCTCTCTATCTTATCTTACAAACATTTAATGGTGTCGGACCGATAATTAAGTGATGTCTTAAAAATAAAAAATAAAAAAAAATAAAAAAAATAAAAACCTCCAAATTTATACATCAAATATTTAATTAAAAATTTGTTCTATTTTACAAATATTTTTAAAATCTAAACCAAAATTTTAAATAATGGGTTTTTTAAAAAACCGGGTTTTATTTTTCAAAAACCGGTTATGTGTTAGGTTTTGGGTACCTTGGCAGCACACTTGTCGGCTCCACCAGGCGCGGCCAAAACCCGCCGGAAACTTCCACCAGTTCCGTTCAGATGGAGGAGTCTCCGGCCATTATTAGCCAAATGTTCCACGGATTTCTCCATATCTTCATTCATCTTCGCTTCTTTCTCCTTCGTACAAGGATGCCATGTGGCAGCCACGTGTTCAGGAATACAAATATCAGAGATCGGACCTTGCCCGACTGTTAAAAGCAGTGATATGAATCCCAATAACATAAGCTCTACAAAAAAAAAATAATAATAATAAAAAAAAAACGTTAATTTTCGTTAATTTTAATTAAAAAACGTTAATTTTCATTATTTTTTTTAAAACCTGATTTGATCTTCTCAAGAGCTTCAAATAACGCCCGTTTGTGTCTCTTCTTCAGCCACTTCAAAGAAAAAAAACCCAAAATCATTAGATTTTAAGCGAAATTTCTAAAAGATTTAAAGTTTAAGCTTACCTGTCCGATGAGGTGGATTATATATTCGATGATGATCGAGATGAAGAGTAAAATGAAGCAGACGACGGCCACAGCCCACGTCGGCGTTTGCTCGAGCGACTTGCCACCGCCTGCGGCCGCCATGGATTGACTACCGAGCTACTTTCGATGTTTAAATTTTCTCGAGAAAGTTTGAAGGAAAATAGTGAAAAAATTTCCCGAAAAATTTAAGAAGATGGTATGAAGTATGAGGATGTTATTCTGTTGAGTATGGATGATAATCGTATGATAGATGGGAATGGAGATATATATATATATATATATATATATGTGTTTTTAGAGAGAGAAAGATAAGAGAGAGAAAAAGGAAGACTTTGACTTTAAGTAATTCTCTAGTGTTTTAAAATTTTGTTTTTGTTTGTAATTTTTTTTTTCCATTTCATTTAGACTTTGATTTTGTTACAAAAAAAAAAAAGTTAATATAATGTTTTTTTTTTTTTTTTTGTTTGTCTCTTGAACTTCGGTAACTTTTAGGTTATTTGAAGGGAACATGTTTTTTCGATCGTAGTGGTATGGTTGTTGTGCCCTCTTCTCGTCCCGCTTGATAACCTATTAGATATGATAGTTGTCTTTGGGTCTTGTCTACCCTATTTCATAGAGAAATTTGATTTGGACAATGTAGTTGCTGTATGTCACGGTCATATTTGTCTATGACGTGTTGTCTTTAGCTGCATGTTCAATGTCCCGGTCATGCTTGTCTATGACGTGTTGTCCATGGTCGCATGCCCGTTCCAAACCCTTTTTACTTGCTTTCATGTTAGATAAATTTTTACTATTCTTGTTGTGTCATGGGTGTATGATCAGTCACCAAAATCATGTCTACACTCGCTAAGGATAAAATGCCCCAAAATGTACTATTGGGGGTGTGACTGGTTGCCAATTCTTCCTACCCGGATTATATGTTATCAAAGTTGTTGTTGCTGCTTATTCGTTTTTAGCCTATAACATTGTCTCCTTTAAAATTGTTTTCAACGTAATTCCCCGTTTACGTTTTCTAAAACATTTCTCTCTAACGTGACCCGAGGCTCAAGCATACACTAATATTGTCCGCGAAATCTTAATTTCACGCGGCTAACTTATTCGCTGAATTAGAACAATTGTCGTACAATCGTGTTCCTCTACTATAAGAGTGCGATTTTGAAACTACGTCCACCTCTTCTTAGCCAATGGGACAGCAAATTCGAAATCCACTAAAGAAGAGAGAATCCACTTCAAATAACCACGTTCTTACAAGTTTAAAGACTAAGTTCTTACACAATAAGGGTTGACACTCAGTTTCGAAAGAAATTTTCGTAATAAGAATTAAATTATTATAAATCATGAATTACACGGACTAAATTATTAATGTTAAAATTTATGGACTAAATTGTTAGAGTACGGTGTAAAAATTCAAAGTGTTTTTAATTTAGTTTATACCGTAATTTCTGAGTTTAAAAATCATTAAATCTAAATAATAAAAAAATAGAGACTTATTAAAAACTTTTTTTTAAAGAATTTTACTTAGATATTGAATTTTGCGAATATATCTATACATATACATACATACGTCCATACATATGTATATATATACAAATCGAGAGATGATATATATATGTATGGAGTTTCATTCTAGGAATATACGAATCGAGGTCAATGGATTATTATCCACTCTAGTGATTCCTCCGAGAGCAGACAATAATCTCTTAGTTCGTTAGCTCGGAACAATCTCTATGTTGGGAGGTCAATGACTCAAATCTTTGTGTTGTATTAAAATAATCGATAAAGAGTTACCATTGTAATCGGGTCTCGTGATTTTTAACATGTAGAATGATAGATGTTGACTCCTTCAAAGTCCTCCGCTAAATAAATCATAAAATAATAATAATAATAATAATAATAATAATAATAATAATAAGCAAATATTTAAAAACAATTAAACGGATATATAAAAATAAAATTATTTATTTCAATTTCTTGGAGAGAAACGTTGACTTGATCAAGTAAATTTTAAAATAACAATATTTCGGTTTTATTTGACTAATTCTTATCACGAATCTCAAATAATTAAGAGCTGGTGGTAAAATCTGGACCGTCCATCACAGTCTAAGTCAAACCTTTAATTAAATTAATAAAAAAAAATATATTTACGTAAATTACCTTCCTCTAATCATATCTTAATATCTAAAACCCATAATAATTATAAGCTGTTTTTCCTTTTGGGTTCATATTAGGAGAAAATATTATCTCTGACCAAAGACCAAGAACATAATTAAATAATATTTAAATATCTTTTTTTTAAAAAAAATTAATATATTTAAAAAATATATATAAACCATTTTCTTCGCTTAGTCATCCCATTGTTTTTTAAATATCGTAACCTTTTTGTGACTTTAGAGGGAAAATATTATTATAAAAAGAAGAAAATAAACAAAAATAATAATTATTTAAAATATATTGGAAAAAGACTGCATTTAAATAATAATATTTAAAGATGGATATAATTAGTCAAACAATGTAAAATTATAAGTGCTTTAATATAATAATTATTTATTATGTTAATTAGTCGCATAAAAAAATATTAACCATGCTAATTTTACCATGGTTGAATTTTTACCATTGACATATTTTAACTTTGTTTAATCATTTTAATGATACCTTGATTAAGAGAAAATTTGACAATTTAAGATAAGTTCGAGTCAAGATTTGTATAATGTCTTTGATTGGTGGAGCTGATCGAGTTGAATATTATGTAAATGATAAGAACTTACTTGTATACGATATGAAGTCGAGTTGAATATTAGGTAAATGGTAAGAATTTACTCATATACGACATGAATTTCAACTATTCATATCTCGATTTTGGCCCATGATACCCATGACCTAATGTCAACACAACTCAGTAGTCCATGCGACTCTCGACCAATGACTTGCGTCCAACCCATGACCCTTTAGCCAATCTACATCGCCAACTGATCCAACTACAATTTGAGCACTCTTGGCTCACCCCACGTCATTTCCTTTGTGTGTGGCTCAATTCCGATGCTATCTAGCTGACTAGTACCGATTTTGACTTGGTGGCTCGACTGACACAAATTTGGGAGCTACCCCTTCGGCTTAAATGACTTGGCTTGAGTTCTCGAGACCTTTCCTACCAATTTGGACCATTCTAGAGCCGCTTTTGACATTTTTAGAGGCATTTGAGGTAGTATGGCCACTTTTTGGTCAATTTAAGTTGTTGGTGGAGACAAAAGTGGATTTAATTAATACCATTAGATGAGTTCGATCAGTATTATGTATTAACTCAATGTCTTGAACCCACCTAAGTTGAATTAGGATTGAATTGGGATACTTTCCTGTTATAATGAGTACAGACACATACATTATGAATTACGACATTTTATGTTTGTCATGATGTTATGGGATTCTTTTCTCTACATGTTGTTCGGCATAGCCGGTTAGCGAGTGTTAGCCCGAAGAGTCAGGTCCGGGGGGTGTGTGAGCCTGCTTAGTGGGCTCATGCTCGAACGCGTGGATCGTGTGTAGAGAAGTACTACACATCCAACTTTGTCCAGATTGGAAAGTTGTCTAAGGTCATGTCATGATGTTTTTAAATGATAGGTTCCACCATGTTGCATGTGTTTGCATTTCCCTACCCAACAACAAGGTAGTTGCATTTTCTCTTTTTGTAGCCTAACTTAGATTTCGACATTGTTTTATTCTTTTCTTTGTTTTATTTAAATTTCAAGTTATTTACTTTCTGTTGCTTTGTTTAAAGCTTTTATTATGAACGTTTAAGTCCATAACATCGTTTACTTAAATTTTAAAATAAATTTTATTCGCATAATAGACATGTCATGCAGCAACGACGACCTTATTTTTAATAGAAAAATCGGGTCGTTATAACTTATGTGGACACTAACCTTCATTTGGCCATACACATTCTCCATATGTGTATTTTCACTTGATTGCAACTCTAGTCGACTTGCATCTACTCTAAGCCAAGTCTTAAAACTCAATACTCTACGCTAGGCTAAGATCCTTAAAATATCCAAAACTTCACCTAGATATGTTTTGACCCTTCGTTGGGTCAAAACGACCTTAAAACACTCAACCAAATGTTACTAAGTGATTTCAACACTGATCGAGATCTATCAGAGCATTATAATGCTTACCATGACATATCGATGCAAACGAAAGCTTAATGACACTAAATTTGGCGAGCTGATATTATAATGCTTACCATGACATACCGATGCAACCCAAAGCTTACTGACACTAAATTTGACGAACTTTCATATTTTACATATACAAACTTAACTTGAGAGCCACTTGTCAAAACTCAAGTCGGAGCCCTAACTTTTGAGGTTATAGTTTAGGGCGCTACCAAACCCCCTTTAAGCCTGGTTTTGACACCCTCGATGACACCTTTGTTTCTTATCTTGCTTATACCTTAGTTTAAAAATCGTCTCTTCTTGGTGTCTTAGATGATGCACTTTCATCCCCGATCACACCATAACACTTATCTCGATTATATAAACCCCTATTTCAAATAAACTTTCAATTATATTTGTTTTTTTCAATAACGACAAGTATTTAGAAGTTAATTGAGAATATATTAAAATTTTATTTGAAAATATGAAAAATGATAGACAAATATAGTAATAGCAATAATGAAGTCAAAACTGTAGCTTTGGTGTAACCAAATTATATTAATATAAAATTAATAAGATCCAAATATTAAATTAACTATGATGATAAATAAACACATGAGATGATAAATTATTATTATTATTATTATTATTATTATTATTATAATTTTGAAAAATAATGTGATACTTTATTCCATTAGGTTTGAATAATAAGTTCAATCAGACACACACATGACAGGTCATTAATATTATATTATTGTATCGTAAATTGTGTCTTGTCGTAAAATATTTGGAATTAAGTATTAATTAAAAAATTGAGCAGAGGTAAAAATGTTGGAAAGTTGTTTTTAAAAATTATTTTTTAAGGAATTGATTTTGGAATTCTTAAATAAACGGTGATATAAACTATCAATCATACAATATATTTCAATACTTTAATGAAGATGGAAAGAAAATGTTGTTGAAATTATCAAAAGATATTTCAATTTATGCTACACTGAAGAATGAGGTTTTTTTTTTGCAATTATATGTAGTTTAAGTTGCATGTAGAATCATTCCAGCTTGACATGATCAATCTTGGTTGTAGAGTGATTCAAATCTCAAACAAGTGTTATTGTTTAGTGATATTCGATCAACATGGTAATCTGAATCTTACTCTCTGTGTAGTGATTCCATATCAAACTGATTAATGGTAACTCTCAAGTGGTATAGAGTTACACCCTTTCAATTGACTTGACTGTACGTCGGTTTCGTCTCCTTTTGTGAATACTTTTTTACTAGTACGGTAAAAGTTTGATGCAAATAGACTGAAAAGACAGACTACAATCAAATCTGGAAGCCACTCACTTCTATTCTGGTTGGGATTAGCTATCGATACTGCCACATGACGTGCATTTTTTTTTTTGTTTTTTTTTTTTTTTTTTGAGTAAATGGTTTTCCCCCTACTAGTCAAGTGGAAAGGTAGGGTATATTGGAGGAAGCTCTGATACCACTAGTCGTCTTATCTTGATATCCCCTAAGAGCTCGAGAAATAATATTTTACAGTTTCGTGAGGTCTAATATTTTGTTACTGTATTAGTGAAAATTTTGAAAATTAAAATGAAAGTTGCATGTTATGCTTCGTAAGTCTTTGTTCCCTTGCATTTTTTATGTTGAAATTTATACGTTAGGGTCATTCAAGTAGTATTGATAAGTTATCTTGAATAAGGATTGAATCTATAGTTAAAAAACACTATTTTTTTAATTTTTTATTTTACTCTTGATATTGATCGTGAAGGTCCGTTCGATCCTCTATTCTCATGGTTGTTGAATCAGATGAAGCTAAACTAACGGTACTAATAACAGTATAATATATATGTCTTAACTGATCGAGCTAATATTCCTTACCGTAATAAATCACTGTCAAATTGCTAGAACAAGACAAGAAAACACTACAACTTTGTCTAATGTCTGATACTTTATATGAAATAATCATGGGAAAGAGAAACTAAAATTGAAGGAGTTGACTATATAAAGCGACGCCGTATTTGAAAAGTGGAATTTGGTAGTCTCTTCCATCTCCTCTTTTGTTCCTTTCTCATTACTTTCCGTTTTTTGAGACTCGTTTTTAAGTTTCAACCAAACAAATTATTGAAGATTCTCCGTAGTTGTAACACCGATATTCTCACGGGATTAATTTTTCGATTTTTCGTTTGAAGTTCGAACTTCTAACTTGTCATCGGACGCTACAGAAGAAGGGAAAATACCCACATGCATGTAGTGACGTCTCTAATTTAGTCAAGAAAATTAAGAGCGTTACAAACGCCCTGGTTAAACCTAGGAATTTCAGCTTCTGACTCTCGGTTAATTGAATCTCCCACTCCTAGTATTATTTCGAGACGTTTTGTATATGAGCCTCTTCAAACAGGACTTATTGCTATTGATTCGATGATTCCTATCGGATGTGGTCAATGAGAATTAATTATTGGAGACAGGTAGACTGGTAAAACTGTAGTAGGCACACATACCAATTCGATGAACTCCTATCGGTACCCACTAGTATCTCTTTCTTGCTAGCCAACACTTTTGATTGAGATATCTTCATATCCACAATCGAGTTTCTCAATCTCCATGAAAAGAACTCATCTTTTTCATCGTGACAGCTCCAATTTCTCCTGTTGGAGCTTGCTTATGTACGGTAGAAAGCGTAATTTATTCATGCATTACGATAGTCTTTACATGATGAATAATGAAAATACTTTCTCTGTCTATGAATCTGTGAATAGCTTCGTCAGTTATGATTCGACAGAGTTCATAGAATGTCACGTGTTGCGACAAAATAATCGATATGATTGTGGATTATATGTGAATGGAAGCTGCTAGGGTGATATACGAGCCCTATTTAAATGTTGATCAATTTCGAAGTAAGAATGAGACTGGTGGATCAATTGATATTTTGAATTTCGAAGCAAGACCAAGATCAGTGGATCAATCGATATGATGCAAAATATGAATGGTAAGTATGCTGAGTCCAACATGCACGGTTACCGCTTATCTCTTTGTTAATCTCACAATTTTGCCCAAAACTATTTATATTTCAAGACAACTAACTCGAGAAGAGGTTTTCTTGTTTAAATAATATGCAAACTCGTTCATCAATTCAAATGAATGTTATAATATAGTTTTAATATACGACATAACGAGTGTAAAGATGATGTGATAACACACATATTCTAGTCATTTTTTGTATATGTAACGTTATAAACAGTCGAATTACGATCTAAGTTGTCGGTGTGAGATCCCACATCGGTTGGAGAAGGGAATGAAACATTCTTTAGAAAAGTGTGGAAATTTCTCATCTCCACCGCCTATTTCATTTCTTATCTTCAAGAAATTTCTCATTTATTTTACTGAGAATCCGAGCTGAAATTCTCTGCGAAATTTTTTTACTTGTTTATTATTAATTAAAAAGTAATCATTTTAAATAAAAATTTTAATATATATTTTTCATTTTTTAAATATAAACTATTAATCGGTGTTGATATTAAAAATGGGAGGTTATCCACCCTAATGTAAATTATTATTTGTTGATAAAATTATTTTACCTACAATAATAAATAAAATATAAAATTAATCAGACTAAATTATAAGAACAGTAATACGATTAAAAAAATATAATTATTTTTTTTCTAATTAATAAATTAATAATTGAATGAATAATGATAAATGCTATCAAAACAAACAAATTAAATAACATAAATAAATTAGTTCAATAAGAAAAAAATTGGAAAATATAAAATCCATTGAAATTTGGAATGAAATTTAGAAACTTTCTCCCTCTTTATTAATGTATAGAATTTCTAATTGAATTTATAATGTCTCTCTTTATTATATTTAAATGAATTCGTTTTTATTCGATATATTTGGTTTTTTATAGGTTCCTTATCATGACCACAGATTTCTATTAATTTAAAGTCGTTATCGTCATCATAACCTATGTTCTTATGCGAAATTAAACATTTAAATGTAACGACTATATGGTGTGAGTTTCGAAGGGGAGTGAATTATGAAATCTCACATCGATTGAAGAGAGGAACGATTGACAGAGAGGACGCTAGGCCCCGAAGGAAGTGGAACGTGAGATCCCACATCGGTTGAAGAGAGGAACAAAACATTCTTTACAAGGGTGTGGAAACCTCTCCCTAACAGACGCGTTTTAAAATTTTTGAGAGAAACCCGAAAGCAAAAACCCAAAAGGACAATATCTACTAGCGGTAAGTCGATTTCTTAGACTTTAAAAGTTGAGAAAGGTTGAAAAAGAGGATCGTTACAATGATAGTGTAAACAATAATAATTAATCAAAAATATTATTTCGTACGGACTTTTGAATAGAAATTGAGTAAGACCATTATTACGTGCATATCACTCGTGTTTAAAAGTCTCGACTAAAGACTACACAACTGACGAGCACGGTTTTTTGTAAATAATTAAAAGACTTATTTAATTAGAATCCAATAAAAAGTTTTTTTTATAAATAATAATAATAATAATAAAATAAATTGAAACTTTCACGAATCAATAATTAAATTTAGAAAAATGATTTTTTTGGTTGATGAAGATATTATTGAAGCATTAAAAAAAGTAAATTTAAAAATATTTTTTAGACTAAAATTAGGTATTTTTATTAATTTTTTTAAGGAATAAACAAAAAAAATTCCCGAACGGGGAAAAACGGCTCACAGTGATCCCGTTTCAGGCGCTTCTCCTCCTACCTATACCCACTCTCTCCAGTTTCCATTGATCGCTCCCTCTGAAATTGAAGCTTCTGCCCTAACTATACACAACTTTATCAATCTGATAACGCTTCGGCCTTGTCTCCATCGCTCCCTCTCGATTTTCAGTCACAAGGTAAATCTGGCAATGGAGCAATTACTTTTATTCAATTCTTCAATTCCTTTTGCAATGAAGTTTCTGTTTCTTAATCATTCGTTCAAAATTGGAATGTGGCCGAATTAAACTTGATTGTAACTTTCGTAAAGAAGTATTTTCAATCCGGTTTGCTTATATGGCAATCAGAACAGCATGATGAGAAGTAATATCTCATTTTTACTGTCTTTTATTCTTCAAATTATGTGTACATTCGATTATTTATGAATGCATTGGTTATCTGTTAGTTGGCTTCGGGTTAATTGATGTTTTTTGTTTCTTTATTGCAGTCATGGCTTTGCGTTCAGTGACTAGAAGGATTGGAAGTAAAATTTTTCCAATGTTTTCTTCTGCCAATCATTTACATTCACATGCTACAAGTTTTGGTTGGTTGCTCTCTTTTCCCCCCTCTCTCATTAGAACATGATAAGGGGATTCGGAATCCTACCTATATTTGTTTTTTTTTCTTCATAATTGTCAATGTTTATAATATATCTCAATAGTTGTTATCGCTGTTGTATCTTGGAGTTCCATATCTCTATTCTGAGAAAACAATCTTCTAAGTTTTCGATATTTACGGAGGTTCTATCACAGGAAAACCCTGACATTGTAACTCTAGTTGAATCAAAATGAGGAAGTTGTTGTAGGGAGTTGATTAAGAGTCTTTGAGGTAGAAGAAAGGTGGAGTTGGCGTGTTTGGAAGCTTAGAGCGGTTTGGGGGGTTATGATCATGATGTGGGATGGTTTGGCCGCTAAGTCTTTGGAAGTAGTTTAAGGGGTCTTTTCAACGTGTGTCCTTAGTTTCTGAAAGCGGTTTAAAAGGGAGGAAGGATTTTTGGAAACGGTTGTCTTGGTTTTATTTTTGGCTTTTGTGGTCTTTGTTGGTGCCTAGTGTCATAGTCGTACATTTTCAACCTTGTGACGTTGTAATCTTGACATGGTCATGACCTCTAAGGGGAACTCAAGCACCATTCACATTTTTTGCCTGGCTTTGTGGCTTCGTCGGACCTTATGTGATGTTCTCCTTCGCTAACCCAACACCACTCATGCAGAAGTTTAGCTTGTTTGGCCATAGATGTCGTCTGTGTGTGCATGTTCACTCCTGTGCAACCTTAACCGACTTACCTCTATGCTAGGCCAAGTCATCAAGTGGGATATCATGTCCCTCCCAATCTCCAAGTGGGAGCAATTGGAGCTGGAAACATCAAGGCAAAGAAACAGCTTTGTTAGCCAAGTAGGGTTAGGCGGTTTTCAAAGAGAAGAAAGTTATTTGGAGAACAGTTTTTGCTAGCAAATATCAACTCTCAAATGCCAAAATTTTATCTAATATTGAATTTAAGTAGTTTATTGCACAAAATCTTATTTTTATCCAAATACAGAAAGTTTAAGTTGTACTACAAAAATTTAAAGTAATAAACGAGACATTATTGACACAAATCTGTTGAAGGGAAGTTTATTGTATACTTGAACGTGATTTCACACTCATTATGCTAACATCTAATTAATAACGATTAATTTTGGTAAGTGATCATAGACAAATCTTGTTTTAAACTTCAAATAATTTGGTGTGAATTTAAAGTAACTTGCATTTCTCTTTGTTAAGCCTCTTTTATATATAGTGTAAATATGAAAGAAAATGATCTATTGGTACTTTTTGCAGGATTCAAAGAAGTGCCTGAAGAGGAAAAAAGCAGACTAGTTGGTAATGTCTTTAGCAATGTTGCTTCAAATTATGATGTGATGAACGATTTGATGAGTGCTGGATTGCATAGATTGTGGAAAGACAGGTGCGACTTTTTTAACTCGAATTTCATTCTCTCACCCACAGGACATATTTTCTTCTTTTCCTCAGGGCGTGACAGTTGTATCTTATCCTTCATCTGCCCTTTGGTGATAAAGGATAGTTTTTGTGGCAGACGGGTGTGTGTGCTATTTTGTGGAGGCTTTAGGGGGAGAAAAACAACAAAAGTTTTAGAGAGGGTGTGAGAGTTCTTCTAGCAATATTTGGTCCCTCGTTAGATTCTCAGTTTCTCTCTAGCCTCAACTTCTAGGATTTTTTATAATTATTCGCTTGGTCTTATTTCTCGACTGGATCCCATTCCTGTTGTTTGGCTCCTTTTTGTGGGTCGCTTGGTCCATAATTCTTTTATCTTTTCTCAATGAAAGTCAAGTTTTATGATTAAAAAAAAAAAAAAAATTCTTCTTTATTCGTCTCTCTTTTATTCTTTTTTGTTTGTTTTGATGTTTTATGCTAAATATTGCAGACTCGTTTCCGAGCTAAATCCTTTTCCTGGAATGAAGCATCTTGATGTGGCTGGTGGTACAGGTATGCAAACTATTTATATTTTTTATTTTAATCATGTGATATCAATTCTCGTGATTGTCATAATTTGAAATTGTTTATGTGCTAACTTTGATTAAGAAGAGGCATTCATTTTTATCAACATTATTTGCAAAGACTCTGTACTTTGTTTTTGACACTAATACATTATGTTGTTTGGAATTTCAAAATTCTGTAGTGTAAGATTGCTTGCTTAGGTTAGGTAGCCAATCACATTTGTGGACCTAGTGGTCAGATCATTCAAGTCTGAAAAATGTAAAAGACTTGGAGAGAATGTGTTCTGTTAGACTCCTGATTGTGATATAATGCACGACAATGGGAAAGAAGGGGGTCATAGAATGTTTGTGTGTGGAAGTGCATTACAGGGCTTTATAATGTAAAGGGCACGTTAGTATTATGTTTTCATGCCTTTTGTCTATGGAAAAGAGAGAGAGAGTTTACCAGCCCTCTCAAAATTGGCTGAGGTTGTTTTGTATTGCCTTAGGAAATTTTCTTTTTCTTATATCAATATATCGTAAGGAAGATACCATGCATATTGGTATAATGGTAAAACCTCTACATTATTGGAATATGTGCACTGGCGATGTAATAGGACATTACTTTTGGTGGTTTGATTCGAGTTTTATCTAAGACCTTGAATTTGTTAGATAGTAGTGCAACCTATATTGAAGTTCAAAAGAACTTTTATCGTTTCATCCGTGCTATAATTGAAATTATGGATCCAAAAAGGGAATTGTTTTTCCTTCGATTTGGGGATATCACTCCTGTTGATATATAATAGCCCAGGCCTACCGGTAGCAGATGTTGTCCTCTTTGGGCTTTCCCTTCCGGGCTCCCCTCAAGGTTTTAAAACGCATCTGTTAGAGAGAGGTTTCCACACCCTTATAAAGAATGCTTTGTTCCCCTCTCCAACCAATGTGGGATCTCACGTGACAAACCTTGTCTTAATGTCTTATAAGAGCACTTTAGATCTAAAAGATTTTTGGATCTGTTAGACATTATTCAAATTATCTCTGTAATTGAAGATGAAAAGTCTGCTCAGCATAGTTGTTCACCATCTTTTGATGACTTATTAGTTCCATCACTAGGTTTTCTGCATGCTTCAAAGGAAAATTGAGAGATGACTATTACGATCTCTAATGATACATATTGGTCATTCCATTAGGGCACATGAATCTTCTAAGTCTTTAAGCATTCAAGAGGTGAAGAATTGTTTTATTGCAACTTATCCCCAGTACTACACTCAAAGAAAGGTGCACGTTCTTCAATTCCTCCAATCATTGTGGATAATTCATTAAATCCAGATTGTATTGAAGAAATTGTTCTAGTCTTTTGGGCCACATCTATCTAGAAAGTTGTTTCTCATAATTGTAGTCAACAAGAATTTACAGTATTAGATTTTGATGTTGTTTTCACTAAAGGAATATTTCATTCTTCAAAGAATACCACTGCTTCTCCTTCTCTCACATGATGATGATGATGATGATTGTGAGGTTGCATTTGAAGTTAGTTTGAGTAGTGTGGAATCTACTTTTATGATTATAAAAACTATTATTAACAAAAGATTTATTAATGTGGAACCAAGCTACATACTTCCGGCTTTAGCAGCATACCATGAGCTCTAGAAAATGAAGAGCAACACAAACTTGCAAGGATCGCCTTTAGCAACATACCATGAACTCTAGAAAATCTCGGTCTAAATGAACCAATTTTCACCAAGGAACCAGCTGAGAATGATAAAAGCCATTGAAATCAGAAAGTGCCGACTCCAATAGGAAAAACATAGCATATGAAAATGATGGAAGGAGCAGACCGATGACACAAAGCGTACAGAGAGAGACCAACAATAATGTACTTAAAAATCACCGAAATCCCTACTTTTCAATAAATATAAAAATATCAAACATTCCTCTCTAACAGAACCTTTAAAACCTTAAAAACTACAAATAAAATAATAATAAAAATATATATAATTAGGGACCATTAAACTGAAAAATTCTCTGCTCTATAAAACAAGATTTTCCAAGATTTTAACACTAAAAGATTCAAGACTTACTACTGTTTTGCCCCAAAATCAGATCTGAAAATACACTGAAATTTCTGTAAAAGAGTAAAGACATTCATTTTTCATGTATAAATCAGATATATAAATTACACTTTAAATTAGCAATCATTTTGTGAACTTTTTGTGCAAAAAGAGTCCAAAAGAAGCACTATAACAGTCCCAAATTTAAAGAAACTCAACTGAAAATTTCTAGAATTCTCATTATTCGAACCTTCAATTTAGACCAAAGGCCGTAAAAGGAAAAACCTTGATAAAATTAGGCAAACTAAAAACCTGAAAATTGTTGGGGCAAATAACTTCAAGATTTTCCACTCTAGTCAATGAAGAAGATCTTTTTTTTCTTCTCTCTTATAAATCTCTTTTTCGCTTCTCATTAGTTTATTCTGATTGATAAAGCCTGTTTTCTATTAAAAGAGCAATCTAATCTTCTGTGTTTCTATTAAAAAATCTTAAATTTTTAGTTACTAGAATCTTGTGCGGGTGCAATATTTCGTTCCTTATCTTCCATTTGTAACCTATTTGAAACTGTCGATGGAAGTTCTCTTTGGATGTAAGTAACTTGAATTTCAAAACTATAACTACTTACTCACCACATGAACTTCTGTTTCTTTTGTGCTTATAAGATGTGACAAGTATTAGATGTTATATTAATTTCTCACATATTGCAGGTGATGTTGCTTTCAGGATTCTAGAAAGTATTAATGATGTGAAACGTAGAGAAAGCCAAGATGTTCAGAAAGATGATTCTCAGGAACAAACTCAAATATATGTTTGTGACATCAACCCACATATGTTAAACATTGGTAAAAAGAGAGCCATTGAAATGGGTAAATATACGATTGGCATGGAACTGTCTGCATTTTATGAATGCAATTTGTTGTCAGGAAAATAGTATCGTAATGTTTTCAACTTATAGGTCTGGGGGAAGAAAGATCTCTTATATGGGAGGAAGGAGATGCCGAAGCTTTGAGTTTTCAAGATAATTCAATGGATGGTTACACAATTGCATTTGGAATTAGGAATGTTACTCACATTGAAAAAGTTCTACATGAGGCCTATAGGTAAACTCTATTTTCTTATGAATTTTTTTCTTTTTATATTAAATCCTATGAAAAAATGAATTGTTTAGGTTGAATAAGACCAATTTTCATGTAGAGAATGTGTATAAGGTTGCCTTCATGTGGAGATTGCATTTACCCCTTTCTAACGTTCATCTACGTGATATTGAGCCATTTGAGGGTTTCTATGGGGCAGCTGATGCCCAATTGGTAGAGCTTTTTGATGGGACCCTGCATGATGTCAGTTCATGAAGGGGCTCCTTTAGTGCTTCGTGTGCAGGGGTGGGAGCATGTTACACTCTGTGAGATGCTAACCATGACCTTGAATACAAAACAACATTGTCCTTAATGAAAGATTGTGCTAGAGAACACTAGGCATGACAAACGTTGGAAGGGCTCTTTATGGCATCTTGATGGCGTGGGGTAGGGACTGTTGGGGATGTTTGAGGATATTTTATTGTTCTCCCTTTCAGAGAGAAGACAAAAATCCTTTGATAGGCTTGGTATTTTGTGCTATTGTGTGGGGGATTTAGCTTGGGAGGAGTCCTAGAATTCTTGGTGGGGGTGAAAGATCTGAAGAGTTTTGGGAGTTATTTAGGTTTAATGCTTGGCGTGGGCTTATGTGACTAAGGTTTTGTTTGTAATAATTATCAGCTAGGTTTCATCTTTTGGACTAGAGGAGCTGTATTTTGTATTTTCTTATATATTCTTTCATTTTTCTCAATGAAAGCTTGGTTCTTATAAAAGAAAGGGTGGTTTATGACTCGACAACTTAGGAGGGCCAACCTTACGGCTTTCTTGGCTTCTACAGAGGAAGGTGAGTGATCACGTTGTCTTGTGCTTGAAAGCTAGCTTTTATAAGTTGAGACTGTTCAAGTAGATGTAAAGGAGCTGACTATAAGTTTCTATGCTCTTTATTGTATTGTCTTCGACACCTCTTCTTTGAGTAGCTTTTGTTGGTTGTAGATTGAAATAGGGAGGAATTAATTTGATTTGTCCGCTGTGAGCATGAAAGATGAAGTGAGGTTTTCTTGTCGAAGGATCAAGGGACATCCTCTAAAGGTTCTTGCTCAAATGTTATAAGTGATTTTGACTCGACCATTGGAAGATTACTTTGCTTGCCCTCAGCTAGGGGTTCGATGGTTTGTTAGAGCATTGTGGAATCCTTTAGGTTGGAGAGGTCGAGTCTTTCATTACCCAAAGTGGAAGTTTTCAGTATGTGAAGTGGGCAATGGCGTCCATGGCTAGTATCCAATCAAGGATTCCCGAGGCGTAGGTTGAATTTTTCCCAAGCTTGAAAGTTCAAGATCCCAACAATGTAAAAACTTTCCTTTGGTATTTTTCACAAAAGTATAAATACTCTTAGCCACATCCAAGGGAAGAAACATACTGTAGCCTTGTCTCCTAGGGTACACAGACATGGATTGGACACGTGTTCGACACGCTAAACAACATGTCTGAATTTTTTCTTTTTTTTTCTAATTTTGTGCATTGCTTGGACACAACTGAACAAGACTTGGACACGGCACTAGAAAATATTTAACCTAAAATATAGGTAAAAAATAGAGATTTTCTTATAGATTGAATCCTTATATATGAATCATAAAGTATTAGGACGACGTCTTGTTTCTCCAGTCATAACCAACTAAATCTTTCTATAGCTTGTAAGATTTCAAATATCGTTAATTGACTTAACTTCGTATATTTTTTTTGAAGTATATTATGTTTTTATGTTAAATTTACATGTTTTTATCTATAGTGAAGTATTAATATATCAACATATACACATGTTATAGGGGAAAAAATGTGTTCTCAACGGGTTTGTGTCTACTTTTTTAGAAATTGACATGTGGTCGTGTCCGTGTCCATGTCCATGTCCGTGCTTCTTAGCTTGTCTCCTTGTTGGTTTATTCTCGTTTTCTGATACAGGTCTATTAGATAGCTATGTGTAATAATCTTGTTTGGCACTTTAATGGGGAGATGACTCGTCTTCACTCTCTCCTTTGATAATGATTATTTTTCATTTCTTAAACTATCTAAGAAGCATGCTTCTATTCGTCTCTTGCTTTCTTTTGGAATTAGTTTTTACTTACAAAGTGTGTTTGTTTGTAGGGTTCTAAGACGAGGAGGAAGATTTCTTTGCCTCGAGCTAAGCCATGTTGAAGCTCCTGTATTTAAGGAATTGTACGTAACTTTCACACTTCTTAATAAGGGAGATTTTAATATTTCGTGATTTAAATGATAGTGATCTACAAACTTTAACGTCTCTTGCATATGCGATGATTTGATCCTTTTGAATGTTTTGAAAACTTCTCATTAATTTTTCTATTATATTGATTTTTTAATGAATTTTGGCATTGAAATGATCGACTATGAAAAAGCTTAGGACCACGTTGACCGAAACTTCTTGGGTAAAGTTTTGGAAAAGAAAATTTGGGTTGAAATGGAGAGTTTGGATGTGGAACAGTATTAAGACGGTTAACTTCTCCATTTTTGTTAATGGAAGGCTGAGGGGTAAAATTTTTTCTACGAGGGGCCTTAAGGAAAGGAGATTGGTTGTTGCATTTCCTCTTCCTTTTAGTGGTGGGTGTCCTAAGTAGATTAGTATTAGCGGGAGTTGAAAAGGGAGAGATTGAGGGACTTAAGGTGGGTAAGGAGCCTGTTCACCTTACTTTTTTTTTTTTTTTTTTTTTTTGTTTAAATCTTAAAAGGTTTTTATCCTTTTTTTTTAGGGATCTCTGACCTTAAGATTAACTAAGTTAAGAAATCTATTATTGATTTAGATTGTTGCCCCTCCAAATTAAGCTCATGATCGTCTTTGGTGGGTTGTAAGGTGTGTCAGCTCCCTTCTTCTTACCTTGGATTGCCATTTGGGGAAGACTAAAGAGTCGGGTTTTCTAGGTTTTTTGGGATCTTGTGGTGGAAAAGGTTTAGAAAAGGTTGTTAACTTGAAAAGGTCTCGTTCTTTAAAGGAGGCTTACTCCTACCAAGTTAGTGTTGAGTGTCACAGTCGTCCACTTTCAACCGTGAATTTTCTGCGACCCAACCGACTTGCCTCTGATTAGGCCAAGTCATCTGGTTCGACCTTATCTTTACTCGGGGTCAAGGTCTCTCATGTGCAACATCGCATCTCATATTCTCATTTTGGTTCCTAATTAACACACCCTTTATGTCATGATGTCATCCCAAGTCCCGGGATGTCATAGGCCATCATAGCTCGCTCAGTCATGCCCATCGAGAACGTGCCCATGTGTCGCTTATGACGTACCCATGTGTCGTCCATGCCATATCATTTACAGACTCCGTACCAGATAGCGGGTGCATATATTGTGACGGTCTAAGCCCACCACTAGCAAATATTGTTTTTTTGAGTTTTCCTTTTTGAGTTTCCCCATAAGGTTTTTAAAACGCGTCTGCCAAGGAGAGATTTCCACACCATTATAAAGAATGTTCCGTTCTCCTCCCCAACCGATGTGAGATCTCATAATCCACCTCTCTTTGGGGCCAGCGTCCTTGCTGGCACTCGTTCCCCTCTCCAATTGATGTGGGATCTCACAATCCACCCTCCTTTGGGGCACTCGTTCCTCTCTCCAATTGATGTGGGTTCTCACAATTCACTCCTCTTCGGGCCCCAGCATCCTCGCTGGCACACTGCCCAGTGTCCACCCCCCTTCGGGGCTCAGCGTCCTCGCTGGCACACAGCCCGGTGTCTGGCTCTGATACCATTTGTAACGACCCTAGATTTCTACTAACCTAAAGTCGCTACCATCCTCATGACATCATCTCATGCGTGGAAATAAGCATTTAAAACATCATAAAAGATTGTAATGGATTTACATGTTTGAAAAGGGTCTTGAAAGCATAATGACGAAATATTAAATAAAACAAAGTAAATAATAAAATTGAAAAGCGCCCTATACTAACCTATCGTCTATGAATTTAAATACAATTATCCTATGCATGTGTCATGGTCTTTACTTGCGATGTCGTCGTCAGCCATACACGGGTCCCTTGCCTTTACCTGAAAAATAGAAGTAGCACATGGTTTGAGTATTTTATGAAATAAGTGGCTCTACTATTGAGGTCAGAGAATACAAACACATGCGACTCATGATTAGGGACCTATCGTTAAAATCATAATAGAGGTGGTCTCCAGTCCGGACTAAATTGGACGTGTAGTACTTCCCTACACACGACCCACACGTGTGAGCGTGAGTCCCGGGGTGCGCCCATCATAGTTGGGCTAGTTATCCATAGTCGGGCGTCCAGAGGTCAGCAAACCCTCGAATATCATGCAAGACAAGATCATCATCATAGTGTACGCGTTCGTACTCATCATTATAAATGAGGAAGTAACCCGATGTATATAAACACACAATATGCATGAGGTCCCTATAGTTATCATCTTAAATCGTTCTTATGACACAACCCTATACATCATTCGCATATTACTCTAGCTAACATGCATGCATTGACCTTCATACGTTCGTTATCATTAACATCATTTAGGATTGTGTTTTAGAAAACTCTTCATCATAATGTATCAAAGCATTTAATACATGCACATCATCTTAACATGGAATATCATTATATTAAGTCATATCATCATCATGTTATCATGCATCATCATGTCATCATATCATCAATCATCATATAACATCATCACATCATCATATAACATCGTCACATCATCATATAACATCATCATATCATCATATAACATAAAGCATAAATGACACGTGCAAGGGCCACTTGACACGTGTCGTCATACATAAGGTGAGTCTTCCAACCGAGCCAATAGTAAGACCACTTACTTGGTTGGCCTAGGCCGAAGCTACTACGACTCGTTGATGCTGCTTAATGCTGCGAAATTTAATTATGTCTAAGGAGTCCAACAATCATAAATTAGAATTCTACGGTGTAATTGACCCACCTAATTTTGCATAAAATAATTTAAACTTACTCCTAATAATTTAAACTAGTTGAGCCTAATTTTGCGTAAAATAATTTAAACTTACCCCTAATAATTTAAACTAGCTAAGCCTAATTATGCCTAAATAATTTAAACTTGACTCCGAAAATTTAAACTATCTAAAAGGTAGTCATACTAACCTTAAACGTTTTTGAAGAGTTGAAACTAAAAGGAAAGGGTCTGAGCGTATCAGACCCAAGTTGGATCAGTCGAAATGTCAGCCTTGAGTCGTTAGAAAGTGTATTCTCCGACTAGTTTCGAACCGTTCAAGTGGGATGATAAAATGAAATGAGGGACCTCCCTTTTATAGTGGAGGCTAACTCCCCACTTCTCAACTTAAGCCATGTTGGACAATTTTCGTTTTTTTTTTTACAACCGTTCCATTATTTACCCCTAAAAGGACTTTCGAGTTGGTCTAGACTTGTTTAGAGACATAAAGTTGTAAGTTCCCTCACTCTGACTCGTTCAAAGACATAATGTAGAGTTCAAATGTTTCGAGTTGGACTCAGTCAATTCATACAAGCACAACTCGCACTTACAATCAGTCTATGAGAAGAGCTTTCGAAAGTTAAGGAATTTGCTGGCCTCAGCCATAGTATAAAGATGTGCTGGATGATAATGAAGGTTAGTAAGGTCTAATGATGTTATGAATAGATAACTAATTAGAGTACTAAGACAACTCTAAAAGCAAGCATTCTGCCTCATATTTACGAAAGAAACATGAGATTGTTTGCCTCGTCCTTAAGTTGGATAACTTGACTCACGTCGTAGATTATTAGTCCTTATAGGTAGACGATGGCCCAAGTTACAAGAAAAGACCAATAAGAATCCTGGGAAGTAGAGGTCTTCTGTACTAGGAAAATGGTCTATACAAAACCATCCAGCGGAAGAAATTATGTGAAAACAAAAGGAAGAGATGAGGGAGAAATACCCCAAATAATTGTAAGATTAAGACACTTTTAGATGTGTATGATGTAATAACCCAAAAATTAAAATGAAATGGAAATTGCCCACATTACTTAAGTTGAGAAGTGGGGAGTTGCCTTCATAATAAAAGGGAGGTTTCTCACTTCATGTTATCATCTCACTTGAACGGTTTGAAGCTAGTTGGAGAATACACTTTTTGACGGCTCAAGGTCGGTATTTTGGCTGATTCGACTTGGGTCTGATACGCTCGCACCCTTTCCTTTTAGTTTCAACTCTTCAAAAGCGTTTAAGGTTAGTATGACTCCTTTTTAGCTAGTTTAAATTTTTAGAGTCAAGTATAAATTATTTATGCATAATTAGACTTAACTAATTTAAATTATTAGGAGTAGGTTTAAATTATTCTACCTGGAATAAAATTCTAATTTATGATTGTTGCACTCATTAAGCATAATTAAATTTCAGAGAACAGCGTTAAGCTAACATAAAAAAGTCGTCGTAGTTTTAGTCTAGGCCAACCAAGTAAGTGGCCTTACTATCGGTTCAGTGAGAAGACTCGCCTTATGTATGACCACATGTGCAAGGGTCCACGTGTTATTTATGCTTTATGTTATATGAGGATGTAATGATGTTACATGATGATATGACAATGTTATATGATGATGTGATGATGTTATATGATTGTGTGATGTTGTGTTATATGATGATATGAGATGATGACATGATATGGTGATGATGTAAGATGCTTGATGTGATGATGCTATATAATGATGTTATACGATGATATGATGATGAAGATATGATGCATGATAACATGATGATGTAAGATGCATGATGATGATATTTTATATTAAGATGATGTGCATGTACTAAATGTCATGATACATTACGATAAAGAGTTTTCTAAGATACAACCCTAAATGATGTTAACGATGAAGAACGTATGAAGGCAATGCACGCATATTACCTAGAGTAATATGTGAATGATGTATAGGGTTGTATCATAAGAACTATTTAAGAATAAAACTATAAGGATCTCATGCATATTGTGTGTTCATATACATCGGGTTACTTTTTCATTTATGATGATGAATACGCGTACTCTATGATGATGATCATCATCATGCCTTGCATGATATTTGAGGGTTTGCTAACCTCTGGACAACTAGTCCGACTATGATGGGTTCAAGGGGGTGCGAACCGCCTAGGGACTCACGTTCGCATATGTGGGTCGTGTGTGTTGGGAAGTACTCCACATCCAATTTTGTCCGGACTGGAGGCCATCTCTATGATAGTTTTAACGATAGGTCTCTAATCATAAGTTGCATGTGCTCGCATTCCTTGACCCCAATAGTGGGGTCACTTACTGAATATTTCATAAAATATTCAAGCCATGTGTTACTTCTATTTTTCAGACAAAGCATCCCTATACCGTTGACGACGACATCGCACGTAAAAACCATGACACATGCATAGGATAGTTGTATTTAAATTTTTAGATGATAGGTTAGTATAAGGCATTTTCAATTTTAATATTTACTTTGTTTTATTTAATATTTCGTCATGTTGTTTTAAAGACCCTTTTCAAACATGTCAGTCCATGACAATGTTTTACGATGTTTTAAATGCTTATTTCCGCACATGAGATGATGTTATGATGATGGTAGCGACTTTAGATTAGTAGAAATCTAGGGCCGTTACATATACGAACCTCCAATGCATGGGCTAGGGTACAACGTTGACATGCCGTAATGAGATTTTTCTAGCTAAGTGATTGTGGGCTTCTTCATGGAATCTTAACCTGCTGTTGTCTAGGGTGATTGTGAGTAGATACGATCTCATCCTTTTGAGTGGGATGCAAGTGGTGGCCAGAGAGGCCTTGGCAAAAATCTTTGGAAATGGTATCTCTTCTTTTTCCTTTTTTCTCTTTAGAAGGTTCAAATTCCAAAGAAGGTTAAGGTGTTTGTGTGGCAGGTTTGACATGGGAGAGTTAATATCATTGATGGTGTTCAAAGACACTCTTTCTATGTTTTGTTTCCACAAGGATGCACTCTTCCTAAGCATATTAAATATATGTCTGGAAAATGTATTGATTTTTTAAGACATTTAATTGCCGACCAAGGTCACATTACATATACGTATGTATACATTAATGAATAAGATTAAATTACTTTCTTTGTTTGACATAAGAATATTAAACTAGGACACTTTCTGTTCTTGCTAATTTATGTACTAGGTGGAATTCTTTATTTTAATTCTGTTTTTCTGTCCTCATTTGCTACTTTCTTCTGTATCTGTTCTGTTATATATGTTGCAGCATTTCTTGAACAAAATTTGTTCTATAGGTTGTTCGTCTATCTTGAGTTCTGAAGTAAAAGTTTATACGTTAGAAAATCATGTGTATATAGCACAGATTATGGGCGGTTATTGAATGGTTGTGAGATCCCACATCAGTTGGAGAAGAGAATGAAGCATTCCTTATAAGGATGTGAAAACCTCTCCCCAACAGATGCATTTTAAAACCGTGAGGCTGACGGCGATACGTAATGGGCTGAAACGGACAATATCTACTAGTGGTGGGTTTGGACTGTTACAAATGGTATAAGAGCTAGTTCTCGGACGGTGCAAGACACTGGTCGGAGTAGGGCTAGTCCCTCTCCATAGTAGACGTGTTTTAAAACCGTGAAGCTGACGACGATACGTAACGGGTCAAAGCGGACAATATCTACTAGCGGTGGGTATAGGCTGCTACAAATGATATTAGAGCCAGTCACCGGACGGTGCGGGACACTGGTCGGAGTAGGACTAGACCCTCTCCATAGTAGACGCGTTTTAAAACCGTGAGACTGACGACGATACGTAACGGCCCAAAGAAGACAATATCTGTTAGCGGTGGGCTTGGGTTGTTATACTAGTCCTCTTAATCAAGCCCTTGGTAGCCTGAATTCTTTGACTTTACTTAATTTTCTGTTTTCTAATATATTTCCCATGCTAGGATACACTAGATATCATCATTAAATTAAGTTTTAACTTGAATTGCCCTCTTCTGGTGCAGGTATGACTATTATTCGTTTTCTATCATTCCAACCGTTGGAGAGCTAGTTGCTGGTGACCGGGCATCCTATCAATACTTGGTTGAAAGCATCCGTCGATTTCCCTCACAGGTGATACTCCTTTCCTCTTCTCTTTCTTTTTCTCAGACAAGAAACATACTTTTCATTGAAGTTGTGAAAAGTTACAATCATATCAGTATGCGCTGTTTAAAAATTTCAAGAACACCTCCAATTATTTTTAATTACAGAAGCATAGCATTACTATTACAAATATGGAAACACCTTAAATAGACTGGAACCAAAAAGAATGAGAGAAATAGAAACAATGGAACAGGAAATTTTGTTTCGAGGCACTGATACTGCAATACACAAGTTTTCTATTTTTCTTTTTTCTTGCGCCTTGCACTTGAGCTCCAAATGACTATTGTGCTTTAGTGTGGCTCTAGCCTTGAGAAGCTCTGCAGCTTTACGTGGTTGTCAGCTTCTGATTGGACATCATTTGACTTGCTAAGTCGATAACGAAGAATTATTATAATCATTCTAGTGTTTTGTTTCTAGTAAACTTTTCGAAAGGTGGGATATGCCACTATTATTATTTAGTTATCTGAGCACTAAATCCGTAACTGGTAGCTACATTCACTTTGGCGATAGGATTAGTTTGTTCATACTAGTTTCCATGACCAACCTCTGGCTTTTATGATAAAGATTACGAAGAGTTATTATAATCATTTCAGTCTTGTTTCTGATAGGCAAAAAGGGTGGAATATGTCACTATTATTATTTAGTTACTGAGCACTGAATTAGTAACTGATAGCTATTCTCACTTTGGCGATAGGATTAGTATGGTCATACTAGTTTCCATGACCAACCTCTTATGGTAAAGATCATGAATTATTATAATCATTTCAGTCTTTTGTTTCTGCTTAACATTCCCAAAGGCAAAAAGGGTGGGGATATGTTCTATTATTATTTGGTTATCTGAGCACTAATTAATAACCGGTAGCTATACTCTTATTATGTTTCTGGTAAACTTTCTCAAAGGTAAAAGGGTGGGATATATTACTATTATTATTTAGTTATCTCAGCACTGAATCAGTAACCGGTAACTATGTTCACTTTGGCATATGGATTAGTTTGTTCATACTAGTTTTTATGACCAACCTCTAGCTTTTATGATAAAGATCATGAAAAGTTATTATAATCATTTAAGTCGTGTTTCTGATAAACTTTTCGAAAGGCAAAAAGGGTGGGATATGTTACTCTTATTATTTAGTTATCTGAGCACTGAATTAATAACTGGTACCTACGCTCACTTTGGCGATAGGATTAGTTTGTTCATACTAGTTTTCTCTACTGTTTTCTTATTAATGATTTGGTGGGATGCAGGAGAAATTTGCTAGCATGATCGTCGATGCAGGCTTCGAGAAGGTCGAGTACGAAAATCTAGTTGGAGGAGTGGTTGCTATCCACTCAGGCTTGAAACTCTAGAACCAGCTTTTGCATCCACTTATAACTTCATAACCAAGAGGTTGCTTCACTTTAGCTATTTCTTAATTCATGATAAAAATGTCCCCAGATGTTCCTACTCTTTCCCCCCAAGTTTAGTTATTTTTACTACGGCAAAATGTTATTATTTACTCCTGTAATTAGTTTAATAGGTTAGTTTATCAAATTAAGGAGTAAAAAACATATCGCTTCAAAAGTGGAAGCGAAATGAAAAGTTCTATATAGAAAATATTCTTGAACTGGTAGTTTATTTCATTTCAGAAATACATCTTAATCTACCAATTAAGGAGTAAAAAATATTCTTGAAAAGTTCTATATAAAAAATATTATGAACTTTCAATTAAAAACTGATAGATTGAAAAAGTTTTGTAATTTTTTTTTTAATAAATATAAAGGATATTAACGCTATTTTTAAAATTTCATGAAAATAATACTAATAATAAGGGTAGTTTTGAACTTTGTATTAACAAAACTTTTTAAAGTTCAAGCTAGAAAAATATATACATGATGAATGATGAGAAATTAGTTATGGCAAGTAGACGAGGGAGATGATCTATAAGATATAGATAAACGGCTTTTGTCCACATACTAACGATAAGAACTTTTACATCTTTTTCAAAAAAAGTTAAAAGGATACTTTTGAAAGTTCATGGACATTTTTTTAACGTGGTGCTAACAATCCGTAAGAGTATTTTTTAAATTTTTTTAAAAAAAATTAAAAATATCAATAAAACTTTCAAAAATTCAAAAATATTTTTTAAACACTTACGAAAGCTGGAAGGTTCTTTTGAGATAAAATATTAACGGTTTACCTACAAAATTAAAAAAAAAGTTAAGTTAAAGAGTTTTTTTTTATATATAATTTTAAGAGTATTATTCAAACTTTTAAATCTTCACTCGTATTTTTTATATAAAATATCAACTTTAACGACATTTTTATTAATTTAACCTAAAATTAAAATAAAGTTTTTTTTGAATGAATGACAAGTTTGTAGAATACTTCAAATATTATATATCCAATTTATAAATATTAAAATAAATAAACATTTCTTGGCTTTCCGTTACATTATTAAAGAAATACAAATTTTAAATGTTTAAAAATCAAATGAGTTTGAATATTATTAGAAATATAATTGTCTTTTTTATGTTTTTTTTTTCTTTTTCCGACTTTTTTTTATTTAAATATAAAAATATTCCGTGATAATTAATAGTATTATTGATTTAAACTAATGCGTCCATTATAAAAGAAATAGTATTTGTATTTTTTTTTTCATTATTTTTATAAAATAATATTAAATTAAATAAATGAATATAATGCTGACCAAGGAAAGCGACGCCAATAATATAAATATATATGAAATTTAAATTAGAAAATATAAAAGATATTAATTAATATGTTATTTAATTAATGGTTTTTATAATTACAGTTAGTCAATAATTTTAATTAATTGTTTTGATGATTACTATTAATAATAATAATAAATCTCCACAAATATTGGACTTTTGAATTTTTAAATCCATAGGTTATTAAATTTTTAATTTTACATTCAGGAAATCACCTATTCAATATTTTTAAAATTAATAAAGTTAATTAAATATATAATGGAAGGTTTATGGCTTAATTAGACCTTAATTTTAATTTTATATTAAGTGAATCAACTCATTTTAAACAATTTTGAATATGTTAGCACCTTCTAGAAGATATAAAGTGAAAATTGAGAACTTATTAAATATTTTAAAGTTTATGAATATATTAGACGTAGAGCTGTTCATCAAACAACGTTTTTTGAGTCGTGTTGCAACTAGACGACTTTATCTCTCTCTTGTATTGTGTCCTTCATCTTTAGAATTGACAGTTCCCGAAGCTAAAAAAAAAAACTACGTTATTCAAAGCAATCTGTCCAAGACTAGTCGAGTCTAATGCTAGGTTAGGTGATTCCTCTCTATCAAGGACCAAAGCTTAATCCAGAGAGAGCTCATTATACCTCCAGGTTGTCATATTTGCTTATGAAACAATAACAGCTTATCCCGAGCTCCTGTCACCTGACTGTCTAACAGTTTTTTCCTTGAACAAAATACTACTTCGAGTCTTCTCTCACTTGTTTAGTACTCCTGACTGCCTATGAGAGTTTGCTTTTAGTAAGGTCCACGGTAAAACTAGATAGATTACAACCACAAATCACCTAACAAATTTTTACTCGGTCGGCTAGAGATTGAAGATGGCGGGTTAAATTAGACCAATTTAACTCGGTTTGGTCCAATAGAATTGATTTTTCTATTTTTGATTGGTTTGACCTTTTTATGCTCGATTTTTTATTTGATTTTGATGGTACTCACATTTTCTCTTTAACTTATGACCTATTTGAGGAGTTTGAAGAAACTGGGAGCTCCTTAAATGTATGAACCTTACTAGAACTTTATGATCTTGTTTAGAGGAGAGCAAGAAATCACATAGGTGGATGAGCGTCGGCAAGCATGAAAGTTACTCATTCTTTTATGATTTTTATGTTATGGGGTCCACTAGGGAGATGCCAACTAATCCCGAGAAAAAGTATGATAAGAACTATGGGTTGGAACTTATGACGGTGTTGCACCTCGAACACTTATGATATGTAGGTTGATGATGATGATGATGATGATGAAAGGAACTAGTATGTAGCTAATCAAGATGCCTTAGAACCCGAAGATCGAACTTATGAGTTAGTCAGCTTAGAAGAGTCGAACCCTGAGAACCAACGACCTCGATGGGGATAAGAGAAGATAACTTAATGGATGACTTAGAGATGAAATTTATGAGTATGAATAAGACATCAATTGAACAAACGAGCTAATGAAATAAGACTTAACGACGAATTAAGAACCTACAAACAAGCTACTTATTGAGTATTTTTATACTCATTCATGCTGCTTTAATCTTTTCATATGAAGGCTATACGGAGCAATCGAGACGAGAGTGTGCACGAATTATAGGGCTATAAAAGTTGAGATAGATCAGTGTCTTGTTTTTTTACCTTTCATGAACTCAGTTCTCGTCCTTAAACTGTGTTCTTATATTAAATGCATGTAAATTTTAAAAGTTTAAAATTATTTCGTATTTTTAAATATTTTGTGTACTTAGTGGCGGTACATGTGTCACGTGTTTTGTAAAGCAGGTTGTTACGCTTTTGAAGTCAGTAAAAATGGTCGCAATAAAAAATAACCTTATTGTTAATTTTGGACTAAGGCCGTTAATATATTATTTCAAAAATACTATTGAGTTTTTAAAATTTTATAATAAGCTTAATTAAAAAAAAAATTAAAAACTTTTTTAAACTTTTTTTAAAAAAATACAGTAATGTCGGTTAATATCACATTTTAAAAAAATATTCAATGTTTGAAAATAATCTATAAAATGTTGATAGTAGTTTTTATTCATAGATTAACAGTGAATTTTAAACTTTTTTTTTATAGAAGTAAAAATGTTAATCCTACTTTTAAAATTTTATAATATGTTTTAAACATAATAGTAAATTTAATGGTATTTTAAAAAAAAATGTTAAAAATTGAATTATATTTTTTAAATGATTTTTATGTGTACGAATGTTTTTTAGGTAAATGAGACAAAATTATAATGCATCACTAACTATTGGGGAAGAGAACGAAACATTATTTATAAGGGTGTGAAAACTTCTCCTTAGCCGACACGTTTTAAAACATTGAGGGGAAATCTGGAAGAGAAAGTTTAAAGAGGACAATGTTTGCTAGCGGTGGACTTGAGTCGTTACACTAACCATTTTTTAAAGTAAAGTAGGGTCGAGTTGATTATAACCTTAAAAAAAATTTACAATTTTTACTCTCCCTTCAATTATGCTGATGCTTCCACGTAAAAATGTCAATAACTTATGAATTAAGTGAATTAAAGTTTTGGCACAAAATAAGTTTAGAATGGAAAATATTTTCCAAATTTCATAAATTATAATTAAAAAAAACTAGCTCAAATGTCTTTTTCTTAAAATTAAAATAAGAAAAATAAAATAAAATTATAGGGACTATAAATAAATAAATAAATAAATAAATAGGTAGTTTTGCAAGAAGGGGCATTAAAAATCCAAAGTCTCAACCACACGGCGCCTCAGTCAAAGCCTTCACCAGAAGTAGTGGCGCCAAAGCTTCACTTCAATGGCCCCATAACTCTCAACACTTTCATTATCAATATTAAATCGCCTCCTTCTCGCGCCTCACCAGAATCAAGATCTTCTCCTTCTTCTTCGGATTCCTTTTCCTTTGTTGTAATGGCCGCCGCTGCTGCTGCTGCTTTGGATCCTTCCTCCCTGCAATTCACGCCGACTTGGGCCGTGGCTGCGGTTTGCTTCATCTTCATCTCCCTCTCGCTCTTTCTCGAGCATTTGATTCATCTCCTCTCCAATGTAAGTCGAAATCTAGTTTCTGATTGAATTTACAGAGGTCGATTCGATTTTGATTTTGATTTTGATTTTGATTTTGCGCAGTGGTTGAAGCGGAAGAGGAAAACGGCATTGTTCGACGCGGTTGAGAAGCTTAAATCAGGTACGATTTCCGAATCCTGAAATCGAATAATGAAATTAAGAGAATGAGAATCGGAGGATTAATGATTTCTGCATCTGTATTTGTTCGTCGATGCCGCAGTTTTGATGCTTCTAGGGTTCATGTCGCTAACTCTGACGGTAACGCAACAGCCTGTATCGAAGATTTGCATTCCGAATAGCGTAGCGTTTACGATGCTTCCGTGCCAGAGAGAAATACAGATCAAAGCGAATAAGAATTTGGAGATGGAGCAATTGCGATCGTCTTCCTCTACGAATCGGTGGTTTTCGTGGTCGCCAGGAGAATTTGTGAGCCTCGCGGCGGGAGGCGAAGAAGAGGAGAGTAGTAGTAGCGGTGATTCTTCTTCTTCTTCTTCTTCTTCTTCTTCTTCTGATTACTGTACTGCGAAGGTAATGATTGGGAAATACTGAGCGAATCAAAATTTGAAATCAAGTTTGTTGTTCGTTAGTGATGAATTGATTGGTGAATCGTGAATTGCGATGGCAGGGGAAGGCGTCGCTGATATCGCAAGGAGGAATGAATCAATTGAACAATTTCATATTCGTGTTGGCAGCTATGCAGATTCTTTACAGCGTTCTCACCATGGCGTTAGGAAAGGCCAAGGTCTTTCTTCTCTCTCTATCTTTTTTATTTCATTTCATTTCACTCCCTGAAATTTGGAGTTATTGCGCTTTAGTCCTCCCACTTTCAAAAATATCTATTTTAATCCTTTTTAACACTTAAAAATAATAATAATTTTATTCTAAATTAATAAAAATATTTTTAAATTTGTACTAAAATTTTTATTAATACATTTAAAATTTAAAAAATGACTCAAAAATATTTTAGAAGTTTTCAAAATGTAATATATATATATTAATTAATATATATATATATAAGAAAATGGTAAATATTTTATTTTAAAAGTATTTTGCTCGAAAATACCATTTAACTTTTGTTTAAAAATGTCTTAGAAATTAAAGTATTAAAAGTTTCAATAATATATTTAAAATTTAAAAAAAATGTCTCAAAATATCTTTTTTAAAATTTTCAAAAAAGTCAAATATATATTTATTTATTAAAAAATGTGTTAATATTTTGTTTCAAAAATACTTTTAAATCTTAAAAATGTTTAAAAAATATAATTTAACTGAGGTAAAAAACTGTTTTTTAAGTTTTTAAAATTTTCATTAATAACCTTAAATTTTTTTTAAAATTTAAAAAATTCAAAAATACCCTAGTACCAAATTAGAAACAAATATTTAGCAAATGTATAATTAAATAATATATATATATATATACGCGCATATTAGAATACCTTTTCACACCCCGCTTGTATCCTTTCGGTTAATCCATAAGGATTGGATACCTATATTCCCGAACCATACAATCTGGTTACATGAAATGCACCAAAACCAAAGCAGTCCAACCCATCCTAGAGAGAAATAAATGAATTTAAAGAATCTTTGAGCAAATCCAAAAAAAGTTTTTTTTTGTACGTGCATCACAAAATATTTTTAGATCTCAATACCGAAGGTCAGATAGCTGTTAAGAAGCACAATCTAGAAAACACATATGTGATCCGGCTACAACCTTTGTAACTCCAAATACTTGATTCATTGTAGTCCCTCTTGTGATTCTCCACCCCTCATGAATTTGTTATTCCTAAGAGTCACGAAGGGAATAGACCAAGTAAATGATCAAAACACGTGTCTATTAAATAACAAATAAAACTCCATGAGCAAAACATGTGTCCATTAGTTTTATGTTACATAATTAATATAAATATTAAACTATAGTGACTAAAATTATATTTTAAGAAAATTAAAAAAAAAAAACTATGATATTATTAATATAGAAATGTTAATTCCAAAACAATTTAAACGGTCGAGAATACGTTGTGTTTAAATAATAATAATAGAGAGTAAAAAATATATTTTTTAGTACTAAGTAGTAGAATGCTTCAAAACGGCAGGTAAGTATGTCGTTTTGTGAGGTAAATCAGATATTAATTGGTCCACGGTCAAAGTCAATCTGGGTTCTGAGTGTTGAATTAAATTTGGGTGTGGATGTGACAATATTTGAATTTTTATGCATACTTTTTAATTTATGTACTATTGATTTGAATGTCATATATTGACTTTTCTCTCCCATATTAATTGAAAATATAATTTTATACATATAGTTTATATGATTTTAATTTTTTTTTTATTTTTTATAAACAGATGAGACGCTGGAAAGCTTGGGAAGAAGAAACTCATACGTTGGATTATCAAGTGGCCAATGGTAATTCAAGCAATTTTATTTTATTTTTATTTCGGTATACTGCATTAAACTAGCATTATTTAGGTTAAATTATCAAAAATGCCCCGTTCTCGGTTTCAATGCTCTTTAATTTTTTAAATTTTTTATTAGTGTTTCAAGGGCGAAAATGGAAGTTTTCAAAGTTCGGACCATTATTGAAATCAACTTCATAGTTTAAGTGTGTTTTTTTTTTTTTTTTTTTTTTTTCCGGTTTGAAATTATATTCTTTTGATAGATGATATAATATTTTTAAACAGGAATTAATGCTTCATAATCAGACCATTTTAATCTTCGAAGTCAATATTAATTATCATAATATGGGATAAATTACATATTAAATGAAAATCCTAATGCCTAATTTTGCTTTAACTTTCCAATTATTAGATCCACATCGCTTTAGATTTACAAGGCAAACAACATTCGGACGTCGGCATATCAGTTCTTGTGCTACACCACCATTTCTTCTCTGGATAGTAAGTTTTCCCACATTATGTCTCTCATTTTTGTTACTTTCATGTGTTCATGAATTTAAATGTTTGGGTTTGAAGTTATAACCCCGTGCACTCGTTCTTAGGATTGAGTTTCTATAGTCTTTTTCTCGTGCTATCATTCTTAGGGTTGAGTTTCTATAGTCTTTTCCTCGTGCTCTCATTCTTAGGGTTGAGTTTCTATAATCTTTTCTTCGTGCTCTCGTTCTTAGGGTTGAGTTTCTATAGTCTTTTTCTCGTACATTCGTTTTTACGGTTGAATTTCTCTAGTCTTTTTCTAGTTTCTAGTAATATATAAAAAGAAAACGAACCCTAAACCTTAAATAAGAACAAAAATTTTGCCACCATCTAAATGTAGTTCTTTTTTTTTTTTTTTTTTCCACAAATGAAAAATAATTGAAGTGTAGATCTCAATTTTGATAACTATTTTGTTTCTTATATATAAATATTTTAAAATTTTCTTTAAGGATGAAATTGTAGAAACTATATAGTTTTTAAATTTTAGATATGAATTCAAATGTTTTATGTAAAGAAATTTTGAGAAAACATAATTTTTTAATATAAAAAATAAGAAAATTAAATTATTATCGAGACCTAATACTTCAATTATTAACAAATAGAATATTTATCTTCAATATCTAACAAATTATCTTTATAGTTTAAAAAATATATTTGGTTTATTTACGTACATAAGAAATCCTTTTATATTAGGGACTAAATTATTATTATTATTATTTTTTAAAAAATTGTTTCAAATTTTAAATTAGAAAGACTAAATCATTGATAGGCAAAATCATGACAAAATTGTCCTTTGAAAATATGCAGAAATGCTTCTTGAGACAGTTCTTTCGTTCGGTGGCCAAAGTCGACTACTTGACCCTTCGCCATGGTTTCATCTCGGTTAGTAAAATTTATTTACCATGTTCAATTTTACACCCTTTTGATTTCATAGAATCATCTTTCTTTTTGTTAAAAAAAACTATTTACAATCGTTTTTTTTTTACTTTTTTTTAAAGACTCACATACCAGGAAACACTTCCTTCAACTTTCAAAAGTATATTGAAAGATCATTGCACGATGACTTCAAAGTCGTCGTCGGCATCAGGTAAATTATCCAATTGAGTCTTTAAAAAGTTATTACCTCGGCCAACAAAAAAAATTTACCATCTCAAATGTTAATAGTTCATTTCTACCTTACCGTTTTTTATTGTTTCTCCTCATATGACAGTCCTTTCATGTGGCTTATAGTAGTCATCTTCATTCTTGTAGATGTACATGGTGAGTTTTTTTACCCATTAATTTAAAAGCTTGAGCATTTTATCTTGTTTTAATAATAAAATAAAGCATTTTTATGTTTAAATCTGGCTTAAATTTTTTTTACTTATGACCATGATGAACAGGTTGGAATGCATATCTCTGGGTGTCTTTCCTTCCACTCATTGTAAGTTTATAATTCTATAAACTAACCATAGAACTTGATTAGGATTTAGGGTTTATTTTTAACCTAATTTTAAACACGGTAACATCTCAAGCCCACTCCCACTCCGCTAGCAGATATTGTTCTTTTTAAGCTTTCCCTTTTGGGCTTCTCTCAATGTTTTTAAAACGCGTTTGTTTGGGAGAGGTTTCTACACCCTATAAAAAAAATGTTTCGTCCCCCTCTCTACTCCAACCGATGTGGGATCTCACAAAACATTCTTTATAACGGTGCGAAAACCTCTCCAGTAGACGCATTTTAAAACTTCGATGAGAAACCCTAAGTCTAAAAATGACAATATTTGATAGCGGTGGAGTTGGGCGGTTGTTATTTAACTTTACAAAAGTCAATAATATAGAATTTAGGAAAGATTATAAAAATTTAATTATAATGTTTTGTGGGTGTACATGTAGATAGTGCTAGCTCTTGGAACAAAACTTGAAGTAATAGTAGCAAGGCTTGCCCTAGAGCTTCAAGACAAGACTGATGTGATCAAAGGAGCTCCAATGGTGGAACCAAGTGATGATCTTTTCTGGTTCAATCACCCCAAATTTGTTCTCACCCTTCTTCATTTCACTTTGTTCATGGTAAACTTTAGCATACTTCCTCAATTATCGATGTTTTGGAAAGTCATTCGAAACATGTTCTTATCTGATTGATTTTCCTTTCTTTTCAGAACGCCTTTGAGTTTTCGTTTTTCATCTGGGTTACGGTAAAATTCTTTATTATCCTTTGCATGTTTCTTCTTTCTGGGTTAAATCATAACTTTAGTCCTTGAATTTGTTCGGAAGAACTTTACATCTATATCCCTAACACAAACACCGTAGACATTTAATTTTGTGCACATTCTTAAAGAACTTGCTGGACATTCTTAAGAATTTGTGGATTTCTTAGATATATAATTACAGATCAAATTCTAAGAATTCAAGGACTAAACTTGTAATTTGACGTTTTTTTTACGACTATTTACTTAATTTAATTTCTTTAAACTCTACATTTCCAGCTACAATATGGGATAAAATCTTGCTACCACGAACACTTGGAGGTCATCATCATAAGAGTAGTCTTAGCGTGAGTATATCATCAATAAAATTAATATTAGTTTTTCGTTTTTTTTTTGTTTCAATTTTTTCTTACGAAAAAACTTTAAAATCATTATGTAATAATTTGTTTTTCGTATTAACTAGGGTCACAGTCCAAGTGTTGTGCAGCTACATTACTCTGCCTCTTTATGCTCTCGTCACACAGGTAAAATATTTTTAATTCTCTTAGTTTTGTTTTTTTTTTTTAATTCAACAACATGTGAAGCGGGAATTCGAACGTTCGTATTATGAAGCTTGTGATTGTTGTAATCGTCAGATGGGGTCACAATTCAAAGCTGCAGCACTAGAAGAACACACAGCCAAAGCCATAAAGCAATGGCACAAAGATGTGAAGCAAAAGAGAAAGAAGCATCACCATGACCTGGACTCGAGTCTACACCAGGAAGGATCGTCTCACTCCACCGTCACCGAGCGTCAGTCGTCGAGAGTTCTCGAGAGCAGCAGCAGCAGAACGCTAAGCTCCCAAGAGATGGTGAGCTCTTTTCATCACCGAGCTCCTACTTTTTCGGAGCTCAACAATCTTGGTATTATTGAGTCTAATGAGATGGTTGAAGAACCCATAAATATAAAAATAAGAGAAATTAATGAAATTAGTGAAATTCATGAAATAAAAACCTTAACTACTCAAATTGAAAGACGGATTTCATAGATTTTGGTTAGAGCTTTTGTCATTTCATATGAAACTTTGGTGTTTGTAGAACTTATTCATTTGAATATATATATATGATATACATATAATTAGGCTAATTTTGAGATATGACTCTGTAAATAAATGAATTTTAAAGCATTTTGATAAGAAATTACTCCAAGGGAAAGTAAGATTCAGATTATCTTATCGATCAAATACGTGAAGGTAAGAACACTTGTTTGAGATTTGAATAATTCAACAAGTAAGATCGATCATGTCAAGCTTGAATGTTTCTAAAACATGCAATCTAAACTATATAGAAGGGCTAAAAGAAAACACAAATACTCTTTTTACTACATTCTCAAAATGAAAATTCTTACCGACATTACAAAAGTTGTAACTTTCATATTTTATTAGTATAATTAGTTACTATATATATTTTATGACCATAATTAGTCCATATGTAAAATGTAACTTTACAAAAAGTCTTTTGAAAATACCAGATCTATAAATTATAATTCACCTAAAATTTGTAACTATATGAGAATAAATGAAATTCATATAATATGATGGAGATGTTTGAGTTCATATCACATTTTTTTCATTAATAATAATAATAAATAAATAAATAAAACAAACAGATTCTAAAATTATTTAGGGTTCAAAATCAATTCGAAACAAATGTATAATAGTTCAAGATCACAATTACATATTCTTAAATAAAAATATTACATTCATTTATGGAATGTGACTAATTTAATCGGGAGAAAATGTCACAACCATATTATAAGATAGTAAGTTGTGGCCCACACTAGACAGACAAGGTGACAATCCTCAAGTGGCACACATTCGGACACATGAAGGTCAAAGACAAGACAAATGAGACACCGACGAAAGATAGACAAGAGACTTGGAGAAGAGTCGAGTAGAGCCTCAAGCCTTCATTTAAAAGTCCAGGTTTCAATATGAGCTTTAGCTCAGAGTTGTATGTATATATGTATGTATGCATGCATGTGTGTGTATGTATGTATTGTCACAATATCTCACGCTCAAAAGTGTGAATAAATGTGAAATTATTATTATTCAAAGAAAATAATACAGAGACAACTGAAATAATGAACGGTTGTATTGTGGCTTGTATTTTACTGAGAATAAGACTTCTATTTAACCTGTAATAAATCCTATAAACAACTCCTACAAAGACTCATCTTAATTACATCATTCAGTTTGACTCCTAATAAAGATAAATAACTCAACAATTTGACTAATTCAATTGGCAAAGTTGCACTAATTTTGACATTTGACAGCCTCCCTTAGTGCAAGCTTACTTCTCAATGACCTTATTATCCTCCTGCATTAACTGGAGGGCTTTCGATCAACAATGTGATAGAGTCAACTGGGTGTGTAAAGTCTTCTTGGATCTTTAAACATCTTGTCCTTTGATATGCATGTATCTCGCAGGCACCCCAGGCATAGAAGGCACGACAAATAGAAGAGTGACTTAAAAATGTCTTCCAAGGGTGTGGCTATCCCGGGTAAAAAGTCATCCTGAAGAACAATAGAGTTGATGACATCTGCATATCTAACAGCCAAATTCAGTACCACCCCGGGAACCCCACGCATAGCAATAGCATAGCACCTTATCCGCTTTCGATCAATATTTTCCAATTTTTCGTGATTCTTTACTACTACCAAAGTTAGCATAGTTGCTACTCTAGAGCCCAGAGAATGCCCAGCAAACGTCAAAGTATAATCCAGATATTTCTTCACCAAATCCTTCAAAGTTTCATTCTCACTGTCCAAAACCCATCCAGCTGCCTGTTGAGGTAGCAAATTTCTGTTGATTAGTTTTCTTGTTATTAGTTGAGTTTGTTAGTTAGTTTTCTTGTTATTAGTCTTCATGTATTTCTCTATAAAAGGCATTGGACCCTATGAATAAAAATGATCATTTTCGTACACTTGCCAAGTCTCTGAATTTTACAGCTAACATTTGGTATCAGAGCCGGTTAGGATCCAAGAAAGTGATCCAAGAAAGAAAATGAGCAGCGACAAAACACTCACCAAGATTCCACAGTTTGATGGTTACTATGACCATTGGAGTGAACGGATGAAAAATCTCTTGCGTGCCAAGGGTTTGTGGAGTCTAGTGGAAGAGGGCTACACCGAACCGGTAGAGGGAATCGAAGTGACTGCAGCGCAGAAAAGGAATCTTGATGAGTTCAAGATGAAGGATCATCAAGTGAAGTACTACTTGTTCCAAGCAATTGAACGGGTTGTGTTTGAACAGATCTTGAATCGCAAAACATCCAAGAACATTTGGGATTCGATGAAGAAAAAGTTTGGAGGCAACGAAAGAGTGAAGTGGTCTCTTCTCCAAACTTTAAGAAGAGATTTTGAGGTTCTTGAAACGAAGAACGAAGAGAACATCGATGATTATTTTGGAAGAGTAATGGCTATCTCCAACAAGATAAGAAGCAACGGAGAAGACACGTCAGATTCGAAGATTGTTGAGAAAATACTTCGAACTTTGACTGACAAATTCACGTATGTGGTGGTAGCCATCGAGGAGTCAAAAGACACAAGAAAGATGACGATTGACGAACTACAAAGCTCTCTATCTGTACATGAAAAGAAATTCAAGAAGATCAGTCATGAAGAAGGTGATCAAGCTCTCAATATCAGAGGCAGAGGTAGAGGATCATACAAAGGTCGAGGCAGGGGCAAAGGACGCTCATTCAACAAAGCAACAATCGAGTGTTACAACTGCCACCAACTTGGACATTTCCAATATGAATGTCCAATTAGGTACAATGGAGCACATTTTGTAGAGATCGAAGAAAAGGATGAAGTTATTCTCATGACATATGTGGAGCTTCAAGGCACTAAAAGAAGAGATGTGTGTTTCGTGGATTCTGGGTGTTCAAACCATATGTGTGGAGAAAGAAGTATGTTCTCAAGCCTGGACACTAGCTTCACACATAATGTCAAGCTTGGGAACAATCACAAACTGATGGTTGGTGGGGAAGGAGCAGTGAAAATAATACTTAAGGGAATAAGCTATGTGATCAACGATGTGTATTATATTTCGGAACTGAAGAACAACCTGCTTAGTGTTGGACAACTTCAAGAAAGAGGTTTAGACGTGTTATTCAAAGGAGGAGATCGAAACACATGTAGCATTTTTCATCCCTCAAGAGGAAAAATAGTAGAATCTGTTATGAGTGCTAATAGGATGTTTATCCTGCTGGGTGAATCAAATAACAAAACAAAGGAGGAGAGATGTCCGCAGGTTGATATCTCAGACAAGACAGAGCTGTGGCGATATGGGCATCTCAGCTACAAGGGACTTCACACATTATGCAGTAAAGAGATGGTTGTGGGTTTACCTGAAATTGGAGATGTGAAAACTATCTGTGAGGCGTGTGTTAAAGGAAAACACCACCGTGTTCCATGTCTGAAGCAGAGCAAGTGGAGAGCCACTGAAAGATTACAGCTTATCCACTCTGATCTTTGTGGTTCGATCAACCCACCATCAAACAGTCAAATAAAGTACTTTATAAGCTTTATTGATGATTTCTCAAGAAAAACATGGATATATTTTGTGCTAGAAAAATCAGAAGCATTTCATCAGTTCAAGACATTCAAAGCCTTTGTAGAAAAGCAAACTGGATTGTTCATCAAATGTCTAAGAACAGATAGAGGAGGAGAATACAATTCAATTGCATTCAAAGAATTCTGTAAAGCGCATGGAATCAAAAGACAGCTGATCACCGCCTTCACGCCTCAGCAAAATGGCGTTGCTGAACGTAAAAACCGTACAATCATGAACATGGTGAGAGCAGTGTTATTAGAGAAGGAGGTACCAAAAGTTTTCTGGCCAGATGCTGTGCAAGGGGTGAATCACATTCTTAACAGATCTCCTACACTCATTGTAAAAGATATGACTCCGAAAGAGGCATGGAGTGAAAGAAAGCCATCAGTCGAACACTTTAGGATTTTTGGATGTATCGGATACGTTCATAACCCTAATGTTAAAAGAAGCAAGCTCGATGACAAAAGCGTGAAGTGTGTTCTGTTAGGTTTCAGCAGTGAATCCAAGGCCTTTAAGATGTTCGATCCAGTGGAGAAAAAGGTTCACATCAGTCGAGATGTGATATTTGAGGAAGATAAGAAGTGGAATTGGGAAGATGTTGGTTATTCTGGTGAAGAAAGCATTGAACTTGAGTGGGAAAATGATTATGAAAATGTTAAGAATGCAGAGGAAGCGGAAGAAGCAGAAGAATACACTGATGACGTTCCTTCACCAAACGATCCACCAACTGGAGAAACAACAGCAATAATGGGCAGGGTGAGAAAACCACCAATCTGGTCTGCAGATTATATCACAGGAGAAGGGCTATCACATATAGAGGAAGAAGCAAACATGGCTAGAGTCGAGATTGAAACTCTAGCTTTCATGGCCATATCAGATCCGACCAGTTTTCAAGAAGTCGTAGGACATCAGAAATGGAAATAAGCGATGGATGCTGAGATACAGCCCATCGAACGGAACCACACGTGATCGCTGACTGCACTTCCTGTTGGAGCCAAGGCTATTGGGGTTAAGTGGATCTACAAGACCAAATTAAATGAACTTGGAGAGGTAGACAAGTACAAAGCTCGGCTGGTTGTAAAAGGGTATGCTCAAGAGTACGGAGTAGATTACACAGAGGTATTCGCACCAGTGGCTCGAATGGATACAGTGAGGATGATCATTGCTGTAGCAGCACAAAAAGGATGGGGAATCTATCAACTCGATGTCAAATCTGCTTTTCTACATGGTGAGCTGAAGGAAGATGTATTTGTTAAACAACCACAAGGTTATGAAGTAGCAGGGAAGAAGGACATGGTTTATAAGTTGCAAAAGGCTCTTTACGGACTAAAACAAGCGCCTAGAGCTTGGTTCAATCGCATTGAGGCTTATATCGTCAAGGAAGGTTTTGTAAGCAGCTCTAGTGAACAAACATTATTCATCAAACAAAAGGGAGGTAAAATTCTAATTGTGAGCATTTATGTTGATGATCTATTGTTCACTAGTAATGATGAGGAGTTGTTGAATGAGTTTAAGCGCTCCATGATGGGTGAATTCGACATGACTGATTTGGGGAAGATGAGATATTTTCTTGGCATTGAAGTGATGCAGAAGGCTGATGGCATCTTTATATGCCAAAGAAAATATGCTGCTGAGTTGATCGAGAGGTTTGGAATGCCAAATTACAACTCTGTTTGCAATCCGATAGTCCCTGGACAGCAGATTGCCCGAGATGAAGCTGGTGTGAAGGTCAATTCAACACTATATAAGCAAATGGTGGGCAGCTTAATGTATCTCACAGCCACACGACCTGACTTGATGTTTGTGGTAAGTCTTATTAGTCGTTTTATGGCAAATCCTACTGAGTTGCACTTTGCTACTGCAAAAAGATTCCTGAGGTACTTGAAGGGAACTCTGGAATTTGGGATATGGTATCAACGTGAAGGGAAGAGTGAACTCTTAGGCTACACCAACAGTAACTATGCAGAAGATGTGGATGACAGTAGGAGCACTTCAGGCTATGTTTTCTTAATGAGTGGAGGAGCTGTGGCATGATCCTCAAGGAAGCAACCAATCGTCACGTTGTCAACAACTAAAGCAGAGTATGTAGGAGCAGCTACATGTGCCTGTCAAGCCATTTGGATGAAAAGGATATTGAAAGAAATCGGGCATGAACAAGATGAAGAGATGATTCTGTTTTGTGACAACACGTCCACTATCAAGTTATAAAAAATGCAGTCATGCACGGAAAGTCAAAGCACATAAGGATTCGGTATCATTTTCTCAGAGAATTGACAAAGGAAGGTGTAATTAAATTGGTCTATTGCAACACTAAGGAGCAGCTGGCCGACATAATGACAAAGCCTTTGAAGATGGCATCATTTCAAAGGATTAGAGAAGCGTTTGAGACGAGTGTTGTGAACTAACTTGATCGAGTTCAGTTCAAGGGAGGAAGTGTTGAGGTAGCAAATTTCTGTTGGTTAGTTTTCTTGTTATTAGTTGAGTTTGTTAGTTAGTTTTCTTGTTATTAGTCTTCATGTATTTCTCTATAAAAGGCATTGGACCCTATGAATAAAAATGATCATTTTCGTACACTTGCCAAGTCTCTGAATTTTACAGCTAACACTGCCTTCATTTGTTCCACACGTTCATGAGCAATTCTAATTTGCATTGCTGTTGCTGTACGGACAGATTCCTCTTCAAACCTTGTCTCAGCTGCACTTAATGCAGATTTTGATTTATCTGCTTCCAATCTCATAGCGACAAGTTCAGTCTTAATGTCATTGATTTCTTTACTAACAGCAGGATCCAAATTACTGATATGACCCTCCAATGATTGAATCTGAGCTTTTGATTTCTCCAATTCTAATGACAAAGAGTAATAATCCATCTCAACTTGTGTAGACTCAGCATACTCTATATACCGATGAATTACATCACTGACAGACTGCAAAAGCTCTTGATCTTTTGATCCTTTTTTACCACTCAATATATATCTGCAGGAGCTTTATATCCTTGGTCAAGGTCCAAGTCATCCTTACTATGATCACCAAGGGCATGCTTGAGCTTCTGAGCAAGGGACTCATCTTCTTCAGCTACCCAACCATCATGCTCATCACAAGCACTGTCACCATTGTCACTAGATGCATAGTCCCGGCTTAAGAGAGTGTCAAATCGAATATCAAAAAACCGACAAGTTCATGGCTTATCAACATCATCTTCCACATGGTCAACGTCTGCATCCTAAAAAATGTCGTCGCCAAAAGATTTGTTATTAACAATATTCTAGCTTCCTGTCGCTCTCTCAGAATTCTTAGCCACACTAAACTTATTATCCGTTGAACCATCCTCCCCTTCTTCACATAAATTTTCCTGAACTACGAAATCCTCCTCCAAGTCCTCAACATCAGAACCAAATCGTGATAAATCATCATCACCATCAAACAGTGCAGCTATTTTCGGGTCAGGCTGGGGCGGAGCATCATTAGCCGAATCCTACGAATTGATAGTTTGATCCAAATTCTCCAAGATGAGGAAATCGCCAGCTTCATATGGGAGGTAAAGGTCGTCAAGGTCATCAAAAGTGAGCTCAAAATAGTCATTTTTCTCAAATTCCAAGTTCGAAGGCATGGAATAAACAGAAGGGTCACTAGGGGCGGCAGAATTGACATCATCTGTAGAGACATCATCTTGATGTACAACGTTTGTTGGTTGGTCAAGAACCTTAGTGGTTAAACAATATTCCCAAATTGAATCTGAAGAACTTTTACTTTCATGTACCGCATTTACTTCTGATCCCTGCATTTTAACTCGACAATTTGGATTAATATGGCCTGGCTTTCCGCAACGATCACACACCACTTTCACCCGACAGTCTCGTTTAAAATGGCCAGATTTTCCACACTTGTAACAAGCTTTAAATGGCTTCTTTGACGACTCCTCACTTCTGAATTGTTTCTCATTGCTTGATGAAGGCTTTGGATGATAACTTTGTCTCCTTTGATCTTTGACATATAACGCATCTTCTGACTTTATGGAAAGCTCGTTGCTGCTAGTCATTTGCTTAATTAAGGTTTCCTGATTAGAAAGCAAATTCTCCAATTCAATAACGGTAGACTGATTTGCCCACCTTTGTATTGAGGAAATAAAGGGCAGAAATTCTTTTTGTAATCCACAAATAAGATAACGCCGTAATCGAGCATCACTCACTGGCTCCTCACCATCTAATTCTGAAATTTCATAACATAGATTTTTCACTCTCAAGAAATATTCTTCAATAGAAAAATTACCTTGAGTTACCACAGCTAGTTCATTCTCTAGAAATTGCAACTGAGTTGTATTTTTCTTAATAAACAACTTTTGAAGGGTTTTCCACACTTGCTTTGTTGTCTTTAAATCACGAACATGATCAATATATTTCTTGCTAATCAAAGTTCGCAAGGTAAATAAAGCTTTTCCACATTTGATCTTCCATTTTCGACGTAATTCAGCATTATGTGGAGTGTCGGCTGGAATTTCTGTGTCATCACCTTCAATTAAATCCCACAAATCTTGTCCCTGTAGATACGCTTCCATACACAACTTCCAATAATTGTAATTATTGCCAGCAAGCTTTTCCATAGCTACACTCATAGAAACACTTCCACCATTCATCTCGTTGAGTAATAATATCAAACCCTTGGTTACCAACTTAGATCTGATACCAACGGTCACAATATCTCACGCTCAACAGTGTGAATAAATGTGAAATTATTATTACTCAAATAAGATAATAGAGAGACAACTGAAATAATGGAGTGTTGTAATGTGCCTTGTGTTTTACTAAGAATAAGGCTACTATTTAACCGGTGATAAATCCTATAAATAATTCCTACAAAGACTCATCTCAAATACATCTTTCAGTTTGACTCCTAATAAAGATAAATAACTCAAACTAATTCAGCTGGCCGTAGGTTGCACTAATTTTGACATGTATGTATGTGTATGTGTATGTGTATGTGTATGTGTAGGTGTATGTGTATGTGTATGTGTATGTGTATGTGTATGTGTATGTGTAGGTGTATGTGTATGTGTATGTGTATGTGTATGTGTATGTGTATGTGTAGGTATATGTGTATGTGTATGTGTATATGTATATGTATATGTATATGTATATGTATATGTATATGTATATGTATGCATGTATATGTATACGAATGGTTACCATAACCAAGACGGGAGAAAGAGAGGAACCTTGGGAAGCTATGGGGTCTTACTGCATTTTCAAGCGCAGGGGACTCGAGCCGAAATGAACATCTTTGAGATATCTTCCTCATTGCCATAGTATAATCAAAACCCTGTTTGTGTTGCAAAACCCTAAGTTGAATATCAAATTCTGATCCATACGAATGGCAGCAGCCGGAAATGGAGGAAGAGCCGACGGCTCTCCTTCTCCGAAGCCCTTGAAGTTCTCGGCATACCAAAACCCGGCCTTATCCGCCGCTCTAACCACCAACAGTCTCCAACCTTCGAAGTTCACCTTCCTCTGCATCTTCTCCCTCTCCTCCGTATCTGCATTTGCCTTCCTTCGTATTCTTTCCTGGTACGATTTGATCTACTTCGCTTTCCTTTTTATGTGTTTTTGAGTTTTGTGAACGTGGTGATATTGTGAATCTTTCCGTTAGTTCCTGCTCCTTTGAACTCCTGTGAATCTTTCGTAGCGTTCTGTTAGTTCTGAATGAGGCTTTTATGGATGTTGTCTTGAATGTATATGAGAAATTAGGAGAACTTGAGGAAGAGTTCTGCTGGAAGATGTTCTTAGATGTTGTTTTATGCTCTGGATTCTGTTTTTCAGTAAACTGAAGCTAATGCCATTTTTCCCCCTTGAATCAATGAAGGGAAAATGCGATTGTTGACAATTTGAAGCTCAAAAACTTTCCTGAAGAGGCAGCTTGTAAGCTACTAGATTATTCCCATTTGTTTATGTCTGCTTTGAACTTGAGCTACCATGGCTGTATTGATTTTGTTTAAAATCCTTTTTTTTTATGCTTCAGATTTGTCTGCGAAGGCTGTACAGATTGCGGTAGGCTTAGTCTTTTTGGGAACAGTCTTAGCTTTTTTCAAAGCGATATCCTTGTATAGAAAAAGATTGAGTGGTTTTGTGTCTGTTATAACTGCCACTAAAGGAACCAAGGATCAAACACCTCTTTCCAAGCGTCAACTTGGGCTTATGGGATTAAAACCAAAGCATGATAATGGGACATCTGAAAAAGCTGTAAAGCCTCCAAAATCTAAGCCCTACTCATCGCCTTCTGATGTTCTTGTTCCTCTTCATCAATCAGTTGGCAATTTTAGTTATTCATCTCAAAGAATCACAGATAAATTGAACTCTACCAGTGGAAGTAAAATGCAGTCTTTCGCAACACCTTCGAAATCTCCGGGTTCTGCGTCTTCCTTGTATCTTGTCTCTGGAGTGGCCTCACCGCTGCCTTCTGCGCAGAGTTCATCAGGATGGGAGTCAGTGGTTTGTACCCCGTGGTCTAGCAAGCGAGTATCCTCTTTGAAAGAAATTGCATCTGAAGAAGACTTCGAACGATTCCTTGCTGAAGTAGATGAAAAATTAACTGAGTCTGCAGGAAAATTGGCAACTCCACCCCCCACCATCGGCAGTGTTGGTATTGCCAGTCCCAGTACTGTGGCTACTTCAGCTAATACTTCTGGAACTACCAGAAGTACTCCCTTGAGGCCTGTAAGGATGTCGCCGAGTTCACAGAAATTCACCACTCCCCCTAAGAAGGTAGAGGGCGATGTTCCCTCCCCGATGTCTATGGAGGAAATGGTTGAAGCTTTCAAGCATTTGGGAGTATATCCTCAGATTGAAGAATGGCGTGATCGTCTCAGGCAATGGTTCTCTTCCACTTTGCTTAATCCTCTTGTTGAAAAGATTGAAACCAGTCATGTTCAGGTATGGTTGTTTTAATTTGTGGTTCAGTAATTAATTTTCATTTGCCATGACTGAAATTTCAATCATTTTCTCAAGTGAAGGCCACCAAAATTTAGAATTCTATATTGGGCACGTTAACTTGTTGATAATGAAGTTTTTGGTGCAAATATAGATTATATATCATAGAAAATATATGAACATGTGCTATAACCTATCATTTAACCTGTATAATGGAAAATTTTAATTTTTTAGTCTCGTTTTCTAGTTCTTTTATAGCACCCTCAGTGCATTCTTGAGAGAGCAGCTGTGTGGAAGCAATACATGTTAATACAAGATTTATTCCTATTTTGTTTCTTGTACATCTCCTTATAAAGATCTATTTGTGTGAGTTTCAAACTGGGCTGATTTGTAACTGTGTTTGAGAGTGATATTTTCGTAGTTGCTTGAGATGTTCCGAACTTCAAATAATGATCATGATATTGGTAGGTTGCACATCCTTTAACACCTTATTAGTCTGCTAAACTTCTTGATTTTTTAAGGTAAAAGAAGTGGCTGCTAAACTTGGTGTCTCAATTACTATAAGTCCTGTAGGCGACTCAACGGAATCCCCGCCCACTGCGTCTTCGGTTGACAGGACTAATGAATGGCAACCAACATTGACCCTTGATGAAAATGGACTCCTTCACCAGTTACGGGCAACTCTCGTGCAATCCATTGATGCCTCTACAAGTAAGGCTTTCCGTCATTTCGATCAGAAGTTTCTAGAATTTCTGTTTCTTATAGGCCTCCGGTTATAATTGATTTGCTTGTTTTTTCACTGGTCTAAAGAAATAATAGAATTAGTTGTAGTAATGATTGTAATAGTAATTGTTTTGCTTACAATCATCCACCTTTAATGCAGTCAAGATGCCTCTGGCGAACGCACCACAATCCCCTCAGCAGAATCCCTTAGTTCCGGTGATGCAGGAGTGTGTTGATGCCATTACAGAGTACCAGAAACTCCTTGCTTTGATGAAGGGTGAATGGGTCAAAGGCTTACTGCCTCAAAGTAGTATTCGAGCAGATTATGCAGTACAAAGAATCAAAGGTGGGCATAGGCTTTGGATGATCAGTTTATTATGTTTTCCAGTTTCCCGCTGTCTTGTTGATCTCTCCAAAATTTGTAGAATATATTTTAGTTAACAATGAATTTGTGAATTGTACAGATCTTTCTGAAGGGACCTGCTTGAAGAATTACGAGTATCTTGGGACCGGAGAGGTTTACGATAAGAAGAACAAGAAATGGACACTTGAGCTTCCAACCGATTCTCACTTACTCTTGTATTTATTCTGTGCTTTCCTTGAGCATCCAAAGTGGATGCTACATGTGGATCCTTCAACCTATGCTGGGGCTCAGTCCAGCAAAAATCCTTTGTTCTTGGGGGTTCTGCCTCCAAAAGAACGGTTTCCCGAGAAGTACGTAGCAATTATATATGGCGTTCCTTCCGTTATTCACCCCGGAGCTTGCATACTGGCCGTTGGAAAGAAAAGTCCTCCAGTTTTCTCTTTGTATTGGGACAAGAAGCTTCAGCTTTCCCTTCAGGTTGTTAACCCTTGAGCGTCTTATCTGTTGTTCAATATCGTAGAATACCGAATGTTTACCATCCGAAACTAATGTCAACTACTACGAATCTCTGAAACATTATTGGGATAAAAGTAACTGTTCTGATCTTTGTTTTCAGGGAAGAACAGCATTGTGGGACTCCATATTGATTCTGTGTCACAGAGTCAAGGTCGGATATGGTGGAATTATTCGGGGAATGCATCTCGGTTCGTCTGCTCTAAGAATCCTTCCAGTCTTGAATCCAGAACCAGTAGATTGAGTGAGTCATTGTGGTTTTTGCTTCCAACAGTCTTCTTATCGCATAAACTTACTAGCTGTTACATGAAACCAACAAACTGTGCTTATATGTACAACATGATGTATCCTTGGGGAATTGCTTAAGGTGTAGCTACCAAGAGCCTCTAACTTTAGTTTCCCAGCTTGAATGTTCATGTATCCTACTCTGAGTTCTTCAATAGTTTGTACTGACCACAATTCCCAAGGATCCATAGGGAGACATTGTCGTAGAACATTTTAGAAGTCTATTTGGCTGGCTGTATCATTATAGGTATTGAAGTTTGAGCTTGAGTGGGTCATTTAAAAGCTTATTTGACATTGCTTTTGGCTGATAATTTATTAATGATACAATGTGGAAGTGTTCTCAAAAGAAGTCAAAAATATTTGGAGGGATTTTTAAAGTAATTGTTTTGTGAAATGTTATAGATAATAAAAGCCTATTTAAGCATTTCAATAGGATCTATTAGTTGCATAAATAATAATTTGAATAATGGAAACATTGAATGTAACCAGTAAATAAATAAATAAATAATAATAATAATAATAATAAAGCAAACTGTGATCTTTCTCAATCCTACACTCTTAACAAAATCTCTCTACTCATTTCTCTCTCCTCCTTTCTCTTTGCAAAATTCTCTTTCGGATTGTAAAAGTTCTTATACGTAATTCTCCTTCATATGTAAAAGTTCTCAGAAAAGTAGAGTTTTTCTCTCAACCTTCTCCAAATATTCGTCTCTCGATGTTATACATATTCAAGCTCACAAGAGGTAATGTTATCGTTTTGAGACCATTTCGGTAAGTCAATTTCCAAATTCACTTTTGGTTAGAATTCCATCAATTTCGTACACATCTCTTGAATTGGGCTAGAAAAGAAATATCAAATGATCTATATGTTCTATGATATTATATAACTACTCTGCCATCAAAAGGAGTAAAAAATGTGATCATAAGTGGTCATATGATATGTTTGACGATATGTATGTTATGATATGAATCATTTCTATGTTTGTTCGGTGCCATGGTTACTAGTCACAGCATCAACAAACAATTCTCTCAAGTCTATATTGACAAGGGAAATTTTTGAAAGTTTTTTTTTTTCTTTTTTTTTTTTGGCAATATCAACAAAACTAAATCTCCACATACATCTCAAGATTTTAATGTCCCAACAGACTACATATTTAATTTTCATTCACTTTTTTTATCAGACTATGGTTCAAACTATGGTCCTATTTTGTACAACGTAGTTTCCGCACATTATTTATGCTATTCCTTTGAAACATACTCTTTAGTTGTGAATCTCCTTGTCCACTCTTAAGGATTTAGTTGACAAAAATGATTGAGCATAGATTGTATACTCCTGTTCACCATAAATCAATCCTCAAATCTCCTGTTTATCATATTGGCTCATAATGAAATTTTTTGAAGATATATTTAGAAACAAGCCTAGAAAACAGATATACACACAAATTCCTTAAAGATTTTCATTGGCCATGTAATGATCCGAAAACTTAGCAACAAAAAGAGCAGGCATCCACTCTTTACCTTACCAAGACTTTGCCATGAAAAAAACACTACCTTATTACCCTTCGGAAATCTAGAAAAGATTAGGCCAAGTAAACATTAAAACTTGCTTTATGGTGTAAAATTAATTTCTATAAATAAACTAAATCTCAATCAAAGCTATTTACAGCTAATTGCTCTCATCGTAGAGGAAAAAATTTGTATTACATGACGGCTACCCAGTTCATATGACCACATCTCTCTGTACAGTTTAACCCGCACACTACACACACACACACACAAGCCATCCAACCAGCCTGCCATCCTGCCATCACAAATCACGTCAGGAGTGAAGAGAATTGATGTTGGGGGTAGATGTCCCATATCTACCTATTTCCCAAATGACTGGCCAGATTCCTTTCGCTAGCTTCGTTTCACGACGATGGCTCGCTTGTGAGCACAATGAGTGTCACGACTTTCTTTCCCACAAAATATTGAAAATACTTCGAAGTTTGAAGTTTGAAGATGAGATGGACCAAAATGAATATGTACGGTCTTGCCTATCCCCAGAAAAAAATTCAAATGAGAGCAGTAACAATTCTTGGTCACCTAAAGTCCAAAGCCTACTCTGACTCGGAGTCTATAGAAAGGAACATCCGCTGTCTGACCGAACGTTTCTGGCGAGGGAATGAGAAAGGACTACCTGATCTTTGCCTACTTGCTTTGTCATGTCTAACATCATTCATTCCGAGAAGCAGAGAAGCTGATGCAAGAATATAACTAGTTAGCCTCAAAATCAACAATACATCAGAATTATGAATAAATACAAATGCAGAAACGAGAGAAGCTGGAATTCAGTAGTAGATTTTAAAAGTTCAGAGAAGCATGATTTCATTAATGTGATGAAATGTAGAAGGGGGGAGTAAAGCCTCCGCTAAGGCTAATGGGAGTTACAAAATGGTCCTCCACGAGTATAATTTCAGAGATCTTTTGGGCATGTTCTTTCTAAAATTATTAATGAAGTATATGATGAGTAAGATCATGAAAAACGGCCAGAAAACAATATGTTATGCATAAACAAATCATAATGCAAGAACCCAATTTCAGGCATGTGCATGCTTGCTTTTGGTATAAAAAAAAAAATCACAAAATAACAATAATAATAATAGTTTTAACAAACAGGAGACAGAATTAGAACCTCTAACCTCTTGGTTGAGGATATGTGCCTTAACTAATAGGTGGAAAATATGTCTCAGCCAATTTAGCTATTCTAATTAATAACTTTCTCAGTTTTTGTAGCATTCACCTTAAGAAATTATTAGATCCAAAAGAAAAGGAACATGGTCTGTGAAGTCAAGGTCCAAAAGAAAGGAAAAAAAATAAATAGATAACCCTTTTTAGTTCACTTATATAGGAAAAGATACAAAACATTAGTGAGGAACGAGAAGAAAAATAAAACACTTTCAGGCAAAATATTGCTGTAGCTACAATTCGCGTTCACACTCTTCAGATCTGCAACCATCATTGAATTTAACCAAAGTTCACAAATGCAACAGGAGAGGGAAAACGGAAAATAACTAACCATTATCAGACAATGAACTGATTTCACCACCTGTTGATGGAATATGCTGTCTTGAATTTAAACCCTTGGAGGCTGTGGACTCCCCATTGCTACCGCCTGCATCACCCCCAAGCCTGAGAGAGATCCAGTCTTCAGTATGAACACCATTTGATACATCAGCCTCGTCTCTGAAATCAGACTGCATAGGGGCAACTGAAGGCCTGGTAGGAAGAAATATTTGAAGAGATGGATCATCACCAGCAAAAGCTAATGGATTATCAACCAAGCTGTCATTCATTTCACCATCAGTATGACGAATTGAAGAACCTGGAACAAGAGAAGCGGGACTTATAGCTGCCTCTGGGGTAGCTAAATAGCCATTCATGGTGGAACAATTGATGGAGTCATGTTGCAAGTCAACTAGAGCCTCTGATACATCTGCATCAGAGCTAAACAATTGGAATCCAGCACCTCCTTGAGCTCCAGGGGGTAATGACCAAACAGGCATGCCAAATTCATCGTCATGGGAATTAAAAAGACCCAAGCATGAATTTCCAGCCGATAATAGAGTTGGATCTTCAGGATATGCATCAGCGAGTCCAGGAGGTGGCATGGAGAAAGAAATCTCACCTGCATCTGTATGGTTGCTCTGATAAACAGTTCCAGAGGAAACTAAAATGTCATTTTCTTCATCTGAATCACTTAGAACAATGACTTCACCTACAGGAGCAATAGGATTTTGTTCAGTAAATCCATACTCTGAGTCAACATGTAAGGACAGGGAATTCATCTCAATCCCATTATTGGTAGAGAAATCGAAGTTCACACCACCATCCTGGTTTACACTTGGATCTTCACCATCCCTACTGCCGGTGGCACTGCTGCTCATTGGGATAATCTTCTGGTCATGACCCCCATAATTCTCCGGTAATCTACTACCAGAAGTAAAAGTATTGATATCTTCAGGTCTGCTGACTTCCCAAAATCCATTACTATTCTTCCTGATGCCAAGTTTCAGACCACGATCTGATCCACCTTCCTGCTTTATCTGCTTCGATGCTTCAATCTTTGGTTTAACTTCCTCATTAGTAACACACGAAGTGCCGTCAGAGGAGTGCCACAGGCAAAGATCACCAAGTTCCCTGCGCTCACTTTCAGTTCTTGACCGCACACGCCAGGAACCATCAGGCTTAACCTCAATTTCTGTAACATCTTCTCCACAATGTCTCATCTGTACAACCATAATATTATATCATTAAATCAATTTCATTGTAAAAATGTAGATGAAGAATGCCTACGGCATTACCATAGATGTTATACGGTTGAAATAAGGGTCTATAATAACATTCTCCAGTGCATAGTTCTTCAGACAAATTGGACACTGCCACTGCAGTAAAAATACAAACAGTTAAATATGAGAACAAGGTTTGCATCAAAAATTGATGTAACAACTTGCCTTCCTTGAACGTTGATTCAATTCTACGAACACTTCAAGATCAAAGCATCCCATATGAGCACAAGGACTAAATCGTCCAGCAATCTTCATCCTTGAACCACTCATCTAGAGAACAGAAGCACAGAAAGGAAAAATGCAGATTACTATCAATAAATGATTTATGCAACACAAGGTACGCCAGTATCCAAAAAGATGTAAGAACATTCTAGCTGAAAAATGAGTTCGCACTCTAGCTTCAGTTCCTTGATTGCGCAGTATTAAAGGTAATTCTTGCTACAATGTTCCTTACAAAAATAATTCTGTGGAAGTGGATATGCATGCACATCAGTAATACCCAGTAGTCAGCCAATTAGAATTGACCAAATTACAAGCTGATGGGTATCCAATTTAAGCATTTACACTCACTTCAGTTTAACAACCAAAATTTAGTCAGTGAAACCATCTAACCAATGTCAAGTCTCTGTAACATTCGTTCGCTGTCCTTAAGTTCACACTGCAAAAATAGCTTAGACCTTGCAACTTCAGAATCCATCTGAAATGTGGTATATTCTTCAAAACTGTGAGGAGGAACATGGTATACGCATATGGTGCATGAAAAAAGCTTAATACTGCAACATGATTGACGTTATTGCCCAAGGTAAATGTAATTAAAAAATTGATAGTTAAAAGTGAGCAGAACCACTACTCAGATAACCGTGAACCATAGGTTCTCCATATCCAGACGGTTATATGATCCACTAGACCAGTCACTTGGTTCCAAACTATTTTCCAAGATAAATTAGATCTCCGTATTATGATCATCAATTATTATTATCACTACTTTGTTTTAGGACAAGAAACAATTCCATTGATATAATGAAATTATACAGGGGGTGAAAACCCAATCCAAAGGAAGTTACAAAAGCCTCCTACTAATTAAACGAGTGCTCATGCCATGATTGCAAAAGGGGGAGACATTTTTACACCATGATAAAGCCGAAACAGAAAGAGATTTAAAAGGAATTTTTTATGTCTTCTTATCAGGAAAATTATGTGGCTCCTCTCATTCAATAGCAACCAAATAAAGGCTATGTTGAAATGAAACCAAAGCCAAAGCATCTCCTTCGCATAATGGAAAGGATGATCACGTAAGATCAAGGATAACCAAGCATTATATCAGTGGAAGAACCACAGACCAACCAAAGCCCAGAATAATCCCACAAAGAGGAAGGGGAAGTAGGATTAGTTGTACTTTTTGAACAGTTGTCACTGATGAAATATCCATCCATGAACAATGTAATCTCCTATTTGCAGATGATCAGAGTATTGTGGCAATAATTCCTTCATAAGCATGTCCTCCAAGATACCCTAAGTAAAATTCTTCTTGTGTGAACTTATAAATGAGAGTATTAACATGCATGACAATATCCAAAAAAGACTCCCCAGTAGCAACCTCTTCCAAGATTACCACTAAAAGAAGCTTGGAAGCTCTTCTCTCATATGGAATTTCAATTTTCAAGAAAACTTACCAAATGAAATGAGAAAAGAAAAAAAAAGTTTCTTTATTAAAACAAGAAATAAACTTTACACTTCATTGATTGATGAAAAGGTTAAAAACTGTTCAGAGATTATAACCCAAATTACTTTTAGTTCTTTTACAAAAAATAAAGAAAATCTTTTATAAAAAAATAATAATAATAAAAAGTGAATGAAGATTATGTGTCCATTGAATTTAGTTTAGAATTTAAACGGTGCATAAAAGCCCATGAGCCCACTCAAAACCCAAAAAGACAAAATCCCACAGCACATTGAAACCCCATAAAATAAAATTTATTAAGAAAAACCATTAGGCATTAACCCTCACAAATTTGTTCCGTTCCCCCTTCCTAAATTCTACTTCTCCCCACCTTTGCTCAATCTCTTTCCCTCTCCAATGAACTTTGTCATCGCCCTGCCGCCAATCGTCTCTGACCAAACACCATCGTCAACCACCTCTGCCCATGACATCATTGATTGCTTGAGAGGTTTGGGTTTTCAATGTGATATTTTGGATGTAATTTTATATAATAAAAAAAAACGCACACACATGTTCATATGTCGAACATGTGTATAGAGCATTTTCAAACATATCTCTGCCAGACACATCTAACATGGAAAAATGATTCGGCTTTAATTTATACTTGTACCTCATGTTTCTTATTGGGGAAAAAAACACAAACCCATGATAATGACAAAAAGGATTTGACTCTAACTTATGCTTATACCTCATGTTTCTCGTGAAAAAAAAATAAAGACAGAAGGAAAAGGAGAGGGTGGGTCACCTTGCTTGAGGCCTCTTTAGGCATGTGTCTACCCACTAGGGCAGTCATTAATAACGATGGAGAAATTTGGCAAGGATATGCATCCTTTGATCCATTTTCTACATGTTTCACCAGAGCCTTTAGTCACGGGTTAAATCTAGAAAACTCAATTCAACTTGGCCAAAGGCCTTCTTGATGTCAAGCTTAACCACGGCCTTCCTTTTGGCACACTCCCCCACAACTTCGTTTACAATCCACAAATGAATATTGATCCTTAGTGATGGTGGAGGGAGGAACTTTTTTAACGTTTCACAAAGAACTCAAGCTATGATCTTGTAAAGGCAATAGGTATATTTCGTTTAAGCTTGTATTTATGATTCGGGTCTTAAGAAAAATCCTGGAACACTCTCATAATGTCTTTTTTAAGGATGTTCCAATATTTTTTGTCGAACTCTGCCGTGGAGACAAAAAAGGAGTCCAATTAAAGGAAATGACTACAATCAGGAAGAATAAGACCTAGGAAATAATTACACAAAAAAGTTTTGTTATCGACGCCCAGAGAGAGCCATAGAACCTAGCAAGGGGCCACACGTCATAAGCTCCCCCTCAATTCCTCTAAAGATATAGAACTTCGTCATGTATTCATCTGAACCGAGTGATTGATTAGATCCAAGATTCTTTATGGCCAAAATGACTTTTGTTTCTGTAAAGTTCAAGAGCTTATTGTTTGATGATTGAATTTGTCTTGTATCTTCTAATGCATCTTCATGAAGAAGAGATGAAGGCGACAAAAGACGAATTCTTCAAAAGAGGATTGATTTCTTCTTGAAAAAAATTACAAAGAAATCCTTCAATAGCTTCGTTCATTGAGATCTTTTCTTGCAAGGACAATTGGAGAATTGAACTCCAAATGAGATTACTACTTGGACTAACTACGGATTCTTCATTAGAATCAAAATCTCCCCCAAAAACTTCACTTTTTGGAAACCTCCACAGTTGAACAAATTACTCTCCTTGAAATACCCTTGTCAACTAAGGGAGTAGAAGAAATGAGGGAAGACTAAAGAGAGCAGCACTCTAATTTCTTCCTGTTTGAGAATGAAACCATGTCCATCCAATTGGATTCTTTTGCAAAAGCTCCCAATAAGAATGCATTTTCCTTCAAATAAAATCGCTGTCTGTAGCATTGTCAAGATCGAAAAATGTAGCACTTGAAATGACTGAGCTTTTTTTTCTTGTATAATAGGAGGGATGTGCTTTTATAAAAGCATTCTTAATATCCTTAACACTTTCTGAAAAAGAGCACGCCTATTCAACTTCCTTTTGACAATGAAGAAATGTTTCCTTCATCAGCATGTCCTCCAACATACCCTAAAAGGTAAAATTCTACTTGTGGGAACTTGTATATGTGGGAATTAACAAGCATGACAATATCCAAAGAAAACTGCCTTGTTGCACCCTTCTCCCTCCAAACAGTGTTCCCTTGTGAAAAGGAAGCTAAATCTCAAAGCCATTTTTTCTTGAACTTGGAATGCCACTTTATTGATCGAATGTGGAATCTCATGCTTTTACCAACTGGCACAGCACCCTCCCAATTGATAAAACCCGCCTCCTGATATTCACTTGGGATTGTCGTTTTAAAGAAGAAACAAAAATCTGGAACAACGTATGAGAGCTTTCTTCAGGAACATGTGATTTGAAAGAAAATAACAATTTAAAAATTAGGAAAAGGTTTCTTTTCTTGTCTTTGGATGATTTCATTTCTTGTTGCCTACTTGGTGCAGATTTTATGTCATTGCTACTCTTAACAATGATAGTCAAAGTTCGCCACCTTTTGGAGCCAGTTTTCCAGGTCTTTTGAAGTTGTGTGAGCTCATAACAGAGTGCCGTTTTTAGTTTGAGGAGGCTCTCTTGCACCCTCCTTTTTTGGATAAGAGGGGAAGTTTTGAATCAAGCATTTTGTTTTTTGCTGTTTTGTGAGGAATTTCCCATGAAATGAATAATAGGATCTTTAGAGAGGTTGAGTGATATTAGAAGGAGCTTATACAGTTGGCTACATTTAATTCTTCTTTAGGCATGTTCATTAATCGAACTTTTTATAACTACCAGCTTGGTCATAGTCTCTTATAGATTGAAGTCCATTCTTGTAGCTTGTATTGGACCCTTTTTGGTGGGCTTGTTTTTTGTATGCACTCATGCATTCTTTCATTTTATTTCAATGAAAGCTAATTTTCTTACCAATAAACAAAATAGTGATAGTCTGAATTCTCTTAATGTGCACTAGAAGAGTTTTTGTGATCTTCTTTTGGGGTTTGCCTCTCCTCTCCCTTCTGTTGGAATTTCATTAGCCAACTCCGGTGAACCAATTTAAAGTGTTTAACATTTCAAAGAGAAAAGGAATAGGCGATAAGCATAATACATAAAGGCTTGAGAAACACTTCTCCTCCCCCTTCTCACAAATATCTCAAATGATAAGGATGAAAATACAATGTAGAAGAATAATGTCTTTCAGTAAATGGCACGAGACTTACAGGACAGCGTAGATTAACCCCAAAAAATTCTGCAACAACCTCCAAGTCACTATCACTATCAGCATTATCTGCAGTGTTCCCACCACCAATGCAACGGCAAATACGAGCAAGAGCATCTTGAAAACGTTCACCTTCTGACTCCTTAGGAATCATGCTTAGAATCTAAAGAAGAAAAAACACATGTAAACAAATGTGCATAGAGATAAAAAAAAATTAAAAAGAAAAGTAGAAATGAGATACTAGTGATAACACAAGCCAACATTTGTAATAGACAAAAAAAGTAGAAATGAAAAAGAATACAAACATGTGCGCATTTGTAACATGTCCAACTCCCCTCTCCTTTATAATGTGAGAAAAACCTCCAACATTCTTTTTTAGCCTTCTATTTCCAGCCATCTCCCTCTCTCACGCACCCAATTTCAATCTACCTCTCACAAATAATGCCCAAAATGCTTATCCCTCAAGATAGTCTCAAGCACCACTTTCCTAATAGCAACATTCTTATAAATACAATCTCAATGCCTAAACCACCACCAGGTAAAGGGTTAGTAACCACAACCCATCTACCCAAGAAGCCTTCATCACCATCCGTCCCCCCTTACAAAATTTTCTTATGGCTGTAGAAATTAGTAACTTAATGAGAAAGGTAAGTTCAGTTCTATGGAGATGCATACAGAACAAGAAATGACACAATGTATAAGAATTAAGCACTTGTCTTAGAAAACTGCACCACTAAAAAAATGTATTCTAAATATAGCTAAAAAAAAGAAAGGTGCTCCAAAATGATATCCAAAAGAATCCAAAACCTAGTCAAACATTTAACAATTGTTCCCAAAAAAATTATTTTTTATAGAGAACCGAGCATTTCATTGATCCAAAAAAAATAACCTGTTGAACAGTGCGTCGTTTCACAATTCGAACCCCTAAACAAAAAGTTCGAGCATCACACCCTGTTAATGTTATCTTATTCATTCCATCTTTCGTGCATGCTGTGATCTGACAGAACAAAAGAGTCAGAAAGATAGGTGTTGGATAAAATATAATTGTTCCAGTAGAAAATAGGAAATTTGAAATTTAGCATGGGAACTTACAATTGGACCATCATCACGACCATTAGCCCCCAAAAGTTGAGAGCCGGGTCTATTAATGGCACGAACAGCCAAACCTGTGAAGCCATTAAAATTTGTTCCTCAACACTAAATGAAGTGTCCTACTGCATAGTAGAGATCCTCAATCATACATGCATAATGCAACAACTAATTTATCAAGAATTAAAGGCAGACGTACTTAGTTACATACTTACAAATATGATAGATAAGTACAGTCACAAAATTGGCAATTATAGTTTTGATACATAAATAGATAAGTACAATCACAAAACTGGCAATTACAGTTTTGATACATAGAGAGACAAATTAATAACATAGCATTAATTTTCTTATAAAAAAAAATAATAATAACATACCATTAATTTGTAAGTCTGCATACTGAGGCCATTGCATCCTGAATGGAACTTTATCATTCAAAAGCATACACCAGGCCTAACATAATAAAGACATACTCAGTTCAAGAAATCAATCAGTTTACAGGGAAAGAGATTCAATAATATGATGCACCAACCAACCTGAACATCGTATTCCGGTTTAGAAAGTAGGTCCTTATCTGCCCTCGTGAGTTGAAACGTTCTATCCACACTCTGCATTGGATTTGTACTACAAATTTGTACAAGAGACCCATCATGCACAATACAGAAAACAATTTTATATACGATCTGGGATGTGAGGAAAAGTGCAACATTAAAACTGAAATAAAAGTGGTGGGGTACCACATGCATAGTTCATACATCAGCAATCAAAAGTGTATGTCCAAGATCAAAGGCAAGTAAAGCAATAATGTGAATGTAGTAATGTAAAAATAAAGATATGCCTATGAAACTTCCACATTAAGTAATGTAGGCTCAAAGACCAAATACTTTGTCTGCAAACATAACTAATAATGTTAAATGGTCTCCCAAATTCTTAACCTGGAAACTTACTTTGTTCCAAAGAAAACAAAGTTGACACGAGCTCAGTTCCTTACCCCAAAAAAATTAATAATAACTCATCACCTCCTCAATGATAAAACCTCATGTTGTAACTGAACGACCAAATGATGAGAACATTGGTACTGTACCAAAAGCCTCAAAAACCTCTTTGCATATATAAACCCAAAGAGAACTTCTTAATGGCATATAAAATGCTTTAGGTTGGTCAAATAAGATAAATGTTTAATTGACTGTAACAATTTCGCAAGAGCAAGAATTGAACAAAAAAAATGAACATCTTTATCTTCACTACAAGTCCATCTGAGCACAGACCCCTACCAACAGGTTGTTTGCGTGCAGCAATCAAGCTGATCACACACACATCCAGTTATTCACACATAATTCAGCAGTTCACACCCATGTAGCAGCTTACTTCAGCTCAAAGTAGATAAACTCTGGCTGTGAACTAATAAGATATTATACAGATTCATTTGAACTTAGAAAGAATTTAGATAGGATGGGCGATTTTCTTTTTAGAACATCAAAAGCCAAATTTCATTTTCCAGAAAGGTAACATTCTAACAATTCAAAGTGTCCAGAAGGATCAAAGAAATATCCTCCCAAAGCAAAAGGGGCGGCAAAAACACTTCCAAAATTTCCCTAAATCATAAAACTAAGAATAATTCAAAAACTAATAGCAAAAAAGACATCAGAACTTCTGCCAGGGAAACTGCTTCCATCAGGTATCAGATGGATAAAACAAAAAAAGAGAAAGCACCCAGTTCAAGTGTAGATATCCTTCATCCATTTGTTTAAGTTACTTCCAACTCTTAAAATGTAAATATAATCATCTAAACTTTTTTGAAAAGAAACAGGACATTTCACTATCATAATGAAATCTGCAAAAACAAGGAGAGGATAGCCTCAACCTGTGGCTAAGTGAAGTTACAAGGGAGCGCTCAAATTAGTCCAGAAATATCATAAACTGAATAATTGCACGAGAAGTTACCGAGTCGACACCAAAAAGAAACAGCAGAAATGACATACTACTTAAACTTAAGCTAACAATTGTATCCACACATAAAAACGGTGCTTTCAGGTTTCTTTTTCTTTTCCAGAGATGTGGGATACAGAATATCCTGAATCAGAAGTCAATAAATGTGAACTCACCCATCCGTTGGAATGTTTGTAGACATTGTGGTTATCAGCTTTACGGGAAACAGAGGATGTGCAACTGAAACCAAAAAACTGTAGAAAAGAATTGTTAGAAAATACATCATCAGAGAAGAAAACAAAACAACATTAGTTAATTAACTCTTATTAGAAAATTGAACGGATCAATCTGGGCACCCCAAAAAATTAACTCAGGGTTGACGTGCAGCACACTAAAATCAAGAGTTCTTTATCCAACAAACTTGGAATCTATTCTTTAATTTAGATAATTCCAAAGATTCTCAAATTCATCAAAAGAGAGATTATGTGTAGATCCATTATGCATCTTTCCCTCCCCGTAGAATTTTATATCTATTATGCATATCAAAGATTCTCAAATTCATCAAAACTTCTTCAAACTGTTCATAATTGCTTTAATGAACATACAGGTTACTGTAAACTGATCCAATCCTAATTAGACTGTTTTTGTATAATCATGCCCTTCACCAAAGTATTTTTAATATTTCATTTTCAAATATTTCTGCTTCCTATAAAGCCAGTTTATGTCGACAACATAAGCAACTTATAACACGATATGGACATGCTGACATGTGTTTTTTGTACAACCTAGGACATGGACACAACAAGAACATGCTTATTAAAATATAAATTTTTTCAAATACATATCATTTTTATACCCGATGAAGAATCAAAGTCAATGAGTTTATGCAGTTATATGCTTAAAAATTAGTTTGATGCATTTTACGCTCAATTTATTATTTTTGTCATATATGTGTCTATTCTGTATACTTAACTAGTGTTTGATGCATCTCTAGTAAGTGTTGGACCCTACTTTAACTTTGTAGTGTCTAACATATTTATTGCACTAACAAGTATTTGATACATGTCCAGCAAGTGTTGGAGTGTCCAAGTGTCTGACACGGACACACCAGCAAAACTGAAGTGTTTGTACTTCTTAATATCAAATCATAGGAAGAAGATACTTTCAAGCAAACAATAAACCTCATAACCCTCTACTGCAGAAATCCATACGGATATTCACATGGGAAGGACAAAATGAAAGAGAATAATTATTGGAATGAATTACAAAACACATGCAAACATATGTTCTGTACCCCCTAATTCCACAAATAAGAAGCCTATAAACTAATTTTTTTCATACGAAACCCAATAGTCTAAATGAAATACAACTGTAGTAGAAACGTACGGGTCTGCACGATTGAGTCGACAGATCTCACAATAGAAGTGTTCAGGGTATGGTGAATTTCCTTCCGTAGGTTTCTCCGGGACTATAACACAACTAATGTGCTGCCATACTTGGCACCGTGGATCCTCACACTGCCAAAAATAAAAAACGACTGGTGAACAAAAGTAACTGATGTTTCAAGGCAGATGGAACCATGAATGGGATCAAAATAAATAAATAAATAAAAACATGGAGAAACTTATGAGGAAAAACGCATAAAAGGAATGGTTTGATAGACCTTAATCATTGATTCTGTTTGCAAAGCACTTCCACAGAGACATCGAACCTTTGTATCTAATTGCAAAGAATCATCTGTTTCACCTTTTACCTGCACATTACTACTGTCTGAGACACCTTGACCCTTAGAAGCTAAATCCGTGGCCCCAGAAACCTGCATCTTTCTGTGTAAGAAAATCACATAAGTAAGAAGATGAAACAAATAAAAGATGACAGTTGGGCATACAAAAGGAATAAAAAAATGTGAAAAAAGAAAGCACTACTTGAGATGATTGCAAGATATGATACATTTATGAAACATAAACAATTATTGAATTAAACGAAATTTGTCAAGAAAAACCTGGAAGAAAAATATGACACCAGAAGACAAACCTGTACGTGTCTTCAACTAGTTTTGCCACTTGATCCTTTCCAACAGCATTTTTCTTTGCCCACATTTTTGAAACTGAAACAAATAATTGCAAAAGATATTGATTATACTGAAAACACAGGTCTTACCAAGCTATAAACTAACTAAAACTTAAGTTCACAGATGTAAAACAATGGAGTCATCAATGCATAATACCAGGAGAAACCAAAGAATTTTTCGTTTAGTTAACCAAAAAGAATTGAACACAAGACCTTAGCATTCATATATCGAACTCTAAACCAAGACATGCAAAATGGAACAATCAACATAACAGAATTGCACATATTCAAGGCATTCAACGTATTCCAGCCGAAGAATTATGAAATAGAATCCAGTGTATTAAGGTTCATTCATGAGCGAAGTGACCCTATAAGGGTCGATTGTACTTAAGTGTGGTTATAAAGAAGAATATTATCAAAATTTATAGTTCTTACCTTGTTCATCAGAAAGAATGGCTAGTATCCGCTCAACAAGGTCCTACAAAAACATGCAGGACAATCACTACAACACAACTCATATTGCAACTTATAATGCAAAAGAATATATACCAACGCACAACCGAACTTGATAAGCATGGAATCATATTTTGGTTGAACTTTTCTAATCTTTCCTCTTTGGCAACAGATATTTGCAGCAAGAGAAGTCAGTGTACAAAAAAGAATGAAAGGATATCAAATTCTCCCAAAAATCAAGTAATTATCAGGACTTCAATTTCCAGTTGGGATGTAAACCTAAGACTCGCAGACCTTTCACTCAACTATCCCACCTCCCCCCACATTCTTGATGAATGTGCGAAGACCATAATGATGAAACCAGAAATTTTTATTTTTGAAGGGCATTCATTTGACAGGGGAATATCATTGAGAGAGAGCTAGGGGACAAGCTTGTTAAACTTTTTCATATGTCCTGTGCTAGCAGGTAAACTTCATTTCAAACAAACAAAAGAAGGAAGAACTTTTCATTGATAAAATGAAAAGTCAAATGGCAGTTAATTCAAAAGAAAACTAAAAGCCAATAAAACAAAAGATCAAAACAAACCATAAAAGCTTTGAGCTTACAATAAAATCAATCAGAACAAATAAAAGGGACCCCCCCCCCCCCCCCCCCCCCCCCAAATCAACACCACTTCAACAAACTTCTCATATACAAACCCATTAACCATTGGATGAAAACATCGACACTTGCAGTAGACTTCTCATAAACTCATCTAACTACATTTAAATTCCCACTAATGCACTAAGGACTGTTACAAAGGCCTAACAAGTCACACAGCTCTTATCACGACTCCCTTCTCCCAGAAGCTGAAGCTGTCCTGCTATCATACAAACCACAAGAGGAAGAATTTTCGTCAAAAATACTCAACGGAAAAGAAAATTTTCCAGAAGGAACATCACCAACCAACTCAAACAAGAGACTCCTTCAATAAAGGTTTACCAATATTCAGTTATTTACATTGAAGAAATAAAAGAGAGGTTTAGGTGTACTGAAAGGAGGGTAACCATAAGAAATTATTTTTTTGAAATATGAAAAAAGAAATGGATCGTTAAGATAACCAATTTAACAAGAATTGTTCTATATTGAAAATATGGATAATAATTGAAAAAATGTTTGTTGAATATCAGAATGAGATTACCTTAATGGATCTTTGTGCTTAGTATGTATTACTTCATAATGCTTAAAAAGGGGGGAAAAATTTTAATTATAAAATTTAACCTGTCAATCTATCTTAGTTTAGGTTAACTTAATTGGGAGCAGAATAGGCATATACCAAAAATATAGGGAAATTTTGTCTTATTATAGCACCATTTCACTGCACTGAAGATGATAGATTTGATGGTTTCTACGTTTCCAATGATTCTATCTTTCTCCCGCACTGCAGCATAAAAATTTGAACAACAAGTCTATGGCCTAGCAACTACATCTTTATTTTCTTTGCTGGACAAAGGGAGTCATCATCTGGAAAGTACATAATTACAACTTTCTAATTGAAGCATTCATGAATTTAAACTTTGTAGTTCATTAGAAGTCTAGATTCATCAAAGGACTTAGGAACATAAAGTGAATCCAAGATGAGCAAGTGAATGCTGCTGGCAGAAACCCAAGATAATCTTTTTGGACTTCAATAATATCTCCCATACCTTCAGTTCAGTTCAATTCAAGAATTTATGGTACAACAAACGAAATCCTCACATGCATCCCCATAAGGATTGCAAAACCTCCTTCCTAGAGTTATGGAAGATTATGAAATTTCAATCCATCCTCAACAGTTAGGAATAACAGAAATTCACCCAAGGAGCTCTTAATCCCATTCTTCGAATTCAAAAGCCCCCTCAGAAGACACAGTACCTACTCGCCAGAAGAATTCTACTTTCTTATTCCAAGTGACAACCTAAAAGACCTATATCTGGTTGGCATAGGCTCATCAAAGATATTGTGCTTTCCTAGACGAACCAAAGTTCCCCCAATTAACCTCAACGTCTGTATAAACAATACAACTTTCACAAATCACCAAACAGTGCTTTAGAAAAGTGTGCCTCGTCAAAAAGGCTCCCTCACAACCTCACTTTCTTCCTTTTTTTTTTTTTTTTTTCAAAACAGACTTTCATAAATAAATGAAGAAATAACCAAAAGCCCTCATTTCTATAAAGATAAACAAACTTCTACAAAGCATTGTTCATAATTCTATATTTTTTTATAAATAAAATTTTAATTTACATTTTCCTATCATGCACCATAAAAATAAAAAAAAAACCTTATATAGTTTTTTTTTTTTTTTTTTTTTTTTGAGTGACATCCAGACTCCAGCAAAAGTGAAATATGTTCATGCACCATGCTGCGCAAGAAGTAGAAAAAGTCAAAAACCACCATCAGACGTCTGCCAATGTACCACTATACAATTTGAATCAAACAACATGTTCAAGATAATGATGCTGAAACCAACAATTAGGACTCTTATAATAGCTTTCTTCTTGTCTTTTGGGCCTTTGTATTCACCTCAACCTTCTTTGACTTCTTGTATATTACTTACATTGATCTCAACAAGACCGTTCTCATCAAAATAAAAAATAACATTCAACATTCAGACAATTCACCTGCTTCTTTCCTTGCTTTGAGAGACCTAGCTGAGTGAGAATATCCTTGAGCTCTTTTATACGAAAATAAGCCAATTTATCCTACAAGTGAAAATGCAAAATCACAAGTAGAAGTCAAATCAGCAGCATTAAAATTTCTGCACACGATCCAAATTGATCTAATAAAATCAAAGCAAGGAAGGACAAAGATGTACTCTGTCTAACCAAAGTTACAACCATCAAAAAATCAAATTTAATTAGTAATGCTAGTTTTGGAGTTTCTTAAATGATGAATTAGAAGTTTGAGATTTAAGAAGAAGATAAACCAGCAAATAGAAAATGAAAATGAAAAACTAAACTTTTGGACAACTAAGACTACATCAAAATAGAAGGAATAATCACTCTATCAACTACAGCAAGTGACTACACTTCATTTTGTTAGGCTAAAAAATTAAATGTTAAAGATATTGCACAAACAAGAAACTAAGTAAAACATCAAATACGTCATAGTTAACAAATAGGAGAAATGGAAGGGACTCTAATTCATTCCTAGATATCATCTCAAATACATAAATAAAATGTACCAAAGGCATATGCTTCAGAAAATATCAAATTAAAATGTACTAAAGGCAATGTGCTTCAGAAAATATCAAATTTGAAGATAGACAAGTATAATATTGAATACCATCGTCCTCTTCTTAAATAGTAAATGATAATCAATTTGTGGATCCCTTCTCAAAAAAAAAAAAAAAAAAAAAAAAAGGAAACAGCATGAGAAGACTTCATCTGCTCTTAGAAAATCATTATCAAAAATTTTATGGGCAGATATAAAAACCAAGACTAACATCATAAACATGTGTTCAATCTTATACTACACAAGATTAAAGTATTGTTCTAGATGAGTTGCATTCAATTTAAGCCAAAACTAGACTTCTTCTCTTCTCAACTTTGCAATCCTATACTGCATTGAAATATAAATAGCCTGAAAAGATGATGCAGTTAGATTAGTTAAACAGTTAGATGGCATGGTACTACGACTACCTAATCAAACTACAGAAATCCTTCCTAAATACTCAATTGGACAAACCCTGCTATACCTATTTTTTTTCATTATAAAAAACAAAAGCCACGCTAACTTTCTATGATCTCTTAGTTCAACACTCAAGGCTATGGTTTAATCAACAATATTACGGATATGAACATTTATATTTGATAGTAAAAAAGTAGTTCAACAGTAATCGAAGTGAGATGGGAGCTTGAAAGACTCTCACTCAAAAGGCTGGCCACTTGATTAAATTCAAGGGATTTTAACAGTGTTCAAATCACAGTAAACATTCAGAGCGTAATTAGAAAAATGTAAAAAGCAAACTCTAAGTTAAACTTGTGACATCCCAATCATCTCAAGCTAACAGAGAATAAAGAAGAAGAAAAAAGTAACCCAGAGGAGCAAATCCCCTAGGAATATAGCTAAACGACATTTTAAAGCCAAAAGTCAGCATTAACCTTACATTACAGCAAAAAATCCAGAAGCAAGCCAAGTGACAAGACAAATGAGTAGAGTATCCCCAAATTCAAATTACAGGCCACAAAAATTACAACATGCACTGAAACAATACAAATTGAACTAAAACCCAGGATTATCAAGTACCTTGCAATTAGCAACCAAGTCCATCTCTTCCAAGCAACAACCCGCAAAATCCCCAACGATGATGTGCCAAAAAAACGATTTTATCAGCAACTCAACACACACCAACAACGCATGGTCCTCAAAACTGCGATTGATCTCATGAAAACGACCAAAAATGAATACAAAATCAGATTCACATACAAAATTCAAGCATAATTGATCAAAAAAAAGCAAGCAAGCAATCAATTGAAGTAATGGATAGCGTAAAATCAGATTGCAAAGTTACCTAAAGGAAAATTGGATTTCTACAAAGTGGAAGAAGAATTGAAATCCGTATATTGATGAAGAAACGCTCGGGTCGCCCACGCCGACTTCTCCACTCGAACCTGTCCTTTAGCGCTAGTGTTTCTTTTTGACCGAAACCCCAACCAGAACCAATCCCCCTCCAATTACAAAGTTCGGACTCATCGGCGATTATCCATTCCGGTTTATGACGGAGAACATGTCCGGGCTGCGATACCCTGTACTCGTAAGTAATTTTTCATTTCGTTAAACTTATTTAATCATTTATCAATTCTTATATTTAATTAATTCGACGCCTCAGATTTGAAGATAACGTGTAGAAGAATGCTTCTGATTGTGCCACGTCATCAAACTTCTCTAGATGTTGTACGCACGATTTTTCCCCTAAAATCCGTAACCAGCCGGGGCACATTTTCGAGTCAAATAATTGCTTTTTTATGATTTTTTTTCTTTTTTTTTAATGAAATATTATTTTGCACCAAAAAAAAAAATTTTAAATGACCAAAGTAAATAATTTAGGGTTGTGTTAGGTTTAGAACTTGTGAAATTCATTTTATTAGTTAGTTTAATACAAAATATTTTAATTCGGTTGATATTATTTGGATTATTTTACCATTTTTCCTGTCGAGATGTTCATAGGGCGAGTACGAGAAAGCCTTTTCTATCTCCATCCTCGCCTCATATTTCAATCCAGTCGAGATCGGAATGGAAATTTTCTACCAAAAAATGAGCGTTTTAAAACGCTTTTGGATAAAATAATTTTTTAATTGATAATTTTCATTTTTCCAATATAATTTCTAACTAGACAAGATAACACATCTCAATAAATTTAATAATATTTGATAAACAAAAATATAATATAAAGTTAGAAAAATTAAATTTTAATATGGTATATATTAATATTTTATTTAGGTTACTTTAATTTATTATTCTATCACGAAAAATAATTTATATTTTTTTTTTTTTTGTGATAAGGTATGATCTGAGATTAGAGTTTGTAAATTCATTTAAATTTTATTTAATTTGCATCACCTTATTATTTTGAGAAGCTAGTGTTTTGTTTTTCATTATTTATTAGATTTTTTTTTATTCTCACCCAAATATTATTTTTTAGTTAATTAAAAATAAATAAAAAAATTATTATTAGGAATTTAAAATTCCATCAACGAGGTTTTTAATATTTGAAACGATAAAAATATACCCTAATTAGTTAATTAACTAATTATTTATTAAATATTAATATATTATTTAGATTTGTTAAATTTTAACCAATATATTTATAATTGATAGTTTAGGCTAGTTAATATACTATTTTTATTCATTTTATTATTCTGATTAATTTATATTTATTTAATTATTTTCGGTAATTAAATTAAGTTATTTAGTTAGCCATCTTACATTTAATTAATTATAATTTTTATCTACAAAAATGGTCAAACATGTCCGTACTATTTTAAAAATATAAAGTTATAATTGATTAAAAGTATTGAACCATTATTAATATGATTTTAATACTTTATATATAATTTCTTAATTTGGTTTATATTTAAAATTAGTTAAATAAACCTAAAATTTAAATTCTAAATATTTAATATATATATATATATATAATCCTCCTAAAAATTATTTAGAATCGTTAGATTACGTTTTTTAGAAAAAGGATTTTAATCATCGATTATTTATTAATTTATCTAAAATTATTTTTTTAATTATATTCTTTGGCAAAACATTTAAAATTTCTAATTTTATAATTCTTCATATCTTCATTATTAAATTTCGTTTGATTCACAATTATTTTATAAAGATTTTGTTTCCAATAATTTAAATCAAAAAAATAACTTTTAATTTAAATCCTATAAACTTCTAAACAATTAATTTATAAAAATTAATATAAAACTAATATAATATGCCTGGTTTGATTATTATTAAATACTATAATATATATATATATATATATATATATATATTGTAATTTAAAATTAAATTTTCTAAAATACCGTGCCGATAATTTTTTAAAAGCTTTAAAAATAAAATAAATTGAAAAATAAAAAAAAGAGGGGAAAGTTAGGAGTACCCCACCATTTAAATGCGCCTTTAATCTATATCGAATCTTTTTTTTTTCTTTTAAAAAAGAAAAAGAAAAAGGAAATTTCGATGAGGAAATCCGGGCGCACGAAATTTCCAAACTACCCCTGTCGACGTGGAACTGTCACGGCCGTACATTGGCGTATTATTCACATGGGAACACAAGAATAGAATAACGGAATGGATTTGTATTTTTCTTCGAACACGTGGAAATTCGAATAATTAGTGAATTATAAATAATTTTTTGCAAAATAATAAGAATAAGGACATGTTTTGAATGCTTATTTTATTTTTAGATTTATCAAATAAGCTAAATTTGATAAAAAAAATACTTGTGTATTTTATTTCAAAAATATCATTAAATTTTTAAAAGTTTTAATAACACTTCTAAATTTTAACAAAATTTTAAAAATATTTTCAAACTTTTAATAGAATTTCAAAAATACCCTTTAAACTTTAATATAATATAAGTTTCATTAATATCCTTCAATTTAAAAATAAAAAATAAAAAAATTATCATTACGACTCTATATTTAAAAAATACCTCTAAAATTTTAAAAGTCGCATTAATATCCTTTATGAGAATGTTTGCTTGTGTGTGAAAGTTCTCTATTTATAATCAAATAAATTACAAGGATATGAAAATAGTAGTAAATGAAAATAACAATAAATGGAAAGATACCTATGATAGAAAGGCAAATATCTGCCTTATAATAAGTGTTAAAGATATTTATCTTATAATAAAATATCAAATATGATATTATAATTTAGTACTAAATATCCTTTTTAACACTTTAGCTTGATAAAAAATAAAAAAAATATTACTGTCAATATATGAATATAATTTGTTTAATACTATTTTTTTAAATTTGGGAATATTTTTTAAACTTTTTTTTTAGTTTAGAGATGTTTTTAAAGTTTTTTAAAAAGTTCAATTATATTAATTAAATTTTTGAAAATTCAATTATATTTTTTAGGGTAAAAAACTATTAGGTAAGTTTAAGGATATATTTTAACTACGACATTTTTTATTCTGTTTAGTCGTTGAAAAAATTGAAGAAAAAAAATAAAATAATTTACATGAAAGAACGATAGTATCGATGGAGTTATTTTCAAATTGAGTTGTTTTTCGTTTACGAAGAAATTGATTATTTAAATGTTGAAATTATTTATATTTAATGACAAAACTCATAAGCGTTAGACCATAGATAAATGGCGTACTAATTACGATGATAATTTCTTAAACTTTTTATAAAAATATTTTTTCAACTTCCAAAAAATAATATTTTTTAAATAAAGTATTAAAAAAAAATAATAATAATAATATGGTCGCCCAACTATTTTGACCCGTGACCAAAATTTGGGGAAGAAGAAAGGTATTTATACCAACTTTGTTGAAAGGGACATTGATGGGCCAAATTTAATTCAGCAATGCACGTTACATAAGTAAAGAGAAAATATATTTGATTATTCTTTTGAGTCACCTCAAAATTATTGCACTATAAAAACAATCGTTTTTTTGAGTCACCTCTAAATTCTTCGTATTTGAGTCGTACACGAGGAATACAGGTTAGTATTAAAACAAACCCGAGAAAGAAAAAATAAAAAGGGAAGAAATGTAGAGTAGAGTAAAGTAAGAAACGGTTGACATGCGGAGGTATCATGTTCAAGCAATAACTTAAATGATGTAACAACTCAAACCCACTGTTAGTAGATATTGTTCACTTTGGCTCGTTACGTAGCGCCGTCAGCCTCACAATTTTAAAATGCGTCTACTAGAGAGAGGTGTTTCGATACCCGTATAAGGAATGTTTTGTTCCCCTCTCCAACTTATGTGGGATCTCACAAATAGTCTATAATATGTAGATAAAGTTGGGTGTCTTATTCTGATAATATATTGATACGATTCACTTTGTAATTGCTACAAATGATTTGATCCAAATCGTTCATGTGAGATCTCACTTCGGTTGGAGAGAGGAATGAAGCGTTCCTTATAAGGATGTGTAGAAACTCTTTCTAGCTGACGCGTTTTAAAACCGTGAGGCTGACAATGATGCGTAACGGGTCAAAGCAAATAATATCTACTAGTGGTGGACTTAGTTGTTACTGTTCATGTAGAGTTATATGAGTGTAGATATCTTACACAACGAGTTTGTAAAAAACTGAACCACGAAATATTTAATTGTCGGAGGAATAAGATCAAGGAGATGACGGTCAAAACTTTTTTTATATTTTTTAACTTTTAGTTTTGTTTAATTCTAAATAAAATCAAAGTCGATTTCAATATTTCCGGTGCAGGAATGAAACGTTAATTCCTAACACAAAGTTAAAAATAAAACGCTCTCGGCTCTTTCTTATTCATTTAGTTCAACATTTGGATGAGTTTGTATGCTAAATTATCTAGTTGAACTTGACTCGTAAAACTTCTTAGAAAGAAATTGAATAGATGTCGAACTTGACTCGCAATTTTAAGTGTAGATTAGGATGTCGTTTTCAGTCACATTTTGCTTGAACCGTAAAAAACTCGAAAGGATGAGATGTGAGCATAAATGATCATAAAACGTTGCATGAGTTCCACCTAGTTGAACAATTTTGTGAGATCTCACGTTAGTTGGAGAGGAGAACAAAACATTCCTTATAAGGTTGGGAAAACCTCTCCCTAGCAAACGTGTTTTAAAATCGTGAGGCTAACGACGTTACATAATGGGCCAAAACGGACAATATTGACTAGCAGTGGGCTTGGGCTGTTACAAATGGTATCAGAGTTAGACACGGGGCGGTGTGCCAGCGAGGATGCTGGACCCCAATGGGGGTAGATTGTGAGATCCCATATCGATTGGTGAGTAGAACAAAACATTTTTTATAAGGGTGTGGAAGTCTCTCTCTCGCATAAGCGTTTTAAAACCATGAGGTTGAAGACGATATATAACGGGCCAAAACAGACAATATCTACTAGCGGTGGAAGCCTCTCTCTTAGCTTCGTTTAGCTTCGGCTCGACTTAGGCGACTTAGATGACTTAGATTGGAACGATGGACCATTTTCTATTATTTTCAACCATTTTGTTTTTAATACTTTTGAAAGTATTTAAGGTCAGTACGACGACTGTTTATCCAATTAAAGTATCATTAAACCAAAAGTTGAATTAATTGATGTCCTTAGTTAAGTTAAATCATTTAATATGTCTCAACCCGATGTTGTGGGACTCCAGCTTAGGCCAACAAAGTAAGTGGTTTTACGGTTGGACACCCATAGACTTGGTCAGATGACTTGGTGTGTAATATGAATGATACATACCCTGTGTCCCCTTTACGTGTTATATTTTTATGATGCTATAATGTGTTACGTATGATATGATATGAATGTTTATGATGCATATACTTCTAGTATGTCACGCCATGTGTATTATGATAGTATGTTCACATTATGCCTATGAGACCTTGATGAACATGTATGTTAACCATGATAGATATGTCGAGTATACATATGCATGTTTCATAGGAACGTTATGTCATGAAAGGAATGAAAGTATGGTTTGCATCATAACTATGTACCATGATTAGAAACTATAGGACCTCATGCATGTTGTATGTCACGAGCATTGGAATACTTATTTAGATCAGTGAGAGTAAGATTGATGGCCTCAAAAAGTACTCGTGTAACGAAATTGAAAATAGAGTCCAAGCGATAACAAAATATTTGAAGAAATCAAGTTTGACAATGAAAGCGAGAGCGACCACGAGCTATGATTGAACAACAAGAACGAGAATTACATATAGTAAATTTCTACAAACATATTAGAACTTTGTTGAGAGAAGGAGCGGGAGAAAATGCAATAGCATACGAGAACGAGAATAAACAGGCTAGAAAAGAGCCAATATGAGCATATCTCAATAATCCTGGCTTAACCCTGAATTCGTCATGAGATCACCATGTCTGAACTGCGTACGAAATAACTATAGATTGGGATCGCTGAAACTCCTTCGGAAGATAGACCAACTCAGAGAGAATATTTCGTTAGAGATAATTATATAGGATCACCGACCTTCAGATATTCCTCGGTAAGACTCACTAGATATACACGGACCCCTGGACAACCTTTTTATGAATAACTATCCAAATTAAACCATCCCATAACATTATCTGCTGAGTGGTGTAAAACGAGCTTAGTTCATGTTGGGCTCGACTAGCTATGATAAACTATGTCCTTGCCTGGGTAAGCCAGTCGGATGAGAGCATCGTCTCGATAAGAACGTCAAAGGTTCAAGTTTAAAAATTAAATAAATAAAAGAGATTTTTCCAAAAAATTTAAAACCTATTGTCCGCCTCTCCCCTCTCAGAGCGCCCTGTTTCATTTCTACCAAAATTTCGCAGCAAATCGTCTGAAAATCTGTATTTTTGCGCTATAATCTCTCTTCAATTCTCGAAGTTCAGTTTCATTTTGATCTTGTTCTGAGCTTTTTCTTGTCTTTGATTTCGTGTTCTGAAGATTATGAATCTCCTCCTTCGCATTCGCATTCAGTTCTTGAGGAATTCCATTAATCAGCTCTGTAACTCGATTCCATCAAATCCACATTTCGTTTGTCTCAGAAGATTTTCATTTCATTCATGGTTGTTGAATACTGATCATGGTAACTTCAGCCATATTCTCCGTCTATCTCAAATCCAGAACTATCCAGCTCCCGTCCTCTCTTTTACGAAAATTTGTTTGAATTTCTACTCTAATAGGGCACCTTCAAGATCCTTCAGGAGGAGAGCGAGTAAGAGATTGAAAGCCAGCATCAAACCTACGCTGAACGAGGCCCAATTTCAGCAGGCAATTTCTCAAATCCCTCCAAGGTTTAACTCCGAAGAACTCTATAATGTCATTTCTGTTCAGGGAGATCCTTTGGTGTGCTTTGAACTGTTCAATTGGGCCTCACAGCAGTCTCGATTCAGACATGATGTTTCCACTTATGAGATTACAATTAAGAAGCTGGGTGAGGCGAAAATGTACGAAGAAATGGATAATGTTGTGAACCAGGTGCTTGCTGTTCCTTCTATTGGTTCTGAGACTCTTTACAATACTATGATATATTTTTTTACTGAGGCAAGGAAGTTGACTAGAGCTATCAATATATTTAAGCATATGCAGAACAACAGAAACTTGAATTGTAGGCCTTCAATTAGAACCTATAATCTGCTTTTTACTGCATTCTTGAGTCGGGGTCGAAATGCTTATATAAATCACATGTATATGGAGACTATTAGATGCCTCTTCAGACAGATGGTGGATGATGGCATTGAACCTGACATATTTACTTTAAATTGTATGATAAAGGGGTATGTGCTATCTCTTCATGTCAATGATGCTCTCAGGATCTTCCACCAAATGGGTGTTGTTTATAGCAGCCTCCCAAATTCATTTTCCTATGATTATTTGATTCACGGGTTATGTGCGCAAGCTCGAACGGATAATGCGAGGGAGTTGTGCAATGAAATGAAGGAAAAGGGGTTTGTGCCAAGTAGTATATCATATAATTCAATTGTTAATGCTATGGCTCTCAATGGTGAGGTTGAAGAAGCAGTGAATTATTTGTGGGAGATGATTGGTAATAGAAGGTCTCCTGATTTTATTACATATAAGACGGTATTGGATGAACTGTGCAGGCAAGGGAGGGTTGGAGAAGCCACGAGTTTGTTGAGGGAAGTGCAGGAGAAGGAACTTGTGGATGGTCATACTTATAGGAAACTTCTCTATGTGCTTGAAGATGACTATGGAAATGTAAATGGTGGATGGCCATGATCTGGAATCATGGATCGTGTGGTCTTCGAAGGTAGGATCGACTTGTGACGTTTGATATCAGAGCCATGCTTTGTGTTTCAGTCGGACCAAGCAGATAGAAAAGCTACCTGTCTTGATTTCTCCCAGTGGTTGTTGTGTATCAATGGAAGGCTTACCTCTGCCATTTGCTGCAAAGTTAGAAACCTATGATTTATTCAGATGCTTTACTTAATTTAGTTATAGATCAAGAAGATTCTTCTGGAGAATCATCAATCAATTGTGGCTACTCGGCTTAGAGCTGGTGCATATCTTTTGAATCTTCAAGAGTTGCAGCTGGTGCATATCTTTTGTGGCTACACGGCTTATAAATGCTACAAATATTAGTCAATCAGCGAGGTAAAAAGTCGAGCAGCTTCGGTCCTTCACCAATCAGTAAAGCAGCTTCGGTCCTTCACCTATCAGTAAACCAGCTTTGGTCCTTCACCTGTCGGTAAAGCAGCTTCGCTCCTCTCCTTTACCGTCTCACAATTTCATTGCCTGAACCTATCGGTAAAGTAGCTTCCCTCCTTGGCCGACACCTATTTACCGAGAAAAAGAGTAAGAGATAAGCTATTCCATTGTCTGAACCTATTGGTAAAGCAGCTTTGCTCCTTAGCCGACACCTATTTGCGGAGAAAAAGAGTAAGAGATAAGCTTCTTGAGACTTCTTTAATAGCTTATAAATGCTTTTCTTTTCAACAACGTATAAACTTTTGAACAGTAGTTGAAGCAGTGAAGCACTTCGACTTAGTTCATGAATCCAACTGTATACTGCTGGTACAGTCTCACATCCCTTCATTTCTTTTCATATAATAGGTGTATTCTCATGCGAAGCAGCCGTCGTTGTGAGAGCTGAATTATATTATTTCTTCTCCAAAAGAAGCTCGTGATCCCTTTATGGCTTTTTCTCATCAAGCTCAAGGTACTTATGCAAGCTGAGTTCATTTAACACTGATTTTTTTTTTTTTTTTTTTTTTTTGCTTGAGGAATCAATAAAGAAAGTCGTCCAAGTATAGGGTGTGTAAAAGATTACTCCCTGTGCACCATACAAGTTCAGCAGGATAGTGCTCAATACATGTTTCAATTTTTTACTAGAAGATTGGTGTCTAGTATAATTTGCATTTAAGAACATGAAGAATTGAAGTAAAACAACATTTGAGCTTAATATATATTGCACTAATCTTCTGTTTGACTGTATTTATAGGGCTCAATACATGTTTCAAGTCAAGCTTGCTAGCATCATATTACTATCCTATGAATTTAAAAGGTTATCGATCAATTTTAAGCTAATTGTATGTGGTTGAAGTGGATTGAAAACTGAAATCTCTTGTTTTGTTTTTTTTTTTTTCAACATGTTAGTGGATTCAAGAATCAATTCCAAAGCTAAGTTTTTGTGATTACTAACTTTATGATCTGTTGTAGAGAATAGAATTTTAAGAGATAAGAAACGTATCTCGAAATACAATGAAGTTTAATCTTACTAATTTGTTTGTAAGTATACTTAAATTGTAAGCTTAATATTTAAAACTTGAATAATGTAACTGAATGATTCAAAATTTTGAGTTGAAATGAAATGACTCGATTTCTATTGCTTGTGTCACCATCTAGAGACGATCACATTGCCACCTATGTTAAAACAAAACAAATTCTCTCCCTCTCTTCTTCTTCCTCCCTTCTTATTCTTCGTGTTCTCTTTGTTTCTCTCCGCTTTCAGAAACAAGAATCCTATCAAGAGCAAGGGATAGAGCGAGAGCGATAGAGCAAGAGCAAAATTGAAAAGGTGAGTGAGACGACAATACCCAAGATGCAAGAGCAATAGAGCAAGAGCAAAGTTGAGAATGTGAGAGTACAAAAATTCTTGATTGCATCAGGAATCCCGTTTTGTTTGAATTCGGTATGGGATCAAAGATCTTCCTGTGTTATACTATTCAATTCTCGACGATGAATCGATTTGATAACTCTGATATTGTTATTCATGATATTTTAATACGATTCGATATCATCGAGATGCAATGCAGCCCATTGAATTTACAAGCGAAACATTTATCATCTCTATGAGATTAAATCCCAAATTATTGCGAATAAAAAATGAAACGATGAGATTATGGAAATAAATGATTGATGAAGACAGTCTATTACATTTTCACATTGCTGGCGATAAACGAAAAACGATTTGAAATTCTTAAAAATTAACAAAATATAAAACTGAATTTTATGTTTAATAAGACTCTAAACGTTCAATTTAGATACCCATTAAACGACCCACTTGTAAGTTTGTCTCCATCATCTCAATCTTAGAAATCATATACAAATTCTTGGGTTAATGTATCAATAACCATATTTTTTTATATGAAAAACGCATCATAAATCTGTTCAATCCCTCAAAATCAATACATGATTCATTCCTTGTACCATATGATTCATAATAACAGTTGCTAATTTAAAATATTGTTGGTATGCTATTAAATTCATAATAACAGGAGCAGCCACAGCTCTGGAACTTAAATTGCATTCAAAATGCTATCCAACAAAATTCTATCATATGCAAAGGTAAACTCAACAATGAAAATAAAATAAATTCCATATTATTGAAAAAAAAACAAAAGTTCCACCTGTTTTCAAGTAGATCAAAGTGGGCTATACAGAAACTTTTGCCATAGAAAAATTCTACAAAACTTCTTATTACCTGTAATCTAAAACCTCAGCCACCAAAATTTTATGCCATTTATTTCTGATAATCAACCTGATAATGCAGAGAAATGGAAGGGGAGGGAAAAAAGGCTAAAAGAATTGCACCTTGCCTGATATGACAATGGGAGGGTTGAGTTCCACCAGAGTTGCTTTCCCCTCTGATACTAACTGTGGTAATGTGTTGGCCTCTTTTGCTGCAATCCCTTCTCTAGTCCATAATGTTACATGCGGCCACTCATTTTTCGAAATCACTCTTTCGTCTTCAATGCTGCCAACCCGAGCTTCGAAGGCAGCAATTTTATCTGAGAAAAGTAGGGCTGTCAGCTCAACTGGAACTTCTTTGTTTTCGAAGATGCCGTAGTCAGCTACCGCTTTAACGCCATGGCTTCTTTTGTGTGCGAGTGTGACATGAGCGCTTTTAAGTGTGTAATCCTTGTAGCCTTCTTTAATGAATGATTCAACCTGAGGATTTTTGTTGCCCAACTGCATAATAATGTTGGAAAACGTAAGGATACACATAGTGGGACTTGTCTATGGATAAAGGATAACGTGGAATGATATCGGAGCAGATCACAAATAAAACCGAAAGGGAAGCTAATAATGATCTCGATATTTGAAGATCACAAACAAATTTGTCAGCAGTAAAAAGTATAAGAATATGTCGAGCTTTAACCAGAAAATTTTCAAATGCGAACGTGGCTCGTGGATGTATACTTTTCTATGAGGACTACTATTTTTCCTCCCACATTACTTATCCACTATGCTTCAGTCATAGACTATGGAACTTTGCAAGATGTTTCGAATAACGTTTAACGGTCTGTTAGAAGACGGGAGGAGGATTTAGAAGCTAATTTGGCAAACTACACAGAAAAGGAAGTACTATAACCTATCAGCTTAAGTTTTGTTGGGTCTTGAACCAATTTCACTTAAAACCATGTTGAAAAAATATCCATGGGCTACCGGCTGTGGTTGCCAAAGTGGTTCGTATACATGTTCACTTACCGTGTCGAGAGCATTTTGGATCTCCTGAACAGGAAGACTAACAGCAGCATACACTATGGTCGCAGACTTCCTCCTCTCTGTAATAGGGCTTTTATAGTCACCCTTTGAAATCTTCTTTAATTGCTCCAACACATTTTGAACAGCAAACTCAAATGGAACCTGGATAATTAACATTGATTATTTTATTAAGGTTTTAGTCGAAAAACGGTTAATATAGTAACTAGCGCTGCCAAATCTTGCACCTTTAGGTCCTTGATACCCATTCTACTCAAGTTTTTCTATCTTCTATAAGATAAGCATTGTTCTTATTTTTTTGAATTGTTGGTGAAATCTTAGTAAAATTTAAAAATCAGAAACCTTTTAAAGAGAAGTAAAATGCACCTGAATAGCGTTGAGATACTCAGCGTTACCGAACAAAGTTTCTCGCAATTGCTTCTCCCATTTGGCCCATTCTTTCGCGTAGGAACCTTTAGTAGAGTCCGCCCTGCAAAAAAGTTCCAGACAAATGCATAAGAGGTAGCTGACAAGAAAGCACATTGCAGATCATCTATTGACATTCCTATGCTAGAAACTTCAAGTCAACAAAGTTCAACAATAAAAGCATCAACTATAAATACTTGAACAAGCTAGCCACCAACCTTCCATGTCTACTAGTATGGAGCTTATACAGACTTAATCCTTCCTCTAAGATAGTCTTCAAATTGTCAGGTAAAGGACCCCTGCAGTCCAAGAACAGCAAAATATTAGATGTACAAACTCAAAAAACAATCTCAATATTTTGCAGAGGGAAAAAAAACCAGTTAATTTTTCAAATAATAAATTTTGCTCTCTTATGACATTTCTAGAAAACGGGTTGGTTTTTTATGGTATGGATTAGGATCCCCTTCTGAATTTTAATTTGATTAAAAATAATATTTGGAAACAAGAAGAAAAACCAAAAGAAAGAAAACTGCAAAAGGATTATAAATAATGGAACAGAGAAGTAATCATAATAAGTATTCATCATTAAGAAAAACTAAAGGGAGGGCGAAACTACGAAGAGATTGTAGCGCTTGGGGAGGGGGAAATAATGAAAAATAAGACCAGTGCTGAGGATCAGTTATTATACCTATCAGATTTCAGCAATGGAATCTTAACCAGAGACCCAAAACGATCGATAAGCTCACCTTCAAACTCTCTACGACTCTGAAAGCATTAGAGAAAAAATGATCAAGATACTAAAAGTGAAACCCAGCATGAAATGGAGCAATGAGAACTGCTCACACCTTGCCCTCATAAAGGTGATAAAACATTAGTAGGACATAGCCTGCATTAGGGGACGCCTTGTCGAGATTTCCCTTCAGAATCACAGATCATTAGTAGAATCATTAGAAAGAGAGTAACCCAATCAATGATGATAAATGAGATACTTTTGAAGTATCAACATGGAGTGCATACTGGATGGTTAACTCTTTGCAGCACACGGAACATGAAGACAGCCAGTGCGTCAAGGGAGAAGGGGTTAGAATCAGTTCCTGCACATTCAGCGACAGTAAATGAGAATTCTTCTGTGAAATGTGGAGGGCAAGTAACCAAAATAACAGTTTCGAGCAAAGGCATATATGATGTCAATAGGCACAATCCCCTTTTATCAACACAACATTCGCAACAGAATCTACATACAACAAAATTTTGAACATAAACTCCTCAATGCCATGAAAAATCACTATTGGAAGAGACGATGGGTTGGAAGCTAGAGACAATTATATTCACATCAGTCATGCTCTCCATAATTTCCTTCTATTACCTTAGCATAATTGGGTATAGCAGCCTCAGAATTAAGAAAAGCCAACCTTTAAGGTATCACTAGTTTTCTTTATTTCTTTCCTTTATTATCATTAGTTTCTATCTCCAAGGTCTACTTCCCCATGTTTTATACTCCACAACAAAGCATTTTCAAACAGCCTTTCTGATCTTGTTCCGTCATACCACAGCATATTTTTATTTTTGTAGTTTAGACGTCTACAGAATTTAGTAGGAAGTCCTCAAAAAGCATGCAGAACTGTCCAAGATGCTGGAAACATATGAAACCAAAACCAGAAACGCCAAATCATTAATGACTCATCCAAATCATTTCTCAGTTCTCCTCACAAGTCCAAATTCAATTGTCTGAATTGCATGCATAAGCAACTTTTTCAAAAGCCATCCCCACATCTATATATATATATATATATATATATATTGAGGAGGAAAATGTTGATTTCATTGGTAAATGAAAAAAAGCCATCACAATATTAGTATAGTCCATGAACTTTCTGTTGATAAAGCAAGTTTCGTGCAATTAAAGAAATAACTTCTCTAGACATATCATGAGACAAGGAACTGAACGTTATAAGCATCCAATGATTATAACCTTCAGAATCAGGTATAACTGGAACTGCAGAGGCTCTTGTGCTATGGCACATATCTTCAATCTGCACAAAAGCAGTTTCTTATAAGGAGTTTAATAAAAACTACACACAGTTAAAAAACAGAGCATCCTCAAAAACTAACACGGCCTTTTGGCCTCTCCCATCACAAAATAGATGGGACTCTTTTTGTAAATAGGCACAATAGAAAATAGTCACCTATTTTATAAGAAAAAAAAAATATAGCAGAAAGTAAGACATTCGTTCGATCATGATTTTTCGGGATTGATGTATCCTGTGGTTAAACAATCAATACTTTAAGAAACAAGAGTAACAAATATATTTAAAATGTCAAAATGAAAAAAAGTTCTAACGAAGTTGAAACATATGCTAATATCAATCAATTGGATATCTTTTTTTTTCAACTCCTTTAACCAAAAGTGATATTTAGTTATAATAAAAGTGGCCTATCTATGAAATTTCTGAACTAGATTCAATTTTCCTATTCCAAGGTGCAGATTGATTGGAAGAACTAAGGTCCGTACGGTTGAAGATATGACAAAAATGGCCTTATCAAGTTCATCCAGAAGCTGGAAATACGAAATGGGTATAGCATCAATAGTCATATTGTATAAATATTTGAGCTAGCATCAAATTGACTATAAATAATTTTGAAATGCAATATGCTGATGCAGTGGTCCATGGACATACACCAAAGAGGCTCTATGAATAAATTGGACCAGTCCAAGATATAATATCAAATACCAAATTTGATTTCACCTTTAATTTCTATCTACGGAATGAAACAATGCTTACATAAAACCGAAAAGCAAATTCAAGGGACAGAAGGATTAAGACGACAAGAACAGAACCAAAGAATATCCTCCGACGTCAAAATCAAATGCTATCACCACAAGTTCCAATGATACATCTAAAAGGCATACTACTGAGATAGTCAAACTGTAGGCCACAAAGAAGAAGGAACTTAAGTATTACTTACAAGCTGCAACTAGAAGACTCTAAGGACTCTTTTTACTTTCTTCTGGAATTTTCTTTTAAAATCTTTAGTCCCATTTCCAAATAAAAAGTTGATAATAGAGATAGAGACAAAATGCTAAAATACTGTGCAATATACCGAAGATGGGAATTTAATTTGTAACCAAATTATTTGATGAAGAAGCTAGCAACATTCACTTTATTTTATATTCCTCCCGCTTTGTTCACTGGATCGATATTTACTATTTAGAATAAAGAACGAGAACATACTTGTCTCCACACTTCTTCATTTGGTGCGTTTTTGTCTGCAAGCATTATGGAGTATGGTTTTCTCCTACGCTCATCAGCAACCTTCTGCCAATATCTTCCTGTATATATTTAATATATAAGAAACAAGTTGATTACTCAAAATTATATGCCTAACACTCTTAACCAAGAATTTTGGGAATTAAAACAATGCATTCTCAAGACACAGTTGCATTCTTCCAAATCGAGAAGCCTATATTTCTCACTAGCTTCGAGAAGGAAAAGAAAGCTTAGAATGGCCAAAGCAATTAGAAAATTAGAATGAACTACAAATTAGACTCTTGAGGAGGCCAAAAAACCTAACCCTGGAACCTGTGGCCTATACATTTCTCTCCTGATAAGAAAAAACCTCAAACCTCCAAAGTCTAAACAAGCTATCTTCTCAGAATTTATTTTTTGACTGTTTCCAGGTAACAAAAAATCAAGATGTAAAAATATATCAAACTCATGAAAGATAAAATAGAAAACCTACTGAAAAAATCTATCCATCTCTTCTAACTCTTCATTTACGCCCAGAAAATCATTTTTGTTTTTGAAAATATTGCTTGTTGCCACACAACTTTTGGTCAGTTTTGCACCTTTAAAAACACATTTGAATTCTAAACAAAATTTCAAAAACAGAATCAAGTTTTTAAAAACTACTTTGTTTAGTTTTAAAAAAATTGGCTTGGAACCCTAACCAAGAGGCAAACAAAGAGGCAACATCTGAAATCGCTAGCTTAAAATCATTGAAGAGTCAAGAAATTCATCTATTACCTTTAATCAGGTCACCCATTAGAGTATTGACTGGTCGGTCATCTCCAAGTGCTCCCGGGGCATTAAGTATCTCTCTGCAAAGAGCAGACTTTGCACAGCCTGGGATTCCTATAAATTGAAGTTCCAAGCAACGTATAAAAGTGAATTATAAAAAATCTATTAACCAGAGAATTTGGTTAAACCACAAAAAATGCTACATAATACATTAGAGAAGATCTATGTATTTCATGAACTGTGCCAAGCTAAAATTAATTGAAAGCGACAAAAATATAATGCATTTGAGGGCCACTCAAGATAAAAAATTACAGCATCTTGTAAGAGTCAAAATGCAAGAGCAATAGCTGCTAAAGAATTTCCACATTAAAACAATAAATACATTTGTAAACCTCAATGTGAGAGTGTCAACTGAAAATATGTAGCTTTATAATTGAAGGATGTGGGAAACTGACAACCAACAATAAACGTGTTCTTTTAGCTCAAACTGCATTCAACCTATACTTTAACGTCTTCACTTGAATAAATTAAATATAAGGGGTAGAATAGTTCTCTTAGTTCTTTAACCACAAATTAAAAGTACTAGAAAGCATACCCATACTATTGTTACATGCTTCAGAAAAGGACAAACACAAATTCAAATGCAAATGGGCATGGGCATGGCTACAAGAAGAACTACGTTCAGGTAGCCTTATCAAAAGAGCAATTAAAGAAATCCAAAATATGACAAAAATACATGGTCACATACATACATACACACACACACACGCACATATATGCATATATACACATATATATAAAGGAAGTATGAAGTTCCTCCACCAAGATAATCCATAATCCTAACCTAGATAATGGAATTTGGACATGAAAAACTTGACCACAAAAATCTTCAGAACATTTGGAAATAAACAAGGCCTGGCCAATTAGCGAATACAAGTACCTGGAAAAAACACAATTAAGCCCTCTGCTTTTGGCACAACATCCTTCCTAGAGAGCATAGGACTTGATGGTGCTGCCTCCTCTTTCTGAAGATCACCCTCTTCGTCCATTCCTTCCTCGACAACAGCCAAGAAGTCTTCTGCTCTAACCAAATTTCCAGCAGATCCGATAAGAGCCTGATTCTGAGGACTGCACTTAGCATACTGTTCAAGAAAAGGTTCAGCTTCACTAAGATAGATAGACGATGACAGTTGTTTATTTCCGTACTTCCTCCTCAAGTATACAGCCCTATCATGTTAAAAGTATATCATCAACTTCATTAATTTTTCCTGCAAAGTACCTACAATTCTAGTGGAACAAGAAAACAGCCCAACAATCAATAATTATATACTTACCATTCGTCAAGCATCTTGCTGAGCTCCCTTTGTTTTCCAAATGATGTACCCCACAACTTCATTTGCCTACATTTTTAAAATAAAGATAGATATGCTTCACTTTAGTAGCAGGATGAATACAAATAATATAGATTTTCTAAAACAAAAATATAGGCAAAAATCTCATTGATGAATAGAATATACAGAAGAGAAAAACAACACACCCTCATTGTAATACTAGTGTAATAATGAGTGTTTAGACAAAATACAGTAATACACTCCGAGAAATTCTAAGCCCCTTTCAACATTTTTATAGTCTTACTATTAATTTCAATTTAAATTTCTCAAATATAAGCACAAAAACTTGAAGGAAGAATTGGGAAAACTTCTACAAGAGGATTGTCACTGATTAGTGCATGAACGAAAATTTTATTTGCCTCATCCCCAAGAATGAGAGTGCAAGGAGAATCAAGGATATTAGACTTATTAACCTTACCATAATCCTTTATAAGATCACTGTAAGCTTCTGGCCCCGAATGATTTAAGAAAGTTCTCCATAGTATTCTTGGAATATCAAGGAGACTCCTTAGTACGGAAAAAAATTATGGATGAAATCCTCATTTAGAACATGAATATTGAAGATTATAGGAACCTGAAGTCGGAGGGTCTTATATTTAAGATCGATTCCAAGAAAGCGATGGCTAATAGATTGGATTTTTTTTTTTTTTTTTGGATGTATTGTTGTGGAAGAAAAGGCTTTGGGTAGAAATGAAGAACTTGGATGTGGAATTGCTATCAAACCATGAACCTTCTCCATTTTGAACAATAGTAAACCTAAAGGGCGGATCTATGCCACAGAGGGGTGAGAGACAAGGAAACCTCCTGTTCCCCCTTCTCTTCCTAGTAGTAGTCAACGTCCATAGCAAGATGGTGTCAATTGAAATGGATAAGGGTTGACAAGGACCCTCAGGTAGGACGAGAGAGAATTCGTCCATCCCATCTCTAATTTGCTGATGACATGATATTTAATTTCATGTTAGCAACTTTTGAGATCATTTCAGGGCTTAAAATAAACAGGGATAAGAGTTCTCTGGTAAAACTGTATGGCTTCTAAAATTGAGAGGTAGGCTTTCTTGGCGAGTTTTTAACGATCAGGATCTTCCTAGGTGAAATAGTCCTCACCGTTCTACTCCGTCTTTAGTAATTTTGTACCTCCTTTTCCTTTTCAGTTAATACAATTAGCTTGTATCCCAAAAATAAAAACTAAAAACAATTGGTAACAATTCTATTCAACACATAACATACCTAAAGGATATTTTTAAGTATAGTCTTGGAAAATATCGATTGTTCCAAGATTCCCTTGTAACATTCAGCGTTTATCAAAAATAATTCTCTAGTTGGAGTACTTGATTATTGAGGATTTCTATCAAGAAGCATATCTTTTTTTGTATAAACTCAAGGATCTCCAAGGTTCTTCAAGATTGCAAGTCCGTTAGATTGTTTCTTATATGTCACTTCATGATTGCACTTGTGTGGTTGAAGGTGGAGGGTTTCTTTTTACTCCCAAAAAAGAATCTTTTACCTTGTTCAAAATAATTTTCATTTAGAACTTTTTTAAAAGGAGCCACCATAAGATAGAAGTTCAAAGAGGAGAATGAGCAAAGATATACTTGCACAAGAGACTCATACTTAGAAATGACAAATAAAATAACTCTAGCAGTCGTAACATCAAAAAGAAAAAAATAAAGATTTCCATGTTTGTAACCTTGTTGAGTATATTAACTGAGTGGAGGAGTGAAGGGAAGTAACCCCATTGCACTTGCACCATGAATAAGACTATTGGTCTACAATTTCCGTCTCAACTATAGATTCATTTTCTAAATTTGCGTGTAAAAATATGGCATGCCCATCTTCATCTAATCAATTAATCATACCTCAAGTAATAGGCCTTGTATGCAGCTGGACCTTCTTTGAAGAGAATTGACAAACCATTACGAATCAAAAAAGTCCGCAACTAGGAGAAAATATTAAGAGTTCAGACTAAGTAATAAAATAATTTGTTAATAGCAATCACAACAGAAAGTTCACCTGAACAATTCTTTTTTTAATCCAGTATCCACATTCACACAATTCTATAACCTAAACCCTACAACATGTGATACTCCGAAACTTGTTAACTTAATACCTCAGATTTCAGACCTCAGGATTCTAGATTAAATCATAAAGCCCTGTGACGACTATACTCAACTAAAATTAGCATTAATACATCAGTAAAGGAAAAGAAAACGCCTCACAAGCATTAATTGACTAGGGTTTAAGAATGAAAACTGAAAGGCTCGTGATGTTTACACCATGACCCAAAAAAAAGAGGATTGCACCAATGGCTAATATCTACTGAACCGAATATTATTTTCCAAAATTATATAAAAAAAAAAAAGAAAAAAAAAAAGGAATCATGTTGTGAACAATAAAACTGGCCCAATGAACCTGGAAAGTACAAAAGAAAAAGAACCGACAAGTCCTGCCCTTGTATGAGGTAAATTATTTCCTTCTTATATTTCTACAATAACTTAAAATAGACAAGTTGAAGAAAAATTACCTTATATGTAAGAAATTTCAGTTTTATCATCAGATTTGCATCTTCATCAGCAAATCCATCTCTTCCCAAGGTCCCATTGTCTTCAGTCTCCATCAAATTGTTTTTACTTTTCACTATCTCAGCCGCCTTGTCCTTGTTTTCTTTGAATAAATTAATGTCAGCAAAAAAACCTGGGAACACGTGAAACTGTGAGCAAAAGTCTTTTATACAGTTTAAAAGAGAGTTAAATAGTTTGATACAGCATATCTTACTTAGTTCTTCTTCTTTCTTTTTTTTTTCTTTTTCCTTTTCGTTTCTTTTTCTTCTTAAATAAACAAATTATTACTAAAGAGGATGAAGATGTTACAATATTGAAGCTAGCTTGGAGGGTTTACAACGTGCAAATGAGGAAAGAGGAAATTAGGAAAGACTTATGACAGCTTTGTGGTCTTGTACAATTCACGACATCAAAGGTTTAAAGACATGCTTGCTGTTCCTATGATGGGTGGGTGAAGTTTTGTAATATCACTTTTGACACGTGAAACCACCATGTCTTTAAACCTCGGGGGCATTCGTAAAGGCTATCTTGAATGCGCCTCAAGTTCTATCAGCAGGGTGGAAAAGCCTTGAGGCCTGTGTCAGGGTGTTCATATGCCACCATCTCCACTCATCTGATATCAATAGAACTCCGGGAGGATTTGATTATCCTTCTATTCACTTCCTTTAATATTGTTTCTTAGATCAACACAACCTCCAGATTTAGTTTTCTCATTGTTTTCTTGACTATCAATTTCTTCCCTAAATAACCAAGACCCTAGTGTTCTAAGACAACCTTCACAAAACTCTATTCCCCACCTCCATGGACTCCACTTTCAATCCTCACATAAATAGCATCAGAAATTAAGTTAAACAACTCCTTAAACCCTTTTGAACTTTAAACTTTTCTAACTTATATTCTTTCTCCTCCCACTGGGAATGGCTGTAATGTAGACACCTCTCAAATATTCAATGAGATCACACCATAGAGATTCATTAAATCTGATCACTTGAACTGATTCAATCCATACTGGGTGTCTTACTTGTGGACCAACATTCTTTTTCAGAGAATGGAGGTGTTAAGAACTCTCGTATACACGTTCTCAAGCATCCCCCTTGCCACTCAATCTAAATCTACGAGAAGTCTGACAATATCCTTACTAAACTCAATAAAATATTAATTAATTAAAAGTTGTTTCTTGTTCAACATCTTTAGTCAACGGTTTCCTTTCATCTATTAATGAAAAGTTGTTTTTTGTCAAAAGAATTAATTAATTAGGAACAGCTAACTGGAAGTTGAAGAAAAACATATTAAGTTTGGGTTTTAATTTTCAATGTTGGCAATAGCAATCATATCAACTTATGGATTAGATATTTGGCTTGGTGAGTCTCCTTTAATGATTAGATTCCCTCGTATTTTCAGAGTGGTTTCAAATCATTCTTGTTCTGCTGTTGGGATATAGCTGTCATCATAGTTGGCAACTATTGGCTGGAAAAAATTAAAAAGATGATGAGATTGGGAGTTCAGCTCACTTTCAATTCAATTCAACCCTTTAACAAAACCAAAAAAAAAAAAAAAAAAAGGTATGGAAGATTAATTCTTTAGGTTCTTTTCCTACTAAGTCCATCACCGATCAACCCAAGAGTTCGTGGGCAATCAATGCTTTATCCTTTCAACATGTAGCAGATATTTGTTGGAAAGAATATTTTTCAGCTTCTACGGGGTCCTATTCTTCTACGGAATTCACAATATGAAAGGTTAGCTATTACCTCGATATAACGGCCACAACCCTGGCTTGTGCCTGAAACATGTTCAACACATTTGACACCATTAATGAAAACACGACAGTAGCTCAACAATACCAACAAAAACAATTACTTTGAACACTGCAAATGAAAATATAGTTCAAGTCCCAAGCAGTACCTCATTTCTTTTTGATATCGCCGAAAAGCAGAGTCGCTTTGAACATGAATGACCATTTTATAGAAAAGGTTGTCATTTGATATGGAACCAACTTTGTGGAAGTTATGATAGCATTTGAAGGCAGCTGGAAGACGCCTTTCTCTCATTAGACGAACCATTTCCTGGACAGATTTGAATTACTTCAAGATCAATTCATATCAAGTAAAGTGAAATGCTCATAAAGAAGGTAACTAGTATGACCAACAGAATCAATGATAAAAACAGAGGAAGGGGGAATGATGTTTCATTTCCACCAAAAAATTCTTCAATAAGGAATTTAAAAATAACCAACACATGAAACAGTGGTAGGGAAATTGGTTCTCAAATCTGGAGAAGATAAAGCAATATTTGTTTTAAGAGAAAACACAAATACAGATAAAAATTCATTGTCCTGACATGAAGTAACGATTATCCAACCTGTAATTTGGAGGTGGAAAAATCAGCTGGCTTGGCTTGTAAGAATTTTGATACAACAGATCTGTCTGCATTTCTTGAGTGGGAATCACCATACCAGTCTGAATGATCAGGGCAAAAGGCACTACCCACGTTTTGAAGAAGTGCTTTTATTTGCTGCAGTTGTATTTTACAGAAGCAGAGATAAGAATAAAAATGTGTATCTTAACAGATGAAAATCATTCCATTTCTGTTGCAAAAAATCGCGAAGTGAAAAATTAACTTGCAAAACCATCATATTTCATGCCAAGGAATTTCTATTACCTGCTTTTCATCTGACCTATTTGCAGCACAAATTTCCCTCAGGCTTGGTCCCAAATCAAGTTCACCTAAACAAAACAGAGTATACAAACAAAATTAAGGGTGCCAATGGAGAAGGATTAAAAGTAAATAACGGCACCAACACCATACCTCCTTCGTTATATGGCAGAGCAGGAAATTCTTCCAATACTTTCTCCATGTGTTTTGAACTCTCATGGCTCACCATACGAGCCACAAGACCCTCAAGAATTTCACCCTGCACTTTTATATGATCTTTTGAGCCTGCACACCAATTCCAGTTGACAACCATTATAAACTTTTCAACTGATAACAAAGAGTGAGCAAACACTGCACGATCCATCAAAATTAGAAGATTATAATTTATAAACACACAAAAAAGTAAGAATACCTTAGTATAAGTTCATGGCTGCAAGTCATGGAAGAATAGAACAGACGTAAATCAAAGAGACCTATCCATTGAACAATCCATTCAATGGATAGCATACTAACTTTGACAAAGGACTCAAAAGAGAACAAAGGTAAAAGGGTATATAGGAATACAAATTTGAAAAGGACAGCATGCAGTTGATAACTGTACTGGCTACCAATGAAAGTTTAAACTGACAAATAAAAATACCTGGTACAGATATTTCTGCAACTTCATCAAGAGCCTTACATACTGTTGTAGCAGTTCCTTCTTCACATAGGGCATCAAAGGAAGCAAAAAAAGATGTCACTGATTTCCTTCAGTGGTTAGAAAAGAAAAGGATCAGGCGCCCGAAAATGGTTGTTTTATGTAACAAACAGTAAGTAGCACTACAAGATTTTATTTTTTTAAAAAAAAAGTAAAATTCACACAATTTTCAAAGTAGAACATCCGAGTTTAAATGAAAAATCACTTGAGCACTTAAGACTTATAATCAAAATCAAAGCTGCATGAAAGTAAACAAAATTAGAGAAGTAGTTGCAATGCAAGAAACACTTGGAACCCTGGATGATATACACATCTAATAAAGCACTAAATATTAACGCCAAATAAAATAACTTCCAAAAAATTCATCGTCTAGCAATTTTGTTGCTGCCAAATAAGACTAACAATCTTAAAAAATCTTCAATAACCAACCACTTATTTGGGACAAAAAAAAAAAAAAAAAAAAAAAATGATAAACCACAGGTATGTAGCATTAATGTCAAAATCTGAGAAGCATTGGACGTTGGCAAGTTCAGTAACTGTGAAGATATCATAACTTTTTTTGGGACATAATCCCTTGATTCAATTTTCCATGCCACGCGAAACATTAGAAATTACTTTTATTAAAAAAAACAAATTGTCTTCAAACGAAAAAAAGGGATTGTGAATGAGATGACGAAACCGACTCTGAAAAAAAAAATTGTTCATACCGAGTAAATTAAATGAAATTATGGACCATCACCTGCTTGAGAATAACCAAACATGATTGGTTGGTAAGCGCCACTTTCTACAAAAAGCTATTATTTCTGAAGTTGAATAGAACTTCGGCTTTCCGTTGCCCAGTTCTGTAACTGCTGTAACTACCACTGCACGAAATGAAAGAGTGCATTGCTTAAAACCTAATGCAATATACTGACAGAAAAAAGCACAATATAAAAATAAAATATTTTCTACAGAAACATAAATGACTAATGTGGAAAAAGGTAAATATCAGTTTGATTGGACGGCAGGAAGGATGTCAAGATAATTATTATGTATAACAACCCAAAAATTAAATAGAACAGCTTCATGATTGAAAATCTATAAAAAGGACGCTCAAGTAAGAATTTACTCCGGTTTCAATCAAATCAACAGTCGTACAAAAGATAATTAAAAAACAAAATTTAAGGGAAATTTTTTTTGAGAGAGAATTCCATCCAGTATCAAAGCGGAAAGATTGATCATACAACTCCTACCTGCGCTCCCTCTTAATTAAATAAAAAAAACAATTAGTTCAAGTTGAATATATACAAATTTTGGAACTCCTGAATTTAAGACTAAAGACTAATAAATTGAAAGTTCTAAATTGCTATTACCATAATCCTCTCGTGGTCGCTGGCCATGATCTCCCAGAACGGCAGTTACTAACTCCATTGATATGCACATACGGTTACTCTAAAAGAAGAAAGGTAGCAAGATGGTTAGAGTGCTGCAAGGAAATGTACGATGACAGAAAATATACAAACATGTTAAAGATTCTCATAGAATTTTATTTTTCATGGAAAGCCGTCCTTTTGTGGAAAAAAATGGAAGAAACAAAAGGACCTACAAAAAGAACCAAACATAAAACTTGTACAATATATACAAGGCTCCAATTAACAAGAAAAAAGGCATAAAGAAGGTGCAAGGATCAAGGCTAAATACTTTAAATAACAAAGTCATTGTTTTTCTAATGTTAACAATACCTCAAGGAAATCATTGAATTCTGCTTGTTTTTTTGGTGCTACAGATCCCCAAGCCTCTCGAAACATCCTTCCCAGAACAAAGACACCAACAGCAGTGTATCTGACAATGGTATTTTTATTCAGAAAAGCTTTAAAAATGCAGCGAAATAGAAATGGCAACCGTGATAAGTTCCAAGTTATGAAGTCCAAACTTATGGCATCCTCCTCATCTAATACTAAAAGCTACAAAAGAAATAATAATAATCGCAAATGATATTGTAGGAAGTGTGTGCAGAGCAGTTAACGAGCCTTATTCAAGAAAGAATACCAAAAAAAATGAGTACCACTTCAAATTCAATTCCATACTGGCTTTATCAAAATGGATTTCAGCAAATCAGCATATCATACACCCTTCAAAAACAAATTTAAAAGAAAAGACAATTATCGGCATACATATTCCCGAAGCTGTTTTTTGCATATGCTCCACCCTGATGACCAGCGTACATAAACAAAGACCCAGAGTGTTTTAGTGAAACCTGCAGAAATTTCCAAGTTAAATAACCCAATAACAACTTGTAGAATTCAGAACACATTCAATATACTATTACCATGAGAAACAGTAACCAAGCAGTATAAGCAAAGAAGTACTAGGGAAAAAATAAAAAAACGGAAATAACAAATGCTGTAAAAACTATTTTTCCTACTATTTCGTTCTATAAGCAATGAAAACTTTCACGGTAAGATATGAATTTATCATGAAGTAGGAAACGGGATCGTTCCAAAGCTAGAAGAAAATCATATTAATCCTCACAAGAATGGAACCACATTTCTTAGAACTCAAGAACAAAGTGGTAAAACCTATAGAACAAATCCTGTTTAAGTAAGGTCAGAGTATGGACTCACTTTTGCAGTATTAAAGCATAAAAATTCACAAAATGCATTGTCACCAACACAACACCCAAAATTGAATCAACGTCCAAAACAGTTAATGTACTTTTACTTTGAAACTAAAACACTACCATTGAAGGATTAAAAAACCAAATAATTGATATGTAGTAACTCCATCATAAATGGAAGATTAAGCACCATAAACATTACGGAACTCTTGACAAAAAATGCAGGTAAATCTTTATACCTCCAATGTAGCCAAGCCTTTTGATACCATCTCTATCATCCTTGTTCTAATCTGACATAAAAACATACACACATTAAACATATTACCAAGAAACAAATTCTCTAATCATTGACAATGAAATAAATATCTATCTTATAAAAAATAAACAATAACATCTAATCACCTTATCATAAATTACCCCAGAATAACCATATAAACCGTCCTTTTTTCCATAATGGAAAATTTCATTAAATATGATGACATGATGCATGTTTCACAAAGACAAAGGTCCAATAGAAGCCAAAAGAAAAGTAGAAGGTTCACAAGATAATTTCCCCATCCATTTATCCATAAAAAAAATGAGAAACCATGCTCTCATTTTTCTGAAAAAAATACAAAAGGGCAAACGAGGGGTAAACTAGATAATCTATTAAAAGCAACCACGCAACTAACTATACAGAAAAGGGTTCCAACTCAATCTAATAAGACTTCGCAGGTAATTTCAAAATTCCTTGGAAACTGACACCCAAATAGAAGCATTAAAAGTAGCGGTGTGCCAAAGCTCCTTCCAAGATCTCTCCAAATCTCAAAAACTCCCTCGTTTCTCTCAATCCAACGGCCCCAAAGGCTGTGAAGAAACCAACCTCCCACAAAATTGAACCCTTATTGGCATATGCAAAAGGACCCCCAAGTGAATGGGAGGTTTACTTGGTCTAATATCAAGGAATGTAGTAGATTAGATAGGTATCTGAACCCAACCTAACACTGAAGGCCTTGGTAAAAAATTAACAAGTTCGCCGCTATAAATCATAACCCAAATCCTCTTCCACACTCGTAGAGAGAGAACCAATGCAACCCCAATATACAGAATGAAAGCCTCAGAACGCAGTCCTGGGTGTTCACTCTCTCAACCTATAATGTTATACACAAGCAGTTTATTGCAAAGGATTCCCAGAAATCCATATAAAATTAATTTTCACCTTGGATGGTGGAACCAGTGGTAAGCAAAGTTTATTTGCTAATTAAAATCACCAAATAATTAAAATCACCATTTTATTAAAATCACCAAAGCTTTGGTGCAAACTCTTTTTCAACCTGATGCAGTTTCAACTTATTGCATACACTTGGATCGTTAAGATGTTTTTAGGGGTGGAAGAAAGAGAAGGTTTTAGTAATTTCGCACGGGCAACAATATGTGTTTGATTAGAGGAACAAAAGTCTTTGATGACAGAAGTAAGGATGTTGAATATAATTTAATTAAATCTTACTAAAAAAGAAGAAGAAGAAGAATTGATTGGAATGGAGTTCAGGCTTTTATATAACTTCCTCATGAAAACGTTAGTTTTTTAAATTTTTGGTATTCCTCTGGCCTCCTTACATTCTGGATTAGTATATATATTGTAACCTCCGATTCTAAGAATTCCTTACCCACTTTTATTTCTTTTCTTTTCTTTTCTTTTTAATTATTAGATCTTATTGGGTTTTTTCTTTCTAAATGTAGTTAACAAGAAAATGCAGAAGTTACAACAAACTCGGCCGATGACCCAAAGATAATGGTCAAAAGATATGAAAAACAAGTAAATGACCACAAGCATGCACCTATAAAAACACATACCCAAACAAGCCAATGACATGGTGAATAGGAAAACTATCTTCGAGGTAGAATAATGTCAATCTAACAAACGAGCTAAAGATACATAATTAAGTGCAATAAAGAAAATCCAGAGTCCCAAGTGTAACTTGAAAAAGAAATACCTCCTGATCCGACTTCTCGTTCTCAAATTTAGGGTAGAATGTAGCTCTTATTTGTGCCTGTGTGTATGTCGAATTATCCACAGTAAACTTTTCAATCTGATTGCCCTTGACTAATTGACTCAAGGCAATGGCACCGCTATTTGCAACTACTTCAGCATTACTCCCCTTGTTCTCAATAGATGTTCCATCGGCAGGTGCCTTTTCACCTTCAACCACTGCAGCACCACTGGTTGTTCCATACGCTTTTGGTTTCCAAATTGCTCTATGACCAACCCCAGGGGTGGCCAGGTTTGTAGGCTGGGCATTTCCAAACTGCACACTAGAAATAGGAATATGCGGTTGATTACTCTCAGTAACCCTCAAATTACTGAGTGCATTAGTTACAACTTCAGAAGCAGCCTCTGACTCTGTAGAAATTCCTTCAACCTTTGCCTTCTCTTTCCACTTCTGCTCTCTACGACCAGCCCTTCGCTGCAAATCAAGATCAAACTTAACAAGGATAATCCAAACATAAAATTCTAATTGCATGACAAAGAAATAATTGAATTGTTTCAGATATGGCAAAGCGTATAAACAGAACAAAACAAAAAACAAAAAACCACCCATTACCATAGATGAATCCCTTTACATGCTAGCATTGTAATAACATTAATCATCATAAATTCCAAGAAAACCATCAAACGTCGCAAAAAAGATAACAAATAACAAATTCAAAGCTCATCCATCCAACAAAAAACAGATTGCCGCATTCAAAACGAGACGATCATGAACACCAAAAGCATCAACAAAAACAAACAGAGATACCCAGATACAAAAATCGAGATGATGAATTCATCAAATTCCAACAATGGCGAACAAAATTCATCAAACAAAGAAATGGGTACCTGATTGTAAGGCATGATGAATCGAGAATCACAAGAAACGGGAAAAGGGAAGGCAATAAAGTGGGAAAGGGAGTAGGAAATGGAAGAATTGAAGGCCGAAGAGGAAGACAAACGAGGGCGAGGAAGAGTTATAGCACAGAAAATCCTGTGCGGCGCCGACATTCAAGTGCGCAAGGCCTCCGCCAGTGATCAATATATGAATATGGTTATAGAGAGAGAAAGACGAAGACGGGGCCACGAAGAGCGAATTCTCAGAGAAGGCAGCGAACAGTCCACACGTCCTGCCCCCTAAACCATGGTGTAGATGAGAAACCCAGGCAGTTTCATTGTATATACTCAATATTATATTTTATATCTTATTTGTTCAAAGTTGATTCAATATATTATGTATACCTAAACAAAGTTCAAACTTTAAAAATATATATATATATATATTATGAACATTACAAATATTAAATATAAATATATATATATATTATGAAAATTAAAAATATTAAAAAAAAACTCGATAATTCGAAGAAAAAAAAATTAAAAATCTCGTAGGTTAAGGTTAGTTTCAAATAAATATATATTTTTTTTTATAGATTTAGTTGGTTAATTGATTTTCTTGTAATTAGATTTTATAGATTTAGTTAGTTAACCGATTCTCTTGAAATTAGATTATACCTTTTACTTTTATTAAAAACAAAAAAATTAATAAATTAATTAAGTGAGGTTGGGTTCATTTATTTGAGTAGAAACAGCTGGGTTGGGTAAAAAAAAAAGTCTCAACCCTACCCACCCAGTCGCGAACACTACAAATCAAAATATTGTACATTATTTGTGATTGGAACTTCGAGTAGGGTTGCGGAATGTCATGGTCCTACGTTTTTTACCGTGCGGCGTCGTATCCTGACACGACCACGACCAGCCTTAAGGGGAATTAAGCCCCATATATATTTTTCGCCCCGGCTTTGTGGCTTCGTCGGACCTTAGGCGATGTTTGTCTTCGCCCATCAGACATCGCTTGTGCGGAATCCAAGCTTGTCCAACCACACACGCCGCCTGCGCGTGCATGTTCAATCGTCTGCGACACAACCGACTTGCCCCTACACTAGGCCAAATCATCCAGCTCGACCTTGCCTCTGCTCGGGCCAAGGTTTCTCAATACAACGTCGCATCTTGTCTAGTCATCTCGATCCCCATCGACAGGGTCCCTATGTCTTGACACCATCCCGAGTCTCGGGATGTTGTCGGCCATCATGACTCGCTCGGTCATGTCATCGAGAATGGGCCCGCGTGTCTTTCATCTCATCGGAACTTCCCGAACATCCATCCATCCGGGCTATATCGAGGCATAGGCCCTCTCGTGCCCATGCCGAGTCATTTACGAATACCGTACCGGATAGCGGGTGTATGTAGCAACCTCCGACACGCGGGCTGGGGCGCAATACCGGCACACCCGTGCCGCCCGGTACTGTCCTTGAAAAACCCATTTCAAAGGAAGTCGCCCGAGACACTCGTCTCGACACGCTCGCCCACACTGTGACACACGTATGTGCCACAGGGTATCTCACTTAGGGCACAGGGCCCAGGGGTGGTGGAGAGCTAACACCATGGTACTATTAGTACATTCTGAGCCATTTTCAATTATTAGTACATTCTGAGCCATTTTCAATCTACCAGTAGACATGATTTTTGTGAGCGGTCATACGGTGTCGTGCATTGTCCGTCCGATGTCCGATTGACATCAAATTTGGCGAGCATTCATATTTCATATGGATGGACTTAACTCCCGAACCGCATGACCAAATTTCTTCCAGAACCCCGACTTTCGAGGTTAAGGCCCGGGGCCCTACCCGGCCCTTCAACAAGCCTATCTTTGTCCCTCATGTCTATTCTAATGTCTTTGTCTTATGTCTCAGCTTGTCTTTATAGTGCCCACTTAGCGTGGTGGTGTGTTGGATGATGCATCGTCCTCCTCGATCGCATCGTGGCATTCTTCTATATTGGCCCGCCTATGGCCGGATGGGCGTCTCTTGAGGGACGCCACCTTGCTTGTCGCACCGAGGGGGTCACAACCTACTCTCTTCATAGTATGGTTGTGACACGGAACACAACGACCTATATTTTCGCGCCCACTAGTAAAGGACATGATCCGTAAATAATGTACGGTAAGAATGTATAAAAATTATTTGAGTTAGTAAATAGTGGTAGGAATATATGAAAATTGTTTTAATAAAAAGTTATCATATATTTGCATATAAAAGTAATATTTAGATGATAATATCTAACAAAAACTTTAGAAAATATGGTGAAATTAGTTAATAAAGCACTCATTAGGACTTGATTAGTCTGAGATGACATTTTTATGTAAAAAATATTATTAATTTGTTTGGAAATAACTGATGAAAATTTTGGAATGAATTATTTTTTAAATAAAAATATAATTTGATGACTACGTATAAATAGAAAATAAAATATAAATGAAATTATCTCACGAAAATAGATTTTAAAAACTAATTGATATGGTAACCTAACCGAGTTTTAGAGGCCTCATCAACCATCGGATTACAAATACTAAAATTACTAAGTCAAGTCCCACAGATTATAATCGAGTTAAGTTCATTCTAAATGATTGCAACTTTTTGATGAAGAAAAAAATATAAACAACCCAACAACCTTTTAAGAAAGTAAGATTATCGTGTTGATCGAAAATCTGAAGGCAAGAAAATTGTTCGAGAGTCGAAACACTTCACAACAAGATTGTTTCTAAGCATACAACCTAAACTACAAAAAATTGCAAAGAAATTTAGTCGATTGTTAAAAGAAAGTTTTACAAATGCAATATACATGACTTTATATAATCTCAAGAATTACACGAACATTTTCGAAATTGCAACTTTTATAATTTAAGACCATAATCGGTCACTACGTAAATATAACCTTAAACTAAATAATCAGTCACTACGTAAATATAACCTTAACTCTAGATTATTATCTACTAATCATCCAAGAATAAATAAAACTTAATTACGAATTACAACTTGAACAAGATCGAAATGTCTTGATTTATTAAAAAAATTAATAAATGGGTTAATTTTTAAAAAAAAAATATATAAAACAAAAAATCATTACACCCCACACCAAGGTTTCATAGTTCTTGATTTTGATCATGATTTTCCCTAATCAAAAGAGTTCCCAAGTTGTTTAAAAACACCTATTTCCAAGCACGAAGAAATTTGTGGGTTAAGAAAACTGTACATGAAAACTCTTCATCTCAAAGTTCCATTGCTAAGTTTCAAAATGAGACATTCAAAGTTGCCATAAAGTTGTGATCTAATATCAGTATGTCACCAACTAGAGAACTGCACAAAATTCCTACTTTTATCTATGGCTACCTTCCAAAAGAGTGCAAACAAACAGAAACTGAAGAGGGAAAGAAAGGGGCGGTTACCCCCGAATTCTCAGCTAAAGAGCTTATCGTCGACGTTGACGTTGATTGCGTATGATGTTCCGCTCGTCCCATATTGGACAGGTGCATGTAGGCTTCTTATTTTTCCAGGGGGCTCCGCATGTATAGCAAAACTCATATCCACATCTGCACACACAATCCATTGATATTTAGAAAGTAGGGAAAGAAAACTCCAATGTATAGCAAAAACTTTCACAAAGAAACTTGTAGCAACATCACGAGTCGATCGTCTTGTCTTTGCTTTCATGGAACTCGGATAAAATTCTCCCTAAAACTGAGCTGACCTCAACAAATTAATGTCAATTAAAAGCGTCTATTTGACAAGACAAATCAATACCAATAATTCAGTGAAGTAGAATCGTCGAAGTAGAGAGCAGCTAACCAACTCGAAAGGGTGTTTTTCAGAATCCGTTTTATAATTACTCTTAAGACAATTTATCAATTTCAGATGCTGTTACCCTTACTCCATGTTCCAAGCAAGTAGAGATAAGTGAATTGCATTAATGCTCATTGGGTGCTAAAGAAATATTGAATTTTGAACTGTCATATTCATCAAGGGAGAAAAGGAGCAAGCGAGATAGATAAAGGTAAATAATGGACCTGCAGGTGATGTGGTAGCAGCCCTCGGCCAATTCAACCATCGTGTTACACGTCACACATTGGCGCCAAAGTTTCTTCGATGCAAGAGACTTCAGCATTTCCTCATCAGGACGAAGAACGGGATTTAACTTTCTGAAGTCGTAGCAAGTCATATTATAATGCCAAGGGGCCTTGCAATTAATACAGAAAAACAGATTGCATTTCATGCACTTCCTTGCCCCAGTTCGTTCTGCATCGAAATATGAAGCCTCGCTATATTTTAAAAGCTTGCTTTTGGACATTAATGCCGAGCACCTGGAATAGGGACAGTAAACTTTCTCCAGAACGGGTACAGACGCTTCCTTAATCCTTTGGCTGATAATCTCAATCACCCTACTATCCAAGAACTTTCCACAGCTTTCGATATTAATTTCCGACGTACAACCCTGATGAGGACAGTTTGCCTGCATCCCATTCCCATTGAGCAACCTTATTTCTACATCCTGCTTCATGCAAGAAAAGCAGTATCTGTGCAAACAACCATCAACTGAGAACATCTGATCCACACAAACATCTTCAAAGCAAATGGTACAAGTTTCCTTCAAGCACTTTCCATTTTCAGATTCTGCAGGCCAGGTGATCTGAGAAACTATAGCCTCTCTTGCAAGTCTAAAAGAAAACTTGATATCATTACGTGTCGCGAGGGATGGGTTACAATAGGTAAATTTTCCCTGAAGAAGAGACACCTCATTAACCAATGTTGCCATGGAGCTCGAGCCTGGAGCCACGCTACGTATAACCTGTAACCACAGAATATGGATTATGATGTCAAATCACAACACATCCTTACATGAATTCTTCATATCGGAAATGGAAAATGAGAAAGGTCACCAATATTACTGATGTGAATCAAAAGATAAATCATTCAAAGGAAAAGGCAATAGGCAAATTTTTTATTTATTTGTCAACAAGGATGAGTGAAAAGCTGGCAATTCGAATCATGATAAATGGCATATTAACATTAAGCTAGAAACATTCAGCCAACAACTAAGGACAGTGGAGATGATGATGCAACAGAGAAAAAGCTCATACCAAACTTGATATTATTAGGCATTATTTTTTTGGTAAGAAACCAATACCACCAGTAAAAATCCAAAAAGGAAAGAAAGTCAAATACAAATTGAGATGAAAAATCTTAGAACAAAATGATCTAGCCAAAATGACCATCGCACCACCTTGTTATTCTATAAGGTAAATTTCGACCTTGCAGATTGTATCGTTATTATGGCTTCCAAAGAAAGCTCTTTATTTAAGCACTCAATATAATTACTCCCCCTACTTTGCTTGTTTGTTTTCAATATCTGTGAGTGTCCCGTTTGCACCTACCTCGATTATTCTCACAGTTAACCCTACGATTATCCGTAATCAAGTTATCCTATAATCGAGTTAACTTGTAGGATGATATCGAATCTTAGTAGAAGGTCACAATATCATAGGATCATGCCCATCATTAGACACTTCTTTAAGCTCCAAAGACGCTTGTATTAGATTAAGCTTCTCAAAGAGTATTCTTGTTTACAATAAAACATCTTCTCAGGGGATTATAAATCAAGTAAAGTCTCATGCCCATACACTTAGCATTCTAAGATAATTGTATGACGCTTGGCAATTAGTAGTTTCCAACAGAGAATTATATTAAAAGACAAAACTCAATGAACTCTAAACACAGAATAGTATATAGACATAATGAAAACTGTAGAAACTTACATACTGGTAGAGCATGTAATCTGCACAGAAAAAAGTGACCTTTTTCAAGCCTAAAACAAGAGCAATATTAAGCCCTTCAACCAGCGCTTCAAGCTCAGCGCATTCGCAGCTGGTCTCCTTACCATCCACCACAGATTCCAGAGGCCTCGTCTTCTCAAACAACAGATTATCCTTAGGGTCACAAACCGCAACCCCAATACCGGCCACCCTAACCGTCATATCTCTAATTCTCTCTTCACTAATCAGCCCCTTCGAATACACCCTAAAACATTCGGAATCCAACAAACCCCTCGACGAACAAACAGACGAAGAAGAAGAAGAAGAAGAAGACGACGACGAACTCTCACCATACGGCTTCTCATAATTATCCCCATACTTACTCCACTCATCATCGGGAACATTCAGAATGTAATTCGCAAAGTTCTGATCATGAATCCGACGGTCAAGCTCCTCCTTCATTTTACTCATCTCCGCCTGACACTGCTCCCGGTCCTTGTGCTCCATGGCGATCCTTGCAATGTCCTCAAGCAGAAGCGTGGTCGCGAAGTCCAATGCGCCAGTTTCTTCAGACTCCAAGACAGGGACGACCCTGTTAACGGATGCAGATCGTTTGGACGAGGGTTTAGAACCAAGAGAGGCGTTCATTGCCTCCTGCATTTGAAGTTGGTAGGCCAAATCGAGGTCGGAGATGAGGGTTTTGGCGGCAAGGATTTCGGAACGTTGCTCGGTGATCAAGTCTTGAAGGTAATCGTCGTCTAGAGTATCCGCCATCGTTGATGCTTCTGTGGATCAGAGAAAGAAGGAGTTATTCGGAGAATTGATGTGTTACGGAAGCAAGACCGACGCGAAATGATCGTCGAAATTCCGCAGAAGCGCGCACTATTCCCCACCGCGCTAGGTTCGCGAGGACCGAAACAACCTTCGTTCTTTCTCTTCTCAAAAATTTAATTTAATTTTTTTTTTTTTTTAAGTTTCAATAATATTTGTACACAAAATTGTTTTAAAAATACTTTTAAATTTTAAATTTTTAATACTATTTTAAAAATATCTTAAAATTTTAACTTTTTTTATTAAATTAATCCGTGATTGATAATTTGAATTAAAAAAGATATTGTTAATATTGGGAGAATATATTAGTTATGGACTATATCAAGACATAATATTTTTTTTATGATTTGATTAGTAGTATATTTTATTTTATTCTTTTAGTTAGTTTATATTTCCCTTATTTGTAGGTATTAGTTGGTAGCTTGTATTTTATTTAAGCGTTGTGAATATGAATGAAGATTGAATCTTCATCCCAATTCTATTTCTCATATTGTTTACTTGAGTAATAATATTTTCAGATCTGTTCACACTTTTGAGTGGTAGATATTATGTCATAAAAATACATTTAAAAAATGTTCATACAATTTTAAAAGTAGCATTGATACTCTTAATTTTTTATTAAAAAAATGTTAAAATAAATTTTTACATCAATATATGGACGAAAATCGTTGGTGACAAGTTATACTCAAACTTTTTAATATTAGTTTTGAAAATTTACGAGTATTTTTTAAACTTGGTACTAATAGTAATTTTATAAAAAAAAAATGTTTTTGAAAATTTTAAGAAAGTTTTAAGGTATTAATGAAACGTTTTAAAAATCAATAATATTTTTTAAACACTTTTGAAAGTTAAATGGTATTTTTGAAACTCTTTTGAAGGTTGAAGGATATTTTTGAAATAATGTATTAATTGTTTATATAAAAAACTATATATATATATATATATATATATATATTTTTTTTTTTTTTTAATTTAAGGATATTTTTAGATTTTTTTTGAAAGTTTAAGATTAATATTGAAACGTTTAAAATTTTATGGTATTTTGGAGATAAAATGCAAAGTTTAAGGTATTTTTATTAATTTAACATTTAAAAAAATACTTCAAAACTTTTAAAAGTTTCATTAACATTCTTGAATTTTCAAATTTTAAAAAATAGCCTTTCGATAGAGTTTCAAAAATACCCTTCAACTTTAAAAAGTAATAAAAGTTTTATTACTGCTCTTCCAAGTATAAAAAATTCAAAAATATAATTATTATTAGTACCATGTTTAAAGCATGTAGCATTAATATTCTTAATGAAAGCGAAGCGCTATGTCAAGGTGGGAGACGGGACAAGAAACGGCTCCGAAAAAAAACTCTCTAATCATCCGGAGGAAAATAATTTCATAAAAAAAGAATTTAAATTTTTTTTACCATTAATATTATGGACGGAAATTGATCTCATTAATATATGGACAGAAAATGATCTCATAAATCATTTTTAAACTTTATAAAAAATTTAAAATTTTAAGATTATTCATTTTACTTTTGAAAGTTCATGAATATTTTTTAAAACGTGGTATTAATGATTCCGTCAATATACTAACGGTAACGGTAAATAGTATTTTTTTTTTTTAAACATTTTAGAAAAATTTAAAGGTGGTTTTGTTGAAGTTGTTAAATTTTTTTTGAAAGTACCAATCAAACTTATGAAAGAAAATAAACATTTTTTTTTAGTTAAAAGATTTAAATAAAAAAAAAATTAAGGGTAATTTTTCAATTTTTTTTAAATTTAAGAATATTTTTAAAGCCCGTTTAAAATTATTTTTATTAATTTAGTCAAATAACAATAACAATAATTTTTAAGATTGGGTAGCCACCATTATAAAAATCACAAACTGTCGCTCGAAAGTAGGATCCACATAAAAACATACGAACTTTTTGTGTTCCTCTTGTATTTGGTATTGTTACCAATGATGACAAGTGCGAGAAGGTTCTATGCCACAACGACCATGATGGTTTTGTTGACTTCGATGCTAATGAGTTCGAGCTCGACTAAAATGTGGGTACGAATAGGAAAAATACAATGAATTAGTATAACCCACAAAAAAACAAACAAACTCTCGTGTTTCCCTCGTCTTTGATGCTGTTACCAAAGATGCAAGTGGGAGGAAGATCCAGCGAAAATGTCATTGAAGGCGGTGGCAACCATGATGATTCTGTGGCTTCGATGGTCAGAAGTTTGAGCTCGACTAAAATGGAATAAAAAAATAGGAAAAAGACAGTGATTGACAAAAGCACGATATCTATGAATCCAATGAACTAGTCATAGCTGACGTGTCGGCTTGCCATGACTTTACGAAGAATGAACCCTGATGCTATTGAGATAAGGTACATAAATTCCAGCAAGGCGATTTGAAAGGCAGGAAAAATCGATGTCTAAGTCGACAAGAAATAAAAATAACAATAAACTAATATTGTACGTCAATCACATATTGTTCACGATTACAATAATAACCTTAAATTTTTTATATAATAAATAATATTAAATTTTAAATAAAGCAATCAAAATTATTATTAAAAATTAAATAATTAATTACGAAGTTTTATGATATAAATTCCAACATTTTTTTCATCTCAAAACTTATTCAATGATCATTGTCACGAGTGACTCTTGCGCACGTTTTATGTTGCATGACGTCTACTAGAATCAAGTTATTCATTAAGTATAACCCTTTATTCAAACTCGATCCCATTGTAGTGTCCATCATGGCACTTAACACAAGCGCCACTAGAGAAAAAATGACAAAGATTCTCAAACTGTGTGCCTAAAGAACATGATTGAGAATCAAAACGTCACAAATTAAGTAAAAACTTGTGTTGTCAAAGACCACAACAACAAAGAGAAGATCGTTGGCCAAAAAGATCAATTACGACACTCCACTTCGATGAACTTCCTATTTGTCTAACAACATCAGAACACGACAACAAAACGTATTAGAGCACAATGACCGGTGGTTATGAAAGTTCACTTTTGTATTCTAAACTATATAGAAAGAGTATTGATAGGTTGCGAATGTCAACTTGATAACAACGGTAAAAATCTCAATAGTTTGATGAGAAAGGCAACGAAAAGCATATGTTGCTCATTTCATTGAAACACGTGAAAATGTTGGTATGTGAAGAGACCTATTGGTCAAATAGGTTATTTGAACGTGATCGAGTCCGTAGAGTCAAGAATCTTGATTGCAAAAACCGTCTCACTGAACTAACAACATTCGGGATTTCTTTACATCCTTCAAGATATAAAGCCGTGTACTTTTGAAGAGCTAGCAACTCACGTCCATATAGATAAGAATTGCTAGTGAAAGAGAGAACGACCCTTGAATCTCTAAAATAAAGGAAGAACTAAAGAACGTTGAGACGACCCTAGAAAATTATGGTTGTGAATACAGCCCAATTCGATTCGTCTTTTAAAAAGAAGAATACAAGAAGACTAAAAGTCGAGAAGAATCATCGAGAAGACTGTGTTTCAGGATAATATAACCCAAATCATACGGATCGGGTTCGGCTGACCTAGTTCTTCAAATCATCGAAAGCGTTTAATTATTACTTTTTAATTTATTCTCTCCAAACACATGCTACCTTAAAGAGTTTTGGAGCCCTCAAATATTCTTTGAATTAAAAAGTCTTGATTATCATCAAAATTATGAATTTAATTTCAAAATTTGTAGATAAATCCACTCATTCAAGCTTGCACTCATAAATGACACATTAATTAAAATGAATTATTAGTTTGTTTGAATTTAGCATTTAATTATCTTTAAACTTCTTTTCACTAATCAAAATTAGTTTTAATTTTTTTGAAAAAAAAAATATTAATTAAGTAGTTACTCCCATTAAAATATATTAAAATATGGCCTATTATTATGAAATTCATTTTAACCATATTCGAGCGATAAAAAAAAGAGCTAAAAATAATGCATTTGGGAAAAATACCCTCAAACTTTCGATAGAGTTTCAAAAATATTCTTGAACTTTAAATTTTTTTATTAATACACTTCAATTAAAAGAGATATACAACCAATTTTATAAAAAATGATAAAAATTAAGAATCAAGAACACGGTTAATAATTCAAAGACCCACTTATTATTGAACTTACATTAGTTTAATAGATAAGTCATCTATTAATTTTATTTGGATTTTTTATTTAAATCGAACCTTCGATCTTTAGTATGATAACTAATGTTTTATCTACTAAGCTATGCTCAAATTGACAAAATTAGAGATTTCATCAACCTTATATTTATTTAACTAAAAAAGACAAATGAAATAACCTTGAAAAAGCACGTTATTTTTAATAATTTACCTTAAAAAGAAGCTTAAAAAAAAATCGTTAAAAAATCCTCATATTTTAAAAAAAATTTAATGTTATATTTACAAATTGAGATTTGGAACGAGTGTAGCGTTGAAAAGTTTATTGAAGCTAAATTAATAAAAATATTTTTAAAAAAAAAAAAAAACTCCTAAAATTAGAAAGAAATGGAATAATATTCTTAAACTTAAAAAGCAATTAATTTTGAAAATTAATTGCGGTTTTAAAAAAAATTAATAGTGTTATCAATTTTGAAATCTTTTTTAAGGAAAATATAAAGATGAACTTTTTTTTTTTATTAATTAGGGAATTTAAAAAAAAAAAAACGCGTTTAAAAGGGAGATTAATCATGATTGTGTGTGGATTAGTGTGGAGCACGTGACGTGTCTCCTCAAATGGTCCTTAATGAACTCAAGTTCAATTTCCTTTAAATATTAAATAAATAAGATTTCAATTTTAAAAAAGAGAGCATTACTTTTTATAGAAAAAGAAGAGTGAAGTAATTATTAGAAACAAAAAAACAAAACCCTAATTTTGGCTCAACAACTATACATAAGTACAATCTTATTTCCTCCTCATAATTAATCTTAATACGATAATTCATCCACATTTTTCAGTTAAGTTATCTCGATCAATTTAAAAATAAGATTACAATCAAATTCTACCCTATCCATATTTTTAAAATTATTATGAAAATTAAGAATGTTTAACGTTTGCAACATATGTTAGTGATGTTTCGTGACTTGTGAATGTTTGATATTTGAGTTGTATGAGATTTTAGTTATTAATGAATCATGTATAGTGAAAAATAAATGGTTTGGACTGTGAACTTTATTCAGGTTGTTGAGTCACCAACCCATCTAACTCAAAATTTTGGATTGGTCTGAAAAAATTTCCAACCTAACTCGAGTGTACCCTTTGACTCAATAATAATGATAATAATAAATAAATACCATTTTCATCGCCTCTATTATTATTTCTTCCATAGATTTTAAAATTTTAAAATTCAAATATAACATAGTGTTTATCATAATTTTTAAATTTTAAATTTCAATATTACAGCATAATCTTCTTTAACATTACATGTGCACGCACGCGCACATATTAATGAAATAAGGATTGGAACAAGGATGAGGGTGAGAAAGCATATAAGAAAAAAATTCTCTCTTGCTAATTCCTTGTAAAAATACTCGAGTAAGATAAAAAATTCATTCCCGAACAAAATTACTAGTTTTTATTAACAATAAAATAAGGACACTGGGAGATAAAAAGAGGGAAAAAAGGGAATAGTAAGCTTGAACATGATTTAAAGAACAGCCCGCTTAAACATAATTCAAACGGATACTATATCATGGATCAAAATGTTAAATGCGTGAATTCGCACAACCCACGAGTTGTTGAGCTCGAGATCATAGCAAGGGACATTTGTGGTCATTTTCAAAGGAGGGAAGCAACACAATTGACACCACTTTAAGTAAAGGAACTTTGACAAAGATATCTAAGGATAAATATATATATATATATATATACACACACTAAGATTTAATACTTTTGCACTAATCTAGTGTAGTAAACATCATCCTTTTTCTTCTTCACTCCACTTTTCTTGGTTTTGAGGGAGCAAATGAGGAACCCATCTAACCTAACAACTGCCTAATATTACCCAATATTCAACTACTCAACTTTCATATATTCTACTCCATCTTTGACTTCTCACAACCTTTCCAGGTCTCTAATCATGTCCAAAGAGGCTCCCAAATACTGCTATCTTCAAACAAATTTGTGTAGCTCTGAGGAGTGGCAGTGTTGAGATTGTTGTCGAGTGTGTGGTGGTCCGGGGGCGACACCGGTGGCGGTGTTTGGGCTAGTTCCTTGCAAATTAGAGCCACCAAATTTGTTTGGTGGCTGTGGATGTTGACAAGCTCGGCCTGTGTCTTGGCTAGCTCTGCTTGCAGTTCGTTTATTTGTTTTTGGAGCTGGGAAATGGCCCCTGCGCATCCATATACTGGATCTCTGATTCTTGCGCTTGCTTCGTATACCAAGCTACTCACTGCATCAATTCTCTGTGATTCAGGAAGATCCTGAAGAATTCAATGAAGTGATTGATATCAGGAAGTGTTTGGTTTGTGGTGATTTGGATTGTGGAAGAACAGATTGTAATATGATTGGCTGTTCTTTGAGGACAAAAATCAAACAGAAGAGCTGCTTTGTTTGTTTGATTATAATTGCTCCACATGGCCATTGAGCCAACACAAACAAACAAACAGATCTGGATTGCGTAATTTTTCAGATTTACAGGCACAATATGGACATCGTTGTATATGTGTGAGCCCTAACTATGTTCATTGCCTGTACACCAAATCACCTACGGCACTAAGCTGCCTCCAAAAACACACAGTTCTACTCGATTATGATTCGCTCGATTAGTTAAAATGGAAAGGAAAGATCAATTTCACTACTAATTCCATTTTGTTCTTTCCTCGGAACGCATACGCATTGACCAAACTGTTCCTGTCAACAGTATTTTTTTCCTTCCTTAAAATCGTTCGGTAATTCAACGGTTTCGTAACGATTCCAAGAACAATTTTCAATTTCCACATCGAAATTCACAATTTCAACAACTAAGAACAGAGTGATAACACGAAAACTCAAGAAAAGGAGGAAATTAGGGGCTGGTGAAGTACCTGAAGCAATTTGATGATGTTGCTAGCGCCGAAGATACGGTGAGCAATGGTAAACTTGAGAGGATCAGAGGGAGGGAAATAGGGCGCCAATACGCATTTCTCTGTGCATCTCCGCCTCAGAGTCTTGCACGCAGCACACGGACTGACCACCAAGACGGCCTGAACACTCGGCGGCGGCGGTAATGGGGACGACGACGGCGACTGAGAACGGAAGATGGTTGAAGTTGGGCTGGATTTTGCCTCCATTTTAGACTCAGTAGAGAGAGAAAGAAGACGGAGATATGGGATTGGTTGTGAAGCAAAATTCTATAAATAGAGGCGAAGTGAAGGAGAGGGGATGACGTCATAGGTTGAAATAATAAACATAATATTTTTTTTTATAATAAACTCGTTCGGATTGAATTGGGAGATTTAAAAGTTCGGGTTGATTGGAATTGTATCCTTAGATTAATTATTAAAAAAAATTAATATATGGTAAATAAATTAAAATTATTTAAAAAAATAAAAAAAATATAAATTGTGATATATATATATATATATATATATATATAATATAGTAAATAAATTAAAAATTGGAATTAACGGTTTCACTTTTTAAAAAACTGAAAAAACTGTTGCTATATAACTAATAATATTTATAAAAAATTCTATTAATATATATATATATTTTTTGACTTTATTTAATAAATTAATGAGAATTAAATTATCAATTTTTTTATACAAACTCGTCGTCTGGCTTACTATAATATACATATTTATTTATTTATCAATTTACTTATTTAGAAAATAAATAAATAAATAAATATTTTTTAAGGGGAAAAACTAGATGGTAATATTGAAATTTGAAATTTTAGGAATTAAAGTTTTACACTTATTTAATAAATTATATGAAAAATAAAATTTATTTATTAAAAAAATATTTGAAATATATATATATATATAAAATAGAGAAATTTTAAAATCCAATTAACCATAATTGCTAACAGTAGGTTTTGGTTAGGGGTTATCGAACTTTTTTTACTCACCTTTGTATTCTTTTGGCGGCAAATCTTTGAAATCACAAGACGGCCGAGTATTCTGTACATATTGTTGTTGCGTTCTTCGTTGATCGCCCTCATCAAGCTCCGCCGTCCGCCTGAGTATTCTGCACATATCGATGTTGTGTTCTTTGTTGATCGGAGATGAATAAAGCACATGTGGAGGGCCTGGTGTTCTCCAAACAACCATACATTGAGGATGTCGGCCCTCGTAAAATGTAAGTTTCTTTTGGTCTAACTTCTTAATAGCTGTGTTAAGAACCTGCCGTAACTAGTCTGATTGTACATTTTTATTTGCTCTTACTCTGCAGTAAGAGCATGCAGTTCAGTACCTTTTCTGGATCTGAAATTAGCAAAATGGCTGAAGTTCAGGTGTATAAAGGCTTGTATTATGATACCACTAGAAAACCGATCGACGGTGGCTTTCTGGATCCTCGAATGATATGATTCTTATATTGTTAGGGGAATTAATGGTATATGTGATATCCCACATCGGTTGGGGAGGAGAACGAAACACCATTTATAAGGGTGTGGAAACCTCTCCCTAGCAGACCGTTTTAAAGCCTTGAGGGAAAGCCCAAAGAGAACAATATCTGCTAGCGGTGGATCTGGGCTGTTACAAATGGTATCAGAGCCAGACACCGGGCGATGTGCCAGCGAGAGGGCTGTTCCCCGAAGGGGATAGACATGAGGCAATGTGCCAGTAAGGACACTGGGCTCCGAAGGAGGTGGATTTGGTGGGAGTCCCACATCGATTGGAGAAAGGAACGAGTACCAGCGAGGACGCTGGGCCCAGAAGGGGGTGGATTGTGATATCCCACATTGGTTGGGGAGCAGAATGAAACACCATTTATAAGGGTGTGGAAACCTTTCTCTAGCAGACGCGTTCTAAAGCCTTGAGGGGAAGCCCGAAAGGGAAAGCCCAAAGAGGACAATATCTGCTAGCGGTGGATCTAGTAGGTGATTAATTCTTATATTGTTACGGGATTAATGGTATAATTCTTATATTGATAGGGGGATTGAATTCTTATATTGACAGGGGGATTGGGGTTCATGTTCATTGACTGTAGTTTTTCTTAGTTGTAAAACATTGAAGGAAATTCAATTTATTTCACGGTTATTACGCGACTTTATAAACTATAATAACCAACTATGAAGCTGATTTCCTCTCCATAGAAATAGATGCATATTCTTCTTTGGAATTCATGGAACATTTTTATGATTACAGCAGCTTAACTGAGGGATGTCCCTTCCTTCTACCATTTGGCTATTTCCTTTTTTTGATTAATGAACGTCTGTCTCTTAAAAAAGAAAACTTGAACTTGCCATAATCTGTTCTAAAAGGTTATTGTTTGATGCTGGGGCCATGATTGATAATGTCTCTAATTCATATTTTCATTATGTTTGCCTTTTCACTTGGGATTTTGTCTCAGGGGCCTGCCAATAAGGGCTGTAAATGTGCTACATGCCATGCCAATTTTGGTGAGTGCTCGGGTCATTATGGATACTTGAGTCTTGCTCTCCCTGTTTTCAATGTTGGTTATTTTACTACAATATTGGAAATACTAAAGTGCATTTGCAAGGTATTGAGCAGATAAGCGTGTTGCTTTCCCTGAATTAGTGTGAATTTTCTTGGAACATTATTTCTCATGTCTAGATGTTTCTTTACAGTTAAGCTCATTTAGGATTTCCCTGAATTAGTCCTGCTCTCCCTGTTTTCAACTATGAAGCTTCTCTTCCAATTTAGGATTTCACCTTTAATTTTGATGTATACTCGAGCTAAGCTCATTTATATGTTGTTTATAATTTATTCACCTCTGTTCCTAAGACTTCTCTCATCCTTGGGTGCTTGCTTTTATTTGTTTCCTAAATAAAAAAGGCAATTCACTTTGTTTTCATGTGTTCTTGCATGGTGCAGTGGTCTTTCATTTTCTTGTTTGAATCTTACAGCATGTGATTGGCTGCATCTGCAGAAAACTGGCTTTATAATTGATTGTTTAACTCCACATCTTAAAGGGCTTGTAAATATAGCTCCCTCTTAGAGGGTTTAGTCTCTTGTATTACCTACTTGAATATAAAACCCTTTGGGTTAGATTTCTCGGTGAATTTATCTCCATTGACATTTAGGACACACCAATGCCGACTCTTAGGCCATTTCCCTCACGATTGGGATTGGGAGATCTCCAATTTCCCTAACTTATGCTAGGAAGTGAACAAGGTAGGATATAAGTTGTTTGACGTCTGATTAGGAAAAAGGATATGGGAAGTCTTGGGAAGTGTGGGGATTATATACCTTTGAAACTCTACTTTATTTTGTACTTTCTATTTTCTAAGTTAGATAATCCTAAATTTCTTTTTTTGTGAGCTCTATCAATATTGGCATCAAAGCTCTTGAGAGTGATTGTGATATCCTACATTGGTTGGGAAGGAGAACGAAACACCCTAAGGGTGTGGAAACCTTTCCCTACCAGACGCGTTTTAAAGTCTTGAAGAGAAGCCCGAAAGGGAAAGCTCAAAGAGGACAATATCTGCTAGCGGTGGGCTTGGACCGTTACAAATGGTATCAGAGCCAGACACCGGGCGATGTGCCAGCGAGGAGGCTTGTTCCCCAAAAGGGGGTAGACACGAGGCGGTGTGCCAGTAAGGACGTTGGCCCCAAAGGGGGGTGAGTTTGGCGGGGGTCCCACATCAATTGGAGAAGGGAATGAGTGCCAGCGAGGACGCTGGGCCCTGAAGGGGGGTGGATTGTGATATCCCACATTGATTAGGGAGGGTAACAAAACACACTTTATAAGGGTGTGCCAGGAGGACGCTGGGCCTTGAAGGGAGGTGAATTGTGATATCCCACATTGGTTGGGGAGGAGAACAAAACACCCTTTAAAATGGCGTGAAATTCTGCTGTATTTTGTACTTCCTTTCTTGCAACTAATATGCGATCCAATATTTCTTTTGCAACTTCTATTAGAAACTCATTTGTTTACTTTGATTAGAATTGGGTCAAAAAAGTTTATGATCTCTTCATCTCTTGCCTTTGCTTCCATGTGGTATAATTTTAATTTCTCATTAAATCTTACTTTCAAACTCTCTTTCGAAAATTTGTCTGTCTCTGTTTTCTAAAACCTTTCTTAAATCGGAGCCAGAGACTCCTCTTGCTGTCAGTCTTCTATTTCCTCACGAACGAAGTTAGAGCTCTAGCTTTCCTTACCTTAGCAGTCAGACTTCCTTGCTTGCTTATCTGATGAAGTAGGGCCAACCTTTGCCTAAGTCTTTATATCTGATTCAATGACACTTTTTTTCTAACTTTGCCTACCTTACTGATTCAGTCAGGGCTTTACCAAGCAAAGACTAGAAGTCAGTCCGTTACCTCTTTCTAAGGCTAATGGCCTAAGGCTTATTGAATTTTTGTAGAGTTAGGGTGAGTAGAGAAGTAGGGACTGAACATACGTTGTTTGACCGTAGGCAATGCGCAAACGAATTGACTTAACTCACTTGTTGCTGAGAAGTGAGTGCCAAAGAAAAGAGTGATATAGCATCAATTTCAATTTCAATTCTCTAAATTTTACAATGGTCCATGTATTGTTACCGGACAGAATTTAATGGAGTTTCTTGATAGGATATTTCTTCCTTTTTATCTTTTTAATGTTCATCGGATCTTTTTTGTAATGACATAATATCTTTTTAGTAAATTTTTTTCATAGGCATGCTTCCTTTAAATTGTGTTCTATCATTTATAGTTAAATTTGATATATGTATTCCTTAAATTCACTATATTTATTTTAATTCTATAAATTTTCACGTCAATCTATTAAATAATTGCAACAATTTAGGCATATGCTTCTACAAGCGTTTTTAGCGGACCTCACCTTTTTTTTTGTTTTTCTGTTTTCTTTTGGACGGAAGTGATCTTCTGGCATGATTGGTTGAGTTGAGATAAATGGAGAAGAGATGAAAGGTTAGTAGAGAGAGGTGGGTAGAAGTTAAAGTGTTTCCTTCTCCTCCCAACCAAGATCTCACATTCTATCTCCTTAGGTTGAGATATCTATGTACGGAAACCTAACATGTAAGAGGTCCAAGAACCTGATATATGGACGTGAGACACAATTATGACATCACAAGGATAAGACTTCATGCCATTTTTTTATAAAATATAGAACAAAAATAGGATGAAACACACTTTTTTTTTTTTTTTTTTTTTATCCTTAATTCTGAAGGCATATCAAATACTCTTTGACTTATTCTCACCTCCCATCTTCGAACCCATGTACTAAAGTTTAAAGCTTTTATTTCCCTTTCTCATTTCTACTTTCATTCCCGTCTTTGTTCCTTTGATCTAAACGATCCATTAAATGACAAAATTAAAGTTGTAGTTAGTCGATCGTAATATTTGACGTACTAGTTTTTAAACTATTTTGAATGGGAGTAAAGAAAGCATTAGAATAACTTATTCTCACGTCCCTCTTCAACATGTGTTGGATATGTATTAAACACTCGTTGGTATAATGGATATGTTAGACATTTATAATCCAACATTTCGTATAAACTGGTCCTTCCTAGTGTGAAGCTTGTAGCTAGAAATTACTTAGGCAGAGAATATGTTTCACTTAAAATTCACTCAAGAGAGAATAATCAATACCGTACCATGTTCGAAAGAGAATAATCTGTTTTTTTTAATCTTTGAAAATTAAAATTTAAACGTGGCACAAATGATATTTTCTTGACTCTTTGTCTTGTTCTTGCTAATGTAAAAAAAATGAAATCTTATATATTTTTAGATAGAATTTAAGATTACCGGTTTAACTTAAGCTCAATTCAAATTTCTACTCACAAATTTAATTATTATTTGTATACAACTATTAATATGTAAGGAAACTACACGTTCAAAATGTTTGTACTATTGGCAATACACTAGTCTCGGTTGTTTGACTAAAACAACGCAACCATCATCCCAATTAAAAAATTTGATTCCAAGCTATCTCCAAATAGAGGAATGCTCAATGAGTCTTTGCTGTAAGATTCGGCTATATCAATTTTTGTAGCGTTCAGCCACAACTATAAATATCAAACTCCAAAATATTCATGAGCAAAGTAAGTTTGTTGAAGCAATCTATCAAAGGTGTTCCAAAATGAATTGCGAAGAAGAGTTGCCTTCAAATCGAGTTCCAATTAAGGATGTCAATGAAGAAGAAGTACAAAGAGCTGGAAGGTTTGCAGTGGATGAGCATAACAAGAGTGGTGGGCATCATTTCATTTACAAGGGTGTGGTGAACGGTCTGTACAATTCCATTATAGGCAAGGATCTCAAATATTTTATTATTGTGATAGAAGCTATAAATGACGATGGTTTTCATTGGTCATATGTTGCAAAGGTGGGAAGGATTCGTTTATGGAAGCCGCAACGAGAAATCCATAATCTCGTATCTTTTGAAGATGTCATCGAATTCCGTGGCCCCAAGTAGGAGTATAACTACTAGACTGCTATCTTTACTTATAATAAGTCCTCTCTCTACTTGTGTTTGTGGGGTATTACTCTCTTTCTATCTATAAAAATGGCATAGCCATAATGATATAATTATCCTTATATGACTTCATTATCTCTGTATCAACTAACTTGTTATAAAAGAAATTGTTCGTAAAATTAATTCAGACCTAAGAAAATAATTTGAAGAAAAACATGAAGAAAATTATTGGTGAATTTGCAAGCGGCTTCGAACATTCAAGAGGTTGAATGTTGAATTTTCTTAGAAGGGTAATCAAATAACCAGATAATTATTGTTGAATTTCTAAAGAATGCACCACAAATTTCATTACGGATAAATGGAACCATTAGCTGATATAAACTCCGGGTTATACAATTACATCTCTTCTTCCCACGATTCTCACTAACAAACCCACTTGAGAGTAATAATCTTCACTAGGTTGCAAGTTAAGATGCCTTACTAGGTTACTCAAAGAAGCAAGGACAAACAAAGCTTCAAACATGTTCAGTCGATAACTGTAACGGCTCAGGTCCACCGCTACCAGATATTGTCTTCTTTGGGTTTTCCCTTTTGAGCTTCCCCTCAAGGCTTTAAAACGCGTTTGTTAGGGAAAGGTTTCCACATCCTTATAAATTGTGTTTTGTTCTCCTCCCTAATTGATGTGGGATATCACAATCCACTTCCTTTCGCGGTCCAGCATCCTCGCTAGCACTTGTTCCTTTCTCCAATCGATGTGGGACCCCCACCAAATCTACCCCTTCGTGGCCCAGCGTCCTTGCTGACACATCACCTCATATCCATCCCCTTGGAGGCTCCGCCTCATCTCATGTCCATATATTAATAGTAAGAACTTATTTATTTATTTATTTTTATAAATGTTATATGTGTTTTTGCTATTTTTATGTTCATGAATATTTTTTAAAATATATTATTAATTTAAGGATATTTTTTAAATATTCTTAAGATTTCAACGGAAAGAGTATTATTAAAATGTTTAGTGGTATTTTTGTAATTTAGAAAAAGAAAAAAAAAGTGGATAAGGTAGGCTGACGTGGATGATAGACGGACTGGAAGTCCGAACTCTCACGATCACCGTTCTCAGTTTTGTTCTCCCTGTGAGCCGAACTCTCCGAAATGGCGTCAGCCACTGCGTTTACGATTCCCCCATCTTTCCCGGCCTTAAGCCACCGGAAACCTAAGCAGAAAGCTGTTTCTTCACCGATCTTCTGTCGGAAGGGCTACCAATTAGGGCTCCGACGGGAGATTTTGAAAGGGCTCAGTTTGCTTCCTCTTTCGCTCCCGCTTTTCGAATCAGTAAATCCACTTCCTTCTGAATCGAAAGAGGTCGAAGTCAGATCCTTCTTTTGTGTTCTTCAAAGCTTCCCCTAAGGACACCCCGGCTCTTCGTGCAGGTATTCTCACTCATTTCTGTGTTTTTCTTTATTACAAAATCGGATGAATGTAGCTTAGTATTCAATTTTATTTTGACGACGAAATTCTTAATTGGTACAAACCAACTTTACTGTTTTCAAAACGCGTATGCTAGAGAGAGATTTTCACACATTTATAAAAAATGTTTTGTTCTCCTCTTCAATTGATATAGTATCTCACAATTCACTCCCTTCGGGGCCTAGTGTCCCACCTGGTGTCCACCCTTCGGGGCCTAGTGTCCACCCTTCGGGGCTCAACTTCCTCGCTGATACATCATCCAGTGTCGGGCTCTGATACCATTTGTAACAGTCCAAGTCCACTGCTAGCAGATATTGTTCTCTTTGGGCTTTCCATCAAGGTTTTTAATACACGTCTGATAGAGAGAGGTTTCCACACTCATATAAAGAATGCTTCGTTCCCCTCTCCAATTGATGTGGGATCTCACAAGTATCATACACACACAATAAAATATAACATGTAGTGGACCTAAAACTGTTCAAAACTAGATCATCTAGCCTGTGTTCCTGCCCGAAATAGGAGCATCTGGCATATAATCCCAATCAAATCCAACAACACTATCGTATAACCTATGAGCGGATCTCAAAACACTGACCATCTAGCCTATGGTCAAAACTAAAAACCCTGATGATGTAGCAAGTGATCTAAAACCAAAACACAAATCATCTAGCCTGTGACCATAGTAGTACAATTAACACATTCACTAACGAATAATTGCCACAGCTTTATTTCACAAATATCATATCATTCGATGTCCCATTAAAATTTTATAACAACACTTTAGTGATGAACATCAAATCACTTAATCATAGAGCAATGTCTAACCATTTCTAAAACTAATTATGGATAGCCTACTCTATCCCAAATTTCTTTCTAGTTGGTAGATATTCGATAACTCTTTAAAAATTAATAGCTCAAGTCCACCGCTAACAGATATTGTTCTTCTTGGGTTTTCCCTTTCGGGCTTCCCCTCAAGGTTTTAAAACGCGTTTACTGTGGAGAGGTTTCTAGATACTTATAAATAATGCTTCCTTTCCCTCTCCAACCGACGTGGGATCTCACAAAAACGATCTAAAAACTTAAAACAAAGTGAAACAAAACCAATCTGACCTTGACATCGAACCAAATAGGCGTTGCTTAGGACGGATACACAAAGCTTATTTTTGGTTATAATTTCTTCTAAGTTAAATGATTTATATGCTAATGGTTATAGTTGAGATTTAGTTCTTTGCAGGAAATGTGCAACCATACCAGTTCCTTCTGCCTCCAACTTGGAAACAAGCGCGTGTAGCTAACATTTTATCTGGTAATTACTGTCAACCCAAGTGCGCAGAGCCTTGGGTGGTGGTGAAATTTGAAGATGACAAGCAAGGCAAAATCCAGGTAGTGGCTTCCCCTTTGATACGCCTGACTAATAATCCCAATGCCACAATTGAAGACATAGGTTGCCCTGACAAGGTTATTGCTTCTGTTGGCCCTTTTGTTACTGGAAATACGTTCGACGCCGAAGAACTCGTTGAATCATCAGTTGAGAAACTCGGTGATCAGACGGTATAATCCTCTCCTATCTTGTAATTATATTTTTCTTATAATCTTTCTTTAAGCACAATAATGTTACGTGAGGTCCCACATCGATTGGAGAGGAGAACGAATCATTCCTTATAAAGATGTGGAAACCTCTCCCTAGTAGACGTGTTTTAAAGCCGTGAGACTGACGACAATACGTAACGGGCCAGAGTGGACAATATCTGCTAGCGGTGGGCTTACATGCTATAAAAATAACTTAGAAATGTGAGATTTGTTTATCCTTCTAAGAAACTTATAATTCAATCGTATATTCAATTTAGACTATTCTTTATAAAGCTCATTATTATACCTAGAGATTGATAAGTACCGTTAGGAACCACGACTCTCCACAATTGTATGATATTGTCCACTTTGAGCATCAACTCTCATGGTTTTGCTTTTTGGTTTCCCCAAAAAGCCTCATACCAATGGAGATGTATTCCTTACTTATAAACTCATGATCACTTCTTAATTAGCCGATGTGGGACTCCCTCCCAACAATTCTCAAGTATATACCATTTGTAACGAGATGACAAGTTTGAAGTCTCGTTTTTCTTATGCCCTGTGGCCTTCCTCTAGGCCTCCTTGGTTGAGATGATAAGTGCGATGAAACACATCGACTAGTAGGTTGCACTTCACTGATTGAGGCAGCCTCTGGTTTCTTCTTGGATTTGTATGTCAGTTCCTTTTTCTCCCAACCCATTAGTTTCTTCACTTTCTTGCTATCAACGCTAATGGATACCTTAAGCACTTATACTTTTGAATTCTGTTTGTTGATGTTTCGACATATTTTAATCGTGTACTCATTAGAAGCTTGTTTTTATGTGGTTTATACAGTATTACAAGTACACACTGGAGACTCCTTACGCTCTGACGGGCACACCCAATCTAGCCAAGGCAACGGCTAAAGGAAGCACGGTTGTGTTATTTGTGGCTAGTGCCAATGATAAACAGTGGCAGACATCTGAGAAAGTTTTGAGAACCATGCTTGATTCTTTTCAGCTCTAGTTCTTCCTTCAAACAAATTGCAAATCAAGTTATATTCGATTACATTTCATATTTGCCTCTATCGAATAAACATCGTCTTATGATTGAATTTGAAGTTGTCTAGAGAAAAAATTAGCTATTGTATTTTCGATTAGAAATCAGAACCCTCGAGAATGGTATGATATTGTCCATTTTGAGCATAAGTTCTCGTGGCTTTGCTTTTGGTTTCTCTAAAATATCTCGTACCAATGGAGATAGTATTCGTTACTTATAAACTCATGATCTTCCTCTTAATTAGCCAATGTGGGACTACTCCTCCCAATAATCCTCAATATGTTGACAAGTTTTGTAACGGCTCAAGCTCACTTCTAGCAGATATTGTCTTCATTGGGCTTTCCCTTTGAAACACATTTGTTAGGGAGAGGTTTCCACACCATTATAAAAAATGATTCGTTCTCCTCTCCAACCGATGTGGTGATGATGTGGACATAAAAAAAGCTCTGATGTTTGGTTTAGGCTGAGTTTCCTAAGATGGGTTTTTTCATACATTGATTAAATTATTTTTTATGTTACCGTCTTCTAATTTTGATATTTATACTGAATTCGTTCTTAAAACTTTAAAAGTATTTACTACTTTGATAAACGTTTAATTTTGTGTTAGTTGGTTCGTGACATATTCGATTCTTTTTATTGAAGTACTAGATTTTTATCCGATAGTTTTAAATTTATATTAGACATTCAAATTATATTCAATAGATTAATTTTTATAAATTTTGAGTAGGCAAGAAATCTGTTGGACACAATTATGCCTCCAGTTGAACCGTTGAGTTGTGTATGATCTAATAGGGTTGAGTAGCAGAATTTAAATAGAAACCACGAAACCCACCGTCGTTTAATCACTCTATTCTAAGAAATGCTTCGGGTCACTAGAATTTTTCCCGAGCAAAGTGAATTGCAATTTAACATAAGATATTTTAATGTTATTTTGAATTCAAACAAATCAAAACACAAGTTCCATATCACAAAATACATTAATCACCGTCCTAACACGTGCATTTTATTTTCACGTCGATCAAATATTAAACCAACGCGGTTTGTATTTGGTCATGCGAGCAGAACCAGCAGGCTCGTCATTATCCATGCGTCGATTATTTCGAAAGGCTGCGTAGCCAACAATGTAAGAGATTACGAGAATGATTAAGACGACGATGTTAATGACCGAGACCTTTCTCCAGCTCTTCTTGAGGCTGGCTAGAACCCCAGCCTTGCAAGAGTCACAAGCATAGCAAAGTTGGTGTTGGTCATTGCTCCACCTTGCGCAGTCAGGCTCAGCCACCACGAGCCCTCCCCCAACATCCCAGACTGTCTCGTTCACATACATATATCCACACACTGTGGGAGGCTTGCAGCAACCAGACTTCAAAGAACACACCATAGCAACATGAAATCAAATCAAAGGGAGAAGAAATATCAATTAATTGGTCTTTTTTTTAACACGTTTCTTCTCGATGTTTTTGTTTTTTTTTTTACGGAAACATTTAGAGATGTTCGACTTACTGAGCTGGAGTTGGATGGCACGGGCTAAAATATGTCACTTTTCGTTTAACTCACAGACTTCACAATACATTAGTATATAACTTTACTCTACTCGCTTCAATAGCTAGGGGTAGAGGTATTGGTGGGTTCAGTTGGGTGTTCGAGCTCCAAATTTTTTAACCAAAACAACCTTTATTAAATAATGAACCTAACCCAACCCAAAATTTGTTTGGTTTGAGTTGTTCGAGTTATTCAGATTGTTTATTTAAATTTTTGTTTTTAATAAAATTAAAAATATTAGTTCTATTTTGAAAAATTGCATTCCAAAATAATGGTTTAAAATTATTTTTTACGAGTGATTAGAGAATAAATAATAAAAAGATAATTATGAAATTAAATAAAAATAAAATAAATATATGTACATACATAATTGTATAATAAGCAAAAATGTATTTTTTAAAAATTAATAAATATTGAATTCTAGTTGGTTCAGTTTAACCTCATCTATCCAACTCAAATAAGTTCATAACTTAACCCAAACGATTCGAGTTGGGTTGGGTTGAACAGCCCAAGCCTACCGCTAGCAAATATTGTCCGTTTTGCCCTGTTACATATCGCCATCAGTCTCACGATTTTAAAACGCGTCTAATGAGAAGAGATTTCCACATTCTTATAAAGAATGTTTCGTTCCCCTCTCCAATCGATGTGGGATCTCACAATCCACTCCATTAGGGGGCCAGCGTCCTGGCTAACACACCGCTAGAAACCTGGCTCTAATATCATTTGTAACAGTCAAAGCTGACCGCTAGCAGATATTATCCACTTTAGCCTATTAAGTATTGCTATTAGCGGTTTATAAGTTTAATTATTTTTTAAAAATATTAAAAGTCAAATAATTAAAAAAGAAAAAAGAAAAAAAAAGGCACTTTTCTGCAATACAAAGAGAAGAATATAATAAGGTTTTGGGCAATTTTTATATTATTCTCTTCCCAAGATTGGATCTCTAGATTCATTTGGATCATTTAAAATATTCTACATTTTCTTTTATTTTAAATATCTATAATTTTAGGCAATTTTTTTTTTTAAATTTCTACTCTCAATCCCTAAGTTATAAACAAATAAGAAATTAAGTATATCAATAATAAATTTAGACCCATATATTTATAACCATCGTCTCGAAATCGTTTAAATAAAATTAGTTTTACTCTAAAATAATTTTACTAAAATAGTTAGAAAAGTAATATAAAAATTAAAAATTAAAAGATATTTTTAAAATAAAATACTAATCATAAAAAAAAAAATTAGATTTTTTTTAATTTAATAATATTATCGAGATAAAATAGAAAATTTAGAATTTTTTATATTAAATTAACTAAAAATAATTAAAAAGTTGATTAAATGCACGGCGGTTGGGACGCGGTATTGGGAAATGCCCCACTTGAAGAAAGACCACCGCCCACCGGCTACGATTACGCCACGTGTATCAAAATTTTGAATATTTTGTTTTACTCCAAATATTTCAGTATTTATATATATATAAGAAAGAAAATATGAATTTTAAAAATCCCACTATAATTTTTTTTCCTCTTTTTTGGATATTTACCTAATTAATATATAATGTGAATAATCACCACTAAAAAAATATGTATGTATTATGAAATTTTCATATTAATATTAGAAATAATCTCAATTTAATTTAAATTAAATTAAATTATTGTGTTTTGTAACAATTATAAGTACATGAGAAAGGTCCCTTTTATTAATTTTTCAAAAACAAATCCATAATTTAAAATTAAAAATCATCGATATATATACTTATATAATATTATAAATAATAAAGAAATATATTATATATTTAAATATATAATATAAAAAGAAAAAAAAAAGAAAAAAAAAGCTTAAAATGTACGTACCTCAACCGGTGTGAGATGTCGAAGGTAAAACATATCAATGGTCTCCGGCAAACCGCCGACAGTTCTGCCAATTTTCCGGCAAGCATTGGAGTCTCTAACACAGGAGCTAATCTTAACCCAGTAGGCATCATCGGCGACCCGGTCCCTGAGCCACCCAGAATAGTCTTGCAAATAGTAGTCCAAATAGAGTCGGTTGGGGAGAGGGCGGCCGGAGCCCCTGTCGGTGACGGCGTAGGCGAAGATGATGAAGCCGAGAATGGCGGCGATGATGAAGAACATGGCGAAGAGGTAGAGCCACATGAGGAAGGTGTTGCGGTAGCAGGCGCCGCCGAAGCCGGCGAGAGAGACGACCATGATGGCGACGCCGATGACGATGAGGGGCCATTGAAGGAACTTGAGGCAGTCGGTGGTGTTGGCGTGGTTGGTTAGCCATACGCCTCCGCCGATGATGGGGAGGGAGAGGAGGAAGGTTAGGAAGTTTAGGAGTCCGATTAAGTGGTTGCTGGTCCTCATGGTGGTGAGCTTCTATTTTGGTTCTTTGATTTGTGAGGAGTGGTTTTTTATAATGGTTTATTTGGAGTTTTGAGTCAAAATTATTATTGTGAAGTGAAATTACGAGTTTGTCCTTTGTTTTGATTACTATTTTGTCCACTTTTGCGAGATTAACCAAAGGATATAAGATAGAGATGTTTATTTAACCGACAAATTCGACGAGAGATTATTTGCAATTAGCTAAATCGGGATGAAGTTGTCCCTATTCCCGATCCCGCCTTGCTCCACTTTTATCCATAAATTATCTATATCTACATGTATCTACATGTCACGTTAATAACTAAAATTTCATAAATCTTAGATATCGAACATTTATAAGACACAACACATCACTAATATTAATAAAAAAGAGTGACAAAAATTCTTAACCTTGGTAATAACATGGTCGGGTTAGGTTGAAATCCTATATTTGAGTTTGTCAAAAATATATATATATATCAAAGTTTTCGATTTTTAAAAAATTCGACCCAAACTAAATTATAAAAAAATTATTATAATTCAATCCAAGATTTATTTATAACTTGGGTTGATTAATCTAGATTAGTCGAATTATTGGATAATATAAACATGATTAAAAATGGCGATATTTATTATTGTTATTATTTATATGAAGGGTTTTTTTAATTAATTTTTAGAGCTATTATAATGTGTACGACGGAGCAACTACACAGTACCCCATGTACGGTACCGGTCCCGACGACATATTGAGTGGAGCAGCAGCAGCAGCAACTTTCTACCCTTAATACAACGTTTCCTCGCAAGTTACCTTCATTTAATAGATTTGTGATTGAGTCAATATCATGTTCGTGGTCGAGAATTTTTGCTCTTCTCTTTTGCATTTCTGCCTCCTACATTTTTTTTTATTTTTTGTGTCCATCCATTTTCCAAAGCTGGTCGACGTAGCTGTAATGGTTAAAAATAAGGGGTCAATCAAGACCCCTTAATAAACTTCGATAAAGCAGACGATTCGTTCCGGAAACTTCGAACCAAATTAACTTCTTTGAATTAATCGATCTTGGTTGGAAATGGATTATTAGTGGAGAAAAGAATTGCAATCTTGAATAAAAGTACTAAGTGTTAGCAAAGTTCGCTAGTGAAGCTTCTTTTTACTTTGGACATCTATGCGCGGTTAATGGGGGGAGGGGGGGGAAGGGGGGGGGGGGGGGGGGGGGGGGGGGGGGGAGGGGGAGGAGAGGGGGGGGGGGGGGGGGGGGGGGGGAGGGGGGGGGGGGGGGGGGGGGGAGGGGGGGGGAGGGGGCGATCCTATTTTTTTTTATAAATAAAATAGAGATGCTACTACATGTGCGACATGATTATTATGCATGAAATAATCATTTAAAACATTTCATAAACGATGTCATGGACTTAAAACTCAATTCAATTAGAAAAGAACAAAATGAAGTAGCGGAAATGAAATAACAAGTTCAAAGCAATGAAATCGTCATGATCTTACTTAAAGGATACAATTTAAACAAACATGCAACTACTCTAGCTTCGGTTCCATGGTCATCCTAGCGACATCGTCATCCGTACAGGGATACCTTACCTATACTTGAAAAAGAAGCAACACGTGAGTTGAGTATTAGTAAATAACCCCACTATTGAGGGTTGAAAAATGCAAACACAAGCAATCATGGTGGGCCTATCTTTGTGTACAAACATTTTATAGCCTTGAACTCTACTTTCCAATTGTGCAAAAATTAGATATGTAGTACTCTTCTACACACGATGCACACACGAGTGTATGGGCCCACCAAGTATGTGGACTCACACTGCCGAACCATGGAGGGAAAGGAGCCCATATAATATCATAGCGAAACATAGATATTGTAATGTACACGCTTGTACTCATTATAACGGGAAAGTATCGTGATGCATATGATATACAATATACCTGAGGTCCCACAGTATCAATTCATGACATATACGTATGATGCAAGTCATACCTCCATTCTTTTCATGACGCAGCATCCTATGAGACATGTATACATAACATTTATCATAAATTTCATAATTAATGTGAGTGGCTTTCTAAAAGGAGGTTTATGCATCGTACAACATTGATAACATAACATAGCATAATCATGTCAAGACATATTTTATAACATAGCATAGCTTGTACACATCATATCTGACATCATAGTATAAAAATAACATCGCATACGTCAAACAACCATAAAATCACGGCACGTCAAGTGGCTACAGGGCACGCGTTGTTCATACAACAATCAAATCATCCAATCAAGCTAATAGTAAAGTCACTTACTTGGTTGACCTCAGCTACAGTTACTAAATTTCTTGAGTGGTTGTTCGTTTGGTCCTACTCATTAAGGTCTAGTTCTAAAGCTAACTCTAAACTGGCTTTAGTTCTAAAGCCAACTTTGGTTCTAACCACTTGCGTTCACCTACTTCATCTCAATGTACTGAGGACTTACATCATTACCCATATAGAGTCTCGAACGGTGTCATGTTAATGCTTGAAAACTATTATTATAAGCAAATTCCATAAGGTATAAATTGGAGTCTAAGCTGCATGAGAAATTCAACACACATACATGTAACGTGTTTTTTAACGTTCGACTCATGTTTTGTCTGTTTATCGGTGAAAAGCAATATTATAATCCAATTAGATGTACCATGCTTTTTGAAGACTATGCTAGATCTTGGACGTGAAACGTGGGTCCCAATCTGACATTATCGATATTGGCACTCCATGTAGTCTAACAATATTCTTCATATACCGTTATACCCAACTACCTGCAGCATAAGTATCCTCTCCTGACAAGAAATGTACGGACCCCACTCCTCGCGCTTCTATTATTAGTTTTCACAATATCTTAACATCTTCACGGACTTTCACATATTATGACCTAAACAAGACGTAGTTGCGTGATGTTGTTAGTTGTAGCACTAATAACAATTAGTGGACTAGTGATGATTTATTAACATGAAATTCTCCGCTCCTATATGGCTAATAAAAAGAAATCTCTCTTCGTTCCATTCCATTTCTCACCCATTGACGACGAATCCTTACGAGGCTCCAAACTTATAAATTATACGAACGTCTGGCTCGTTAAATAGATACATTTAGTTTTAAATTACCATAATGACACCCTAGTTTATAAACCAAAAAACGACAAGCCGCTAAATTGCTAATCCAAACAAAAAAAACTGCGCGCTCTGTCTCTCTCTTTAGGCCATAAACCCAAAAGATAGAGAAAAAAAGGGGATATAAAGAAACATTGAAACCCGAGAAACGCTGAAGAACAGCCAAACAAAACACGAAGCTCTGCTCATGTTTATCCATTAACAATCCCTCTTTATTCCCACTGACAATATTCCTTCACTTCCAGGAGCTCCAACAAAGACGAATCCGACGGCCATTCCCCGGTAACTTTCTCATCGATTTTTCTCTCAACAATGCCTTCCATATATATATATATTGATTACTGTTTCAATCTTCGATTTCATTTCTCATCAACATTGGCTCGTTTGTTTCTGTACCTAATTTTCTCGGCATCCAAACAGAGTAAAACGGAACCTCCTTCTGCTTCTTCTACTTTTTCTTGATTGCCTTTTGTTTTTGAGTTCCTTTTGAACGAATTTAGTTTTTGGTTGGACTCTTCGGAGACCGATTGTGTGAGGATCTCAGGCTTTTAGTCTTTTCCAGTCTGCGAAGTGAAATCGAATCTTGGAGATACTTTTCTTGCTTTTTCTCTTTGTGTGTGTGTGTTTGATTTTAATTCCTTTGTGTGAAAAGTGTGCCAAAATTGCCTGTTGCTTTTTCTTCAACCTCAAAACTTGCTTTCATTTTCCATTTTGTGCTTTGATCCGTTTGTATTTTGAGCCGATTTCTGTTTGTTTCCTGGGAAAATTGTTTACGGAGCATGTACAGTGAAGAGCTGGGAGAAAATCATTGGTTTTTTGGTGGCCTATTTGGAACATGAGGTTGGAGTTTTGATGGATTTCTTACAATGGAATGTAATTAAAAGGTTAATAAGCTTTTATGATGGCTATTAAACTCATGATGGGTTTTTGTCGGCTTGTTTGTGTTAAATGTCCAAATCAAACAGTAGACTGTGCATACCTACTACTACTACTACCCTTATATCACGGCCAAACTGGAGGTAAAGCTTTGGACATCCATTATTGAACCTGTCCTGCTAGGACTCCCATTGTAAGAAACTAATTTTCAGTCTCTTACTTGAAGCAAATGATGGCTGTGATGGGTTTTTTGAAATGCCCATCTCCTTTACCTCAATCATGAGTGCTGGCTCTCTCCAGTGGTTTTGAGTTTTGGTTTTAACTTGTTGGGCGTGCTTGAGTGCTCTACTAAAAGGTTATTTTCTGTAACTGTTCTAGACTTGTTGATTTTAAATTTTGTTGGAATTTGGAAAGCACTTTTTCTCAAAGCTTTCGTTCACTTATATCCTCAAATTAGAGATATGATCAACTTGAAAGTCTCTCTTACACACTCTTTCTCTCTCGACAGAGCATAGAGCAGGTGATAAAAGGTAAGCGATGCCACTCTCTCTAGTTTAAGTGCGTGCACCCAACTTATCTCCAGAGATAACTGACCAACTCTTCTATATTTAGTTACCAAGAAACTCCTAAGATTTTTAATCTTAGCACCATGACCGTAACAATCCAAGCCCACCGCTAGTAGATATTGTTCTCTTTAGGCTTTCTTTTTCGGGTTTTCCCTCAAGGTTTTTAAAACGCGTCTACTAGGAAGAGGTTTCCACACCCTTATAAAGAATGTTTCGTTCTCCTCCCCAATCGACGTGGGATCTCGCAATCCATGCTAGCGGTGGGCTTGGGCATGACCATGGGTTAAACTTTATTTATTTATTTTTTGTGGAAACGAGAAAGTTCAAAACCTATTTCTGCTCAGCTCATATTTTTCTTCATTAGCTCCAATGGCTGCTAGACCAACCTATGAAACTCTCTTTATGGGTTGTAATTTCGAATCCCCCAAAAAAGATAATCATGTTGAGGGCATGAGAATACCTATAAACGATGAAATATAAATCTTCTACTGTTTTTAAAATTTGTTCTTATAGTGCTTCCTATTTGACAACGAACAACCATTTACAACCCCTTTAATTTTTCATTCTTTACTATTGCTTTAACACTTGGTAAGTTTAATTTTTGCTTGATATGTGAGAATATCCGCATTCATTATTAGATAAGATTTTTCATTCGGAAACAAAGTACGAAATTAATGCTGTCACTTCTTTTCCCATAGTGCCTTCAAATGTGATGATGAGGACCACATGCTGTTCATCAACCACATTTATTTCCCTGTGGACACTCCCATTGGATTCCTACCCGCCCCTTGTTGTGATTTTTTATTTTAATTTTTATTGCAGAGTTGCAGGTTTGGTGGGTCAGGAAGAATTGAAGGAGGATAACATAGACTAAGTTTTCATTTACTTCGTTTTCGAAAGTGTAGCTATGCAGACCCCAAAATCAAGGTGACTTTCATCTCCAGCTTTTCCTTTGATGTTTAGCTTGGACAAAATGTAGAGGGTTTTTGCTTTGAAGACTTCTTGGACCTTGCCTTTGAGTAAGGGTTCATGTGAATGAAGATGATGCATGCTTCATTGCATTTTGAAATCTCATTTTTACTATTATTTTTATTTCTTTTTCTTACTTGGAAAGTGTACTATGACTACAAAGAAAACTCTCATTTTCTTGAACAAGCGAACGTTGAAATCAGTATGGTTGTTTGTCAAAACCCTTGCATTTTGCTATACGGTGAAGCAGGGGCCATATGACAGAAACAATAAACAATGCTCAGTCAACAAAGCGGTTCATCAAAGACCTTTTATTTTATGTTCTTTGTGTTTTCTTTGCCATTAATATTGTTCTGTTCCTTTTCTTAGTATGGTATATATCTTATACCGTTATCTGGATATACTTGCTGGGACATTTTGGGGTTTTGAGCTCTATACGATTAAGTAGGAAAAGATTTCTTGCCTTCCTCAATGGTTATCCATAGACATACAGAGGCTAATTCAGTGGAAAGCTATGTCGTTGATGATCACCAACATGATAAGAGTATTTTGATAAAATTACCAAATTGCTGTCTTAATTATGAGGGACAAGTATGTCCATTCTGGCATTGATCCAAGACATAGCGAATTATGAAATTCTCGACCATTAAAATCGTAGGAAATGACAGAATTTGGTTCCAGACCTTGTGAACAAAGAAAGGCCAGAAGATTTTGGGATATGAAAACTGTTATGAATAAATGTTTATGATTAAATATAAATTATACTTTTTGCATGGCTAGGAGTTGATGTTGTTGTTTTGTTGGTTTTCTTTCTTTGTATGCACCTTTTTTTGTTTCTATAATTTCTAGCTTGATGTGTTGATCAGTAGATATGCCGTGGGAGATGTAAACTAAGTTTCTTGCCTATTCAACTTGATAATTATATTACTTCTTTTGTCAACAGAAATTCCTTGTCGGATGCACCTCAAAAGGTATCTCCACGAGCTGCTTGGAAACTTCGAACCACAGCTCTGGAATGTGATTCTGCGTCCTCTTTGAACCAAGCAAATAGAATCATTAAAGAAAGAAGCCCTAAACTTACGGATCGAAAGTCACCTAGAAGCCCCTCGAGCGAGGTAATGAAATTGTACCTCTTGATTTTGGTTGAAATTTGAGCTTCTGAATGGTGCTTCAGCCTTGATCGTCTATCCTAACACATTAAAAAGTCTAAATATCCATGGTTATTAATATTTTGCGTTCATATTTCTGAAAGTTCAAATTTTATAACTGAGGTGAAGTTCTTACAGGCAAGGATTCCAAGTTTTTCATAGAATCCATAGTGATTTAGATTCCTATGCAATGTTATTGCCATCAACCTTCCGCTTCTCATATCAAATTTCTCTTTTGTTTTGTTTTTTGTTGGATGTCTTTTGCACCTCCATTAATCTTAATAGAAGTTGGATTCTTATAAAAAACTCGTAACCCGAACCCTCCATAACTCATTCCTTTGATCCGTTTCAACATAGTATTGCCTTCAAGACTCGAACAATCTGGGCACTTCTCTTCTTTTAACTCTTCCCAGATGAAAAATCGTTTGTAGCTCTGTTATTTATTACTCATAAAGTGCTGTCAGAAGTTGGTTTTGACACTTACATGACCTTTTTTTCTGGTTGCTGCTTTAGAAAAAGCGTCCGAGCAAGATTTCTGAGTTGGAATCTCAGGTTTCTCAGCTCCAGGAGGATCTGACGAAAGTGAAGGATCAGTTATGTTTATCTGAATCATGCAAGAAGGAATTCAAGAAAGATGCCGTGGAGGCCGAGGAACAACTTATAGCCATGAACATAAAGCTTCAAGAGTCTCAAAAACAAGTACTTGAGCTCTCTGCTTCTGAGGAAGCTCGTTTCATAGAGCTACAAAGGATCTCGCTGGAACGAGATCAAGCCTGGCAGTCTGAGCTTGAGGCCATTCAAGAACAGCACAAACTTGATTATGCTGCATTGGCTTGTGCTGTGAATGAGATTCACCAGCTAAAGATCCAGCTTGAAATGGTAGCCAAGTCCGAAACGAGAAAGAACGAACTTGATAGCTTGAAAAGAAACCTTGCAGAAACTCTGAGTCGCGTGGAAAGAATGGAATACGAACTGAAAAATTGTCGAGAATCTGAAGCTCAGGCTCAGTTACTAGCAAGTGAAACTCTAGCACAACTTGAAGATGCCAAAAAACGGGTCGAGGAGCTCAGATATGATGGTATGGAAGCAATGAAGGCTAACCATTCCATTGCTTCAGAGTTGGACGAATCGAAGGCACGTGCTAACTATTTAGAAGAACTTGTCCGTAAACTCGAAATAGACCTTGCTAATGCTAGTAGTAACCTTTTGCAACATCCAGCGGTCGAAAACGAGAGAACGAGAGGAGAAGATCATGTTGAAGAAGAAATTTGTTCTCTCAAGTCAGAGATTGAACAACTGAAAGCAGCCCTGGAAATGGCTGAGACCAGATACGATGAAGAACAACTTCAGAGTGCAGTCCAGATAAGAACAGCTTATGACCATGTTGAGCAGATAAAATCCAACATGAATTCCAGGGAGTCTAATTTAGAGAAAGAACTGAAAAAATCGAAAGCGGATATCGAAGAGTTGAAGGCTGACTTGATGGATAAGGAGACTGAATTGCAGTGTATCTCGGAGGAAAACGAGCAGCTACAAGCGAAGATTCAGAAGAACCTGTGTAGCCAGAGGGAATATGAACTAGAAAGGGAGATCAAGGAATTGAAGGAACATCTTGCAGAATTGAAGTCTAATCTCGACGATAAGGAGAGAGAACTCCACAACGTTTCGGACGAGCATGAGATGCTAAAATGTGAAATTAACAAAACAATAACGATCCGACCGAAAGCAAACGATGAAACTACTGAAGTTGAGGATGCAACAGCTGCCGAACAAGACGCGCTCATAAGACTTGGAATTGTGATGGAGGAGGCAGACAAAAGCAACAAGAGGGCTGCTCGAGTGTCCAAACAGTTGGAGGCCGCGCAGGCTGTAAATGCTGAAATAGAAACGGAGTTGAGACGGTTAAGGGTGCAGTCGGACCAATGGAGGAAGGCTGCAGAGGCAGCAGCGTCGATACTCTCGGCAGGAAACAATGGCAAGTTCATTGACCGATCGGGATCGTTGGACAGTAGCTACGATTCAGCTGCAGGAAAGTTGAATGGGTCTTATTGTGAAGAGATAGATGATGATTTGCTGAAAAAGAAAAATGGAAATGTGTTAAAAAAGATAGGGGTGCTGTGGAAGAAACAACAGAAATGAAGGTCCAGGACTTTGTATTTAGTCTTAACATGATGATGGGATGTTGTTTGCTTTTGTAGGCTTATTTTTTCCCAGATTTGTTCAGCCTCAAAGCTTCTTGTGATTCCTAATGAGCAAGATGGAGTAGAATTTTGAAAACTGTCATAGTTTCTAATTGTTGAAAAGTTAATCTAGATTTTTTTTTTCTTTTAGTTCGAACCACATTTTATGATATGGTGTGAGCGATTACAAACTCGCTAGCGTTTTAAAACGCGTCTATTAGGGAGAGGTTTCCACATATTTATAAGGAATGCTTCGTTCTCCTCTTCAATCGATGTGGGATCTCACAATTCACTCTCGTTGGAGAGCCCAATATCCTCGCTAGCACATTGCTTGGTATCTGGCTCTAATACCATTTGTAACAGTCCAAGCCCACTAGTAATAGATGCTGTCTGCTTTGGCTCGTTTTGTTTCGTCGTTAATCTCACGGTTTTAAAACGCGTCTATTAGAGAGAGGTCTTCATACTCTTTTAACGAATGTTTCGTTCTTCTCTGCAACTGATGTGGGATCTCACAGATTAGGTGTCATAAATTCTAAACGTTAAGACTCTTTCTCCTCAAATAGTTTCGAGAATCTTTAATCCAAATCTATATTCATCCTAATTTTTTATTTTTTCTATTTTTGTAAACGACCCAACTTTCGATAATCTCGAGCTATGGACCACTACTATTGACGCAGAATCTAAACCGATAAGTTGGATACTTTGAAAACATGCATTTCAATAAAATAAAAAATATATATATATATAGTTAAAATAAAGTTTACACGAAAAGCACGAGGGAGCATTTGGGCTACCTTAGTCTAAAATTCCTTGAATCGAGTCTAGGTGACTACGAGCTCCCTGGAGCTCATCATTCATCATAATCTATCTCCTCATGACTCATTTATCAACTCATCATATGATACCAGTGTAGACCCTGACTTGACGATTCACGGTTAAGGATAACCTTGTAAACCTTTGGTCATCCCGAAATCATATCATTCGAATCATATATCAATAGAATACTATAAAGGGTCCATCTTGACAATTCACGGTTAAGGTAAACTAGCGAGTCTTTAACCATTCCTTACATAGTAATATAATCATATATCTCGTATTTCATTGGCAAGGCATGGTAACTAATATAACTAAACTACCTATCACATTCTCAATCTCATAGAGACTAATTCCAATTCATTTTCATTATTCTATAATAGTTCGTGGCTACTTAAACATTTACTCTCAAAGTTCAATAATAGTACATAATAGCTCAAATATCTCAAATTACTCGATAAATCGTCAAAACCGAGCACATAGTTATGTTTTCACAAATCAACATGCTTACATTAACTATTTCAACTAATTTAATCAATATGCAACTTCAAAAATCATTCATATTTCATGTATATCCTACAAGTAGAACTTGAAAAAAAAAATTGAATTACTATTTAACACGTTCGAACGTTGTTTTTCTCGTGAATTTTGTCTCTATTCCACTCTAAATTTTTTCGTATTTCATAAATAGGACCTAGAATAGGAGAAAATGTTAGTACTATTAAAAATCAAATCGAAAATTTAGAGAAAAAAAAAAAAAAAAGCAAACCAAACTAAAATATCGAAACTAGTTCAATTGGATCGAACCGACCAGTCCAACAAAACTGAATTGGGTCAATCCAACCGTACCGATCATCTCTTACCTTGAGCTCAGTCGGTAGCACAAATTTCCTTCATTTTTTAGCTCTCAATTTTGACTTCGATAGTTCTCAATTTTTTTTTAAGACAAATCCAATTAGCCAAGAACCAATCAAAACTATCAATAAATAATCAAGGAGACGTCGACGAGAGAAGTTTTTTTTGAAACTTCAACCCTAAACTCAAACTTCGTCTAGATGCTATCCCCTTAGATCGACCTTGAACACTCACGTTCCCTTCACCAAAACTGCTATAAACATCAACAGAATCAATTGAGCTAAGAATCAGCTCAAACCATAATTGAGAGAAATTTTAAAATCTTAAAATCTCACCCAACTCTATAGAGTTCTATCTCTTTCTTCTATGGTTCGCAATCGCTTCTCTTAGCTCAATTAAGTAAAATCCTAAGATTTTATGTCCAATCGTTCGTTGTACATGTTCAAAGTGGATGCACGGACTGACTCGGAGACCTGAAACCTTGGCTTAGCAACGAATCAAGAGAACATCTTTCTCCCTCAAAACGATCCTTAATCCCTCCAAATCTATTAATTAATTAGTTTATTATTATAATTATAGTTTTAAAAAAAAAGAAACAATTAAATTGAAGGAGACAGTGACAAGACAGAAGATATAATTTGGTTGGAGATAAGGTGAAATGTCAACGTTGAGAGCCACTTATGTTTGGAATGAAACACAAACATCCTTATTCCTTAGATTTAGTTCTCTCATTTACGACAAAATCTGAGATCTTCCAAGTTTGACCATCAATTGTTGTTCCACATTTTAAGTTTGACCTAATTATTCGATTAATTTTCAAATTTTACGTCTAAATAAGTGCCACTAGATTTAATCATCATGGTTGACGGGTCGAGAGTAGTCGAATAAAAAATAACAAAGAGAAATGCTTGTTCATCTCGAAGAATGAAAATTTGAATTCCAGACCTTTTGGTCGTACACATTTTATGTTAGATGAGTCGTCATGCTGTATTATAGATAAAGTAATTGAGAATGTTGAGATTCGAACATAAGTGACGGTAGATAAAGGTAAGGCTATTCGTATGACTCGATAAATTTACCAGCATAGGCATTCGATCAGTCGTAAGATAAATTTGGTAATGATTTTAGAACGGTTAAAACCACTTTGATCTATTTTTCCACATCAAAATTGATTTAAATTATTAAAAATAATTTTTTTCAAGTGATTTTGATTATGAAAAAAAAAATTTATCTACCATACATGTTGCGTTAATAACTAAAATCTCATACAACTCAAATATCAAACATTCACAAGTCACAATGCATCACTAACTTCCGTTACAAAAATCAAATATTCTTAATTTTCATAATAATCTTAACAGTAAGGTAGAGTTAGGTTGTATTGTAACCCAATTGGGTGGTCGGGTTGACCCGACCAAAAAACTATCAACCACAAATCAACTCAAATTTTCTGTTTTCTAAAATTCTACTTAATTCAAACAAAAAAAATCTAACTCAATCTAACGTTTACGATTTGAGTTGGATAGTTCAAACTGGTTGAATTCTCATGATTCGAATACTACCGAGTCTTCATGTTGATGCTCATGATTCGAATAACCATATTAGTGATTTAGAGGAGATTTCTTGAAAAGTATTTAATTAAAGTTAATTTTGGATAGAAACTATTAGTATTTTTCTTCTCATCTTCGATCTCTAAAGCCCCCCTCTTTCAATCACGGTATATAGGTTAGAGAAGCAAGAACGAATAATTATTGAACCATCCAACGACCTTAAGACTTAGATGTTTTAATAAGGTTATAAGTTAGTATTTGAATGTGAGTTTATAGGTCGTTTGGGTTTAATACACAAAAGAGATAAATTGAGAATTTGAGTCATCATTTTGAGGACAACTAGTAAGAAGCAAAAATAATAATAATAAATAAATAAAGACTTGTTATATTTTGTGGTTTAAATTATTTTGTGTTGCGATTAAAGAAAGTTTTTCCATGATTGTAACGCCCCAAGCACACCGCTAGTAGATATTGTCCTCTCTGGGCTTAGCTTTAAAAGTTGTCCTCCCTAACCGATGTGGGATATCACAACCCCGTTCAAGGCTCAGCGTCCCCGCTGGCACTCGTTCTTTCTCCAATCGATGTGGGATCTCCACCAAATCCACCTCCCTTCAGGGTCCAACGTCCTTACTAGCACACCACCTCGTGTCTACCCTCTTCGGAGAACAGCCTCCTCGCTAGTACATCTCCCGGTGTCTGGCTCTAATACCATTTGTAATAGTCCAAGCACACCGCTAGTAGATATTGTCTTCTTTGAGCTTTACCTTTCGGGCTTCCCTCAAAACTTTAAAACATGTCTGTCTATGAATGATGTTTCATTCTTCTCCCAACGAATATGGGATATCACAATGATCAAAGAAAATATTATTTTCTCAGTCATTCTTATTCTTGTATTTGGTGATTCATCCATTTTCCCTCTTTAAGTTACCGGTTTGGATAAAATGGTTAACTAAAAACATTTTTAAATTCTTTGGATAGGCTTAAAAAATGGAATAAATTTTAAAAATTATTAAAAATTTAAAAGTATTTTTAAAATCTAAATATTTTATTAAAATTGATTTTTAAAGAGCCAATTATATTAAATAAAAAGAGGAAAAAAAAACAAATATATTAAAAATGAAAAAGAAAAGAAAAAAAAAAAAAAAAAAACTCCCCCGTCAATCACGACGTTTCCTTGTAATTAATTCATTCTTATAAAAAGCACAAATTTGCAGTGTACCAATTATTGGAATATTCATACATTTTTATTATTTTTTATTATATAATATAAATTATATATATATATATATATATTTTTGTTCTGACAAATAGTCTCTGACCAAATCCTGAGTTGGATTTTGTGCGCTCATTCTAATTATTGGAATTTTTTATTTTTTATTTTTATTTTATTTGTTCTATAGTTTCACTATTTTTGTTATTATAATTTTTTTTTGTTTACCACCCTCCTTAAGTTATATAAAATATTTATAAACTTCTTACTTTATTTTTAAAATATTTTTAAATCTTTAAAGGTAACCTTTAAAAATACAATTACTTTTAAATAGAAATGGCTCGCTAACCTGCAAAATTATCCATAAACTTTGAACTTTAAAAAATTCGAAAATATTTTTATCGTTAGGAGTGTTCGTGGGTTGAATTGGGTCGGATTGATAAATTTTTTAGACCCAACTCAATTGTTTGGATTGTAACTTTTTTTTATAACCTAAACTGTTTTTATTAAATAATGAACTCAACTCAATCCAACCATAAATTTTTTAGATTAGGTTGGTTTCGGATTGTTCAGATCAATTTATTTAAATTTTTATTTTTAATAAATGTAAGAGGTTAGATATTTAATTATTATTTACTTCTCAATTTATTTTAAAAAATTACTATAAATATTATTTGTAGAACTCTCAAAAAAAAATTATTATAAAATAAAATAAATATATGTATATATAATTGTACATTAAAAATACTTTTTTGAATCTAATTATCCAACTCAACTGTATAATTTATAATAAGAAAAAAGAATAATAAGATTATACGTTAATAGAACCTGAGTATATATATATATATATAATGAATTTTATATTTTCTTTTTTGTAATCAAAATATTTTTCTTTTATTTTTTTTATTTTCATCGTTGAAGAATTTCAATTTTACTCGTCTAACGGAAGATAATTAATCGACAAATTATCTATTTGGACATAAACAATCATGACTTTACATTTCCTTTCAACGAAAATATTTCATACGTGAGACATTTTGTAACAACCTTAGTTTTTTACTAAACTAAAATCATTGGATTGTGAGATCTCACATCGATTGGAGAGTGGAACGAGTGTGAGGAGCTGGGGCCTTGAAGGAGGTAGATTGTGAGATCCCACTAACAGCAATATGTAACTGGCCGAAGCAGATAATATCGGCTAGCAGTGGACTCAGACTGTAACACGTTTATCATAAAAATTTATTAAAGAAATTAAAGCAGCAGACAAAAAAAAACAGAGATTTGAGACATTCAGAGACGAAACTTCTGACTAAACAACAAACAGAAGAAATATCACTCTCGTTGTCGATAAGGATCTCAACGGTCAAGAGATGTCGGCTACATAAATCCGACGGCCACCCCACTAATTAAAGTAATTAACCAAATTAATTTAACCTAATAACACATAATTTTTTTTTAATACAAAACTTAATTCCCCCCCAAAAAAAAACAAATAAAACATTACATGAGTGGGGTATTGAGAAGGCCATGCCATGAAGAAACATTATTATTCCAGCTCTCACGAACAGCTCCAGAATCAAAATCCATACCCATCATGTTTGAATCTGTTGAATTATTGTTCATTTGCCAATTTGGGTACCCCCAAATCATTCTACTTTCTTCGCCCCCGCCCCCGCCTCCTAATACCTCTTGCTTCGTTGTCGTCACCGTCGTCGCCGTCGCCGTCGTTGTAGCATTGCCATATTGATGATCGTACGAGTGTAATCTTTCGATTCCTCCTCCCATATTGTTGTTGTTGTTTTCGTTGTCGTTGTCGTAGTACACAGGTTGAGAATTATACCCAAACCCGTTAAAAACGGAGAAATCGAAGTCGTTAAATGAAGAGGGTCCAGTCCCAGTCCCGGTTTTATGAAGTCTAGCGAATGCGAGGCTGAGGTCATTGGCTTGGTGATCGTAAGCCAGGTGAGGTAGGGCGGGGATGGGGGAGGCGAAGGGATGGTCTTGGGGTTTTTTAGAGGAAGCGACGGTTGCGGAGGACGAGGAAGAGGTAGAGGAGGAGCGTTTGTTTTTACGACAGCCACCGCCGACGGGGACGTTGCGGAGGGTGCCGCCTTGAGTCCAGTAACGGCGGCAGGATTTACAAAAGTATCTAGGTTGCGAGAGGCTGTAGTTGTTGTAGTAGCAAAATTTGGTGTTGGTCGAGTCGCATCTTGGGCATCTCAAGGCTTGCTCTGGCTGTGGCCTTGCCTTTTTGGCTTGCTCTTTTGAATTTGTTTCAATTTGCTGTGAATTATGCATAGTGTTAGTACTCATAATCAAGGAAATTTTGAGTTTTGAAAACAACCCAGAAATTATAAGAACACGAAGAACACGAAGTAATTACCTGGTGAGGAGCGGTGGGGAGATCCATGGATGAACTGAAGAAGAAGAAGAAGAAGAAGAAGAAGAAGAAGAAGAAGAAGAAGAAGAAGAAGAAGAAGAAGAAGAAGAAGAAGAAGAAGAGTAAAGGGAATGATGAGAGGAAGGGGAGAAGGGTAAATATATAAAGCAATGATAGGAATGGAAGAATCTCTTTTCTTTTATTTATTTTTATTTAAATTATTTTATAATTTTGCTATTTGGTCCCCACTTTTGCACTATATTTTCCCAATCTCCCAAACATTCATTTCCCTATCCAATTCCAATACAATCTCTTTCTCTCTCTCTCTAGGATCTTCTGAGTTGGTATTCTTTTGTTATTATTATTAAAAGACGAGAAGAACAGACATTCTCCTTCCATGGAGGATTTAATATTGATTTTAATAAATAATATATTAAATTACAACTATTCGGTTAGGTTAGGTTCATAAAATCTCTTACACTAACTTGAAATTTCGGGTTGATTGGATTGGTGACCCGAGTAACCTGAATAGAGTTCACAATTCAACCCGTAGAGAGTTGCGTTGTGTTGGGTTGTCGAATGCTTTTGTGAATTTTTTTATATTAATAACTAAAATTTCATAAAACTCAAAATCAAACATTTACAACTCATAACGCATCACTTACAAACTTTAAATATTCTTAATCTTCATCTTAAAAGTAGAGTTGGGTTGGGGTGGATAGTAACCTTATTTTCAAGTTGGTCGAGTGGACTCGACCAAAATAATGTACATCCGCGAACTGACTCGGATTTTTCGATTTTTCAAAAATTTAACTCAACCCAAATCGAAAAAAATCTAACATAATCCAACCTAAATGGTTTGTGTTGGATAATCTAGGTTAATTGAGTTTTTGGGTCCTATGAACATCCCTAATTACAACGTTAATTATTCATACTTTTACTAGATCACCCGACTGTCGTTACATGCATGTCATGAACGCTCTCCAACTAACTCTAAGTAGAAAAGTAGAAATACTTCATAATCAATTCCATAACAGCAACAACAAAAATCGTGAAACTAATGTGAATCGAAAGCCTTTCAAATCTACTTCACTTAAATTAAAATTTGGAGGGTAGAATTAATTAAATATTTTTAAAATTAAAAAAAAAAATTAAATAAATATACACTAAAATTTTAATTTAGGGAGAAATGTAAGATGAATAGGTCCCACATAGAATTATATTGAAATTGATTGATGAGAAGTTAAAATAGTTTGTTTGTTTGTTTTTATTATTATTATTGTTGTTGTTTTATTGATTGAAAATGATGACGTGGAGGTGAGGTTAAAGACAAAGCAGCCAAACGATCTCCATCGTCGGCAGGGTGGAGATCCTTTGTCTTTCTATCCTCCATTTTTTTAATGATAAAAATTCTATTCATTTACCAAAGTTATTCGTCACTTTTTTTTTTAACATATAGTTACAATCTTATTTTAATAAAATAATAATACAAAAGTAATTAGAATTGTTTGAATCGCCCGACAAACTCGGACCACTTTTTTTTTCGGTTTGGGTTGGGTTGAAGTTTGGAAAATTGAAAATTCATGTCACTACGCATGCTGACATTGTTTTGGTCGAGTCAATCTAATCAATCCGAAAATAGGGTTACAACCCAACTCTATTTTGCCATATTTTTAAGATTATTATAAAAATCAAGAATGTTTGACGTTTGACTTCTAAATGTTTAATATCTGAGTTTTATAATATTTTAGTTATTAAGTAAGATTTTTAAAAATAATTAAGAAAAAAAAAACAACTCAACTCCAAAAGAGAGGATTGGGTTGGGTTGGGTTATGAACTCTATTCGAGTTGTTCGGGTCATCAACTCAATCGACCCAAAAATTTGAGTTGATCCAAAAGATTTTCTCAACCTAACTCTACCGGTGTACACCCCTAAAAATAATGGTAACATAATTAACATAGCCAAAAGATATTTAATTCGATAATTGACATATACTCAGTCCTTAAAAGATCATACGTTTAAACTCTCGTACCCTACGAACAGAACTAGAACTAGAACCGTTCTTTTTTCTAAAATAGAAATTGGTGGGCCTTTGTAAACTTTTTTATATAAACATTATTTGAATATTTTGTGCTATAAAAAAAGAACTAGGACTGCATGCCTAAATAAAAAATTAAATGTTTACACCATAGTCCAAAATGTACTACAATCTCCCAATAATATATAGTTCATTCCTTATTAAAACTATATTATATACAAGCATGCATACTTTTGTACTTTCTGTTCCCATTAGTATCTTCCCACAAGATTTGATTTGAAGGATTAATAAAATATTTTTTTCTTTTTCGTTTTTTGAAAATTTGACGAGCACCCTTGCTCTGATACTAATTGTTGGATCGAATTGTCATATCGATCCAACAGTTATCTATTTCTTAAAATAAAGTCGAGTTTTACAAACTATCAGATGGGTATCGAACAGTACGTAATGAAATATAAAATAATGCTATTTTTAGATAAGAAGAAGAAGAGTCGAGCAGGTACGAGATAAGGACGAAGAAGGGTATTGATATAAAGGAAGATGAAAATTGATGGGAGATAAAAAAGGGGAATATATTCTCGATCATCTCTTTACGTATAAAACTATGTGTGGTATTATTATTTGGACACATCATGAACAAAGGAATTTTCTTGGGAAATTCATTTTCAAAATGTGTTTGAGAGAGACAAAGTACGATTACTTTGGGAAAATGAATTGTACTTTCTACATATATTTAGGTTTTATATGATCTATAATTCACATAAATTTAAAAAAAACTATATTATATGATATAGTTATATATTATATTTTTATTTAATTAGATAATTAATTTTTATTATTTATTCTTCAATAATTTTAAAAAATAAATAGATATTTTATAAATTAACATTTAATTTTTAATAAAATAATTAGAATGGTCGGAATCAAACCAGGATTGGGTTTATTGTTTAACCATGGTTAAGTTGGATGCATTTTTATTAAATTTAATGTTAATGTTTTGGGAGGTTAAAACTTTATAATATAAGATGAATAATATATGAGGCATGCAATCATGATAGATCTTGGTTATCATTACCATTTGAATCCCTATCATTTAATAAATATTATTGCTTTATTATATGCATATAATTAATTTATTTATTTATACAAGATTTTCCATGTATGAATAGACAATCATGGGATTTGGGGAATGAAGATTCTCCTTGAGTTTACAAAAATAAAAATTAAGATTAGATTGATTTGTCTATTTTATTTTTTATTTTTTTTTTAAAGATGGAATCTTTGAATTAACTAAGCTAGTTTAGTCTTGTTTTATTGAGAAATTAATGGATGATTTCATTCATTTAAGGACTAATTATGAAATAAAGAGAGAGCTTAGGACTTTAAACTATATTTTCAATTAAGTTTAGGATTGAAGTTTGAATCTCCACAATTATGTTCTAAGTCTAAATTTGAAATATTGATGTTGCTCGACTCGCCGCAGATGCCAAGTTAAGCTATCTTTGGCTGATTAGAAAACAAACCCACTCTTCATCATGAGCTATTTTGTTGATAAAATGGCTTCGAGTATCCTGTAACAACTCAAGCCCACCGCTAGTAGATATTGTTCTATCTAGACTTTTCCTTTCGGGCTTCCCTTTAAGGTTTTTAAAACGCGTCTGCTAGGAAGAGGTTTCCACACCCTTATAAAATATGCTTCGTTTCCCTCTCCAACCGACGTGGGATTTCACACATCCTCACCACAGCTGCCTGTTCTCTTCTTCTTGGACACTTCCTAGTCCACAACATATCTGATCTTTTCTTGATCTACTGGAACCACACCCTTCCTGATCCAATAGCCAAGAAATAACACTTTCATCTCAGCACCGTTTCACGTCCAGCTTCATTTCCTGCTACACTCGGAATATTGTACTCAAGTTTCCAAATCTCTTGTGAATGACTATAAACGATTATGTCATCGAAGTTTCCCGCGGCAAATTAGTCAAATAAGAGTTTTATATTATAAAAAATATTGCAATTGGTAACCTTTTGATAAAATTTTTGTTTAAAAATTGGTTGATAAAAATATTATCCTATACTTTCAACCAATTATAAAATAAAAGAAAATTATAAGATTTCAAAGAAAACGAAATTAAAAAATTATAAAAAATTGAATTGAAAGCAAAAATGAAAATAATTAATTAAATTTATATCTAATTTAATGAAATGAAAAAATTGGGAAAAAAAAAGGAAATTGGAAAAGAAAAACAGAAAAAAGGGAAATGGAATGAAATAATGTGTAGTAAGTGTTGGAGATGGATAGGATGTGGTGGGGCCACGTGGGGGGAAAAGAGAGGAGTGGGGCCCACCCAATAACACAGTTGACTGGTCAACAAACTTCCAGTCAAAGAAAACACAAATATAGATAAGAAAAAAAAAAAAAAAAAAAAAAAGGAAAAAAATGATGGGGAAATGTGCAATAAGGAGACAATCTCTATCCCTATCTCAGTCTCAAAATACATTATTCAATCTTCTGCCAAAAGCCAAGGAAGCTACCCTTTATGTAATTTCTGTACTCTCAAATTTAAAATCTTTTTATTTTTATTTTTTCAGTATTCAAATATTTTTTAAAAATAAAAAAATAATATTATATGTGAGTTGAAAGGGTGATCAGAAACACAAACCTAAATAAAGTTCACAGCTCAACTCAATGCAACCCTGTATTTTTTGTATGTCTACCGCTAAAAATCAAACATACACTAATCACAAACACATCTGGTTATGTTCGCTAAATTTTTTTTTATCTTTATGATAATTTTAAAAGTAGGATCGGGTTGTTTTGTAACCCTATTTCGAGCACTTGACCAAAAATATGTTAACGTGTGAGCCAGCGTGAATTTTTTGGTTTTCTAGAATTCAACCCAACTCAAACCGAAAAAAAAACCTAACCCAAATTTTCGATTTGGATTGAATAGTCCGAGCTGATTAAATTTTTAGATCATATAAACACCGTTATTTATACTCTTATATTCGTTTTTATATTGGAATTCAAATGTTCTACAATTTATAAATTTAAACTTTTAAATCGATGTCAAATAGGTCTGTAATTTTTTTATATACAAATATAACGGACCCTACCATCTATGATATCATGTCTTATAAATTCTTAAATTTTATACGATCTAATCGCATTTTAAGTTTATTTATTTGATAGGTTTAATTTCTTTTTAAAAATTCACAAATTATCTTATTTTAAATTTAGGAGAAATTTATTGATATTTTTAAAACAAAAAATTCTAATTTTGAGGACTTAAAAAAAAAGGTAGATGAGAAGAAGCATGTGTTTATTTAAAAGTTTATAATAATAATAATAATAATAATAAATAAATAAATAATGGAATTTAGAATTAAGAAAGAAAAATAGGAATTTTGTGGGCGGGAAGAACGAGGAAGGAAGGAAGGAGGGGACAAAGGCTGAATGAATGGTCGGTGGGAGGTGGGGCCCACTAACTCACACGCATTACGTGGCATCACGAATATTTCATTTTACGAGGAATGGGAACACTCCATGGACCCCTCCACACCTGATCCCACCCTCTTCTCCTCCCTCCACAAGCAACGTATCTCAAATATTATATTATATTTAATTGCATTTGTTTTCGCCACGTGTTCTTTCTCTCTCACTATGTGGTCCATCACGTCAATCCACGTCATTCTTCCATTGCGTCTGGGTCCCACGCTCCATGCAGTTTCTTGTAACGGAACGGAACACCCTGCTTTTCTGCGTAATCCGTTGTAGTGCCTTTTCTTTTTTACGCAATTTCTGACACGGCGTCGTTTTATCTCTTACGGCTAACGGGTAAGTGGCAACCGTTGTAAAGACGTGATAAAGTGCATGTTATGGAATCTTAATCTTCACGATAATAATATTATATTTTTAAATTTAAACCTTAGAAAATTGAGTAATTTTATGTTTTTTTTATCCAAATATTTTTTAAAATTATTTTTTATCTTATACCTTCAATAAATTATAAAATCATATATACTATAAAAAAATAGCTCCTATATAGTCATATTAGCATGAGAGCGACTCGTGTGTCTCTTGACTATCGATATCATGTAGACTCATGCAATGAATTACCACAAGAGGAGCAACCCGTGCCTATGTTAACTGCACGATGCTATATAGTCTCTTGCCCCTTAAGACGAACCCACAATTAGAGATGAGTCCGCTAACCCTTAATAGACACACAATAACCTGTTACGAGACCAACAAATATAAATATTATTCTCAAAACCACTCTTATTCGAATGTAGTATCAATTCATTCATGTACCCGTCCTTTACTTATGTTACAATTATATTGTTACCCGTTCAAACTATATTTATAAAGTAGGGTAAATATTATTTTTTTTTTAGTATGCTTAACCTTGTGTTTAATAATAATAAAAAAAAACACATTGAAAAATAAATTAGCATGTTACAATTAAAAAATAATCCATAATGTTTAAATTTTTTTATTAAATTTATGTTGAAATTCATTTGATATAATATTAAAGTGTATGAATGTCATTTATAAAATTCAAACTTTAAAAAAGCATCACGAAAATATTGAACATTAATGTAACGTCAATTATAAAATTGGTTTGAATAATATTTTTCAAAATTGACTAAGAGTAACTTTTAAAATATTTCAAAAAGCATAAATATTTTCCAATTTCTTAACATCGGACTTCTTTTATTTATCTATACTTTTTTTTATCTCAAAAGAATAAATATACGTTAATTATTATTAAGCTCGGTTCATAGTAGCCTTTACGTCCGTTCTATGGTAGTAAATTCAATTTTATATTTATAAATTAATTCATTTTTAAAATTTAAAAAGGTTGAGAAACCTACGCTAGACTGATCTATTAAATATAAAAATTATAGAAATTTGTTAGACATTTAAAAAAAAAAAAAAGAATTCCATTTATAAAATATAAAATTGAGGACTAAATTTTTTATTTAACGAAAAAAAAAGTAGTCTCATTGTTAGGCATTTTCATACGAGTCGATAACCAGATTAACCTAGACTATCCAATTCAAAGGTTGAATTGGATTAGATTTATTTTCGGTTTGGGTTGGGTTTAATAAACAAAATTACGTTTTGAAATTTATAAAATAGTTTTTAAAAACATTTTTTTATTTTTTAAATTTGATTAAAAATTCAAATATATATTTTTAAAAATAAAAAAAAAACGAAATTGTTATTAATCACGTCTAAATCACGGTACTTTAAATTTTGTAATGATTTAACTAAATTAATATTTAATAAAATTTATTTTTATCCGGATCAAATATATTTATAAAATACAAATATTTAATTATTACCTTCGAGTAAAAATTAAATTGTTACAAATTGAAAGTAAATTAAATTATTGTAAATTTTAAAATATAAATTACTAAATTGTTATAAATTAAAGTATTTTTTCTATAAGTTTCCAAATTAATTTTTTAACGTAATTAATAATAAATCATCTCAATATGGAAGAGAACATCCAACGTGGGGTTATTTTGGGCTTGGGCTAATTTTTGAAGGCCCAGTGAATAGTGGGCCGGTTTTTTACAATAGCCCATATTGTTTCTAAAATCTTATTTACGTAAAAAATAAGTAATTTTAGTTATATTAGACGATTTTTCTTTTTTAAATTATTTGTAAGAAAATTAAGAGTTTTTTTTTTTTTTTGGATTTTCACGTAAATTTATTTCTACCAATGTCAAATTACTTATTTATAAACACAATGAACTAATAACTATAAATTTATATTTAAAACACTATGGCTGACTATTGACTATTGGTGGTCGACAAGTGGTCGTCGGTAGTGGGTGGTAGAGAAATTCAGAGATGATCGCTAGTGGTTGTTGGCGGTGATCGAAATGAAGATAGTGTACGGGTATTTTAGTAATTTTTATATAGGCTAAATTAATAAAAATATCCTCGAATTTTGTCATTTGTCTCCGAAATACTCTTTTAATTTTTTTTAATAATACCTTCAAAATTAAAAAAAAAACTTTAAAAAATACATTTAAATCGTTCTATTTTGTTTCAAAAATATTATTAAACTTTAAAAAGTTTCATTAATATCCTTCAATTAAAAAAAAAAGTTCAAAAATACCCTTATTACTATGTAAAAAAAAAAAAAAAAAATCTTAAAGTCAATATATAGACGAAAAACGGTCTATGGACACATGATAGATTATCTCTAAACTTTTTAATGTTACTTTTCAAACTTTATGAGTATTTTTGAAACGTGATACTAATGGTAAGAGTATTTTTGAAGTTTTTAGAAAAGTTTAGAGAATTAATAAAATTTTAAAATTTAAGGGTATTTTTGAAACACTTTTGAAAGTCATCTCTGCCTCGTTGCAAGTCAGCACCTCGGAAAGACACAAAGGACTTCAGTTAGTGACTCCGCGATCTCCCTTTGAACAATCAGAATAAGGTAAAGCTTGAAGATAAGTTTTGTACTCTATTAATTTCTCAGTCCCTCTAGTCGGGTGGGCGTTGGCCGGTCTTTCGATCGGATCCCCTTAAAAACCGTATGTGTAAGTCTCCCCACTTGCGTCTCACGCCATTCGAGGTGACCCAGCCCAACATTCATTCGCAAATCAATCCTGTAGTGAAATTGAGACTGCTTGACCTCGGAAGCTAATTCACGTGTAGGCAGCACGGTCTTTCGTACCATTGACTCAAGATCTATTCATTGAATTTATTTTCTTAGATTTTTGGCTTGCTCCCTCTTTTAACAAGAATTGATTTCTCTTTACTTAATGGGTCTTTGATAATAGAGGAAAAGCCTTCTAGTTCCGTCAAATGACCCCACTTTTTGAAAAATATGGATCGAAGCAATAACAAGAGTTTTTTAATAATAGGCTACGATTGCACGGATATTTATGTCATGAGTTTTTGTACATCAACTCTTAGGTCCATTTGTGTCGAAAATATTGTTTCGTAAATATCCCAAATTTAGAATAATAAATGTTGTCAAATATCTTATTTGAGTGGACTTTTTTTTTCTTATGACCGAATAAAATCAAAATTCTATATTATTATATGCATCGTATAAAAGTATTAAAGTTCTACCATATTTGAAAGTAAAAGTTTAACGATCATATTTTTTCTTTTCAAAATAAAGTCGTAACTACGTGCACGTCATGATTGATATGTGCATAAAACTATTTGAAAACATGTTATAGACTTAAATACTCGTAAACTTTCACTCATAGGAAAGCCCTTATTGAAATAAAGTTTAACGATCCTTACAAAGAGTTCATAACTTTAAAACATTATTATGCTATCCTAGCAATGAAAACATGACTAAAATGTAGAATAATTTGTTTAAGACTTTGTTTTTTTGTCTTCCAACAAAATCTCATCTTGATCTCTTGCATGACGTTGGTGACATGAACCAACTCTGGTCATAACAGTTCAGGTTAACCCACGCATCACATTAAATTTATGGCATAGTCTTAAAAAAATATTGGGTCCCAATTAGAATTTAGGACTACTTTTCACTCATAGATAGACAAATAGACTGAACGTCTGAATCAAATATTGGAAGTTGTGTTGCGTGTATGCATGTTGGGTTTCTCTGTGGTTATAGAAAAATTGGTCAAATGGCATATTGAGATTGTATGGACAAAAACGTCAGTCATGTTTGTCCAAAGCGTGTTGTCTATAACTGCATGTAGGATGTCTCAGTCATGCTTGTCTAGGACGTAATGTCCATGACCGCATGCCTGTTCCAACCTCTTTTACGTGTTTTCATCTTACATAGGTTTTTACTGTGTTCCAATCTCTTTTACATTTACTTCATGTGTTCCAATATCTTTTACATATTTTCATTTTAAATAGGCTTTTACTATTTCATGTTGTATCAATATGGTGCATGACTGCTCACCAAAATTATGTCTGCCCCTGTTAAGGCTAAAATACTTCAAAATGTAAGAATATGACTAGTCATCACTTCTTCATACCCGAGTTATATACTATCAAAACCGTTGTTTTCTAATCGTTTTTAGCTTATAACATTGTTATATTTTAAATTGTTTTCAACATATTTCATCGCTCACAATTTCCTAAAACATTTCTCTCAAACATGACTCGAGACTCGAGCATACACTGACATTGTCCGCAAAATCCAAAATTTTCACGATTGAATTGTTCGCTGAGTTAGAACAAATGCTACACAATCGCTGTCTCGCTACCGTAAGAGTGCAATTGTGACACTTATGATCAAAGTAAACATTTATACCATTATGGAGATACAAGAATGATCGTTATCCCTAACAAAGTGTACCTTCCATTTCGGTAGTTTAATAACATACACTTCAAAGTTAATCATGCTTGACTTAAATAATTCTATATTGGGTGGTGTATGAATTTTTCTAGGAAGCATATGAATGAAGACAAAATTCATGCTACGTGACCATATCATAAGAGATGTAGGAAGATGTCGAAGCCGGCTGAATCCAAATTTACCAAATCCTACACATAGGCCGTTACATTTTTCATCCTCGAGAGATGGGAAACCACCTGAAATCTCAAATGTCCTCTTAAAAAGACCACCATAATTGAACAGTTTATGAGAATATGATTGAAATGATGAACTGCAAAACGATTTGATCATTTACCCTTCAAAAAATTGTGGCTGCTACATGAACTTGTAAAATCTGGAAATAATTTCAGTTGGCAAATACATTCACTCTAACTCGTGCAGTAACTTCAGGGTGAAGCTTCAGCTCTGCAACATATTCTCCTGTTTCCCTGATCTCTGGAAGATCAACGATTCGCTTGTCGATATCCCTGCACATAATTCAATACTTAAATCAGAGGGAAAACTTCATGAATTAGTTGAAGAGTTCGAGATATGGTGTGGATATATTCTCGAAACTTTTAGTTCGGAAAGATCGAGCTTTGATTCAGTGGTGTCTCAAATGTGACTACCACGAAACGCCTCAGCTATTTCAGCAATTGTCACGGTCCAGCCATCTTAGAAATGAAAAGTGCATTTGATAGAAAGATTAATTTCCTCTTCTTTGCTTAGTTTGTGAAATGTTCTATTGGGGATGGCTTGGATACTTATTTTGAAAGGATTGTTGGCGGGCAACAAGCCCCTTCGGCATATGTTTCTTCACTTGCATTATCTTTCGGCTGTGAGGTTGCCTTTCATGGCCTTCGTCTCACTATCCTTGGGTAACTTCCCTTCCATCATCCCGGGTTTCCACCCCTCTTCGGATGGTTAGGAAGTCCATGGTCAAACTGTGAGATCTCACATCGGTTGGAGAGGAGAACGAAACATTCTTTATAAGGGTGTGGAAACCTCTCCCTAGTAGACGCGCTTTAAAAACCTTGAGGAGAAGCCTAAAAGGGAAAGCCCAAAGGACAATATCTGCTAGTGGTAGGCTTGGGCTGTTACAAATGGTATCAGAGCCAGACACGGGATGATGTGCCAACAAGGAGGCTGAGCTCCGAAGGGGGTGGACATGAGGCCATGTGCCAGCAAGGATGCCAGGCCTCAAAGGGGGTGGATTGGAGGGTCCCACATCGATTGGAGAAAGGAATGAGTGCTAGCGAGGATGCTAGGCCCCGAAGGGGGGTGAATTATGAGATCCCACATCAGCTGGAGAGGAGAACGAAACATTTTTCATATGGGTGTGGAAACCTCTCCCTAGTAGACGAGTTTTAAAAACCCTAAGAGAACAATATTTACTAGCGGCGGGCTTGAGCTATTACATTTCCAATCAACAAAAGTAAATAGAAAAAGTACCTCTGAAGTTGTGCCTTGATGATATCAACAAGATCCTGTGCCGTGACTCTGCAAAAATAAGTGCATTTGAGTAGGCATAATAAAAAGAAAAACGGCCTCATAATACAGCTAAAACCCGACTCACGTTCCAAATATCTGTTTTCCTTTTCCACCTTTTCGCTTCACCTTGAAAGCTCCAACAGTTTCGAAAATCAGAGCCAGTTGCTGAGCCTCCTCCATTACCTGACAAGTCCATTACCATTTGAGTAAATCCCCATAGAAAAGGTAGAAACAGTCAAGAAAACAAAATATCTCTTGTTCCTTATAGCATATGGGTGTAGAATGAATCCAATGGACAGTCAAATTTTCAATAAATAAGCATGAGCATCGAGCACGCACTCATTTGGAACGTATGGATAGTAGTAAAAACATGTTCAGCGAAAGCACTTAATTGGTCGTTCCAAAAATTGTTACAGAGGAAGTGTCTCGCTCTTTTAATCCTCGTTGATGATGCTAATAACAAAAACTATATCGAGTAATTAAGAACGGATTTGTTTACTCGTTTTTTCTCAGCTTCGATTCGTTCCTCTTCAATCCGCATTTCCCTGAGAAAAATAAAGATCAATCCCATCAAATTCAATGAATGTGCATTGAACAACATTATTAATCCATAGTTAGTTTCATGCTACAGTTTACTGTTTAAACTATTTATACCTTTTGATAGATATCACCATGCTGCTACGTTTGAAATTATAGTTTTGTGAAGTGTTATTACTATTCTCATCAAATAAGCAGTTAAAGCAGAGTGTCAATGCACGTCAGATTTCAATAAAAGGAACGAAGGGAAGAATCGACGAGCTTTTTAAGCCCCAAAACTTAGAATCCATGGAATGAATGTATCTAAATCCATGAAAAGATCTATTCTATCAGTATAGATAAGGGAAACCCAGAGAGCTTGAAACTAGTTCAACGAAGTTAAAACCAAATATGGATACACACTTAGCAACTAACAAATATATTTAGAGATGGGTTGGGAGATTTAGTCTCCTAATTCATGGATACTCAAGCTAAGCTTCAAAGGAAGATCCCTAAACGGGCTTTGCCCTGCTCGAACAACTGCTTTTGTTATAGGGTGAATGATACTCGAGATCACATTCTCTTTGAGATTAAGAGTGTGGAAATGAAACTTCTCCCTAGCAGACGCATTTTAAAAACCTTGAGGGGAAGCACGAAAGGAAGCCCAAAGAGGACAATATTTTCTAGCGGTGGGCTTGGGTTGTTACATTCTCCTTCATTGTTTTTTTTCTTTGTGCAGAGTGGATGGGTATTTATTTTGAAAGAATTTGGTCTGTCAGTGTGCTTTCCCCGAAAATTGGATGAGCTTGAAGCCCTCTCAGGTTGGAGATTAAAGGGTAAGGCAAGGGTTTCGTAGAGTTTGTGCAGCACATAGTTTCGTAGAGTTGTCCTCTTTGAACGAGTTGTCTCTTTGAGCTTTCTCTTTCGGGCTTCCCTTAAGGTTTTTAAAATGCGTCTGCTAGGGGGAGGTTTCCACACCCTTAAAAAATGTTTCGTTTTCTCCCCAACCGATGTGGGATCTCACATGAACAGATAAGAACCATTTGATACTTTGTCCTCGAAATACGATTTTTAGTCATAGTTATAATTTAGTTACACACTCCATTGACCACAATGAAGCTACTACACTCACACCATTCACTAGCTACACAAATTTAGTTCAAAACATCCAATCAACAACCACTCACCAACCCTTCCTGATAACCAAACATTTAATCGACCCTATAGCAGCTGAAACTTTGAAATTACAGAACAGTTCCAAAATCCCTTTTGAAACTCAGTAAATTCATTTGCACTACTATAACTTTAAGAACAGAAATCTATAAATTAAAGGGATCATGTAACACATTACTTGAGCAAAACTGGAGTGACAATCTGTGCCTTCCCCATAGGAAACAGATAGTTTCTATAATACCCAGCCTTCACGTCAATAAGTTGCCCTTTCTTCCCCAGCTCCGGCACATCCTCCTTGAGAATAATCTGCCCCAATCCACACACCACAGAACCACATTACAATTCCAGCCACTCACGAACAACAGAGAGAACAAAAGAGAAACGAAAGCAGCCAAGGCATTGGGGAGGAATTTGAAAACCTATTTCGATCATTACCTTTCGCGACTTCGTGGCTTTCTTTTGGGCGACAACCACCAGGGCGGTTCTTCCATAAGAGAACTTGGCGGTTTCTTCGAAGTTTCCACCCAAATTTGGAAGACCCACGGAAGATCTCCATGAGAGAGCGGTTGTTAGAGAAGCCATTTCGAATTTTCAGGCAATGAAACGCTTCCCACTTCGCAGTTGTTTGTTCTTTATATCGTTGCCGCTGCAATCTTATCTCTAGAGCGTACAGGTAACGATGTCCACAGACGCAGACAATACATCATATTTCATTTGTTTTGGGATAAATTTAAATTTTCATCTTTGGAAATTTGGACCTCAGCTACTTTTCCCAATTATGAACTTAAACTTACACCTTAAGCTTAATTATTGAGTCAGGTTTCGATAATTTTTCAAAAAAGATCATATTGAAAAATAAAAACTTTAATAACTATTTTTTTAAATAATAATAAATGGAGAAAAATTTGATTCCGAAACTCGAGTTTCTTTATGCTTTGTTTGATCGTCTTTCATTTACTTCTCATCTACCTTCCACGTCTTTTTGTTCAACATTTGGAGTAAGAATTCATACTATTGATCATAAATAAATATATATACTTCAACGAATTGAGCTATCTTTAATAAATCGTGTATACACATACACACGTGGATACTAGAGTTCGTGATCTGACTAACAACTTTTACATTTTAGAGGAAATTTTGAATGGATTGGACTGCACTAAAATAACATTTTTTTTTTAATCAGAACAATATGATCATCTGGTATAAGTATAAAGATGCTTCATAAGTTCTTCGTTGGAACTGCTACATTAAATGTTTTTGATAATTCATGCACGTTTTTTATACTAATGATGATCCACGAACGAACCCTTGCTAAGACCATTTTCACTTTGTTCTCGACCGTTCTCACTCCCTTGGAAGAGGAGTCCGTGTCGTGTCTCAGTCCCAATGTGGTTGATCATCCGAAAAGACCAGCTAAGCATCATTGACTTGGTCAGCCTTTACCTGACCAACGCGACCTAATACTACGCAGGCTCATTTTAGCTTGATTCAGGATTTGGCTCGAACTGTTCATGTGTTATGCACCCGTTCGCCACTTAGTTCTCAACAATTCCCACCCCGTTTTTGATAATTCATGCATGTTTTTTATACTAATAACGATCCATTCCAAGAAAACTAACTCAGTAACTTAATGAAGTGGATATTTTAAGTGGAAAAAGGGGCAAAAAGAGCATTCTGTAGGCTGTACAATCTAAACTGATTGGACCTGTTCATAAGTTCTTAGCAGTTCGTGTCAGTCAGCAAGCAAAAGCAGAGCCAGAGGGATGATGCTCAGAACGCGTACCCATCAAACTATTCCTCAAAAGAGCTTTGCAAGATATATGAAGCTTTGTTACGAACCTGAAAGTGCAAAGAGGTGTTAACAATCAATCCTTAGTTCATTTCAAGTCAAGATTGTGAGAGTTTTCCACACCTTTGATGCATACGACCTCAAATCCGTACTCGTGATTTGGCACGAGCATTTTCTGAGAAACAAACCCCACATTTCGCATATTAACAGCTTCCCGTCTAACATTCGACTACCGACGAGCCAGTTCTCCGTCAACACCAAGTAAATATACAGCTTAAATAGGTCACAACTTTTGTCTTTCACAGTCATGGAGGTAAGTACTCTCAAAACCTCTTCTTCATTAGTAGCCTGTTTAAATCATAACAAGATCTTTATATCTAAATTATCCAAGAACTCAAAAATCGATATGGAATCAACCCAAGGAAAAGTTTTGGAATGAATTATCTTTGTAACAGACCAAACCCATTGCTATCAGATATTGTCCTCTTTGAGCTTTTCCTTTTGGGCTTCCCCACAAGGTTTTTAAAACGGCTAGGGAGAGGTTTCCACACCCTTATAAAGAATGTTTTGTTCCCCTCTCCAACTAATGTGGAATCTCACAATCTTGATGATTAAGATCAAGATCAAGAGTAAAGAAAACTCGTGATTCGAATCACTTCACAGAGGTTTGATCAACAATACTTGAATGACTCTAACATGCAAATCAAAATACAAGAAATGTAAAGGAACAAACTCATGGCTTAAAAGCATAATATGCAACTTTCATTTCAATATCCAAAATCCTCGTACTAAAGTGACAATCCATTTATAGCCTTGAAATAAACCTGAAGCAACCTATGGTCGATTGAAAGGTTGTAACTCTCTTACCCATCAAACTCACTAACTAATTGTAACTTAAAACATTAAAATAATACTCTAAAACTGAAAAATAATAGAATTGTGAGATCCCACATCGGTTGAGGAGGAGAACGAAACATTCTTTATAAAGGTGTGAAAACCTCTCCCTAGCAGACGAGTTTTAAAAACCTTGGGGGGAAGCCCGAAAGGAAAAGTCCAAAGAGGACAATATTTGCTAGCAGTGGACTTAGACTGTTACAAATGGTATAAGAGCCAAACACTGGGCGATGTGCCAGCAAGAAGGCTGGGTTCCAAAGGGGGTGGACACGAGGCGGTGTGCCAGCAAGGACGTTGTGCCCTAAAGGGGCTAGATTGGGGTGTTCCACATCGATTGGAGAAGGGAACGAGTGCCAATGAGGACGCTAGACCTCGAAGGGGGGTGGATTGTGATATTCCACATCGGTTGGGGAGGAGAACGAAACATTTTTTACAAGGGTGTGGAAATCTCTCCCTAGCAGTTGCGTTTTAAAAACCTTGAGGAGAAGCTCGGAAGGGAAAGCCCGAAAGCCCAAAGAGGACAATATTTGCTAGTGGTGGGCTTGGGCTATTACAAGAATGAAACATCCCTAAATCTAAACATGTATGGTACAACCTTGTCGTCCACCATGAAGTGTTTGTGACATCATTAAGACACCTTATTTCATATCAACGTGGTTGCTAAAAACTTGACGATATTGAATCTTAGGTAGATGCCTATCATAACTTGAACGTGCTAATTTTTATGTTGGTCTTTAACGACCACTAGGCTAACCCATGAAAGATGAATGTTATGGAGAAGTGGACAGAGATACACAAAGAAAACTCAGAATTATTCACCTCATTTTCAAAGAAAATAAGAAGAATTTGATAGGCAATTGTACTCCTCAGATATTTACTGCGCTGATCAACTCCAGAAATGCATTCCACAGCTCGCAAACAGTTTAAATCCATTGGAATTCTGCAAAACCAGAACAGAGGCAGCAAAAAGAGTAGTTATGATATGGTTGTAGTTCACATTTGCATCAAGGGTGCAGGGCCAAAATTGAAAAACTGACCAAAACTAAACGAACTGAGTCACACGGTCTCTTCGAAGTATACGTGTCAAACGGTTCAGTTTTCTGAAGTGTAAAACCAAAAAACACTATGTAACAGGTCAAGCCCACCGCTAGCAGATATTGTCCTTTTTGGGCTTTCCCTCAAGGTTTTCAAAACGCGTCTGCTAGGGAGAGGTTTCCACACCCTTATAAGAAATATTTCGTTCTCTTCCCCAACTGATGTGCGATCTCACAATCCACCCTCCTTCGGAGCCCAGTGTCCTCGTTGGCACTCGTTTCCTTCTCCAATCGATGTGGGACCCTCTAATCCACCCCCCTTCGAGGCCCAGCATCCTTGCTGGCACACAGCTTCGTGTCCACCCCCCTTCGGGGCTCAGCCTCCTTGCTGACACATCGCCTGGTGTCTGGCTCTGATACTAATTGTAACAGCCAAGCCCACCGCTAGCAGATATTTGTCCTCTTTGGGCTTTCCCTTCTGGGCTTCCCCTCAAGGTTTTTAAAACGCGTATGCTAGGGAGAGGTTTCCACACCCTTATAAGGAATGTTTCGTTCTCCTCCCCAACTGATGAGGGATCTCACACACTCAGTTGACTTGGATTACATAGATTTTGTTAGTTTTGGTCAGTTTTCGAATAATTGGTTTCGATGCCACTTTCAAAAAATTTCTTAACCATACATGTCCGTTTTTAGCAAAAACCGAACCAAACAGATCGCTATACTTCTTTAATTTGTATAACCTAGATTCTTTACATAGCAAGGACGAGTCTAATACCTGGAGACGAGAGTTTTGGCTATATTGTCACAACATGCCTTCCAATCTTCATCTGTGAAGTAATGGACGAGCGATTGCAGGCATTCACACAAGAGCACGGTTACCCCTCGAAACTGGCGGTCTAGAAATAAACAAAGAATGGCTTCAGCTAGCCGCTCAACTTCAGAGGATGTAAATATATGCTTTTTCATCCTGAAAAAAAAAACAGATACATTCATGGAACAATAGCCACATTATGTTACAAGATTCAAAATTTCAATGAACGCCAAAGGCACGAGTTAAACTCGCTAACTTTTCCAAAAAAATACCGACTTACTTGGTTTGACAACAAACAGTAACAAATTTGATCCAAGCCCTTATATTCTGCGGTGGCCCTCCACGTCCAGAGCCTAACAATAGTCCATAACTTGTGTAAGGAAGACTAAGGAAACTATAACACAAATGGCAAAGGCTTGAGGGGTTCCTACATGACTTTTGAAGTATGCCTTTATTATAACAATCCCAAAATATAGCAACTCATACACACGCGGAAAAGAAGTTAAGACAAAGAGTACCAAATGTATGGAAAAACTTGTTCTAAAAAGTATAGTCCTTATGGCCCTGTTTGATTTCGGTTTCGTTTTAAGTTTCCAGTTTTTGAAATTTATGCTTGTTTCTTCCTAATTGCCCAATTACGGGTTTAATCATTCTTAAAGAAAACTTGTATTTCTATAATTCTAAAAGAAAAACAAGTTTTTGAAAACTACTTTAGCATGAGGTTTACGAAGAAAGATTCATGAACTAAAACAAAGAGAGATTCTCCAAACCTATCCTAGTTCCTTGAAAACAACGAATTGAGTGACAATAATGAAGTTCCTAGGAACCTCCACTTTTGCCAATGGCATCGGTACCTTTAAGCGGCTATACAAATTGTGTTTCACATTTTTCTGTTAAGAACCATAACTCCCCACAATGGTATGATATTGTCCACTTTGAGCATAAGCTCTTATGACTTTACTTTTGGTTTTCCCCAAAAGGCCTCATACCAATGGAGATAGTGTTCTTTACTTATAAACTCATGATCTTCCTCTTAATTAGCCAATGTGGGACTACTCCTCTCAATAATCCTCAACAAGCCTCCCCTCGAACAAAGTACACCATAAAGCCTCCCTTGATGCCTCTCATTTGGAGCTCTCGAATAGCCTCCCCTTAATCGAGGTTCAACTCCTTCTCTGGAGCCTACCCTTTGTTCGACACTTAAGTCACTTTTGACTACACCTTTGAGACTCGCAACTTCTTTGTTCGACACTCCTCTCAATAATCCTCAACATTTTCAACTCATAAAACCTGAAGGAGAGTGTTTCAAGTCCCAACTAGGGGTGGAAAAACGAGTTGGCTTGGACAAGGAACACATGTTATCACCCAACCCTTGAAATTATAATTTTATCAAATTGAACCCATAACTTGAATGAAATCAATACCCTTTAATGGTTGAATTCCATTTTTTGAAGATTTCTAACATGTGTTCTTACAGCTAGGGGAGATAATCTTTCAATATTGGTTGTTGACAATGTTGGCTGCTTTTTAGTTAGATTTAAACGAGCCATGTAGCGTTTGAATTCTTTTAAGTTGGTTAACTTTGAGGTTAGTTCGAGTAATTCGGTCGTTGAACTTGGATTTAGGCATTTTTATGGTTGATTTTGGGTGTTTTGTTACAATCTCCTTTATCTCAAGTGGTACAAATGAAAAAAATTCATACAGTAAATTCAAACATATTATCAATGCAGCAAGCAAAGGCCGTGCATCAGCAACCCAAAAACACATTATGACCATTACCAAAAAGATTGTTCATTCCAAGTTCTAAATATTTTTTTAAAGCATTACTAGCAATCTTGACTTTTTAAGGAACACATACGAAAACTCGGAGCGAAAACAAACAACCCTTCATAATGTTTCACATTTTTTCCCCTTGGATATGAAGTTTGGTGTCAAAGAAGTTTACCAGTGTGAACAAATCCAGGTTTTAATGAGCATTCAAATCTATATCCATAAGTCTCAAGAGCTTCTCTTAACTGAGCATAGGTAGGAAACCACTCGATTCGGAGATGCTGTTGATTTACCTAGTTAAGAATTATAGATAAGCCTCGAAATTGATAAACGAAAATAAATCAAAAGAACCATGTGATCAAAGGAAAAAGAGAGACCTCATTTGTTGTTAACATGATATCCCTCCAGAAATCACAAGCAGATGTACTTAGTTCTTCTCTTGATGAATATAACACTGAAATATCAAAATAAACATATAAAAAGTATTAATGATACTGTCTGGAGTTCCATAAACATGACTGAAACTATAGATGTACTCACTTAAATTGAAAGTCCATATGGCAAGAGGTTTTTCTACACGATTCGTCACAGAAACGAGCGTTGAAAGCCAACCGTTTACCAATAAACCTTCAAGGAAAGCTTCATCTGTAAGAACATATCAAATAAATATTATCAACAACTTATTTAATTAGGGAGATTAGAAGAATTCAAACATAAAGGAAATGCACACCTTTCTCCACAGTGAGATTCACCAAAGAGTTAACTTCATTATTCAGGAATGTTTGCAAAAGGTAGCAATCTTTGAGTTCAGGACTTTGTAATGTTGGTGGGGGTTTCTGCAATTTACATGCATAGAAATTGAAGATATTTTGGACAATCAAAAGCATGTAAGAAGCTGTAATGTTGAACCGAAAACCTGTTCTCCGAAAACGTTTAAGCCCCATATGGATGTATCTTCCTCACCTCCCAATTGATTCATCTACACAAAACATTATCCGATCATTAGTGAAGGAAGGCTCAACAAAGCTCCAAAAAATTCTTTCCTGCCAGGTGTCACAATCGCCTTTTTCTTGACAGCGGATTTGACGATTGTACAGCACTCACTCTCAGCACTGAGTGAGTCAAGCCAACTTCAAATCGCGTCGCCTACGGCCAGGCAACGTATGCTCAAGCCTCTGGCCCCGATTTGAGAAGAAGGTTTTAAAAAGCGGAAGCAGAAATTTTTTGAAAGATAGTTTGAAAGCAAGGTTGAGTGAGAGATTCAAAACGGTGTTATATAGCATGCAAGAAAAAGGCAACAACAATGGCTTAAACAGTAATAAATATAATTTTTCGGGTAGGGAGAATTCGACAACTAGTTGTATCCCCTATAGTACATATTGGGGCATTTCATGTCTACCAAGTGTAGATGTGATATCCCACATTGGTTGGGGAGGAGAACGAAACATTCTTTATAAGGGTGTGGAAACCTTCCCCTAGCAGACGCGTTTTAAAGCCTTGAAGGGAAGCCCGAAAGGGAAAGCTCAAAGAGGACAATATCTGCTAGCGGCGGGCCTGGGCCGTTACAGTAGACATGACATGATTTTGCCAAAACGTCATACTCTTAGAAAAAGCAAGAAGAAAATTATACAACATGAAAGCAGTAAAGTAGTACAAGACAAGGGAAGGAAAGCAATAAAGTAGTACAAGGCAACGGTTTCGGCAAGTAACGAGCATGCAGCCATGGACAACATGCCTTAAACAAGCATGACCGTCACCGTAACACCAGACATATTTTACCTTATTTTGGCATTCATCAACAACTTGGGACACCACAGCCTCTTTGCCAAAATCCTCATCATCTGAATCATACTTCTTTTTCTTCTTTGCCTGTTTAGATTCTTTCTCAACGAGTTTACATTTATCCTTGTAATGATCAGTCAGAAGATCATCTAACCCGATAATCTTTTTCCTAATTGGTAAAAATATAGACATCAAAGGCCATTGGTGCTCAGAGAGCTAAGAACAACCAGCAGAACGGCTATTTCTTAGCTTCCTTTATAGAATAAATATGCTACTATTGGAATTGCAACACAAATTTGAATGGAAAACAGTACGGAAACGAGAACCCATATGAAATTAGAAATGAAAAGAGAAACCCATGTCGAAATTTTGAAAAAGAAAACACGAAATAAAGGATTTTGGTGAAATCGGAGAGAATGAAACCTCTTCTTGAGAGAAACAGGGGAGCTGAGAAGTGGGTCTTCCGACTCGAAGTCTAGCGGACCATCCATTTCCATGGCTTTCAACCAATCGCTCGCTCTCCAGGCATTCAACGAGGCTCCGGAATTTAAAAGAAAAGCGCCAAAATGGAACGAACAAGGCACTTCAATGGCGCGTCACAAGTTGAACATTGGCTTCGCCCAAGTGCCGGTTTTTTTTTTGTCTTTATTTATTTAATTTTATTTACTTTGCTCTCTAAAATTGGCGAAATGGATAAATTTTGTGAGTTTCAAAATCGACTCCGTTAATTATTTCATTTTTAGTATCCATTTCTAAAGTTATAATTGTTTCTCAGTAAAAAAAAAAAAAAAAAAAAAAAAAAAAAAAAAAAAAAAAAAAAAAAAAAAAAAAAAAAAAAAAAAAAACTAGATAACTCGAAAAATATAGATCAATCCAACCCAAATCGTATATTTTGGATCCAATTGTAAATTTATTTGATTGAGTTCAAATAAATAAAAATTTTATAGATCGAATTGGTTCATAGTTCGTCTAAAATAAGTTGAACCTAACCAATTTAATTTTAGATAAATTCTACTTGGGACATCTCATCTCAATTTCGGTTAAATTAAATGAGAAAAATTGTAGGAACGAAAATAAAATGGAAGCGGGGAAGGAAACGAGGAAATTACCCCGGTTGACGAGGAAGTCGTCCTAGTTCTTACCTCACTCACCAAACATTTCTATTCTTCTCTCTCTATCTTCTCCAACGTCTCCCTTCCTTCCACAAAAAAAGTTAATGTTCGGAAACTCCCTCGTTCTTCTTCAAACAAAATATCAAATTTGAAAACTAATCTATTATGGAAATGAAACCGATAAAAAAAAACTCACATGAATTAACTCAATCCCGACCCTATGAAAATTTTCAGTCAACAACGTTCCAAAGATGACTTACATTTCTTATAGTTGGATAATTTATCTTATTTTTACACTGCTTTGTGGTCAAATTGTAACGTTATTACATTATTATTACAACTACAAACTGCACCGTAGTAGTCCAATTTTTGTCTACCTTATAGTTCGATAATTTAAATGTCGGAATGAAAATGTTATTTTTTTTGACGTTGTTTATACGAAGTTGTTTGGAATTATAATTTGAAACTCATTAATTTTGTCTATCTTAAATTGTACTAATATATAATTACCCAAATGCCGATTAATTTGGTCTATTTCACATGTGTCCTTTTTTTTGTAATTTAAGTTTTACTGTGAAACACAATTTATAAACCATGAAAATATGAAATTTGATTTTTATTTAGTAATTAAGTGAATATTCAAAATAGGTGAAGTCTCGACATAAGTGAGAACAAATTCGAAGGACGAAAGCAAGCAAATTTGGAATTAGATAGAACTTTGGTTAAGGCCAACCAAGTAAATGTCCTTACTATCGGCATTGTTAGAAGTTGATGTTTGTATGATGACACATGCCTCGTGGTTCTGCACGTGTCATATGCTTGATATATGTGAAATGTTTGTAAATTATATGCTAGGATATGTTTTTGAAATGATATAATTATGATATCTTTGTGATATGATATGACGATGATATGATATGTTAATGTTATGACACGTTTATGATATATGTTATGGTCTAACACGTTTGGCGGTATAATACATGTTGTGACATGTTTTATGAAATGATACATGCATGATATAATATGATATGTTGAAGGGCATTTTATGTGCATGATATGACATAAGACGATGTATGATATGAATGATACGACATTCAATTCCGGTACATGTCGTAAAGGCTATGTGGTAAAATGATATAATATGAAGGAAAATGGAAGGGGTTGTTATACATGATTCAATGAATAAAAATGTTGGGATCTCATGCATCATTACATGCATTCGGGAATCTCCCTTTTACGATGGTATGGAACACGTACGTAATGAGATAGGAAAACGATCATTATGTTTGTCATAATACTACGACGGCCACTATTCCTATCGGGTGTTCGATAACAGCACTAGAGAATGCTAGTCCAACCAGGAAAGCAGTCCAGGAGGTGTGCTGACCGACTGGTGGGTCTATACTCGCATGTGTGGGTCGTGTGTAGAATAGTAAATACACATCCAATTACCCGCTTAGAATAGTCGCATAAGAGAATACGGATTTAAATGACAGGTCACACTCATGATTGTATGTGTTTGCATCTAACCCAAATAGTCGGTCACTTCCTGAGTATTCCTTAAAATGCTTAAGTTACGTGCTACTTCTACTTCAGGTAAAGGCAAGACACCCCTCTACGGCTGACGATGACATCGCAAGTCGAGACCATGACACATACATAAAATAGTTGAGTCAATAACAATGTTTTATGATGAAGTTTCAAATTATTATTTTTGCATAAAATGATTACGCTATGTATACAGTAGTGACTTAAGGTTAGATAGAAATCTAAGACCGTCACACTTTGTTTCAAAAATACTCTTTAACTTAAAAAAAAAACACTTTTTAATTTAAAAAAATTTCATTAATATCCTTAATTAAAAAACCTTTGAATTTTTTAAAAAAGCTTAAGAAAACACAACATTTTTAAAAAATTCGAAAATACTTTTATTGATCGTACACATTTCAAAAATACTTCTAAACTTTTAAAAGTAACCTTTAAAAGTTTAGAGATAATTTATAAGGTGTCGATAGATGATTTTTGTCCATATATTATATTGCTCGTAAACAAAATTTTGAACTTTTTTTACAAAGGTAAATGATGTTAATGCTACTTTTAAAATTTCATAGGTAAAAGGAGAAAAAATCTATTGAAAAAAAAGTAAAAGTTGAAAGAAGAAGATGAGGAAGTGGGATGAAAGTAAGCAGGAGACGAACACGAAAAGGAAGAAAAAACGAGAGAAGGTACAAAACAAAAAGAATCGACATCTTATAGAATGAGAATTGGAGTAATTACAAATAAGAAGACGAACTCTCGATCCGAACAAAAGTTAATTCACAAAATAATTTCACTGATTGTAGACGGAGATCATTGTCTTTATCATGAACGAAAAATGAGGTTGTCAATTTTGGAGCTGGTTCATCCCACATTCTTCCATTCAGTTCAAATCGAGTGGTTGTTGAAAGAATTTGATATCCAACCCAACTTAACCCAAATCACGACTTGAAATTAACGCTATGTTTGTCAACAAGTAAATTCCCAATCCTAGTCCTCTTCTGATCGAGAGGATAAAACTCCATTTCCGTCTTCAAAGACTCCATATCTTCCCTAAACTTCTTATATATATCCCCTCTATAAAACTCTTTCGTCCTCCCCACTAAAATCAACGACACCAACGCTACAAAAAACGTCAACCCAGCTAAAATTACGAACGACTGTTCATAACAAGAATGTCCTTCACAATGGAACCTACCTATACCACTCGAGGCCTTCGCCATCTCATCATAGAGCCTCCCAGTCACCATCACATTCAGAATATAAGACCCAATTGGGCAAAACAATTGCCCAAAATTAAACAACGTGGAGTAATGTTTCAACCCAAAAATCTCAGAAATCATAGCGAAATGCAATGGGACTTGAGCCCCCAATGAAAACCCAATCACAATGGATGCAATGTATAGCGAATCATGAAACGGGAAGGCTACCAAAAGATGGCCAATGCAGGAAACCAAGAGGACAAGCGTGAGCATTAATGGCCTTGGGAATTTGAATTTCTCGAGCAAAATGTCAGAGACAAACCCAGAAAAGATTCTTCCGGTGAAGTTGAAAATACTAACCAGAACGATCAATGAGTTGATTGTTTCAGATGGGTAGCCATGGGATTCACCGATCTGGCGGAGATTATCGATGGCGGTCAAGCTAGCGCCGACGCCGATTAGCATCGTGATGCATAAGATGAGCATATCGGCGCTGAAAATCGCTTGAGGAATGGTGTGGTCTTCTCCTCTTGAGGGTTTGTTGGAGGAAGAACAAGGAGGATTTGGGGATGTTTGCGGCTTGTGAATCCCGATCGTCCGTTTGTTGAGATTCCATAGAACGATTTCTTCTCTAATGGCGATTAACAACGGGAGAAGAAGCAGAGCCGCGATGGCGGCGACGACGGCGGCGTGGGCGGATTGGTCGAATTGGATTCGTTTCTGGATGAAGATCAAGGCGGCGAGAAAGAGAGCGAGAATGACGGAGACGCAGAGGAATTGGACGAAGACTCTGAACTCGTTTGGGTGTTTGACGGCTTTGATTTCTCTGATGGTGGAGATGAAAATCAAAGAGATTATAGAAGGGAGCCAGCCGAGTAGCAGAATTAGCGACCTGGTATCGTCGCCGTAAATGGCGGTGTAAATTTGGGTCATGATTGCTCCACTGAGACCCACGAAGCCCTTTACAAGCCCCAACATTACCCCTCTTCTTTCTGGGAAGTTCTTCACGCACGTGACTAGCACACCTGTTACAGTTTCAAGATAACATTACATAATAAAAATACTCTAAAAAATATATATATTTAAATTTTTAAAAGTTTTACTTTAAATACTCTTCCTTTCGATTGAATGGAAACTGTCAGTACTTTATTTAAAAAATATCTTAAATTTTAAAAAGTTTCATTAATATTTTTCAATATTTTTTTTTAAAGTTCAAAAATACCTTTGTTTTGCTGTTAGTATTATATTTAAAAATATTTAAAAAAAAAGTAGTATTAACATCGGTTTAAATTACAGTTAATATATATATAAAGAAAACCATTTAGCAGCAACTTATAAATTATTTTCAAACTTTTTAGCAGCAACTTATAAATTATTTTCAAACTTTTTTTTTATGTTACTTCTAAAAGTTTATGAGTATTTTTGAAATGTGGAACTTTTTAAAACTGTTTTTGAAGTTTTTAAAAAAGTTTAAGGGTATTAATGAAACTTTCGAAAATTTAAGAGCGTTTTTAAAACACTTTTGAAAATTAAAAGATGTTTTTGAAACATTTTTAAAAGTTGAAAGGTATTTTTGAAACAAAGTATAAATGATATTTTTAAAATATATATATTTTTAAAATTTATAGATCTACCATAAAGTTTAGAATTTTATTCCATATAAAATTAAAATTTATATATAATATAATTTTTAAAATCTCCAATATTTTAAATATTTATTAGACACAAAATAAAAAATTTAGAAATTTTTTTGTAATTTATTAGAGGTCAAATTAAATTTTTTTAAATAATGGGCTATATTTATAATTTAATTATTAATTATTAATTAGTAAACTAATTAAAAGTTTATATTAATCTAATTTGTTTAAATATTTTAATATAGATTCAATAGCATTACCTGTATTGGCGAAATTCTGAGAGTTTGCTCCGACCATTATGTAAAAACAAAAATATGCGACGGTGGGGCTGACAATTTTCCCGGTGACGGCTTGCCATATCTTGAAATAGCCGATGAAGTTCAAGGCGGCGCCGATGAGGAGAATGACCCAAGTTGGCGCCACCTCCGCTAGAAGGCCGGCGACAATGCCGACATTCGATCCCAAGTCTTTGTAAAACCCAATCTTGTTGAGCGTCGTTTGGTCGCATTGGAGCGTCGTTTTGATGTCTCTGGAGTAATAAGCAAACAAATAAACTCCGCCGGCGCCGGCCATAACAAGAAACGAAGCGAAAAGAGAAAACCACCGCCCCGCCACCACTTGTCGAACAAAACTGCCCATTTCTCCACTCCCGATTCCGGCATTGGAGCTCGGCGTTGCTGATACAATCATTTTTGTAAGGAAGGTGGTGAGTTCGAGATCTTTACAATTAATTTAATTTGAATTTTACCTTTCATGTTTATACATATATATATATAGAAAGCTTATGAACTGTGATGAACACTAAATGACTAATTTTAGTAGGAAAAAAGAAGGCAAATGAAGAAACACCCTTTTCAACAATAATAGCTTAGAATTACATAATGAAATAACCCTCAAATAACCTACGCTAAAAAAAGTTCTCGAATCAAAACGATAACACTGTCAACCATATCGATATTGAAATTTCAATTTAATAGATGTAACTATAGATACGTTGATATCAATTGATACTACTATAAATCAATCTTTTTTTAAGAAAATTATTTAAATTAATAATTAAGATTTTTTCTTTCGAACTAAGGAGGTTTTGTTATTAGTATTTTTATTCATATAGATATTAGTACTAGATGATACTTTTTAATGTTTTCTGGGTATTTATAAAAATATATCGATGACGTTTATTAATTCTTAATATGGATGTTGAACCCCGTAATGAAATAAACCCTCAAATAACCGACCCTCAAAAGCTACGGTCATAAAGCTCTCGAATCAAAACGATGTCGGTATCAACCATGAAAATATCAATATTGAGATTTCAATTATTGATATCAACCAATACTACTACAAATCAATCTTTTTTAAGAAGTTATTGAAATTAATAATCAAGATGTAACACCCAAAAATGAACGAAATTAGCTCCCATAAGAATAAGCCGCCAATGTCATTTTTCCAATTATCGAGAATCTTTGTGGTTTTTTAATTTCTTATCTAAAAGAAATTTCAAGGGGCAAAAATGAATAAGGAATGAAGAATTTTTAAAAATTTATGGATTTTTCGAGAAAAATAATCAAAAAAATATTCGGAAAGTGGCAAATTACCAAAATACCCCTAGAAGAATGGATAATTACAGAAATGCCACTCTGATCAAAATCAAAGCTTCTACCGTGACCATCTTAGAAAAATCTTTCGAAACTCAAATCTCAGTCATTAGATCTCCTCCAAAATTGGATATGATTTAGAACACAGAGATCATCACATCCAACGACCGATTCCTTCATCAAAACAATAAAACTGTTCACCACAAATCTTGAGAGAAAGATATATGACCTCAATTTTGTTACTTCACAAAAACGGTAGAACTATTCTCCACGAATATTAAGAGATAAAAAAATCATATGAACTCAATTTGGTTCTTTCATCAAGACCGAAGAACTATGCACCACCAATCTTAACATACATAAAAATCATATGAACTCAATTTGGTTGCTTCACCAAAACTGTAGAACAATTTACTACGAATCTTTAGAGATGAAAAAATCATATGAACTCAATTGGTTCCTTCACCAAAATAGTGGGAGATAAAAAAAAATCATATGAAGTTAATTTGGCTCCATCACCAAGACGGTAGAACTATTCACCACGAATCTTCAAAGAAAAAACTCATATGAACTCAATTTGAATCCTTCACAAAGACTGTAGAACTATTCACCCTGAATATTCAGAGATAAAAAAAGATCATATGAACTCAATTTGGTTCGTTCACCGACATTGTAGAACTATTCACAAATCTTTCGAGACAAGAAATCATATGAACTCAATTTGGTTCCTTCATCAAACTATATAACTATTCACCCCGAATCGTAAAATAAAAAAGTCATATGAACTCAATTTGGCTCATTCACCAACATTGTAGAACTATTCAACGCCAATGAATCTAAATATTTATTTCTAAAATATCTAAATCATTTTCTTAAAATATATAGATAATTGATTCATACCATTATTGAGTTTGACTACATTGAGCTACTGTAGATCCTTTAACATCTCCTCCCTCGATATGAAAGTGACATAATTGACCTTTTGTTACGTGATATAGGTTATTAGAAATATGTATGCATAATGTGATGAATTGTAAGAATCATCTATTTGACGTCATCATGCTTTCTTTCCCGCTGTAATTGTGTGAATTATATGCTGAAAGGAGGTTTCAAATTTGTGATCTGTGCTCCAGGAGCTTGATGGATGTTATCACCTCATTGAGCATGCGTGTTTATTTTTTATGGAATGATGTATGATGATCCTAATTAAGTATTGTGTGCACACCCGATTAATGTTAATGAACCACACATTATGTTAAGACTAGGAAATTATGGTTGGGGATAGCCCGTTACTAAATTTAAACCAAACCCTCCCCTCGGAGCCTAACAGACCACCACGACTTACAAACCACCTTAAGAGTTACCATTAGGCTGCAAATTGTGTGAACGGTGTCAATAGCTTCATGGGGGACCAGAGATTTCTAATCATAACCCACTATTCCTAGCTGTTTCGCATGAGAAACAATAAACCCAGGTGATACGTTCTATTAGCTACATGGGATAATGAAGGGATTGCGCCCTCAACAAGGGTGACTTTATGGACCTGGGAGGTTTCAACTTACCCCTTAGGTAAGACATCATATAGTCTCATATAGTCATGCATGAGGTAGCGCCTCACATGTCACCAATCACTCACAAATTGACATAAAGAACTCTCCGGGTTTAAAATGAAAGAATCGAGACCAGAAAAGCCCCAAAAGTTTGGACATAAAGAACTCTCACTACGTTTGTCTCTATGGATTCTCGAGTGGGGTTCACTAAGACTTGCCTTTTTTTGGCCAACTATCTGGTCCTATCTTTTGCTCTACTAAAATTAGGCATGGGAGATGTCCCAAAGGACCATCACAATTCATAGGCCTTCTATTATCATTTGAATTTAGCTGTCCAACTAAATATTGTTAAATTCATTACCCATTATTCCATGTATATAAACATGAAAAAGCAGAAACCAAATGATTGTACAAATCCCATGCTTACACTCCCTTTATAGAAATGGTTGTATCAAAGATACCCATCTGCCATGCCAGAATTGGCGGTGCAGAATTCTCCAACTTCGGGCGGCAAGTGGTGTTGGGCCGATGGTTTTCTCTTTTCGCTTCCTTCCTTGTAATGATAAGCGCCGGTGCATTTTATTTCTATCCTTACTTTTCCGAACACATTAAAGAAACGCTCAAATGTGACCAAACAACGCTCAACAAGATTAGCTTTTACAAAGACGTTGGATCAAACATCGACATTGTCTCTGCCCTCCTGGTTTACATTGCGCCCTCTTGGATCCTTCTCCTCATCTGCTCCGCCCTCAACTTCATCGGCTACTTCAAGATATGGCAAGGCGTCGTCGGAAAAATTGTGCACCCAACTGTTGGGTACTTTGGTTTCTACATAGCAATCGCCGGAAACTCTCAGATTTTAGCCAATTCAGGTAAGAATCGAATGAAATTTGAAAATAATCTCTCCTAATTAGCTCATAATTCTTGCTTTGTTTCAACAGTGGTGCTAGTCACATGTGTGAGGAACTTCCCTGAAAGAAGAGGCGTGATATTGGGGCTTTTGAAGGGCTTCTTAGGCCTAGGAGCGGCTGTACTGACACAAGTATACCTCGCCATTTATGGGCATGACACCAAGTCTCTGATTCTGTTCATTGCGTGGTGCCCATCTTTGATTACTCTGTTTTTTGCCTTTTCAATCAGGGAAGTGCCAATTGTGAAACACCCACATGAGTTCAGAGTTTTCATTCAGATTCTATGCATCACCCTCATTTTAGCTCTGTTTCTCACAGTGTTAACCATCATTGAGCAAATGGTTCAATTAGATCAATTAGCATACACTTTTGTGGTGGTTGCAATCATTGGTTTGCTTATTCTTCCATTGCTCATAGCCATTAGAGAAGAAATGGTTCAGTGGAATCTTAAGAAAATGACCAAATTTGAAAAATCCCAATCAAAACCTCAAATACAAATCGCTGCAATTTCATATAACCAAAATCAAAGACATTCTTATTTTTCAAAAACATCTTCAACAAACCCAAAAGAGGAGATGATTACACAGTTCTTCAAGGAATTTTCAGCATTGACATGCTCCTCATATGCCTAACCATGTCAATTGGGATCAGCTCAAGCTTTACAGCCATGGACAACCTCGGCCAAATCGGAGAATCCCAAGGATACTCAACTGAATCTGTCAATGGATTAATCTCTATTGTAAGCATTTTTAACTTCATTGGAAGAATCTTTTCTGGGTTTATTTCAGAAATCTGTCTGGAGCAATACAAATTTCCCAGGCCATTGATGCTGACACTAACCCTTTTGGTGTCGTGCATTGGTCACTTGTTGGTGGCCTTCCCCTTTCATAATTCACTCTACATTGCATCAATCTTCGTTGGGTTTTCTTTTGGGTCTCAAGTTCTATTGGATATCACCATGATTTCAGAGATTTTTGGTCTTCACATTACGCCATGTTTTATAGTATTTCGCAACTGGCTTGTCCAATTGGGACCTATGTTCTGAAGGTGTTAGTGGCTGGAAAACAGTACGACAAGGAAGTGAAGACATGGATGCATTCAAGTGAATATAAATGCCATGGGGAACAATGTTACAGAAATTCCTTCACGTTTTTGACTGGGATGTCGCTGTTGGGAGCTGCAATATCATTGATTTTGGTGAAGAGAACGAGGGAGTTTTACAGAGGGGATATATACAAGAAATTTAGGGAAGATATGGATTCTTTGAAGGAGGAAGTGGAGCTTTACACTCTTGATGTGAGGCAGCCTGAAGTTGAAAGCGTACATGTTCACAAAGAAGTTACCATTTTCAAGAAGTGATGTTTACATATAACTCTATTGGTTCTTCAAGACTGGTACTGTGCCAACATAAGGCTCATCTTTTACCTTGTTCACAAAGAGATATGATTCATATGAGAAGGTGGGTTTCATCGAGATAGTGTTATCGGAGAAAGAGGGCTGGTCGAATGAAATAAGGAACTTGTTTTTCCACTTGGGGGAGATCAAATGGGTACTAAAATGAGTGTTTGTGCATTCCAAACTCTCCTACTTTGTAAACATTTTGTTACATTTAATTATTGAACCTCTTTTCAAAGAATAGCTAAATGTTAAGGCCTTGTTGAATAACATTTTTTTTTTCAGTTTTGACATTATAGTCGGTAGATAGTACTTTTCTTGTTTGAGTTTATTACAAACGGGAAATGAGTTTAGGATACAGTTTCAAAATAAAATATAAAAGACCTAATGAAATATAGATGGACTAACGGCTAGGATGACCCCTCTGTGACTGCACGGTTCTTAAATATTGGGATATGGAGCCTGATGCTAGCTCTGGTAGAGATATATTTGGAAGATATCTCGTAAAGATAGATATATAGAGTAGATATTTGGTAAAGATTTGATAGTGATATATTTGATAGATTATATCCAGTAGGTTTAAACTATATTTAGTAAATTGAAACTATATATATACCATTAAGGAAGTGCTCACAAAATGTACTTTCTTCCTCGTATGTATTTTCTCTTACATATCTGAAGTGATCAATACAAAACCTTTAGCCAATATTCCTCCTTCTATTTTCTCTCTCATGCCTTTTGTGTTCATTGATCGAGTGTGTGCGTTGTTGAGCAATCCTAACAATTGGTATAAGAGCTAACAACTGGTATCAGAGCGAGGCGAAATTCACCACGATCTGTGAAGATGGAAATTTCAAAGATTGAAATTGAAAAGTTTAATGGATCCGATTTTAGTTTCTGGAGGATGCAGATTGAAGATTGTCTGTACCAAAAAGGTCTTCACGAACCCCTGTTGGGGGTGAAACCGGATACTATGACCACGGAGCAGTGGAAGCTCAAGGATCGTCAAGCCTTAGGGTTGATCTGGTTGACGCTGTCCAAAAACGTGGCGTTCAATATTATCAAGGAGAAGACAACGTTAGATTTGTTGAAGGCGCTGTCGAATATGTACGAGAAATCATCGGCTATGAACAAGGTGTATTTGATGTTGAGGCTGTTTAATCTACAAATGTCTGAAGGTGGATCTGTTGCTGGTCATATAAATGAATTCAATATGATCAAAAGTCAACTGAGTTCGGTGGATATTAATTTCGAATATGAAATTAAGGCATTGATTGTGATGTCATCTTTACCCGAGTCGTGGGATACTGTTGTCGCCGCGATCAGCAGTTCACGAGGATATGATAAACTAAAGTTCGATGAAATTCGAGATGTAGTTCTTAGCGAAAGTATTCGCAAACAGGAAATCAGAGGTTCATCAGGCAATGCTCTCAGTGTTGATCGAAGGGGAAGAAGAAAATCAAAGAGCTCAAACAAACACGGGCGATCAAAATCAAGGAACCGAAAAAAATCTCCAAATAAACCAAATGTAAAGTGTTGGAGTTGTGGAGAAAAAGGTCACTTTCGGGCAGATTGTACAAAACTGAAGAAGAAGTAGAATCATAAATCTGAAGATGATGATGATACTATATATACAATAGAAGATACTGATGACGCTTTAATCCTTAGTGTGGACAGCCCAGCTGAATCCTGGATTTTGGATTCAGGTGTATCGTTCCATTCGTCTCCAAGTAAGGAATTGTTTCGAAATTTCAAATCAGGAAATTTCGGGAAGGTGTATCTTGCCGACAAAAAACCTTGGAGATTGAAGGGAAGGGAGATGTCTTCATACAAACTCCAGCAGGAAATCAGTGGACATTACAAGATGTCAGATACATTCCTGGTCCCAAGAAGAACCTGATCTCTATTGGTCAGTTGGATAGCACAAGCTATGCAGCAGAGTTTGGAAAGAGTTCGTGGAAGATTGTAAAGGGTGCCATGATTGTTGCACGTGGCATAAAATTCAGAACATTATACACTATTGCAGAGTGTATAAACATGACTACTGCTGCTGAGAGTGCTTCCAATTCAAGTCTATGACACAATAGACTTGGACATATGAGCGTCAAAGGAATGAAGATGCTGATTGTGAAAGGAGCTTTAGAAGGCTTAAAATCTGTTGATATGAGTCTTTGTGAGAGTTGTGTTATGGACAAACAAAAAAGAGTTAGTTTCACAAAGGCTGCTAGAGAACCGAAGAAAGTGCGTATGAAAATGGTCCATACAGGCGTCTGGGGACCATCTCCAGTTTCATCACTTGGTGGATCAAGGTACTACGTCACCTCCATCGATGACTTCAGTAGGAAGGTATGAGTTTACTTTCTGAAATACAATTCAGATGTGTTTGCCACCTTCAAGAAGTGGAAAACTAAAGTTGAAAATCAGACTGGCTTGAAGATCAAATGCCTGAGGTCTGACAATGGAGGAGAGTACAACAAATCAGAGTTTAAAACATTTTGTGCAGCTGAGGGAATTAGATTAATAAGAACAATTCCCAGTAAGGCAAGACAAAATGGTACTACAGAAAGGATGAACAGAACATTGAATGAGCGAGCAAGAAGCATGAGGATTCATTCTGGACTACCAAAGACATTCTGGGCTGATGCTGTGAACACAACATCATATTTGAGTAATAGAGGGCCGTCAGTACCCTTGAAGTTCAAATTGCCAGAAGAAGTATGGACAGGAAAAGAACTCAAGTACTCTCACTTGAGAACTTTTGATTGTACTGCATATGTTCACGTTGATCCAGAGAAGAGAGACAAGCTTGCTACTAAGGCTGTGAAATGCTACTTCATAGGCTATGGCTCTGACATGTTCGGGTACAGGTTTTGGGATGACAAGAATAGGAAAATCCTAAGACATTGTGATGTGACCTTTGATAAAAATGTCTTATACAAGAACAAAGAGAAGAAAAACTCTGAGACTACGAAGCAAGTGGGAGTTGAGCTTGAGTGGCAAGAAAACTCACCCAGTGATGTTACAGCAGAAGCTCAAGAAACTCCTGATCTTGTTGCTGAGGAACCAGACGTGGAGCAAGTTACACCTGAGCAGGTGTTGAGGAGATCATCCAGAACTATCAGAGCACCAAATAGATATTTACCCTCATTACATTATCTGCTGTTGACTAATGAAGGAGAATCAGAGTCCTTTGATGAGGCCCTACAAGTAGAAGATTCAACCAAGTGGGAGCAAGCCATGGATGATGAGATGAGCTCACTTGAAAAGAATAATACGTGGGTGCTGACTGAGTTACCTACAGGAAAGAGAGCTCTGTTGAACAAATGGGTGTTCAGAATCAAGGCTGAACTAGATGGCAGAAGGAGGTTTAAGGCTCGGTTAGTAGTTAAAGGATATTCACAAAGAAAAAGGTAAGATCTTTTCTCCTGTTGTGAAATTAACTACTATCCGAATTCTGCTGAGTATTGTTGCATCGAAGAATTTGCACCTTGAGCAAATGGATGTAAAAACGACATTTCTACATGGAGATCTAGATGAGGAGATATATATGCAACAACCAGAAGGGTTTGCAGCTCCAGGCAAGGAGCACATGGTGTATAAGCTCAATAAGAGCTTGTATGGACTGAAACAAGCACCGAGACAATGGTACAAGAAATTTGACTCCTTCACGTGCAAGAGTAGTTTCCACAGGAGTGAAAAAGATCAGTGTTGTTACCTCAAGAAATACACCGATTCTTATGTGTTTCTATCATGTATGTGGATGATATATTGATTGCTGGATCAAGTATGAAGAAGATAAACCACTTGAAGGCAAGCCTGTCTTCAGTATTTGAGATGAAAGATTTGGGTGCAGCGAAGCAGATTCTTGGGATGAGGATTTCTCGAGATAGATCTGCTGGCACATTAAATCTATCCCAAGAGTAGTACATTGAGAAGGTGTTGTCCAAATTCAAGGTGAATGATGCTAAACCCAGGACTACCCCTTGGCAAATCATATTAAATTGTCAAAGGGGCAATCTCCCAAGACAGTTGAGGAATGTGAGCACATGGCATCAGTTCCGTACGCTTATGCATTTGGGAGTTTGATGTATGCTATGGTCTGCACTAGACCTGATATAACACATGGAGTGGGAGTTGTTAGCAACTACATGGCAAATCTAGGGAAAGAACATTGGGAAGCTGTGAAGTGGCTTTTGAGATATCTGAGAGGTACATCCAATACTTCACTTTGTTATGGCAATGGCAAAGTAGTTCTAGACTTTAGCAAGAGCACATATGGATATATCTACACTATAGATGGAACAGTAGTGAATTAGATGTCCAAGCTTCAGAAATGCGTTGCTCCTTCATCTACTGAGGCTGAGTACATGGCAATAGCTGAAGCTGGGAAGGAGATGATATGGATGACAGACTATCTAGAAGATTTAGGCATGAAGCAGTGCAAGAAGATTCTTTATACAGATAGTGAGAGTGTTATACAATTGGTAAAAAATCCAGTCTATCATTCAAGGACAAAACACATTAGAAGGCGATACCATTTCACTCGCAGGTTAGTGGAAGAAGGTGATATGTGTTTGTAGAAAATAGAGGGTGCAAAGAATCCAGGCAGACATGTTGACAAAATATGTTGATGTTGGAAAATTGAGTTTATGCAAAGCTTAATTGGTATGGTGCAGTGATCGTTTGAGAATGAAATTCTTGGTTGACTGGATCAATCTCTCATTGAGAGATTGTTGGGGTTGACTGGATCAGTCTCCAAGTGGAAGATTGTTGGGATATGGAGCCTGATGCTAGATCTGGTAGAGATATATTTGGAAGATATCTAGTAAAGATTTGATAGACATATATACGGTAGATATTTGGTAAAGATTTGATAGAGATATATTTGGTAGATTATATCTCTCGGTTTAAATCTTTGAAAGCTATATTTAGTAAATTGAAACTATATATATATATATATATACCTCTTAGTCAATGCTCACAAAATGTATTTCTACCTTATCTGTATTCTATGTGTACATATCTGGAGTCATAAATACAAAACCTTTAGCCAATATTCCTCTATTTTCTCTCTTCTATTTTTTGTGTTCATCTTGATCGAATGTGTGCGTTGTTGAGCGATCCTAACAATTGGTATCAGAGCTAACAACTAGTATCGATCCTAACATTAAACGCTCTCCATCCCGACCAGTAGTGTCACTGAATCCCTAGAAAAAGAAACGTAGAATGGGGTGAGTATAAATATACTCAGTATACAGACGCCATAAGGGTGTGAAAGTTGTTCACTGGGTTCTAGCATGTAAGGATCGGGCTGACTCAATGACTCCAAAAAGAGGGGTAAATTTTTCGCAAAATAAAACAAACCAAATTTAAAACATAACATACATTATATTTATATTATATCAAAATAAAGTTTATACAAATTATTTAAAACACAACACAACATTTAAAATACAAAATAAGGAAAGACACAAGACATTTTAAAACAAAAGGGTTGAGGAAGATGGGTGAGGTTTGTCTATGACACTTGCTTCAGAGTCCGCTCCCGTCCTTGACCAACTCCTTATTAACATGGTGCAGGGCATCCCACCTAGAAGATGAAACATGGCCTCTAAAAGCACTGCGTGGTGGGAGGTTATGGGTCACAATTGAACATGCTTAGAGTATTACCTAGTATTCTTGAGTTTCTTAGTCTACGACTTTGGTCCCTTATCCTTGAGTGGTACCTAGCATTCTTCTTGCCTTGGTAGTGGTAGAGCTTATTTGGTATTGTTCTTGGTTCTCAATCTTGTAAGTTCCTAAGGTTCATAATTCCTTGAGGCATAAGTTGTCATGTCATGCATCGTATTTTAGCCCTGAAAACTCTTCCAAAATAACCCTTAATTTTCTCCCCATGAGTGCATAGGTGGCGTCGTCATAATCGTGGCATCCTGGTGGCAAATCGTGAGGCAAGACATCTCATTTAGGTGAGGGAAATAATAAGTCCATCATGACATCCTACCCATGGTACATATAGTAGGGCATCCCACCTAAAGAGGAATAGGGGCCTCGTGGTACACTTCATGATGGGAGATAATGGTTACTTCGGGCATGGATCTTAGCAACTTGTTAAGCATGATATTTGCATTAACTTACGTGTTTTC